>OW204004.1:12253452-13637621 GCA_934047225.1 Ypsolopha sequella
GATCGTAAGTGTCAAGTTAAATTGGCCATGTATAACTGCAAGTGGAATTAATTACAATAATGTTTTTAGGGTTCCAAATACGTATTTTGTGTACGTATACACGGAACCCTTTGCGAGTCCGACTCGCGCTTGGCCGGTTTTTGAATTTCCTATTACGTTTATAATGAGTACCTTTCTTGGGATCATTAAATAACATTTTAATGAATCCTCGGGTTAGCTTAAGGCGATATGCGAAAAAAATACGGGTGTTTCTTTTCTGAGTATTTCATGAAATACACGAACAATTTTTATACATTTGTGGTATATGCATTTTGACTACATAATCTAGGGTTTTGAAATTGGAAAACATGTTTGGATACATTTTTCTTGATAGAAATAATAGTTGAAATGAGGTCTTCAAACACACTTTTTCTCCTCGTTTGACGAATAGGAACCATATACAGAACTCAAACATATTTTATTAGGTGTGTTTCAACAATATCTAGAGATTTGATATTTGAAATTTTGCTAGTTATTTTAGTTTTTTTAATAAAAATATAAAACCAATTTTTTTCCCTTTTGCCCTGAATCCGCCCCTCTCGCACTGCGCGATTTTTTGCTTTGAGTGACAGTGACAGTGACAAAAATAAAATTCGCATAGCCTCTTAATACAATAGGTGTATATGTACTTGCTTGGTTTATTAATTTACACTGAAATTATGTAACACATTATGTTGATTTATTTTTTTGTGTATTTTTCTATTTAATCCATATTAAGGAGGAAAAATTCTTTAGCGGAGTAGAGAATTTAAGTACCTAGATGGAAAAATAATGAAAATAGATATCCCTTAGACTAGCAAATACAGTGTGTCCCTCGTACAAGTGCACATCCGAAAGTGTATCGACAAAAACAAAGATAATTTTTTTTTATTTTTTTTTTATCTTGAAAAAATACTTCACCTGGGTATCTTTGTATGGGACGCGAGCGCAGTGCCTTTGGTTTACCGCTCGTAGAAAATATTGTATTTATGATAGAACGTTGTAATTTTTTTTGTTAGAAAGATAATGGAATAGGCAATGATAAATAGGGATAAAAGTATAACGGGGACATTATTTTGAAAAAATTTACTATTACTCAAGAAAAAAGACGGAAAAATTAAAGAAATAATCTTTTAGGATATTATTTTTATAGTAATGGTAGCTGATTATGTTTTTTTTTTATTTGGTAGGCAACGTCTATTCTTAAGGATTATAACAGTTTTATTTCATTGCATTACTCGCGATAGATCAAAGGTTATGACATATTTTATACATAGTCTCCATGGAAGGCAAAAAGAAATTTTAAAACGTAAATTTATAAATCAAAGATTTTCAAAAAAAAAAACATTTTTTTCGTTAAAATAAGGTCTAGTTTCACCCCTTTTCGGATGTGCACTTGTACGACGGACACACTGTATACAATAAAATTTACCTATCATTATTCTTCTATTTATCAGTACGTTCCCGATTTACATGTAACTACTGAACGAATGTTCTGGAAATAACAAAGAAATAAAATAATTAATAAAAGAAATACAAAAACAAAAATTGTTGACCTAAGACCGAATAATGAATTAAAAATTCAATAAATTATTTTTTGCGGGTTTAGTTAGTACCTCGTTTTTTCTCATGTTAGATGTTATTTCCTATATAGAGCTCATTGAGTAGAGATATTTTTTTTTTATCTTTTTAAATTTAAAAAATAAGGCATGAGGCGGGGTGTCACGTGAAAGTTGTCAGTTTTAGAAATATTTTGTTACCGGTATTTGGAATTTGGAATTTCTGTATATATCAAAAAATACTGCTGAAAAAATAAGCCGATTTTTAATGCAGTTTTACCGTCACGACTCACTGAATACGTTCCTGAATACTCGACCAACTTAATTTTGCAGTTTTGTTTCATACATTTTGTAAGTTTGTAATGTTTGTTTAAATTATTTAAGTCAATCAACTTATTTAAATAGAACGGGACCCTCAGGGCGTGAGTCCTACACGCACTTGATCAGGCTTTTGTCTTTGTTTTTGATGTTGTCAAAAATATGATGTAAATAGTTGGACCAAGTATACAAAAGAACGTAACAATAGATTTTTTTTTGTCGGCAGCGACAATAACGCCAAGAAAATCGTTTCTACAAACGATATTGATATGTTATTTTGAACATTCACAAATACAATAATATTGTTTTCTTCAGTATTTTTATGTTCTACTGAATGCCATAGTTCTAAAACGTGCTTTTCTCACAAAGAGTCCATTCATAATATGTTTTTGCAGAAAAACAATATACAGGGTGGAAAAAATTCAAGGGCCCTGGATGAGAAGTACCTTAAATCCTTTAGTAAGCTCATTTTACTGAAAGGAAACATTCCTTTATTTTTTTAAAGAAACAAAACTGCATTCAAAGATCTTTTAAAATTTGCTTGTCTCAACCGGGAACTGAACCAACTAAAAATTCAAAAAATAAACCCTCGCTATTTTATTATACGAATCGGTAGCATTATTGTTCAGGATAAAATTTGTCTAATAAACATTTAGTCCTTGTTTTTTACATTTAGACATTGTTTCCTTTCAGTTAAATGAGCTAACTAAAGGATTTAAGGTAGTTCCTCTCCATGGCCCTTAAATTTTTTCCACCCTGTATAATTACACTAAGGCGCACAAAAAAGAGGCTTCATCTCGCGCCAACCTCCATACAAACGCTGTCACAACATTGTGGGGTGTGTATGGAATGTTTTTATAATATTTTAGATTGAATCCATTAACATTATCTATATCTATGTTTAAGTCGAACGAAAAATCGTGAAAATTGAGTAATATTCTAACAACAAACAAACCTACGTCTCGACAAACAAAATCAGTAGTGACGTGAAATATCGACCATTTGGCACTTGAATCAAAATATACTATTTGATTACACCTGCTCAAAATATGCAAGATTCTGTGCCTGGATAGTTACATAGTGCGCAAAGTTAGATATTTTATTTTATTTTTAAACTACTAACGCCATCTACGGGAAAGCATTAACATACATTTTAGTAAGCAGTCTGTGTTAAGTTGGTATTCCTGGAAGTAACCGGATAAAGTTAAAACTGTTTATTCTGGTTTAGGACAAATATTTTGAAAATGGTATCTATATTATTTATATTGTAAAAATGACTTATAAATTAATAACGATTTTAGACGTCATTATTTATTGAATCTATCTTAGAACTTATTTTAAAAAAGATTTTAGAAAGGAAGACGTTTGTTTTGTTTCGTAACATTGGTAAAAAACAGTGTCATAATAACTGGTAATCAATACAGTGTCATATTGACAGAGTAGTATTTAACAGACAGTTTCAGACTTGGCACAAAAAGGTTTCTTATAAGTTTTTGTAAACTTATTATTTTGTTTTATTTTTTCATGACGTTTTTCACTTGAAACACCTGCGATTGTCGATATTTCTCGTACCGACGGTTTTTAGCCTCGAAAATCTGCGACTCGTGTCTGTGGTCATGGTCACAATTGATTTTGACCATCGCTACATATGTATAGGTCGATGGTTGTGACTTGAAATATCGACCATCTCGCAATAGAATCAAAATCTACTATTTCGATGTAAAATTGTTTTAGTTTAGGTTACATACCTGTAGAAATAAAATGTTTGAACGAATTATTATTTGTTCGATAGGTCGCTTGTTCGACTATTTTTACGGGCAATTTAAAATCATTTTATTAATGTTTATCTCAACATAACTACGTACGAAAACAAAGAATAATTCGTAAAGTTTTTTTTTCTCTACGTAGTTCACGTACAAACTGTAATTTGTGAGTTTTCTGTGAAAGATAGAATATCTTTATTTTATGCTACATAATGGTGTAGTGCGGGGTGTTTGTTTACCTTCAAATTGCTCTGTTTGGTTTTTATGTCGTCATCATTTTTGTATTGATTTTTTCTTTGTTTTTAGAACCTATCATGTGTGGGGTATCAAATGAAATTAGCTTCATTTACAATCAGAAAAATATACTACATCATTACACTTTAACCATCTTGTTTTCACACAAAAAGCTTTTTCAAATCACAAAGAAAAAAAAATACATACTTCTTGACTAGGGATAGCAATCCTGGTGCTTTTTTACGATCCCTGTGTTTGTGAGACTAATATTCCTAATCCCCCGGGATCTCGGTATCAGCGGAATCCCGAGGGATTAGGAATCTTGGTTCTGAAAGTATAGCTTATTTATCAATATCTGTATCACGACAATCTTTCATTAAAAATATAACGAAAATTATGTAATTTGCGTTTTAGTAATTTAATTATTATGTATTTTTATTTTAATTGTACAAAGCTAATTGAATGGGTGATTTTTGATTTTAGAAATGGGTAAGCAGAAAGCATAGCTTTTCTATGCTGGTGTTGATGTCGGCGAGCCTTCTTCTTATTTTACTGAATAAATAGCCAGCAGCTGAGAACACTCGCTCTGACTCCATACTTGTTGGCATTAAAGATTTTTCAATGCATGTGCTCGTAAAGGCCCACGTTTTATGCATCAAAACCGAACAAAAAGTCGATTATTTTGCCCTAGGGCTTTATTATTATTATTTTTTTTAATTTATTTACAATGGTTGGCTAACCTGCAGCCTTTCCTGTGTACCATAGATGTTATACTTTTTTTTCCACTGTTTAACGGCTCTGGATACAGTCCTTTTGAGCTAATTATAATTTAAAGTTCACAAGATTATATTTGTTTTCATTTCCTCACACTATGCATTGAAAAACGTCCTCGTAATTTATTCCTTTTCGCCCTAGTAGCATAAACTACTATTAAAGAACTTAAGGCAAAGTGAAGGTATTTTCCCTTAGATCTTCCTGATTCGTAAAGAGTAATTATTTTTCATTATTGTCACTATTGTTGTCCCTTAATCCCGCAGATTAATTTATTTTTCATTATTGTCACTATTGTTGTCCCTTAATCCCGCAGATTAATTTATTTTTCATTATTGTCACTATTGTTGTCCCTTAATCCCGCAGATTAATTTATTTTTCATTATTGTCACTATTGTTGTCCCTTAATCCCGCAGATTAATTTATTTTTCATTATTGTCACTATTGTTGTCCCTTAATCCCGCAGATTAATTTATTTTTCATTATTGTCACTATTGTTGTCCCTTAATCCCGCAGATTAATTTATTTTTCATTATTGTCACTATTGTTGTCCCTTAATCCCGCAGATTAATTTATTTTTCATTATTGTCACTATTGTTGTCCCTTAATCCCGCAGATTAATTTATTTTTCATTATTGTCACTATTGTTGTCCCTTAATCCCGCAGATTAATTTATTTTTCATTATTGTCACTATTGTTGTCCCTTAATCCCGCAGATTAATTTATTTTTCATTATTGTCACTATTGTTGTCCCTTAATCCCGCAGATTAATTTATTTTTCATTATTGTCACTATTGTTGTCCCTTAATCCCGCAGATTAATTTATTTTTCATTATTGTCACTATTGTTGTCCCTTAATCCCGCAGATTAATTTATTTTTCATTATTGTCACTATTGTTGTCCCTTAATCCCGCAGATTAATTTATTTTTCATTATTGTCACTATTGTTGTCCCTTAATCCCGCAGATTAATTTATTTTTCATTATTGTCACTATTGTTGTCCCTTAATCCCGCAGATTAATCCCGCAGTTGGGACTGGAAAATGTTGCGGGATCCCGGTATACCGGGACTGCAATCCCTATTCTAGATTTTTACGTCATGAGTATATACAGTAAAGAGATTCCACCTGTGGGTTCCAAATACTTGCACCTCAAAAATCCCACAGAAGGAAAGTGCCGACAATCGAAATAAATCATTTAAAATTAGTTAAATATTTTTTGCTCTCTTTCTTATTTATTCTGTAGAAAACTTGATAAAAGGAGAAGACTGATGGTCAGTAGACTATCAGCCAGATGCCATTACAAAACAGCTGGAAAGGACTAACGCATTTGTCCAACAGTACTCGGGGTCTTAAAAACATGGCAAAAATAAATAATTGTAAGAAGAATAATTGAAATATAGTTGTTATATTTAAATAAATATATTTGATAGAGCGTAGCCAGTGTTTTAAACGTAACCGAGTAATTTATTGCTCTTACGTCCGTGTATCATGCTACGTTTTTCAATGCATAGTGTGAGGAACTAAAACAAATATAATCTTGTGAACTTCAAATTATGATTGACTCAAAAGGACTGTATCCAGAGCCGTTAAACAGTGGAAAGAAAAGTATAACATTTATGGTACACAGGAAAGGTTGCAGGTTAGACAACTTCTCGTAAATAAATTATAAAAATAAAATAATAATAAAGCCCTAGGTCAAATTAATCGACTTTCTGTTCGGTTTTGATGCATAAAAACTGGGCCACTTGCATTGAAATAGTAGTTTATGCTACTAGGGCGAAAAGGAATAAATTACGAGGAGGATTTAAAACACGAGCGTAGCGAGTGTTTTAAACGTAACCGAGTAATTTATTGCTTTTACGCCCGTGTATCATACTACGTTTTTCAATGCATAGTGTGAGGAAATGAAAATAAATATAATCTTGTGAACTTTAAATTATAATTGGCTCAAAAGGACTGTATCCAGAGCCGTTAAACAGTGGAAAAAAAAGTATAACATCTATGGTACACAGGAAAGGCTGCAGGTTAGCCAACCATTGTAAATAAATTAAAAAAAAAAATAATAATAAAGCCCTAGGGCAAAATAATCGACTTATTGTTCGGTGTTGATGCATAAAAAGTGGGCCTTTACGAGCACATGCATTGAAAAATAATATTTAATAAAGCTTCTAGGTATGCCTTGTTGCTTATCTATCATCTTGTCAGCCACTGACAACGGAAAATGGAACGTCTTTGTTGAGATCCTCTTCAAAAGACATGTCATAGTGAACTCTATTGCACCGTTATAAAGAACAGACTGCACCGAAGAGACTGACAAGCGTACGCCGTTTACAATGAATGGGTTCCGGATATTTGGATTACATCAGGTTGAAAAGATGCTTTAGTTGATTGATAAGTAATAAAATCAGAAAGTTTTCAGAATGTGGTTTTATAAAATAATTTTATTATTTTCCTAGAGCTACGTGTATTGAAGGTTTTCAACTTCATTTATTTTATTTATAAACAAAAATCCACAGCAAGTACATTCATTACATTATTGTACCAATGGATTTCATTATGCTGAACTAAACATACTTATTAAAAATTGGAACATAACAATTATAAAATGATTAAATTACATAAAGGATTCGCAAAGAAGACTCCGTATTTATGATTCAAAGGTTTGTTATTATGAGTATGTTGAGTGTCGGTTGATTAGGGTGTATGTGTGTGTGCTTGTCTCATCGTGCGATGCATAGCCTCCTTTATTTGACAGAAGGCTGTGGATGTGAAGGCATCGTCTTTTTAAATGTCAATTTAAGTATAGTACTACAAGGATTTTACGGCACGTGTATTGGTTGTGTCCAAAATTGGAACTAATGCCGCTACCATACTCCATGTTTCACAGCTGCGCCCCCCTGTCATTGTCATCTACGCACTACCAGATCCTTGTAGCACTTTAGGTAATTTTGTTGAGCTGTAACAAACCCGTACACGGAAACACGTGACACATAACACGTGCGCGGTTGGTATTCGACCGCAAAATCAGTCCTTTCGAAGGCACGCAGACGGTACTGCAATGTCTGTAAGGGATACGAACTCTCGCCAAACTAATACATAGTTATGCAAAATTTTCCCAGTAGACTAAAAAGCCATTTGGCAGATAGATAACTGGTATTATTTCTTATTTTCATTATTATAGTTTCTTGTCTCACTCAATAAAGCTAGCATAAGATTCTGAATATTGGAAGAGCGTTGCTGCCTGAAACACCGGTCTAGAGTACTCTAGCACCTAGTTCGGGCACAGACATACATACTGGCAACTTGTTTTATGTAACTTGTCCTTTTCATTGTATATGTATAACGTTTATGATGTCTTTCTCTATACAATAAATAATAAAGAATAGTATATTTCGTGACGTGGCGGATTTTTTTACCCGAGGAATGAAGCTAGTTTCGACGTGAGCCGCAGGCTTTTTACTTTTAAATATTTAATTTTTCCTTTCAAATTTAATGTATTTTATGACTTTGCAAAGCGTGGCGCGGTTTTTACCTTTTTTTTTCAGGCTTCGGCCGGTGGCTTTTATTTCTGGCCAGCATCATTTTCGAAAAAAAGAGTGTCAGACGCGATATAATCGATTATGTCGTGAATTGGAGCGCAGAGAATTTCAATTGTAAAGACAAACTAAGGACGTCAAAAAGAACCTATTTTGGCATGAAATGAAGACAAACGTCAAAAAGAACCTAATTTTGCAATAAATTAAATTTCAATACGATATTTCAAACTGACCTGATAGTCATTCCGCAACGAGGCCCGGAAAGTTCGATTTTCAAAACTAATTTCGAGTGATAAATGGAACTTTTTCATAAAGGTAGTAGAAAAAGATATTTACTGCAATTTTTCGTTATAAGAGTTTTCGTTTCGTGATGGGACCCTAAAAGCGACAGAAAAAAGCGTGCATTTGCGACACGATTCCCCACTTGAAGCTTGCATTGTGGCTCGAATTTCTGAACCAACAGACTTTTAAGACCTTTAGCTGACTCTTATTGACCACTAATAATACCTTTATTTGAAAGGATAAATAGAATTTGTAGTAAACAGTACTGAAAACTTGGATATGATAGCTATTCAATGTACCGAGACCCCTTTGACTTTGGAAATAAATCTTAAAATATTGTTCGAAGCTGTTCATTGACCCCCAATAAAATTCTATCCCCTAGGGTTATAAATTTCGTTCTGTATGACTTATGAGGGTTTTAGAACTTTTAATAATTTTGTTTAGCTCTTTTTTTTTAAAAGCAAGTCTGACCTTAGAATAATTACTTACCTTAGAAAAAGTATAGGTAGACGAAATAAAACATGATCCTTGCTCGTTACCTAGTTCACTATATATACCAGAAAGACTGTAAATTACGCCAAGCACTTTATCGTGGAGTCATTTTTCAGCTCTAATCAGACTTCTATGTTTTTTTCGTTCACTGATAATAAGTCCTTCGCGAGGGAAATCACAACCTTCAAATACAAAATGGTATTCTATACATTGAAATCTTAGTCTAGTAGCGCAAAACCTGATATTATGGTTGTGATTCATATTTACATTACAAAATACCTTTGACCTCTATATTGTTGCAAAACCCATTTCCATGATTCAACCCGTCCAAAAATATTTTTTTATGGCCTTAAGCATTAAATGGATAACCTTCAGTGTTGCTGATTTAGTGACTTTGTCGCTAAATCTAGCGGAATTTTAGTCGATTTAGCTACTTAATAAAACAGACGTTACATTTTAGCGACTTTTTTCAAACTGGTATTCCATACATTTGGCGACAATCTTTTATATAAAAATCTAGCTTTAACTTTATTGTGGAGTAATTTTTCAGCTCTAATCAGACTTCTATGTTTTTTTTCGTTCACTGATAATAAGTTCTTCGCTAGGGAAATCACAACCTTCAAATACAAAATGGTATTTTATAGATTAAAATGTTAGCCTAGTAGCGCAAAACCTGATTTTATGGTTGTGCTATAATATTCATATTTACATTACAGAATACCTTTGACCTCTATTTTGATGCAAAACCCTTTTCCATAATTCAACAACCAATCCAAACATTAAATAGATCACCTTATTCACCTAGCTATGTTCTGTTGACCCACTTTTACTTCTATTGCAATAGTATATAGTAGCTACAAAGAGTGGATATACGACATTTTCTTCGATAGTACATAAAATACTACCTTTCTTGTATGTTAATTCAGCCCACATCTTGTTCGGCTGATTTCACTGGAAATTCTCTTGTGGAATTAAGGTATTGTTTTTGTAACCTTAAACATACATACCTTACTTAAACACGATTGAGTGAACATTATTTGACGCAATGTTGTTTACTAGATAAAAATAACACTCATATCAGGGGATCTTAAAAGGCCGACTTGGGTGAATTATAAAATGATTTAAAAGTAGGACGGAGTCAGAGCTTTCTCACGCGTGCAAAAGAGACCGCATTAGAACGGAATCATAATATGAATCATCCAAAGCGGCCCTTTTAGAGGATCATATGACCTTGTACTTGTAACAATGCCCCAAGTCCTAGTGCAGTTTTGAGTCTAGGTACAACTAACCAAATTTCAAATTTCAGTGGTGTAAATTTGCTTAGAAAATTTTTAGGGCTCTGTACCCAAAGGGTAACCAACAGGACCCTATTACTAAGACTCCGCTGTCCATCTGTATGTCCGTCTGTCTGTCCGTCTGTCTATCCGTCCGTCTGTCCGTCTGTCTGTCCGTCTGTCCGTCTTTCTGTCCGTCTGTCTGTCTGTCTGTCCGTCTGTCCATCTGTCACCAGGCTGTATCTCATTAACCGTGATAGTTAGACAGTTGAAATTTTCACAGATGATGTATTTCTGTTGCTGCTATAACAACAAATACTTGTAACAAACTTAAATAATTCTTTTCTCATTGTATAGTTTCGTTTTTTTTTAACCTTAATTTTAATTAGTTTTTAACAGTTTTACGTTTTGCGAAACATGTTTCACTTATGTAGCAAAAATACTATTATTGTTTAATTAAGTATGTTGTGTCTGCCTGTTAGTGGGTATGCACTCTAATTTAAATTGTTAAAGCTATTTTTATACATATGTCATAGTGTAATATCTGTTGGCAAACCTAATAAATAAATAAATAAATACTAAAAAATAGAATAAAATAAATACATATTTAAGGGGCTCCCATACAGACATGTTTTTTGGCCGTTTTTATAGATAATGGTACGGAACCCTTCATGCGCGAGTCTAACTCGCACTTGGCCGGTTTTTATAAACCTCGAGCAGACCAAATGTGTGGTTATCAAAATAAACAGATTCACCACTCTCATCTGTCGTTGGTAAGATGGCTATGTAAATCGAAAAAAAACGACCAACCATTGAAGTGTCAAACCACCACCAACGACCACATTCCATACCATGGTGGTTCGTAGTGGCCTGAAGTTAGTTACACAATGACGTTTGAAAGCCAATTTTTCCCAACGATTTTTGACGTTTGTTGAAGGTCGTGACCGAATCGTGGGTGTTTTTGGGGGAAAATAGTGGTTTACCTCATAACCACTCCCTAACAGACTTTTTAGCTTCACTAGGGCTACGGAACCCTAAAACACAAATTTCTTTTTTTTTTACGCTCGTTTACATTACACATTTATACATTACATTATAATTGTGGATAAGGGCATTACATATTGTAGCGTTTCTTTTAAAAAAAATGGTTTTAGCCGCTACATAGTCACGGACGTAATTTCGTCGGTTCGACCTAAATTTGGACTGCCACCAGGCAAGCCTGGTGACAGCCAAAAAAAGAGGTAAATCTGGATAAAGAAACCGTATAATTTAACTTTAAATAAACTAAAAATACCAAAACTGAAGTAAGAAAAATATGGTACAAAACACAATAATATCTGAAGAGTATTGGGTACTAAGGAACTTGTTAAATCAACACAAAAATTATGCCTAATTCGTCTTATTTAGGATTTTGTTTTCCTTTAGCTTAAACGACGCATTTGTTCACAAAATAATGTATTTAAATTTGTATATCGAAACTAGTTTATAGGATCCCAGAAACTAAGATTACACGGAAGTTTTAATAACTTCTAATCCGAAAGAAAACGTAATATTAAGGTGTTAAGAGCAATCGTTATCTAGCTTTACACTAAGGAAGAAAAATAATTGATGCTGGATATCCAGACTACTGGATGTTAGGCTACGGATACTAAAAACCTGGTGAGGGTCTCTTCGTGACTTGGGTGTTTCCAGTCTTCCTGGGAGTAGTCGATGAAACCAAGCCGACTTCTGTTTTAATACCGGAAGCTTTAGCCCTCCAGAGTACGTAGTCTCTATATCCGGCTTCAATAGGTACAACCGTACGAGATGGCGGGAGGAATTGAAGTAGAAACCCCAGAAAACTGGGAAGAACCCTTGAAAAAACCTGAAGGGTCGCTGTAAAGAAATAAAACAACAGCGTCAAGACATGCTTATGAAATCAGGGAAAGGAAATTAACGTATTGGAAACGGGACAAAAAGGATTTTCAGAGAATGAAACCAAAATTACACAAAACTTACCAGGAAATGCAGAAAAAAACTGGCCTTCACAATGCTCAGAGCAAATGTGCTCTGTTTCAAGCTTTCAAATTCCAAATTTGTTATTTTTGTAACAGATTTATCCTTCCTGTACCACGATACTCTTTGATATGAGAAAAATAACAAAAAAAATCTGACAAGATCATTCCAAATATTTGAATTCGAAAATTCAGCAAAGCAGCCAACGATAAAGAAAGACTAAAAATATATGAAAAAGGTTGAATACTTGTAGCGAATGCTACAATATACATTACTACCTAGATATGGTATTTTTTTTTTCATTTCTAATACTGCAAAGTTTTTTTAAATGTTTTATTTTATTTGGTTATGACTATTATTTTATTTTCCTAACACTACAGATACATATCTTTTCATTAATACAATAATAATACATACCTATTAATCTATAGGTGGGTGGTAGAGCTGATGCCGTGCTCGACTGTGGAGGTACCGCCATATTACTCGCAAACCCTCCGAAGTTATTCGGGGAGAGTAGGAGGACAGCTTTCAGGTACAACCAGGTGGCCCACCATGCCTAGGACCGATTGATGACGGTATATGCATCTCCAATGGCCGGCCTTTTATAAAACAGATGGGCAGCGGCGCACGGCGTAAATAGTGCGAGGGCTTCGGCACCGCGCTCACCAACCCACTTGCCCAGCCCGTGTGAGTTTGGGCATTTCTTCCACTCCTGGCGAAATTTTGGAAAGGCCTATGTCCAGCACTGGATGAAGACAAGCTGATGGATGGATTAATCTATATCTATAGGTATATACATTTTTCAAATACTTAATTGTTATGGACCGGAAAATTATTGTACTTATACATTACAATCAGAAAATAAATAAAAGTGTAGCGCTAAAAGGTTTCACATAAAAAAACACAGAAAATTAATTATTAGAGGTCAGTTCTACTTGTTTTTGAACGAGTTGTTCAATCTCGGGTCATGCATACCTGTTAAAAAAAACATTATAGGCCTCTTGATGTTTTTTGTAACTCTTTTAATGTGTTTGTATTTTCTGTAATATATATATATTTAAGTCTCTTTTTTCATTGCTTGTTTATACCTACCTAATTTTACCATTTTCTTGTAACAACTATTTTCCTAATTGAATGTTTGATATAATGCACTAGTGACATGTTAATTCTTTAGGATTTTACTGTGTTATTTTATTTATTTTGTCAATTTTATTGTTCTTTTTAGTGTTACTTCTTCGTTAATTATTATTATACTACATATATACAAATAAATGTTCTGATTCTGATTCTGATTCTGTTATTTATTATAGAAACAAAATTAAAACGAATACAACATATTAATTTAAAAAATCTTAAAATAAATGCAAAATTTGATTTAGATCGTTGCCGCTTGGGAGAGTACCCAAGAGACTGGCAGAGTTACCTCTTTAAATCGATAGAATAATCCTCTGGCCGAGGTAAGCTCCGGCTCTTGGATCACCAGAGGCGTCGACCAGACGCGACGACAGTTCTTGAAACAGTCGTCACGCACTTGGGCCCCATGCTCCCAAAGTTATGTAATTTGTATTTCCTGAAAAACTACATACACTACATTGTTTTCTAAAAAACTTGACTTACAAGGACAAAAACGTTATTCGAATTGTGACAAAGGAAAAAAAGAATTGCTTATTCCTAAAACTTTTAGGTAAGAAGTTAGCTTCTGGAACACGCTAAGGGACCTATTCCTTAGTTTGGGAAACTTTTGAACAACGGGACATGCCCTGTCGATAAGTTGTCTTTCAGGTTTAGGGATAAAGGTCACTAGAGATGCTAATATGTTTTCGGCCGTTATTTTGTGGACCCAAATTTGTTTATCTTTTCTTTCGTTAACCTTAAAAAGAAAATTTCTAAAGTGAACCTCGTAACGACATATGGGATTTGTCAACGTAAAAATTATCTTTTTAAAAATATGTATGCTAATTTCAAAATAAATATTAGATGTCATCAATGAAAATCATGTGACAGGTGGCACCGATAGCCCTCTATGCAGAGGGTGCCTTCTAGAGGACGAGGCAGTGGAACACGTGCTACTCCACTGCTCTGCAACCAAATACATGAGACGAAAAACACTGGACCAGTTTATGTGTCAGAATGCTGAAGCGGTTCGGCTCTATTTTAAGGGCTGGGCTGACTGACCGGGGAAAGTGCACAATATTCATGATCGCGGAGAATCAGAGCAGGACTCATCGCCCCCGCTACGAATTTAGAATTAGGAATGTCATCAATGATGGTTTCCCGACCTCTATAACAATTCAATTACCTTTAGGCATTTTTGAGTTATGCGGACCGACAAAGGATGGTTTCGGTTTTCTGCCGGCACCCAAAAAGGACGTGTAACTGGTAAATTGTAACTTTTCGCTCTCAGTGCTATAAAGCGGTGGGATTTGGTTAGGATAATCCATAGACTTAGGATATACTGGCGTGTAGACAATATAGCAACAGGGAAAAGGAAAGCCAATCTAATGGAGCTGTAAACGCTTTTGAATGACAGGTCATCACAAGTCGGCACGCAAGGAATAAGCTCTTGAGATTTTTAGATTTTTCGTGTTCTTGTATATCTAATATAATGTGGGGTATTAAATGAAAGAGTATATATATATATATATATATATATATATTGGTAGTTTATGCTACAAGGGCGCAAAGGAATAAATTACGAGGACGATTTAAAACACGAGCGTAGCGAGTGTTTTAAACGTAACCGAGTAATTTATTCCTTTTACGCCCGTGTATCATACTACGTTTTTCAATGCATAGTGTGAGGAAATGAAAACAAATATAATCTTGTGAATTTTAAATTATGATTGGCTCAAAAGGATTGTATCCAGAGCCGTTAAACAGTGGGGAAAAAAAGTTTAACATCTATGGTACACAGGAAAGGCTGCAGGTTAGCCAACCATTGCAAACAAATTTAAAAAAATAAATAATATTAAAGCCCTAGGGCAAAATAATCGACTTTCTGTTCGGTTTTGGTGCATAAAAGTGGGCCTTTACGAGCACATGCATTGAAAATATATTTAATACTCTTTCATTTAATGTCGCAAATATGTCATCACGACATGAATCCCTAATGGGGTGTCAGAGGTGTTCTGAGTGTGAACTGTGAAATACGAGTCACAGTTCATACTCGGTACACTTACTGTTCACCGACAATTATTATGTCCCAACGTGATGCCCTATCGCCGTACTTCGGGTACAATCACACGCTTTTTAGGGCATGCAGGTTTCCTTACGATGTTTTCCTTCACCGTTCAGCAAGTGGTAAGTAAGAAAAAATACTATGCACATAAATTTCGAAAAACTCATTGGGTCATGCTCGACCGGGAATCGAAACTGGATCTCAAGATTGAGAGGCAAGGGTTCTACCCCTGAGCTACCGCCGCTGAAACTTTAATTTTGTAACATAAACTAAAAAACTAAACATCTTCATGAAAAATATAAAATCAAAATAATATTGTATTTTTAGTTTTTTTCTTTTCTAAATAAAATATATCTCTCAAATGCAACATAAGCTCATCCCCTCTCCTCTGTAGCGTCGCGGGCGAGGACTGACTTCTCCGGCCAGAGCTTTTGCTCTCTTGGTGGATGTCGTTTTAGTTGTCATTTTGAATTTAATGTACAGTCGACAAGATTCCCGCCTGTCCAGTTTCAAAACCTTGTTGCTTGCATGTGGCGATCTCAGTTAGCCCCACCTTTTATTTTGTTGACCAATGAAAGTATATGAGAGACACTTTTTATGGCGTTTTCGGGTCCATCAGACTTCATTAGTCACTTGTTGTGGGAATGACTATTGGCAGACAAAAACTGGCAAGGCGGGGCTAGCGGAAGATGCCGCGAACCTTTGCACACAAAACTAGCTCTTAAGGTGGACAGGCGGGAATCTTGTCACCTGTACAGTCATTAAATTATTATTGAAAATGAATTTAATGTATATGAATAGAAATTGTACATACTGTATACTGGCGCTCTCAAACTACGTTTTGTGACTTTTTTGTCGCTCGCTGGTTGTGACACTGACAACGCTCCGTCACTATTCGGCAATTTGTAATCCGTCGGCGTAAAGGTTAAATAAACTGTATTGGCTACCCGAAACTAACTTGCTCAGCATATTGGTAGTACACTCTGTACAATTGTTCTTTTTATAATAATTTGATGCATTAAGGGGCTATACCGTGAAAATTTACACTTTTTGAAGTTATTTATCTGCTCTTTTAATAAAGTTCCAAGTAAAATAAATAAGTATAACAATTTTGGGACCTTTTACTAGATTTTGGTCTATCAGAAACGCGATAGGAGGAATTTCATTCGATAGAAATAATTATTGAAATCAGGTCTAAATTTACACTTTTTTTGATATTCTGACAAATTAGGATAGCATACAGACTTGAAAAATATTTATTTAGATGGGTTTTAACTACACCTAAATTACTGGTTATGGAATTTTTTGTAGCTATTTTAGTTAATTTTAAATTAATTTAAAACCGACTTTTTGACAATCTTCCCCGATTCCGTCCCTCTCGCACTGCGGGTCTTTCTGCCTGGAGTAACGGGGACCTTTGCTAGCACGGTATATCACCTTAAGTAAAAAAGACCCAACGATTGGTAACACATACAGGTAGTTTTCACAGTTGGTTGAGTAGAACAATAAAATGGCTCAAAGTTAGAGCGATGACCCAAAGTTTGCACGTTCACTAAAATGGGTTTAACGGTCGTACGCTCGCTGGGGTAGCTACTCGTATAAAGTGGCCATTTCACGGCGGCTCAGTTAGAATACTACATAGAAGGGTTTTTTTAATAATTGACTAGATGTGCTACGATAGTAATCCTACGTCATCGAGTAACAATATGAGACCAATGTTTATCTCTATATAGGTAATTGTTTTTATTTTGTACAATTAAATATAGGTACATTATTGCAAGCATAGACAATACAGCCCAGTAAGACGTCTATTGTTCAACATCTTGCGTACAAATAATTCTGTCAACAATCCGAGGCATGAGAAACGGGATACTGCAATCCTATTGACTCTTCCAATCTTACATATAGCGCCAGAAACTTATCTTTCCCGAAGACGAAGACTGTAACGTAATGAATATAGAAGCCATTTTGATTTGGCCTACCGAAACATAATTTTGGAGTGGCGAATTATATCTGCTGGTTCAGTCGGATGTGTTGACAGAAATCGGTCACCTATTATGAGGAGTCTGCAGGCTGTATTCGTCTATGATTATAACTAAACTGATGGATAAAATCAGAAACTAGGAGATCCATCAGAGATCGGAAGTGATCGACTTAGCCTGCCGAAGTTGAAGTGGCAGCAGGCAGGCCATTTTGTCGCCGACGCTGAAAGGCGTCGGGTTGGAGACCACGTACAGCAAAGCGCAGCGTAAGTCCACCTCGTCCCCGCTGGACCGACGACCTGAAGGACGTTGTGGGTGTCGGCTGGATTAGGATGTCAAAGGACCGGCAAGAATAATGTAATAATAATTAAATAATAATGTAATACTATTGAAATAATGTTATAATAATGTTAGACATGTAATGATAAATTATGAATAAATGAGTATGAGTATGAGTATGAGTAATATCCCAGGCAAGATTTAAAAAAGTATGTCTCGGTTTTTATGTTTTCGTTCTTACGAGCTTATAACAGGTAGTGTAGTACATAATATTGTTATTGATCAACGTGACATTGTGACGGCAGGGATCCATCTCTGGTAGCAATTTTAAATTACTGAAGCCCAGCTAACCAATCAATCTGATAAAATGAGAACTGTCATGGATTTATTCATGAAGGTTATCCACTGTCAGCATTAAAAATATCTATGATAAAAGGAGAAGAGGATATTACAATCCAACTATCTTTAAATATTGCCAAATCATGGTAATTTTAAATTGATCATTGATCTACATTTTTTTTGGGAAACCGCGGGAATAAAAAAAAAATCCGGCCTTGTTATAAACTGAACATTGGCCTACATTATAAATCGAACCTCTGCGCAAAATTTTAGCTTTCTAGATCCAAGGGTCTTTACTGGACTTTGATGAGTCAGTGAGTGAGTGGCTTTAAACAGTCAGTAAGTGAGTGAGTAAGCCCCACTTGCGCCAAGCAACATAACCAAAGTTAACTAACTTTTTATGCTATGTCCTTATTTCTATCGCTTGATGTGACAAGGACAAAGCATTAAAAGTTAGTTAACCTGGGTTAAGTAGCTTGGCGCAAGTGGGCCTAAGTTAGTCAGGGCTCTAATCATTATAAAAGTTTGTAAATCACATTTTATTGTTACGAACAGCTCTGTCAATTTAATTATAAAAGCTTTTAAACCCCAATTTCATTAAGTAAATTTAAATCAATATCGATTATGGATATCCCTTTTAATCTTAGAGCATGGTCTAAGCTTTTAATGAAAAACAAATTTATTCAATTTTTACCCGCTTTGATTTTCCCCGTTTCAAAACATGCTGTGGTTAATCCTGGGCTTGGGCTGTGCGGTTCAAACGTATCATAATTTATCCAAAACTAGCAGATTCCTTATTCTTATTATTTTTTATACAACAAACTTAAGTAACATTATATAAAACTAAAATAATCTAAATTAAAATTACCTACGAATAAATATGTTAAAATAAAATAATAAAATGCAAAACCCTACAAGAAAAACTTACCTATAAATTAAACTAAATAACTAAACTATTCTTATTCTTTATTCTTTATTCTTTATTGTACACAAAATATTTAATTACACACGTAAACATTAAAAATTAGTGTACAGCGGCGAGCTTATCTCTTTGAGAGATTTCCTCCAGAAAACCGAAAAAAAGATCGTTTTCTCCCGATCCCGTAAGAGTTTCCTAAAATCCCTTCTGAACTGATGTCTACGTCATACAGAATACCTACAGTCAAAATTTCATGTTCTTAGGTCCAGCCTAGGTCTAGGCGTTGATCATCATCATCATCATCATCATCATCATCATCATCATCATCATCATCATCATCATCATCATCATCATCATCATCATCATCATCATCATCATCATCGTATGGCCTTTGTGTCCTGCATTGTTTTTTCTACAAAGCTATAATTCTAGATCCAGGTTTGATAGCCATGTTTTCGCGTCAGGTGTAGCTGGTCCAGCCCACCAGAAAACTTTCTGATGGGGCACTCCTCTACGATGTGACAGAAAGTCTGTTCTGAGGCTCCACAGTTGCAGTGAGTCAGCGATATCCCATTGGTGCATGTTATAATTTCACCTTGCAACGCCAGTATGGATTTTGTTCAGCGTAGTCCACAGTTTAAGTTGTTCTCTAAAGTCTGGCTGTGTGGCAGAGGGGCAGATATGATGTTAGCCTGTGAACATTTTTCTTCTCGCCATTTTGCCTGCCACTCAGACGGATGTCGATTTGTTGTCTTATCCTATCTGGGCGTTGATAGACGATGTTGACGTTGATGGGTGGTATTAGAGTCCCTTCACATTAGGTCGCCAGCAGCAGCAGCGCGACAGCCGGAGATATTACAACTACAGCCGCTACTGCGACTGCTACTGCCACGCTGCTTGCGACCTAATGTGAAGGGGCTCTTATAATTAAACTTTATCTTCTATTCTGAAATGAAAAATACAAAAGTACCCTTTTCATTGGTCAGCGCCTGCGCTTTAAAAGTAGCACATAAGGGAAAACCATAAAAAGAAGAATAGATAGAAAATAGGCTAAAAATAGAACTGTTCAACTAACTAGCTTAATTTCAGCTTCACAAATAGGTCAAATAGGTTAACATTCTATCATTGCAGTATAGAAACGCAGAAAGAAAAGTAAATCTGGATGTGAGGAGCTCTGAACCGGGAATCGAACCCGGGACCTCTCGCTTGCCGGGCGATTGCTCTAATCTCTGAGCTATCCAGGTCTCGACACAACTCTTGAATTTACCGATGTGCTTTCCCATACTGCAATGATATTTATAGATACCCACTTTGTAGTGAGCCACTTGGCGCCTAGAGGACGCTAGCGTATTCAAAGCTGGTCAAAGACCATTATGCCCTACGGGTAGTGAAGACCCGATACTGTTACAGGTGACGGTAGGGCATAATGGTAGTGAAGACCCGATACTGTAACAGGTGACGGTAGGGCATAATGGTCTTTGACCAGCTTTGAATACGCTAGCGTCCTCTAGGCGCCAAGTGGCTCACTATAAAGTGGGTATCTATAAATATCATTGCAGTATGGGAAAAGTGTTCAAAACATAGAAATTTATTTCTGTCATAGTTTAGGTCAAATGGGGTTGCATGTGAAAAAAATATTGGAAAAAGTTGCATATATAACTCCGTAATAGGCTCGCTTATGTACATGTCTATTCAGTAGGAGAACGGAACGGCTGTTCCCAGCGGAATTATTAATGGTCTGAATTTATTTCTTTCTATCCTTCTACTAAATGAAATCTTGTGCCGTGGTAATACAGATTAGTTTAAATAAAATTGGAAAGAGCTACCTGGGAACATTTTCCGGTAGGTTAGGCTCGCACGTTTGTTAGCCACTTGGGCGTTATAATGTGGTTACAAATAATTTCTTATTTACGGAATAAATTTAAAATTCTCTTGTTAAATGCTCCAGTGAGTTGGCCGAGGGCCGAGATTACATGTATATCGAGTTAACATCTGTAACAGTAACGTTACTAATTTCAACTTTCTATGTTTATCTCTTAAGGCGATTACCGTCGCCAAATTAGCAGCTCGATGTTTGTCTGTATGAATATCGACGGAAACGACATTGAAATAACGTTCAAATCAGTGCACAATGCGTGGTGGCTGTTACGACGCTCGCTGCGTCCTTGAAAGGGCAAAATAGGAGAAAATAATACTTTTCACATGCGCGTCATTGTTCGATTGAATAATTCTATGTTTTATTTATAGCTATCAAGTTTATCTATTTATCAAAGCATAAATGAATTAAATCACCTAAGCCGCTTAGGAGCAGTAGGAAATTCAAGCCAAAAAACACCATTCAGTTGAAACAATTTTTCATATAGAAGTTTTGGTGGTACGAAAAAGAAAAATGTTGCATATGTTGTCCTAGAGTTGATAATCCATAATACATTTTTTCAATATTTTTGGGTTGGCCATAAAAGAGGAGTAGGCTTTAGAAAGTAGCCATTTGGCGGTATTAAGGGCCTTAACTACTTACCCCTATTTTTGTCACATAGCCACCTACCTGCGGTCATAGAGACCGCTTATCAAACGTCAAAAACCTTAGTAACTATAGTTAAAACAAATATTATTTTTATACGTATTTCAAGATCCATATCGTTTATTTAAAAACAATAAAATACAATCTTACTTCAATAATTGAGCAATAATCAACACAAAACAAAAATCACTTCTAATTGTAATTTGAGGTAAAACCCATGAGATTTACATAGAGAAAATGCCGACTTGCACCCTTTTTTTAATCACCTACAGTGGATTCCCGCAAGTATACATCTTACAAGTGCTTGCAAATTATTGCAAGGCATCGACGACAAGATACATAGATGCAAAGATTCGTATGGCTTACGTTGGCCAAAGAAATTGGAAAACAGAAGCCGCTAGAGTCTCTGAGACCGACGCCAGGTAGTTAAGGGTTACTAATTATTTTAAAATTAGCCAGCATACCGGTCACCGATCGTCTTAAAGGGATTCAAATTTTAGCTCTTTCTGTTGTTTGCCATGCACATTACAAACATGTGAATATAAACTTTACTGTCCTAATAAGGAGAACTGCGGCAAATAATAAATAATAATAATTTTATTGATAAACTTGCTGCCTTCTTCTTACTAACCCATTCTTTGAATAAGAGCTATTTCTTGTGTAATTAACATCCTTTTAATCTGTTTATAACTTGTCATGGTTTGATTAAGCATTATCTAGTCTAAGTCTATCTGCGGAAACTTTAAATGACTAGCTAGAGTTAATTTAAGTTTTTTACTATTGTTATTAAAATAGTCGCTAGTTTTCCAAAATAAGTAATAAATAAATAAATTAATACTTGCGATTGTCAGCACCTGGTGAAACTTGGATATCAACATGATGAACAAATACACTTGCACTTGTTTCACAGTTTATATTAATCCGACTGGTTTCGGTTTTACACCATTATCAAGGGTTTAGCTAGACTACTTGGAAGTTATTCCGTACTAAACCGGTCAAGTTAAATAAGCAAACTGTGAAACGAGTGCAAGTGTATTTATTCATCATGTTGATAAACTTGTTGTACAAGTAATTCCTGCTTTTGATACCTTTTTAGACATACAATCTTCAAAAAGAAAAGTGCAGCATCTACGTTTATTACTCATAATTTCTACATTTTATGCAAAATATACATAAAACTTTTATAATGATCTTCATATTTATAACAATTTATCAATTTAAACATAAAAATATAGGATTCATGTTGCATTCGAAGTAACAATTCTCGGAACACAGTCTGTTGTATGCCGCATTCCTTCTTATTAAGGCAGTATAGTTTGACTGCCTCATACGATATCACACAGGGATTCCGCGTCTAATTCCGTAGTGGCGAAATTGCACAAGCTAGAGACTAACTTAAATTTAGTTGCTATCCACACACTCCGTCAAGCTAACATGACTATGTAACTAAGTTGACAAAGTTATAAGGCACTTTAAGTTAGTCGATTAAGGGTAACGAATTTTGGGAACTTTAGGAATTTTTGGCAAGGAATTTATTAATGGATAAATTACACAGCAAAATATTGCCACAATAATGTATTGTGATTGTACGAGCAACACACAGAAAAAACCGGTTAAGTGCGAGTTAGACTCGCGTACCTAGGGTTCCGTAATTTGACAGTTTTGGGAATTTTGTCATATTGTTTTCGTGAATTTCTCAACCGCTATATTTTTCCTGTAATCTTTACGTGTAAGCACATATTACATGATTTTTTTCATATTTTTCGGTCCGTCAGTTTTGGAGATAAAGGGGGCGACATACATGTTTTTGTGGGTTTTCGAGAATTTCTCCAAATGGATGTTAGTAAATATAGCCAAACTAATATTTTTACAATCAGCTCTTTAATACCTATCATTTTATACCCATATTGTATTTTATAATTAAAAATATATATTTTCCTTTTTTTTGTATTTCTCATTTGGGTTAATTTTTTTTTAAATCGCTATAGATATTCTGTGATTGGCCAGTTACGATCTATAATATACATATTTTTCATTCACCAACGGTAGGTTTTTTGTGGTTTTAATGAATGTGGTTTTAATGTGGTTTTTTGTGGTAAATATAGTTAAAGTAATATTTTTACAATTAACATTTTACTATCTACATATTGTATTTTTAGGATAATTGTTTTTTTTTTTTCCTTTTTTTATTGGAAATATTTTAACAATATCAAATTATTCAAAATTATTTTTCACTCTGTTATTTGGGAGAATTAATGCTATTTTGTGCCAAATTTCATCTAAGTTATGAGGCTGTGACATACGGACGGTCGGACAACGGGGTCTCACCATAAAGGTTCCTTTTGTACCTTTTCGATACTACGGAACCCTAAAAATCGGGTACATTATATCCCCGAGGTTGAATCAGACGTGTTTCCGAGTGTGGATTGTCATAGAACAGTCAATACCCTCTTTTCACCGATTTTTTACGTCCCAACGTGATAGGGAACAAACATTACTTCGGACAAAAATGACCTGCATTTCACCTTCACCGTTTAGAAATTGGCTAGTACACAAAACAGGTATCAGGAAACTTGCCTTATTTATTACTCTAATCGTTTGTGTCAGATCTCTCCACGTTTTCTCCCACTTATTTCACCGACATAAACACAAAAACTATAAGCACATACTCATATTTCTTACGCATATATTGTCTTTCTGTTAAATCTTATTTTTTGAAATATGCTGTAAATATAACAACTACAATAAAACGCATTACATTTCTTTTTACATTAAAAAACATCAAAAAGTTAGTTCAGCAATTTCTTATATTTTTCTCGTAGGTACTGCTGTAACTCGACATACCATAGGTAAGGTTCTATAAGTCTATACGTGTAATAAAAGCTTTCCTTACTACGGGTAAGTTGGTAAAACTTTGGAGTGCTCACGTAGGGTTTAGTAATAAATTGGTCACGTGACTGAAGCCTGGTTGTTTACCTATGACAGTGAAGCTTTAACTAACAGATTCAACTGTTTGTAGCCAAAAGAAAATTTCATTTGTAACCTTTACAACGTGTAACAGAAATGTGTAACCATATCAGAATCAGAATCAATCGTTTATTTGTGAAACATAGTGTATCATATATTTTCTACAAGATGGTGGTTGTTTCATGTTTGACCGCTATGTTCTGCCTTAAAGTATAGTCTACAAATATTAAACACATGCATTTTTAAACATGCTCATTAAAAAAAAAATAGACATTTATGAAACGTTATGAATATTATTTACAATAGATGATTATATTACACATGTCAAAAGAAAGATTTAGCATTTAAATAATCATTAATTGTACATTATTTATAGATATGGAGCATATAAGTAATCAAAACAATTAGTTCACGATATATTTCGACTCCTACTGTGGAGTCGTCATCAGTCGAATGATAACGACTCCACAGTAGGAGTCGAAATATATCGTGTACTAATTGTTTTTATTATTTATATGCTCCATATCTATAAATAATTAAATGCCATACAAAGGTAATAATAAAAAATATATTTATTTGCATTAATTATACAATATCACTTATCAATAAGCAATTATAAATTATTATATTATTCATGTCAAAATGAAGAATTAGAATTTAAATAATCATTAATTGTATAATAACACTTATCAATAAGCAAATTAAATAATTTCTTCTTAAATAAAATTATATCTAAATCTTTTATGTCATTTGGAATTGCGTTGTAAATTTTAGGTCCCAGACAGAAGGCACTTTTGAAGGCAGTTTTTGCTGATCGAAGAGATAATGCATGTCTAAATTGTGATCTTACAGTACTAGCATGGTGCGACTCGGAGACCTTAGTAAATAAGTTAGGGTTTGACTTCACAAAAACTGCCATCTCATAAATGTATAAAGACGGAAAAGTCAGTATCTTGAGCGATTTAAAAAAAGATTGGAAAGAGTCCGTTGTTTTAGTCCACATATTGACCTAATGCATCGTTTTTGGGCTTTACATTTTCTTTTTCGGTTGAGTTGCCCCAAAATATGATACCATATCGAAGTGCATCATATTTGAAGAGCTTATTCAGTCAATGGGATAGAACAACTTTTACTTGGAACAAACCCTGTATCTCGAAAAAAAAAAAATTAACTGTTTCTTAGAAAAATGCAATGCCGCTCGGCCGAAATGTATGGAAGGGCAGATTTTGTTTTTGAGATTTCCGGACACCTTTCTGTTACACGTTGTATAGCTCGTATCAATAGACCTTGGGAATAAACGTGGCAGCTCTTCGATCCACCTTCCAGTTACAGGATACGAAAAAAAAAAAAAAAAACAAGACAATTTCAATATTGTCTATCACTCAAATCCCATTTGGTGATATAATATTATAAAGTACACTTTATTTTAAATAAAGTGTCTGAATAAAGGGTTATTCTGATAGGATAAATTATGTAGTATCTCTACCTTATAGTAGTTTATGCTACAAGGGCGAAGGATATCGAGGACGATAACGTAACCGAGTAATTTATTGCTCTTGCGCCCGTGTATCATACTACGTTTTTCAATTCATAGTGTGAGGAAATAAAACAAATATAATTAAAGAAAACAATTTCATTATTAAAGTTGAAAGTTACATTGTTACAATTTTGCAAGTTAATGATTAGTTCAAAAGGACTGTATCCAGAGCCGTTAAACAGTGGAAAAAAATTATAACATTTATGGTACACAGGAAAGGTTGCAGGTTAGCCAACTCCCCGTGAATAAATAAAAAAAAAATAAGAAAGCCCTAGGGCAAAATAATTGACTTTCAGTTCGGTTTTGATGCATAAAAAGTGGGCCTTTACGAGCACTTGCATTGAAAATTATATTTTATAGAATTAAACTATACTAATAGAATCAAATAGGAGTGTGATTTTTAATCCCAAGGACTACTGATAAGGGTTATAAAAACGCATTTTCACACCACCTGCTCGATAATGTCCAATTACATATCATGCAACCTCAACGTAAAGTAACGCATTATATCTCAAGGGATATAAAGTTATATGAAAATCCCCAAGGATTAAAGTGATTTAAATTTGGAACGTCAAATTCGTGTGGAAACTCGTGGAAAACAAATGCCCATATGGGATTGTAAAGAGGTTTGTTCGAAAATCGAACTAGCCACCATAAGCAGAATTCAACAAAAAGAAAAAAAGCGTTTACAAAGAATGTGAAACAAAAGACGGTGTTTGGTGTGGGGATTGTCAGTGAATTTTTTTGAATTATTAATGTTGATAAAAATGTCAAGCTTTTTATCGTCTCGCAGAAAGTGTGAAAAGTAGAGTACGCTCCTCTGGAATAAAGCCTGTCTTTGTCTTGGGCAGCTTGAACCCCTCGCTTTACTCAGGACTCTAGAGTCCCTCGTTACGCTCAGGGTTCAATATGCCGTCCGTGACGTAAGACACTGCTTTATTCCCTTAGTGCATAATCTACTATTTTATTACTAAGAGCGAGTTATTCACTTCGTTCGTTTCGTAAACAAGCACTCGTTTCCCAATGTCTCACATTATGTCACAGTTGCACAAAATAATATTCCCGGCCTGGCCCAGTACATTTCAATTCCATTTTGTTTTGGGTATTATTTATGGTAGTGCTCCCAAATAGGAAATGGTTCGAACGATAGTCGAACTCGCAATAATGGGGGCGGTCATGATGTCACTATAAACCACTATTTTCTACCAAAAACATCCACGATTCGGTCTCGAACACCAACAAACGTCAAAAATCGTTGGAAAAAATTGGCTGTCAAACGTGGTGTGCAGTTAACTTCAGGCCACTACGAACAACCATGGTATGGACTAATAGTGGTTTGTGGTAGTTTTTGTTATCTGTCAAAAAAGCGCGAAAAGAGAAAAGGAATGAAAATATCGAAGCAGTATAGAATTCGGCCCTAGGGGAACGGCAGCTAATAAAAATTCCTTCAGCAGAGGTCATTGTACTTTCCGCTGTTACGAAAAACGTGTTCGAGTCTTCCAATAAAAAACAAAATAGGCAATTTGGTTCATCAGTCAGGTCGGTCACAATGTCAAGTACGGTTTGTTTGATTTGTTTAGGTAACCGACTTTCCAACGATAGTTGAGCGTGGTGAACTTGTTGGATTTCATGACTACCGCCAAGATTTCAAGATATCTATGGTCGAACTGTGCCGAGTTCTACTGGATTTTGATTTATTATTTTCTGTGTTTTTTTCAGTTGAATGTTTTAGTCTGAACAAAAATGTCTGACAGCAGTGATAATGAAGAGAACTCGATTCCTCCTGACATTCTGGAAACAGCACCAACATTGGCAAACAATTATTTTCCAGCTAAATAAAGAAGAGCTTTTGTCGTAGGCTTTTGATAATTTGGCTGGCAAGAGACTTTATCTACCTACCAGGTAGGTAAATAAGTTGTATTTGTAACTACACTTAAGTAGGGTTGCGTTCCTAAACGCCCGGGTAAATGTAAAATTTTACTGTAAACCGTTCAACAACCACCCGAGTGAAAACTAAAAGCTCCAAACAGCTCCGAACAATTCTCGAAGTCGTTCCCAAACCTTTTCGGAAATGTAAAATTCACTTTTGACAGTTACATTTTACACGCCGTAAATTCAGAGGTAAATTTTCACTTTGACATTCGTCATAACTTTACGCGCCAATTTTTGGTTTTCGGGTTATATAATTCTTCGGAATGACTTGTAAAGCCATTTTTTTTTGCTAATAATGATACAATTGTTTTGTATAAAAAAATATCCTTTGCCACGTAAATAAACTGCCTTTACAAAGTGGTTGTTCCAAAACGATTATTAAATAGATTCCGTCTCAGTCTCATCTCTTTCACTTTTACTAAGTAAACCTTACATTTACCCCGGCATTTAGGAACGCAGTCCAGGTATGCAGCAATTAAATATAAGTAAGCTGAAAATATAATTCTGTGTTATACAACGTTAAATTTAATCAAATTAATTAATTATGACTATCAATAAGTGTTTATGATGTACTCAAATTGTAAAATAAATTATTCATTCTCATAAACTACTCAAATAAAATCATATATTTATATATTTGAATTGAATTCAAATTTCACCTAGGAATTTAATATTTTATCTACTTTTTATAAGCTCAATCACTTATTAGAATGTTTCACAACGAAATATACAAATCTAATTTATATTAAAATTCAGTCGAAATAAATTTAATATCAAATAAAATTCATAGACCGAGAGATTTAAATTACGTTTCAATTGTGATTTAAAACTGAATTCAGTGAAAGTTCTTAACGAGAAAACTTAAAAGAGAACTTATAGAAATAATATAAACGGTTATTCAAAATTTAGCGAGTGGTAAAAACCGTTGTATCTGAGACATATTCAAATTGAAATATACGTAAATATATACAACGTGTAACAGAAAGGTGTAACCATATTTGAAGAGCTTATTCAGTCAATGGTATAGAACAACTTTTACTATGGAGCCAACCCTGAAATCTCAAAAAAAAAAACTGTCTTTCCATACATTTCGGCCGAGCGGCATTGCATTTTTCTATGAAATTGTCGATTTTTTTTTCGAGATTGTTTGTTCCATAGTAAAAGTTGTTCTACACCATTGACTGAATAAGCTCTTCAAATGTGGTTACACCTTTCTGTTACACGTTCTACGAATATATATATTTTTTCTTTATTTTGAAAAACAAACAGTCTTTATAGATATCACTTATGGCCTGTTTCACCACTTCCAGAAAAGTGCCTGATAGTTATATGTGACATATAACGCATACAAAATGTGTTCCATTTTTAAACTTATCTTCTGGATATCATTTATCTAGAAGTGGTGAAACAGGCCCTTACTAAAATTAATTATTAAAAGTTTTTGACCTGGAGTTCGCTTGATATAGATGCTTACTTAAAGTTATAAATGTGTCGATTCCGTGTAACACGACTTAACGTATTTGACAGGACTAACCTTATTTTAAGCGTCCTGTCCTTTTCTTTCTTTATCGAAAAGACAAGGACAGAACGCTTAATTTAAGTTTAGTCGTGTCAAATAAGTTAAGATGTGCTACAAAGAATCGACACCAATATTATTATGTGAAATATAATCTTTGAAAATATATATTTTTTAATTAGACCCATGTTGCTTAAACAAAATTTTACCAACTGTTTTATTGAACGTACAAATTTATATTACAAATATTGTTTTTTTTTTATTATTAGTTTTGCTATGTTACAATAATTAAGGTTTTTAATATTATTGAAGTTATGATAACCGTCCTAAAAATTATGGTTTTTTATCTTTAATTTCTTTATTCTTATTATTATTAATTTTTTTTTGGTTAGGCATTTTATTTATAGTTTAGATTTTAATTTTAGGAACTCTAGGTTTTTAGTTTAATTTCTCATTCTCATCCGAGTTAATATTAATTTTATATAAATGTATTGCAACAAATAAATAACAAAAATATTTTATAAAAATACAATATGGGTCAAATTCAAATAGTTTATTTTGCAAAGCAGGTATAGATATATACACTTTTTACACGTCAAATTTAATCTAATAAAGAAAATATATGTAATAAAATAATAAATGTACATGAACTAAATTAAAGGTTTATTTAATTTATGTAGCAATATATTTACGATTAAAATGATAGGTAAAATATATATTATACAAGGTAAAATCCAATCAGCCGCCCGAACCCATACCGGAGACCCGGCCAGGGACCAGGAACAAGGTTCAATGATCACCAACCGAGCCCCCAGCACGAATCCAAGCGGCCGACCAAATCCCATCCTATATACTACATACTAATAGGTTACATGTATAAATACATGCCTACCTCCGCCCATTCGATTAGTCTTGCTAAGAAGAAGGGCAAGAAACTTAGCAAGATCATGTCTTTTTTTTCAACATAAAACTTATACTATACAATATATGACTTATATCTACTTTAACCAAGGGATAAGAAAATACAAGACAGCAGGAATTCAGGTTAATGAAAAAAAGAAAAACATATATATCTTTGTCTACCTGTCTCATATAGTCCTTTTCCTTTTACAGTCTGTAATCAATTAATGTTTACACCTTAGACTCCTTAGAGGAATCATAAGTTAAGAAATTATGCTATTTAATTAAATTATAACTTACTATCATTATCACTGTAACACCATGCTTCACCATCATCCAAATATTCATTTATTTTATAATATGCCTTTTTCAATAGGCCCTGCTTAATATACAGTTTAAACTTATTAACTTTGTATCACTTTGTAGGTATTAAAAAGTTGATAGTAAAAATATATAGTTTAGCTATATTTAACTGCATCTATTTCGAGAAATCCTTATTATTATTATTTAAATATCAATATAATAAAGCCGATTCTGAAGGCTTTAATTTTAGGTTTAGTGCTGTCAAGACTTAAATTTTTCCAAAGTAATTTAGCTTCTGTTCTTAACACTTATGAACTATTTTGCAATGATGAAAATTTAGTTTTGACAGCACTAAAACTAAAATGAAAGCCTTCAGAATCGGCTACAATATCAATCATTAGAACCGTAAAATAGTGTTATTACATCACTTTTTCGCAAACCTTATCTATATCTTTTTGAGAAGCTTTTGTATTGATTGTAACGACGAAGGCACTTTATTTTTCAGAAGTCTCTAAAAGCTCTTTATTCTGCTTAACCGGTTTCAACAGCGTTCTCTTCGGAACAAGTAATATTTTCCTTTCACCAAGTGCCAACAATTGCAACCACCGATTTCATCTTCGTTTCAGTTTTTTTTTAGGTAGAAAAGAAGCACTCTATACTTTGTTATAAGCACACTGCATCGAGAGTGTTGTGACGAAATAAAAAGAAAATAATAGCAAAAAGTTTTTGATTTTGTAAAGTTGTATTTTTAAGTACATTAGCTGTTCTACTCAGATTCAACTTCATTGCCCCTTTAATAAATGTCGAAAACCTTTTAAGTCCAATGTTATAGTATATTTCAAATCGTTTTTATCAACAAGAAACTAAAAGGTTGAATTAATATCCAGATTTAAGTAAAAGCACAGCTAATATAATACTAGTAAAAGGAAATTTTGCCAGGTATGTTTTGTTTTTGTATAAATAAAAATGCTGCTTTTTTCTCGTTCGCGCAGAATCAGTCTTTCTCACATAGCGCGTTTTTCCGCTTGGAGTGACAGTGACGGCTGAAAAATTCACACGTCACCCGTGGTTGTAAATGAAAAGAACTTTCAAGACTTTCTTTCATACGAATAATTTATTCTCGCAGTTTCAAAACGTTTTGTAAACACGATGTTTACAAACCACTAAGTATTTAAATTTTGATTTATCTCATCAAATAATACTTTTGCCAGTGGAATAAATCATAAGATAAGTCACCAATATTGGTACATAGGAAAGCTCTTCGATCCGAGTTACTCTCATAAAGACGGGGTAAGATTGCACTAGCATATAGTAAACTGAGCTAGTTACAATCCGAGCTACTCGTACACTCGCACAGTATTCTTGACGTGACCAATACTGTTACTGAATGAAAAGATGTCGAATAGTGTTACCATATCCGAATTAGGAATTTTAAATACGAATTTGAACAGTTGTAATCAACGAACGAGAAAAATATAGATGTCTAATTAGCATTAAAATACTACCCCATGAAAACTGTGCCGGGCACATGTTTAGTAGTTTACGCATCAGCACCAATGGCGTTCACTGTCACTGTGAATCGGCAATCACGACTGGCTCAGTGTTGCATTACATGCACAGTACGGACCAAAATTATGAGTCATGCCTTTAGCACTTTTAAGTGTCTGGCACCTTTTTTTAACGACAATTTGTTAATGACACGCCGTCCATGTTTTTTTTTCGTTCAGCTGTTTTGATAAAATAAAATCTGGTTATTGAAAGATGATAAACATGGCAAATAAAAAAAAACTTACACATACAAAAAAAGAGGGTCAGATGAATTTCAATCAATCACGCTATGCTTCCGATAATAAATATGTATATGTAGTGTATCAATATTTCTGTTGTGTGAGGTGTATTCAGGTTTGAAGGAACACAACATGCAGAAATGCTCCGAGGTAAATTTTCTTGTATGAAGCTGCCTAGGTGCAGTGACGTTATTTCTGGGGTTACCAGCTAGTTAAAAAAGGAAAACTCGGCCTCGTAATTTTTATTCCTTTTACAAATATATTGTACTTGCTTTTTGCTTGTGCGAATGTCTAGGTTCCTAGGGTACTGCCCATCCTCAGGGATCAAACTGTTACGTATGTCTAAGTAAAGAGTCTAACCATTACAACGGGGAAAGAATTTTCAAAATCGGTCAGGTATTATATACAAACAAACAAATTTTACCTCTATATGATATTAGTGTAGGTAAGCCGTATTACTCAAAAAAATTAATCACATGTCACAAATTCAATGACTGATAGTAATCCTCTAAGATCTGTCCGAGTAACTCGTATAACTCGTATATGTAACTGACATGTAAAAAAAAAAGGTAATAAGTATGCTAAAAAAAGACATGATCTTGCTTATTTTCTTGCCCTTCTGCTTAGCAAGACTAATCGAATGGGTGGAGGCATGTATTTATATATGTAACCTATTAGTATGTAATATATGTATGGGGTAGGATTTGGTCAGCCGCCTGGATTCGTACTGGGGGCTCGGTTTTTGATAATTGAACTTTGTTCCTGGTCGCTGGCTGGGTCTCCGGTATGGGTTCGGGCGGTTGATTAGATTTCACCTTGTATAATTATAGATTTTACCTATCATTCGTATCTAATAAATATTGTAAATAAATTAAATAAACCTTTAAACCTCATGTACATTTATTAGTTTTTTATCCGTAAAAAGTGTATTTTGTGCACCTATTTTACAAAATAAACTATTTGAATTTTGAATTTAAAAAATGTTAGATATGAAACGTTACTTATTGTAGCCAATTTTGAAGGCTTTAATTTTAGTTTTAGTGCTGTCAAAACTAAAATTATTCCAATGTAATTTCACTCATGTTCCTTACGTTTAGGGCTATTTTGCAATAAAGAAAATTTAGTTTTGACATAACTAAAACTAAAATTAAAGCCTTCAAAATCGGCTTTATTGGCATATTTAAAAAATATATATTGAAGTTGGCAACACAAACCCGACATCTACTATGTTCTCAATGTAACCATATTGTAGGTGAATAGAAAACCATCGTCTGCACTCAATGGTGGTCATATTTTTCCACGCAAATGTTCATTCGTACGATTGGCTAAGAAAGTGCTTGTTACCATTAAAGGCCATTAACGCCTGCTTCTACTTAGAAGGGTATTCCGCTTCCTCGGCCTATAGTGGTCGAGTTTCCTCATAGAGTCACGATTTGTGTCTCATCTACATGCATCGCATGGAATTTTTAACCGTTGGTCCATCGTTTACAAAAATGATGGCAGTTGCTAGCGTAAACAGAAGGGTAGTGGTAAAATCATGGAATAGTAGTCCAGTTCCTGGATAAAATGCACAGACAAATACAAATACTGGCTGACTATACCCGTCTCTTCAGCGTGATCAATCACAGTACGATAATCACAGTCTATCCATCCATCCATCAGCCTGTGTTCATCCATTGTTGGAGATGGGCCTCTCCAATATTTCTCCACTCTTGGCGGTCCTGCGTCATCCCCATCCAGCCGCTACCTGCAAGGTCATTAAGGTCATCGGTACAACGGGTACGAGGTCAGCTTACGCTACGCTTTGCTGTTCGTGGTCTTCGTTCCAACGCCTTTCGGCCCCAACGGCCATTGTATCGGCGACAAATATGGCCAGCCCACTGCCAGTTCAACTTACTAATTCGGCAGGCTATGTCGGTTACTTTCGATCTCTTGCGGATTTCCTCGTTTTGATTTTTATCTATCAGATAAAAATAAGCATAGCCCGCTCCATAACTCGCTGAGTAACCTTAAATCAGTGGATTTATAATCACATTATTAATATGATATTATCTTTGAATAAGCCACAGATGGCGTCACTATCGCCTTGACCTAAATTTTGCCAAATTCTGTACAAAAATAAGAAAATTTTACTTTAAAAGTTAGTCGTATAGATGAGACGAGTAACTGTACAATGCGACAAGGTTTTTTTGGCGCTTGGATGTAAACATACTTTTATAATTAAAATTTCACAAAATCCTTTTTTTTCATGTGCCAGTGTGGCATAAAGAATTTGCCTGCCAAATTTCAAGTTTGTAGAGGTAGGTTGTATAAAGAGCCATGGTGCACTGTATCTAAAGTACATATACAACGTGTAACAGAAAGGTGTAACCATATTTGAAGAGCAATATATACCACCACCAATGGGGACAATGGCACTGCGATGGCAATTGATCTGTGGCAACGTCCCCGTTGCGGCTCTCACCGGGGACAATGACACTTTTTTTCCTATACTCCCGGTACCGAGAATGACCCACCGGGGAGGTTGGTACCAAGCCTTATTTACGACGATATGGATGATATGCCCCAGAAGATAACACCATACCTAATGATAGACATCACGTACAATTGTATGCGTGGAACGCAGTCAGTACTGTGTTTATGTCTGCTACTTTGAGTGCAACGGGTACGCAACCACATATGGCTTATATATATATAGGGTTGCGAACCCGTTTTATGTGGTGGTACGGAATTCTTTATGCGCGAACTAACTCACACTTGGCCTAATTTTTTTATAATGAAAGAAGCCCGGCGGCGCCTCAACACGTTTACTTTGTAATTGAATACACGGGTAGCGCGTTGAGATAGGGCAGTATGGGGAGAAAATATATACTATAAGACAAGGGTCTTCAACCTTTTTTAGCTGGAGGGCCAATATTCTATTCCAGGTCTGTCAAAGGGCCGCACATTGCCGCACGTAAACATACCACCTCAACAATAATTTAAAACCAAACAAGTGAATTAAAAATGTCTTGTAGAATAAATGAAAATTTCCTTGGCCTCTGAGGGCCGCAAAAATGTCGGGTTGAATACCTTTGCGTTTCTATACTGCAATGATATAATGTTAATGAATACCTTTGCTTTAAGAGATAGATTTTTTTGATTTTCAGAATTATTTATTGAAAATAATTTACAATTACCATTAACATAATAACTAGAAGTAAATGTAAACCTTAACTATTGACTACTTAATTAGATTGTAAACGTCTCTCAAGGCTATTTTATTTTATATAATGACTACTATAAGAAATAGAGAAAGCTCAAAGGACTCTTGGCGACTCGGTAGTCATCTCGGCCAAACGAAAAAAATTCAAATTCAAATAGTTTATTTTGTAAAGTAGGTATACTTAATACACTTTTTACGAGTCAAATTTAATCTTGTAAAAGTATACGTAATAAAATAATAAATGTATATGATCTAAATTAAAGGTTTATTTAATTTTTGTAGCAATATACATGTATACGATTAAAAATGATAGGTAAAATCCATAATTATACAAGGTGAAATCTAATCAACTGCCCGAACCCATACCGGAGACCCGGCCAGCGACCAGGAACAAGGTTCAATGATCACCAAACTCGGCCAAATGGGAATTCTTCGGTATGAATTTGGATGTACGAATAAATGTCACCTTATATAGTTGTTAACCAATCACTCTCTCAATTTTATGGCTACTGTGTAAGCAGATTTAGCACTGCCTTTTGTATTATTATTTGTCTTAGAAATTTAAATTATATGAGATTTTCTGAAGACTTTTTGTGTTGACTGTACATAACTACCACAAATTTTCACTGTAGATCGAAGCGACCACTCGTCATCAATTTTGGAAAAATAAAACTGCATACTAAGCTTTTCGAAAAATAACGTAGTCGTATCTTAGCCTGGGAGCCGAACCGGCTTGTTTTCCACATATAATAACTTGCTTGGTTTTGCTTGGAGTACCAAGTCTGCAAGGAAACATTATGTTTTTAAATTAGTAGATGATTTCTTTTACCATGCAGGTTAAGAAAGGATTTTGTGATACAGTTCAAATTAGTTAACATTTCAGCACTGGCGAAGCCGTTGGCGAAAGTCTTTACTCATATATCACTAATAAATCATATTTTTATTTTGTATACGATTATAAAATACTTAATTAAATAATATTTATCATGATAAAATATATCATATTACATTATTTAAGCACTCGAGATTGGGAGTTGATCACTATGAGAAGACAAAATTTCATTTTACAAATTTCACAAAAATAGTTATTGATCCATGATACTGATCACTCACCAAGCCTCTAGTATGAATTTGGACAGTGAATTAAAGTTTACTTTGTGTAAGATAACGCCGCGGTAAGTTCCGGTTATCCACTATCCAATCTTATTACCGTGCAATAAAATGTGTATGTCATATTCTGCGATGGTATCCAATATACCTTACATGTATATGCCTATGTATATATGTATGTGTATATACTAATATGCGACGCTTGGAACACTTTGTATTCGCTTTTATGTCATCCCTTTAACGAACTGCCCTATTTTTTCTGATTGAAAGTGGACTGTATGCTCCCAGAGTATGCACTACACCGGTGCAAAAACTTTTGCAGAGCTTAAACTGAACCCGTATTACAATTTGTTAATACGTACCTAACCGAAACATTTGACAGTTTTTTTTCTGTGACTACATTCTAAAGCTTAGTTTAGAGCTGTATAATATTCTGAAACTAACTTTATGTAAGTATATAAACATAGAGTTTTGGATCTCTTTATAAATTTTCCAATAACTTGAGCACCACATTACGGAATTTCATACGGTTTTTACTTTTTTTTTCAATATAAACTGCATTCTTTGATATTTATTATTAGCGGTCGCGTGGCCGCCATGAACAAATACTCCTCCATAAGATCGTACTTTGCTACTCGTAGTGCTTACCAGTTTTAGGAGCTTGTGATATGCTCATCACGTACCTACATAAATAAACTGTTTCTTCCATTCTCCACATGCCCCCAGCCGCACAGACGGCTTTTGTTACAGTTGCGTGGGACCATACTGCATTTCTTTGCAGTGAATGTTAAAATGCCGATGAAAATGACGATGAAGAAGAAGATTAGTTCTAAAATTTATATTTCCATATTTATATTTATATGTCCACTGCTGGACAAAAACCTTTCCAGGACTTTGCCACTCCCGGCGGTCATCCTGGAAGAATTGCCCATACTCACACACGCTGGGCAGGCGGGTTGGTGAGCGCGGTGCCGGAACCCTCGCACCAGTGACTCCGCTGCCTGTCACCAGTCTGTTCCATATAAGGCCCGGCTATTAGGGATGGATATACCGCCATCCATCAGTCCCAGGCATGGTGGGCCTTACTCTCCCCCGAATTATTTCGAGGGGGTCTCCAAATAAGATGGTGGTTCCTACAAAGTAAAAATATAAAAATAAATGATAAGTTCATTAGTTTGTTTTAAAAATTGCTTAGAAATAAATAATTACTTTATTAATTTTCGTTTTATTATGCTTGAAAAGTAAGTAGGTCGAAACGACTACGCTGACCGTTGCCGTTACATTCGACCGCGCGCTCGCTTGAAAGGTTAAGGCGATTACCATCGCCAAATTAGCAGCTCGATATTTGTCACTACAAATATCAACGGAAACGACATTGAAATAACGTTCATATCAGCGCGCAATGCATAGTGGCTGTTACGACGCTCGCTGCGTCCTTGATAGAGCGAAATAGGGGAAAATTATACTTTTCACTTGGACGTGATTACTCAATTGAATAATCTTATGTTATGTTTATAGCTATAAAGTTTATCTATTTATCAAAGCACAGATGAATTCAATCGGCCAAGCAACTCAGGAGCAGTAGGGAATTTGAGGTCAAAAAACACCATTCAGTAAAAAAAAAAAATCATGTAGAAGTTTTGGTGGTATGAAAAAGAAAACTGTTGCATATGTTGTCTAAGAGTTGATTATTCATAACACATTTTTTCATTATTTTTGGTTTAGCCATAAACGCTTTAGAAAGTACCCATTTGGCAATAGTAAGGGCCTTAAGGGAAGTTATATAGAGCCCGCGGCCACGATAGGTATTTGATTTACTGAGGCATTGGAGATCGGAGACTCAACCGTCACTTGAGCAGATAAAGACCAATTTGACATAACACTGTTTAACAACGCTAAGTAGAGGTTTTGCAAGGAGGAATTTAATTCAAAAGGTTTATTATAAAAAAAAAAAACTAAACGTTTTAGGAAAAATCTGTTCATTTCAGAGTGTAATAAAATTTGTACAGGTTTTAATCCATAATTAATATGTATGGAATTTTGCTCAAGTAATCATAAACCTTGACATGACAACTTTTTTTAAGAGCAATCTTTGTTGTTTTTTTTCTCATTACTGGAATTATTTCAGAGGATTCTGTTTCGCTAAGTGTGTGCATTATATTCTAGGCAGAAATACTTCTTTTTTATCACTTATAGTATTGCTAGATTCTTGAAACCACGAATAATAAATTAGGGAACTTTGATGTTTTTGCGGGTCTTATCCTCAATGATAGCCTTAATCGCGAAAACGCTTTATTCTTGTTTATTTATTGGAGAAGGCACATAAAAAATATAAACACCTACGTTGTAAGATACATAATAAGGCACTAAAAATTGTGTTTATTTACATAACATATGTACACAACATTTATAACTAACATGTAAAAATTAAATACACTGCAAATAATTATTTCCAAAAATGGTAAAGGAAATGTGCCTCATATTAATGTAACATAAATACATCCAATATTATGCAAAAACGTAATTTGCGAAATTAATAAATTATATTTTTCGTGTTCCATACAAACGCAAGATAGATAGATAGATAGATATAACATTTATTTCCCAAAAACACGACACATACATACAAAAAACAAAGTAGAACTTAAATAATAACTTAAATGAAAGAAAAAAAAGTTAAAACACAAAAAGAAAGTTAAATTCATCCTAGTGGTATGAGTGTCGCGGCAAAGAGAAAAAGGCTCCGACTCAGCATAATGCCGCAAACTGAAATCTGAGACGCTGTTATTCTGTCAATACTTTAAATTAGTAGATGTAATCCCATTGTAATCGATTCGGGGCAAGCGCAGCCCCGAGTCGATTACAATGGGATGTCAACATTTTATTTTGCGTAATTAGCAAAATATGCTATTGATTCGTGATACTAATAACTTACCGAGTCTTCAGTATGAATTTGGCTTTATAGATAAATGTCACCTTGTTGCTACAACTATATTTAATTACAACAATGAAATAAACCATCCAAACTAGAGCTGGCTAAACGTAATGAAACAGGTCTTCAATTCCTAGAAGCTCGACGTAATGAAATACCAGCTCTGGCAGAAGCTAGTCTGTAAAGGAAAATAAAAGTCAACCTACAATCTGCATTTAACCGGTTCTGTCTCTAGTTCGATGGTTCTGTACTTGTTTTGTCAAAGTTTCTGTTAGATTACTCGACTTTTTCCAGAATGTCAAAGCATTGGTGACATTTTTTGTATTTTCTTTTTATTTTGTTAATGTAGGAACTGTGTAACCGGTCGGCCACAGCTTCAGGCTTCGAAAGGCGCGCCAAGCGGTTCTTCTTGTGACGGCGCCGGTAGAGATAACAATTGTATGAAGTTATATAGAGCCGGCCATGGGTTGCCGCTCGCGCGTCTTGTCCGGCTTTGAGTGACTTGCGCTCTCGGGACGGCGGTGTGTGGTTGAAACAGTGATCGAGCGCACAGGACGAACCTAGTGTCGAGCGCTTTGAGCGAGCGAGCACGCTATACATCCGATGCGGTGGAAGGCGCCGATGGGTGTCGTGGCAGGGCAAAGCCCGTCGCAAAAATCGCCTGTAAGCGCAGCAAGAAGCGCCGCCAGAAGCCTGAAGCCGTGGCCCTGGCGTAAGGGAAGAGTTTGGCGCCTATAGCACCGGTACATACACCATTGTAAGCGTCAAGGTAATAATATTCTATTATTGTGCAATTTGTCGATAAATAAAAGCATATTCTATTCTATTCTATTCTATTCTTCTAACATCACATCTTTTATTCGAACAACTTTTCTAAGAAACAACTTTTCTAAGAAACATCGAGTAAACGGATTGTTTTAGTTAAGTATGTGTTGTACTAATTGAAAATGTATCGTTAATTTTTGCTCTCTGCGAAATCCATACATCTTTTACATTTTAAATGTAACTTCACCAAATATTAATGTTTGATCAAATTTAATGAAATGAAATGATATGAAATATATTTATTTATGTAATGTAGGTATAACAGATACACTTATTACTGGTCAGCTTTAATGTAATATAAGTAGTTAAATTATCTATGTGTAGGTACTAGTTTTATGTCATAAATAATAATATGTGGAAATACGCAGGGGAATTATATAGGTTGGGTTTACTTAAATTTAATAAAAAAAATACATTTTAATAAAATTAAAATATTAAGGAATAAATAATATTATAAAAATATGCAATAACGTAAATGCGCCCAAGTCCGACCACTCACGCCCTTTTTTCAAATAAACCGTCCAAAGATAAACGTAAACTGATTTATAAACTATATAATATAGCTTACTTTAAACCTTATTGTTGAGACTTTCATTATAAAGTATAACTATCAATATTTATGTTGTCAGAGTATACAAAAAAAAATATTATTAATATGTTTGCCTGTCCTTCTTAAAAGCTCCAGTTACCGACCGCTTAGTTGAAGTTTTCCTGATACCGTCCAGCAAGTAACCCGTTTCCGACCACCATTCAAAAAATTGCCAAAAATGCCATTATCTCATAAAAATAGGGTCAAAAGTTACTGGAGATATCAAAATGTATAGATGGTTTTTTTCAATTAATAATTTTTGTTAATTTAGGCTTTAATTAACTTTTATTAATAGTATATATTTTACATTTTTTCATGTTCGTCGCTATCAATATAAACTTCATATGTTTGGCCAAATGTATTTTATCTTATTTTAATATGTTAATAAAATATTGTTTGTATAATACCGTTTAACGGCTTTTTTATTATTTGTATGTTGTATTTTACATAGATATAAACACTTCATTAAATAGTTATAGGTGCTATATTTGACCCCTCAGTGGGGTCGTCATCAGGATTTTAAAAACCATGATTTAAAATATACTTTTTTATATTTTTATATCAATAGATGCCAGCAGTTTTTTAACTTCAAACGCCTATATATGTCGTATGATATTTCTCTTTTCGTCTATAACTATTCAATCAAGTTTTTATGTTATTTTACTTATTTTTTCGATTTTTTCTTTATTTTTAAACTGTGATTAGATATAATGGTGATTTTTTTTCTTTTTGAGTAATTAATGAATGAAATTCGTAACTTATAAGAATTCAAAGATAAAGAAAAGGTTAAGAGCTTGTACTTTATTTATAAAATTTAGAAATTAAAATAATTACAGTCCTTGCTAATAAAAAGTTTGAAAACATCGTCTTCATTTTCAATAAGTTTAACTTGCTTTACGAAATTTTTTTTTCAATTTCTCCGGCAATTTTTTTCTTAGGTTTAGGTTTATCTATCTTGTTTCTATAATGTTACAGAATACATGGAATAAATTGTTTCATTTTTAGGAACTATTCTGCCAACTTTATAATTGTGGTCGAGCTTTAAAAGTACTGAATAATTAATTCCATATTTAACTTGACATTCTTTTCTTTCGTTTGGTGAGGTTTTTCGATGTTCCTTTAAACTGAAACTGAAAAGATTCCACAATTGTTTGTATAAACTGCTATTTTCATAGCAGTTTGGTTCTTGTTGTGTAATGTGTTGTTTTATTTCAATTCCAGTTTAATTTTTTTTGTGACACTTGTTCCTGAGGCCATACTAAAATAAATTCATGACAGGTGTTTCTTGTTGCTCATTATTTGTATTTTTCTATACAAACACACTCTTTTTGAGCACCGTACATTTTTTGCAAGTACTTTAAAATTTTGTCTTGATACACAAACGGATGACCAGACTCCGGTTTATGGTATATTTATTGTGGTCGGTAACAAGCAAAACTGGATTTATCACCACTCATTACCGTCCAATTACAATAATTATGTGTTTTAATTATTTATCCAATGTGATGAAAAAAAAGAGTGAGCTTTATAGAAATTTAAAGACATATATAGTCATTAAAAATTTTATAATAATATCTCAGATGTCTATTTTTAATATAAAATAACTTTTTAAAAACATTAACGTACATTTAATATCCCAATAAATTTGAGAATGAACGGAATGTTTAAAGTAAATTAAGAATCAATCTAAAAGTCTAAACTTAGGACGGAATCAGGATATTAAGCAAATGTATATGTCACAAAAATATGTGTATATTCAAATTATAGTTTTTATCCACAATTTATAATGAAAATTAACAAAAGTCTGAAAGTCTATAAAACCCCTGATACCGTCCACTGTACGGTATCTGGAAACAATCGTTTTACCGGATCTCCTGATTCCGACCGAAATAGAAAAGATGATAAGACTATTAATATTTTATCAATCCTGAAAAATCTTGCATTTATATATGAACGGAACCCTAAATTACATAAAAAAATATGTCAGTTTTACCAAAATATGCAGAATCGAACAAAAAATGAAAAACAACCTCCACAAACTTTTTACGTTCCGCAAAGCTCGACTTCGAACTAAACCGATGCACAGTGACAACAAAATTAATAACAAAATTGAACGTAGCGGAAATTAGAACCAATCATGATTCATCGGTAATTTAAGAATTGGCCTATAAGAGACGAGCAATTGTTCACTTATTTGACGCGGGATATTGTTACAAATTTCAAAAATACTGGGCGGTCGCATACAGGAGCCTAGTCGGGAAACGGTGCCGATACGTTACATATATGTATATTATAATATTATTTATAATATTAGTTACAAAAAATTAATGCAAAAAGTAAGCCTATATTTAAAAACGTTGTATAAAGTTATATCATAATATATCTGAAAATCTCATCCGAAACATAAATAACACATGATGAAGGGTCTAAGTTCCGTACAAAACATAGGCTTAGGTTGATTAAGAATGTACTGAAATATGAAATAATAAAAACGGTGTATTTAAAATAAAAATTATTGTTTATTCTTTACATACAATCAGAAAGTAAAGTAATACAACTGGAGAAGAGAGCCCTCTCTCGGTTCATTTTTGCCAACAGGTACAGTAGCAAACTGGCCACCTATATATTGGCCCCTAATCTAAATGTTTGTATGTATACGCACACCTAGAGTCATCATCAAATATTTTTTTAATTCTAGCAAAGGCTGTCTTGTCTCTGAGCGCTTTAATGTCACTCTATAACAATTCGGCTCTATGGTGTTGTCAAACTTGAAGTAGTTCTAATAAAAGAAGAAAACGATATCATATTAAAAGTTTGACTAATTCATTGCAATAAAACAGACAAGGGTAAAAATCAGAGTTAGTTTTCTTATATTGAACCCTAAAAACATGCGAGTGCAAATGTGTAGGCGTTCAAAGAACTGGCTTTGCTGTGTGGGGGGGTCGAGGGGGGGGGGGAGAGTTAAAGAAGATAGATAGGTAGACAATATAGCTGACGCCATAAGCCTACAGACTGTAACCTTATACGACAGGATTTATTTTATTTATCCATAGTCTTCTTTTTCTTCTTGCCGTGCAGTTAAGGGGCTATACCGTGAAAATTGACACTTTTTGAAGTTATTTATCTGCTCTTTTAACGAAGTTCCAAGTAAAATAAATTAGTATAACAATTTTGGGACCTTTTACTAGATTTTGGTCTATCAGAAACGCGATAGGAGGAATTTCATTCGATAGAAATAATTATTGAAATCAGGTCTAAATTTACACTTTTTTTGATATTCTGACAAATTAGGAAAGCACACAGACTTGAAAAATATTTATTTAGATGGGTTTTAACTACACCAAAATTACTGGTTATGGAATTTTTTGTAGCTATTTTAGTTAATTTTGAATTAATTTAAAACCGACTTTTTGACAATTTTCCCCGATTCCGTCCCTTTCGCACTGCGGGTCTTTCTACCTGGAGTAACGGGGACCTTTGCTAGCACGGTATATCACCTTAAGCTAACCTAACGGCTAAGCCGCCATTATCTTTCGATATCAACCGCGACCAACATCTTTACGTGCTTTCCGAGCCACGGAGGGAACTATTAGCCTAAGCATGAAAACATCTCCGTATAGTTGCGTTTCAAACTACATCAAAATCGTATGGAATCTGGGAAACCGCTCCAAGTGGACAGTAGCGGAACTAACAGCTACGTATAGCAACCTAAGTTTAGTTTCAAACGCAACGATACGGAGATGTTTTCATGCTTAGGCTACTGATGTATTTGCCAGTAACGGTCTCTAATCCAAAAACTGATGATACCAAGCGTTGCTTAAGGCGCTACGGAAAAAAATCGACACTATAAGGACTGGCATATCTATTTCATTAAATAATGTATTATTTTGATAAAATAGGATATTATTTTTGGATTCTTTTTCTAGGAATCTGTTAAAACAGAAACGCGATTGGAGAAATTCGGCTCGATAGAAATATCTATTGAAATGAGGTCCTTTTCGACACCAATTCTCCTGGTTTGACAATTTAGAATGACATATAGACTGCAACTATATTTTATTAGGTGAGTTTTAACAGTATATAAGACCTGCGGGCCTATTGTGTATCTCTAGTTGCCTTCTGGACTGGGTGTCTATCATCAAAAACATAGATATACTATCGAATTCCGATGTCCTAAGAATATTTTCGCACTTGAAGTGACGACACAGATTGTTAATAGTTCAATACCCACTAAAGGCAATTTTGAAATTTCAGTTTTTAGCTATGTTTTTGATGATAGGCACCTCGTGCAGTTGGCAACTAAAGATACAGAATAGGGGGGCTGGTTAAACGAAATTTTGATAGCAACTTTAGAGGCGATATGTAAAAGTTTTAGCGTCCCTGTTACTCCAAATGCGCAAAAACCCTCAGTGCGAAAGAGACGGATTCGAGGAAAAGTGGCAAAAAGTCTGTTTTTTATTAATATAAAATGTACTAAAGTTGCTATCAAAATTTCGTTTAGTCAGGTTCTAGATACTGTTAAAAACCATCTAATAAAATATAATTGCAGTCCATATGTCATTCCAATTTGTCAAACCAGGAGAATTAGTGTCGAAAAAGACCTCATTTCAATAAATATTTGTGTCGAGCCAAATTGCTCTAATCGCGTTTCTGTTTTAACAGGTCCCTAGAAAAAGACTCCAAAAATAATATACAAAATAATACATTATTTACTGAAGTAGATATGCACGTTCTAAGTGTAATTTTTTTCCGTAGCGCCTTCACCGCGGATCATAACTGATCACACGGCCGCGGCCGTACGCTGCTACAGGACCCTGATACGTGGTTAAAATCAATATTTATTGAAATACACTCAGTCGGTACTCACTTCTATATAAGATCGAAGTCAAAGCATTCTTTCTTCTTTATTGTACACAGAAACAAGAACACAAACAGTTGCAGTAAAAGGTTTGTACATATGGGTGCGCTTATCTCTTACAGTACAGAAACAATAAAAATTTCAAAAAGAGTAATCTAAATAAGAGTAACACGTGCACAAAATCAAAGTTTGCCTACAAAAATAAACTCAAATATGAAATGCATAAATATACAGGATATCTCAAAAGAAAGTTTATATTTGTTTTGCTTCTTGCGGAACGCAACGAAACCGGAAGGCGCGGGGTGTATGTAAATTTGTCAATCGGTAGCCGACACTATAGAGGTTTTCTCAATCAAACAATCAAAACTTCTCCTTGACCGCCGCGGTCTGTGTGTGTAAAGATCCAAGACAAGAGCCGTCGCGTAGATTGCAGTCGTAGAACGTAGAACGCGGCTATGTGTGGTCGGCACTGTTAGGCGCAAGACACACAGATAAGACGTAAGGCGACGACGAGGCAAATACTTAGTGTTTTGTTCCTCTGCATCCCGTCTTCTCTGTAGGTTTTGCATCGAGACGCTTCTCCACATTTTGTATGAAAGTAAACTGAAGGGGCGCCGCATCCTCGCCCCGTCCTTGCCTTATGTCTTATCTGTGTGTTTTGCGCCTAAGGAACATAATAAAACTTTTTTGTATTTTTTATAAATTTGAACTTCGAACGCATGCATACGACGCGTTCGTTCTTTTGTTTCTATACTCTATGGTCATCCCGCACAGGCAACTTAAAATTGTAACGGTACCTACGAAATTACTTCATGGCATTTTATAAATATCGCGTGTATTTCAAAAACTATCCGCGGGCATACCTATTTCATGTTGCACGCTAGAAGCAGGCTTCGTGAATTTATTATTAAATAAAAACTGAATTTGTATTGTACTTTTTCTTTTTTAAATTAACCTATGCTGTAAAACCAATACTATTAAGACTACAGTAGGCGTACCCTAATTGACTCCTATAACGGTCGCGCGGGGTACATCTGTAGCCCATTTTGAATGCAAATATTGTGGGTCATATTTAAGAAGAATGAAAAAGATTTTAATTTTATGACTAAACATCTTTATTTTTATCGTTTAATAATAAAAAAATTAAAATCATGAGTTTTTTGGGTAGTTTTTAACGAAACAACAGAAATTTTGGAAAAATCAACATGAGACGCAGACGCCGCCATGATTTCCTAAAAAGATATTAATAATAAGTATATTTGTTATAAAACAGTATTTAAAATACAAAAATTACACTGAAATAAAGTACCCTTAAAATATTAGTACAATCTTTGCATAAATAATAGGGATTTATCACATTCCCTGAAAGGTCGCGCGGGCTACATACGCAGCCCATCCACTTTATTAGTCGTTCTGTTCTGAAGTCCGTGTGCTGAGGGTAGCGACACGCTGCTGAGCGACGCGGGGGTCCATAGTCGAGGAATACACGGAAAAACAACGCAGTAGTGTGACGCGTTTGAGAAAGAGGTACGAATAATATACCCTGGTCTACACCTGTAGCCCACGCGTCCACTCTAGTGTTAAGAAACTAAGATTTTTAAACTCCACTATCCACGCAAAGCTAAATTGTACACCATGCTGCGTATAGCTTAGATGCTTCTTCATAAACACAATTTCTTAAGAACTTATTTATGTAATTATAATTTTAAACCCTATTATCAGGGCTTTAAAGTTTATTTACGGTTGTTGCCTGTTTGTGATGATCTACATACTGATAGCTGTAACTTATGCAGGGTGTTTTCCATAAACTTTGGGAGGCTATACACAGGATTACGAGAAGTTAAGGCGATTACCATCGCCAAATTAGTAGCTCGATATTTGTCTGTACGAATATCAACGGAAACGACATTGAAATAACATTCATATCAGCGCACAATGCGCGGTGGCTGTTACGACGCTCGCTGCGTCCTTGATAAGGTGAAATAGGAGAAAATAATACTTTTCACATGGACGTGATTGTTCGATTGAATAATGGTATGTTATGTTTATAGCTATCAAGTTTATCTATTTATCAAAGCATAAATGAATGAATTCGATCAATCCGCTTAGGAGCAGTAGGGACTTCAAGCCAAAAAACACCATTCAGTTAAAACAATTTTTCATATAGAAGTTTTGGTGGTACGAAAAAGAAAAATGTTGCATATGTTGTCCTAGAATTGATTATCCATAATACATTTTTTCAATATTTTTGGTTTAGCCATAAAAGAGGAGTAGGCTTTAGAAAGTACCTATTTGGCGATATTAAGCGCCTTAATTCGTCTATGGTATCCGACAAGCTGCAGGGCTGTGTATAATATTTTTCCTTACAACGGGGTGTCCTACCCATTAGACGCCTAGTTTGTACATTTCTACCCCTGGTTTGTTTGTTCATCAAAATGTATTTGGTGTGAATTAAATTATGTCTTATGCACAACTTTTACTATGGGGCCAACCCTAAAATCACAAAAAATAAATCAAATAAATAAATGAAATGAAAAACCATTAAATGAAAATGTAGATTATTTACAACAATATATGCATGTATCCATAACTCGTATCTTAAAATATTTTTGTTTTTATGAAATTAAACGAGATGTTTAGTTACTTTTAAATGGAGATGTGGGTAGGCGCTTGTAAAACCGAGTTAGTGATAATAACTCGCACGAATGAGTAGGTACCTACCCGCACTAATATTGTTCGATTAGTGTGATTAATTTATTGTTAATTAGTCTTATTTTAAACTAGTCATAAGCATATGTAGCAAAACCTACTTACTGTACGAAAGAAGCCTGGCTACCCATTGGACAGAGAATTCTAGCTTGGGAGCCAGGAATCAACAACTGTAACATTTATTTTTCATTAAACATTTTTTCATTTTCATTTCTCATTTTCATTAGCTGTTTCATACATTTTGCTCGAGTGGGTATTTAACTTTTCTATGGAAAGAATTCTATTCTATGAACACCTTCTATTAAGAACCATTGCAGGACGACGCCAACTCGGATGCGAAGCGAGACGTATCGCGACAATAAAGCGCATATTTGGCTGGCTGATCTAAACAAGCGCCTCACGCTTTGCCCCACCCGTTCGAAATATGCTGAGCAAGTCTCGCCCTTTGCGTTGAAAATAATAATTATTTACGAATACCTTAATTGTGCCTCGATTACTTGTTATTTTTTATTCTGTTTTAATTAATTAGAATATTGATGATACTTCCAAGTGGTGTATGTGCTTACTTTGCTTGTTTAATGTTCAAAAGTCACTTAACGAAGCCTTCTAAAAGTAATCGATTTTAGGGCGAAAATCCATTACTTTAAATATTTTTCTGGTCTTTAACGCGCTGTTTGTGAAAAAATCAGGGACCTACAACACTTCATATTGACCGTCTTAATGAAATTTATTTGATTGAATTGTTCCACTTTCGCGGGTTATTATGGTTTTTAGATATGTGTATGAAGTGCGATTCGGACAATCGCCTCTTCCGCCTACACGGCCGCACGTTTCACAAACTTAAATGTATATGTACTACCTAAATAAAACTAAGATTATTTTACTGTATTGTGATATTATGTTCAAGGATAAAATAAAATAATGTAAAAACGTGTATGCTTGTTTTCCCTCTTAGTTAACGCGTTGTTTGAATAGTTTATAAGGTTTCTATTACTTATTGTATAATAAGATATAGATAAATTATTACAAAAATGGATTTCACACTCACGTATTATTATTATTATTATTGTTGACTACATGCCAATTGTTTCATGGATACAGTTTCGGTATATTTTAGGACGATGACGTGAGCGGCGTTGACTGCAACGATTTGGTTCACCGTCGTTGTCAAACAGCCACCAGCAGTTGGCATGTAGTCAACAACAATAATACGTGAGGAATTATTCTGTTTTTCAAAATACTTTAGTTAGTACGTCAGTTTCCGCGAGTTTCAATAGTAGTATGAAATTAGATATATGTAAATATGCGTCTAAAACTATGTGTAATATACGTTATAAATAAAAGTAATTTACTTTCTACAAAAGTTATTTGTGCAACAAGAGAGCAAAGTTTGTTTTTGGTGTGAGTGCCGAATTTGAATTTCACGAGCGTAGCGAATGATTCTATGTTAGAAGTTAGAACCCTGAGAGCGTGGTGAGGGATTTAAAGACATAATAAAAAACATTATCAATTTGCTCTCGTATGACACATACAACTTTTCACCTCACTAGCGAGAAAACATACAACATTTTCTTTAAATAATACAGCATATCAAAATATTGCATATTACAAGGAATGTTAATTGAATCGAAAAGCCGTAAAAAATCTAAAAACACAACCATCACGCGGACGTTTTACTCTATCCGTTTCCGGTAGAAGTTTGCTTTGATACGGAGTCCATAGTCTATGGTACGAATTCCATACACTTTGGGAGGCTATACACAGGATTACGAGAAGTTAACTTGTCTATGGTATCCGACAAGCTGCAGGGCTGTGTATAGCCTCCCAATAAAGTGAAATATATATTTTTTTTAATTTATGATTCTAATAATTTATTATGTTTATGTTTATTCTTATTGCACACAGAAAACTTAATTCTAAATAATATAATAAAAATGATGTACAATGGCGTGCTTATCTCAATAATAAGATTTCTTCCAGCAAACCAAGGGTGATAAGGATATTTGAAATAAATAAGATATTCATATTGTGAACGATAATACTTATACAGAAATAAGATTAAATTAATAGTAGATACCTAATTAGTTAAAAATAATAAAAAACTACAAAAAATTTACATGCCTACATAGTATAAATAAACATAACAAGACATATTCAGTAAATAAATACACAATAAATTATATATATACATACACCTACACGATAGGTTGTCGAAGATAGTGCTCTTTTATTTTCCTTTTGAATACACCAATGGAGGGGCTATCCCTGATAGTGTGAGGAAGGGAGTTCCACAGTTTGATGGACTTAACAGTGAAAGAGTTTCCATACGCCCCGGTGTTATAAGAAGGTGTTTTTAAAAGAGAGACTGTATGAGACCTGACTTGCTTGTCTCTAAGGAAGATATACTCATAACGATCGCGGAGGTATGGAGGAGAAGTGGGACTCTTTAAAATGTTGAAAAGGCAACAGAGGATATGAACATACTGAAGCTGTTTAACGGGAAGCCATTTTAATTGTTCACGGTACTGAGATACATGATCATATTTTCTTAGTCCATAGATAAACCTGATTCCCAGATTTTGTAAACGTTCAAGTTTACCAAGCAGCTCCTGACTGGCATCTAAAAAAATATTAATGTTTTAACTGCACTATCGTATTAGCTTTAGAACTGTAGTTGGATGTTTTAGTTTAAATAAATAAATAAATAACTAAACTAAGAGCTTTGCAAAATTTCAGCATCTATAAAAATATTACTACGATAAAATAGCTTGTGTACAGCTGGAATCTGTGACGTCATACCAACGCCTTATAAATAAAACCAGTTGGAAATTGTTCGACAGCCCATTTGCCGGTCCGCTCCCGCGCATACAACTTGTTGGTTTTCGTCACGGATTACAGCTAAGTGGTTCGTTTCTTTAATTATTGTGTGTCATTGTTGTTGATTGTTTCCTAAAATATAGTCTGTGATTACTTTTGTAAATAATTTAATTCTGGGTCAACTACATGTAAAGAAGGTTTGCGAATTGTTTATTTTTATTCTATTCCCTCTTCTGTTACCTAAAAATATAATTTCCTATTGAAGCCTATCTGCAAAGTGCGAAAAGATATTTTCTCTATTTTATCTACAAGGTGGTACTCACAAAAGCAAGTGGTCTTACCAAAGACAAAGGCAACGTTTCTTGTCGTCTCCGTAGAGACAAAGATAAAAGGATAAATTTACTGAGAAAAGCGCCTGTACAAACGATGATAGCAACAAGTGCTCAGTAAGCAGGGTTCAGCATAAACTGGTTTGTTTCAGGCCTAAAACAATGTAAAGGTAAGGTAAATATTTACAAGGGATTTCTCAATACAAAGATCATTTCGAGTACCATAATGCACCTTGAAATCAAATAAAAATAACATTCTTTGCGAAATGTTTGATGAATTTACTAAACCTTCTTTTTAAGGATCTATGAAAATCAAATTCAGGTTTTTCATTTGTACAAACTGCCCGGCCAATTCGCTACAGGGCGGCTGCGTAGTTAGTGCTACGACTGCTGTAGTAATTATTTCTACAGCAGTCGTAGCATGCGTAGCGATAATTATTAATTATCGCTACGCATCGCATCGTAGAGCGCATTATAAGCGCGACGTATTATGCGTCGATAGGGTAGAAACACAATTTCCCAACTTATTTGTTGCAAGTATTAGCTCATTACATTATGAAATTGCCTTTTTTTATAGGGAATTTGAAGGAAACTTAATTTTCAGTACTAACATTTTTGGATTGTTTTTAAAAATGACAAATCCATTTTATTTAATTTCTTTTGTGTATTTAATGTTTGAAAAGTGACAGCTGTAAAAAAATATTACGAATCTTATCATGGAAATGGATGTCATTTAGGCTGAACTGTTTTTGAAGTTTTAATTTTTATAATCAAACTGAAAATAAAAACAAAATTTTATACGTACATATAAAACATTGAAATCAACTTTCAAAAAAAAAACAAATAATTGAAATAGCTATTGAATTACAGGAATTATGAACTCATGAATCTGTAAGAAAATTTCACCAATTTCATAGACCTATTATTTAATAACGCCGCGTCGTCGCCCGTCGTCCTAAGAACGACACTCGCCTTAATAATGCCGAAATTGTATCGGTGAAACGGTTGGCATATAGTCAACAACAATCACACGTAAATGTTCATGCCGTATGTAATAATAATAATTTGGTCTGTATTAATTAAAACCACACATTCTACCGATCTGTACTTTACTTGCAAAAATTTGGAAAAAAAAGCTTCTTCACATATACAGGGTTTAAATGCAAAACCAAGAATCCCTTTAGGGTATAAAAGTATACACGATACTGATACGATTACGATAAAAAAAGTATACCTTAAATTTTTACCAAAAATTATATCGTTTTCCTAAGATCCAGCTACGCACTCTTATCAATGCAGTTCATTCACCCCGTAGTGCGGTAACGACCAATCACTTTGAGTAATTATGTTCTTTGCTACTGACGCTATCAGAGGTCAACGACTAGCGAGAGTGTCCACCGAATTAGAGTATTTCAAGTTTAACAAATCGTGTTATTATGTGGTACTGCTACATAAAAAAAAATTGCCTCTTTTTTTTAACGCTGTATGATTCATACTAACATACCCTAGAAGGATTCTTTGCTTTTACACCCTGTATTTAGAGTGAGAGCAAGTAATATCATTCAGTTTAAGGGTATGGCATAGTCTAGAAAAATACGTAGACTAACTTTATGCAGCGAAACTAAGTAGGTACACATTGGAGGGTTTTAGCTAATACTGTTTTTTTTTATATACAACACCAAATAGGATTGAAGTGGATTCACTTCATATAAAAATTGGGGTTGATATAAACAAGGTGAATTTGTGAACATCGTCTAAATTCATACTTGAGCCTTGTTAAGTGATCAGCATCATGAAACAATAATGATTTTTGTAAAATTCATAAAATGAAATTTCGACTCTCCATAGTGATTCACTCAGGACTGGTAGTGAATTACTATGGAAATCCGAAATTTCATTATACGAATTTCACAAAAATTGTTATCGATTTATGATGCTGATCACTCAACAAGCTTCCAGTATGAATTTGGACGATGATCAAAAATTCACTTTGTATATATTTTTTATAAATGCTTTCACTTTGTAAAAGATTATCAATTATTTTCATTATTATACATATTGATATTTTGTTTATACGGTTGTCATTTATTTACAACTAGAGAACCAATAAAAAATGCAGTCATAATATCCGGGTAAAAATGGACCTCAGGCGACCACACCGCATGGTTCCTGTGCAAATGCCGGACGAATGTGCAGTTTCCGTTACCCCTAGGCCATAGCTTCAGGCTTCGAGAGGCGCGCCAAGCGGTTCTTCTTGCGACGGCGCCGGCGGAGAGAACAAATGCATGAAGTTGTATAGGGCCGGCCATGGGTCGCATCTCGCGCGTCTTGTCCGGCTTCAAGTGACTTGCGCTCTCTCGACGGCGGTGTGCGGGGAGGCGGGGAGCCACGCCAGTGATCGAGCGCATAGGAAGAACCTAGTGTCGAGCGCTTTAAGCGAGCGAGCGCGCTATACATACGATGCGTTGGAAGGCGCCGCGCCGACGGGTGTCGTGGCAGGGCAAAGCCCGTCGCAAAAACCGCCTGGAAGCGCAGCAAGAAGCGCTGCCAGAAGCCTGAAGCTATGGCCGACCGGTTAAATTTTCGGTTCGGGGCAATTCTAAACCGGTGACAAATAGCCGGACATAAATCTATGTTCTTTAAAATTCTGTTTTGACATTCGTAAAACAATGCACCCGTCCCCGAATACCTAGGTATACGAAATGAGAATGTTTTGATGTGGATTGCGGGTTTAGTTAGTAAATATTGAGGTAAAATATAGTTTGTTAATTTTTTTTAATTATATAAGTCTATTAACTTACTTGAATGATAAGAAAATCTCAAGATCCGAGTCCTACTCGCACTTGACAGTTTTTTTTTGTTTACTTGCGAACGAGAAGCCCTTGTTTTCAATATTGCATGTTTATGAATTTCCACGTGTTCATGTTCTATAAATGAGTTTACGCCCACTAAAACCTCTGCTATTAATATAATTGTAGCAAATTTATTTCTACCTGCAATGCAGAATGTTTCAACCACCTGCGTCAGAGTAAATATATTTATATACAGTAGTCTTAGTACAAACGTTCAGATTCGAACTCACACACGCAGACGCGTGCTCCGCACCGAGATTTGTATGGACTCCTCCGAACTTCGCTTAGACGGCGTGTAGAGCACGCATCTGTGTGCGTGAGTTTGAATCGAAGCGTTTTACTAACATTCAGTAGCATTATTCAAGTTTTCTGTGAAGTGTGTGGGTGTATTTGTGTTCGTTTTCCCCATATTTTCACAATTGAATTATAGTTATGTAATAATTTTTTTGTTGCTTTAAATGTTTGGAATTATGAATGAATAAGTCATTTGGTGTTATTGAAGAGCATTAAGTTTGATAGATTTGTTTATAAATAAAAAGTAGTGTACCATCTATAGAAATGGATAAACTATATTTAATGCACTGCTTATCTAGATTTCTATGATACCCTCTTTGGTACCATCCTACATGCAAGGACGAGCAAGTTGCCCTACTGTCTACTTAGGTATTTAATATTGGAATATAAAATGCTGTGATGTTGTTTTTAAATCATATTATTATGTGTTTTTCACAAAATAGAAATTTTTGTACTGTACTCACGAAAGTAAATAATTCTCTCGTCAAAAATACAAGTGGCACAGGGTTTAACATTCCAATAGTACAAGAAAACCACATTTCATTTAATTGTAGGTTTAAATAAAGCAAATATTTTTTTCATAATTGTCATCGTTATTATTTAGAAACAATACACAAAAGAAGGTGGTACTACAAGGTGGTAGAGCTGATGCTGGGCTCAACTGTGGAGGTACCACCATCTTACTTGGAGACCCCCTCGAAGTAATTAAAAGTAAAAAACCAGGAGGCCCACCATGCCTGGGACCGATGGATGGCGGTATATCCATCTTTAATAGCCGGGCCTTATATGGAACAGACTGGTGGCGGGTATCGGCGTCACTGGTGCGAGGGTTCCGGCACCGCGCTCACCAACCCACCTGCCCAGCGTGTGTGAGTATGGGCAATTCTTCCAGGATGACCGCCGGGAGTGGCAAAGTCCTGGAAAGGCTTATGTCTAGCAGTGGACGAACTAGGCTGATGGATGGATGGATGGATGACACAAAAGAATGTTTATTCAGAAAAACGTGAATATCCTCGCCTTAAGTTTACGTTGCTCAGTGAATTTCCTATGAGAATGGAAATCTATTTGTTTATGTCCAGTCTGACGTATATTGTATGGGACACATTGACACTCACTTTAAAATTAATGCAAAATAACAATAAAAAAAGTGTTTGAGACTACAAAAAAATAATACACCTATAAATAAATATTACCACTTTAATAGTAGTTTATGCTACAAGGGCGAAAAGGAATAAATTACAAGGACGATTTAAAACACGAGCGTAGCCAGTGTTTTAAACGTAACCGAGTAATTTATTGCTCTTACGCCCGAGTATCATACTACGTTTTTCAATGCATAGTGTGAGGAAATAAAACAAATATAATCTTGTGAACTTTAAATTATGATTGGCTCAAAAGGACTGTATCCGGAGCCGTTAAACAGTGGAAAAAAAAGTATAACATTTATGGTACACAGGAAAGGCTGCAGGTTAGCCAACCATTGTAAATAAATAAAAAAAAAATTAATAATAAAGCCCTAGGGCAACATAATCGACTTTCTGTTCGGTTTTGTGTGGGCCTTTACGAGCACTTGCATTGAAAAAAACTTTAAACATACATAAGTATGCTCTACCACCCCGAATACGCAGAAAATAGGTTGAATAGGTTCCAAAACAGAATAAAAGCACCCACTTCACACGCAGTCTACCCCTAGAGTGTATAAAAAAGCGCAAGAAGTTTATAACTTTTAGCTCTTTGGGAGTGACCCTTCAGATCAGATCATCCTCAAAAATAGAGGATAAAGTGACTTTTATGATATTAATAACCTTAGACTAGGCTGTATGTGTGGGCAAAATTCCTTTTGCTGTTACTTTCTAGAGATGTATTAAAGCCGAAAGTATTATAGTGCAAAGTATTAATTTTAAAGCTACGCTTTTTGAAGTGGAAACCGTTATTTATAGAGTTCATTTATATATATCCCATAAGGGAATGGCCCTAATGGCGTTGACGATTTCCAATTGGGGTTGGAAACAACAGTCCAATAGGATGCTTTGAGGATGAGGAAGTATTATACAAGGCATGCCAAGCGTATGTTGATTGTATTGTACATTGTTCATGATTACATTAGATGCCGTTGCATACACATTCCTATTTACAAACTTGGATGGTTAAATTTAACAAGCAATTAATGTGTACAAATTAAACGTTATATTGAAACAGTCATAGAATAATTTTCAATGCATGTGCTCGTAAAGGCCCACTTTTTATGCATCAAAACCGAACAAAAAGTCGATTATTTTGCCCTAGGGCTTTATTATTTTTTATTTTTATTTATTTACAATGGTTGGCTAACCTGCAGCCTTTCCTGTGTACCATAGATGTTATACTTTTTTTTCCACTGTTTAACGGCTCTGGATACAGTCCTTTTGAGCCAATTATAATTTAAAGTTCACAAGATTATATTTGTTTTCATTTCCTCACACTATGCATTGAAAAACGTAGTATGATACACGGGCGTAAAAGCAATAAATTACTCGGTTACGTTTAAAACATTCGCTACGCTCGTGTTTTAAATCGTCCTCGTGATTTATTCCTTTTCGCCCTAGTAGCATAGCTACGCTCGTGTTTTAAACGCAACCGAGTAATTTATTGCTCTTACGCCCTTGTATCATACTATGTTTTTCAATGCTAGTGTGAGGAAATAAAACAAATTTAATCTTGTGAACTTTAAATTATAATTGGCTTATCTATATATTATCTTATAGTCTTATGTTGTCTCATTCATACACATAAGAAATTACATAATTTGGATTTGTCATTCCTAAAAAAATGCAAAAATGTTAGTACTGAAAATTGAGTTTACTTCAAATTCTTTGTAGAAATTGGCAATTCCATATGTTAAAACCTGGAAGGTTAAAACCTAATATTAAAGTCAAAATTTTCTTCAAACAAATATAACGAAAATTGTAGTCAAGTCTTGTTATTCATATAGTTGAAAGAAAGAGCAGGCATCATGTAGCAACTAACTCAGTTGTGGGCGTGGCCAAATGTCATGCTGTTTCATTTTGCTATAAGGTGTACGCTCCATGAAACTTACGAAGACAATACAATCGTGCCGATTTCGTCGCGGACGCAAAATTTAAAACTTGTTTAAGGAGTCATATGATTTTGAGAAAATAGTAGGTGTTTTCAAACATATTTTGAAATGTATTGATTTTATCTAAAACAATAAAAGCACATTCGGCTACACTTTTGGTAAAAAACAGTTTAATTTACGCATTTTAGAGGTTTTTTGTTAAGATATTACTTTTAAGATATTAATTTCATGATTTTTAATTCCACTTAAATATAGATCTAGATAATGTCAATGGACTCAGCCTAAAAATATTAAAGCCTAAAACATTCCATAGAAAACTCACAATTTTGTGATAGCGTTTGCATGGAGGTTTGCATGTGATGGCGCCTCTTAACCACAAATAACCTTATAGTATATACGAGTAGATTACTTATTTCACAAGCCTTTAAAATACCACCGACTCTACTAGTTATTATTACTATATATTAGTTATTATACATTTTTAGGGGTCCGTACACAAACTGCAAGACGGAGCCCTATTAATGTTTGTCTATACGCCTGCGCATACATCTATCCGTAAATGAACATTTTATTATGAACAGAGTAATTAGTAACCAACTTAAACAGTTTTGTTTCATACATTTTGTGAACATGAAACAGAACTGCAAAAGAAGTTTGTAAGTTTTGTTAAAATTGTGTTTAGATCCACTAAGTTATTAGAATGTTATGGAACCCTTAGGGCGCGAGACCAACTCGTTCTTGACCGGTTTTCATCCATTCTATCTGCACGTTTTACTACAATACATGTAATAGAATAGAATAGAAAAGTTTATTTGTTTGACTTATGGTCCTTAAAAATTAGGTGTTAAATTAGTGCTTAAATATGTCATTCCTCAAAAATCTGCCAAATTTGGCGTACAAATATCTATCTAAATAAACACAAACAAAGAAACAATTGACCTTAAATCTTAAAATCTGAATTACGAATAAATATATAAAATAATTCAATTTATAATGTTAAATTATGTGAATCGTCAATTTAAAAAGAATACGAATATCAATCTATATAAACTACCGTTAAAAATTATTATTAAAATTTAAAAAATCATCCATCGAGTAAAAACATTTGTCGACGAGCCACATGTGAAGCTTATGTAACAAAAAATTTTAAATCCGATTATGCATACTTATCGAACCTATGTACAGTCAACAAAAGAGATATGTAACCAGGCCCAGCGCAAACACTGTGATCCCAAGACCCACAGGTGAGTGATACTCGAAATTATGAATACTTGGTCAATACACACATGCTCTATGGATTAAGTATTCGTTATTTATATTCTTTTTTTAACATTTTTATGTCTTAAATAACTTACCAGATTAACATTTATACACCTATATAAACTTAACTTTCATATTTCTACACTCATTTAACTCTTATATTTGTATTTATTTAGTTTTTTTCACATAATAGGTATTCTATTTAAAACAGACACACATTTAAATTTTATTAAAATATTTATTATACAATTTCACTTAACATTTTATTTTATTTTATGATTTATACGCCTTCTACACCATATATAGAATATTTTTTTTGCGTCTGTATTATACACCAAAAAACAGCGATGTTAGTATTTAATTTTTAATCTAGCAGCACGTCTGAGCGTGTTACCTGTTGCCGAAAAAAAAATTTCTTTCGAGCAATCTTATTGTTTTTTTTATTTGTAAGATTGATTTTTACACAATAAATCTGTTTTCTTTCTTTCATCACATATATCACTCGTCAGTGGATCTTAGGATCAAAATGTTTGCACTGGGACGGGCTACTTATCTTTCTGGTTGACCATGCTCAGTTTCTTGATAGTAGAGTGCAAGATATTTATTCGTATCCCTTAGCAACATTTAATACTGCATTCTTATCGCGTTTTCGCTAGAACGAGCAAAAGCAATTATCACTCGTCTATTTCTAGTGTTCTAACCCAGGGGTCTCCAAACAACGGCCCGCGGGCCAAGACCGGCCCGCGAGCACTATCAAACCGGCCCGCGGTCTTTGGACGGACATGCCCGGTTTTTAACCCGCTATAGTTTATTTAAAATTCACAATAATGTAATGCCATTTACTATATATCTATGATATTAATAGAAGCATTATTATGTCTATTTGTCTAAGAGTAGTCTAAGAATGTCATTACAACCCTATTTCAAGGTGCACAGAAGACGCTTCGGGTAACTGCTGCGTACGCAATGGTTTTAAGAGGCTATGCGAATTTTATTTTTGTCACTGTTACTCCAAGCGAAAAATCGCGCCGTGTGAGAGGGGCGGATTCAGGGGAAAAGGGAAAAAGTTAATTTTATATTTTTATTAAAAAAACTAAAATAGCTACAAAAATTTCGAATACCAAATCTCTAGATATTGTTAAAACACACCTAATAAAATATGTTTGAGTTCTCTCTATGGTTTATATTCGTCAAACGAGGAGAAAAAGTGTGTTTGAAGACCTCATTTCAACAATTATTTCTATCGAAGAAAATTTATCCAAACATGTTTTCCAATTTGAAAACCCTAGATTATATAGTCAAAATGCATAATCTAGAAATTTATAAAAATTTTTGGTGTATTTCATGAAATACACAGAAAAGAAACACCCGTATTTTTTTCGCATATCGCCTTAATGACACTTGCCCGAAGTACTAACTGAAATTGTGAACGGAGCGGAGTACACAGTCCTGCGCCCTGCACAAAAGATATCTCACTGACCGGCTAGTATCAATACGAAAATTTGCTCGTCGAAACTACAGTATTTTGGAATGATGAGCTATCTAGGTCTTGGCCCTTGGGACTATTGGGGAATCAGTGTGGCCCTTAGGCTAAAATGTTTGGAGACCCCTGTCCTAACCTAACATCATTTGTCTACAGTGGTAAGTAAGCACTTTGTAACTATCTTATTTAAGACGTTTTATGCTGCAAAAGTGCTGCCACTTTAGAAAATAAAATCATTATTTACGAGTAGTTGGTAGAATAATTATTAAAAATCTGCTCAAGTAAATGCGTAGATATAGCAATGTACTATTTTTAAATAGCATAGTTTTCATAGACAACGCCTTTAAGGAGCTAAAATTTTAACTTTTGCTATAAATGGCCGCTTTCAGCATAATTTAACACTAATAAAATCAAATTTACAAAAGATGTTAGACAAATATAGCAATGAACTATTTTGAAATAGCATAGTTTTCATCTATTTTTAAATAGCATAGTTTTCATAGACAACGTCTTTAATGAGATAAAATTTTAACTTTTGCTATAAACGGCCGCTTTCAGCATAATTTAACACAAATAAAATCAAATTTACAAAAGATGTTAGACAAATATAGCAATGAACTATTTTGAAATAGCATAGTTTTCATAGTTTTGACTTTTGATATAAACGGCCGCTTTCAGCATAATTTAACACTAATAAAATCAAATTTACAAAAGATGTTGGACAAATTTTAGATACTAAAAACTAATATAAGAAATCGTTAATAAATATAAGATCAAATAAATAGGCATGTGTGTGCATAAACGATGGTATGTGAGATATAGTGTGTGTGTGATTGTGTGTATGAATGTTAGGCATAGTTGTAATTCTTTATTTACCGTTTATAAATTGCTTTGTAAACTTTACATTATTTTATTTTAAAATATATTATTTTATTCAGAAATGCCACCAATTAGTTCCTAAGAAAATAATGTATTTGAGGAAAGCGTAGAGGAAATAAATTTAATTAACCTTTAACTTGTACTTTAATATTTGTCTATGTGTTTTTTACTTCTGTGTCTTTTCCATGAAATAAATAAATAAAGTTAAAATTGTAGCTCATGAAAACTATGCTATTTAAAAATAGTTCATTGCTATACTTACACATTTACTTGAGCAGATTTTCAATTATTATTCTAGTAAGTAAATAGTGTTTTTTTTTCTAAAGTGGCAGCACTTTCGTGGCATATAGCGCCTTAAGGTAAATGGTTCAACACTTGTGTAATATGTGTACCTATAGAGAGACGGACAGACAACCAAGAGGTATTTTTTTTTTATTTATCGGGCAAATTCTGATTTCTCTATACACACAGTCACAATATGAAAGCTTAAAATGTTACTATGACATAGGTCTTAATAAAAAAAATTGTAATAAAAAGAAATAATAGGGTAAGGGTAATTCCAGCGCCTCCGGGAGTAATAACTTTTGGAAATAAAAATGTCTTTTATTTTATACTCGTAATATTAATATCCGGGAAATGGTTAGGGCACCGACATCTCTTTTTTGACGTTCTTTTCACAAAATTAATGTCTCAAAACGTACAATATCAATGTCACCAAGTCTCCATAGAAATGTTTTTTCCTTTGTGATTTGAGTCGACCTGTGTTTAGGCTAAAATTAAGTAAAATTGGTTGTCTTTGAAACCATTCATAGTATTTGTATGGTTCTTGGACTACAATACAAGGAAGATATTGCTTAGAAAAATGTTTTTTCCGAGGGTAAGAAAACCCATTTTTACTCGTTGCGAACGATAATTTTTCTACTACCTGATTTATGTATTAAAATATTTAATTTTTTCTTTCAAATTTAATGTATTTTATGACTTTGCAAAGCGCGGCGTGGTTTTTTACCTTTTTTTTCAGGCGTCGGCCGGCGTCTTTTATTTGTGGCCAGTATCATTTTGCGAAAAAAGAGTGTCAGACGCAATATAATCGATTATGTCGTGAATCGGAACGCAGGGAATTTCGATTGTAAAGACATACTAAGGACGTCCAAAAGAACCTAATTTAGCATGAAATGAAGACAAACGTCAAAAGGAACCTAATTTTACAATAAATTAAATTTCAATACGATATTTCAAACTGACTTGATAGTCGTTCCGCAACGGAGCCCGGAAAGTTCGATTTTCAAAACTAATATCGAGTATTAAATGGAAATTTTTCATAAAGGTAGTAGAACAATTATTATTTTCTCCTATTTTGCGCTACCTAGCTACGTCATAATGCAGTGCGCGCTGATATGAACATTATTTCATTTCAATATAACTTCTACTGATATTTGTATAGACCAGGGGTCTCTAAAATAGCCTCAAGGGCCAAGACCTACATAGCTCATGATTCCAGAATACTGTAGTTTTGATTTTTTTCGTATTTAAAATTAATGTTTTATTTTATTTTATTTTATTTTGAAAAACAAACAGTCTTATTAGAAAAAACAAACAGTGAAATGATAAGTAGACTTATTATAGACAGATAGTTTTTCCAAAATTATCACACAGTATATCTTTATAAAAAATACCGAAACGTTAACAGTTAAAGATTAACAGACTTATTAGCTTAACAGACTTATTAACTTAAAAGGACAGAACATTTTCAAGAAGTACGTTACTATGTAACTTGTTATATTATGTAACTTGATATTAAACATGAAATAGTAAAGCACAATTATGAGTCTGTTCACTAGAGTTTTTAGTTGGGTTAACTATGACGGAGAAACCTAAACATTAAATGGATTATTATAGACAAAATAGGTTTTCGACAAAATAGGTTTTCGTAATATAAAATAATATTAAAATTCTACGGGAAGATATTGATGCTCCGGATCTGCATGATAAGTTGTGTCGATTTTTCACTCCCAATAATTACCTTCGCGGCCGTAAGCACAGGTTTTTCGCTGTGCCGTCGTGTCGCACAAAGGCGCGATCTAACTCGCCCATACCGCGTACTCTTCTCTCCCTCAACGCTCTTCTGATCGCCAATCAGGACTGTGATCTGTTTGCTGATGGATGGCAGAAAATATTGAAAATAGTGTTTGTGCTTTTGTGAAAGGGACCGTTTCTGACTTATAAATCATAAATCTTTATTGCTGAATATGAGTATTTACAATGGTGTTAAAAATAAAAGGCACATACATATTCGACCTTGTCGGTATTGAAAATAATTAGAACATGCATGACACTATTATCTATTTACAATTCAATCTAATATCAGTTACAATGTAATTGTAACAGATCGGACCTCATCTGTTCACGTCTCAATTCACAAATAAATGTTCTTATAATGAACAGGAAGATTGTTGTATGTAATCAAATAAATTACGTTTAAATAAATAAAGCAAATTGAAATCGATCGCGTCAAATTACTGATTTTAAATAATAAATACAGTAAACTAAACCCCTGACCCAAGCAATCGGTCCGATATTAAATAGATTAAAAACAAACTTTCAATTTCAAACATGATGGTTTCCATTCATGCGTGAACCCTAGTAAGCTGTAAGTTATTACAATGTAGACGAGACGGCGGCACTGGCAGTTGCTGTATACCCATCTCACTCGCTCTTATATCTGTTATCATTTTGTCTCTTTTGGTCGATTTCTTATAGGCGTCAAAAGGACTGCGAGGATTTCATAGGAAAATGGATCTTGTAACAATATGCATTAGGTTGACTCCAATAAGGTGTGAACAAAGAGTACGGTGAGAACGAAGAGAATGCAGAGATTGGTGAGAACAGGGAGTACAGAGAGTACGGAGAGTATGGAGAGAAGGAAGAGTATGGAGAGTACGGAGAGAACAGCACCGAGTATATAAGGTCATGGAAAAGCGGTTTGGGGATCAGATATTTTTATACCATCGTCGAAGTGCTGTCAAGAAGTCTCAAGGTGAAGTCTCATACCAAGTTCAGAGTATTGTTACGGGTTGGGTTTTCTTTGCTTCAATAGTAATTTTGTTTTCGGAACTTGCGATTAAAATACGGAATGTGTCAATCTATCTGTTCGTTTGACCACGGGGTCATTTCGCGTTCGCGTTAGCTTTTAGGTGGCTGTATGCCCTTTTATCGTAAATAGATTCGGTTATGGTCAATAGTTTTTGACTTTTCCGACTCGGAGATTGACACAGACGCGTTTGAATTCGTATAGGGTGAACGAGGAACGAGCTAGATTCCGCGATGTGTAAAGGGTTCGATAATCGTCTTTTCAAGTTCCGAAATTTAAAGTACGTACTTAAATAATGTAGTAGTGCATAGGTCGATTCAGGGGTTGATGGGGAGGGCAGGGAGTATGGTCTCTTCTTAGTAATGCCGGACGTGGAAACGGGAAGATGTACCAGGGTGACAATGTGGTATAGGGCTAGTCGCTGGGAAATCTTGAAGAGTCAGGCAGGGATCTTACAGAGCGGAAGTCGCACTGGACTAAAATTCGGGTCACCTATTGGTGTGAACGACAGAATTTAGTTTTAACCTCCTCTGGAGGGAAGCAAGCGTCTGGGATGGCCTTGCGCCAGTTTTACATACTGGAAACACATCCTCCATGAAAGGCGATGTTTATGGCAAAGCGTCCGTGCCGTGAAGAGGTTGCGATTTGTTCTAACCTTTGTCATCTGACTGAGCTGGTCATGGTCTCATATCTATATATTTATATATACACATGATCATATAGGCTATCCCAGCCAGCGGGGTGACGTCCTTTTTACCTACTGTATCACCCCCTGTCTGAGTAGGGCAAAGTTTTAGGGTGTTAGGCACACACAGGGGTTCCAACTTGCCCCGCGTCTTTCTGTCGATTAGTTGAGGGGTTGTATGGTGTTTGCTAGCACAATATACAACCACACACACGTTTAATTGTAAATGTGAGGTGACGGACCTCTAGCCTTGAAATCCACACATTTGAAAGCTTAGGAATACTTGATTTTAGGGCCAAATGTTAGGCAGGTAAAATTCTAAAATAAAGTCTACTGTTAGGGTATTAATAATCTATTTTTGGGAAATTATACTTACACAGTGAGAGGTATCAGGTGACCTTCATCATTGTTTAGGAAAAATAGGTCAATCAATTCAATTATGATAGGTTACAAGTTTTCAAGTAGATAGGGACCTCTGAAAATGAGAGTTAGTGATTCAGGAATAGGTTGTTGTTGACTAGTTTGTCTGACAAAAAGTTTCATTGTTTACTTATCTGAGAGGGCTTTATAAGTCCAAAGAACTCCAATTTTGAATGTAAGGACATAGGGCTTTGATATTGAAATAGTTTCATTGTTTATCTAAAAGGGTTTTATATGCCCACAGAACACTAATTTTAAATGCTAGGGCATAGGGCTTTAATATTGGCAATAAATATGAAATGATAGGAAACATAAGTTTCACCACTTAATTATCTCTTAAAATATTGTATTTACTTAGGTATTTCTTTCAAGAAATAAAGAGACTTTAGTGTGGCACAAAATATGCCTAAATAATATAGAAAGCCTAGATTTAAGTAGAATTCAGATTGATGAAATATATTCTAGACCATAAAAGGTCATAACTGTGGTACCTACCAAACCCTTCTTAAGGTCAGTTCTTAGTGAAAACTAAATTGAAATGATTTGAATCTATATTTATCAATAAATAAGAACCTTTTACGTATCAAATCAAATAATCTGATTGTAAGAGTCCAAAAATAGAGTGCAGTGACTTGACGGCATTGTTTGGTTAGTACTTACTATCCAGAAGAAAGTTCTTAGGTGAAATAAGAAATGGCTTTGATTTTAATACCCATTTGACTGTTAAATTATTTACTCACTGTGGAAATAGCTCTGGAAGATTTTATTCAAGAAATAAGAATAATTTCAATCTTTATCAATATTCAATAAACTTAAAATACAAATGATGTATTTGTTTGCATAAAAGTTTTCCATTGTCTGGCAAACAAGGCCTTAACTATTACTATACACCAAATATGGGGTAGTAAAAGTTGTATCTTCGTCATTGGAAATAAATAAATACATCTATGGAACAAAAACCAAGTTCTATTAGTATTATTATTACTACTTTACCTAGAGCAGGTATCTCTCTCAAAAGTATATTGAAATTATTCTATTCAGTAGTTATAAAATTGACTACATATGGCTGTGATTTGTGAAGGATTGAAAGGAATTCTTGCCCATCATTTACAAATATATAAAGATAAAATTACTAGTATAAAGTAGCTAGTTGCCTATTAAATTCATTTATATAAAGGTAATTTATATTGGCTAATTTTCATGTAAGGGGTTCATTAAATGAAACCTATGTACACATGAATGAAGGTACGGTAATTTGGTAACTGGTATTGAGTCTGGTAATGGTATAAAAGATGTCCATATGATGAATTGTGTCTTTGGTATGATTAAGACACGTGCTGATGGATTCAACATCTTTTCTAATTTATTTTTAGTAAATTATATTTATAATATTTCATAAAACATGTACCTTAATTCAAAGAACTAAGTTTCATTTAAAACAAACAACCGTCTAACTTTGATACTATGGTTTTGTTCGTACTATATTATGAACTTTACATCTCTAGTTTGGAAAGCCAATGTTAATTACTGTACATTATATTTGCTGAGAATTGCCTAAATGAGATTAAATAAAACACCAGTTATTCTAAAATATATTCAACCAAATATTTTTCAGAAATTACAGCTGTTATGTCACCTCAAAGTTCTTTTAACTTTAATTCCTCAGCTAGAGATCTCTCTTTAGCTTTGTAACCTTCTCAAGACACTAAAAGTTAATAGTGCTAGGGACTAAAATTGTTTCTGAGAGCAATCATATATTGTACTTAAAAGACAGACAGATAAACACTCTTTATTTGGATTCATGCTCATAAGTTTTGAAGTTTGAGCTCTTAAATTAGTCTTTCAGTATAATGTGGACTACGGATGAGAGCACAGCTCTTAAATATTATTTCAAGTTAATGTTTATTCATTCAATAAAGTGAAGTCTCCTGGCTAGAGCACAGCTCTTAAATTGCTTCAAGTTAACGTTTGTTTATGATTGATAATAGGTAGTAATTATTATAAAGGAATACAACTTTTAATAAGGGTTTGTCTATCTAACTTTATCTCTGAATCACTTTTAAAAAATTTGGGTTCTACTTAAGGCGCGACGTAAGGTTCTAATCTGACGATCACACTTTGGCCATATATCTGTTAAAATCATTTCTATTAAGCACCAAGCGTTAAGCTATGTAGGTTGTAAGTGGTTTGTTATTGGGAGGATTCGACGGAGTTCAGTATGAGCAGTAGTGGTTTTTACAGGAGGTCTTAGTACATAATGCAAATAAAAATAAAATAGTACATAATTAAATAATTTAACAATACAATTAATTGAATAAAATATCCTTATCATTTAAATATTCGACAAAAGAGTAGTAGCATTTTTTAATCAAAAACATTTTGATTTTGTTTATGTACACACTATCACTAATTATATTTTTAATGTTCTTAGGTAGTTTGTTATACACTTTAATTGTCATCTGTTGGGTTATCACTGAGGGCCTTAAGTCGTGAAGTTGGGAGCACCAAGTGATCCTTATATCTGTAGGAGCGGCTTTTAGTTTCAGATTTTTTTATAAAAAGATGTGTCTGCTTACGTGCAAATATACACAATAAAGGTATGTATAGTGTCGGCAGAGTTAATATTTTGAAAAATGGTTTACAGCTTTGTCTCCGTGTAATTTTTGCTATTATTCTGATACAACTTTTCTGGGATATAAATAACTGTTCAAATTCAGTACTATTTCCCCACAGTATTATACCATACTTCAACCAAGCGTAGGCGTATCCGTAGTATGCCGTTATCGCAGTTGCTGAGTCAGTTGACTTTTTAATTTTTACTTTATGTGTTATTATTTTTTATTTTAGTTGATTGTACCGTTTTGTGTTTGTGTTACTATCTTTAATTATTGAAATTTGTTTGCCCGTTTTAATTAAAGTAAATAAATAATAAATAAAATAAAATAAATTATACTAGCCGGTTAGTGAGATATCTTTTGTGCAAGGCGCATGTATGTACTCCGCTCCGTTCGCAATATCGGTCGGTACTTCGGGCAAGTGTCATTAAGGCGATATGTTAAAGTTTTAGCGTCCATGTTACCCCATATGCGCAAAAACCCACAGGACGAGAGAGACAGATTCGAGGAAAAATAGCAAAACGTCAGTTTTTTATTAATATAAAATGTACAAAAGTTGCTATCAAAATTTCGTTTAACCAGGTTCTAGATACTGTTAAAACCCATATAATAAAATATAACCGCAGTCCATATGTCATTCCAATTTATCAAACCAGGAGAATTGGAAGAAGAATTTTGATCTCCTACTACTCCTGCTTGGAAACTAAACCCGATATTTGAAAACTGATTTGCTACCCTGACAAATGTAAAACAACTGCCTAGATCTAAGATGTCATTAACTACTAAGCTAACATATTATCGTATGTGAAAACATATGTGTAAGTGTGCATTTACTTATTTTTGTAATTAAAAACTATGAAATACCAAGTAATAATTTTTATTTTCTAAAAAATTTCGCAGGTGTCGCAATCTAACGGAAAAAATAAATGGCCACATTATACAACGTGTAAGAGAAAGGTGTAACCATATTTGAAGAGCTTATTCAGTCAATGGTATAGAACAACTTTAACGATGGAGCCAACCATGAAATCTCAAAAAAAAAAATCTGCCCTGCCATACATTTCGGCCGAGCAGCATTGCATTTTTCTATGAAACAGTTAAATTTTTTTTTCGAATTACAGGTTTTGTTCCATAGTAAAAGTTGTTCTAAGCCATTGACTGAATAAGCTCTTCAAATATGGTTACACCTTTATGTTACACGTTGTATATCTACACTATTATTATAAAGAGGAAAGATTTGTATTTTTGTATGTTTGTAACGAATAAACTCAAAAACTATTGGACTGATTTAAAAAATTCTTTCACTATTACTAATGCTACTTTGTCCCTGAGTAACATAAGCTATATTTGTTTAGGGATGCCTATTAAAACTTCAATAATATAACCCAAGGTGTAAAAAAATTAGCCATAAAATGTCTTTCATCGCGTGCGCTGCGACAACTCTATTGATGATAGAACAAAAAAATGTTCTACAATATTAAAGAATATATCACCCGATACCTTGTGTCCAACTATTGTAGTTATGTCAACTACTTATGTCCTGCATAAATATACATTTACTCTACGTTTATCCCAAAATGTTTAAAAAATATATATTCACCCGTGCGAAGCCGGGACGGGCCGATAGTACATGATAAATTTAAGAGAAACTTTAGAGAAACCTTTGCTTTTTTCCCCGCTGCCTTTAACGTCTGGATGTCGTAAAAAACAGAAATATAGCCCTTGGATTCCACTTATATTTTCATTTCTTCCATCACATCATGTTCACACAAGGTTGACGTATAATTTCATGCTTTCGCGAAAAGAAAGATTCCTCCATCAAAATAATAATGAAAAAACCTTCCAAGTACTAGTTGGACTCGCCCAAAAAGGATTCCGTACTACCACACAATACGGGTACGGAACCCTAAAAACATCATAGAATGTTGTTCGCATTATCAAGTTTCTTTTAAAGATTTAAATTTCCATTACTGTCCATTTACTATTATATATCCTAATTCTGAAGCATATGCGAGGATGTGTCCTTAACAGTTATTACCCAAATTGAGACCTGGGGATCTAAAAAGGCCGACTTGGGTGAATCATAAAATGATTTGAAAGTAGGATGGAGTCAGACATTTTTCACGCGTGCAAAAGAGACGACATTAAAACAGAATCATAACATAATTCATCCAAAGCGGCCTTTTTAGAGGACCAGGGAAATAAAAATGGATGCCCACTCTTACTATAGAGCGTTTGTCCACGGTCCGGTATTTCATAAACTGCGCATGTATTTACAGTTCTAAAAACATGCGCAGCTTATAATATAATATATATAATAATATAATATGATATAATAATTTAATCTAGAAGCTGAATTTTTATATAAAAACTCCGTTTTTCGGTAGTCGTAACAGCCACGGCTCAGAGCGCGCTATTTTAAACTAAAAAGAAACGTCATAGAGTTCAGTTCTGATTACTATAGAATGAGGTGCTCAAACTGACTTTATATGCACCCTTAAGTCCTCGTTTGTTGTCGGAACCCTAAAAACAAACAACCCATATACAGGCTGTTTATTGAATTGGATATAAACGGCACGAGTGACGAGCAACAAATCCTAAGCAAATCTCAAAGTTGAATTGAGACGAAATGTCTGGGAAATGTTTATTGTATTTTTATTACTTTGATATTGAGTGGATGGATACGTACACTTTACAACATCAAGGTACTCGTATATTTATTTTGCATTTTACTATCCATTGTTGATCTTATAAAAAACATTAGCATCATGTTACTTTTGTACATCATCTGAATTTTATAATGGGAAATTACTAATCGGGCGAATAAAAATATAATTAGCGACTTAATGTGTCCGGAATAAATACCAAAGCGTGCGAGTAAAAATACTAAGTGGGCGAATTTAAAGTATGAAATCGAAAATACTTCACCAAAAGTCAAAAAATATGTGCGATGACGAGCGCAGCGAGGAGGAGCGTGTCAGGTTTACATGTAAGATAAAATAAGGAGCCGAGCGAAGCGGAGCCGAGCAAGGCGACGTCCCTAGTTTTATAACTTAAAATTAAATTCAACTCGACTCAAATTTGTATTTTTAAGTCGCCGTTTTCAACATTTTTATTCGACCAGTCTTTCGCCCATTTAGTAAAGTGTGCTACATTTAGTATTTTTGACACCTTAAATTTGAATTTATGTTCGCTCGTTTAAATACTACCTTTTTATAATTATATGAAAAAAATTATAATAAATCGTCATGACTTAAATCTCCGACGCGGTGTTAGATGGCGTTACTGGTAGATTTTATCACTATATAGATACATTTTTTAATTTTTATATATCATTTTGCTGCTAATATACGTTATTTTCGTTCTGAAAAAGGTTATTTTATATGACTTTAAGGTTATTTAAGGGTTTTGGGATCGTTCATACATAATAGACTCACGAGAACGGCTCAGTAACTTGTTACTAGAGTTTTAATTACTAAAGTAGAGCCACTGAGTGATGGCACTTATGACAGCTGCATTTAGTGATGAGGTACATTTCAAATTTTGGTTAAAAATAAAAATCAAGTGTGAGTTTACTCAACATTAGATACGTCATTCAACATTCAACATAATGATACAAAAATGATAAAAAAGGAAAATGTGCCAAAACCAGTGGCGTAGCTATCGGAGGGCTATGCGGTGTAGTGCCCCGAGGCCCCCAAGAGATGTTTAAATATCTAAATCGAAAAAAGTATTTTACTATCATTTATTTTCGTTTAGTTTAACTTCGTCATTGTTTTGTTTTTAATTAAATATTATTGCGTAACTTGGCGACCTCAAACACGACCTATAAAAAATTAGAAACTTAAAAAAAAATATTTGTTTCTTTACGAATTCTATTGCACAATAAAGCAACATTCAAATCGAAAAATAATAACCGAAACAAGTAGTACATCACTATCAACATTTTTTAATTCACACTTGCTTATAAATAATTACGATACTTTGTAGGCATTTAAACGTCATAGGCGCCATCACTCAGTGGCTCTACTGTAAGTATTAAACCCGGCAAATTTTACGAAATCAAAAAGCTCTATCTTTACGGGTTACAACTCGGTATATTTAACAATTCACGCCAAATAGTTTCCGTCAATTTTCTTTTTTTTTCACTTTTGGCTAACCCTTGAACCGTGAAAGACGTACGTGTCTAGCCTACTTAATTGACAAGGTCAAGGCAAGATTGGCTGGAATAATATTAACATAAAGTTTTGGAAGGTCAGCCAGTGCTTTTGGGACCAATTTTAAGCCTTTATCAAGCAAATTAATTATTTTTTATGCGGTAATCCTTACAGGGGTTGAAAATAAGAACTCTTACAAGTTTTCCACTCCACTTACAAATCCATTAGGATTTATTCAACTACTCACGGAAAAGTTAGATTTATCTTTCAAGATCTGAGAAAATAGGAAACAAAATACAGATATTCCCTACTCTAATAAATTAGTTAGGTTTATTGTGTTCTCTCAAATAAATTGCTATAAACGAAGCAATATAAATATGAGCTCAAGCAAAAGTATTACTTTTTTCCAAGGACAGAAATGAAAACAATCCTGTGGAATATTTTATCACATTTATGTCTTAAAATTCACACAATTATAGCTAAAATTATTTACAGGCAAGATAGGTATTCAAGGAGCTTCATCAGATCTCAAAGGAAGGTATTGATGACGTCTATTTTGAAGGGGACGCCTCTGAAGAGGTGCGACCGGTGCTGGAACAGTTTCTATCGATGACCTTGATTGTGCCTGCTGTGGTGATTCAATGGAGCCAACTGGGACGGGTGTTACTGAGTAACCAGCGGCTACCAAGGCAGCAAATTCTTCAGGAGTGTACGCTTTATTGTTTTTAGGTGGAGGCAACTGTGCTCTTCTTTCTTCAATACTTTGACCGTGCTGCTCAACGTCCACATTTTCCACTCTAGTTGGCTGTTGTGGTTGCGGGGCTGGACTTGCCTCAACTGGCTCATCTATTCTCAAATATTGAGGCTGGGGTTGATTTTTATGAGCTGCAGGCTCGACTTGGTCGTCTATTCTTACATATTGAGGCTGAGGTTGATGAACAACTTTCTTGGGAGCTACGTTCTTGTTCACGTAAATAGAGGACTGTGGAGCCTTTGTTGGTTCGGCGTAGGATTCTTTCGCGTATGCGAATTGGGGCATTTCGTACCTCACGCGCTGCTCCGGCCGGTAAGTCATAGGGCGGAGATAGTACTGGTTTCCAATAATTTGGGGTTGCCTTGCAACAGCGGCCAAAGCCTCGGGACCTTCGTTATAGAACTTAACAGCTCGTGTCTTTTCTGGTTCAGGGAAATGTTTCAAGTAGGCTATAGGTCGGTCGATGCTTGAAGCGGTAACTCTGGGTTGTTCAGCTCGGGCCGCTTGGGTTGGTCGAGCTTCAACATATCTAAATTGCTGTTTGGGAGCAACAGCAACATCTTGTTGGTATTGTGGAACAAATCTGTAAGTGACTTGGGGTTGTTGGGGTTGAGCTTGGAGTTTTGGTGCAGCAACGACTTTGAGTCCTTGACTTTGACTTTGACTTTCTGGGGCGTTGTAGAAAGCATATTGTGGTGTCGCTTGGGATTGAGTGTAAGCCTGAGCTTGTGGGATGGGAACATACCGAAGAGTCTGAGCTGGTCGTTGTTGTTGAACAAATCTGTACTGTTGCTGTTGCTGTGGTTTTAATGGTTGCTGTGCAACGTTTGTCGTTTCGATGAGGTATTGCTGTGGAGCAGCAGTGGCCTGAGGAGGATTAATCTGAACTTTGGCGTGGAGTTTAGTTGGTTTCTTGGTAGGCTTTGTGATGTATCTGTCAATCTGGAAATGAAATAAATACGTCAACATCAAATTTAGAGGCAGGCTTACAAAGAAGACTGGGATATTTCTTACAATAATGGTTAAATTACCTGCTGGTACTGAGGAGCGACTCCTTGCGTTGGTACTCGAAGTTGCTGAACTTGGTTTGGTTGGTACGACTGTGTTCTTGTTTCTCCAGTGTGTCCTAGTAGAGCTAGGAGTTCTTCATCGAAGGTGGAATCTGAGGAGCTGGCTCCAGTGTCGCTGACGGAGAGAGCAGCACCAACGGAAGCTTCGCCACCATTGACAGATGAACCAGGTCGAGCGATGACTGTTCGGGAAGGCTGAAGAGTTACCTGGAATGCAATTGGTGTGATTTATTTAGTGATTTATAGTAGTAATTTATTTAGTAAAAGGTAACTAGGTAGATAGATTGCTGACCCGCTATTTTAAATTTAAGGCGTTCAAGTTGAGCTGTGCTTCATTAAGAAATTTAGCGATGTTCTAAATATTATTGTTAAAAACTAGAATAAAACTTAGTATTATGTTCATGATGTCTTCGTGAGCATCCAATATGTGCATTACTAGCAAGTGTATCAAGTAGTTGCAATAAAATCGGTGGACAGAGTTAATATCTCAGTAGCGTAATCGGTGGTGTACTTGTCATGTAAGCAAAAGGTTGCAGGTTCGAATCCTTACCCAGGGATGTTTTTCAAAATATTTGTTTACTTGAAATTTGATTCTGATTGACTTTTTTCTAGTTTATAATGTACTCTAAAAATATGATTTCAATTATGTTATAAGTGTGGATAAGAAATTTTGTTAATTTAGAAACATTAGACAATTGAGATTGAAATTGAGATTGAAATTGAGATTGAAGTGTCTCCAAATACTTTTTTATTACTGTAGAATATACATGTGGCAGAGCTGATGCCAGGCTCGACTGTGGAGGTACCACCATCTTACTTGGAGACCCCCTCGAAGTAATTCGGGGGAGAGTAAGAGGATAGCTCACAGGCAAAAAACCAGGAGGCCCACCATGCCTAGGACCGATAGATGGCGGTATATCCATCCCTAATAGCCGGGCCTTATATGGAACAGACTGGTGACGGGCAGCGGCGTCACTGGTGCGAGGGTTCCGGTACCGCGCTCACCAACCTGCCTGCCCAGCGTGTGTGAGTATGGGCAATTCTTCCAGGATGACCGGTAGGAGTGGCAAAGTCCTGGAAAGGCTTATGTCCAGCAGTGGACGAACTAGGCTGATAGATAGATGGATAGAACATACTAAAGAAAGAAGGAAGCAGAGATTATGTTTTGAAATTTTCTGCTTTACAATGTATTGCTTATCATCCTTTACATTCTACTAACTGTCAAAATATGACTCATCAGCAATATTATGGACAGCATAAGACCTCAACAGCCTCCTGATTACTGAACAAAGGCAGTGTCTTTTTTGATGAAGTTAACAAACCTGTCTAGCTGACTGAGGGTCCAGGTAGTAGAACTGGGGCTGCAGGCCTTGTAAGCCTTGCTTGTGCTCCTGCTGAGGATTGGCATAAAGCTGCTGCAGCTGTGAACTGCTGGGCAGAGGAGCTTTCCTCTCCGGTTGGAGTTCCAGGAGTTCTTGGACGTTGAGTGAGAAAACCTGGCCCGGGCGGTACTGCTCGATTCCAACTCGGCTGTAAATATGTCAGAAAAATAATTGATTTTCGATTGGTATATGAAAACATACATTGAAAGTAAAATTGTCAAAAAGTTTTCTTTTAGTCATTTAACCTTCGACCAAAATAAAATAAACGGACGGGCCATAGCGTACAGATTTTTGAAGTCTGTAAACTCTGTAAAGTGAGCGCCGGCTCTCACTTCATCTCTGTCTCTGTCTGTTAGAAGAGTGACACGTACGCTTATTATTACATGCCATCCAAATAACTGACGAAAAAATACCTTCTTGTGCATTTACAAAGTGCAAAAAGCAAAATAAACATAAAAATAAAAATTAGGTATTGAAGTATATATCCAATTGCTTAGACTCGTTATGAGTGAGGAAACTGTAAAGACAAGGCCCGTCCATTCATTTTATTTTGGTCGAAGCATTTAACCGTATAATTTCTTTCGGACCCCGATTTATTTTTGTGTGATTTACCAAAGATTAGGTAATATATGAGACTTACTTAGACGCAGTCTGTATTTTGTCATCTTCTTGATTTTCTTCAACGGGCGTGATTTGTTCCTGAAGCAAAAGAAAAACAAATTCAATAACAGAAAAAGTAAACGAAACGTTTCTCACAATCCCGGATGGAAAGACGCAATAAACCATTTGGTTTTCGCAAATTAGCCATGTGACAACAGGCCATGTCACAACACGTGTACTAGAGCTATAATTATGTGTTACATTAGATGCGCGTACGCCGGTGAAAGTGAAGGAAAAACAAGACAATGCAACGCCATTATCGGCCATTTTCGAAACCAGGGGCTACGGCACGCGCGTCGTGGCCGTCTGTCACTTCTTGCAGTGTAATTTTGGTATTTTTTTGTGTGTACTTTATATTATTTTTATATATGTGTTTTTATTTTATCAAATAACAAAATTAACTTAAATAACATTAAAATAATAAAAAAAGGGGACTAAAATAAATAAATCTAAACTAAACTAAACTTAAAATATTTAAGTACATAAGGTTGAAATGCTGGCCAAATTTTTATATTGGAAATGTTATATCTTATTTTATTCAAGATAATGTATGTTTTATAGAGACATCATCGCTTAGGATACTTTAAACATTTTAGAGTGCTTTGCGAACTAGATTTTTTTTTATTTGTTATTTATTTGTACATTTAGATTATAAGAAGATTAAACAAAGGAAAACTTTTAAACAAACAAATATTGTGTATTTATTGCCGAAATCGTTTCCATCTGTTCTGAAATGTTCAGAATGATAAATTAATTTCCTTTAAAGGTGCATACAAATTCAGATTGAGCACCTCATTTTGCATTAATCAGAACTGAACTCTATATGATACAATATTAGTTATTTATAAATATTTTTCTTTAATTATAATAACGCCTTTTCAAGTCATAGACTTAGGCATAATAATACCTAGAACCGGTTGTGCAACCGTTACTTTTTCAGTTTGATACCCTCGATATAATAACTCGGCTTAAAGATAAAATTATAAAATTTTCTAAAAGATACCCTTTGTTCTTATTATTTTTAATACAAATTTCAAGGTTGTATAATTTAAGAAAGGCCCTTTAGCACTTAAAAAACAAAAAATTTTGAGGTTATTTCGTATTTTTTTTCTATAGAGCTTAAAGCTATATTAGAAGTATAGCATACATCTATATTGTTATTTTATAACGTTAAAGAAGTCATCTGCAATAACGCTTGCTGTGTCTGTCCAAGTTTTCCAAGCACATAAGCAAGCCAGATTAATAAATATAAGTATTTAATAATAACGATTCCATGCGTGGGCATAAGATACAAAGCCATTTATGGGTCAGTCAACCTTTTTTTTCCACACTTTTTGAGTCTGTAGAAAATAATTCAGAATAATAAAAACTTATTAATGATTTGATCGTACAGTAATTTTGAAGTAAATTATGTTTTTTGTCATTTTCGACTTAATTCTGGTTGTCCAGGAGACAAGTTTCCCACTCTAATTACTAGGGAAAAAAACGTGTTGTCCCCGAGTGCCATTCTGAATTTGCTGAAAATCATAAAAATTGTGTAATATATGAATTAAATGAGATATGAATCATATTTAATTACCTTATTACACAACAAACAGGTACTTTCAATAGTTGAGGCCTCAGGACGATTTTATTAACGTGGAAAAGACAAAAAAAAAATTGACTGACCCATAAAATCATTTACATATTTTTTAGTTTAAATAAACACAATTATAAAATACACTTTAAATAAAACAAGATTTCAGGCCCCACTGGGCCCGGTATCAGTTGTTATAATTAATAATTGTGTAATTTAAGTATAATTATAATAAAACAATATATAATAAAATCATTATGATATTGTTTTAACATCGTCTAAATTCGGGTATTTCTACGTCGAGGAAGAAGTAGCTATCAGGATCAGAAAAGCGTTAGATTTCTCCGGAGACCAAACCCCGAATAAATTTTCATACGTATGAGGTATTTCATATTTTTATTTATCTACCAAGTTATGACACCTGTCAAATGATGCGTATCAAACAGAGACGTGAACTAAAAAGACCCGTTGCTCCCTGCTGAATTTATGCCACAGCCTGGGCTTCGTTCAGTTTGATCGTCGGAAGACGGCTGTATATCTTGCCATCTCTTTTGCACGCGTAGATGTTGTATCTGCTATCCTGCTATAAGTGTTTGACGTACTCTGACAATCAAATTAAACGCAACCCAGAGAATTTGCGGGCGATAAGAAATGAAATAAAATAAAAGACAAAAAGAGAAAGCGAGATGGATATACGAAACGCCAACTGGCCTTTTTTACGATAAAATACCATTTTATTGGAAAAAAATTAAAGAAAAAATTGCAACTAATCAAAAATAAAGAAGTAATTACTATTATAGTCCGCTTTTTATGATATTTGCACCGTTATTTCTTTTACAGGTCGTTTTTTGTCGACTGCAGCTTTGGCGGTTTTTTATAACTATCGACTACTTCTTTCGCTCGCTTGCAAGCGACTACATGAGTTGGGGGCACGTGGCCGTAACTTAAAGAGCGAAATTTCAGTTCGGAACACCACGTCTAGTGGAAAACATATAGGTCGATGGTACCAAACAGAAATGTATTTTCGTGGTTTATTTTATAATTTAGTTTCTCTTCAAATATGTACTTTTAATTTAAACAGTGATTAAAACAATATTTTTTATTTAATTTAGTCTATTTTTAATTTTATATTCTTTGTAGTTAGTGTATATTTTAAGTATTATTTATATTTTTAATCGATTCTGTAAATTGTAACAAGGGCCCTCGAGAAAAAAGTTTCTACATTCACCTAGTGCGAGGACCATTAATGGGTGTGTTATTTGTAAGATATTTTTTAGTAAATATTTTCTTTTTATCTTTATCTTATCTTTAAAAAGTAACTTTTATCCGCGACTTTGTCTGCTCTGAACAGCGATTTTGAGCTAAAACGAAATAAATATACGTACTGCCCCGCTTTCTTTGGCTCGTCTTGGCGGGGCGGGGGGCACTACCACTGAAATTAGTTAGGATTTCAGAATTACAGGAAAAATAAATCAATTTAGAGGTCTTTTCGGGATTAAAGTCTATAGAAAAAATTTCATCAAATCGCGTTTTCCTTCAGTGAGAATCTTTATCAAATACTCAATAAACATTTACCAAAAAATTAAATACGTAGATGTCGTTATAGTGGAGTAAATGGATTCGATAAAAACCCCATTTTTTTTTGGTGTCACCTTAAATAGAATATTTTCTATTACTTTGTAGACTGAGCTAGCGTTCACAACCATTGTTACTTTTGCCAAAACCATTTTATACGGATTTATTCATGTTTTTAGATGATATTTGTATTTATTTAGTGGAGATTTATTTCCTGGCATACACTTCGTTGAGCGTAAATATACACATTACCGCACTTTGCCCACCTGTTACATTAAATTGAAGGAATATCTTTGAAAACTAATAAAGAAGATACTAAATTATTATTAGATACGGCTTGAACAATCACGTGTGATTGTTGTTGACTATATGCCAACCGTTTCACCAATACAATATCGGCATTATCAAGGCGAGTGTCGTTCTTAGGACGACGACGCGGCGTTCACGTCGTTGTCAAACGGGCAAGTGCCCGTTTGATGCCCGTTTGACAACGACGGTTGACACGTGAGTGTTCAAGCCGTACGAAATAATAATTTAATATGTCAGCTCACGCGAGTTTTAATAATATTAAAGTAGATATTTGCTAGTAAAACTCTGCAACTAGTAAAATTGTCCTTTTAAAATTCTTTTCAGTACAGTAATCCTGTTTACTAATAGAACTTTAAACTGTCTAAAATAATTATTTAAGGTGGATGGTCCTAGGCAATCTTCATAAAAACTTGTAGGAACCAATAACGACGACAGAAGTATTATTATTTAATTCTGTTACCTTTTTCCACACGTTCCATCAACTTTACACCCGCGAATAATCAGTTTTTTTACAAATTAACTTTTTAGAATCTAATTTTGTTATTTAAAACTTTTGAAATCCAATGTATGAAAGTTTTTAACTGCAAAATTAGACTGTTAAAACGTTTTGTTTTTAAGAAAAACTGAATATTCATGAGTGTAAAGTTGATGGAACGTGTGGAAAAAGGTAACAGAATTAAATAATAATACTTCTGTCGTCGCTATTGGTTCTCACAAGTTTTTTATAAAAACTACCTTGGACTATTCACCTTAATAAATTTGTTAAAAACAACTTGGATGTTACTTTATAAAAATTTAACCCCAAGTACGGCGATAGGGCTATCTTATTGGGATCCTTAGGGGACCTACACTGTTCGTTCTTTTTGTTGGTAATTTACGGACTAACCCTTAATGAAGTTGTTCTGTGGGAGCATTCGAGGTTGTTTGGCAGAGATACTCTTTGCGTAGACCAGCGTTTCTTAACCTTTTTTGCCCAAGGACCCCTTAGGAAATCAAGCACAATTTTAAGGACCCCCTTAATAAAAAAGCAGCAATAAATTTCGGACCATTTATTTTAGTTCTTATTTTAGTTATAATTAGTGATATTTGGGTTTATATTATAATCTAGTAATAGCCTAATATATTACTAGATTAGGCTGCGGACTCCCAGGTCCGCGGACCACAGGCTAAGAAACGCTGGCCTAGACCAGAGCAAAAGAAGAAATATTTGTCGCTAAGAAATATAAGAACAATCACAGCGCATAAACTTGGTATTATAATTTGTATTATAACATCGGTTTTTGCGATACTGACAAACAACGTAGGTTGTCTTTATACCACTCTGTTTTATATTTTTCCCCACTTTTTATGCATCAAAACCGAACAGAAAATCGATTATTTTGCCCTAGGGCTTTATTATTATTATTTTTTTAATTTATTTACAATGGTTGGCTAACCTGCAGCCTTTCCTGTGTACCATAAATGTAATACACTTTTTCCACTGTTTTACGGCTCTGGATACAGTCCTACATAATTTAAATACATAATTTAAAGTTCACAAGATTATATTTGTTTTATTTCTTCACACTATGCATTAAAAAACGTAGTATGATACACGGGCGTAAGGGCAATAAATTACTCGGTTACGTTTAAAACACTCGCTACGCTCGTGTTTTAAATCGTCCTCGTAATTTATTCCTTTGCGCCCTTGAAGCATAAACTACTATTCTTTCACCCAAAGGTTATCTGGAAGAAATAGCTTGAGCGATAAGACAGCCTATCTCTATTAGAAATATTTAATTTCGATGCATAATAAAGAGTATTTATGTTCTAAAACCGTTTTTGAGTGGATGTTTGTTCACCGCCCTCATGTAGTAGATGAAGATATTTAAGGTACAGAGAGACCACATCAAGCTATAAACTTGCAGTACGAAATTAGCCGCTACAGAGAAGAATATAAGTTAGATACAAAGTCCAATGTGTGTATTACTTGATGCGGTCTCCACTGTACAAATAATAACCGACAATAACGTCCAAAAATCAAATGTATAAAATTTGTCAAATGCACAGCCCCATCGATGAAAAATCGACATATCATTCGAAAGAATAGTCTTTCCCATTGTACTTATGACAAATTGCCGTAAATACATTATTTTGCCCTACTTTATTTTGTGTCGTGACTTCGTGACTATTATGGGCTTTTCATTAGGTATACTATTACAATATGACTATTCGTATTATGCAAGTTAGTACATTCACACCGCAAAATATTTAAAATATATTTTACGGCCACAGAACATATTAAATAAGGAACGGTTACGGCTAGATTTGATGATAAATTTAAGATTACCCGATTAAGAGTTTATATATATATATATATATATATACAACGTGTAACAGAAAGGTGTAACCATATTTGAAGAGCTTATTCAGTCAATGGTATAGAACAACTTTTACTATGGAACCAACCCTGAAATCTCAAAAAAAAATCTGCCCTCCCAGACATTTCGACCGAGCGGCATTGCATTTTTCTACGAGACAGTAAACATTTTTTTTCGTGGTTTTGTTCCATAGTAAAAGTTGTTCTATACCATTGACTGAATAAGCTCTTCAACCTTTCTGTTACACGTTGTATATATATATTGCTATATATATATGTTGTCAGAGACATTCCGAGTGTGAAATGCAAGTCACAGTCCATACTCGGTACACCCACGTTTTATCGACGATTACTACGTTCCAACGTGGTGAGCCCTATCGCCGTAGTTCGGACACAAATATTCGCTTTTTGGGGCATGCAGGTTTCCTTACGATGTTTTCCTTTACCGTCTAGCAAGTGGTAAGTAAAAACAAATACTATGCATGCACATACATTGTGAAAATCTCATTGGTGCATGCCCAACCGGAGATTGAACCTGGATCTCAAGATTGAGAGGCCAGCGTTCTACCCCTGAGCTACCGCCGCAAAAAACTAAGGGTTTATATTTACCTATATATATATATATGTATTTTAGTGGTTTACAGTGATATCATGACCGCCCCTAAGGAGTAAGGAGTTAGGACGAAGTTAAGAGGTTACGTTGTAAGGAGGTTACATTTCAATTATTTTCGGCCATTTTAGGTATTATCTATGGTGAGGGTGGACAACTGCATTTTGGTTGGTTGGTGGCGCGTTGGCGCCATGGATTATGGAGAAATTTTACTTTGTTTTTGTGGGTCAAAAGTTCATTTTGGTCTAAAGCAGCTGACGGCGCAGTAAATAAGTTTTATTGATAATTTGACTATACCTGTTAGGTTACCAGGTTACCTGACTGACCTTGAAAATAGCGACGAAAAATCTAAATCAGCTTAAAGTTATCAAAAATTTTGATTTACCTATTGCATAATTTAACTATTGCATCATGAGTGTAGATAAAGTAGTGTATGAAATTAACATTATTTCATTGCACTATAGAAACGCAGAAAGAAAAGTAAATCTGTGTATCTAAAGCTCTGCTCCTCACATCCAGATTTATTTTTCTTTCTGTGTTTCTATAATGTTAATTTATATATCGAACGAGACAAAGTGTGTTTGAAGAACTCATATCAACAATTTCTATCGAGGAAAATTTATCCAAACATGTTTTCCAACTTCAAAACCCTATATTATATAGTCAAAATGCATATACCAGAAATTTATTAAAATTTTCCATGTATTTCATGAAAAACATAGAAAAGAAACACCCATATTTTTTTCGCATATCGCCTTAAACGCCAATTACCGACTTCCAAAGAACAAACTGCAGGATATCGTTACAATTATGATTATGCTTTTAAAAGAAAAGGAAAGATAATTAATATAGAAAGAAGAAAAGTTAAGGTTTTGGAGAGGACTGAAGCGGTGACTGAATGCAAAATTAGGATTGGAGAGAAGAGATTTGCTTTTATATGTTATATTTTAACGCACAATGGAAAGTTTGACGGTGACACTGAAAGGAGAGAGAATGCGAGAAATAAAGTGAACGGAGCTTATTGCACCCCTTCATGGGCTGCTAAACTGTTAACCACCCAAGTAGCACGAAATGTTCACATCTTGTGTAAATGTGAACTTCAAGCAGTTGTAAGCTCGTATTATGGTTCACATTTGACCTTAAAGCTGATAAAGATACTTAAAACGGCATAAATTATGTACAAAAGTGTAAAAGTGACTTAACTATTGTGTAACTATTGTTATAACAGATGGCGATGACGCTGATATGATAATTTCAGAAGCAATGATAATTTCAGAACCTTTATTTAAGAGCGTTACACTGGATCCAAAAAGTTACAATTGCTGCTTAAGGGTCTGCGCTTATACTGAAATAATGCTGGCATAGCGAATTTGTGTGAACGTCTACATTGGTTAAAATTGTTAATATGCTTAAAATTGTGTCGTGCTATTTAAACTCTTTAAGAAATAATGTATAAAAGCTCTTAGATAGGTAGGCCACATCGATTGGTGCTGCAAACATTAAGTGGTAGCTCATGCTCTTATGTATGGTAGAGAATAGATAAATAATATCTTGATTAAAATTTCTTGCATTAATAATGTAACATAGGAGTAAGTTTTCATATAAAAGCATTATAAAGGTACAAAACCTTGAACTAGACCTTCTTAACATAATTTTATGAGACTTTCGTACCCGCGACGGGTAGTTAACCAGCTCTTAAATAGCCAGGGTTCCGTAATAACTTCATAAGATGGTTTTTATGAGTCTTTCTCCAATGTTTTCATCGCTTCGGTAGTCTAATGGATCGGAAAATCCGTAAGTTCATTAATAATCTCAGAAAAGTTATGGTATTCAAGCAAGTTTTGTTATTTAATCAAATTAATACCAGTAATGTGGTCGGATGAGACTGCACTTTCTGATGTTTGCTCGAAGTACTGGATATCTGGCTTTCAGTCTTAATTTCTCTTGAGTTTTATTTTTATTCTGACTGTTTAGTGTATAGACCTTTTCAAGATTGGTGAAATCGTTTTTTTTTTACAATGGGCTTAGCTTGGCCATTACCGCGCCTGATGGAAAGCATCAATAAGGCCGAGGATGAAGTGCGTTCGCCCAGAAACTGAGAGAGTGACAGCAGGCGAGGCGTTAGTCAGTCTTTTCGGTGACTTCTGCAAAAATCTACGGAAGTCAGAAACGAAAGATACGCAACTGCCTATGTAAGTAACCGCTCCCCCTGCACGGCTACTTATGACGTCATGCCACGAGTCGCTTGGTGGTAAATAAGTTAGTTAGTAAATAAATGGTAGTTGTATAAGTGAGCTAGCCTTTTGCCTACGGCTCTACCATCGTTGAAAGAGTTACAAACTTGAACATCCTGTATCAACTGATAATAGTTTTAATTTAAAAAAATCCTTTGACCGCGTTTTATAAGGATCCTAGACAACTGTCATGTTTGTAGGCCCTTTTTGATCAGTAAATGGTATTTTTCTTTTATACACAGACAAATAGTGAGTTTGGTTAAAGAAATCATAGATTATTATTTACACGTACACAATTTCATACTAACCTAGGTTGACATACATTGAAAACGAAGAGAAGACCAACAAAATAAAATAGTGGTATATTATGTAAACCGGTTGTAAACAGACTGCTACCTTTTAATTAAACTACATATTCTTCTGATCATACTGAACCACTTTTTCCAAGAAATATACCCGCGCAAACCATTAGTTTAGGGCGTGAACCCTAACGCAACGAAATATGAGCGTTTTTTTTGTGTAAGTGTCGTCCGTGAAACAGCTGTTCGCGCGCAGCGTTCTAAAATAGACCTTCTTCTTGCAAGTTAAGGTGATTACCCACGCCAACGGCCTTGAGCAATCGGCCTCACCTCCGGGGAGTTACAGGCGCTGCTCCCCGCATGCCTCTGCGCAGACGCCCCGCGCCCCTCTACAAAGATCGCTAGCGTCGCAATGATTCACACCTCGTAGCGAGGTAGAAATAAATTTATGTAGCATTGTTTTATGCGTAAACCTATAACTATAACTTTTGAAGCTCAATAGGCTGTGGTGCTGTAACAGAGAGATGTGACCATTCTGTACCTACTACTACACGGTAATATTTTGGTAGTTTTGAAAACAAACTAGTGATTATAGTAATCGCGAACTAGTGGTGATAGTACTGAAATCGCGAAAATATATAAAACATATACAACAAAATCGGTTATGTGAGGATACCCGAAAGTGACCAAGTTGATATTGGGGTCAGACCTTTATAAATCTTGGGCTTGAGCGGTAACAGACGAGCGTCACTTTGCAGTTGGTAACCGTCAACAGTAGGCCCACCATGAGTTTGGCACTCAATATACGTTAGCGACTGCGTAAAATATAATGTATTGGAAATTCTGGTTCCTCTCGTATACCGCTAGAACCGCTAAACTCATACAAATGTTTTACGCTGTCGCTAACGTGTATCGAGTGCCAAACTCATGGTAGGCCAGAGGCACAGTATTATACTGTGCCAGAGGATTGAGGTAACTTTAGACGTCGAACCTTGTCGGAGGTAACCGTCTAATGATGGTAGCGTCAGCCGTCGTCGGTTGCAGTCAAACAATATTTCATAAAAAGTTTCTGTTTTTATATTTGAATGATTTTTGAACGATAATGACGAAAAAAAATATATATTGATAAAATAAAATTATGTTACAATTTTTGTTAATTTCGGTGCTTTTAGAGACTTGAGTGGTATGTATCGGTTATTTGCGGGTCTCATAATAAAACCGATAGTATGTAATATATTTGGGTACTCAGAAACGGTTTCAATGATGTTGATGCAACTTTTAGATTTTATTTTTATGAAGATTGTATTCGCACGTAAAATAAACAAAACATATATTTTTTTAATCTGTAAATTTTAATTATGTTACGTAATCTGTACCACAGTTTCACCTCGCTAACACTTGTAAGCTTGTAAATCCTCAATTTGGTAAATATATGTATATATTTTCTTGATCACGAGTCTTCTGCTTTTTATTTGTTATTCACTTGAGATAAGTTAAATTTTTTGTTGTGCTCTTTGTTCTTCATTTTCTTGTTCTGTACTTTGTTTATTTCATTGTTCTGTACTGCGGTCTTCATTTTCTTGTTCTATTATATTGTTATACATTTTCTGTGTGTTTTCGTTTTTGTAATTTTCTTTTTTCCTTTTGTTACTTTTTTTGTTGTGCACTTTGTTTTTCATTTTATTGTTCTGTACTGTGGTTTTCATTTTCTTGTTTTATATTTTGTAATACATTTGCTGTAAATTAAAAAGAATCTACCAGAATCGAGTCTTTAATCGTCTTTTGTTCAGAGGCTGTCGGATCATTGTCTTTGCCGTTCATTTCTAATGCAATGAATGAGCCTGGAGATGGTGGTGGTCCAAAAGATATTTTTCTCTGAAAAACATAATAAATAAGTTTGAATTTACCTAAGTACATAGTATAATTTTTAACCTACTATAAATTATAAAATAATGCAAACCCATTAAAGAAAAATACTCAAGTTTCACAAACAAATATAAAACATAATATTAATTCCTAAATATTTACCTAAATTCAGAATATTACCACGTTATAAAAAAAGATTGGTAAATTCTCAAACCTACCGGAATCGACTCTTCGATAGTCTTTTGTGCAGACATTGTTGGATCATTGTCTTTGCCTTCCATTTCTGAAGCAATGAATGAGCTTAGAGATTGTGGTGATCCAGACGATGCTTTTCTCTAAGAAACATAACAAATAACGCTGAATATTAATATTTAATACGGAATATAATTTTTAACGTACTAGGCTGTCGGGTGACAGTTGGTAACCCTATGTCATTAAATAACAAGATGTGACCAATTCGTAGTGGTGTAGAAAAAAAACTACATCAAAATAAACAAGGTTGGCTTGACGCAACTTGAAAAATTTTGTAAAGTCAGCAAAAGCAGCATAATTTTATTGATTAAAAAAAATCACATCACCAAGTATATATCATCGACAGAGCGTATAAAAGGTGCAAAACAAAGCTTTTTTTCATATAAAAAGATATTCGATAAAATCAGGCTGATATTAGTACCAACATAGGACATGCAAACCTTATTTTTAAGCACCTTGTGATACGCTATACCGAACATAGTACTTGCTACTTATTGACGTAATTTTTTGTCAGAAAGTTTGCGTTGTTTTTGCTGACTGTATAAAACGCTCTAGGTTACGCCTAGCCAACCCGGTTTATTTTGATGTAGTTTTTTTTCTACATCACTACGAGTTGGTCACATCTTGTTACTCGATGAGATAGTGTTCCCGACTGTATTCTGACAGTCTACTATTCTATACCATAAATTGCCACCGAATGACGTTAGCGTCAGCCGTCGGTTGCAGTCGACCATACAACGCTGACAATACCATCAATCGAGTACAGTCGGCGCTGTTTGGCAGCGTCAGCGTGTCGAATGCAACCAATAGCTGACGCTCACTTCCATTGTTCGATGGTAGTCGATGGCTATCGCCAAAATGGTTCGACATGTGCAGTTGCCTACCGTTGTCTACGGCTACCGTTTTGAAAGTGATGTTCGTTTGTTGGCACACTAAATATTTACAAAATTTCAATGAAATTACATAATTTCAATGACAATGATAATTGATAGGTGGTAGAGCTGATGCCGGGCTCGACTGTGGAGGTACCACCATCTTATTTGGAGACCCCCTCGAAGTAATTCTGAGGAGAGTAAGAGGACAGCTCACAGGCAAAAAACCAGGAGACCCACCATGCCTAGGACCGATGGATGGCGGTATATCCATCCCTTATAGCCGGGCCTTATATGGAACAGACCGGTAACGGGCAGCGGCGTCACTGGTGCGAGGGTTCCGGCACCGCGCTCATCAACCCGCCTGCCCAGCGTGTGTGAGTATGGACAATTCTTCCAGGATGACCACCGGGAATGACAAAGTCCTGAAACGGCTTATGTCCAGCAGTGGACGAACGAGGCTGATGGATGGATGGAATGACATTACAGGTTACATGCACAGATTATTTTGAATTAATATATTGTCAGGTCTTGGTCTTTTTTGCAGATTTTGTCGGATTATTTTCTTTGCCTTCTGTTTCTGGTGGTCTCTTTTTAGATGCCCCTGAAATAATATATCAACTATATGTATTATACCTACAATTCTAGTTATTCAACTATCTCTACATAATATTACAGGTATAAATACCACGGCTTTGATATGCCTGCCTGGGACATATTTTTCTGAAATGAACTAAAACAAGTATTTCAAATAGTGCTCCGGTCCAAAAAACAGGTCGGAAGCGGAGCTAAACCATATACATAGTCCGAGCCTTGATACTTGGGTAGTTTATTTAGCTGGATAGAAGTAAAAACAAAATTTTGAGCAACGTTTTTTGCGTGAATTGTTGCTTATAGCTGTTTATAATAATAATTATACCTATATATTGTTTGTAGTCGCTTCTTTATTGTTTTAGGTTTTCGTGGCATTTTTCTCAATCACATTATATATTTATAATTTTTCTAAAAAAAGTTCCTTGCTAACTCGTCAAACTTCTAGTTTATTATAGTGTCCACGCGCGAACTTCACAGCACAATTTATCCTCTGAATAACTAAGTCCATTGCCGAAAGTACTATCTGAACGCACACAAATAAAAATCCTTATAAATATTATCGCAAACATGTCATCAGACGCCAGGGTGCGGTACGTGGCAACGAGTGACACAGCCTCCCCGTCTGAACGCCACTGCATGACTGATGCCTGCGCCCGCGCAGAGCACCTCTTAGCCTTTGACCTTGAAATCTTACATATTTCGATATTTTTAATAGGAAAAGTTACTGGATATACTTGAGATATGTTGCATTTAAAGTTCAACAGATTCTTAATTTTTTGGCGTGTAAATATTTCCAAACGTCATAGCAGATTAGGAGGAGTAGGGAATTTAAGCCAAAAAAACATCATACAGTTGTTATTTTTTTTAATATAGATGTTTTGATCGTACGAAACCAAAATTTGTTGCAAATATTTTTAAAGAGTTATTGATTCATATATATTTTTTTCAAGCCATTTGGTCCAGCCGTAAACCAGGAGTAGGCTTTAGAAAGTACCCATCTGGCTGTATTTGAAGGATCAAGCGCCTTAAGGTCTTTAAGTTGAATATCTTCTTCTCTGATTATCGAATTGAATAAAACTTAAAGATAAAACATGATTATTGCAAAACGGCTCATCTCAGTGCGAGATGCAACATCGTCGCGGAAGCGTCTTCATTCGCCCAGAAGAAGGCAATCTGAATCTGCTGAAACTGGTCGGCTATCCCGATGAAAAAATTCTTCTCTGAAGTTTTGCGCGTGTATTTTTCTTCAGAGTGTTGTTCAGTATTATCATTAAATTATGTGGTTTTATTAAAAGGTCGCAGTCTTTTTACACCATGTATTTACACATCTAGTACTAAAGTTATTTTGAAACTACAGGCATTTATTATGAGTATTATATTATTAAAGCGGTATTCTATTTCGAAATGCCAGGCATTCTATCATTGAGACCTGACAGTTTATTTTAATTACAATTATTAACTGTATGCAGCGGATGCAATAAATAATGCAACTTGTAATGAGCTGTATTTATTCAAGTTTTATATCTGCTTTTTAAATTGCATTTCCTTTGTACTACAAATCCTTAGTAGCAGGTGCTATAAAATTTCGTTCGGTTTGCTTATTTGTTTTAGGTTTTTGAATCTCATTTATCTGTTGACTTTTCATTATCGTTAAAACAAAAGATAACAAGCAAGATCCCCTAGTCCCTGCAAGCAAAACACGAGTAATAAATAAACAATATAATAAATAAAGAAGATATTTTTGATGATCGTAGATAAAGTATTGTGTGCAAATGAAGATATCCGTCAGAGATCGAAGGTGACCGACATAGCCTGCCGAATCAGTAAGTTGAAGTGGCAGTGGACTGGCCATATCTGTCGCCGACGTGATAACCGTTGGGGCCGTAAGGCATTGGAATGGAGACCACGTACAGCAAAGCGCAGCGTAGGCCACCCTCGTGCCCGCTGGACTGACGATCTGAAGGACGTTGTGGGTGGCGGCTGGATGAGGATGACTGAGGACCGCCAAGAGGGGCGTAATATTGGGAAGGCCTATGTCCAGCAGTGGACGAATACGGGCTGATGGATGGATAATGGATGGTGCAAAAGAAACGTAATTAGACATTAGGACACTCGTGCAAAATTATTAAGAAACTCAGTTCGTTTGTTTCGTAAACAAGCACTCGTGTCCCAATGTGTCAATAGTATATTACGATACGAGAGCGATGAAACGTTTTCTGACGAGTGTGAGTTTGCGGCACGAGCCGAAGGCGAGTGCTGCAATCACACGAGTCGAGAAAAAGTTTCTCGCACGAGTTTCGTATAATTTTTTACAGCACAAGTATAAAGCGGTCATTTTACGCACAGTGTGCTATAAATTATGTTACAGTTGCACAATAGTACATTGTTCACCGAGGGAAGAAAGGGGAAGATTACCAACGAGGGTGTAGTTTGAGGCGCGAGGCGAAGCCAAGGGCCTCAATACACACGAGTTGGGAATCGCACTTTCTCCCGAGTGATACATAGTGCTTTATACTACACCTGCGAGGAAATAGTATAATTTTACTTTTAATCAAGATACAATAAAAGAAACCGACTGACTCGCGTGCGATTGTCACTTTTTATTTCCTTCTTATTTTTTATTATGTGCAGGAAAAGCAAGTGGCCAGTATCATTTTTCGAGTTTTATGTACGAGTTCGCAAAATAATACTGGCCACTTGGCCACTTGCTCATTCTTTATGTTATTTAAAAAAAAAAACAGCACGTTAACAATGGATTTGCATATACTTTTTCTGCCCGCTCAAGCACGTTAACAATGAATTTTCATACACTTTTGCCGCCCGCATATTTGTATGACAGTAATGACGTATTTTCTGCATCGTTTTCAACAAAGAAAGAAGGTACTTTCCGAGCAGGTGTAGTATAAAATACTATTGTGTATCAACGTTTCCTGTACACTAAAATAGATTGAAGATAACTTCAATACAGACCAAGTTACGTGGAAAAAGCCACTCATCCGTAGTAGATATGATTATAATTGCTGTGACCCAAATTGACACAATTGAAATAGGCACTCATATCACAAAATAACCACTTACAGAAGGTTTACTCCACTTTACTAGCGAAAACAGGCGCACGCACACATAGACGACGCGGACGATCTTGGAGATACTAGGGTGAATACCAATACGAAATTCTGCCGAGATCATCATACGTACGCGTCTATGCATGTGTGCGTCTGTTTTCGCTCCGTTGTCGTCGAGTCGGCCTTCTGGTAGTATCTATTTTAGATAGATAGATATAATCTTTATTTACTCATACTTTGTGTGTATAACCTTGTACATACCTTGTATATATTTAGTAAAATATGCTCGTATCTAGTCTATCATTATATTTTTCAAATGACTACAATCATTGTATCTGTTAAGAGATACAAAAAAAAAAACCGGTGAAGTGCATGTTAGACTCAAGCCCGGAGGGTTCCGTATGCATCGTTTAAAAGACAAACTTATCCCACTTGCAATTATTAAATCCAACTTAACTTGACACTTACGATCTATTCAACTCTACTTATTTAAAGGGTCTACTTAAGTAAGTTATTGATAACTTCCTAAATAATTAGGTTTAGGTAATTTTCAGTAATTTCTCTATACAAGGTGACTTTTTGATCATCGTCCATATTCATACTGGAGGTTTGATAAGTGATCAGCTTCATGAATCAATAACAGTTTTTGGAATTTTATAAAAATCGTTATTAGTTCATGATGCTGATCACTTACCAAGGCTCAAGTATTAATTTGGACAATGTTCACAAATTCACCTTGTATATGCGTTATAAGACCTATCTGCGAATTAAATTTCAAGATTCTAAGTCAACTGGAAATGCCCTATAGGTTTTCATGGTGATCAAATTTGTATGAAATTGATTGTGTAAATGGCAGTAACTTTTTCTCCATTTAGCAAGAAGCCAAATTTTTGTACAGCACCATGGAGCCGTAGACTTCTGAAGGAGGTATCAGTTTCAACTTGATATCTCTCATAGGGTCCGAGCAAATGGGTCTTGATAGACGGACTACCAGACGGACAACAAAGGTAAACCTGTAAGGTTTCGGTTTTTTATTTTGAGGTACGGAACCCTATAAACGCCAAAATAATTTTGCATGTTGGTTAGAGACGTTGATATTTTGAAACCACTAGCATACTGTCACTGCATTTACAGCGGTGTAATTACGTGAACAGTTGCTGCAACCGGCAGTTAGCGCTTCACCGGATAGCTGAAAGCAGCTATTTAGCGCTGCATGTCGCAACGTGGTGTCGCGACGTGATTATAGGATGAAACAGAATTTGGGGCGAGAATGCAATCTTTGGTGCACCTCATTTGCAATATTTAAATTTGACATTTTTCCTTGCATAATTCTTACTTTAGTGGGGTATGTGTAGATAGAAACGAACATTTATTCAATGATTTCGGCAGGTCTAGCATGCACCATCGATATAGTGGCTTCCATCATATATACTTACTCTCTCGCAAATTGAAAATAACGGTAAGTAGGATATAATAAGAAAAGAGCGCACGAAGGATTGATAGACGCTTTATCTTTTGCGCATACTAGCCATACATGGTAAAATGATTAACTTTTACTTTGTGAATTTTGGGCATCGAGCCATTTCCTTGTCTGTTGTTAATTGCACACATATGAAAATGCGAGTTTAACAATTTTTTTATACAGTATAAAAATAGATTTTGTCGAAACAAGCTTAAAATGCTGTTTTAAGTTTGTTTCGACAAAATCAAGGCTAAAAGTGAAATTTATATTTGAAATGTGTATTAAATTTCAAGCTGTTGATTCATAAACCTAATTTATATTGAACTATTGGCGTGAATTGCTAAAGACCAATATCTTTTCCACTTTTAACTTCATAAAAAAAAAAAAACGCTTGGTGCCCACTACGGAGCCGGACTAAACAGACAACACTGACCGACAGACACACCCTTCACCCTTCACCCTTCACCTTCACCAGATGAGAGCAAAAAGGAAATGAAATAGGTTAAGTTTTTAATTTTATTGTTAACTCTATTTTATTTATGATAATATTCCATATTCGACTGACGACGCCCCCAAGTGGGTCGAAATATACATCGAAAGTTTTCTTTATTATTTAATTTCTACCATAATATTCATAAAAATCTGTATATATATATATATATAATAAAACAGTAACAAAAAAAAACAAAGTTAAGTTGTGCACTTTCTAGCGAGCGACTGATGTTTAACCTTAAAACAAACATGGAAAAAGTTTTGCTTGCAAATAAATAGAAAACCAAACTTTCGCTTTGTAAGGCACGTTGTGGTTAAATAATGCCATGTGGTTAAAAAATTTCCGAAAAATGTTTGCTTGTCATTTTTACATTTTACATTTACATTTTTGCTAGGCTAGATGTGAAATTGTAAAGTGGCACAAATCGTTTACGGTTGCGAAATTGCTCTTTTCGAAAATAGTTTCAGGTTTGCATTCCATATTTTGTTGCTATGAAAAAAACATATGACAAACCAGTTTGATGTAAAATAAAGTATTTAGATTTTTTCAATGCAAGTGCTCGTAAATGCCCACTTTTTATGCATCAAAACCGAACAGAAAGTCGATTATTTTGCCCTTGGGCTTTATTGTTCTTTTTTTTTATTTATTTACGAGAAGTTCGCTAACCTGCAACCTTTCCTGTGTACCATATATGTTATAATTTTTTTCCACTGTTTAATGGCTCTGGATACAGTCCATTTGAGCCAATAATAATTTAAAGTTCACAAGATTATATTTGTTTTATTTCCTCACACTATGTATTGCAAAACGTAGTATGATTCACGGGCGTAAGAGTAATAAATAACTCAGTTACGTTTAAAACAATCGCTATGCTCGTGTTTTTTTTCCACTGTTTAATGGCTCTGGACACAGTTCTCTTGAGCCAATGCCACTTGCCAAATGCCAATGCCAATTTTATAGATAATGGTAGGGAACCCTTCGTGCGCGAGTCCGACTCGCACTTGGCCGGGATTTTTGAAGTCGATAAAAGTGTAGCGTGGAGATTCAGAACAATAATATCCCGTGGAACATAAAAAAAATGGCAAGACACACAACATTAACTGCACAAACGAGGAGAAGGCGAATCTGGGCGATTGTGGTCATGTAATACTATTAATGACCATATCCATTATGTATGGTTATGGATCGTAGACGCCATTAAAGTATGAGGTATTTTGTCCGACACTCTTTCAAGGTGTTAGAGCCCCTTCACATTAGGTCGCAAGCAGTGCGGCAGCAGCGCGACAGCACCAGATGCCTTCTTATCCCACTTCCCACTTCCCACTATCCCATCCCACTATCCCATCCCACTAATATTATAAATGCGAAAGTTTGGATGGATGTATGGATGTTTGTTACTCCTTCACGCCGTAACTACTGAACCGATTGGGTTGGAATTTTGCACAAATGTAGTTCTAGACTTGGAATAGGACATAGGCTACTTTTGACCCCATAAACCAGTTTCCATGGAATGGCAATGGGATGTCAAGTTCCTACAGAAAAGTGATAAAATGTTACTCCTTCACGCCGTATCTACTAAACCGATTGGGCTGAAACTTTGCATGAATGTAGTTTCATTACTACTTTAACAGATTCGATTGTTTTCACAAAAGCTAAACCAACGCTGGCGAAGCCGCGGGCAAAAGCTAGTTACAACTAAAGCCGACAGTCGCGCTGCTACTGCCGCGCTGTTTGCGACCTAGTGTGAAGGAGCTTAGTTTTATCATTCGATTTCATAGATAGATGACAAAAAAATTGTTGTTGTATTCACCTATTACGTAGCAGAAATACACTTTCCCTGAATGTTTCTCTTTGTTTCTAACCTTTACAAAATACAAAATCAACAGCACTTGCAAGCTATATTTTCCATTTACAGAGTATTTTAAGACTTAGTGACATTTAAAATTGCAGTTATTTCCGAAACACTTGCACGGTAAACGTTATTCTTTGCTGTTATACAACTTGAAGTGTTATAAGTGCTATAGCTACAGCAGCTATAAAGCTCGGACAGTAATAAACATGGGTTATGTTATGCTATGTTATGTTATGTTATGTCAACATTGCTTATAGTTAGTACACTTTAAAAAAGTTATTAATATTTTATAGGTATAAATAGAAAAGGTTACTTGTGTCACTCATGTAACATCTTTTATACTTGTGACTTGGCAATAAATAAATTATATGATATGATATTATGCGTATGTCGAAACACGTGTTTTATCAACATGCTTGATAAATTCTACGCTTTGTTTCTTCCTTCACTTTCATTTCGAAAATTATATCCCGATTAATAAATACATACATAAACTTACTCTTGTCTGCCAGAAAGGTAAGCAGAGACTACAGATTTCTATCTGCTACGATTCTGACACACCTCTTTGGTCTCCTCCACATCCATTTAATCTATTCATACAAGCTCTACTATTCCGGATACTTTTGATATTGCCCTTCACTATGTCGCCAATTTGGTCAACATGTGTTCTTTTAGGGCGACCTAAGTCGAGCTGTACTTTGCTTTCATTACTCTACTTTCATTCATATCATATCCAAATCAAATTATATGCATGTATTCCGGTTTTTGCAGCTGCTGTCTTCAACTACATCGGTTAAAGAATTTTGATTAATAAAACATGTAAATAAATATTGAAAACTGACCCTTAGTCTTTTAAATTATTATAATTACATAGGAAAACAGTTAAATAAAATTTAAGTGAGATATATTTCGGGCCATTCGGGCCCGGCATCAGTCACAATGAATGGCCCGAAATATATCTCACTTAAATTTTATTTAACTGTTTTCCTATGTAATTATAATAATTTAAAAGATTAATAAAACAAGAAGATTCGAGTATTATAGTGTGGTTTTTGTCATTTATAATACGTACGAACGTGTCCTTACGTTCAAATTGTAGTTCAAAGAATAGCCAGAGGTCCACTGACCAGGTTCTGTCGAAATCTGGGGCACAGAAGTGAAAGGGCGCTGATCAAATCTGTTTTGTGTACCGTTAACTACAAATAGTCTATTGTAAGATCGCAAATTTAAAGCTTAAGGACCGTCGTCTTTGACGTTTATGTAGATTTGTTAGTATTTACGGGATGACCATTGTTGAAATAAACCTTAAGATCAATTATTTAAATACATCGTCACGACATGAATCCTCGAGGGGATATCAGAGGTGTTATTCGAGTATGGATTACGAAATGCAAGCTACAGTCGACACTTGTATTTACACCATCTATTATTCACAATCTGCAATGTAAACAACCACTACACATTTCTTTATTGTTTATTTATTATATTTAACAGTTTTTCTTGATAATGCCGTAAGGCGAAACCGGTTGGATTAATAAAAAAGTGATATTGTGAAACAGTACAAGTGTTTTTATCAAGATTTTGATGATGTTTCACCAAGTGTTGACAATCGCAAGTATTAATCATACTTGTGTTTACGTTACGTAGGTGATTATAATGTCCTGCCTCTTTAATTTGTTTCAAATAAAAAACGATAACCTTTATGAACTAAGAATGAATTCGTCCATTTGAAAGTAAACAGGTTAAATCTTTTCGTTGCTTCCTTCTCAGCAAACATAAATTGTATGTTTGATCAATGCATCAGTTTCAAATTAAGTAAGAAACTTTATTACCGTATTCTGTTTCTGTAATAATTATTGTAAAATAGCGAGTTGTGTAACTCAAAGGTTTGTCATTTGAAGTAACTTCGCTCAGCGTAACTAACGGTATAACTTGGTAACTATTGCTTGACATTATCATCCGTGGAACTTTATCTGACATCGTTTCAAACAAGTTTCAGTAGAAGCAGGCCCTGAAGTTTCTTACCAACAATTTTCTTGACAATTACTGAAAGTGAATTTATGCTTTATAAAGTGCCCTTTGTCTTTTGAAACTTTTGTCGGGTATTCGGGGTATTGAGTAATGTATTTTAATATATTCTTAAGTGGTGTTCATCGTAGTTGCTCTATATCTATACTAATTTGGGGAGCCGAGCGAAGCGGAGCGGAGCGAGGCAACCCTCTTAGTTTTAACAGACGATATGCCGACGACATATATACACAATATAAAAAGTGAAATACATAATACACTCCGAGAACAAACGACTGACGGAGCTCGCTTTAAGCTCATTTAAAAAACCGCGCCGGAAGTGTTCCGTACCATTATCTATAAAAACGTCGAAAAAACATGTCTGTTGTATGGGGGCCCCCTTAAATATTAATTTTATTCTGTTTTTTAGTATTTGTTGTTATAGTGGCAACAGAAACACATCACCTGTGAAAATTTCAACTGCCTAACTGTCACGGTTCATGAGATACAGCCTGGTGACAGATGGACAGACAGACAGACGAACAGCGAAATCTTAGTAATAGGGTCCCATTGGTTACCATTTGCGTACGGAACCCTAAAAAATAGGCAGTCATGGGGACTGCTGACAGAAATGAAAACTTTACAGTCAAAATAGCATGTCGGTGACGGTGACGCGAACCCGTAAGATTTTGCCCTACCAAAAATCGCTCAAAGTGCCTAAAGAAGTTTTCTCTTCAAAAATTGTTTTATTAGTAAACTACAAATGTGAACAAGCTCTAAAATTGCCATTGCTGTCACAGCCATTGTAAAAAAACTAATTCAATATGACTATAAATAACTGATGTATTTATACTAACCAAGATATACAGGATTTAGTCCACAAAAAATCTAAAAATGGAGATAGATTAGAATAATAATGTTAGGTGATTAGATTAAAGTTACCTTATTTTCATCGTACTGCCTTTGTCTTTTCGATACAGAAAAAAAAAATGACAGGACGCTTAAATTAAGTTTAGTCCTGTCAAATAAGTTATGTCGTGTTACAACGAATCGATACCAATACTTGTTTAAGAAACAACTTTAATGTTTAGTTTACACGGGTAGAGGGTAGGAAGTCGAGTGCGAGGGTTATATAGGTGCCATTTACATTACCTACTAGCCAAATGTAACCGATTGCAAGATAATACTAAAAATTGTAGCTGGGTATGTAGATGGTTAAAAATCAAAAGCAATAAAAGAAGAGTAGTTGAACAAATAGTTACGCAAGTTACTCTACTACTAACTAGCCTTAATGCAAACCTGGCTTTAGTATAGAGCCAAACCCATCCATCCATCCATCACCCTAGTTCGTCCACTGCTGGACATGGACATAATACACATAACATAGGACATAAGGCTTTCCAGGACTTCGTCACTCCCGGCGGTCATCCTGGAAGAATTGCCCATACTCACACACGCTGGGCAGGCGGGTTGGTGAGCGCGGTGCCGGAACCCTCGCACCAGTGACGCCGCTGCCCGTCACCAGTCTGTTCCATATAAGGCCCGGCTATTAGGGATGGATATACCGCCATCCATCGGTCCCAAGCATGGTGGTCCTCTTGGTTTTTTTGCCTGTGAGCTGTCCTCTTACTCTCCCCCGAATAACTTCGAGGGGATCTCCAAGTAAGATGGTTGGTACCTCCAAAGTCGAGCCCGGCATCAGCTCTACCACCTATTACTCAAAATGCTAAAAAATCAGCTGTTTCGTACATTTTGGTCAAGTAGTAGTTCAAAAGCTATGGAACAGCAGATTTTTTTTAGATATCAGGTTAGTCCCCATACAAAAAGTTGTTTATTTAGATAAGTATATTTAGACAAGTTAATACTATAATAAAGCAGAATTTGAAGGCTTTAACTTTAGTTTTAATGCTGTCAAAACTAGAATTTCTTCATTGCAAAAACGAGTGGAGTCGTCATCAGTCGAATCTTTAATTACTTTGGAAAATTTAAAGTTTTGACAGCACTTAAAACTAAAATTAAAGCCTTCAGAATCAGCTTTAGTATATATTTTTCCATATTTTAGTGACATATTTTAGGTATAAAGTTATGACTGTTTTGCTAATTTTACCATAATTAACTTCAATATAATAAGTCAAGTATATTCGTATTTTAACAAAAAATAGGTTTTTCAGCAACGAATGCAGACTGAATCATATCAGTACTACGCCTATAAGACAATAAGTCAAGTGGCAAAGACTTTATTATCTTTTGACAGAGGCGATTATTGGTTGGCTCATTTGTCTAATTAACACAATGCAAATTATTTTTTAGTGGAACGATTTCTGTGTACTCACGCATTGACTCATCTCTGATTGAAATCTCTGGAACTATAAGACCTCCAATATTAAATCTTTGCAGGCAGATTCCAATTTTAATACGAGATTTTTTTTTAACAGAGTGTTGAAATTTGTTAATTCTGAAGTGCAAGCAGAAATTTTGACATTTTTTTTTTACCAAAAATGTCGAAACATTAATTTGTAAAAAGTAAGTTCACGTATATTTTCTTACCTTAAGAACCTCTGACACTCCTACAGGAACTCATGTCGTGACTTATTTTTATTATTTATTATTTTTATTATTTATTTTTATTGGGTTTGAGAACTGATTGCTCTTCCAGAGTACGGGCTGCCTAAACATGCTAGACATGTGCGCATCGAATCTACGTATTCGTAGGTAATTGGCGTCAATAATCCGATATACCTCGACATCTCTGTTAAAGGTTAGACGACCTCGACCTACAAGAGGCGTGGTGAACTTTATTTTTGTCACTGTTACTCCAGGCGAAATAACGCGTTTGTGCGATAGGGGCGGATTCAGGGCTAAAGAGAAAAAAACTAAAATACATGCTCAAATTTCTAAAATCAAAAATCTGGATGTTTATTAAAACTCATCTAAAAGAAAATTTATGAGTTCTGTAAATAGTAAAAAAGTGTGTTTAAAGACCTCATTGCGATAATTATTATTCTATCGACGATAATATGTTTCACACAAAAAAAAATAGATTATTATGGTCAATACCAAGTTGAAAGCAAGTATTATTATCGTAATGTACCAAATGGTACACCGGTTGCGTCGACTAATACTTTGGATTTAGTCCTTGAGGAAATTTCCCAGCAAACAAAAATGTCACTTAATTTTCTATATTTTCTGAGGACGGAAGTGTCTGCACTTTAATGGCATAAACGATTATTGCATTTTTTTACATCCGCAAAATAATACTTTAGTAATCAAATATATTTCGATTTTGTTCTTTTTATGTAGTGAAGAGGAATTAATTTATGATAGTTTGCACGGAAATATAATGATAAATGGAATAAATATAAGATAACTTTTATTTTCCATGCTTTAACTCCGAATGACGGATCAAAAGCATATAAAAATTACACAAATATTGCAGGATAATTGGTGAACTTATCTTAAAAACTTTAACATATAAAAAAAAGAAGAAGATTAAAGAAGAAAAAAATATAAATTAAAATATTCTAGTACTTAAAATTAAAACATAATAATACTTTAGAGAGCTTAGCCCATAAGGGGATGAAATAAATAACAATAAAGCTAACAACATTTATAACAAAAGTAGAATAAAAGATATTTAGGAGATATTATAAAGCAAACACATCAATAGATAATTTTTTATTGTTACTTATCATTTTAAAGGAAAAACTTCTATCACTGATGTAGTCAAATTCATACTAAATACTTTGTAAGTGATCAGTAACAAGTTTTAGGGACCTTTGCTGTGAAAAACGCAAAATAATATTCTATACTAATTGACTCGGGGATGTTCATAAAAGAGGGGCACAAATATTATTTTCAGTTTTTTGCAAAAAGAGTAATTGAACCTTGGTTCCACTTACCGAGGTTCCAGTATGAATTTAGCTATATCAATCAAAATAACCTTACATATAATTTTATTTTGTGTTTTTTTACAGAAAGGGTCATTGAACCTTGTTAACTTAACTACAAAGTCTCCAGAATGAATTTGGCTCTACAAATCAAAGTTAAGTTAAGAGGCTTCAGTAAGTTAAATTAGCAGCTCGAAATATGTCTGTACAAATATCGACAATAACGAAATAGAAATAAGAGTGCATTGCAAAGTGGCTGTTACGACGATCGCTGTGTCGCCGGGTAGCACAAAATAGAAAAAATAATGCTTTTCAAAGTGTTAAGTTTGATATTTAAAAGTTTTAAACATCATTGTGTTAGATTTTTGTATTGCTCGTGTGTGTGTATAAGTTTTAACCTTGTCTCTTTTGAATTTAAAAAGTTTAAACTATTTATCAGTTTTTAAAGCATTTGAAAGGTTATTAAAGGTATTTATTTTCTAATTTTTTAGGCTGAGTTCATTAATATTGTCTAGATGTAAGTTTAAGCCGAACTGAAAATCGTGAAAATCGAGTAATATCTTAACATCAAACCCCCAAAATACGTAAATTTAACGATTTTTTACGAAAAGTGTAGCTGAATCTGCTTTTATTGTTTTAGATAAAACCAAAAAATGAATAAAAGTCAAACATCGAAAATGTTATCGAGATTAATAATAAACAAAAATAATGTTTGAAAACGTCCACAATCTTGCCAAAATTCTGTTTCTCCTGAAACAAGTTTTCAAATTTGCGCCCGCGACGAAATAGGCACGATTGTATTGTTCTCGCAAGTTTCATGGAGCGTACACCTTATAGCGAAATGAAACAGCATGACATTTGGTCACGCCTACAACAGAGTTGGTCACGTCCAGATGTCTGTTCTTAAGGCGCTCTTAACCCAGAAGAGTGACTCTCTGTCTTTTTCTTTACGTGTAAGGATTAAAGAAAATAACCACACTTTTGTACTTTTTCGTTGTTTTTATCAGTTTTTAAATTATTTAAAAAAAAAGGGATATGTTTATTAAAACCCACTTACGTCGTCGACCTAGAAAATTTAAAGAGCAATATTACCAGATATGTTTCGTTAATAAAAGAGTGGAATTATGGAAATGGCATGATTTGAAAGGTCTTATTACATGCTGTGTTCGTGAATTATTTCTATCGAGCAAAGTTTATCTGATCGTGTAACACATGCGTGGAAGACCTAGATAAAGGTTCGAACTATACAGCGTATTTTTTTTTTGAAGTTTTAGACGATATTTGAAAGTTCTATTTGACTTTGAAATTACTGATTTTGGGATAAGAGCGCCTTAAGGGGGAACGAGTCGTATCCTCTACGAAACGCACAACGTAAGATGGTTCTTGTTATTTTTGAATTACAGATATTAAATAAATGTGATTTATGGCATTTCGCGAACATAGTTTAGTGTCAGTTGGGCTTTTTCGGCAAAATTTTGTTATTTGATGCATTACGTTGTAAATGTATGGGCGCACATACTTAAAAGCGTGTTTTAAGTTTGTGTGCCCATACATTTTAAACCTCATGCATAAAATAACAAAATTTTGCCGCAAAAGCCTAACTGACACTAAACTATGTTCGCGAAATGCCATAAATCACATTTATTTAATATCTGTAATTCAAAAATAAGAAGAACCATCTTACGTTATGCGTTTCGTAGAGGTTACGACTCGTTCCCCCTTAAAGACGAAATTTAGTGATGCTAGAAGTAATCTATCTACAAAGCTTTACAGGTATAATTAAATTTAAATATCTGTGAATCAACCAAACCAGAACTATTCATACTTTAAAATGTACTATAAGTAATTAGCATACATTTTCATCCGATAAAATCCCGAACCAACAACATAATTTATAATGCCTTAACATGATTATTTTGTCATTAGACGTCAGTAGTTTTCACGAAACATGATGGATGAGCTTCTCCGTAACATCTGAGCTGGTAATTATGCAAAGTGACCGGTCAATCAGTAATGATCCCATATTGTTGCAATATCGGTAGCATAGCTAATGCGTTCGATGCAATTTGCAGACCTTTGACAGGCGAATTCTAATGGCGCACTAACGCCCTGTTGCACAATTGTCAATAGTATAGTCCAGGGTTTCTTAAACTTGGGTCCTTGGACCCCCTTGAGTGCTGGGGGTCCGTGGCATGTTGTTTGATTTCGAACGCCGCACAGCGCTATTGTGTCTTTACCGCGCAAGTGAAAATGAAAATATGTATTTTGATACCCTCCTTATGAACAAAACATTAGACTTTAACATACACCATAAAAAACTTTAAAAACAAACCTTTGTTACTTTTCGGGGACAAGTGGAAGTAAATATTGCTTTTCGTGACTGTTCGTACTCGCTCGATTCAATAAGTTTAAACCATTGTTACTTAATTAATTTTTTTATTAATAAAAAAGTAGTAATTGCTTTCTCTGTAATTAGGTTTGGCAGGGATCCATCAGTTTTTGAAAATTTGCAAGGGGTCCGTAACTACCAAAAGTTTAAGAGCCCCTGGTATAGTCGTTTAATGAAATGAAATAATTAACTAAATTTTCAGAAGTATGAATACCACGTATACATTTTCCTGACGTCATTAAATAAACACTATTTTTTGACAACCATACCCTTACACCGTCCCACTCCCATAAAAAATGCATATTTTGGGAGGGGGACTCCATAAAAACTGGCCAGCCACCAGAGCAACACACAAAAGGATCCCTGTTACACAACTGTAAAAAGAAAACGAAAGACACGGTGCCACGGAAAAGGTACAAGATTTTTCTAGCGTACACACGGTCTTCTTCTTCTTTCTCTAGCCCTCTTCCCAGTTCAGCTGGGGTCGGGCCTCCTCGTATGTCGGCGCCAGGATTTTATAACCCGGGTTGTTATTGTGGGCAGGTTCTGGTCTTTAATTTCCCTCTCGATATTGGACCACCAGGTTGATGGTCTCCCTCTTGGTTTATTTGGAATATTAATAGCTTTCGTTTTGACGTAGTTTCCTCTCTCAATCTGGTTTCCGTTAACTTCTCAGTAATAGGTGCAACCTTAAAAGAGCCTCTGACATGAAAACACAAAAAATGTACAAAGCCCTTTTTCATCGCACTGATTGGATATAACAGTATCGGCTTATTTGACGTTGCAAATAAATATTATCCAGTACACAATTTTTCATAAAAGTTTTCAATCTAACTAAGTGATTCACATAACATATACACGAACATCCACGTTCGAACAAAATAAATAGTTGCTTAACCGTTTTGAGACACATCAATTTTGCCATGTTTCGTGTTTTGACAAGGTGACACGACACGCGATTGACGATGTTGTTTCTACAACGTGTAACAGAAAGGTGTAACCATATTTGAAGAGCTTATTCAGTCAATTATATAGAACATCTTTTACTATAGAGCCAACCCTGAAATCTGCCCTTCCATAAATATCGGCGGAGCGGCATTGCATTTTTCTATGAAGCAGTAAATTTTTTTTTCAAGATACTGGGTTTGTTCCATAGTAAAAGTTGTTCTAAACCGTTGACTGAATAAGCTCTTCAAATATGGTTACACTGTGGGTTACACCTTTTTGTTACACGTTGTATAACACGGAGAAATTGAAAGGTCTTAAGAAAAAAAAAATATATATTCTTCCGCAAAATGGGCATAAAGGGTAGATAAGAAAAATTTTTTCTTGCGTTATATTTTGGAAAAACTTATCAAGCAGCTAAGCTATAATAACTTAAATAATAAGATAAACAGTAATAGCAAAGTTTCATGACAGAAGTGCTTGAGAGCTTTTTTAAACTTGTTATTTATTTAATAGACAACTTTAAGCTGTTGTTGTACAAGTTTGTGTGTAAACATAACAAAAAATTCTTTAACACAGGAAATAAAATATTTAAACAGAAAACGGCCGGATTCAATGGGCACGGCCCATGTCTTGCTAAGTTTCTTGCCCTTCTTCTTAGCAAGACTAATCTAATGGGCGGAGGTGGGTATGTATTTATATATGTAAACTATTAGTATGTAGTATATAATGTGAGATTTGGTCGGCCGCCTGGATTCGTGCTGGGGGCTCGATTGGTGATCATTGAACTTTGTTCCTGGTTCCTGGTGGTCTCCGATATGAGTTCGGGTGGTTGATTGGATTTCACGTTGTATAATTATAGATTTTATATATCATTTTAATCGTATATATATTGCTACATAAATTAAATAAACCTTTAATTTAGTTGATGTACATTTATTATTTTATTACATATATTTTTATAAGTTTAAATTTGACTTGCAAAAAGTGTATTGTGTATACCTTCTTTGCAAAATAAACTAAAATATTTGAATTTGATTTCTTTCAGACAACTTTTGGGTGGAAGATGATGTTAAATAGAGGATGAGGTGGTAACTTTAATTGAAGGTTCTTTGATTAGAGCGATATCTTATTAGTGATATTTTTCTAGCTCAACACTCCACTCCCTCGCACATCTGGTGGAAAGGCAACCTTACTCCAGCAAATGTCTTCAAACCCTAACGGCTGTTAGGCAAGTTCTGCGCTTGACAGACTATTAGGCGCACCATAAAATTTATCTTTTATATCGTTTTGATAGTAATTTATGATATTGTCGGTGCATTTTATAGTGGCAGGTAATAGCTGTTGCGAGAAAGGTTAAGCGTCTATTTCGTTGCGATAAAGCTTGCCAACGGTAGAAGGTTCCGTCAATAACGGAAGTTATGATAGCGAAATGTGTGTGTGTGAGCCCAACTCAAAAATTACTCGACCGATTTTGTAGAATTACGGATAGTGGTTGCCGCTTGGTAATTTTTTATTTAATAATAAAAAAAAATAAAAATAAAATTACGTGAGCCAGGGCTGTAACAGTACATGGTGACTACGAAACCAGATTGAATGGGTGGAAGAATTGATTTCGTTTCCAAAAATGTTGTAAGTTGGGAGCACACAACCCTTCTTAGAATCTTAGATACAACCTTGTCTCTTTCGCATTAAGAAATAAATGTACTACCTACTAATTAATGTAAACTGAGAGACTGACTCAATTAAACCTTCTAGATTTCGTGTCCCAATAATGTAAGTTAGTTTTATGTACAAAAATTAATAAAAATAAAAAAAAAGTTTAAATACTAATATTTCGTAAGTCTCTTAAGGCGATTACCATCGCCAAATTAGCAGCTCGATGTTTGTCTGTACGAATATCGACGGAAATGACATTGAAATAACGTTCATATCAGCGCACAATGCGTGGTGGCTGTTACGACATTCGCTGCGTCCTTGATAGGGCGAAATTGGAGAAAATAATACTTTTCACATGGACGTGATTGTTCGATTGAATAATCCTTTGGTATATTTATAGCTATCAAGTTTATCTATTTATCAAAGCATAAATGAATTAAATCAAAAAAGCCGCTTAGGAGCAGTAGGGAATTCAAGCCAAAAAACACGATTAAGTTAAAAAAAAATTTCATGTAGAAGTTTTGGTGGTACGAAAAAGAAAAATGTTGCATATGTTTTCCTAGAGTTGATAACCCATAACACATTTTTTCAATATTTTTGATTTGGCCATAAAAGAGGAGTAGGCTTCAGAAAGTACCCATTTGCCGATATTAAGCGCCTTAAGTTTTCGACCGATGCACATTTTGGTAAGGTAATTTTCAGGCATTGGGGAAAATGCTTTCAGAAATTGGTCTATTTACCATGTCTGTTTTAATAGGAAGGGTCGTCGATAGCGTCATGTTAATCATTGTTAATCATTGTTATTGATATAGCGTGATAGCCGGAAGCGTTGGTGCCTATTGAATTTATTATTTTTAGTATAAATTTTAAATGCATTTGAGCAAAAATTTTTTCTTTTATAAAAGTTAAGTATATCTTCGTCTACTTTCGGGTCGCCAGGAACATTCAAGGAAAAGTCGTTTAGTTTATTTGGATAGTTAAGTTGTATTTTTACCCAAAGCAATTTTTGTTTCAAAAACTTTCACATTTTCATAGGACTTTTTTTCATTATTATTTATAAAATTAAAATAAGCCTCTTTTTCTCGTTTTAGTGCGCTGTTTACTGTATTTTTAAAATCTTTATAACATCTAAACTGTGACCCACGTTTGGTGGAGTGTGCTCTTGTTTAAGGCTTTATCAAGAAGTGACATCATTTCTTTGATGGTGTCGGTTATCTATATACATGGATTTTCTTTAATCTTTATCCTGTGTAACGGTGCATGCTGTTCAAACATCAGACTTATGAACCCATTAACGAAATTAATCATATCCTGTATGTTACATGCGCTGCAAATGTAGTTCCAACGTATTTCATGTAGATATCTAAGAAATTCTTCTTGGTCTACGCTATAATATGAAAGAGGACCTACATTAGCTATAGCCAAGACGTAATTAATAATTAGGTACATTAAAAATTAAATTACTTTTAATCTAAAGCAACAACAAGTGACGAAACACAAGCCATTAATTTAAGAGCCACCCTAGAGTGATTAATTTATTTCACACGTTAAGAGCTGCCTACACATGCTGAAATGTATACGAGCTTTAAAGCTGTCGTTTGCCACGAAAGACAAATGTAAGACATGCTTGAGAAGTTAATTAGTAGGTAATTAGTAATTAGCCACAGCCGAAGCTTTATCATCATCTTTTAGAAATTTGAGGCAGATAACTTTATATTCACCTCTTACTTACACACTATCTCCGTCTATATTCACACACAAAAATACAGATAGCATTAAAAATAGCAGTCATCAAAGCCGAAAACTACATTTTATTCAATGCACAATGGTCCTTAGAATGTTAGCATTAGAAGCTAAATTACTATGATCAATTTTATGTTGTGACAGCACTAAATCGGCTTTAATATGTATATTGAGGATCGCTCAAATCCCATATTGTGACGTAAGTATGTCAGGTATGTGTTTAGTCTATACGTATGCTGACAGTACAACCAAAGCGGGCAGATATTTTGAATCCGAAGGTCTTTTGACTCATATGTAAAGAGAAAACCCGCCCACCCGCGATTACCGTCGCCAAATTAGCAACTCGATGTTTGTCGGTACGAATATCGACGGAAATGACATCGAAATAACGTTCATATCAGCGCGCAATGCATACTGGCTGCTACGACGCTCGCTGCGTCCTTGATAGGGCGAAATGGGAGAAAATAATACTTTTCACATGGACGTGATTGTTCAATTGACTAATCCTTTGTTATATTTATAGCTATCAAGTTTATCTATTTATCAAAGCATAAATGAATCAAATCGGCCAAGCCGCTTAGGAGCAATAAGGAATTCAAGCCAAAAAACACGATTCGGTGAATTTTTTTTGCATGTAGCAGTTTTGGTGGTATTAATAAAAAAAAAGTTGCGTATTTTTTCTTAGAGTTGATATTTCATAATAAATTTTTTCAATATTTTTGGTTTGGTCATTAACGAGGAGTAGGCTTTAGAAAGTACCCATTTGGCAATACTAAGCCCCTGAAGATAATGTTTGAAGTTCGAACAGTAACGATCGAGATATCTAGATAACTCACCTGTTTTCTAGCTTGTCTGTAGTTGAGGTAAGCTTGCACCACTTCCCCTTGCGTTTGTCTCTTATCTTTGTTTGTTTCGGTGTCTGTATCTTCTTTCTCTTTCACGTCGGCGGCGTATGCACAGGCAATTATTACTGGAAAGAAAGAAACAAAAATAAAATTCTTACTATTTTTGAAGTCTGTCAAAGAGATTTTATAACTGGCAATCTTACCACGGATCTCATTATTTGAGACTTTTTAAATTACAGGCAACACTCGATAACGTGTCTTTGATAATTTACAGTTTACATATTTATCACTGGAAACATATTTAGCTGTATTCCAAATAGCGTTATTACCTTATATCAGTAGGTAGAACAAAAATTTGAGTATGTCCAGTAAATCACGTTTCAACTTTACCCTGACATGGAAAAATAAAATTTTTACAAATAAATAATTAAAGTACATTTTTTTCAAGAAATATAAGTAAATACAAACTCTAACTATTTAAGAGCGGTTTCGCAGCCGGATTGTGAAAAACCCGCCTTTTTCTAATTAATCGAAACAGAACACTTAAATTCAAAATTCAAATTCACTCAATAGTTATTCAAAAAAATCTTATTATCTATGGATTGTGTATGTTGTTAAAGTATCCATTGGTTTCTGTAAATTAGAATTTCAATTTATTTTTTTATTATAATTTTTAGAAACCAATGGATACTTTGCAAATGACAAATACACAATCCATAGGTAACTAACTAAATAACGTTTTGGTGAATAAATATTGAGTGCATTTTGAATTTAAGTGTTTCGATTAATTAGAAAAAGGCGGGTTTTTCACAATACGGCTGCGAAATCGCTCTTAAGAGTTATAAATAAATTCGCTTTAGTTTTGCTCGATTTGGGAATGGAAATGCGCAATTTCCCTTTTGGCTGAATATATTCCATTCTTATCGTATTTTTGTACACGCAAAGCGCCTTTAGCGATCCCTTTTCAAATATCATTCGAATTATATTTCAGGCTTCGATGAACAGCCTTAAGGTTGGGCTTGCCTTCGTCTAGATTAGAAATATGGAAGATTTTTCTTTGCACTAAAAGGCAAAGGATATCCTTTTTTATTTTGCGAAGATAGGCAAATGGGAAAACATTACTTCAACAAATACAAATACAAAACGTTTATTTGCTATAAAATGTATGTAAGTACAACAGTTGTTCGTAAATTTAGATCCAATCACATTTTACCATTACTGGTATGCACAATTTTTAATTACTAACTACAACTATTATATAACATGAGAAGTGTATTATATTTATTACATTAAATTAAAATTAAGAATGATTAAAAATGTCATTAAATTAATTATCTATGATTTAGTTGTATGAATGTCATTATCATTTAAATATTCATCAACCTTATAATAGCACTTATTGACTAAGATGTTGTACAATTTGTTTTGGAATTGTGTTAGATTAAGGCGCTACGGAAAAAAATCGACACTTTAAGGACTTGCATATCTACTTCAGTAAATAATGTATTATTTTAATAAAATAGTATATTATTTTTGTATTCTTTTTCTAGGGATCTGTTAAAACAGAAACGCGATTGGAGAAATTTGGCTCGATAGAAATATTTATTGAAATTAGGTCCTTTTCGACACCAATTCTCCTGGTTTGACAATTTAGAATGACATATAGACTGCAACTATATTTTATTAAATGGGTTTTAACAGTATCTAGGACCTGGTTAAACGAAATTTTGATAGTAACTTTAGTACGTTTTACATTAATAAAAAACCGACTTTTTGCTACTTTTCCACGATTCCGTCCCTCTCGCACTGAGGATTTTTTCGCATATGGAGTAACAGGGACGCTAAAACTTTTACATATCGCCTTAAGCTCTCTCATTTTGTTTGGAAGATGATTATACATTTTTTGGAGTTATGACTGTATTACAATAGAATATTGTGTTTGCGTTATGAAATGGGAATACTTTATAATTACTATAATATAATACACATAGTTTTGCAAGGTATTTTTTCGTGTGACAATTTTTTTTTTTTTGTGAAGCTTCTGCACCAAGAGTAATTATGTCAACGCGTGTTTGTAAGAAGTGATGTCTTTGCCTATCCCACTGGGAGACAGGCGTGAGTAAATGTTTGTATGTTTGTTATTGGAATTATGATTTATTTGACAACTACATTTTCGTTTTTTTCTATAATATTGCTTTTTCCCGGGAACGATCTCGGATAAAAGCAAATTTATCATTTTTTTAATTTTTTTTTTTGTGAAGCTTTTAATGATGGACGTCTGCACCAATATAAATTATGTCAACGTGTTTGTAAGGGTCGAAAGAGGTGTGTCGTGATCTTAGCAGATATAAATCTATAGTCTTTCTGGGAGACAGGTTTGAGTGAATGTATGTATTTTTGTTATTGGAATTATGATTTATTAGACACCTGCTTTTAAGTATTTCTTTTATAAATTTGCTTTTTTCCGGGATCGTAGTTAATTTTACAATTCTTGGTCTTTCAGCTAAAGTTATCGCTTAAGAGCGATATCGCATCCGGACTGTGAAATACCTGCCTTTTTCTAATCAATCGAAACAGACACTTAAATTCAAAATTCACTCAATAGTTATTCAGCAGAACATTATTACCTATGTATTGTATATACTGCATTCGCAAAGTTTCCATTGGTTTCAGTACATTTGTATTTCAATTTTTTTTTCAAATATTTTTTTTTAATTCGTATTTACGGAAACCAATGGAAACTTTGCGATAGCATCATACACAAAACATAGGTAATAAAGTTTTGTTGAATAACTATTGAGTGAACTTTGAATTTAAGTGTTCTGCTTCGATTAATTAGAAAAAGGCAGGTATTTCACAATACGGCTGCGATATGTAGCCTTGCAAATTTCGTAGTTGCGGTTATCACAACTTGTTGGTAAATTTCGGTTTACCCTCTTTTCTAGACATGAAGATAATCGCGTGTCTGCTGCAAGTCCGAGGAGTTTTTCTCGTTCATTTGCCAACCGGAGTTTATGCCGACAGCTCGTGTTGAGTTATTTTTTATTTTTTAATGGCGGTTGTGCCAACAGGAGTTGTGTTTTTAATAATATAGGTGGGTTGTCGTGGTTAATTAATTCGTTTTTTTGGTTAATTATTCATTTGTGTGGAATAGTTCTATAATATTGTTTTTGTATTTCAGGAAGATTATTCTTTTGGATGATGTAAAAAAGGATTTTTTTTCGTCGGGTTGGAGGGAGTTCTGACTATCGTCAGATCATGGTATGTATTGCTTTCTTTGTATTTTTAGTCACCGGAATTTTGTTCCCATTGTTCCGTGTGGTAAAGGTTTTAATATTGTTTTTTCTCTTCTAATTCCAGGGTTTTGTTTTCAAGATCTTCTTGTTTTCGAGATTTACCAGTTTTTCGAGATTTACCAGCTGGCAGAGTAATGACCGCCGCGTGGTGTACGCAGTAGCAGTTCCTTTGTCTGCGTGGACGAGGACCGTTGACCTTGAAGGGGGCAGCGGACGGCGTGTCATTTCCGTGGTGTTTATTGGAAAAATTCAAGTAGGTGTTGGAATTTTTACTTTTATCCACACACAATTAAGATACCTAGGACGGTATGTTTTCAGGACACTTAGTTATGTGTCCTATTAGTATCCAAGGGTAAATTCTTCTTCCTGTTTCACCGAATAACCCAAACTGTAAAATTTAATGTTCCGTAATATTTTTTTTACCTGGTAGAACTGAATGGTGTACCAGACGATTTGGTTTAAAGTGTATGTACGACCAATATTTATTGTTTGTAGGATCTACGGCTCCCCTGAGCTAGATTTATTTTTGGAAATTAATTCCCTTGTATGTTTTCAAGTATTGTTACCCTCAAAGTTTTTTTTATGTAATTCCACAAGTTTCCATGTAATCTAGTTACCTTTGGTTAAGGCGGTAACAAACACATCTAGTTATCACTTAATTGTTTATTTTTTTTTGTCATGGCAATACTAATTCCAATGTAATATTACTACCTGATGTTAAGGCGGTCCCTGACACAACTTTTAAAAGGTCTTTAAGGTTTAGTAATGTCTTGGCAAGATATTTATCAAATGAAGGTCTTGGCCAAAAACTTGTAACTAAGATAATTTTTCCGTTAACATCTTTCCTTTGACTTATGAAATTTAGACATTTTGTGTTGGTAAAATTAAATAAACTTAATTGTATAGTACCTCGAAGTTTTCTTCAGAACCTTTTACCATCGATTAGGTTACAATTAGGTCACTGTATAATTTTATCTTGTCCAGTTGCATGACCGGTGGAAAGACCGGGTACCCGCCGGTGGTGGTATCTGACAGATACCGCTTTTAATACTTTGAAATAATACCACATTGTTTTTGCCTCACAGTAAAACTTTTTAACAATTTTACTCTTAAATATTCTATTATTTTCTATCTCAGAGCTATGTATGACTCACTAAACTTGTAAAAGCCATAAAGTGGCCTTAAAAACACGAATATTAAGAGGCTATGCGAATTTAATTTTTGTCACTGTCACTCCAAGCAACAAAACACGCAGTGCGAGAGGGGCGGATTCAGGGCGAAAGGGAAAAAAGGTAGTTTTATATTTTTATAAACTAAAACTAAAATAGCTAGCAAAATTTGCAAAATCGAAAATCTGAATATGATACCAATAAAATATATTTGAGTTCTGTACAAGGTTACAACAAATAGATAATAAATAAAATGGTATCTATTCGTCAAACGAGGAGAAAAAGTGTGTTTGAAGACTTCATTTCAACAATTACTTCTATCGAGATAAATGTATCCAAACGTGTTTTCCAAAAACAAAACCGTAGATTATAGGTATAATTACAATTTTTGGCGTATTTCATGAAATACACAGAAAAGAAGCACCCGTGTTTTTTAAATATCGCCTTTAAATTCTTTTATGCATCAAGTAGGAACTTGTACTGTTAAGTGTCAAATAAAAGGGCCGCAGTATTTTACATACAAAAATGATATTTATTGGCAAATGTAGGCTTCTAAAATATTACAAATCGCTTGCAGTGCCTGTCGCGGATGACCAAAGACAAGAGACGTCACAAGAAAGCCTATATGCATGCAATGCATGTTTACAACAATCTATACAAAATAATAAGAAAAATGATTCTCTGTTTGTAGAAAATCAACGAGCGCGTCGCGTTGTTAAGGCGATTTGTAAAAGTTTTAGCGTCCCTGTTACTCCAAATGCGAAAAAACCCTCAGTGTGAGAGGGACGGATTCGTGGAAAAGTAGCAAAAAGTCGGTTTTTTATTAATATTAAATGTAATAAAGTTGCTATCAAAATTTCGTTTAACCAGGTCCTAGATACTGTTAAAACCCATGTAATAAAATATCATTGCAGTCCATATGTCATTCTAAATTGTCAAACCAGGAGAATTGATGTCAAGAAAGACCTCATTTCACTAAATACTCGTATTTCTATCGAGCCGAATTTCTCCAATCGCGTTTCTGTTTTAACAGGTCCCTAGAAAAAGATAAAAAAGTAAAACACTATTTTATCAAAATAATACATTATTTACTGAAGTAGATATGCAAGTCCTTAAAGTGAAGATTTTATTTTTCGTAGCGCCTTAACATGTACCATAAAACAAAACTGGTTAAATTCCAACACAGTGACGGTTTTATGAAATCTTAGTCTATTATATTAAGCACGGATAATATCTATATTTTATGTTTTCAAAGCGTCAGTTTGTCGCAAAACGGCAGTCGACATCCGATTCCATGTACATTTCGAATTAAGAATGTCCGTTCTAAATTTCAACAGAGACTGGATTGCATTCACGTTCTTTGAGATACATATCTCTACTTAAATGGAAATTAAAAATATGTTATTTAATACGTACACAGAATTTCGTCGTGGCATAAAAATAAAAACCGGCCAAATGGATTCTGAGTCGCGCTCGAAAGGTCCCGTACCATTATCTATAAAAACGGCAAATAATCACGTTTGTTGTATGGGAGCCCCCTTAAATATTTATTTTATTCTGTTTTTTAGTAAGTATTTGTTATTATAGCAGCAACAGAAATACATTATCTGTGAAAATTTCAACTGTCTAACTATTAATGAATATGTTTAGGTTAAAGTAAATAGTAAGTTAATTAAGTATGTTTTTTTTTTCTTTTAATGGTGGTGGCAGAATAACAGCGTTCCTAATGCCGTTGGTATAGGAACATGTGCTGAGTCACCGTCCTTTTTAACAGTGCCATACAACTTTACGTTTAAGAACATTGTACTACTTACTTTGTCCATAATGGTGTGTTAAATAAATGTCTTTTTATTTTATTTTGTTTAATTACGGTTCATGAGATGCAGCCTGGTGACAGACGGAGAGACAAACGGACAGATAGACGGACAGACAAACGGATAGAAAGACGGACAGCGGAGTCTTAGTAATAGGGTCCCGTTGGTTACCCTTTGGGTACGGAACCCTAAAAACAAATGACCAATATTGTAGACAGAACATTTTTTGAATTTTCAAAGCGATGCAATGCAAGGTGATTTAACTTGTATATTAACGATTAGTATTTAGCAATGGATTAATTTGGACTTTTCGTCTGCACAAAATTTAAAATTTGTAGCTTTAAGATCCATTGACCGCAATTCTCGTGCAGCAATTTCAAGTTTAAAGCTGTCAAAACCTAAAATAGTACGAATGTAGTTTGTGTCCTGCAATAAAATATTTGATGTATTGATATGTTTAAATTTAAGGGTTAGTGTATATTTCCTGGGTATCCTAAAAATATGATTGACGTAGTATCTTTTTAAATTAATTTCATCCATCCATCAGCCTAGTTCGTCAACTGCTGGACATAAGCCTTTCCAGGAATTTGCCACTCCCGGCGGTCATCCTGGAAGAATATCCCATACTCACACACGCTGGGCAGGCGGGTTGGTGAGCGCGGTGCCGGAACCCTCGCACCAGTGACACCGCTGCCCGTCACCAGTCTGTTCCATATAAGGCCCAGCTATTCGGGATGGATATACCGCCATCCATCGGTCCCAGACATGGTGGGCCTCCTGGTTTTTTGCCTGTGAGCTGTCCTCTTACTCTCCCCCGAATTACTTCGAGGGGGTCTCCAAGTAAGATGGTGGTACCTCCACAGTCGAGCCTGCCATCAGCTCTGACACATGTATATTCTATAGTAATAAAAAAGTCTTTGGAGACACTTCAACCTCAATTGTCTACGTTTCTGAATTAACAAAATTTCTTAACCACACTTATAACATAATTGAAATCCATAGTTTTTTAAGTAAGTTAAGTATATTAATTTGCTTGATAACAATTTTTCACCCTTTTTGGGATCTTTTTAGGTTTTAAATCGTATAAGTATTTCAGGGCACCGAAAAACAAAAATTCCACGTATTCACAGAATTATTCTAAAACTCCAAGGTAACCACACAAAGTGGCATGTAAAGTGACGGCCTGGGAACCGAGTGTCCTCTCGACGTCCAAGGTGACCAACTTGCGCTCTCCCTTGGCCGGCAACGCAGATCATTTCAAATGTTTTGATGCCGAACGAGTTCATTCGTTCGTTCACGAGTTCATCCAGTTGATGGCGATATGTAAAGTTTTAGCGTCCCGTGTCATCCCATATGCGCAGAAACCCTCAGTGTGAGAGGGACGGATTCGTGGAAAAGTAGCAAAAAGTTGGTTTTATATTAGTATAAAATGTACTAAAGTTGCCATCAAAATTTCGCTTAAGCAGGTCCTAGATACTGTTAAAACCCATCTAATAAAATATAATTGCAGTCCATATTGGTGTCGAAAAAGACCTCATTTCAATAATTATTTGTATGAAGCCGAATTTCTCCAATCGCGTTTCTGTTTAACAGATCCCTAGAAAAGGATTCCAAAAATAATATAGTACTTTATCAATATAATACATTATTTTGCTGAAGTAGATATGCAAGTTCTAAAAGTGTCAATTTTTTTTCGTATCGCCTTAAAATCAACGTACGTACAGGTCGCAGAATAAAATTAGGAGCACAATTTTTGTATGTTCTACACGCATTGGACAGTACTTTAAATCTTGTCACGATAACGATCAAAATAAAACGACAAAAAGGATGAAGTTAAATTAATATACATAATGTTTGTGAAAGATTGTTTGCAAACGCAAAATGGTTCTAGCAGCTGCTAGCAGAAGTGGCACTTGACCCGGCAAAAGTCAAAGCAGGGGAAGGGTTTGAACCCCAAAACCCATGGGCCCGTACTATTGCAGGATAAAGTCGGCAATAACGTGGGCTGATTGTTGTTTGGGTCTTCTATAGACATTATGTAACTAGTTTAGTAAGTAAACATACCTAGTCTTGCGTCTTTTTCTTAGTATTGTTTTTTATAAATTGATTTATCATTGTGTAAACATGATAGTGTAAGATTATGTATATTTATTGTTTAGCATAGTAGAATCCTTTTCAATGCATGTGCTCGTAAAGGCCCACTTTTTATGCATCAAAACCGAACAGAAAGTTGATTATTTTGCCTTAGGGCTTTAATATTATTATTTTTTTTAATTTATTTACAATGGTTGGCTAACCTGCAGCCTTTCCTGTGTACCATAAATGTCATCCTTTTTTTTTCCACTGTTTAACGGCTCTGGATACGGTCCTTTTGAGCCAATTACAATTTAAAGTTCACAAAATTATATTTGTTTTCATTTCCTCACACTATGCATTGAAAAACGTAGTATGATACACGGGCGTAAAAGCAATAAATTACTCGGTTACGTTTAAAACACTCGCTACGCTCGTGTTTTAAATCGTCCTCGTAGTTTATTCCTTTTCGCCCTAGTAGCATAAACTACTATTATTGGCACTATATATTAGCTGATGTAATATTTAGTTAATGTTTACTGTATTTGCTGTGGATTTTTGTTAATAAATAAAATAAAATACCCTTGAGTTCCTGTGCGTACTCTAGCGTAGTGATAAAAAACACAGGACTCGATTGGTATACCTATTAATTTCGAACCTTTAATTTAATTTAAATGCTAATTAAATATGTATTATAAATCTTATTTTTTTTTGTTGTTCTTTATTAAGCTTTATTTATTCCTTTGGTTGTTTTATTCAAACAAAGTTATATTTAAATAACATTAAAATACTTAAAAACCGACCTACAAAATAAAACTTACCTAAAACAAAACACTAACCTAAAACCCTTATGAATCCTATACCTTATAAAAATAAACTAAAATAAATAAAAAATCTTATCTAGATCGCCACCGTCATGTGGAAGGGTACCTAGAAGGTTGGTAGCGTTTCCTCTTTGAATGGCTAGACTGATTCTCTGGCCAAAATACGCGTCAGCTTTCGGGTTCAGCTTTAAAAAAGAGCTATCTTAACTGCTTTTAAATATAAATTAAATGCTATTAAATATTAAATTATTTAAGACACAAAAACTAGCCATACCATAAAGAAAATTGTCATTGGTACGCTTAGAATCAATGTTGGTACGAATTTCAGTGAGTGCAAGAAGCTTGAAAATGAGTAATTGGCATTGATGTATTTATTCTGAGGTAAATAATCTGGATTGACCGGAAATGTTATTTGTTTGTGTTTGATTGTCTACATGAAGTCTTAATAATATTGTTACTCTTTGCTCATTTGTAAATACACACTGCTCTCGAAAGAAAATATAGGAAACAGATAAATTAAAAACAAAACGATTAATTTAGAAATGAGAAATAAATTATTTGAAAAAAAAAATAAAAAAGATTAAATTATCGTGAGGACAAATAATTGTGGAATAAGTAAGCCGTTTCATTGGAAAAATAAAAGATTTCTGTTTTCAGCGTCCACCAAAGAAAAAGAGTTAAACAAACGTATGCTGACACAATAAAATATAAATTTTTGGATATATTAATAATTTGCAATATTCCGCTAAACACTCTTACACACAGCAATAACTTGCTTGTTATTTAAGATTGCTTTATTTTGTGCTCGTACTGCTTGCTTTGCTTGTGCATGTTTTATGCGGGAGGGCGGGCGGTGCTTGAGTCTGCATTTTGAATAGCATAGTAAGGGTGTTTAGCGGAATATTGCAAATTATTAATATATCCAAAAATTCATGATAGATTTCCGCAAAGTTTCAATAAATTTTACACTAAAATATTTTGAATAACGGATTTCAAGCTCACGTATTATTGTTTTTGACTATATGCCAACCATTTCGCTAATTTCGGCATTCCCATGGTCAGTGTCGTTTCCAAGACGACGATGCGGTGTCCATCGTCGTTATGAAAAGTTGACATGTAGTCAACAGTAATAAAACGTGAGTGTACAATCCATTTCTCAAAACTGCGCTACATTTTAATTCTCAACGTATTAAGATCCAAATCTAGAACCAGCAGCGACGAGGTGTCGGTCTTTTGACCTAGTTCTCACGAAAATCATGAGCTGAATCTTAATTGAATACATACGTGGCTGTTATTCAAATCATTTTCAAGGCAAAAACTGTTGATTTTTCCGTTGTAAAATGAGAGTACCCAATGTTACAATATTAATTTTATACCGTAAATTGTTAGTAAGAGATGGTGGACCTAATATTATGTTCTGACTAGTATTTATTTTATATAAATTAAATTTTTATTTTACTTGAAATAAATATTTAATTTACTTGAATAACAAATCGCAACTAGTAGAAGCCAACTGTAAATATCAGAAAACTACTTTCAAAGAAATATTACTGACCGATTCCGATCAATTTATAGATTTTTGAATTTTTAGGACTTCCTTTTTTTAGGTTTTAAGATATTCAAAAAACTAAAATGAAATTTTCAAGCGGTTTACGGCTCTTAGATTACTTTACTAACACACTTTATGTAGGCAGAACAATTACAAGGCTAATAATTCAGTTTTTGTAATGTAACTTGTAAACTTTTCGTCATCGGTCATAAATCTTCGTCGCCTGAGGTCTTTCTTGAGAAGTCTAAACAGAAAATAGTCACAGGGGGCTAGATCTGGACTATAAGGGGGGTGGTCAATGGTTTCGAAGCCATTGTCTTTAATTGCTAGCTTTGTTGTGCGTGCGGTATGCACTGGTGCGTTATCGTGCAAAATCAGAATTCCTTTGCTTAGTTTACCTCGCCGTTTTTCTTTTATTGTCTCTCTTAGTTGATATAATAAGTTTGAGTAATAATCAGCATTCATTGTAGTTTTTTTCGGTAAATAATCTATGAGCAAAATCCCTTCTGTGTCCCAAAAGATTGTAGCCATAAGTTTACCGGCCGATGGACAGACCTTAAATTTCCGAGGCGGCTTCTCATCCTTAAATTTCCACTGTAACGACTCTTGCTTACTTTCCGGGTCCCATTGTCGAATCCAAGTCTCATCACATGTTACAATTCTAGAAATTATTTCTTCCTCTTTCCCTCGACTCATGTCCAAAAACTCTTCGCAATATTTGACACGCCTCTCCATGTCAAATGCAGTCAACATTCTAGGGACCCAACGTGCACTAACCTTGGACATGTTCAAATGCTCATGAATTATTTCATTGACTCGCTCTTTACTGACGCCCACATCTCTAGCTATCTCCCACTGCTTCACTCGTCGGTCCTCTAGTATATTTTTTTTTCACCCTGGCTACATTATCATCGGTGACGGCCGAAACTGGTCTTCCGCTACGAGGATCATCTTCGAGGCTCTCACGACCTAATTTAAACTGCCTTGACCAAAACTTTATAACAAATTCGGAAGATCACGAACTGCCAAACACACGTGACATACGCTGTCTGATCTCCGAAGGCGTATTCCCTTCTTTAGTCAAAAACTTAATCACCGCACGCTGCTCGATTTTATCCATTTTCACTTTTTCTACCGACATGTTCGAAACAATTGTAGGAGACAAATAAACGTGATGCAATAAACAAATGAATGTAATACATTTTGAAAATAGAATAACAAACGAATATAAATCCATACCAGCCAGCATTATTTTTGTATATATTTCTGACCAAGGAGATTACATATCAGCCGCCCTACGTATTTAAAGGCGAAAATAACCACTTTCTTTTTCTTCTGAGTTAGTATGTAGTCATTTCTTATGGTTATTAAAATAATGATTTGATAGCGGCAAAAGTGTTTTTTATGTTGAAATCTTACATTGAATAAGTAAAAATATGCAATATTATTTTTTCAATGCAAGTGCTCGTAAAGACCCACTTTTTATGCATCAAAACCGAACAGGAAGTCGATTATTTTGCTCTAGGGCTTTATTATTATTATTTTTTTTTACGAGAAGGTGGCTAACCTGCAACCTTTCCTGTGTACCATAAATGTCATACTTTTTTTTCCACTGTTTAACGGCTCTGGATACAGTCCCTTTGAGCCAATCATTAACTTGCAAAATTGTAACAATGTAACTTTCAACTTTAATAATTAAATTGTTTTCTTTGATCATATTTGTTTTATTTCCTCACACTATGCATTGAAAAACGTAGTTTGATACACGGGCGTAAGAGCAATAAATTCTCGTAATTTATTCCTTTTAGCCCTTGTAACATAAACTACTATTATTTACAGGGCGGCACTATTGGACTGAATTGTATAGGCTTTAATTATTTAAAAAGTCAATCAATCTAAGATTTTTTATCTGACTTCCTGTAATGTGTCTTCGCACATCAGGTTTACAGTAACTGACGTTCAAAATAGATAGTATAATAATATACAGCCAGTATTCAAAGATGGCATCACAACGAAAATGGCATCGCAACCGAACACCTAAAAGCTGGAGGTTATACTCTATACTCAGACAGTATGTATATGTTGCAGTCAAAAGTCATAGCCGGTCAAAAGTAGTTTTGACTGCGAAAATCAGTCAAAACTAGTTTTTTAAAAGTTGGTCTGAAGTAATTTTGATTAAAAAGTATTTCTGGGTTGTCATAAAAAAATAACCACGAAGGTCAGGTATGGCGGTCGCGGAACTGCGTTTCGCGACTTGCCATACCTAACCTTCTAACCTAACCTACCGGCTCTCTTCTGCGCTGCAGGACATCCGAAAAACTAATTTTGCCTGCGAATATCAGTCAACACTACGTCCTGACTCATTCTCGCAGTCAAAAGTAGTTTTGACCAGTTATGACTTTTGACTGTGACATATACATATACGTACTGTAATATGCACTCAGTGTACTCGGGATCTCGTTTAGGATTTCTTTGAATTATACCACTTTATTTTTTTAGTTTATCTTCTTTTATAGTCTCTTTTTTCTATTTTCTTCCTAATTATCAAATATATATTAAGGGAGGAAAACTATAAATCTCGTAGAGCACTCCCTTGTTATATTTCTTCAAAAACTCTGGAAGGAATATTTATAGATGGAGAACCACGTTCGCACCGATAGGACTCTCTAAGGAATCTTTTTTATGGAGAGCCACCTGACACATCGATGGGAATCTCTAAGGAATCTTCATGGAATCTTGCTCGTGTTTTGTCTGAAAGATCTTTTATACTCGATCTGTATTTATTTTTTTGGAAAACATGAAATAATTCAGTCAATGCGACGTATGTCGATCCATAAAGGTTATCGATTGCCAACTAAACACGAAAAAATAGTCCTTTAACCTACCTATAAGACCTAGCCTTACCTAAACCTAACATATTGCCTAGCTATATGTTACAGTACATACAGACTTACATGAACTATTATTGTTGAAATAAAAGGAAAAAGAAAACTTTTGATTTATGTATATTTCGACCCACTTGGGGTCGTCGTCAGTCGATATGGAACGATATTATCATAAATAAATGTTATCGTTCCAATATTCTACTGATGACGACCTCAAGTAAGTCTAAATATATATCAAAAGTTTACAATAATAATTCATATAAGTGTGTATCACAGAATATGTAAATCAAAAATGTTCTGAGGTGTGTATACATATATATTAAATCAGTTTACAAAGACACCAACGAAGATAATACGTATGTAGATAATGCTCGTAATGTTACTCCAAATTACTGTTTCGTACCCTAAATTTAAAACAACAAGCGATCGAAACTTCATTATTTTTTTAATTATTTATTATTGTTCCATAACAATTACCCAATCAATCTACAATCTACCCATGTAGAGAATATTTTTTATATCAAGGATACGTTCGAAATCCCCAGCCTAATGACTATATTCAGTATCAATGATTGTGGAACAAGATATTCGCTAATCTCAGGTCAAATTTTGGGAACACTATCAATGGAATTCATTTTTGACGGATGGACTTTCTCGCTGTGACTACGCTGCCTGACCTAGTGAACCATAATGATTTATCTGTCAAGTTTTGTTATCAGATGAAAAGCTTTTATCTACTCCAATACTGCAATAAGGTATTAAGGTAGGTTTTTATAAGTACCTATATTGTTCGACCGACCAATTGTGATTGGCCAAATTTATTATAACACCGCTAGAGAACTAATCACAAGCGATTGCGGTCTGTCTTAATTTCTTAAGCCACGCCTTATTTGCTCTTCTTGCTTATGATTGGTCTCAGGCATCTACATACTCTCAGTGTTCATTTTCTCATTTTTCGTGAAATTGTTTTTTATGGTCGTAGATAAAGTGTTGTGTGCAACTGGGCTTAATTAGACATTGGGACACTCGTGCAAGTATATTACGAAACTCACGAGGCACTCGTGCCCTAATGTTTTACATTATGTTACAGTATTATTGTGATATCTATGGTTGCAATTCCCACTATCACGAACAGTCAGTTTCCTCCTTCGTGTAAAAAAATATCAAATCAAATCATAATTTATTTGCAACATAAACCAAACATAGTACACAAATAAGTTTTTAAAATCATACACTAAAATAGCACAGTCATAAAAATCTTACAAAAAAATAATAAAAAATAAAGACAACTTTAAACATAATACGACGAAAGAAAAAGGATAAACAGAAATATAATGTCAAAGTTAAAATAGTAAAATTGTAGCAAATTGTGAAATTAAAAAGAAGACGAAGATTAAATTGTAGCAAATATCAAGGAGTAATATTGTTATGAAATTCATACAGATTATAAAAAGGTCGTGTTTAGATGTTGTTCCTTTTGTCAGGCTATGTTATTCTTCCAAACAATGGGATTCCGAAAAAGAATTTTCTTTCATCACAGAAACAAAAAAATCAGTTTTACCGAGTAAAACCAAGGCTGGGAACGCCACACGCTACCCTAATGGACAACTTTCGTACCTAACTATATCAAATGAAACACAAAGCCTTCTTTCAGACATCAAAAGCTTCTTCCTAAATGTATGTACAAAGGGAACATTTTTCCTAATTACGCCGACAAATAAAAATACGGTTAAGGCCAAGTCAATATAACAAAGAAAATTCCACTAATTGGCGGAAGGCCGGTATTGTAATTCCCTTAAATTAACATAGAATGGTTACGCAACACGAGACGGGACTTTTCCTTTTACTTTGTTTGTTTTTACGCATTCCTTTGATTGCATCTGGCGTGTAATACGTGTAAATATAATCGACTAAGTGTATGACTTACTGCTTGTATGGTTCCGTCGAAGTCTTAGCTGTTGTCATAAAAAAGGAAACCTATAAATGAGATTCAAAAGCTGCTGGGCTGATTGAGCCTAATCTATATTAACAATAAAGTAGTAAGAAAGTCGTGTCTTTTTGTCATGTTTGCGATATTTCAAGTTAAATGGGTTATTAGTTATTACTGAGGCCAAAACTACAATTTTTTGAATTTTCGTCTGTGTTTTTCTGTCTGTCTGTATTGTAGTATGTTCCGTATTAACTTGAGAACCACTCAACGGATTTGAAAGCGTTTTTTTTCATTATTTTCGTAGTGACCCTGGTCAACCTAATAATAAGTGGTGTTGATAAAACTACCAAAAAGCCAAAAATGGTGCAAATATTGAATAAATGCGCAGGTGAAAGGCTATCAAATCCAATTTTTTTTTTGTAAATTCATAATTAACACCGATTCGGCGCAACACAACTTGACTTAATTGACAGGACTAAACTTAATTTAAGTGTTCTGTCCTTTTCTTTCTGTATCGAAAAGACAAAGACGGGACGCTCAAAAGAAGGTTAGTCTTGTCAGTTGTGTTGCGCCGAATCGACACAATTGTCGTACAATTTGCACCATAGTATAGTCGACCTTCAATGGGGGTGCGAGATGGCAGGTGGGGTGGAGGGATGATGTCATTAACCCTTAATTAGGCGCACTAAGAAAATTACATAATTACTCGCATGGGGTCACAGGTGACCCCAAATTGTAGGAATAATTTTTATTATTTATGAAATATATAAGTAAATAAAACTTTATTATTATTAAAGTGCTTTTTTAATTCTATTATATTTAAAAGGAAACAACATGAAATAAATATCCAATCAAACAAAAACAAGCTAAATTAAAATTATTATCAAAAATTATCAATTTGTACTTATACTAAGATCAAAGTTAAAACTTTAGAAGTATTTGAATAATTTCATTTTATCAAGCTGTAAAAAACATATTTATAAAATAAATTGACACACTGGACATATAATAATACAAATCGAGTTAATAATACACAAGAAAAATACATAAACTAAACAACTCCCCTCTTTCAAAAAAGTAACGTAATTACTCGCACGGGGTCACCGCTCAAGAGCGCAGAGACGCATCCTTGTACTCCCGTGACTTGGACGCTACCAGAATACAAACTTCGACGCGGGTTATGAAGCTAGCGGGGGCGCGGGAAAATTTGGGCAGCGGCAAGTGCTTAATTTTTTAATGCGAAACTGCTTTGACCCCATGCGACTAATTAAGGGTTAACCGTCACGTTACTACCGCTTCGCCCTAATGTAGAGTGTGGTCATCAGATTCAACAGAATAAAAACGCTCAGCTATCGTTGGTAAGTCGGTTATGTAATTAAACAGAATAAACCAAATAAACCCATACGGACCTCGTGACCGACTATTGAAGTGTCAAACTACCACCAACCACCAAAGTACATACCATGGTGATAGTGGCCTGAAGTTAGCTGCACAATCTCGTTTGACAGCCATTTTTTCCCACGATTTTTTGTTGAGGGTCATGACCGAATCGTGGGTGTCTATAGTGGAAAATAGTAGTTTATTGTGATCTATAACTATACTTCAAGAAATGTTGTTAATTCATATATATATATAATTCATATATACTCATATATATATATTCATATATATATATATATATATATATATATAGGTATATATACATATATATACACAAAATAAAATAAAATTCAAGTTACTGTGAGATATATTTCGGGCCCTATCCAGGGTCCGGCATCAGTCACTGACTACTGTACTTGAATTGTATTTTATTAAGTGTACATATATATGTACATATATACATATATATTAACTACATTTAAAGACAAACTAGTCAATTGATAACGTTTATTTATACTTCAAGAAAATAAAACAAGGCATAATTGATATGAACAACAATATGAACAAGGCATAATGATTGAATAAAATATCCAATCATTTGTTGAATATTTGGGCTGTTGTTTGGTATAAGCTTTGTCTATAGTTATATTAAGCCTGTACCTGAGCCTAGAGCATGACCAACTCCAGTCTATCTAGGATTCGTTTGAAGAAATTCGGACTCTCCTTGTATTGAAAAAAATATATTTGGTTTATTAATCTTTTCTCTAGGGATGTTACGTATAAACAATGTAATAAGATTTATAATTTTGTCAAAAAAAAATGTTTTGCACCCTCTCTTTTTTTGGTTATCAAACGTTCGCTTCAAGAACGCGGTTAAGAGATCAACTTAATTTTTTTTTCATAAAATAGGTAATAGAAATATGAAGGTATATCACCTAAATTCAATATTTTTTTCCCTACAAAATTGTTCAGTATTAGCTAAATACACACCAATTTGTTGTTTCGCTGCGTGATCACTAGTATTACGCGTTCAAGAAAAAGAGGCCAAAGAGCCAACATATAATCGCCTCTATGACAAGCAAATAAAGTCTTTGCCGTAGGACTTATTGTGCTGGACGGGTAATAAAAAAAGTTGCTAGGGTATGCCATCTTCTTAATACATGGAAGTGGCTAGCTAAATCTAGAACTAGTGTGTATTGCACGAGAAAAATATGTTTGTGTTAATAAAGATTTTCCATTTCTAGTTTTCATTCTCTATAAAATTCTGATCATCTAACAACGAAAATATTTTTGGGTTTTAATTGTGCTGAATCCTACGAGCGTTTAAGCAGCCAGTCGCCATATTATTATGATTTCTTGTTTACTTAAAGAAGTAGCAATATATCATTACTCAACTTACATAAAAGTATTAAAACTCACGTGAGCTGACATACTAAATTATTATTACATACGGCTTGAACACTCACGTGTGATTGTTGTTGACTCTATGTCAACCGTTTCACCGATACAATTTCAGTACTATCAAAGCGAAAAACTGATGGCATATAGTCAACAACAATCACACGTGAGTGTTCAAGCAGTATGTAATAATAATTTAGTATATCAGCTCACGTTTTAATAATTTTATGTAAGCTGAGTAATTGTTGTTGACTATATGCCAACCATTTCACCGATACAATTTCGGTATTATGAAGGCAAGAAACGGTTGGCATATAGTCAACAACAAACACGTGAGTGTTCAAACCGTATGTAATAATAAAATAATAATTTACATAAGATGATAAAGCAGGCTTCAGGGGAGTGTAGTTTTATAAATCAATACCCATCTAGTACCCACTAAGAATCAAATAGGTAAGTTATAAAAAAGCTATTATGATAAAATACTAAACGCTGTTATGTAGTGCTTGCGAGATTTGAAACCAAATTTTTACAAGTAGTTTAGATTTTCTTAAATGTAGATTATATGCGCTAATGGGTCAGTGAAGTGATTAGATTAGATTGTTTAATTTATAGATTTTACTAATCATTTGAATCGTAAATAAACATTGCTGCATAAATTAAACAAACCATTACTTTAATTCGTGTACTTTTATTATTTTATTAAATATATTTTTATAAGATTAAATTTGTGTACCTACTTTACATTAACAACTACAAAATTACAACTATTTGAATTAAAAATTTGAATTCGCTAGGTTTACGAATGTGCCAGCTGCACTCAGCGTAACCCTCACCCTCTTCGATGATAATCCAAGAATGCACAGAATGTGATGCCTTCTGTGGCACTTTTTACACCCGCCCCAACTGAGCTGATAAAAAATATACTTCAGAGCAGCAGTACCCTCGCTATAATAACGCCGAGTGCGCCGGGGCGGCGCGCCGATGCGGCTCCGACTTTCAGTTGAAAGTGATCGCGTGCCAGCGCGTTCCGAAACTATACTAACTAGGATACCGCTTCCTAATCGCAGGGGCAATGGTTACAGCTGAAATACAATATTAGTAATTTTCATATGTTAGCTTATAATACAGAAAAAAATTAAATAAAAGTACAGTTTTCTTAACAAAATAATGCTTTTAAATAACATTTTCTGCTATAAAAGTACAATTAAACGAAATAGAAATGCAAAGGGAACTTAGCCCATTCAGCGATGTCTGAGGGTTTTATAATGAATGGTTCGACTGATGGTCATACTTGTGAACAAACCCATATATTTTAATGATGGTAGAACTTGTGACCGGCTGGACACTTGTCTCACATGCACGGTGAACTGCTGGATTTCGTGCATTATTTATTAATTGAATATTTTACTGCTTTTTTGTTTGTTATTAGTTTTATTTTGAGCAAAAAAGTCTGACAGTAGTAATACTGAGCAACAAAAATGACGAGCAATCAAAACGATCCAGTAAAATCAAGAAAAGCTTGCGACAAGTGTTACCTAGATATTAAGGCGATATGTAAAAGTTTTAGCGTCCCTGTTACTCCATATGCGAAAAAACCCTCAGTGCGAGAGGGACGGATTCGTGGAAAAGTAGCAAAAAGTCGGTTTCTTATTAATATAAAATGTAATAAAGTTGCTATCAAAATTTCGTTTAACCAGGGCCTAGATACCGATAAAACCCCTCTAATAAAATATAATTACAGTCCATATGTCATTCTAAATTGTCAAACCAGGAGAATTGGTTCCGAAAAAGACCTCATTTCAATAAATATTTCTATCGAGCCGAATTTCTCCAATCGCGTTTCTGTTTTAACAGATACCTAGAAAAAGATTCCAAAAATAATATACTATTTCATGACAATAATACATTATTTACTGAAGTAGATATGCAAGTCCTTAAAGTGTTTATTTTTTTTTCGTAGCGCCTTAAAACACTCGTGTTGACTATTAAAAAACTCGTGTTTTAATAACATCTTTATGTGTCAGTTTCATAAACTACTATTAATACACCAGTAATAAATTTGGCCTTAAAAATTCAAGATTTCGTGCCTGCGCATATACTAAAACAATAGTCAATTACTCACTTTATGTACGGTCACGCGAGTTTCTTCTTTATATCGGCATTTGGTGCACTGTGTCAGTGGTTACAAAGCTCGGCTGCACGGTTTCTCTTGGCTGTTATGAACTTGAATTAAGATTGAGTTTGCTCGTTGCTATGGAAAACGTGTTTGCGACGGGACTCGTTCCCAAACGCTCAACTTATGTTTGTTTTGTTTTGATATTTTGACGTTTTAAAGTTGTTTTGTGTACAAAGTAGTAGGCGCCCTTTGGCGAAAATAACTTCATAGTGCTTCCGTGTTACGGAGAATTCTAGTATCGGAGCAGACATATTCGAACTTATTATTATGTGCTAAGTTGTTAGTTTTACAGTCTAAGAAAGAATCTGTTAATGTGTTGGAAGCCTGCTTTGGGTATTATTAGTCCCAAATTTTTTTTTCTCAATTTTTGTATTTTACTAACCCTAGGATTAAGTTTAATTAAGTTTTTTCTGTAATACTAATCATTTAAGTAAATAAATAAATAAATAAAAAATAAATAAATAAACACAACATTCCTAGAAAAGCCTAATTGATGTTAAACTTTTGTTGTGTAATGTTATAAACCACAATTTTAAATAAGGCGCTACGGAAATTAAATCGACACTTTTAGAACTTGCATATCTACTTCAGTAAATAATGTATTATTTTGATAAAATAGTGTATTATTTTTGAAATATTTTTCTAAGGATCCGTTAAACAGAAACGCAATTGGAGAAATTCGGCTCGATACAAATATTTATTGAAATGAGATCTTTTTCGACACCAATTCTCCTGGTTTGATAATTTGGAATGACATATGGACTGCAATCATATTTTATTAGATGGGTTTTAACAGTATCTAAGACCAGCCTCCCTATTCTGTATCTAAAGTTGCCAACTGCACAGGGTGCCTATCGTCAAAAACATAGATAAAAACTAAACTTTCAAAATTGCTTTTAGTGGGTATTGAACTATTTACGAACTGTGTCGTCACTTCAAGTGCTAACATGCCCTTAGACAATCGGAATTGGATAGTATATCTATGTTTTTGATGATAGACACCCAGTCCAGAAGGCAACTAGAGATACATAATAGGCCCGCTGGTTAAACGAAATTTTAATAGCAACTTGAGTACATTTTACATTAATAAAAAAACCGACATTTTGCTACTTTTCCTTGAATCCGTCTTTCTAGCAGAGGGGTTTTTTGCATATGGAATATATGGAATAACAGGGACACTAAAACTTTTACATATTGACTAATTACTTTTTTATTCAAAAATAAGAAAAGCTATTGCGTTTGACATATGAAATAAAGGGAATAAGACTCGTCATCGCAACCACTTTACCTGGTAATTTATGAAACTTGCTTGGATACCCAAGTGCGTTTCGATTTTTGCCACCACATCCACATTATATTACAAAGAGATAGCGAACAACTTGAAAGGATTTTTTCAATTGCTGCAGACCTAATTTCTATAACAAACTTCCTAAACAAAAACAAATCTTTGCTTTTCACGCTCAGCAGCGTAGAAAATACAGTAATTGATTCATATTTTCACTTTATTGCCTTTATTATTGCCTACACGCAATAATTCGCACGCTATTTTGACACTAGTTCCTGTAAAACGGAAAGGGTTGATCGATCGTGGCGGAAACGGAAACTCTAGATAACATTATCAGATTATATCAGATTATGAATATCGTCAGGACGTCTTTTTTTTGAGAGGCATCATAGGTGTACTGGGTAACAAACTGTCAAACATTCGTATTGCAACTTGATAGACGATGAGCTTATCACCATCTGGCACATTTTATAATAGGTCTTTACATATGAAATTGCCGAAATTTTCTTACAGATTTATGAGTTCATAATTCTTGTAATTCAATAGGTAATTGATGTAAATATTTTTTGTTTGAAAGGTGATTTTAAGGTTTTACATTTATGTGTTAAATTTTGTTTTTATTTTCAGTTTGATTATAAGAATAAATCTTAAAAAACAGTTCGTCCTAAATGCCATCCATTTCCATGATAAGATTCGTTATAACTTTTTACCGCTAACACATTTAAAAAATTCAATTATTGTTATTGTTAGCTTAATGTTTTCTCATTCATACACAAAATAAACTTTATAATTTGGATGTGTCAGTACTAAAACAAATGCAAAAATGTTAGTACTGAAAATTAAGTTTCATTGAAATTCTCTATAGAAATATATATGTTATATAGGGCATGCAGCTTTATCTCAGTGTTTTCACGCACGAATCACAATGTTACTGTCAAAATTTTGAACAGATTCTTCAAGAACCTTGTAATTGTAAGTAACTGGTTATTCTTATACCATGTTGATATAAGCACGAAAATTTAAAAGCCCATTTATAATAAAAAATACTACTCGTATTTTATTGAGAGCAGTTTCTCGATACGGAAAATTCCAGAGGTAACGAATTTAGAACGTTAAAGTTATTTTATTTAACGTTTTTCAAATAAATGTTTGCTAGCTATATCACTATTGCATATAAAAACTAAAATTCTTGGTCATTAGCTGGAACGAACGTAATGCCATTCTATTATGTACATACCTTCTTTATATCACTCATTTGTCTGCGGTTTATCTAAACTAGACCTTCTCAGCTTACCTTATGATCCAACAGAACTCAAACGATTTTTTGGGGATATATAGTCAAAATCGACACTTTTTGAAGTGATTTATCTGCTGTTCAAAAGAAGTCTCAAGTTAAATAAATTTGTATAATAATTTTGATTTTAAATCAATTATTATTTGTTTTTAGTTATTATTCATAATAAGATTAATAAGTTAAAGCTTAGTTGATCGGAATAAAAAAATATTAAATTTACTCGTAAGCATAAAATGAATTGCTCCGAGCTCGTTAGCAAATGCGCCGCCATCACTGATTGTCGTATTATGATATTTATGGCCACCATCGACTTAAAGAGGCGGGATGAGAAGTATCCACTCAAATAATTTACGGTTATAAATATATTCCACTGTTTTTTTTAACAGCATTAAGAGTCGATTCTCCGGATTTGTAAAAGATCTTAAGAAATAATTTGAACGGCTAAAACGTATTTATGCTTAAACGTATTTTTAATGGCATTAGCTTGGAAATAATTGGATTTTCCATATGAGTGAAGTAAAAAAAATATTCCAACAGTTATTTTTGCAATCTTTGTACATAGGTTCAAACTTGAGGTTATATGAGTCACAATCCGCTCAATGAAGCGTACCATCTCAATCATCTGCTGCTGGCAGTAATTAATCAGCCGCATCGTGGATCAAGTTTGATCTCCGAACCGATAGCATTGTGATAAATTTGTCGTAGACATGGATTATTATTGAACTATGTTTTATTACTTTTAACTAATTTGATTTCTCCTACTGCCTCATTCGGGATTCCATAGCCCTGCAGATGGTGCACCCTCGATCCAACCATAAAAATCTGTCATTTCGGTAGGTACATTTTTGAAATTTGCGTAGGTTTTTGTGATTTTCAATTAATTTATTCTTGAAAAATCCCATATTAAAAATTAATAATATAATTACAATAACAAATAACATATTAACATAACAAGTAACATATACAAGTGATTAGAGGAAGTAAACAAATGCGAGATATTGCAGAAAAACAGTAGCGAAACCGGAACACACACAACAACAAAGTTTGACATAGTTGAACCGTAGCTAGGGTTGCCAGACGTCCCGTATTTTCCGGGACGTCCCGTATTTCAGGCATAATTTCAAACTCGTATTTCAACATTATTCGATTAATATTAGGCACCGCGTCATGCATGACTGAATTATTTCAATATATTTCAAGTTATTAAAAAAGCCTGGAAATTGCAACGTTGTTTGATGACCAAAGTGTATCCCTAGTTCCAAATGCTTTGTAAAAAGGATTTTGTCCCAGATGCCATTGAAATGGACTGAAGTGCGCTACAAATGTACCCCGTATTTGATAAAATATGAGAAACCAAACAGAGATATATTAAAATTTAACGATCTTCTTTAAAATATAGAAGCACATACAAATAAGAACGTAAAATACATGCTTTTCATTTGTCCAGGGGAAAAATTTTAAACCCCGTTTTTTTTTTTGCCAATTTTAGCATTTGTTCCTTATCGGATCAAACAATATCTGGCAATATTTAATAAAACTTCTTGGTACTCGGTTCCACAAATATAATAATTAAGGAACCGAGTACCAAGAAGTTTTATTTAATATTGCAAGATGTCATTCCATCAAGAAGCAACAACATTCACCGTCAACTAATATCTGGCAACCCTAACCGTAGTATTTATTGGCCGGACTATGCTAGCGCCATCTGTAATTATCTTTGCCTGTGGTTCCCCATTGCCTCCATTTTTAATTTTACGACTACGAAAGCAAGTAGGTTCAATAATAAGAGGTCTTTACATTATGAAATTGCCGAAATTTTTATAGACTCATGAGTTCATAATTCCTATAATGCTATAGCTAATTCCATTATTTGTTTTTTGTTTGAAAGTTGAATTCAAGGTTTTACATCTACGTATTAAATTTTGTTTTTATTGTTAGTTTAATAACCAAAATTAAATGTTCAAATACAGTTCGTCTTAAATGCCATCCATTTCCATGATAAGATTCATAATAATTTATTAAAGCTAACACTTTTCAAAAATCTCATTCACACACAAAAAAAACTACATAATTTGGATTTGTCATTCCTAAAAAAAAATTTCAAATTCTCCAAAGAAAACGGCAATTTCAAATAATGCAAAAATGTTAGTACTGAAAATTCAGTTTCCTTCAAGTTCTCCATAGAAAACGGCAATTTCATATGTAAAGACCTATTATTTAAAAAAACATTCGTATGTGTCCATTAACCAGCAAGAAAAAAATTATTCGTCATGCTTGAGTACTTTATTTTGACCTCATGTCATGCACGATGCGTTCCACAATGTACAAGATCATGAATTAATAATAAAATCTACGTACCTAGTAACAATTATTTTAATTGTATCCAAACATAATTATGACCTATTCCTCAATAGCTCGGTGGTGTTTTATTTGTTTTTAAGGTAAAACTTAATTTAATCATTGAAGTCTTTATCTGCGAAATTAAAAGGCTTTGAAATTTAATGCGAAACTAAAAGGCTTTGAAAATTGCTATAGCTACACGATTTATTGTTTGTTTTAATTGTTGTTGAATTTAAAAAAAGGTGGACGGAGTCGCAGGTACGTTACTACTGAAGCATAGCAATGGCAGCGGTATGTAAGTGTGTGAGTGGACTTACTATGGAAATTGTCTTACTATGATGTGAATGTGTGCGTGCCCGGGCTCGTGCATACAAGCGGGTCGATTTACTTGGAGTGCTTCAGTTATTTGTTAGAGGAAACTCTTTCCGGTATATTTTTACGTCTGTCAAATAATCTTTAAATGTATTATTTGCTATTCTTATGATATAGAGTTTTATCAAAATGCAGATTTAAATATTTTCACGATTACAATATTTAATTTAAAGACGTGATCAAAAAGTATGACTAGGCGGTTTCTTGATTATTTTGACTACTTACACTTTCACTGGACTTTATTTCTTACCTTAAGTATCCGAGTGTCTGTGCAAAAATCGCGAATCTGCGAAGCCATACTTTTTGACCAAGATATAGGGTTTGTAGAGTTAGGGTTTGTATCGTTAGGTATTGTAGAGTGGCATGCTTGGCTCTACATGAGATATATGTGATAACTTTTCAACAGTCTTCTTCTTCTTCTTCGTGTGGAAACTAAACTAAATTGAATCTTTCCAGTAAGTAGCTACTGTAATAGCTTTGTCATTAGCCTGCATCAGGTCTAAGTGAGTGACATGAGATGGTCTGTCGTTTGTAGAACACCACATATGCAGTTCGTGATAGCATTTTCGGCAAAAATTCCCCAGCGTTTAAGGTTATTCTTGGACCGGCCGACACGAGATCTAAGGTGATTCAAGGATTTTCATACTAGCCATTCCTGATCGTGACCCGGTGGGAGATGTTCTGCGGGTTTTTCACAGTCAGGGCTCAGATATGGCTGAGGCGCTTGATCCCAAAGAGACAGCCTGGTCTCAGGAGGCGTCAAAAACAGGGCTAAAAAACTTCGTCTGGATTTAAGACGAAGTTTAAATGGAGCATATTGGAAGATCGGGTGCCGAGGGTCTACCACTTGCTAGCACTTCTCGATCATAGTGGCAGCCTCTCGTCAAACGGCTTATTTTTAACAGTAAAAGCGTTATGAGCTTGTGAGTCTTGGAAACCTAATTCACATGAAGGTTTTTGGTAGGATTAAACTATGCCCATACTTAGTTTGTCTCGAAATTTTCGATACCAAATAGAGGTACTACTTACTAATAGCCTGAAATGGCGTGATGTGATTACTTTAGTTGTGTCTCGTACCTTGGCCCCACTGAAATGTTTTGAAAGTCAACCAAAATAGTTTATTGGACAGTTTCGTAAAAGATCTACCACTGACGCGGTTTTGAGTGTTCTTTATGGTGTGTCAGCAGGCCTCCACACCGGCACATTTATTCTGTGGCACCGGCGCGGCGTATAAAGCCAGAACTAACCCAGGCCACCAAATAGACTTATAAAGCATGAAGATTGGCTCTTTTCGATTGGGGATTCCCCCAGCCCAGTCCCCCTCTTTATCATTTGGATTATAAAATATGATAAATTTTGGAGAAGTAATTTAACCCTGTGCTAAACCTTATAAAATTTATAGTTTAATAAATAATATTTTTAAGCCTTTTCTTTGGCCTTTTATTGTATTAGATAAATTATAATGTGTAAACAAAAAGGTATTAATTGGTTTTGAAATATATTTTATTATTTAAAACAATAAAATTTATATCAAACACATGAGAAAAAATCTGTAAATCAAATATAATTATTTAGATACATAGAGTTTAATACATCTTAAGTGTCGAGTTAAGTTGGTCCTTCATATTGCAAGTGGAATTATTTACCATTCTTTTAGGGTTTCGTACCCATATTGTGTGGTGGTATGGAATAACCAAACTTTATGCACGATTCCGACTCGCACTTGGCCCGTTTTTTAATTAAACTGTGTTCAATAAACTATGTATTCTTTCATTAATTAATTAATTAATTAATTATTTCATTAAATCATTCATTCGATCGGTCGTTCATTCATTCATTCATTCATGGTCCTTTGGAATAGAGGGGCATTTTTAGTAAATTTCACTTATATTATAGTATTTTTAATTAATTAACCTACCATATAAAAATGGTTCTTTCTTTTTCAAATTGAGACGGACAGATATCTGATTGTAACCTAAACTATAATATTGTATAATAAATTATGTAAGGAAATGAAAAATTATAATAACTCTAATAATTGGTCTCCTTAAAAAGTTAAAATAAATACTTGTTTCTATTTTTAAGTAGGCCATGGTCTCTTACGATTTTAGCATACATACATCGTTAGGAAGTAAGATATACCTCTTTTTAATGTTTGTTACTTACCTTGCTTCATTTTATTTTAAATATCAAGGTAGTTTGCTTCGCTAAATATCACCCTTATCTTTGCACATCTTGATTTACATGTTTCATTAAAATTGTTATAACGTAATAGGTAGCAATATTATGTTATTTTAAATTGAGTAATTTGGCTGTTCATTGATTGGTTGGTCCTTTGTGTTATTTGCTGTTTAACCCAATAACTACAATTTTATCTAAACGACATAAAAATTACAAAATAAATACTAGTGAGTGGGGCAGCTTAAAAAATTTTCTACATAACCCCGTATAGTATTTTCTATTCGAAGCAGCTGTTTCTTTCGTTTTGTAGTGCTTCTGTTGTCTTTGGGCTCCTCTAACTTACTAAGACAGATTTTACTTTGCTTTTAATCATAATTTTTTTTTTTTCAAAATCTCTACTTTGTTCTAAGCTGCCCCCTTGGCAAGGCAGCTTTGAAACAGCCTGGGGCAGTTTTGAATAATGTACCGAAAATGATGAAAAAAATTCTTTTATCTAGGCAGAAACAAAAACAGACGTAAAGGAATAAAAATACTTTTAAAATCTAGGATGCATTCATAATAAAAAATAAATAAAGCTGCCCCAGTTCCAAGATGCCCCCTATGTCATGTTAATTACATACTTCCATATTAGGCTTATTATTATTACTCATTATGTCATTATTGGTAGAACAGTCAGAAATAAAAATACAGAAAGTTTTATAAACAAAAAGTGTTGTTATTTTACTTTCTGATATAAACTATTTCAAATTTTTCATGGAATTGTTATTTGAAAAGATCGTCTTAGACAAATTATTGTGTCTAACTGTGACATTAGCCATTGGGGCACTCGTGCACCTTATTACGAAACTCAGCTTCGCTTCGTTTTGTAAATAAGCCCTCATGTCCCAATGGTTCTCAATATGTCACGGTTGCACAAAATACCATTGAGTTAACTCATATTGAAAGTAAGTTTATTCCAGATTAATCCAGGGCGCCGTAAATTGGAATATTGGAAAATCGTTACGGTACATCCGTCAAAACCGGAAGTAATAAAGTGACGGAAGTGGACATGAACTTGTGTTGCAGTAACATGGTGTTCCACTAAAAGTTTCTACGAGGCAAAGGACGCAACTTGATAATTTGTTAAAAGCAAAGTGAATGGTTCCTTTGTCCAGCAGCACTTAGACTGAAAATTAAATGAGTTTGTAGTTTGAGATCAATACAGGATTCATAGATGACCCACTTCATCCGAGATATACGAATTATCTTGTCTCGAGTTTGTTTTAAGCCGCAACCAGCTGGCTATCAAGAGAAGTCTGTTGATTATTATTTTTCAATGCAAGTGCTCGTAAAGGCTCACTTTTTATGCATCAAAACCGAACAGAAAGTCGATTATTTTGCCCTAGGGCTTTATTTTTTTATTTTTATTTACTTACGAGAAGTTCGCTAACCTGCAACCTTTCCTGTGTACCATTAATGTTATATTTGTTTTTCCACTGTTTAACGGCTCTGGATACATTCCTTTTGAGCCAATCATAATTTAAAGTTCACAAGATTATATTTGTTTTATTTCTTCACACCATGCATTGAAAAACGTAGTATGATACACGGGCGTAAGAGCAATAAATTACGAGGACGACGCCCTTGTAGCATAAACTACTATTGTAACAAGGCAAGATCTGGTCATTTCCTGGATAAAAAAATCTCTTTTATTCTTTATTGCACAAACACGTAAATAGATTTAGATTATTTAGATAACAAGATGTCTTTTTTAACAACATAATTATACGAGTATATAGGCCCGCTTATCTTTAACAAGAGATTTCTTGCAGCAAAGCTATGAGGAAAAAGCAACAAAAAAGAAACAATAAGCCAGAGTAATCTTAATGTAAGAGTCCAGTATATATTGTTATTTATTTGTTTGTTAATATTTTGTTGTACATTCAATTATTTAATGACTATATTTGAATTACACGTATGTCTGATTACTTATTTTTATTATTATAGTGTCCGCTCTCATTAAGGTTTGCTGGAAGAAACCTATTTTCAGAGATAAGCTCACCTCTGTACATGTTTTTTATTGTAAATATATTTAATGCATCTGTGTAGAATAAATATTAAAGAGTAATCAAATCATACACGTGCTAAAAAAGAAAATATTAAACTACTTATACAAATTTAAAGGCAAAATATTGATAAAACACTAAAAATACACACTACAAATATATAAAAATTATTCAAATAATGTAATCTATTGTGTATATACAAATACATATTATAATATTATACGTAGAATTTACCTATTTAGACCGTGCCAATGTTCTTTCTGCTTTTTTTTTTTAAATAACCTTAAATTACTGTATTAGTTTGAAGCTGCTGTTTGGAGTGACGCATGGACTTAATGAATGTGTCATCATCATAATCAAATCGGACTAATCACCAATATACGTATTTCAGCATATATTTTAATCGAGCGTGATGTTCCGGTGTTGGGGCAACGCTGTCATGCGCGTAACTAGCGGGCAACTATCAATTACTTTTTTTGAGCAACTTCCACATATTTCATGTTATACGTATAGTTACTTGCTTTTTATTTAAGCTGGCGGAACAGTTTAGAGATGCTTGAAAAATCTCTTTGTTTTGACTCAATTTTTTTTTATTATATGCGGGCGCTCCGCAGCGTTGCTCATATAGTTTTCATCACAAAAACGACAATTGTCTTTAGAGGATAGCGGGAGTCAAAGTCAATTTTATTCCCATGGAAGTTTCCGTTTTCTCTCTTCTGATTGGTCTGCGTTCGTACTTCTGATAGATACTATGCGAATTTTATTTTTGTCACTGACACTCCAAGCGAAAAATCGCGCAGTGCGAGAGGGGCGGATTCAGGGCGAAAGTAAAAATGTTAGTTTTATAATTTTTATACAAAAATAAAATATTTTAATAAAATAATTTTTATAAAATAGCTAGCTAAATTTCAAATATCAAATCTCTAGATATTGTTGAAATACACCTAATAAAATATGTTTGAGTTCTGTATATGGTTCCCATTCGTCAAACGAGGAGAAAAAGTGTGTTTGAAGACCTCATTTCAACAATTATTTCTATCGAGGCAAATTTATCCAAACATGTTTTCTAATTTCAAATCCATAGATTATATAGTCAAGATGCATATACCAGAAATCGATTATAATTTTCCGTGTATTTCATGAAATAAACAGAAAAGAAACACCCGTATTTTTTTCGCATATCGCCTTAAACCGAAGAGGTCGAACGCATAAATTATGAAGAAGTTACTGGCTGGTGCATTCTTCTTTCTTTTCATTTCTTTTTTTCTTAGAAATGTTCACGCTAGTCTTCGCAAAGTTTTTGTTAATCATAAATGAGTTCGAATAGTGATAGTGATGTATTACTCGTGAAAACGTGATTAATGATGCAGCTAATACAATCATTACCACAAAATACGAGTACTTCTCGTAGCTTTTTATTTTTCTCATTGGTAGTGTGTATCACTCGGAGCCAGGATATTTTGTTCTCCTACATTGGATTCCTCGCTACGCTCAGGATTCTACTTCGCTTCGCTTCTGAATCCGCTTAGATTAAGGTGATATACCGTGCTAGCAAAGGCCCCGTTACTCCAGGCAGAAAGACCCGCAGTGCAAAAGGGACGGAATCGGGGAAAATTGTCAAAAAGTCGGTTTTAAATTAATGCAAAATTAACTAAAATAGCTACAAAAAATTCCATAACCAGTAATTTAGGTGTAGTTAAAACCCATCTAAATAAATATTTTTCAAGTCTGTATGCTATCCTAATTTGTCAGAATATCAAAAAAAGTGTAAATTTAGACCTGATTTCAATAATTATTTCTATCGAATGAAATTCCTCCAATCGCCTTCCTGATAGACCAAAATCTAGTAGAAGGCCCCAAAATTGTTATACTAATTTATTTTACTTGGAACTTCATTAAAAGAGCAGATAAATAATTTCAAAAGTGTCAATTTTCACGGTATAGCCCCTTAAATTCGAAAACCATTTTGAGATATTGATTAAATAAGCCATATTTGATGACGAATATTTTTACGAAAAAGCTGCAACTTCCATTTGCCTTTGTGTGACGTCACCTCAGAAAAGGCTGTTTAGAAATGTGTTCTTTGCTATCAAGAAAAAATTATAATTATTTGCTTCGGGCTGATTTGACAATTGATGCCAGATGAGAAGACAGAAAGAGACAGACCACTTTTTAATAAGCAAAGCAAAGGTCCACAATTAGTATTATACCTAAAAAGCCCCAAGTGACGTCATATCTAAAGATTCTTTAAAACATAATTATCAAATTATATACCATAATAATGAAAACTGTGATCTAAAACGGTATTATTCCCTAAAAAAATAAAAAAAAAATATCTTTTAAGAATTAAGCTACGGGAATTCAATTTAACACCCTCAGCATAGAAAATACTACTTGGGCCCCTTGTTACACAAATAAATACTGTTATTCGCTGGGACGTATAATCATCGGTGATTGTAAAGTTTTCATTTTTATACTAGAAAAAGATCATCCACCCGACAATTTCTAGAACGGTTTCAATTTCAAACCAACGATTTGTGCGGAAATCTTGTCTATTCAGTTATTGTTCACGGAAATATAGCCTGGTCTTTTATTCAATGTGCTCGGCAGTTTATTGTCTAACAAGTTTAAGGGGCTCCACAGTGCTAAACATCAGTTTTGTATTGGATTCAGTTCCGTTAATGTAGATAGAAAAAATTTGAAAAAAAATATGGCGTGTCTTTCGACTAAATACAGTTATTAATAATACTTTATAATTTTTTTTAAAGCATGAATTTCACGAAAAATTCAATTCAGTTTCCATATTTCAAAACCGAAATGAAACCAACACGCAGATTATTCAGTTCAGTCAATTTACATAGGAAAAATTAAAAAAAATATGGCGTGACTTTTGGCTCAATACAGTTATTAATAACACTTTATAAATAAACATCCTTTTTTATTTTATTATTATAATACTTTTAAAAAAGCATGAATTTCACGAAAAAACCGACTCAGTTTCCATATTTCAAAACCGAAATGAAACCAACACGTATATACTTACTAGAAATAAAAATATTTATTACATAAGGAAATTATAGTTAATGAATGAATGAATGAATAATTATTTATTAAAGCATCACAGGCTCAACTTTGTTAGTAAAACTTAAAAAATAAAATAAAATAAAAAATGTTAGATTACAATAAAAATTAATGTCCTAATGTAGGCATGATTTCAAAACAACTGCAGTTTTGCGTGCGCGGCATCTGATTCGAGCAGGATAGACAGTTAAAAAACAAAAGCAGGACAGAATTTTAGCATTGTGCAGCCCCTTAAAGGGAAAACACCGTTTTATCATTACCCTCACGTGCTATAATGTAGAATCAGATACGCGGGAGAGAAAATGTCATTTACTCGTATGTAGTGTTGCGGTCATGTGAAAATATAACAAATACACCGATTTTGAATCGCATATTTGGTTCCGCCAAATTAAATGCCTTTTGTTTATTCACATTAAGCTAAAAAGGGGTGTCATGATCGCAGCATAAAGTCTTTGCCTATACATATACAACTTTGGCATGAGTATAGACAAGTACATATCTTGTGTTGATAAATAAATTAAATAACAGTCAAGCCGAAAATTCTAGGTAATTCCTAAGACACATCCAAGCGACCGAAGCCGCGGGCAAAAGCTTTAATAAAAGTAGCCCGTAAACGTGGAATAATCAAAAATATTATTAAAACTTTGCTGCTTCTTTTCTCAGCGGAAATATTTAAATTTTTAGGATGTTTAGTGATTAGAATTATTGGAATTATTTAGTTTTTTTTTTAATGTAGTTCGTTTTATCAAGAGATTAACAAAAAAGCAAACAATAGATTTTTACTTTTCAAATTGTCAACAAAACTGGAACGTGTCATTAAATAATTTTGTTGTCTAGTACGTCAAATTAAAAACCGAGTCGATGACGGAAATAACTTTCACAGAAAGTTACATTACTTATCTGTTCTAAATTGCTTGTTTGTAAAGTAAAAATTTTGTCGTTTATTTTTTTTAGTAACCGCCATTCAAGGAAGACGAGGGCATTTCCTGACAATTTGGCACTAGGGGGAGCTGCAAAAAAGTATACGTTTTTCATTCATTTTTCATTCCGAATACCCGTCTTCATCTAAAACCCTTATATTTATTTAAAGAAATTATATATATATATAATATATATACGAAAACACAAAAAATATAATTATAGGTAGTAAAATATATTTCGACCACTAATTGTGGTCGGCATCAGTTACACAATTATATATAAAAGTTAAAAATTAATAATTATAAATTATAGATACTTCTGATACTGAATATTTTATTTTTAGTGGTCGAAATATATTTTACTACCTTTAATCATATTTTTTGTGTTTTCGTATATATATATATATATATATACAGTGGTGGTCACATAATTAAAGACACCTCCTAATTGACCACAAAAAACTTAGTTATGGTTCTACCATTTGCTTAAATAGGTATTTAATATAGAATAATTGGTATTAAACCATACGTGACATTGTATTCTTAAAATGTGGGACAAAAAAATATATGTGTTCCTTAGTAGTTTAGCCACTGCGCACTCTGGGAAAGTAACACAAACTTTTTTAACTTACTTGTAGCTGGCCAGCTAATTAAAGACAATAAAAGCTGTGTTCTGAATTTAAGAAAAGAAAAAAGAACTAAATTCTCTTTTCTTTATTTTGCCGCGTATTTTCATGAAACGTCGATATTACTGAAAAAACTTAACTTTTTTCATTCAAATTAATACGTTTTAAACCAATCAATATGATAAAAAACAAGAGTTGCGATTCGACCACTAGGAAGATTATTTTGAACTTTCGTACTAAAGCCTGGTCGCACAGAAAAATAGGAAACCACTTGTACTGTTCTAAGGACATGGTTATGAATGCTATAAAACATACCAAGAAGTTTAACACGACAGAAAACGTACCTAGAAAACCGAGACCAAGGAAAACTACTGTGCGGGAAGACTCTAAGATGGTCTTGTTGGCAAAAAAAGATCCGTTCAAGGGATCAGAACTGATACGTTCGGAGTTGTTTGGTGCAGGAGGGTCGAAGGATGTGTCTGCAAGAACAATTAGACGGACACTATGTGAGGCAAACTTGTACGGACGAGTGTCTCGAAAGGTGCCACTTTTGAAAAAGCAAAATGTTAAGGCAATTTTAGCGTTTGCTAAAAAATATCTACACTGGACTGAACGAGAGTGGAAACAAGTGCTCTTTTCTGATGAAACAAAAATTAATATGATTAATTCTGATGGAAAACAATATGTTAGACGCCCTCCAAACAAAGAAATGGATCCAAAGTATACCAAGAAAGTAGTCAAACATGGGGGCGGAAATATCAAAGTGTGGGGCTGCTTTTCAGGTCTTGGTGTAGGACCTGTGAGGAAAGTAGAAGGCAACATGGATAAATTCCAGTACAAGAATATTTTAGAACAAGCCATGCTGCCCTACGCCGAACAAAATTTTCCGGTCATTTGGACTTTCCAACAGGATAATGATCCGGAACACACTGCAAAAATAGTAAAAGACTTCTTAAGGAACCAGTCCGTTACAGTTTTGGATTGGCCCCCGTACAGCCCGGATTTAAATCCCATAGAAAATTTGTGGTACCAGGTGAAGAAGACAGTGGCGACAAAGCGGAAATCGAACGTCGATCAACTTTACACAGCCTTTACAGAAGCATGGGAGCAAATTCCGGTAGGACCTTGTACAAAATTGATCGCTTCCATGCCTATGAGATGTCGTGCTGTAATTTCTGCCAAAGGACATGCGACCAAACATTGATACGTACCGGAATGTTTTATAAATTTGTTGGGAATTTTGTGTAATAAAGATAAATTTCAATAACAACAATATTTTTTTTATTTCTTCTAAGCAAATGGAGTGTCTTTAATTATATGGCCATATCTTTGTTAAGTTTATACTGCTTGCAATTAGGATAAACCGAATAAAAGATTAGGAACAGACAAACTTTGTTGATAATATTTCGTTTTAACACTACACAATACCTACACAAATATTTTTAAATTGTGTAGCAAGTTCCAATGGTAGTCTTATAAAAAATATAGAGAGGAATAGCTTAGTTATTTTAATATGCTTTAAGTGTCTGTAATTATGTGACCACCACTGTATATAATTTCTTTAATCGAAAAGACAAGAAAAGTCTATTATCATTTTATGTTATATTTATTTAAGTATGTATAATTATGTATATAAACAACGTGTAACAGAAAGGTGTAACCATATTTGAAGAGCTTATTCAGTCAATGGTATAGAACAACTTTTACTATGAAGTCAACCCAGACATCTCAAAAAAAAAAAAATCTGCCCTTCCATACATTTCGGCCGAGCGGCACTGCATTTTCCTATGAAGCGAGTATTTTTTTTTTCGATGTACAGGATTTGTTCTTTACTCTATAGTAAAAGTTGTTCTAAACCTTTGACTGAATAGGCTCTTCTAATATAGTTACACCTTGTATATTTAAATGAATTTGATTTTTGTCTTTTTAAATTATTAGAATAAGATAAAACAAGGTTAAATAAATTTTTTGTAAAATATATTTCGGGCCATTCGGGCCCGGCATCAGTCACAATGAAGTAAAAAGGATAATATAACACACAGGTAAAAAAAAAAAATTAAAACTATTTACATTTAACCTTTTTACAAGATATTAAAAAGAGACAGTAAATGAGTCACATTGCGCCATCCCACTGCATCGATGCAGTTTTTTGTGTTCTTTGTTTGATGAGATGGGATGGTGCCATGCGGTTCATGTCAATGAACAATGTCAATTTCATGAAGAAGAATGTCAATTCTTCTTCATGAAAGACTAAGCAGTTGGAAGGATGTGAGTGGGGAACTAAAACTAAATGATGACTGCTTAATATTGCTTGTTTAAGCCTGGACCATATTGTGCACCAACGACCATGAAAAATAAAAATGAAAAATATTTCATTTCACATGAACAGTTTTACAATTGAAGCAGCATTCCGTGGCTCCCATGGCATGGAGAGCCTGTACCATGGGTGCCGGTAAACAGATTACAATATAGATGATATACAATGTTCGTACAGGTGGCTTAGAAAGTGACAATAAGATATAGTTAAAATAAAAGATCATAGGAAAAGTTGACTTATTAATACCTTATTATAAGACTAAAATTAAAACTAAAGCTAAGGTTACAATCAAAGATTGGGAGAACTATAATAATAAAATTAAAATATAGAATATAGATAAAAGACTACATAAAATATATAAAAGGATACATAATTATAAATTCAAAATAACTTATAAAATATATTAATAAATATATTTATTATTATGTTATGGTAGTTTCTAAATTATTTAAGTATATATTAGTTTTGTTTGTTTTTTATTTATTCACTATGTTTTTTTTTAATTGAAAAAAATACATTTTATTTATTGATCTTCTATCTAGGGATTCTACTTAACAATATAAAACTTAAATAACATTAAAAACTAGACCACCTATAAATTAATATAAATATAAAAAATAAAATTATACCTAACTAAAAAAAAAACTAAGAAAAACTTACCTATAAATTAAACCATAAAAAACCATTATGTAAGTTTGTATATATGAGTTAGTTGGTATATACTGTTTGTTGTCCATATGAACCATATGAACGAACTCTCCCACGTTCTAAGTTGAATCTCTGTTAGGGCTAGTATGAATGATTTTAGAATGCGGACTGTAAAACACTGATTAAATTTTGATTTGTGGAGACGAGTATGTGAGGGGTTGGGTAGTGTGTTGTTAGCTTGAACGAATTCATCCAATGTTGTTAGTTATAGAGTCGGATGTATGTCTGTGATGGTTGAGACGAAAAACGCATTAAACATTAGAATAACAATTATTACCCGTTGAATGTGTATGACTGGAAGCCAACCCAATCTAAAAACCTGGGCATCCGCTGAAAATCTACGTTGTGGCTACAGCTGCGAAATTATGCTGAGCTGAGACCCTTTTGGTATCATTTAATTTTTAAGTAGTTAAAATGTTCCTACTAATTCCTCATTATTACGTATTACTAGTTATTAAGTTTTAAGTTTTGTTACCAAATTTAATAAACATTTTTCTTTCTTTCTTTCTTTAAGACAGACAAAAACATCGCTTCTATTAAAAGCTAAGAAAGTGTTTGCCATTGGCATTTTTGTTTTGGACGGATAGTCACATTTTTTGCTAGCCTGCCATACTCTTTGGCTTTGCCTTCGTCTAAAAATCGATCTTCAGTCGGACACAATAAAATTGTGATTGCGAGACCTTCAAAAGTTAGATAACGAGTGTGGAACTCAATTTAATTGTTTTAATGTTCCGTGACCTCGCTACTGCAGTTTTTTTTTTACTTTCAATTAAGAGCAGTATCGCAGCCGAATTGTGAAATACCCGCCGTTTTCTAATTAATCGAAACAGAACACTTAAATTCAAAATTCACTCAATACGTTTAACCTTAAGGTTTTTTTTTTGCGGAAACCGAAAATAGAAATAAAATAGCATTTATTTTATATGTTTTTGAAATATTTGGAAATATCAACTTGACTTTGAAATTTAACTAGAAATAATAACGTCGACCAATTTTAACACATATAAGGGTCATCAGTTAAAAGTATGCATGAATGACTTTGTTTTAATTAACCGTTTTATTATATATATATACAGATTCTTACGAATATTAAAGTAGAAATTGAATAAAAAAGAGAATTTTCGATATATATTTCGACCCACTTGGGATCGTCGTCAGTCGAATTTGTTTTAATTAAAATGTTCAACATTAAGTAGAGTGAAGCTTATCAAATTCAATTTGTTTTTGTTTTCAAACAAGTTTTCGTAACAAAAGGGTTTACAATTATACGGTTCCCTGAACTTGGTGCTTCCGGAATTTAAGGATATGTTGAAATTTAAGCAATTTTTCTGTAAGTATACATTTCATACATGAATATTATTATATGTATTATTATGAAACAACTTATGGTGGATACGATGGGTTTCGTTCCCAAATTATAACTGTTTTTCAAATTTTTGAATAAAAATTACAAGATAAATGTAATTTAACTACCATAAACATGTTTTAAAGTTGTTGTGAGGGACCATTAAAAAGTAACACATAAAATAACACAACTTTGCTAGAAAATTCCAGTTCCCATAGCTCAATTTACACTAACATCCTATTATACAACGTGTAACAGAAAGGTGTAACCATATTTGAAGAGCTTATTCAGTCAATGGTATAGAACAACTTTTACTATGGAACAAACCCTGTACTACGAAAAAAAAAATAACCTTTTCATAGAAAAATGCAATGCCGCTCGGCTAAAACGTATGGAAGGGCAGATTTTTCTTTTGAGATTTCAGGTTTTGTAAAAGTTGTTCTATGCCATTGACTGAATAAGCTCTTCAAATATGGTTACACCTTTCTGTTACAACTTGTATACATCACACACACACATTCACCCATTCACACACACACATTCACCCTTTCACTCATCTGTACATACCCTTACTCACCTCAACATACAGTCGCACGCCTTACTTTAGTTTACTAGGAAAATATTATTTAAAAAGTACTAGAAATGACGTAAAGCTTTCGTCTATGGTCTTATTTAGTTTTATGTTTAGTTTATCTGTTTTTTTTTAAATTTGTGTCTTAATTTTTTATTTTTTGTTAATTTAATTTCTTACTCATATTATAAGTATAAAAAGTGATACGGAAGAGTGGGGTCTACTATCATAGATATACCTTTAATTAAAAGCTGACTCCAACCACTGTAATATTATATAAGATTTAGTTACCGTAACAAACGATTTCTATTTTTATTTCTTAATATACGCCATTTTAGGACATACTTTTCATTATTTTGCTATTTAACTTTTAACCATTATCTTTTTATGATTTTTTAAAGAATTGTCCGATATGACGTCACTCGAGAATTTTAGACATTGTACGGACTGTGATGGATGATTGCTTATAAAAAAAGTGGTCTGTCTCTCTCTGTCTAGTCATCTGTCATCCATCTGTCAAATTAGTCTGAAGCAAATTATTATAAATTTTTATCTTGATAGCAAAGGACACATTTCTAAACAGCCATTTCTCAAGTGACGCCCCACGAGGGCAAATGGAAGTTGCAGCTTTTTCGTTAAAATATTCACCATCTTGAGGTTTGTTAGACGAAAAATTCGGAAATACGGCTTATTAAACCTAAAACTCGAAATGGTTTTTGAATTAACACACCTTAACATAATTTAATCTATGCCAATCGACGTTAAACTAATGTGGCGTAGTTTTTCAAATATAAGAAAAGCAATCATCATTTACGCGTTTTGGAAAGAGATCCGGTCATTGTCTCATGTCACCGGACTGTTACCCTTCGGCCACAGCTTCAGGCTTCAAAAGACGCGCCTAGCGGCTCTTCTTGCGACGGCACCGATAAAGAGAACAAATGTATGAAGGTGTATAGAGCCGGCCATGGGTCACCACTCGCGCGTCTTGTCCGGCTTCGAGTGACATGCGCTCTCGCGACGGCGGTGTGCGGGGAGGCGGGCAATCGAGCGCACAGGATGAACCTAGTGTCGAGCGCTTTGAGCGAGCGAGCGTGCTATACATGAAGGCGCCGACGGATGTCGGGGCAGGGCAAAGCCCGTCGCAAAAACCGCCTGGAAGCGCAGCAAGCAGCGCCGCCTGAAGCCTGAAGCTGTGGCCCTGGCGTTAGTGCTTCGTGCGACAGGGTTGACGCTACGATACGATGTGCATTATTAACTGCCGGGACCTATATTTTGCGGTGATTAAGTGCTGACGCGTTATAATTTCCGAAAGCCCTGACAGTAATAATAATAATAAAATTCTTTATTGTACAATTTTAATTTTTGTACACAGGCGAGCTTAATACTATTTAGTATTTTCTACCAGCTAATCTTTGGTAATGGGGAAGTTGTTGTGGTAGTGCCATGATTTTCAAATGTTTACAATTGTATTAATACTCAGTAAATTATATTATACTACATGTTTATCAACAAAATAAATTAATAATAGATAAGTTCAAGTACTATGATAGAAATAAATTTCTATGTTTGAATACTTGGCGATTAATCCATCGTAAGGAGATATAAATTGACATTATATCATTGCAGTATAGAAACGCAGAAAGAAAAGTAAATCTGGATGTGAGGAGCTCTGAACCGGGATTCGAACCCGGGCCCTCTTATAAGTTAAAGTACTTATGCTACTTAAAAGTTTACATATACCGTACATACAATCCGGTCACATTATCTCGAGACCTCGCTGGAATGCGAACCACCCGCCCCCGTTCTCCTTTCACCTCCCCGCGCTCTGTATCTGAGCGCCGACGCGACGTGACGTCATCGACGCCAGGTCTCGAGATAATGTGACCGGGATATAAATATCTATAATGACAGTACCACATGGTGGCTGGTGGCAGCCAAAGCGTCAGCAAAACAGAAAAAAAGAAAACAAAAGTATATTGTCATAACTCGGTAAGACAATTCTATTAAAGAGCTTAAAATTGCCCAAAGCCAAAGGTGCCTTTGAGGCTGAAGGTGCATGGCCTTGTTCTGCACACTTTTCATTAATTTAAAACCTAAAGCGACAAAGCTCCTATTTAATTTGATGTTTCATCAAGGTTAGACAAAGCACGATTGGTATTAAGATTTCAATTAATCATCATTATTATCTCAAAACGAAGGCATTCGGCAGTAACATGATTATAAAAACCAATGAAAGATAAAATCATAAAAGAGGTTTGAGAAGGTTTGCAACCTCGTTATTATTAAGAGCGGTTTCACAGTCGGATTGTGAAAAACCCGCCTTTTTATTGTTAATTGAAACAGAACATTCAAAATTCACTCCATAGTTATTCAACAAAACCTTATTGCCTATAGGCAATATTGTGTATGCTGCCATCGCATAGTTTCCATTGGTTTCTGTAAATTAGAACTTAAATCTTTTTCTTATTCTAATTTACAGAAGCCAATAGAAAATTTGCGATGGCTACATACACAATAGATAGATAATAAAGTTTTGTTGAAAAACCATTCAGTGAATTTTGAATTTAAGTGTTTTGTTTCGATTAATTAGAAAAAGGCGGATTTTTCACAATCCGGCTGCGAAACCACTTTTAAGAACACCCGTGTGAATGCGCCATTATTTCTTATAAAAAACCGGCCAAGTGCGACTTGCAATCGGACTCGCGCACAAATTATCTATAAAAACGGCAAAAAAACATGCCTGTTGTATGGGAGCCCCCTTAAATATTTGTTTCATTCTGTTTTTTAGTATTTTATGTCATAGCGGCAACAGAAATACATCAACTGTGAAAATTTCTACTGTCTAACTATCACGGTTCACGAGATACAACCTGATGACAGACGGACAGCGGAGTCTTAGCGGGTACGGAACCCTAAAAAGAGCTTTCGTAATTTGGAAAAGAAAGGAAGGAACAGCTATACCATAAGTGTATCGTATTTATAAATGCTCTAATTATATTGGGAGGCTACACGGTTAATTTTACGTAAGGTAATGGGGCACTTATTAAGTAAAATTAAATTTATTTTGCAAGTATTTGCGTAATTATAGCATATGTAAGTGCTTCGTTACCTATTAAGAAATAAATAAAAGCTACTACCGGATACAACGCAGGAATTTTCCTACAATCCCTTCTAAGCGGATGTCCACTTCATTAAGGCGCTCTTATCCCAAAATCAGTAATTTCAAAGTCAAATAGAACTTTCAAATATCGTCTAAAACTTCCAAAAAAAATACGAAATATAGTTCAAACCTTTATCTAGGTCTTCCACGCATGTGTTACAAGATCAGATAAACTTTGCTCGATAGAAATAATTCACGAACACAGCATGTAATAAGACCTTTCAAATCATGCCATTTCCATAATTCCACTCTTTTATTAACGAAACAAATCTGGTAACATTGCTCTTCAAATTTTCTAGGTCAACCACGTAAGTGGGTTTTAATAAACATATTCCTTATTTTTATTTAAACAATTTAAAAACCGATAAAAACAACGTAAAAGTACAAACGTGTGGTTATTTTCTTTACTCCTTACACGTAAAGAAAAAGACAGAGAGTCACTCTTCTGGGATAAGAGCGCCTTAAAGAGGATGGCAAACCCAACTTTTTTTATTACCCGTCCAACACAATAAGTGTAATGGCAAAGACCTTATTTGATTTTTATAGAGGCGATTATATGTTGGCTCTTTGGCCTCTTGTTCTTGGACGCGTAATACTAGTGATCACGCAGCGAAACAACAAATTGATGTGTTTTTAGCTAATACTGAAATATTTTGTAGGGAAAAAAATATTGCATTTAGTTAACATCCCTTCATATTTCTATTACCTATTTTATAAAAAAAATCAAATTGATCTCTTAAACGCATCTTTGAAACGAACGTTTGAAAACCAAAAAAAAGAGGGTGGAAAACATTTTTTTTTGACAAAAGTATAAATCTTAAAACATTGTTTATAGGTGGAATCCCTAGATAAAAGATCGATAAATCAAATATATTTTCTTCAATATGAGGAGATACCTAGTTTCTTCCAATGAACCCTTGAAAACCTGGTGTTGTTGATGTTCTAGCATCAGGTGTCACGTTAAGCAGCTCCATGTTTGTCGGTACGAATATTGACAGAAAAGACATTGAAATGACGTTCATATCAGCGCGCAATGCATAAAGCTGTTACGTCGCTCGATGCGCCCTCGATAGAGCGAAATAGCAGAAAAAAATACTCGTCATATGGACGTGATTGTTCGTTTAAATAATCATATATTTGTAACGATTCGGCGTAACACGACTTAACTTATTTGTCAAGACTAACCTTATTCTAAGCGTCCTGTCTTTTTCTTTCTTTATAGAAAAGACAAGGACAGACCGCTTAAATTAAGGTAAGTCCTGTCAAATAAGTTAAGATGTGCTACACCGAATCGACATCTGTGTTCATAACTACAAAGTTCATCTATTACTCAAAGCATAAATTAATTAAATCTACCAAGCCGCTTGGGAGCAGTAGCTACAATATTTGGTGGACATTTTATTCCATATAGAAGTTTTGGTGGTATTAGAAAAGAAAATGTTGCATACATTATGTTAGAGTTGAGTTCGGACATAAACGAGGGGTTGGCTTTAGAATGTACCCATTTAATTAACCTACTGTCTAAATTTCATGTTCTTAAGCGTAACCTTTCGGTCTTGGTGTTAAGGCGTATGGCCATGACCACGCTAAATAAGCAACTCCATGTGTGTCGGTACAAATATCAACGGAAACAACATTGAAATAATGTTAATTTCAGCGTGCCTTGAAAAGTGGCTGTTACGACAACCACTACGTCTCCGGCTAGCGCAAAATAGGAGAAAATAATACTTTTCACATGGACGCCATGAACGAAAAAAAAATTTTGAACTTAAATTTTTTAGATCTAAAAATTTCCTATAATTTGGTAAAACAATAATTAAAATCGCTTTAGGCGTTTGGAAGGATTAAGAGAATTCTTGTGTTAATCATGTGAAACTTTCGATGACTTTCGATTTTTTTTGTCAAAATTTTTGTATTGTTAGCAATAGAAAAACAGTTTATGAAACTTAAAATTTATTGTTGACTCTATAATGCCTATCATATATTTTTATGAAAATTTTTGGACCACCCGTGTGGGAGGAGTAGGCCTTCAAAGACAGGTCCAAATTGCAGTTGGCGTATCCATTCGCCTTAATAAACCAGGTAGGTCAGGGTGTTTATACATGTACAAGGTGGCGCAAAAGTAATGTCATAAATTGAATTGGCTGCCATTTTGTTATAAATGAAAAAAAGAGCTCTATTTTCATACAAAGTTTATTTGAAAGTGTAAAATTGGTGACAATAATTGGAAAAAATTATATCGCTCAAATGGCCACCTCCCGAGTCGATGCATAATTGCGCTCGTTTTACGGCATTTTGAATTGTTGCTCGCAAAACATCTGGCTCCAAATTGGCGATTTCTTCTTCAATGTTATTTTTCAAGACTTGCAAGGTTCGTGTTTTTTGTGGTAAACGCGAGATTTTAAAAAGCCCCAAAGGAAAAAGTCTGGTGCTGTTAGTTCTGACAATCTGGACGGCCAGTTCATATCTCCAAAACGGGAGATCAAAATTTGTCAAATAGGCAGTAACAATAATTCCACGTTCTTGAGTTGTATATCGCTCCATGGCTTGTTAACAACAAATTCTCTATATATCTACATCAGCATAAATGTCAAAGCACAGTGACATTTGGCGCCATCTGCAAAAATGGCAGCCAATTAAAATTATGTCAATACTTTTGCTCCACTTGTATATAGATAGTTTCACTACAACTCCGTACAGCTAGAATATTTAATTGAAACCTAAACACATCTGCATTTCAGAGTAGATTTATTTAGCCCAGTATTTTAGATAAACGTTTGAATCCATTTTAGATGCACATAATCTGCTTCCAATCAATCTTTGGAAATTCGTCGATCGTTTCAGCCGTAACAGACTCGTTTCAAACACAATTACCTTTCTGCCTCCATTCTCATATGTTCTAGTTCTGAATAGGCGATTTTCTTCAGGTTTTTTTTTCAACACACTACCCATCCCCACACATACACTAGTACAAATCAAAATTTAATCAGTAATTCACAGTCCGCATTCTAAAATCATTCATACCAGCCCTAACTGACATTCAACTCAGAACGTGGGAGAGTTCATTCATATGGTCGCTTGGTGCACTTAAACATTCTTTTTAATATCTTGTAAATAGGTTAGATGTTAATAGTTTAAATTTTTAAATTTTTTTACCTTATATTTTTCTCTTACTTCATTATGACTGATGCCGGGCCTGAATGGCCCGAAATATATCTCACTAAAATTTTATTTGACGTTGTTTTATGTTATTCTTATCATTTATAAAGACAAAAAGTCAGTATTTAATATTTATTTAATAATAATTTGGACTTTTAGATAACATTTACGTCAGACACTAAATTCGTTCCCGTCACAACCGGTTATTTTTACACCAACTAGTTATTTTTCATTGGTGTGCATAGTATTTTTATACTTACCACTAGCTTCACCGTTCTGGTGAAGGAAAACAAGGAATGTGAAGAATATGTGACAATGAATGAAAGTGATGGAATCTGGGGCCTTAATATCTAACTTTAACATCTATCGCTATTGCTTTCAAACGTATCGGAATTAGCTGAAAAGACATCTTACATAAATTTTAGCCCACCACGATGCCTTTTAAAGCGATAGCAATAGTCATAAGGCCTCAGCATTCCATAAAAATTCGCGTATTTGTGTGCACGAAGCGTGGTGGACGTGGACGTTGGGACGTAATAAATTAATTTAATTATCAAAAAGAAACGTTGTTATAAAAGTAACAACATTTTTGACCGAACCCTAGAAAATAAATCTATAGTGTTGTACCTTTAGCACCATAAGCACAAAATAACCACTTACAGAAGGTTTACTCCGCATAACTAGCGAAAACAGGCGCACGCACACATAGACGCATACGTACGACGATCTCGGATGAAGTCGGTCAAATGCCAATACGAAATTCTGCCGAGATCATCATACGTACGCGTTTTTGCATGTGTGCGTCTGTTTTCGCTCCGTCATCGAGGCGGCCTTCTGGTAGTATCTATTTTGTGCCACAAGTGTGAAAAGCTAATAGCTCTAAAATAGTTCGGTTGTTAAAAAACCGAACCCACAAAGTACGTACGTACCCAGAATACAGATTCATGCTTGATCATTATTTATTTATTTATTTTATTCATAAACAAAAATCCACAGAAAGTACATTCAGATTACTTAAACTTGATATAAATATTAATAAATTACAAAAAGGAGACGCAAACAAGACTCCGTATTATGATTCAAAGGTTTTTGTTGAGGGTCTGTGGAGGGGCGGAATTTTGGTTCAAGTATTTTTTCAATTTGGACCTCTCCTTAGATCAATTTGTAGCCGCTATACAAAAGTAATCGTAATGAAATAAGTTTTGACAAAAGGCTTCAAATTCAATCTTCCAGCCTCTCGAATGTCAGCAAATGGAAAGTTAAACTTCATGCCATTTCTCATAATAGTTGTAATAATTATGTGTAGAAATTTCTCTAAACGAAAGGTGATTAAATAGAACTCTATTTTAGCTAACATGTAGAATTATTGTAGTTATTGGCATCATTGTAGTTATTGGCAGCATCAATGTGCTTTAATTGCTTTAATGACCATGATAATGGAGGTAATTGTACGGCTGCTGGACTCCTTTTTCATAGCCACAGAATATGGCTATTTCGTTTTTAAGTAATTTGTTTTATGTGGTGTTTGAAATAAAGCTCTTTTCTTTCTTTCTTTTTTTCAGATTTTGATTTTAGACTATCACTAACACGATTCATAACGTTAATTAATAACAATTATTTTAATTATTTCACAGACTGTTTTATTTTTTAATTTTAGGCGTTTCTTTGAAGGCCGTCGTTAAGGGATCGACTTGATTTTTCTTCTTCATAAAATGGGTAATAGAGATATGAACTGAATCTACTAAAATTCAAAATATTTTTGCTTACAAAATATTTATTTCAGTATGTATTAACAATAAAAACCCTTCAATTTGTTGTTTTGCTGCGTGATTATCACCCGTCCAAGAAAAGAGGCCGATGAGCCATTACATAATCGCCTCTATCAAAAGTTAATAAAGCTCTATGTCATTCTCATAACAAAAACAAAACCAAGTTCGAAGCAGGGAACAAAATACGATTTAAATTTCACCGCTGCCGTCTTTATATTTTCCTAAAAAAATACGAGTTAGTATAGAACAAGGAAAATGATGAAATATTTATTTAAGATATCATAATTGAATACAAAGGTCTTCTGAACAAACAAGGCAGTATTTATTTTTCCAAGAAACAATTTATGGGAATATATTAAAGTGATACAGGTAATAGAAGACACGAGAATTATTTTGAAACCTGAAAACTGATAGCGAAAATATAGAAATGTAAAGAATTAATATAACAGAAATCTAAGATTTCCGTTCCATTTCCATTCCATTCCATTTCTGTTAATGGTTCTTAGGGTTCTGGTAACAGAAACTTTTTTGGTAGGTAAAGGAAAAACATATGTGCAAAAAACACACATTTTATTCCAATACTGAAATCGAGGGCAGGGATAATAATACGTACAATCAATGTAGTGAAATATTACTAGTTATTACGCTGGATTCTATTTCACGTCTATGTTGGTCAGTGCGGACAAAATCGCGGGCAAAACCTACAGTATGCACCATTAATCATTCATACATCTCCATCAATCATTTCCAGATTTATTGGGAGTGTCATATAAAGGCACTTCTTCCCGGCGTCATTCGAAAATGACTCGTTGATAAATTTATTTCTCTCAAACAAAAATGACTGCTTGATAAACTATGTTTAAAAATTATAAAAGAAATATATGTAGTATTGTTAGTTAAACTATAAAGAACAATATTATAGGAAATTATTCTCTCGAAACAGCATGAAAATATTGTTCAAAGTCAAGGTGTTTTTAAACTAAAATTAGGTAAAATTGTTTATTTCTTTGAATATTTGTATGGTTCTGGTCTTTTATAAAAAAAAATCTTATAGGTCAGGTAGTCGCCAATGACCTGGTATCGACCTATGTTGGTACAAATATCGACAGAAAATATATTGAAATAACGTTCATATCAGCGCGCACTATATTACGACGTCGCTGGGTCTCTGGATATCGCAAAATAGAATTTTCACATGGACGCGTTTTCCATAAAATATTTTCATAAATTAATTTTTTTGTGCAAGTGTGCAAGAACCATACCAATACCATTAGTGGTTTCAAAGAAATAACCAATTTTACTTAATTTTAGTCTAATAACAGCTTCACTTTAAATAATATTTTAATGATTATACGTGAGAATAATTTCCAAAAACGAAATTGTTCTTTATAGTTTACGTAATAAAATGTATTTTTTTCATAATTTTTCATCATAGTATTTAAGAGAAATAACTTTATCAATAGTCATTTTCGGATGACGCTGGGAAGAGCAGCCTTTAAAGGCTCCTTTACCCCTCGGCCATAGCTTCAGGCTTCGAGAGGCGCGCCAAGCGGTTCTTCTTGCGACGGCGCCGGCGGAGAGAACAAATGTATGAAGTTGTATAGGGCCGGCCATGGGTTTTTGTCACACCGTTAGTAAATAAATAAGTTTAATTGTAACTCTGTTTTATTATTAATAGTAGTTTATGCTACAAGGGTGAAAAGAAATACATTACGAGGACGATTTAAAACAGCGAGCGTAGCGAGTATTTTAAACGTAATCGAGTAATTTATTGCTCTTACGCCCGTGTATCATATTACGTTTTTCAATGCATAGTGTGAGGAAATAAAACAAATATAATCTTGTGAACTTTAAATTATAATTGGCTCAAAAGGACTGTATCCAGAGCCGTTAAACAGTGGAAAAAAAAGTATAACATTTATGGTACACAGGAAAGGTTGCAAGTTAGCGAAATTAAAAAAAAAAAAATTAAGCCCTAGGGCAAAATAATCGACTTTCTGTTCGGTTTTGATGTATAAAAAGTGGGTCTTTACGAGCACTTGCATTGAAAATAAATAAAACGCGGCATGGCCAACCTTAAGGCGAATGGATATGCCAACTGCAATTTGGACCTGTCTTTGAAGGCCTAATCCTCCCACACGGGTGGTCCAATAACTTTCATAAAAATATATGATAGGCATTATTGAGTCAAAAATAATATTAAGTTTCATAAACTGTTTTTCTATAAGTAGTAAGTTTTGACAAAAAAAATCGAAAGTCATCGTGAGTTTCAATCATGTGAAACTCACGATGACTTTCACAAGACAACACAAGAATTATCTTACACCTTCCAAACGCCTAAAGTGATTTTAATGATTATTTCACCAAATTACAGGGAATTTTTACATCTAAAATTTCAAAAGTTCAAAATTTTTTTTCCGTTCATGGTGTCCATGTGAAAAGTATTATTTTCTCCTATTTTGCGCTAACCGGAAACGCAGTGGTTGTCGTAACAGCCACTTTTCAAGGCACGCTGAAATGAACATTATTTCAAAGTCGTTTCCGTTGATATTTGTACCGACACACATCGAGTTGCTTATTTAGCGTGGTTAATAACAAAATTAATATGTTCACATCGCTTTTGTGTACGGTGCTCCGCTTATGCCTGTTTCTTGTGGTTGTTTGGGAATTTCACCAGCTTATATGGAGGAGAAATAGCGGCATTTTTGGAATAGAAGCGTAGGAATTGGCACTTTAAGGCGATATGTAAAAGTTTTAGTGTCCCTGCTACTCCATATGCGAAAAAACCTTCAGTGCGAGAGGGACGGATTCGTGGAAAAGTAGCAAAACGTCGGTTTTTTATTAATATAAAATGTACTAAAGTAGCTATCAAAATTTCGTTTAACCAGGTCCTAGATACCGTTAAAACCCATCTAATAAAATATAATTGCAGTCCATATTTCATTCTAAATTATCAAAGCAGGAGACGAAAAAGACCTAATTTCAATAAATATTTCTATCGGGCCGAATTTCTTCAATCGCGTTTCTGTTTTAACAGATCCCTAGAAAAAGATTCCAAAAATAATAAACTCTTTTATCAAAATAATATATTATTCCCCGAAGTAGATATGCAAGTGTCGATTTTTTTCCGTAGCGCCTTAAAATAACGCTACAGTTTAGTTATGAAAATCTGTGTCACTTTATCCATTTTAACTGTGAATTGCCTTACGTTCGTACGTACATTTTATGATACAGGCTTCATTACTCCGGTTATTTCCTCAAATTTCCATTTTTAATGAAAGTCCGCTTCATAAATCGACTTCATTAAAGAAAATGCCGGAAAAAGGGCGTCTGCAAAACGATGATAAAGCTTTTCCAGTAATTAAATGTTTTAAAATGGTAAATGAAAGGCTTTTTTATTAACGGAAGCAAAATATTTTGTTTCACTTGCTTTATTTATAATTGATCAAACCTGTGGATCAAACATAGATTTCTTTATATACATAAGTTTCTTTTGTTCGTTACTTTAATAGTAGTTTATGCTACTAGGGCGAAAAGGAATAAATTACGAGGACGATTTAAAACACGAGCGTAGCGAGTGTTTTAAACGTAACCGAGTAATTTGTTGCTCTTACGCCCGTGTATCATACTACGTTTTTCAATGCATAGTGTGAGGAAATAAAACAAATATAATCTTGTGAACTTTAAATTATGATTGGCTCAAAAGGACTGTATCCAGAGCCGTTAAACAGTGGAAAAAAAGTATAACATTTATGGTACACAGGAAAAGTTGCAGGTTCTCGTAAATAAATAAAAATAATAATAATAATAAGCCCTAGGGCAAAATAATCGACTTTCTGTTCGGTTTTGATGCGTAAAAAGTGGGCCTTTACGAGCACTTGCATTGAAAATTACTAAAGAGCGTATTTAATAAAACCAGAAGAGTTTAGGGTTTTCGTTTTACCTCCTTTTTTTGTACGTTTTATGTATCTCTATTTGATTTCATTATTTTTTATGTGAATAAAATTCAGGGGTAGAACGCTGGTCTCTTGACCTTGAGATCCAGATTAGATCCCCGGTCGAGCATTCACCAATGAGTTTTTCCGAATTTATGTGCATAGTATTTGTTCGTACTTACCACTTTCTGAAAGTTGAAGGAACACATCGTAAGGAAACCTGCATGCCCTAAAAAGCATGTATTTGTGCCCGAAGTACGGCGATAGGGTTCACCACTCATCACGTTGAGACGTAATAATCGTCGATGAAATGCGGTTGTACCGAATGTGGACTGTGTTTTGCATTTCACAGTTTACCCTCGGAACACCTCTGACACCACCTCGGGGAATCATGTCGTGACGATATATAAGGTCTTTCAATTTAAATGGAAAGTAGTTTAGGAGGTGATTCAGTATCGTTAATACATCCCATTCTGCAAAGTGATTTTTTTGCGCGAACTTTTTCTTCACTTGTCCATACAAACTGAGTCAGCTGATCGGACCACTTTGTACTGAGAAGCGAAAAAAAAGTTCGCGCAAAAAAAAGCGTTTTGCTGTGGAATGTGATGAATTAACGATACTGAATCACCTCCCAAATTACTTTCCATTTAAATTGAAAGACCTTATATATTTTATTATTATTATTTTATTTTTCATGTGATTCGATCACAGATATCAAGAGATATAGGAGTCGCACTTGAAGCCAAAAATAGACCTCATGTGAAAACCAATGTCAATGTGTTGTGTTGTCCGTAGCTACAGGTTGATATGCTGCCCTATTTTTGCATAAATACGTGAGAAATATGAGTATGTGTGCCGGACTTATAGTTTTCATGTTCATGTCGGTGAAATAAGTGGGAGGAAAGGTGGAGACATGAACAATTAGAGTCATAAGGCAAATCTCGTGTTATCTGTGGATTCGATTATGACGATATTCTTGTTTTAAGGTGGGCCTACCCGCTCTGCTGCCAATATGCTATAATAGGTGTTTGTGACGTCCTGGTGGGTTTAATTTCAATGAAACTTTGCACACAGCTTTATTTATGTTTCCTTTTCCTCCACACCGAACTCCGACCCATCTCTCTTTAAAAGGTGCAAGATGGCAAGATATTCAAAAAGCGCCAAATTAGTAAAATGGTTTCAGGTTAAAACTGTTTTCCATGAAACGGTAACTGTTTATTTATAGAAAAGTGTATAAACTTAGTCTTCTTTACGTGAACGACGTGTGTATTTCTCTCTTTTTATTTTCAGTATAAATAAAAATTATACAACTTGCTGCTAAACTTTGCGTAAAAACGGGGAATATTCACAATATCCTGACAGATATTACGATGGTGTTTCAACAAATTTTGCTTTTTGGGCTGTATAGAGACGTAGTAAGACGTTGCTAGATAAAACCTATGAAAAAAAAAATTAAGAAAATAAGCTGTTCACTTCACATTCAGTTTTTACCTTTAGAAAAATCCAAACGTAAAGGGGCCTCTTAATTGAAAACAACTCTTGCAAGTGAACCAGGAAAATTCATAATCTTCCGTTTGAACCCGTTAGTCCTGCTTCTAGAACATAGGGCCGGATATTACGCTGAATCTAGTATCTAGGCGTTGTCTATCGCCTGATCGAGATTTGATGTCACAACCTAGTATTGCAGGAACATTGTGTGTAATGAGTGAGAGAAGGAAATAATACTTGCTAACTGCGTGAAACATGTCAATAAGCGTTTAAAATTTCGGTAAAAAATGAAAAAATTGCGTGTGAGTTTACTCAACATTAGACATTTCATACAACATTCAACAAAATAATACAAAAGGCAAATGTGCCAAATCTGCTTACAAAGTTGCCATAAAATTTATAAAGTGACTGGTTCGCAATTATATAGTTTGGAACGAGACGGGGTCGTAGCATTAAGGGGCTGCACAATGCTAAAATTCAGTCTTGCTCTAACGCTTTTGTTTTTTAACTGTTTATCCTGCTCTAATCAGATGCCGCGCACGCAAAATTTTGAAATCTTTTTGTCAGTCATTTTGAAGTCGCGGCTCCATTAGGACACTAACTATAATTTCTTTATGTAATAGAGATAGTTTTTTCTAGTTAGTATCTGCGTGTGTTGGTTTCGTTTCAATCGGTTTTGAAATATGGAAACTGAATTTCTTTTTTCGTGAAATGCTTTTTTAAAATAGAAGACTGAAAGTATGTTTATTTATGTAGTGTAATTAATAATTGTCCTGAGTCAGAAATACGCTAAATTTATTTCAAATTATTACCATGTACTTTGATGGAACTGAATCCAATACAAAACTGATGTTTATCATTGTGGAGCCCCTTAAGGAGAGAAGAACCCTTTATTAATGTTTATGATTCAGTCACTAACGCTTCCCGTTGCCTTAAATTGTCGAACTCTTGAGTTAAAAAAAAAATGAGAAACTTTTGCTATAGTATTTGTTTCTATAACAAAGTCTGTTGCAAAATAACACTAGTACCATGAAAATCGAAAAATAATCAAATCAAAACGTTTTATTTATTGAGACACAGATAAAATACAGGTGTAACAATTTATAGAGTGCCATGTGCTCTGCCTTTTTGGCGTACAAATTATTTTTAAAACCTTAAACATTAATAACAAACAAATTCACACAATTATTACTATCATATCTATCTATCTATCATACTGTCAAAAATTAAGTATTACGTTGTTTTATTGACACTTACTCATAAATAATTGCGAAACTTGGTAGGAATTTAAACGACATAGGTGCCATTAATTGATGGCGCTACTGTTATACTTTTGGAGTATGCAAATAAAAAACGATTAGAACAAACGAGACAAAGAAAATAATAGTATCGATTCGCCTTAACACGACTTAACTTATTTGACAGGACTAACCTTATTTTAAGCGTCCTGTCCTTTTCTTTCTTTATCGAAAAGACAAGGACAGAACACTTAAATTAAGTTTAGTCCTGTCAAATAATTTAAGATGTGCTACACCGAATGGACACAATTGTAAACCTATTGTGAGGCCGTTTTTAAAACTTAAGGCTTGTACCAACGCCAACGACCTTGAACTAAGTAACTTTGTAACCATTTTGTACGGTAACTATAGCATTTCTTAACAGAAGAAAAATACATAGTAATCTACATGATACAAATAGTGATGTGGATTTTCCTGAATTTTATTTTAATATACAGAAGTGAAGCAAGGAAATTCTAAGTTTACCCTTATTTCTCGATTTTTTGTTCACTTGTAACATAGACGAATGCTTGTAACAACATATAACTACTGCAGTTTTTATCTAAACACTATGAAAATTTATAAACTTCTAGACAAAATAATATAAAAAGATTTTGTTTTCTCAGTTCTCGGAAATCAATTTTAATTTACATGAAACTAATTAATAACACACTATTTTCGCACTCGTCAGCCGCAGCGACTGACGTAATAGCCATGTTGCAGTGCGAGCTGATAAGGACTTTATTTTAATATGGTTTTGTTTGAAATTTCAACCACCACCAATCGAGTTGCTAATTATTCCGACGGAGTCACCTTAAGGCGATATGTAAAAGTTTTAGCGTCCCTGTTACTTCATATGCGAAAAAATCCTCAGTGCGACAGGGACGGATTCGTGGAAAAGTAGGAAAAAGTCGGTTTTATATTAATAAAAAATGTACTAAAGTTGCTATCAAAATTTCGTTTAACCAGCCCCCCTATTCTGTATCTTTGGTTGCCAACTGAACTGGGTGCCTATCATCAAAAACATAGATAAAAACTGAAATTTCAAAATTGTCTTTAGTGGGTATTGAACTATTTACGAACTGTGTCGTCACTTCAAGTGCTAACATATCCTTAGACAATCGGAATTCGATAGTATATCTATGTTTTTGATGATAGGCACCCAGTACAGAAGGCAACTAGAGATACATAATAGGCCCGCAGGTCCTAGATACCGTTAAAACCTATCTAATAAAATATAGTTGCAGTCTATATGTCTTTCTAAATTGTCAAACCAGGAGAATAGGTGTCGAGAAGGACCTAATTTCAATAAATATTTCTATCGAGCCGAATTTCTCCAATCGCGTTTCTGTTTTAACAGATCCCTAGAAAAATAATATACTATTTTATCAAAATAATACATTATTTACTGAAGTAGATATGCAAGTCCTTAAAGTGTCGATTTTTTTCCGTAGCGCCTTAACACTCCTGCAATAAAAGACTGTCGTTATCTGGTTCCAAGTTAAACCTTTAGAAGTCTTTACAATTATAAGTGGAATGAAACTTCATTGGCGATACCTGAGAAATGTGTTATGATATGATAATGGCTTGCTTCCTTTATATAATGAAAGACTGCTTTTATTTCCTGATTATGCAAAAATGAAGTTGATGAAGATATTTATTCGCATGATTTGCTGTGTACCCTATACTTTTTAGCAAGATGAAGGGTTTGTAGAGTTAGGCGTTGTAGAGATAGAGGCTTGGCTCTACATGAGATCTGATAACTTTTTAACAGTGAAAGCTTTATTATGAGTCTTGGCAACCTACTTTACATGAAATGTTTTTGGTGGGACACAATTTACATAATAAAAAAATAAATAATAAACAAAAGCCTGTCGCTCTCCACCACTTACTTAGATTTTATTTTACTTAGTAACCACAAAAGGTCTCAAATCGGTCGTTTTTTTTAACTTTAATGTGCAATTTTTGTCTGCTTTTTGGAATAAATAGATCATTAAGTATGTAATATCAATAATACATATTTTCGTGCTTTTAAACCGATTTTATTAGTATTTTAGTATTTACAGGAAGTGACTTACTAATCATATTAGGTTGCCATGAACGGTTTAAAGATGCGTTCATGAAATATATTTTTTCGTATTGAAATGTGTGATGATGACGTCACTGAAGGTCGAATGAAAGACATCACTTTTTTCATTTAATATGCATACTTAATTAATTATCTGTATACCAGAAACGGTTATATAATTATTCTGTTATATATTATAAAGTATGTATTATTCTGATAAAATAGAACATTATTTTTGGAATCTTTTTTTAGGAATCTGTTAAACAGAAACGCGATTGGAGAATCGCATCGGCTCAGTAAAAATATTTATTGAAATGAGGTCTTTTTCGACACTAATTCTCCTAGTTTGACAATTTGTAATGACATATGGACTGCAATTTTATTTTATTTGATGGGTTTTAACAGTTTCTAAGACCTGGCTAAACGAAATTTTGACAGCAACTTCAGGCATTTTATATGAATAAAAAACCGACTTTTTGCTACTTTTCCTCGAATCCGTCCTTCTCACACTGAGGGTTTTTTTGCGTATGGAGTAACAAGGACGCTAGAACATTTACATATCGCCTTAACGAAAAAGAGAAGAGGACAATTGTATATGAAAAAAAATATGAATTTACCATTAACTATTTTAGACGGGACTATAACGGGCAACAGCCATTTTGAAACTGTTCATAGACAAATAATATTTCATAGAGACAAATAATAGAGATGAACCTAATCTGTAAGTTTTAAATAGCTTGCCAAAACTGTTATTGGGTTTAGAAATATAATGCTGGTAGCCTCTAAAGGCAAAACAAAGGGATTCCTGGAAACGAATATTGTTATTTATTTCATATATTTATTTATCTTTACAGTACCTCTAGCACGCAACATAGATACAGTGACTGTATATCCTACTTGCACGCTGTCATACTCACCATGCTTGTGAAGGTGCGTACGAGCAGGTAAAATGGAGCAGGGACGCTCTATCAAATTACGTGTGCTAGGGGTACAGAATTTACCTGAACTATTAATTTACAGAAACCTTAATTATTAAAAGCTTTATTGAGTCTTTTTTCCGGTCCGGCCGGCTGACCGTCTGTAGAAACGTCAATAATTTGGCCAAGTGCAAGTTGGAGTTGCGTACAAATGGTTCCGTACCACCACACAATGCGGGTATGAAAACTTAAAAAATTATGGAAAATAACACCATTAAAATTGCCAAAAGTAACATCAAGACGACGAAAACAAGCCGCTAAAATGATAGCGCCTGACAAACAATTCAGCAGTAATAAATATGGAAGTCAATTGGTTTTTATTTGTTGTTTTAATTCAGAGCATGTTACCAAATTTTAAACTTAACCTGAAACAAATAAATAACGCAAAAAATGCTACCTTTTCGAATTTTATTTTTGGTTATGGATACTCCTTGGATTTGATTTATTTTTTATTTTTTTTATTTGCCGCGGCAGAGGCCATAAAACACGAATTCTGTGAAAATTTTAACTGACTACGTATTATGGCTGAAGCTATAGACCCCTATGACAAACGGATGGACAGACGCACAGACAGCTTAGAGTCTCATTGGACACAATTTGGGTATGGAACCCTAAATAAGAAAATTGCGCTGAAGATAACGTAGAAACCGATGAGACTTTCGGATAATGGCATAATCTTTGTTTATAAGAAACGTCATAAAAGCCTGATTAGGAAGATTTTCTTTGTATTGCCAAAAAGGTAGGATGTTATTCGTTATAACAAAGATTAATGTACACATATATTTCCTGAGGGGATATCCCGTGGATAATTTATATTGATTCAGACATGAAAATCGGGAACAAAATCCAAGAAAGACCGAAACCAAATTGTGGTTTATGGAAGTTTGTGATGAATTGCTTCTAACTACTAAGTAATATGTATGACAGAAGAATACTTATTTCGAGAAGAAAGTTACAGATAATGTATTTTTGCTTATATTAGGACTATACATATGAAATTGCTGTTTTCTATGAAGAATTTGAAGGAAACTCAATTTTCAGTACGAACATTTTTGCATTTTTTTTTTGGAATGGCAAATCCAAATTATTTAATTTCTTTTGTATATGAATGAGACAACGGTAAGCTAACAGTAACATTAATTTAATTATTGAAAAGTGTCAGCTAAAACAATAATTACGAATCTTATCATGGAAATGGATGGCGTTTAGGACGAACTGTTTTTGAAGATTTAATTTTTATAATCAAACTTAAAATAAAAACAAAATTTAATACGTTGATCTAAATCTTTGAAATAAACTTTCAAAAAAAAACAAACAATTGAAATTACAGGACTTATGAACTCATGAATCTGCAAGAAAATTTCGGCATTTTCATAGGTAAAGATCTATTATTTATAACATAGTAGGCTTTTAAGAAAATAGATAAGCACAACTAGACGTATTAACATTAATTATATAAAATCCAAGACTAAGCTGACATTAAAATTCCAAAGCATTATATCTAATTTATTTAATCTCTGTTGTTAACAAGGGCTAGATAGAAAATACGGTATGCACATTAGAAGGTAGTATTTCACCAGGTTTCTCTTACAATTAGTCAGTCTGCAGTACTATTCCGAGAATTAAGGTGTTGAGGGATCATAACGAAGGTTTAATCATAGTGCGGTTGTTTACTCGGTGTTTTAAGGTTATTTTCAGAAAGCGAATATTTTAGCTACATAGTTACATATTTAATTGTAATTTTTATATATTTTTTAACCATTGATCCACCACCATACTTCCAGTTGTTACCGGTTATTTGACCAGTTACTTAATATTTGTTTTTCAACGATTCGACGACAGAAACATCCTTCTATCTCACTTTTTCTGGGTCGAAGTAAAAACAACTGCTATGTTTGACTGACTTTACGACCTTGAGTCGACCTGTGTTGGTACAAATATCGACAGAAACCATATTGAAATAACGTTCATATCAGCGCGCACTGCATGACGATGTCGCTGGGTCTCCGGTTAGTGCAAAATAGGAGAAAATAATACTTTCCACAAGAACGCGATGCACGTAAAAACTCCATAAATAATTTTTCCAAGCAGTATTTGTATTTTAGTGCAAGAACCATACAAATACAATAAGTGGTTTCAAATAAATAACCAATTTTACTTCATTTTAGTCTAAAAACAGCTTTACTTTGAACAATATTTTCATGCTTTCATATACGCGAGAATAATTTCCTAAAATGACAATATAATTTAATTATAATTTAACATTCGATTGATGACGGCCTCACTATGAGGTCGAAACATAACGAAAATATAAAAGTATTTTTATTTTTATTATTATATAATATCTAAAACTATAAGAAATAGGCATATATATCTAAAATTATATTTTTATATAATTCTATAAAAACACTTAATTATAATAATCATTTCCAGATATATTTCGACTTGTAAAGTCGGCGTCAGTGGAATTAGGTAAAATTAATATAATATGTTAAAATGTCATAAAATGGAGTGGATGATTGACAGACAAATGAAAGACAAAAGAAAGAAAAAATAGTATATAGTATTTATATAGAAATATATAGTATAAACTGAATAAAAAAACCAATAAGTTTTCTTTAATATTTATTTTTTTATATAGTTTAACTAACAATACATATTTTTTTCATAATTTTTAAACATACCGTTTGAAATAAATAACTTTATCAAAAGAGTAATTTTCGGATGACACTGGGAAGAGACGCCTTACTTTGGAATTTGCATACATATTTGGGCATAGATACGACCCAAAGTCGCTCGAGTGGCTGGAGCCCATAGCCCCCCACTTAGTTTGGCATTTAAACATACGGCTAATTTTAATAAAGAAAATAATCTAGTCAGTTTTATTTTGCTTTTTACTTGCAGTGTTACAAACAGAATCTACCTGCAGGTGCCTGATATACGAGTTGTTCATTTTACCTTTCGTAGGGTTGACCTTTACTCGAACATAATAAATTAGCTGCCATATAAATGCTTTAGGTATTTGTGACGTCATGATGGCTTTGACCACAGTGAAACTTTGCACACATAGTTACATATGCTTCCCTTCCTCCCCACACTGCAACCATCTCTCCTCAAGAGGTGCAAGATGGCGATATGTTCAAAAAGGAGTAAATTTGTGAAATGGTTTCAGATAAAAACTGTTTTCCATGAAGTTTAGTCCTGTCAAATAAGTTAAGTCGTGTTGCGCCGAATCGAAACATTAAGAGCTCGGCGACTTATTTTAAGTAATATTTTTTTAAACAATAAACAATCCATTCATTCGTTTGTACGAGTATCAACCGGTGAACAGGCACGAGGAAGAAAAACAACATGAGCATTACTTTGGTCAAATGACTATTTATTTCCGTGAAAAGAAACAATGAACGTACACAAATCTCACACGCTATGACAAACATTCAAAGAGCTTGCGTGAACGAAACATTTAAGTGATTGTTCAGTATGTGTACTTGCATTGTCATAACATAATTTATTGTTATCATCTGGCAATAAAGTGTCGACGACATTTAAATCTGTGATAGCTAAAGTTCAGTCGATAATTTCTAAACACGACTAAATGAATTGGTACATACAAAAACAGATTTGTGTTAAATCTGCTCCTTCCTTGGTTATTTTCGGAAGACGAATTTAAGAATATTTTTCTTTCCATTAATTAAGATAAATATATGTAAGTATATATACCAACGAGGTAACGCTGCCAGCGTCTTGGGTACCCTCCCCAACGCCGACGATTTAAAAAACATTTTTTATTTAATATAGGCATTATATTTGTTAATAATTTTAATTTAGATTAAGTTTATTTTTAATTTAATTTATTGTAAGACAATGTTCAATTATAATTTTACTGGAATCATCGTCGCTAGCACGAAAAATAAATTATATTATAAAACTATAAATTTGACAATTCGAATCTATGTAAGTATAGATCTCTCTGATATTGGTATATACATATGAATATATTTTAATCAACCGCCTGAATTCATACTGCAGACTTGGTTAGTGATCAGGAACAATGTTTAATGACACTTCAGGTGAAATTCGAAAAAAATATTTTTAAAGCTCTTATATTGCCTTATATACTAGGATTTGTATTTGAACTAGTCCAGTGTGAATGTAAGCAAAAAAAAAATATGATTTCGGAAAAAGAGATCATTGAACCTTGTTCCTGATCACTAACCGAGTCTCCAGTATGAATTCAGGCGGTTGATTAAATTTCACCATGTATAATATTGTATGTTATGTATTTGTTTGTATGTATATTGACATGTGATAATTCAATATTTAGGTAACATAGGAGATTAGTTTATTTTTACATATTAATTTTCTTTAGACCACCTACGCCTTGTCATCTATTTTACATTATCTTCCACTAAAAGGTTGTCTGAAAGAAGTCGCTTAAGCGATAAGACCACCCATTGTACCCTCTCTATTAATAATACTTCATAATTTCTTTTATTTCGTTGCACAATTTTATTTATGTTTTGTAATGTACCACAAGTCACATTAGGTACATAAATTCATATAAAGAGAAATGATTGATACTTCCCATTAGAGGAAGATTAATTAATTAATATGTAATAAAAACGTTAACACATGTGAACGTTAGATGATAGTATAATTACAAAAGTACAATCAACCAAAAAAACTTTACCGCGACCGCGGCACAAGATCGTGTGTAAGACAACAACTAAGTTTTGTCAGTAACAATGTAAACAAGCGACCATGGACCGCCATGGGAATATGATCAGTATCTAATAATTGCCGTAATGGACCGCCGTCCTATCTAACATATTCGGCACATGTTATGAAGAGTGTAATCATATTTTGGAAAAAACCCAATATTTTGGAGATCGTTGATCACTGATTGCCAGTGGCGTGCACAGAACTTTTTGCTGGAAAAGCAAGCAATTGGTCAAGAACAACAATATAAAAATATTATTCTTGACCAATTGCTTGCTTTTCCAGCAAAAAGTTCTGTGCACGTCACTGGATATGTAAATAATACATGTGAACGTAAATGCTCCTTTCAACTTAATTGTTGTGACATTCAAAACCGAGGGGGCGTCAAAGGTGTTCGTAGGTGAAGACTATTACTAGAACAGTCAACACTCTTGTTGGGGTGTCAGTGCCCGCTGTTCCTAGATGTTCTGAACGGGAGTTCTAACGGGATAGCTCGAGTAAAATAAACGGAGTATAATTTTAGGTGCTGTATTTTAAGGATAATAGTGTCGCGTGCGTGTATGTACAAGATCGCAGAGAGAAGAGAATGACTAAACATAAAAATGAATGATTGAATGAATGAAGGCTGATTGAATGAATGAAGACAGACAGAATGATTGATTGAATTATTGAATGAATGAATGAATGAATATAAATCAAACGCGCGCACTTATAAATTAGTCTAAAACCGCACGGCGGCCGGTACCCGTTACGCACCGGCTTGAAGATTGTCTCCAACACTCTTTTCAGCGACGATTTTTACGTCCCAATGTGATAGGGAGTGAGGCTTAATACTTTAAATACACGCTTTTTTTGCAGTGTATTCTTCTAATGTTCTATAAGTGGTAAGTATACAAATATTAATCATATAAATTCCGAAAAACTCACGTGCATGCTCGACCGAAGGGATTCGAACTTTGTGCTCAAGGTTGGTCCGTTTACCAAAAATTACAAAATTTTAAAACGAAATTGGACGCTAAAAATAATAATGATGAATGACGATTGACGTCCTTAATTTAACTCGAGACAACATTGAATATAACAGTAAATGTCAGCAAGATGTTCCATACAATTACAACACCATATAAACTCCATTACTTTTAAGGTGAGGAATTAGAATATTGGTACTTTTTTGTAATCGCTTTGACTACTTTCAATATGAACCTACTAGTTTGATTAATTAATAAAACATTTTTGGAAACTGTTTCTAGATTTCTGTAATACAGAAACGCGATTGAAAAACTTCCACTCGATAGAAATAATAATTGAAATTAGGTATTCATCGACATAGTTTTTCAAAGTTTGACAAATAGGAGTGACATACCTCAACGATATTTTATTATCTTTTAAATGATTATAATTATTTAATTCAACAACAACTCGAACAAGACTTCATTGTGACTGATGCCGGGCCCGAATGGCCCGAAATATATCTCACAAAAATTTTATTTAACTGTTTTTCTATGTAATTATAATCATTTAAAAGACAAAAAGTCAATTTTCAATGTTTCAAATTCAAATTCAAATTCACAATTTGTTTATTTACATAATACGCGATAAAAAGATATTTTATTAAACAGTTTTAAACAATATCTTTAATTTTGTAATTGGAAATTTTAGTAGTAATTTAAGTTTATTTTTAATAAATAAAAAAGGGACTTTTGTCTATTTCGACCTGAATCCGTCACTCTATCATTGCGCGTTTTTTCGTTTAGAGTGACAGTGACCGTATCAAACCCAATTCCAAGCCTTAAAATCATATCTTAAAAAATACCGCGCCACTCATCTTCCCTCCGCTTCAGTGAACATTCGACCCAACATTTTGGCACCAAACAGTGCCGATGTGGTATGACAGACGGCGGTCTACAATAACTTTGTCTAGTTCTTGTCTCGAGGCTGTTGCGATAAACAAGTAAATTGCGATATGCGATAGGTTTTCTGTGAGGCGCAAGAAAATTCGGTTTGTATTGATAGATATATCGGTTTCTGTGAAGTTACTTGATAACAGAAGAAATATTGCATTATCTTCGCGGACGAAAATAAATGATTATTTTACAGTTATCTTTAGACCCAGGTTCGTTCTGTTTCGGGCATGCACCGAGGATTTTTTCGGAATCTATGTGCATATTATTTTTATCTATAACTATTTAACTAATACCTACCACTTGCTAAGGAAAGTACCACGAGGAAACCTGCATGCCCAAGCGTGCATATTTGTGCCCCTAAGTACGGCGATAGGGCTCATAACCACCACCCATCACGTTGGGACGTTATAATTTTCGGTGAAACGCGGTTGTACCGAGTGTGAACTGTGACTTGCATTCACAGTTCGTACTCGGAACATCTCTGACACCCCGTCGGGTATTCATGTCGTAATATATATATTTTTTGTAGTAAAGCCTAGGTGTCTGTTCCCGTTCTATATGTTAGTCTAGATATTTATCTGTCTGTCCGTCCTAGATAATGTATCGAGCAATACAGATAATAATAAAAAACGCATTGATGTATTTGACAGATGCTGTAAGGAAGCTTGGGCATGTGTGACAAAATAAGAAACGAGTAATTTTTATAATGAGCGTGTAATCGAACTCAACGTGCCGAATTCCCGAGACAGAAAGTGTCGATTTATTCTTTTACTTTCACAGTGTAATACATCAATGAAATCAAAAGATATAATCAAAAGTTCACTTCAGAGCTGAAAGGAAAACTCCCGACGGCTATTAAACTTTTCTTACACAAAAGTGAAAAGTTCAGAATCAGAAGTAGGTATAACATGGTCAAGTGTGAGAAATTATGGAATTGAGGGTCTCTTACTGTATGACCGAAAAAAGTTTAGAAAATATACAAGGTAAGTTTGATTGATACAGCTTTCAAGTGAAAATAGAGTCTCGAATTGATTTCTAAATTTAGTAAAATAGTCCTCCATACTTGTTCAAGATTGTCTCGAGGTCAATCAGTATAGGATTTTATTTGTGTGAATTTCGCAAAATGTGTCATTAGTCCTTGTTTCCGATCACTTATCGAGTCTTCACTGAATATATTTGACCATATCAATCAAAGGCTCGTATATTTTCAGCTTTTGGAGCACATATTAATAATGTGCACATATGCACATAAAAATAAAATTAAAAGCTCAGATACAAAATTGAAAATAGCATCATCAGGGCCAAATGCAATGGCTATTAAAATATATAATAATCTGCCAGGCTGTATCAGAAATATAGAAATAAATAACATATTTGTAAAAAAGGTGTAAGAATTTGTAATAAGTAAATGACATAAAATGATAATAGACTTTTCTTGTCTTTTCGATTAAAGAAATTATATATATATATATATACGAAAACACAAAAAATATAATTATAGGTAAAATATATTTCGACCACTAATTGTGGTCGGCATCAGTTACACAATTATGAATAAACGTAAAAAATTAATAATTATAGATTATAGATACTTATGATACTGAATATTTTATTTTTGTAATGATGACAGCTACAGTGATTGATAGTAAATGGAAGAAGGTCTTATTAAGAAGTTTGCATTGTTTCTTGTGCTGACTCCTCGTAAGTATCAATGCTGCTTGTTCAGGCCCGGACCGTAGTGGGCACCAAGTGACCAAATATAGGATCCTTCCCATGTCCGTAGTTGAGTGTCTGTCAATGGAGGTGAAAATGATTTGATTATTCGTGCGGTGAAGCAATTATTGAATGGATGGTTATGAAGTCGAGCGTGGGTGGGGATTGGCAGAGTGTTGTTTGAAATAGAGTCGCATGTGTGTCGGTGTTGATTGATTCGGATGTGGAGAGCGTTTTTTGTTTCGCCGATGTAGAATGCAGGACAGTGCCTGCATTCTAGTATGTAAATGCAGTTGGATGTTTTGCATGTGCTGTTAGGTTGTGCATGGTATGTGTTTCTGGTGTGGTGTGTGTTGATGGCTGTGGTTGTGTTAATAATTGCGCATGTTTTGCATCGTGGCCGTCGGCATGGTGAAGTGCCAGGAGATATGTATGTGTTTTGAGAAGGGATGCTTTTTGTGTGAGTGAGTAGAGATTTGATGTTTGGGTTTTGTCTGTAGCATATTTGGGTGTTGTGTGGTAGGAGATCTTTTGTTTCGTCATTGTGTGTTAAGATTGGAAGGAAGTCTTTGATCAGTTTTTGTAGTTTGTAGCTGCCATGGAAGTAAGTTGTGATCAGACGTGGTTGATTTTGTGTGTTTCGTTTTGTTCTGTTGTTTTGGTTGTGAAATCTGGGCCGGTTATGTATGTGTTTTGTCAGGAAGTTATTTGGGTAGTTTCTGTTGAGTAAACCAGTATATATTTTGTTTTGATAGGAATCTAGAGCATTTTGTGTATTGCAGATCCGACGGCCACGGAGTGATAATGAATATGGTATGGACTTTTTTAAATGAGGAGGATGGCAGCTATTGAAATGTAAATACTGAAGGTTGTTGGTCGGTTTGAAATGAACAGATGTAGTGATATTATTGTTTGCCTCTAAAGTTATGTCAACATCCAAAAATGTAATGGTCTTAGTGGATGTTTCATGGGTGAATTTGAGTGAGCTATGGTTGTTTAGTCTTGTCAAAAAGTTGTCGAGAGAGTATTGATCATGTGGCCAAATCATGAATATGTCATCTATGAATCTTTTCCAGACCAAGGGCTGCTGAGGTTCCGTCGCTAAAAAGCTATTTTCGATAGAAGCCATATATATGTTGGCATAACTGGGAGCCATCCGAGTACCCATTGCCGTTCCTTTTCTCTGGTGATAAAATTCATTTTCGAATGTAAAATAGTTATGTTTTAGTATAATTTCGGCAAGTTCTGTAATAAAGTCAGAGGATGGTTGGTGGGGTGGTGGTCGGTTATTTAGATGATCGCGTAGCGCGTCGAGGCCAGCGGTATGTGGGATGTTTGTGTATAATGATGTGACATCTATTGTTACTAGTATTAATGGTGTGTTTGTGGGTAGATGAAGAGTTCCAATGATATCGATGAAATGATTCGTGTCTTTAATGTGTGATCGAAGATTTTTAACGAGTGGTTGGAGATGATGGTCCACAAATGCTGATATGCGTTCAGTTGGTGAATCGTATGAAGCAACTATTGGACGGCCAGGGTGATTTGGTTTATGGATTTTAGGTAGCATATAAAAGTGTGGGGTTCTCGGATGACTCGGAAGCATCAGTAACTTGTCTTTTTCTGAGAGGCCCTCAGCTGTTCCCTTGGCCTGGACAATATCCTCAACAATACTCATGACCTGGTCACATGGGTCACCCGGTGCTACACTATAAAAGGTCGTGTCCGTAAGCTGGCGCAGCCCTTCTTCTATGTAATCGCTTTTATTAAGAATTACTGTGGCTGATCCCTTATCTGCTGGAAGTATAATTATGTTTTCATTGGTTTGAAGTTTTTTGAGGGATAATCGTTCTTCTTTTGATAAATTATTTGAGGAGTCTTGAAGGTTGTTGATGAATCTGTCATCGGATAATTTAGATAGGATGCTGGTCATGAAAGTTTCAATGGGATGATTAGTAGGCAGTGGGGGTGGTTCATTCGATGATGGTGGTTTAAAGGTTTTTAATGCGGCATGTATGTTGTCTTCTGAAGATGCGGTGCGTGATTTCCAATATAGCTTCCATCGTAAATTTCTACCGAAGTCAATGAAATCATTTAGCAATTTAATTCGGTCAAGTTTTTTTGTGGGGCAAAAGCTTAAGCCTTTGTTAATGAGTTCTTGATCAGTTCTGGTTAGGTGTAATGATGATAGATTAACAATGGTATTTTCGTTTGTTTTTTTATTATTATTTATATTTATTTCTGGTGGTCCTGGAATGCTAAACGGGTGTGAAAGATTTGTTGGAGTCAGATTTAGATTGGAGAATTCATTGGAATGTTGGTATTGTATGGGTAAAGTTATATGTTTATCGTGGTAATAAGTAAAAAGGTTCTTTAATTTTCGAGAAAGTCTGACATGTTCATGTTCAAGTCTGCAGGCAGCATTTAATGTAATATTTTGAACTTCGAGGAATAAGTGGGGGTATGCTATCAAGGTTATTTTTAATATGTTGTCGAGGTTGTTTTTTTCATGTGTACATAGATAGAAATACTGTATATAGAGCATATGTGTGGTGTGTAGAGCGTTAACAAGATTTACTGATATCATATGTTTTCTAATTATCGACGGCATTGTGTGAATTGGTATTTTAGGGATCAGCCCTTTTGGCGCTGCGCCCAAATATTCAGTATCATAAGTATCTATAATCTATAATTATTAATTTTTTACGTTTATTCATAATTGTGTAACTGATGCCGACCACAATTAGTGGTCGAAATATATTTTACCTATAATTATATTTTTTGTGTTTTCGTATATATATATATATATAATTTCTTTAATAAGTAAATGCTATTATTACAACATAGAAGAATATTTAAACGATAAATCCTCATAAATTCTGTCATTCATTTATTAGTTATAGACAGTTAATGTTACTTATTTTAGTTTTTAAGTTTTTACGTATTTTTATTTTTGTTAGTAATAATTTAAATAGTATATTGCTAGACTTTTAAAATATTGCTATACCCTAATAGGGTATCACATGATACTATACAACGTCTAACAGAGAGGTGTAACCATATTTGAAGAGCTTATTCAGTCAATGGTAAAGAACAACTTTTACTATGGAGCCAACACTGGAATCTCGAAAAAAAAATCCAATGCATATCGGCCGAGCGGCATTGCATTTTGCTATGATACTGTAATTTTTTTTTTTCGATATACAGGGTTTGTTCCGTCTAAAAGTTGTTCTATACCGTTGACTGAATAAGCTCTTCAAATATGGTTACACCTTTTTGTTACACGTTGTATATTTGTTTTCCACATAAAATAAAACTGTGATATGTAAATAAATAATCTGAATCTGTACTAGAAACGACCTTCACCCATTTGTTTTAATGGATGAGAAGTATTTTATATCAAATTTAATACGTTAGAAAATATATCTCGAGTGGATTGTCTACAAAATTCCTAGCAAGACTATTATTAATAAAAAATTAAAAAATAACTTTTTATTAAATATTGCACTCTTGAGTTTAACGAATATATTTAATACAAACCGAAAGTCTATAGAATATACAAACGTTGGGTTGTCTATTTTTTTCCTGGCATAACTGCTGTGTTGCCAGGTATAAACATGTAAATCGATATAGTTATTTTCACCTATCTGTTTAATTAATAAATCTTATATCAAATTAAGCGCTATTTAATTGCGGATACGATGATATAGGGTTGTTTGTAAAAAATCTGGTATGAATCACGGTTGTCGAGTTTTGAAAGGTGAAAATTTTATTGGTATTCAATTTGGTTGCAATATTTTAAATTTTTAATTAATCATAGTCTTGCCAGGGATGTTTTAGACAACCCACTCGAGATATATTTTCTAGTATATTAAATTAGATATAACATACTTTTCATCCATTAAACAGATGGGTGAAGATCGTTTCTAGTGCGGATCCTCTACTAATACTATGAAATCCATTTAGCTATGGTGTTTGCTCCCGAAAAATATACTTACAACCATAGCCAAACGCACTACGAGATGGAATATACATAACGAATCATATTTTTCGACTCTTTCACCACGGGACCCTGAAAGGTCCGTCGAGACAGAAAACTGATTAAAAGTCATAAAGGCGGCAATAAAACTTGTACCAAGCCCGGGCGCCACACACATTGTTTATTTACTATTTTCTTTATCGATGTTATCATAAAAGTGGCTGTAAAAAATTCAATAGCACGGTTAATAGAAAGGTTTTAGGATTCTGTCACGGACCGGAAACCCCTTTTATAGGTATAAAAGCTCTATTCTGTCTGTTGAAGCTAAACTCAAAATGTATAATATATAGTTTTGGGTTATATAGAGTGTATACCTATAATATAACTCAAAATTATATATTATTTATATTATAAAGGATATCTATTAAGTTTGAATACATCAGCAACATATACAAATGAATGCAAGTAATCTCGCATACTTTAAAGATTTACTCATAAGCCCACAGACCAACTTTATTACTCAACAAAGCCACAGACATTCGAAATTATGATTGGTTGAGTTAAATGTTGTGATTATCGGCACAATATTACAGAAAATTTGTAGAAAAGACAAGACAAGACAAATACTCTTTATTGTACACCAAAATAAATAAAATAAGGTAAAAGTACAAACTTGTGAGAGAAGGTAAAAATTGGCGGCCTTATCACTTATAGCGATTTCTTCCGGACAACCTTTGGATGGAAATTAATCGTTGGAAAAAATAACGCGAAGGTGGTAAAAAGAAAAGTATTCATAACAATATTTTTCGTTATTTAGTTGTCATTTATCGTTGAAATCAATTCAGAATTATAATAATAATAAATTCTTGGTGCTATTATGCCACAAATGTATTGATTTTAAAGTATTTCTCATCGATATAACCTTGCTGGTTAAACAAAGTTTTGATTAGTTGTTCAGTTCCAATAAACCTGAAACTTTAATGAAACTGTCGTGGAGCCAATTCTGTGGTGGAGCTTTTATGTATGTTATGTAAAAGTTACCAGGATATTTGTGACTTGTGACTCACGACAAACCGTTCTGTTAGTAAATATTATTTTGTTAAGGCGATATGTAAAAGTTTTAGCGTCCCTGTTACTCCAAATGCGAAAAAACCCTCAGTGCGAGAGGGACGGATTCGTGGAAAAGTAGCAAAAAGTCGGTTTTTTATTAATATAAAATGTACTAAAGTTGCTACCAAAATTTCGTATAACCAGGTCCTAGATACCGTTAAAACCCATCTGATAAAATATAATTGCAGTCCATATGTCATTCTAAATCCACCTCATTTCAATAACTATTTCTATCGAGCCGAATTTCTCTAATCACGTTTCTGTTTTAACAGATCCCTAGATAAAGAATCCATAAATAATACACTATTTTATCAAAATAATATATTATTTACTGAAGTAGATATGCAAGTTCTTAAAGTGTCGATTTTTTTTCCGTAGCGCCTTAAGGGGCTGCACAATGCTAAAATTCAGTCCTGCTCTAACGCTATTATTTTTTAACTGTCTATCCTGCTCTAATCAGATGCTGCGCACGCAAAACTAAAGTTATTTTGAAATCGCGGCTACATTAGAACATTAACTATAATTTCTTTATGTACTAAATATGGTTTTTAGGGTTCCATAGTACTTCATGTCCGTCCGTCCGTATGCCACGGCCTCATAACTTTAGCACCGTTAAAGATAAAGACATGAAATTTGGCACAAAAATAGCATTAATTTGCCCACATGTCACAGTGAAAAAAAAATAAAAAAATTGAAGGTATGTTTATTTATAAGTTTATTTGTAATTAATAATTCGCTTAGTTAAAATTATGTTTAGTTAATTCGAAAACCATTTCGAGATTTAGGTTTAATAAGCCGTGTTTTAGAACTTGTGGTCTAATTTTGTCATTTTGCGAAAAAGCTAAAAAATAAATTGACCATTACTTTTTTAAGATTTTTTAAACAATTGTCCGATATTACGTCACTTGAGAGTTTTAGACATTATACTTATTGTGATGTATAAAAAAAGTGGTTTGTCTCTGTCTGTCTACTCATATGTCATTCGAATGTCAAATCAGTTGGAAGCAAATAATTATAAATTTATCTTGATAGCAAAGGACACATTTCTAAACAGCCATTTCTCAAGTGACGTCACACGAAGGCAGATGGAAGTTGCAGGTTTTTCGTAAAAATTTTCATCATCATGAGGTTTTTTAGACCAAAAGTTCTAAAATGCGGCTTTTTAAACCTAAATCTCGAAATGGTTTTCGAATTAACACACCAAGCGAATTGCAATAATTATGCACACACACTCGGAAGTAAAGTCGACCATTACCGTTCGGTTCACAAAACATCGCTACTTAGTGTTTCATACACGCAAAAACATCCTTAACCAACCAGTGATAGGGTTGAAAATTGGTAAACAATAGCATCATCAAAATCGTAAAACGGAAGAATTCACATATTTGTTCCGTTGAAATAACTAGAGGTGTGGAGCGTAAATTTGATTAGTATGCAGTTACACTTACATTTCACTGATTTTATTCTTGATATGAATTATTTATAGAAAAAAATACAAGCTTTTCTTTTTGCATTTCTATACTGCAATGATATAATGTTAATTTATATCTCCTTGCGATGGATAAAACGCCAAGTGTTCAAACATAGAAATTTATTTCTGTCATAGTTTCGATATGAGTAATGTGTATTCTTCACTACCCGATGCTGTAACAGGTGACGGTAGGGCATAATGGTCTTCGACTAGCTTTGAATACACCAGCGTCCTCTAGGCGCCAAGTGGCTCACTGTAAAGTGGGTATCTATAAATATCATTGCAGTATGGGAAAGCACATCGGTAAATTCACGAGTTGGGCTGAGACCTGGATAGCTCAGTGGTTAGAGCAATCGCCCAGCAAGCGAGAGGTCCCGAGTTCGAATCTAGGTTCAGAGCTCCTCCCATCCAGATTTACTTTTCTTTCTGCGTTTCTATACTGCAATGATATAGTGTTAATTTATATCTCCTTGCGATGGATAAATCACCAAGTGTTCAAACACAGAAATTTATTTCTGTCATCGTTTTAAAATACAAGCTGTTATTGAGTAGAAAACCATATTCTTCAAGAAACTGGAACAAATTAGGTAACCAAGAACTAACATTTTAAAAACACTATCTCCGGTATTTTATTTTTAAATGTCACTATGTAAGGAAAATAATATGTTATTTAAATTTAGTTGATTGGTTTCATAAATTTTACTTGATGCCTAAAGATGGCGTAAATGGATCAAACCAGTTACAAAACTTTTAATAAATTAAAACAAGTATTTTGTGGACCAGGGGACAAACACTAGTCATTAGTAACATCAATTTGTTAATCATCAATTAACATTCAATTCCCGCGAGGAAAGTATTTTTCTAAAATATTTCATTGCAGTTTTACTTTCTCAAATAACAAAGGAATGTTTCCCTTGAGTCAAATCAAAAAAAAAAAAAAAAAAAAAAATCAATTGAGTAAACTGTGCAATCATCTTCCTACATTTATGGTACCATTTCTCCAACAACCGCTTTTATTTTCCACACGTATACAGTGCTACAAATATCTTACGGCGTGGATTGGTTGTGTCCAAAATCAACGGGTCTACCGCGTAATTCTGATTGTCATCAACATCAACTTGAGATTGAAATTTGACGTGCGTGCAAAAGAGATGGCATGTTAGGCGGGCGTTGTCGCACGCACGTCAAATTTCAATCTCAAGTTGATGTTGATGAAAATCAGAATTACGCGGTAGACCCGCAGAACTAACGCCGCCGCTACCATCCTCCTTGTTTCACAGCTTGTAGCCCTGTAAATAGGTCTTGTATAGATTCTATAGATTCAAAAGAAAAAGTTTGTTTTATAACCTTTACAGCCACATTTTTTTTTTCTTGCAATGGTAACGAGAGGCTAGAAGAGAATTTTATTATTTGTATTGTTTCATAAGTTTGTATAAGTGGTTCAGTATTTTGGTCCATCTCATTTTTCGTGAAACTGTTTTTGATGGCCGCAGATATAGTATTGTGTGCAACTGGACATAATTACATAGACAATACAATACAATACAATACAACTTCATTTGTACACCATAAAAAAATGGAACAGAAATATAAATACTTAATTTTTAACTTAAAACGATCTCTTCCAGACAACCTTTGGGTGGATGAAACTGTTTAGAATGATTGCTGAAATGGTTGCTTTACTATTTTTTTATGATACATATATTTAAATATTAATACATAAACGTATTAATATATAATGATAAATACATTCTAATAAAATATATAAAAAAATAATATGTGTGTGTATATGTCATGAAATAAATTGTAAACTGGAAAAAATAATAATAATGATAATGAATATTTCGGTAATCAGAGTGAAAGATAGTGTCCTTTAACTAGTCTCTTGAAGATAGGCAGGGAAGGGGCTCTTCTTATATGTAAAGGAAAATCATTCCACAAACGAACAGCTTGTACCGAGAAGGATTTATCGAAGAAGGACGATGAGTGCTCCAGCATGGCGAGAAGCAGATTCTGAAACACTGGTACACTCGTGCAAATCGTGCAAAATGTCTCATATTATGTCACAGTTGCACAAAATACTATTGCGTGCGCGACAGCTGATCAAGACGTGTACAATATGTTCTTAAAGAGTCACCTGTTGTAAAGGCACTCCATCTTTTCAACAGAATCGACAACCTTACGGATAACGATTTGTTTAGTTGTTCTCTGACTGAGTTCGCAAAAACTGCTTTAAATGTAATTTGTTACCAATCGCATTAGGTTAGCCTGTAAAGATTGTGTAGTATAAATGTAAATAATAAATAATAAATAAAATATGGAACAGTTAGAACAGGTTAAAATACGTTTTCATACCTATATATCGCTGGTAATGTTTTAAGAGTGAAACTATAAAACCATTAACCTACATTATTTCACTATGATTACATTATACGACAACCCATCGTTACGAAAATTAAAACAAACAAAACCATTTCGGCATTCACTAAAGTTTCCCACGGCAATGTTCATTATGATGACCTACCATAATAAACTAGACATTAATTAACTAATGTAATTTTAGACTCTATTGCTGGGAAGGAAGAGCTAAGTGAGTTGTTAATTACATTGGTTGGTCAATATGTAATAAAAAATAGAGCAAGGTTCATATTAGAACCTTTGAAACAGTGTGCCTGAGATTCGATACCATATAGATGAATAGGTATCTTAAGAATTCCAAATAAATTTTCATGCCGGATTGATAGAGGTAATTACTTTAAAAGAACTTATAACATAGATTCAAGTATATCATAAGTAAACATCTTAGCAACAAAAAATAAGAGAAATGGACTCTCGTCATTGATTTTGGAAGAAACCAAAACTGCATTCAAAGTTTTTGAATCTCTCGAATTTTAATCTCGTCGATTCCTTCTGGAACTATGGGAAGTCTTTTTCGGTGAAGGCTGTTAGTAGTTTGGAATATTTGCAAATAATATGCAAATTGTACATTCAAAAATATTTTTTTCTACATGAGAACTCATTGTTTAGATCAACAAATATTTTTTTTTTTTCATGAATGCTTGTTCCTTGTATGGTAATAAAATCTTACCGGTTTTAAAATAATGAAAAGAAATCCCACAAAATAAATATATATCACCACGCGAAGCTACCTTATAAATTAAAGTGCCTTATAAAGTTCAACCAAGTCAGAGCTAGAACATGAATCAAGGGTTATTTACTTAAATAAATATTGAATATTGACTTTTTGTCTTTTTAAATGATTATAATTACATAAAAAACAGTTAAATAAACTTGATAAAAACACTCGTACTGTTTCACAATATCACTTTTTATTACTCCTACCGGTTTCGCCATTATTATTATTCACCATCACCATTCACCAAGGAAATTATTATTCACCATCTGCAATGTAAACAACCACTACACATTTCTTAATTGTTTATTTATTATATTTAACAGTGTTCCTTGATAATGCCGTAAGGCGAAACCGGTTGGAGTAATAAAAAGTGATATTGGGAAACAGTACAAGTGTTTTTATCAAGATTATGATGATGTTTCACCAAGTGCCGACAATCGCAAGTATTAATCACAGTTAAATATATTTTTTGTGTGATAATTCGGGCCATTCGGGCCCGGCGTCAGTCACAATCTTACTTGAAATAGAGATGCAGCTTTTGCACAAGCTTACAACCGCCCTTGACATGCAAAACTAATAACTGTTACTATGAATAACTGATATACTTATGTTTGTAACCTCAACATATCGTACTAAACTTAAAACTAAATATATCAAAAGTTCCTACTAATGTACTATATTCTAATTACTATTAGAGTGCATTACAGTCATGAAATCAATCAGAGACAAATTTAAAAGGACAAATAAAAAAAAAGGCTCCTTGGGCCAGGATTTGAACCTGCGACCTCCTGCTTACATGACAGGTGCGCTACCAACTGCGCTACCGAGGTTCGTATTTGGAACAACGAAGTTTTCCACCATACCTGTACATCGAATTTCTTGTAACCACTTGATATACCAGCTTGTAATGCAGATACTGAAAGCTCACGAGGGCGTTATGTGATTTAACGTCTTGCTCATTCTGAACAGCTACAATACCTGTTGCATCAGACAATTAAGAAATTCTTATTTCTCATTTACCAAGAATATAATGTGGTATACCTGATGCAGCTCGACTGTGGAGGTACCACAATCTTACTCGAACCCCCCCCCCCCCCCGAAATTATTCAGGGGGGAGTAAGAGGACAGCTTTCAGGCACAACCAGGTGGCCCAACCATGCCTGTGACCGATTGATAGCGGTATATCCATACTCAATTGCCGGCCTTTTTATAAAACAGGCTGGTGATGGGCAGCGTCATGGGTTTCGGCAATGCGCTCACCAACCCGCCTGCCCTGCGTGTTTGAGTAGGGGCATTTCTACCAGCAGGACTGCCAACAGTGATAAAATCTTGGAATATGTTCAGCAGTGGACGACAACAGGCTGATGGATGGATGAAAGATTATGTTTTTATTGCGAAATCCATCGCTTTGATACTCTAATTATTATTACAGTGCATTGTAAACTTGAAATCAATGTACTATATTGCTTGCGGTTAATAAACACACCATCTTTGTCGTTTGAAAATTCCAGTAGGTTGATATCCTCTTTTTAAAAACTTATAGACACTACTTATTCAATGAATTCTAATGAGAAATTTCAGTTGGTGAAGATCAAAATCTCCCGCGATTCTATCGTGGATTTTCTCCGCATTTCTTAAGCTGTGATCTATTGCGGCAGTTGACTTTGCTATCATTTTTTGCATTCTTCAGTATGAAATTAATTGATAGGTGGCAATCAGATATGTTTCAGTAGAAAAGTGTCTTTAGTTATTTCAGATATTTACATTTAATTACTTCTGCATTTTGTGTAACAATGTGTTAATATGCCAAGTGGGTGCAGCAAGAAATATTTAACTTCGGTAACAAATAATGTTTCATCATGAGATTGAGCTATGTTAGAAAAAAATAAAGAAAAAACATTTATTTCTCAAAAGTAAAATATTTGACACGTACAAAACGAAATGTACGTACTTACAAAAATATTCACTTAGCGAAACACAAAATAATAAAGTTTATTGTACCTAAAATAGATTAGCACGAAAGCATGCAAGATCTAGAAAATATTAATACAATTGAGCATTTGGTAACAACGAAAGATTAGCAACTGACTACGCACTATGTACATATTCCTCATTTATACACACTTATAATGATAATAATTGATTTTATTTCTAATAATTCTTACGTATGTATTATCGAACCGATACTCCTTGGAGGGCGCATCATAAATAGACAAAAAAACTTAGGTATACCAAACAATAAAATATTTATTTTCAACCAATGCCCAAGCAGCAGGCAATCTGATAAAAGGCTCAATTCTACCACTTACAAGACAAGACAAGACAAATACTCTTTATTGTACACCAAAATAAATAAATAAATAAGATTACTTATGAAAGAAGGTAACAATTGGTGGCCTTATCGCTTATAGCGATTTCTTCCAGACAACCTTTGGGTGGAAATTAATTGTTGGAAAAAATAACGCGAAGGTGGTGCACAAAATAAATAATAATAATTTAATGGATAGCACATACCTAAAATAAATACACAAGTATAACATTGTACATACAAATACATATAATACGATAAATATATATGCTAATATATAACACTAATAAATAATATAATACGTAAACCAAAAGTAAATAAATATTAGTGGCAGAAGAAGAGATTTAACAAACACTTACGAAGAAAGAAAATGATCCTTAAGTAATCTTTTGAAGACAGGCAACGAAGCAAGTTATTCCACAATATGACAGCTTTAACAGCAAAAAAATTACCACAAAAATTTGTAGTGTGAGATGGAATTGCTAAAAGGAATTTTTCGGAGGACCGTAGAGTACGGTCATGAGTAGAGTGCAGGAATTTAAAGCAATCTTTAAGATATGATGAAGTTGAAGGATTGAATAGTACAGAATAAAGAAGAGAAAGAATGTGGGCGTCACGCCTAAGGCGAATTGGGAGCCACTGAAGTTGGCTTACGTTGCATACCTATAATCGAAATTACCTGGGCAATATGAATAATGCTTATTCATCTAACCGGGGATCACATAGTAGGGCCCTGCGTGAGATGCGTAATTCAAATACGACAATAGTCGCAAGAAACAATACAAAACAATAGAATACGGAATCGACAGCGTCGCTAGCCTACGGATAAATTTCCCTACCTTGGGAATGAGGTTCCCTGAACAATTGTTGAGGACAACAGTTTCTCCGACAATTTTAGATGATAATAATACGGCTGCAAGTTTAAGCGCTGCTGTTTTGGTTGAAGACAGAACTCACCTTAGGCATTTTACTGGCGATACAACTGTGTTGTAGGTATAAATAAATAGTCGATTATTACGTACAAAGAGTTCTAAATAAAAAATGGGAAATGACAAATCACATCACGCGAGGTTAATAGTCTGGCTTTCTTTCAACTATACTAAGAATAAATCAATTTTAAAGTGTCTTGATGTTTGTACCAAGTTGCAAGTAATGTGTAAAGTTGCATTATTTATAATTGCCATTTTAACCAGCCAGTATTTTTTAATTCTTTTTGTAAAATGTCTATACACTTATGTATGAAATCTTTTGCAAGTCTTTGATCAAATGCTACACATTTTTTGATACAACTAAGTTTGAACTTACAACGATAAATCTGGTAGTTGGATGAATATTTTCACAGATCTTCTAATAGGGTCATAAATACAACGTGTAACAGAAAGGTGTAACTATATTTGAAAAGCTTATTCAGTCAATGGTATATAACAACTTTAACTATGGAACAAACGCAGTATCTCGAAAAAAAAAATCAACTGTTTCATAGAAAAATGTAATGCCGTTCGGCCAAAATGGAAGGGCAGATTTTTTTTTAAGATTTCAAGGTTGGCTCTATAATAAAAGTTGTTCTACCATTGACTGAATAAGCTCTTCAAATATGGTTACACCTTTCTGTTTCACGATATATATGTACAAGAAAATAACGCTCTACGGAAGTTTTAATAATTGTTTGTCCATTCGCTACGTAGGTAGCTCAAACTAAAAATAGCTGAACTGATTGAGCAAAGTCTCAAAATGTAGCATGCATTGTGTGCAAAATGATACTGAAAATAACACTGAACAAAACATAAAATATGATAAGTCCGTATTTGCAATAAAAAAAAAATGTGATGTTGACGTCGTCTTTTGTTGATAGAATTTAGCGACAAAAAATGTAAAACTATGATACCCGAAATAGTTATTTAGTATATTGATAACTCAGTTGCCGATAGTTAATAAATGACACATTCTGAAAAGTTTGCATCGTACACTAAGAACGGTTTCTATAAATATTTAATAATTGAAAAAACACTTTATTTTACATCAGCATTTTGTCCACGGCTTTAACCCTATCATATTGGGTCGTAAAACTCGTCTTCAAATGACGTCGTATGATTGTTGATTGTTTCAGTGACAGTCCAAACTTGGAAGCACTTCTGGCAACCCTTCGGCAATACATCTCATGTCAATATGTTTATATTGTTATTTTTTGTCTTGCGATTACGATCGTAGTTTTCATTTAAATCCGCCCGAGATTTCGGGCTAAAATTAAATCAATGTTTCATGCAAATTATAAAAATTATAATTAAATAGATACAATTCATTTATAAACGCAAAGCTTCAGCGCCAACCACGACCTCATTGCTAAGCCCTGGGGCGGTAATTTGGCGACCGCAGCGCGTGCTAGCGAGATAATGCCTGTACGGAACCCTAATTCAAATAATAATTGGCGAGAAATTGAAGTCTCTTCTAACTCGGAAGGAAATTGAAAAATGGTAATCTCCGAAATTGGCGGGTTGGCCTTCGTTTGAGGTCGCGCGATAATGACGAAGTTTAAAAGTTTTGTGCAAAAGTTCGTTTCTAGCTTTAAATATTCATCAGATAAACTTTACATAAATTTCAATATGAACAGATTTCATGTCGAGAAAATCGACTTTCGCCTGAATTTCAGTTTCAACAATAGAAAACTCACAAAATACTCACCGATTATTACGAAAACCTTCATCTTCGTTGTTTCCAGCTTACGTCACAGTTGCACAGAAAAAATCGAAAAAATTTCGGTTCGGAAAAATATTGTGTTCGGAATTCAAAATTGTTTTGTTCTTTCGCGGCGGCGATCGTCGCGCGTAACCGCCAAGCCGCGTGTGGTGGAGTTTGCGTGCGCGAGCGCAGCCGTGCAAGCACGTTCACTTTCTACAAGCAAACGTAGTGGGGCCGTCGGGACCGCATCGGGAAACGAAGGGTTTGTTGACTCTAGAACACGATTTGCCTTAACTAGTAGGTTGTCATGGGCTTGATGATCTGCTGTTTATCTGTTGTTAAAGCTGGCAATTCGCAGCTGATCTAAATATAGGTAAAGTTTGTTTCCTTAATCGCAGCTGTAAACGAAGACGTCAAAGCTACAGTTTTGCCGGACGCTTATAATCCTTCACTTATTTAATACTTATTAATTACTTATTTATACTTATTTTTAAATAACTAATTTATAAATTTACATTTTATTAGAAGGTAGCGGCGCGGCAGTTTAGTCGGTAGAACCCAGCGTTCTTGCAGCGCAATCTTGAGACCCAGGTTCGATCCCAGTGTCACCAATGAGTTTTTAGAAATTTATATGCATAGTATTGTATTACATATTACTTCTTACATCTCAATTCTATCGCGGAACGCATAGACCTTTTTAATTGTGCTCTAAGTGAATTCACTAAAATAGCGTTATATACACTGTGTTATAAACATAAGTAGGTTTAGTAAGTTTGATGGAATATGTAGTTAATAGTGTTATTTTGTAGATTTGTAAGATAAAATAAGTCAAACACATCCTATCGCATTAGGTTGCATTCCTGTAATGGTAGGTGTAAGTTGGGAAAAAAAAATAAAAAAAAATATTGCTGAACGGTAAAGGAAAACATCATTAGGAAACCTGCATGCCCTAAAAAGCGTACATTTGTGCTCGAAGAATGGCGATAGGACTCATTAAGAATATAAATAAAAACTATCGGCGAGATGTCAAATTCCCCGCATAATGCTAATCCCCAATAAATCGCCAATCAATTTGAGATTCCTAGCAGTTTGGGGAATTCTCCACAAATTGGCAACGCCAATTTATGGCAAAAAGACACAGGGTGTCTAAAAAACGGTCTCAGTAAAAAGAGTAACGAAATAAAAACGCGGTAAACCTAATAAATATCAGAAAGCATTGTACCAAATCGTGAATTCGTGACGTAATCAGCACTATTTATACGTCATCGCACCAGATAAAGTTACAGCTAGTGCCACAGTTGCGATTTACTGTGAGCTAGTTACGTTCTTCGTGACGTCAAAGTCGTGCTGATCATGGAAACAATTAGCTATCTAAGTTACTCTCAGTTACAAAGTACCAATTTCCGTGCTAAAAACTATATATATGTCTTTGGTTGATTCAATTATATCTTATGGTCTGGACTGCTATTGATCTATATTCAAAACATACATGGATAAGATTGAAAATATACAATTAAAATTTTTAAAATTCCTAGTCAGTAAAAATGTTAGAAAAAAACACAAAAATAATATCAAAATATTGTACTCAATCTGTAAAATTCTACCGGCTTCATTAAAATATAAATATATAATTGCAGTAAATAGCCATAGCACTCCAGATCATAAGATACCTAAACAGCATGGGCTCAACACGAGAGCTGCTGCGCAAGGGAAATATGAAACTGTAAAAGTGAATAACTATTTTGGCGGCAGAATGTTAAAGCGCAAAATTCCAATGTTATATAATGAAATGCCTATTCATATAAGATCTGAACAAAATAAAAATAAATTCGCGAAGTTATATAAAACTTACCTTTTACAAAACATGAAAACATTGACAGATTAAAATAGCATTTCATTATTTACTATTAATGTACCTAACTACTTATAATTTAGTACATAACTATCTAATTTATAGAAAAAGAAGTGCGACTCCCTCCCCACAGACAAACCAAATTTCTAATTGGTTTTGTGGGATGTATTTAGATTAAGTTATCTTTGAAATAAATAAACATATTCATTCATAAACATATTCATTCATTCAAGTTCAGACTATATATTTGCGCCTTTTTGAGTAGAAACCTTAGGGCCGTGGGGTCCAGCCGCGAAGCAGATGCTCATGGTAATATCTTCGCGACTGGTCGACGTTTCGGAGGATTGTATTTTAATTAACATCTTCCCTTGAAAATGGTGTAAAATCCGAAACCGTTTGGGAGAAAACACTTTGAAACCTACACTTTTTTTTGCGTAGTTCTATCGACGAATGTTTAGTTTTCATGTAACTCTGAATGGAGTTTAGTTATCTAGGGTTAATGAAATTGCACGTACAAATGAAACCATTTTATAGAAATTCAATAAAATAATCCAATCTTTTCTACTGAATCCCAAACCCCGAGTATAAGAAATCCCTAATGAATATAGCAATGAAGCCGATGGACTTCGTCTTTGATAGATCGTCCACTTTTGCTCATATGTCCTCTCGACATTGAGATATTGATTCTTTGCTATCCTGCTTTTATTTACTAAATGAGGTTTGGAAATGATAAAATTGGCAAGTAAAATAATGTTTAGAAAAATTTATTTGATTGTTCCCATTTGAAATTAAAATAAAAAATATTTTCGAGAAAAAAATATTTTGTCATTTTATCCCACTCCCATCGTCGGTGTCAGTCGGCGTAGGTCCATTGACCGTTCGTAAATAAGTAATATCACACTCTTTCAAAGGTAATAATGCATATATTTTAAATCCCGTGTCCCGCAAATTCCCGAGATTATAATTTTTTTGTTCCCGGGTCCCGGGATTGTCAAAAATCCGGGAATTGAGAAACCCTAAACCCACCCCATACTATAAAACGCGGTAAGAAGCGTTAGCGATAAAAATTGTATGGAAAGCGTTACAATATAAAGGCCAAATTGTTACAATTTTTTCCGCCTAGCTTCCATTCGTTAAGCTTCTGGGGTATAACGTGCGATAAGGAACATCGTTCCAAAAAGCTTTCACGCCGAACTTTAAGATGTCTCTTCTGAGCGTCATCCGAAAATGACTCTATTAATAAAGTTATTTCTCTATTTATTTATTTATTTAAGATACATTTGCAGAAGACACAAAAAACATTGATGGTGGACAAGATTAAGGGTACAGTTCTGTTGTACGTTCCTTATAAATGTATACATCCTTCGCAAATAATATTTAAAACTATATAAAAGAAAACATCGGTAACTTCTAAAATTAAACATAACAGAAGAGCTTAAGATAAAATATGAACTTAAAAAAAATATATATATGTATATGAACTTAACAAAAAGAAAACGAAATATTAACATAATGGCATAACTTTTGCAATTTTCTGTTTGTAATAATTGATTGAGTCAGAGAAAATATCGATGTTAGGATCTTTAATACAAATGGTTGTATAGCTTTGGCAAATTCTATTGATGGGGGAGTGTGTGCCTGTGTTGGTTCTGGTTTGGCGTCCTTTTAAGATTTTTGTAATGGGTTGTCGTGGAAAATTATAGGGAGCTATTAAGGAAATTTTCCCTAATATATCGCTGCAGGTGATTTTACCATTGATGGTTTTATGCAGGAAAATGAGGTGCGGCGGTTTCTTAGTGATGCCATTTTCAAAAACTTTAGACGCTGGTCATATGGACTTCTGTGGGAGACACCTGAGGACACAAAGGCAAGATGTCTTGTGAAAGCACGCTGTATGCTTTCAAGGCGTTGTGAGTAAACGGCGTATGATGGGTTCCATGCAGATGAGGCGTATTCCAGCGAGCTACGCACCAGAGCATTGTATAGTAAAATCTTTGTACGGGGGTTGAAGCCTTTCGTGTTGCGTTTGATAAACCCTGACATTTGAGCAGATTTTTTTGCTACCACATTGATATGGGGGATGAATGTTAGCTTTGAGTCCAGAGTGACTCCCAGGTCTTTAATCTCGCTGACTTCTGTCAGTTTCTCGCCATTCAGGTGATAGGCTGAGATAAGAGGTAATCTTTTTTTGGTAAATTTAATATAGAAGCACTTTTTAACATTTAATTTCATTTCATTATCGTAACACCAGTGTTGTAATCTATTTAAGTCATCTTGTAATAAAGTGAAATCGCTTGGGCAATTAACGGGCAAGAAAATTTTGAGATCGTCTGCGAATAATGATATTTGACAATTATGAATTTGTGAGGCGATATCGTTAATAAATAGAGAAAATAGTATTGGACCTAAGTGAGAACCTTGAGGTAGCCCGGAGTCGGCATCATATAAGCTAGATTGAAAACCATTAACGGCTACAATTTGTGAACGTTTTGCAAGGTAAGATATAAACCAATGGAGCAGGGATCCATGTATTCCGCTTGCTTCAAGTTTGGCGATGAGTAGGGTGTGGCAGACTTTGTCGAATGCGCTGCTGAGGTCCGTGTAAATTACATCAACTTGGAGGCCAGCATCGATTTTTTGCGAGATGTTAGATACAAAGGAGACTAAGTTGGTTTCGGCAGAACGTCCCTTTCTGAAACCGTGCTGGGAGTCGCTGATGATGGGATCTAAGTGACGAGTGATGATGAGACAAACAAGGGTCTCAAATAGTTTTGAGAAGCAAGACAGAATTAAGATAGGTCTATAATTTTGTACGTTACTATTATCGCCATTTTTAAGTATGGGTATTATCCTTGACTTTTTCCATTCGTTCGGGAAGTGGCCTTCGCTCAAGGAACGGTTAAAAACCATGAACAGAGGATAGACTAGGGATGAGGCACAGCGTTTGACAAATAAGGGAGGGATGCCGTCTGGGCCCGGACCTTTGAATATATCTAGTTGCTTAATTTTATGCAGAATTTCTTTTTCACTGATCTGTATATTACATATGGTATTATTCGAATGGGGTGATAAATTATTTGAGCGATGATTTAGGTTGGGTGAGTACGTAGAGGAGAAATGAGCGGCGAAAAGATTGGCGACTGCGGGACCTGAGTCAGCAATGCGATCGTTTAGGTGCATGTTAACAGGTATTGAGGATTCTCCTTTTCGTTTATCTTTAAAATAGCGCCAGAAAGCTTTGAGAATTTTTTCAAGATCTATTTCGAGATTGTGTTTGTAATCATTGTAACATTTGTTATGTAATTTATGACACCTACTGCGTAGCAATTCATATTCAAATTTATCTCTTGGGTTTTTAAATTTACGGTATTTTTTTCTCAGTTTGTCTTGCTCTGAGATAAGTTTAGTTAGCGCTATTGTATACCATGGCGAATATTTATATTTCTTCGTCCTTCGTTTAGGAACGTATTCGTCTACTACTAGCTGTAGATGGTTATAAAAAGTTTGGACCATTTCATTGACATCGGTGCAGTTATTTAATGTAATATACCAGTCAGTACTGTTAAGTTTTAAAAAGGTATGCAGAAAGTTTGCGAAGGCAGAATTTGAGTGATTTTAAAACACTTTTTCTAAGAAAGTGTACCGATTTTTTCAATTAAAAATCGAATGTGTGTATTACTTACATTGAGTAGTCTTTATTTGAAGAGGTTTAGTCACTCGACTATAAATGGCATGGTATTTATCAATCCATAAACAAAAGTAAAGAAAAATTTTGCCAGAATAGCCGTCCAGGGCCCGTAGCATAGTGTTTCATCGCGCGCTATGCGACTTAGTTGAATCACAAGTGCGAGGAAGATACAATGTTTTTGCGATTAAACAGTACGTTACGGTCCTTGCACTTGTAATTCAACTAGCGGCGTCGCGTGGCGTATGACCACGCTAAATAAGCAACTCGATGTGTGTCGGTACAAATATCAACGGAAACGACATTGAAATAATGTTTATTTTAGCGTGCCTTGAGAAGTGGCTGTTACGACAACCACTGCGTCTCCGGCTAGCGCAAAATAGGAAAAAATAATACTTTTCACATGGACGCCATGAACGGAAAAAAATTTTGAACTTAAATTTTTTAGATCTAAAATTTGCCTATAATTTGGTGAAATAATAATTAAAATTGCTTTAGGCGTTTGGAAGGAGTAAGAGAATGTTTGTGTTAATCATGTGAAACTTTCGATGACTTTCGATTTTTTTTGTCAAAACTTACAATAGAAAAACAGTTTATGAAACTTAAAATTATTTTTGACTCTATAATGCCTATCATATATTTTTATGAAAGTTTTTGGACCACCCGTGTGGGAGGAGTAGGACTTCAAAGACAGGTCCAAATTGCAGTTGGCGTAATCATTCGCCTTCGGGCCTATTGTGTATCTCTAGTTGCCTTCTGGACTGGGTGTCTATCATCAAAAACATAGATATACTATCGAATTCCGATGTTCTAAGGATATTTTCGCACTTGAAGTGACGACACAGATTGTTAATAGTTCAATACCCACTAAAGGCAATTTTGAAATTTCAGTTTTTAGCTATGTTTTTGATGATAGGCACCTCGTGCAGTTGACAACTAAAGATACACAATAGGGGGGCAGCTGGTGCTCAAAAATTTACGCCGTGGTAAGAATCTGTTTCACATATAGAATCGAGAATTGAAAGAGAATTAAAGTATTAATGATTTCACAGATATTACAATATGTAGAGTAGGTATTCATCATTATTTGGTATTCCATTGTAGTTATTATTTCAGTTACGCTAAAGGTCATAAGCAAAAAGTACATCACGTTACAACCGTTGTGAAAAGTTAAGTAACTAATTGTACTAAATAACCGTTATTCTCCCACAAAGCTTAATAGGTACAAGATTAAGTTAATCTCCACTGACGTAAACCTGAGCAGACAGCACTGTTTATCTTGGGTGCAATAAAAAAAAACCGGCCAAGTGCGAGTCAGACTCGCGTACCTAGTGTTCCGTATTGTGGATGATAAATTTAACTTTAATTTTTTTTCGTGAATTTCTCAACCGCTTTATTTTTTCTGTAAACACATATTACCATGATTTTTTTCATATTTTTTGGTCCACTAGTTTTGGAGATAAGGAGGAGGGACATACAATTTTTTATGGTTTTTCAAGGATTTCTCGAAATAGATACAAATAAATATAGCCAAACCATATATTTTACAATCAACTTTTTAATACATACAATTTGATACCCATATTGTGTTTTTATAAAATATTTTTTTATTTATTTTACTTCTTTTTTATTTTTTTTAATCGCTTTAGTTTTTCTGAAATTAGCCAGTTATGATCTATTATCGTCATTTTTTTATATTTTTCGTCCTACCAGTTTCGAAGATAAGATATACATACATATATTTGTGTTTTTTTAAAGATTTCTAGACACCAGTGCCAGTAAATATAGTAAAAGTATAAATTTTATTACAATCAGCTTTTTAATATCTACAATTCGTTACCCATATTGTATTTTTAGGATAATATTTCTTATTTTTCTCACTTTTGTTTTGGAAATAATTTCAAAGTTTTCATTTTTTTTTTACAAATAAATGGTACTTTTGTGCCAAATTTCATGTCTTTATCTTTAACGGTGCTAAAGATATGAGCCTGTGACATACGGATGGACGGACGTACGGACGGACAACGGAGTCTCACCATAAAGGTTCCTTTTGTATTTTTTAGGTACGGAACCATAACAACATACATAAGATGGTGCAAAATTAACTGTGAATACTGTGATTATGTTAATGAATTTACTAAGACAACGCAAAACAGAAGGGTAGTCATATTTGAATATGATGAATTTGAACTGTTTTTGAAGATTTCATTTTTATAATCAAACTGAAAAAAAAAAAAAAAAAAAAAAAGTAGATATAAAATCTTGAAATCAACTTTCAAACAAAGAACAAATCATTGAAATAGTTATTGAATTACAGGAATTATGAACTCATGAATTTGTAAGAAAATTTCAGCAATTTCATATGTAAAGACCTATTATTATTTTAAGAGTATGACATAGCCAAAACAAAAACCAGTTCCGGGCGTGGCCTATTCTATTTTACGATAGCGCGCGGGGGGAAATTCGTCCCGGTCTCTAAGCTCGCGTCACCATAACAAAAATACGAATAGAGTGGACGAGGCAGGGTCAAAAGTAATACGTATTTTATTTTATCTAATTTATTAGTGTATTTCGATCATCGTCACACGGCATTGATCCTACTTGCTATCACGTCGGGACGTAAATTTATTATGGTCGGCTAAAAGTGGTTTTTTGAGTGTTTGATTTTTCAGTTGACCCTCGGAACATTTCAGACACTCCTTTAGAGATACATAATAATATCGTGACGGTTAATTGTCACCATTACCCATTCTTTAAATATTTTTCGCCCGTTGAGCTAGTTTTACACTTGCGGGAAAATAAATTGGTCCAAAAATTTCTTTACAAATTTTTTTTACTAAAGTTGTTATTACAAAAAGTGGACACTAACAAATATTCTCAGAAGGAATGCACCACGTCACTATCTATCTCACTGTAGCCTATATCAATTATGCCTCTCTCTTTCAACCACGTTTAACTGCGTTACTATCTAATTCCAACTCATTTTAAATAGCGTCACTATTTATCTAACATTATAGACAATTTATTGTTAAAAGTTTGCTATATGCATAAACATATTTTAATGATATTATGGTATCTTCAAAATAATTGGGTTTTCCATAAGCGTGATATCAGATTATTAAAGAAATTTACGGCTGGTATCACGACGACGGATAAGCCAATTATTTTATTACTATTGTTATATAATTAAAAATATGTTAATGCATACAGCAGACTTTTAACTTTAAGTTTTCTTAACTAAAAGTTGTATTTTTACTTATTGAAATTGTATTTCTCATCAAGAAGTGCAAGATGACAAGATATTCAAAATAAGTTAATTGAATTTGTGAAATGGTTTCAGGTCAAAACAGTTTTCCATGAAACGGTAATTGTTTATACTTAGCAAAGTGTGTAAACTTAGTCATCTTAACATGAACGACGCCTGTATTTCTCTCTTTTTTATTTCCAGTATAGATAAAAATATACAAACTTGTTAAACTTTGCGTAAAAACGAGGCAATATTGACGATATCCTGACAGCTATTATAATGGTGTTTTATCAAATTTTGCTTTTTGGGCTGTATAGAGACGTAGTTAGATGTCACTAAAATATACTCATGAAAAAAGATATGAAGAAAATAAGCTGTAGACTTCACATTCGATTTATACCTATTGTATGAATTTTAAGAAAAATACAGGGGTAAAGGGACCTCTTAAGGAAAACCTTGTATTAAACTATTTGTTATCTTAGTAAAAAATAATTTAAGGAAAAAAATAAACAAAGCTATCGCCACATTGAACAGTAGATAATTAATCCCTTTAGAATAGAACAACATGGTTTTCATATTTTTTACATTATTTGTTCAACAATTCCTTTCTGTGTTGACTTTTAAATGCAAAATATTATCTCAAGTGTTCATCCCTACATTTTCATAGTGAGAAAATTTGTATGAAAAACGTACAAAAAAAACGTAAAAACCTAAAACGTAATATAAATAAAAACGTCAAAAGTATGTTTTTACAGCTCTATAGAGGGCCGTTAATATTGGTATTTATTAATTTTACCCAGAAAAAATTGTCTAGACAAACGGACAGACAGACAAACATAGGGATAACAAATTAATCCTAAAAGAGTTTCATTGTTTTCATTTTGCGTAACAGAACCTGAACATGTACCGACAGGATTATCTACGATCTAATAATTTTGCCATGCACTGTAAATATTTCAAAATAAATTTCTATATTTTAAATGCTTGGCGATTTATCCCAAGTAAGTGTACCTATATAATTTGCAAAAAACTTCACTTATTAGACCTGAAATGGTGAGCCAATACTAGAGGGTAATTTCACGAAATACAGATCTCAGTAAGTATAAGTAAATTAATTTGGGTTTCAATAATGTTCACAAAATTATTCTTTTAGAGTAACATATATTATTTTCCCGCATAAAAGTATGAATTCAATCCAAATTCATTCAGTTTTGTTGTTATGACTATGGCACGATGTAGCTAAATCACTCATACGCATATTTTGTTGAGTTTTTAACGGCAGGAATATGATGCTCCTCGAAATATTACTTTATAAAATTAATTTCAATGTGTTTTGAAGTAGTTTTGGGAGATATTTATAGCTTGCAAAAAAGGGCACAGGTTCCACGTCTTACGGGCGCCAGCGCTAGGCGTAGACTGACAATATCTTGCTGCCGCTGACTGCATCAGTGGATTTACGTATTTTTGGAAAAAGGGGGTGCTTTTTTTGACCCGAATAACGTGGTATTTGGAAAATGAATAGATATCATTCACACTAATTTTATTAAAAAAAAGCCAACAAAATCGCGAAAGCGATACCTGAAACAAAATCGATAAGAAGTGTGCAATAGAGGGTTACAAAAAAATTCATTGACAGTACAAATATGAATCTATTAACGTGGTTTGTGGAAAATGAATACCTTAAAGTTCAACCAAAAACATGTATTTTTTTTATGGCTATACGTAACCTAATTATTGCAACAAAATCATCCGAAAGCTGACATTTTATTTCTGTTTGTATTTTCGTTCCCCTTAACGGACGGCCAAATGAGCGAAACTGTACTATATTAACACTCACATAGAGTGAATTCACAATGTGAATTTATGCAAAAATACAATAATCAAGCTAATTTTTTGAAGTGCACGCCAGGTAGCGGAAGCGATATTTTCGATATTTACAGGTCAGGGCCCGTAGCATATTGAGTTTCCTCCAAATTCTCTACAGAAAACGGCAATTTCATATTTAAAGACCTAATATATCCAAATCTGTATAAAAAAACAATAAAAGTTATCATTCTTACTTAGTACATAAAATTAATACAAATCAATGTGCACCTCGGGGATTGAATCCACGACCTTTGGGTTAGTAGGTGAGCGCTCAACCACTCGGCCAACACTTCATTTACTTTCATTTAGCTGAACAGCAAAATAACTTCATATTCAGCGAATTAGAGTTGCTGTTTAATTTCTGTGCATAAAATCGGTAATTTTAATTCACAATGATAACAGCAATTGACTTCATAACAATGCACATTTGAATACATACATACTGGGAATAGGATATTTGGTTTTTGTTCCGTGGTGGAAAGAGCATAATTATTAAGCCTTTTTATTTCCCATATATCAAAAAGGTTTAATAATGAATCCACATAAAGTATCAACAATTTATACGAATTAAGGCGAGGAATTTGAATTTATTTATTTATTACTTATTTTGGAAAACTAGCGACTATTTTAATAACAATAGTAAAAAACTTAAATTAACTCTAGCTAGTCATTTAAAGTTTCCGCAGATTGAAAAATTTTTGCAGTTTTTGGATTCATTTTTGCTACTTTCAATATGAAGCTACTAGTTTGGTAAATTAATTAATTTGAACCTTTTTCTAGATTTCTGTAATACAGAAACGCGATTGAAAAACTTTCACTCGATATAAATAATAATTAAAATGAGGTCTTCATCGACACAGTTTTTCAAAGTTTGACAAAAGAGTGAGATACAGACCTCAACGATATTTTATTAGATAGTTTTAAATAATATCTTTAATTTTGTATTTGGAAATTTTTATTGCTATTTTAGTTTTTTTTTTTTTTTTTATAAAAAAGCTACTTTTGTCTGTTTCTGCCTGAATTCGTCACTCTCTCACTGTGTTTTTCCGCTTGGAGTGACGGTGGCCGTTTAAAATCCAATTCCTCTTCCTAATAATTTATGTGGAACGCTCTGACAAACAAACACAAATCTCGGACATATATCATGTACAAGATAAACTAAAATTTTTCTTCATTGTTCACTCATAAACGAGCCGAATCATAACATTTCGTGAGAACCCTAATGGACTAGGACAGTCGGTAACCCTATGTATCAAGTAACAAGATGGGACCAATTTGAAGTTGTGTAGAAAAAAACTACATCAAAATAAATAGGGTTGGCTTGGCGCAAACTGGAGCATTTTGTTTTTGCTGAATTGAATGTACAAAATGCTAATTTTGATGTAGTTTTTTTCCTACACAGCTCCGAATTGGTCACATCCTGTTACTCTATACATAGGGTTACCCACGGCTATATTGTTATATAGGTATAGGTAGCAATTCGAATTATCAGAGAGAAAGTAGGAGTCAAGTTATTGTAGAACACGTGAAAAAAAAAAAAGCGGATGTAATTTTGGTTGTCTACAAGCTATCGGATGTGCACTATCTGTTATGGATTTTATAGAAGGCGACCGAAAATACGACTTTTGTCGAAGAATAGCGTATTATGTAAATAATACTACTACACAAATAATAAATGTTTGTCCACACATAGTAGCATAACACTAAAAACACTGAATTGATTTTGATGAAATTTCTTACCTCATAATTTATAATAAAATGAAATAATAAAATAAAAGAATCATCAAAATTTGATAAATTTAAGTTACAAAGACTTTCTCTACACTACACTGTTCAAAATATAAAAAAAATACACCGACATTAACTAAAAAGATAAAAACTAAAAGGTTCCATCCATCCATCAGCCTAGTTCGTCCACTCCCGGTGGTCGTCCTGGAAGAATTGCCCATACACACACACGCTCGGCAGGCGGGTTGGTGAGCGCGGTGCTGAACCCTCGCACCAGTGACGCCGCTGCCAGTCACCAGTCTGTTCCTTATAAGACCCAGCTATTAGAGATGGTTATACCGCCATCCATCGGTCCCAGGCATGGTGGGCCTCCTGTTTTTTTACCTGTGAGCTGTCCTCTTATTCTCCCCTGAATCACTTCGAGGGGGTGTCCAAGTAAGATGGTGGTACCTCCACAGTCGAGCCCGGCATCAGCTCTACCACATGTGGTAAAAAAAAACTAAAAGGTTAGCTGGTAGAAAATACTACAAAGTATTAAACACGCCTGTGTGCTGAAGTTTAACTTGCGCAATAAATAATTTTACTAAAAAGTCAAAAATAAGATTTGGGCGGCCGCAGTGAGCGGTTTGATGTCAGTCCCTAAAGTACTTTCAATAAAGTACTTAACAGACTGACATCAAAACGCTCACTGCAAAAAAACAAAGTTTTGTAAAAAGAAACAAGTCAACCAAGGGTTATTTGTTCCTTTTTGGACCTTACTTATGATTTTTAGATTAGCATCAACCGGCTCTCATCAAACATTCCCTTTTAGAAAACTAAACAACAAACATCATCATTATATCTTTTGTCTTTGTCTTGTTAAAGTGCTCTTAGCATCACTTAAAGAGAATAAATATAAAGAGAATAAAGGTCCAATTAATGAGGGTCTGACTGTAAAGCCGCGATACCGGGCTACTAGTGCCAGGGTCATTTACAAAACTGACACGGGTCAGACCTCAGACCACACAACATAGGGGACACTGCACCATTTATACTTGTCTTATTGCATTAATTAAAATGAATATTAATATTATATATATGTATAATGTATACAGGATGATTGGAAATTGCTCTGATTCCGCTCGGGGAAAGATGCCATGATTAATTTGGAGTGATTTGACCCCTATCACTTGGGTGTCGCAAATCTGCTATTTTAGAGAAATTTTTAATTTTTAAATTGAAATTTTTAATTCTTTGTTATCGTGATTTTAGACATGCAACATAAGATTTTGCAATTGTTTGAGTGATTAGCTTTAAAGAGATCGACTAATCAGTGAACACCAAATTTCAGGCCAAAAAACAAGAAAACTTTTTCTGTAGCGTTTCTTATTTGCCAAATTTCGCAATTTTATAAATAAAAATAAGAATATCGATTTTCTCGAAAATGGCGGATTTGCAACCCCCAAGTGATAGGGGTCAAATCACTCCAAATGAATCATAGTTTCTTCCCCCGAGAGGAAAAAGAGCAATTTCCAATCATCCTCTATATTAATTATGTTAGAATGACATAGATGGTTATGTATATTTAAATATACTTGTTTTTTTTTTCAATTAATTTTATAGCATGTTACAGGCCCGTAGCCAGGAGTACGCCAGGGCAAGTTTAGCCTACCCTAGCCGCTAACCAGAGAGCTTGCTAAGGATTTCGAAATTTCGAGATAATAAAGCCGATTCTGAAGGCTTTCATTTTAGTTTTAGTGCTGTCAAAACTTACAGTTTTCCAAAGTAATTTAGCTTCTATTCGTTACACTTATGAACTGTTTTGCAATGAAGAAAATTTAGTTTTGACATCACTTAAACTAAAATTAAAGCCTTGATAATCGGCTTTATTAATAATATTGAAACTAAATATTTTTTACCAGAGGATTGATTCAGAGAACAATAAATAGTTTTGTCCAGAAACGTGACTCGGCCTCACCGAACATAAGTACTACCTCTATAGATTGGAACAATCAAGAAATCATTTCGCTCGGAAAAGCGGCTCGGCCTTCGGCCCCGCAAAAGACACTTTACCTGAGAATTAAATAAGAGATAACGTAATAATTTCTTTTGAATGGCGGCTCGGCCTTTGGCCTCGCCAAAAACACTTTACCAGAGGATCGATTCAGAGAAAAAGAAATAGTTTTGTCCGGAAACGCGGCTCGGCCTTCGGCCTCTTGAACATTCTATATAATGAAATCAATTATAAAAAAATCCTTCATTAGGAACCGTGGCTTGGCTTTCGGCTTCGCCAAGGACACTTAAGCAGAGGATCAAAATTCAGAGAACAAGAAACAAGGGATCAAATCAGTTATCAAAAATTACTTCGTTTGGAAAGGAGGCTTGGCCTTTCAATACCAAAGCAGTACACATACCCTGGAGCCGTATTTTTGTATCGCTATTTTTCAATTCACAGCGAGACTGTTGTAACATTATCAACTACCAGCTAAACCTGTACATAGATGTACTAACACCTTTACTGAAATCCGACTGTACAGAGGAAAGAATTTTATTGTATTCTAAATAAGATATTATGTAGGCAAGCGAACACGTAATCGTATGTGGTTTGCTGGAAGAAATCTCTGCTTAGAGATAAACTCGCCTATGTACATGTTATTTCTAAGCACAACTGCTATGATATTTATGTGTATAATAAAGAATTTAAGAAATCGTTAACTTAAGAGGATGAACTACCTAAGCAACTTTTTTTATTACCCGTCCAGCGGGCCTATTATGTATCTCAAGTTGCCAACTGAACTGGGTGCCTATCATCAAAAACATAGATATACCATAGAATTCCGATTGAAGTGACGACACAGTTCGTAAATAGTTCAATACCCGCTAAAGGCAATTTTGAATGTTTAGTTTTTATCTATATTTTTGATGATACGCACCCAGTCCAGTTAGTAACCAAAGATACAGAATAGGGGGGCAGCACAATAAGTTCAATGGTAAAGACCATATCTTAATCGTGTAGTTCGAACCATAGTCTAATAAACTTCAATGAGTATCTTGTATTTTCTTATTCCTTAATTAAAGTAGATATAAGTCATTTGTATAGTATAAGTTTAATGTTAAAAAAAAGACATGATCTTGCTAAGTTTCTTGCCCTTCTTCTTAGCAAGGCTAATCGAATGGGCGGAAGCAGGCATGTATTTATATACATATATACATACATATACACACACACACACCTAATACATATTCTTAACATTTGTATTTTATGACGAAATTTGTTTAAAAACATTATTTCTGTAACAAACTAAAGATGTATTAAAGATGACAATATCGGTTAGCCTATCATTATAAAGTTTACTAACACGTCTAGTGAAGCTGTTGTTTGCATAACTAGTTTTACACTTTGCAATAGAAAACAAACTTTATATTTCACAATATTAAGCGGCGGTACCTCAGGCACTGGCCTCCCATCTTGAGACCCAGGTTCGATCCCCGGTCGGGCATGTACTAATGAGTTTTTCGGAATTTCGTGCATAGTATTTGTATTACCTAAAATTTACCACTTGCTGAACGCTGAAGGAAAACGTCGTAAAGAAACCTGCATGCCCTAAAAAGCGTGTATTTGTGCCCGAAGAACGGCGATAGGGCTCACCACTCACGTTATAATCGTCAGTGAAACGCGGGTGTACCGATTGTGAACTGTGGCTTGCATTTCACAGTTCACACTTGGGAACACCTCTGACAATCCCTTGGGGATTCATGTCGTGACGATATATTTTTTTATTTATATAGCTATAGCAAGCGTGTACGCAATTCAAAATTTTTAAAGTGTTTGTGCATTTATCTACATACATTTAATTAAACCAAATCTTTGTCTTTTAACGTTCGTTATGAGACATAACGTTATCACTTCATAGTATAAAACAAAGTCGCTTCGTGCTGTCTGTCCCTATGTATGCTTAGATCCTTAAAACTACGCAACGGATTTTGATGCGGTTTTTTATAGATAGAGTGATTCAAGAGAAAGGTTTTTACGTGCAAAGCCGGGGTGGGTCACAAGTAAGATATAAGATATAACTTTATTGGATGAGAACTATGTATTAGTCCTTATGATATTTTTAACAATTATTCTTCAGAACCAGAACAAAGATTCTCTTTCAGCAGCGAAATGAATGTATCGTCGTCCTTCAGAATTTTTTTGCAGAGTTAACTGACTTGTCAGTCAATGTCAACTGACTCTCTTTTTACTCCACTATAACATCATCTACGTATTATTGCAATTTAACAAAGTCTTCAGTTTTCAGGGTAAAGGTTTCTGAGCATCCAAAAACATCTAATGCTTCATATAATGTAAACTAAAACCTAAATAACAATTTACATCTAAACTAAACACATTCAAAATTAAAATTAAGTACCTAACATAAAAATATTATATTATAAAACTAAAATTAAATATTCATATTAAGTACTAACAAATAAAAAAAAAAGAAAACTTTCTTTAAAAAATAAACGCTTTCGAAAAGTTATTATGGGTTCAATAAAGAGGTTGAATCGCGTGGTAGGGTTCACTATAATTTATAAATAAGTATATTGCCGGCACAGCACTAGGTCACTTATACGGTGGTACGGTTTAAGACCCACCATACCACCAGGGGTATTGTCAGGGGTATGGTGGGTCCGTCATGAGCAAAAGTTAGTAGAGGTAGTCAAACGGTAAGGTAACAAGACAACTATTAAAAGTAAAACGGTCTGGACTACGGGACATAACCGGACACTGTAACCTTAACAAGCACCTCTTGACCACAGGTGGCACCGATAGCCCTCTATGCAGAGGATGCCTTCTAGAGGATGAGACAGTGGAACATGTGCTACTCCACTGCTCTGCAACCGAAGATATGAGACGAAAAGCAGGGATCGCGACGAACTCCACCTTCCCCTCACTGGAGCAGTTTTTGTGTCAGCATGCTGAAGCTGTTCGGCTCTACTTTAAGGAGCTGTCCTGGCTGGGCTGACTGACCGGGGGGAAGTGCACAATATTCACAATTGCGGAGAATATCAGTGCAGGACTCATCGCCCCCGCTACGAATTTAGAATTTAGAATTTAGTAGAGATAGGTATATATACTTCTCCACCCAGGCGTTTGATATCTCTGAGATATCTCCAGTCTGAGATTCCTGTCGTGACAGCACTAAACATGAAACCTTGAACCAAATATCCGTTATTGCAGGTAGATCCTTAGATTGTAGATTCTGGCCATTAATACTATGTCATGCCTTTCGAATTCTTGTATGCTGTACCAAGGCTTAGAAATTAATGTGATTGTAATTACTATGTTACACATGATGCTACTTATTACGGTTTTCATTTTTAGGGTTCCGTACCTAAAGGGTAACCAACGGGACCCTACTACTAAGACTCCGCTGTCCGTCTGTCCGTCTATCTGTCCGTCTGTCACCAGGCTTTATCTCATGAACGGTGATAGTTAGACAGTTGAAATTTTCACAGATTATGTATTTCTGTTGCCGCTATAACAACAAATACTAAAAAATAGAATAAAATAAATATTTAAGGGGGCTCCCATACAACAGACATGTTTTTTTTTGCCGTTTTTATAGATAATGGTGCAAAACCCTTCGTGCGTGAGCCCGACTCGCACTTGGCCGGTTTTTATATGTGTTATTAGATCACTTTCATTGTCACAGAAAATTTTCTCTTTGGGTGCCTCTTCCCAGCGTCGAAAATGACTTTATTGATAAAGTTATTGATAACTTTATTGATAAAAGATCTTAAACGGGATGTTTAAAAAGTATGAAAATAGTAGTTTATGCTACAAGGGCGAAAAAGAATAAAAACCGAGTAATTTATTGCTCTTGCGCCCGTGTATCATACTAAGTTTTTCAATGCATAGTGTGAGGAAATAAAACAAATATAATCTTGTGAACTTTAAATTATGATTGGCTCAAAAGGACTGTATCCAGAGCCGTTAAACAGTGGAAAAAAAAAGTATAACATTCATGGTACACAGGAAAGGCTGCAGCTTAGCCAACCATTATAAATACATTAAAAAAAAAATATTAATAAAGCCCTAGGGCAAAATAATCGACTTTCTGTTCGGTTTTGATGCATAAAAAGTGGGCCTTTACGAGCACTTGCATTTAAAAAATATATATTGTTAGTTAAACTATACCAAACAACTTTGTGATGAACTGCTGGCCACCAGCTCATCACATTGTCTTTGAATTAGTTACCTTTTTTATATAATTTGATTTTGTCATCCGGAGAAGTGACAACAAGAAAAATGTTTCAGTTTGTACAAGTAAGTTAATTTATTATGTTTCTTGTATTCAATACATTATTACCTGCTTAGGTACTTTGATCTGGTCGTTTTATTCGCATTCAGTTCATTACATTTGGTCCTTCGAACAAAACTTTTTTTTATAACGACTATGGTGACAACCAGATCACAGGCCCAGCAGCATTTTCAAACAATGGAAAGCTCGCCTCCCAACAGCGCGGCCGAGATTATGCCGCCCCCTCCTAATCCTGATACTACCGAGGCCCAGTTGTCCGTCCGTACCGCGGAAGACACGCCTCCCAGTACTATGACTGAAGCCATATCTTCGCCTCTCTGTGCCGTCACTGAGGTTCAGTTACCGAACTTGATACCTACGGCTCCTTGTATAGCGCCCGAGGCTAGGCTACATTCAACAGAAGACTTTGTTCTTCCTTCGACATCTAGGCAGCAGATACCGTTTCCACCAGACCCTGACTCAAATTTAAGATCGTCACGTACTCAATCCTATGTTTCAGGTTCTTCATCTGCAACAGTACGAGCTCGAAAGCTCGCCGCTCGTGTTAAACATGCGCGTCGTTTAGCCGAGTTAGAAAGACTAGCAACAGAGCGGAAATTAGAAATGGAACGCTCTATCATGGAGCTAGAACTACAGGCAACATGTGCTGCTATAGAGGCAGAGGCAATTGAAAGCCATCGAGGTAGCCATAGTCTCTGCAGTAGCCGTACTAGCTCAACTAAAGTTGAAGCATGGTTGAAAGAATTCGACAAACCAACAGAACGAAGAGTTAAAGACGTAGCACGAATGCAAGAACCTACTAATGCTCTTTTTCAACCACAGGTCCTGTGTGTTGCTGATGCTTCCCCTACTCCTCCCACCACCTCTCTTCCTCATCCCAGCGTGACTGCGCTACAGCTCCCGCACTTGCCGTCTATGGATGTGGTGGAACCATTGCACCTGCCCGCTGTGAACGCGAACGCACCACCACCTACACCTGCTGTGAATGTAAATGCGACATCAATCTTCGTCCAGGGTACCTGCTCAAGTGTAGATACTCTTACATCTGGTATGTGCTTACAGTCATCGGTATTTTCATCGCAACAGTCAACGCCCTCTGTTATGGTTCAGCCTACATTGCCCTTGACCTCTGTAGTAGTGCCACAGCCTACGACAGGTTTTTGTAACATCGTGCCTTTTCAGTGTTCTAGACCATACTCCCTTGCGACGTCACCACCGCACACATCGGCTTCCCCTTCTCACAATAATGTATACACCCAGGCCCCCACTAAGGTGATGGCAAACCAGGATTCAGGGCTCCCCCTAGTAACATATCCATACAAAGAAGATGCTGGGGCATCTACAGCTTTGCCGTCACATCTGTTGAGGCCCTCAACTTACAAAAACACGCAAATAACCACATCCCTACCATACTCTGCAGCACTACTGCAAACAACAGAGTCTTTGATTGGCTCGGCTAACTATTTTACAACTCCTCAACGGCTAAACCTTTTAACTTCAGCTAGTGCACCAAAATCAGCAGAGACCCCCACTATTCTGCCTCCATCAACACATGAATCACGTGGACTATCTACAAGTATTCCGATATCAGAAAAAACAGGTAAATCAGATATATCTGAATTAGCACAAGCTATATCTAAATTGACAGACTCCCATAAACATAAATTAGGGGACGGTAGCTTACCAAAATTCGATGGAAAACCACTTGAGTGGCTAGCGTTTAAACGTGTATTCAAAGATACTGAAAAAAGTTACAGCCCTAGTGAAAACACTACACGAATCACTATGGCGTTAACTGGCGCCGCGCGCCAAGAAGTGGCTGTATTAATGATGTCGGCACGGGATCCTGATGACATCATGTCAGCTTTAGAAGAAAAGTTTGCACGACCTGATTTAATCGTACTTAGTGAGATTGCTGCTGTACGTGCATTACCGCGTCTCAGCTTAGAAACAAGGGATCTTAATGAATTTACATGTCGTGTGCGTAATTGTGTAGCTGCGCTTAAGCTTTTAGATCATAAAGCTTACTTAGAATCTCCAGAACTTTATAACACTTTGGTAGGGAAACTGACACCTTTCATGAGAGCTCGTTTTTCCGATTTTGCAACTCCATTAATAGGGTCCAATAAGACCAAGCTTGAAATGTTTGCTGAATTCTTACAACGCGAGATAAACCAACAAATATATTTTGGCCATATTCCTGATATTAGCTCTGACAATAATAAATTCAGGCCACGAGAACGTATTAACTCGACATCTATTGAAAATAAACATGTCTCAATGCCCTGCCTTTACTGTCAAAAAAATCATGCGATAGATATGTGTGCTGCCTTCAAGCTTTTAACGACAAGTGATAGATGGCAGTGGGTGCGCGAAAACAAACTTTGCCATCGATGTCTAAAAAAAGGGTCACATAGGTATAGGTACTGTAATGCCAAGATTATGTGTCAAATCGATGGGTGCAAGTACAAACACCATGATTTGCTTCACGACCACAACACAGAGAAATTACTCTACAATATTGACAATGACCGCCCCGATATAAGTGAAGTTCTTCCGTTCAACTCATCTAATAACTTAGAAGTTTCAGTCGATGTTACTGAACGAGAAGCCTCCGTAGTCGTAGCTCATTCTTTCACAGAAAACAAGAAAATTCTACGGCCCCTTCTCAAAGTAATTAAAGTTAGTGTTTATGGTCCAAAAGGGAAAGTAGATACTCTCGCGTTATTAGATGATGGTGCAACAGCAACTTTTGTTGACTCTGAGTTATCTAAGCAGATAGGTGCTTCTGGAAATCGCTCTGAGGTTCAAATAGACTGCATTGGTGGTCTCACAAAGGAAACCGTTGTTGAGTATGTAGACTTTACTATTAAAGGTTATCATACATCAGATGTATACACAATTGAAAGAGCGAGGTCTATTCCTAACCTAGGTATTGCTTCTCAGTCGGTATGTCCTGAGGAAATTGAAAAATATCCCCATTTGTCTGACATATCGCACTTGGTCACTTACGAAAAAGTAAAACCTATGATTATAGTAGGAATTGACAACTGGCATCTGCTTATCTCTAATGATACTCGGAAAGGTACGCGGTCCCAACCTGTTGCATGTCTTACTCCTTTGGGTTGGGTTGTATATGGTTTCACAAACAGTTGAACTGAGCCAGTAGAAATAGTAAACCACTGTTCCCTATCCGATACCGAAGCACTGATTCGAGATAACTACAAATTAGATTCGATAGGGATAAAAAAAGAAGACTATAATTCTAAAAATGACCAACGTGCAATTGACATATTAAATACAACCTCAAAGCGGCTTCCTGACGGGCGATTTGAAGTAGGGCTTCTATGGAAGGCTGACGATTTAAACATACCTGATAGTTATAATCTAGCCTTATCAAGACTTAAAACGTTAGAAATAAAGATGGGTAAAAATAAAGAATATGCCGCAAAATATCGACAAAATATTAATGAAATGATACAAAAGGGATATGCTGAGCTTTGCACCGTCAATTCCCAGTCATTAAAAACGTGGTATCTACCTCATTTCGGGGTTATTAATCCCAATAAACCAGGTAAACTAAGAGTGGTCCATGATGCAGCTGCCAAGTGCCAAAGTGTTAGTTTAAACTCGTTACTTTTACCGGGTCCTGATCTGCTACAACCACTTTTAGACATTATACTTCGCTTTCGAGAAAGAAAAATTGCTCTTACGGCAGATATTCGTGAGATGTTCCCACAAATAAAAGTAAGAGAGCAAGATCGAGACGCACAACGATTTTTATGGCGCGATACGCCAAACGCACCAATCTCTCACTATAGAATGTCATCTATGATTTTTGGAGCTGCATCTAGTCCGTTTACGGCATTATTTATTAAAAATAAAAACGCAACTGAAGTGAAAGAACAATATCCAAACGCGGTTCATGCAATTTTGTTCGACCACTATATGGACGACTACATCGGTAGTGTTGATCGTGTAGAAGAAGCAGCGAATCTCGCTCGGGATATTGTAATTGTTCACCAACGTGCTCATCTTGAAATGCGCGGATGGATATCAAATGTACCCGCGGCTTTAGAACTAATCCCACAGTAACTTCGATTACAGACATGTAGCAGTGATATAAACTTAGGAAGCTTCCAATCACAAAGCGTTCGAACACTGGGTTTAATTTGGCATCCATCCTCGGACACTATAGGTTTTAACACTGGGTCTCCAACCTTTCCAGACAAAGTTACTAAACGTGTAGCCCTTTCGCAACTCATGCGAGTTTTTGATCCTTTAGGCATTTTGGCACCTTTGACTGTGAAAGGTAGGATTATGTTTCAACAAATATGGCGTAGCGGAATTAAATGGGACCAGGAGCTCTCTCAAGAGGAAAAATTTAAATGGCGTAAATGGCATTCAGAGATATGCTCAGTTCTTTCCCTCCGCATTCCAAGGTGGTACTTGAGAGAACTTGATCCCATTGAACGTGAACTACACGTTTTTAGCGATGCAAGCGAATTAGCTTACGCGGCAGTAGCGTATTGGAGATTTCTATACCGTAATGGTGATATTCAGGTTACGTTGATATGTAGCAAGGCGCGTGTCTCTCCTCTAAAACCAGTCACTATACCTCGCTTAGAACTCCAAGGAGCACTGATTGCAGCTCGTCTCGCCACAACCATATGTAAGGCTCATAACAATAAACCAACCAAACGAATTTTCTGGTCAGATTCCCGAAACGTTTTAGCGTGGTTACGTAATGATGCTCGTTGCTTTAAACCCTTTGTCGCTCATCGAGTAGGTGAGATAACGGAACTAACCGCCACAACTGAATGGCGCTGGGTACCTAGTGCCTTAAATGTAGCAGATGATGCGACACGACTTCAACACGGAGGGTTGAGTTTAGAGAGCAGGTGGGTTCGTGGTCCGGGATATTTGTTAAATGACCCAAGTTTGTGGCCAAAAGAACCTAAAACTGAATTCAATTTAGGTCCAAACGAGCTGAAACCAGCCTTCATACATCAGATGTGTCATACACAGGTAGTTTGCTCCATCACAACTAATAACGCAGACAATCATTCACCAACATCACGTTGTGACATCAGTAGTTGTCGTTTAAAACAACCGTCACCAATCGTTGCTAGTGCTCGAAGATGTAACAGTTGGACGAGATTAGTTCGAGCAACAGCAACGGCTCATCGGTTTCTGAGACTCTTGAAATTACGTACGATGCAATCAAAACGAATAGACACGTCGCGAATCAATTGGGCGAAAGGTACCATTTTGACTCACGTTGCTATTGATTATGTACCTGAAAACTGTAGAGCGGTCGACAATCGTACAAATGTAAGTGCTATTACTGCAGAAGACTTAGAACTTGCAAAGACTCATTTAATTAAGGCTGTTCAGGAAGAATCGTTTAGAGAAGAACTTGATTGTTTGCTTGTGAAGCAAAAAGTACCACGTCGTAATGCACTGGGTAAACTCACGCTTTACTTGGATGATAAACAAATAATACGATTGTCTGGACGTATTGCTGTTGCAAGCGATGTTAATGAAGACGTAAAAGATCCTGTTCTTCTAGATGGAAAACACGATATTGTGAAGGCAATGATTATGCATTTTCATAAAAGGTCTGCACACGCAAACAACGAGATGGTAGTGAATGAGATGAAACAGCATTATTGGATAACCAAGCTTCGTAGCGCTGTACGTTCTTTAGCTATCAAATGCCAATACTGCAGAATCAGAAAAGCTAATGCTCTTGAACCACCAATAGGAAATTTACCAGAAGCAAGAGTCGCACACCACCAAAGACCATTCACGTTTGTTGGTTTGGATTATTTTGGCCCTCTATTTGTCTCAATTGGTAGAAGAACTGAAAAAAGATACGTTGCACTATACACCTGCATGACTACTAGGGCAATCCATCTAGAATTAGTTCACTCCCTCTCTGCAGATTCTGCACTTATGAGCCTACGACGATTTGTTGCCAGAAGAGGTGTTCCTAACGAAATTCATAGTGACAATTCTACTGCTTTTATCGGCGCAAGTAAAGAATTGGCTGAACTTTTTGGAAAGCCTGTTGAAGATTATGCAGCAAACAATGGCATAAACTGGAAATTCATACCTCCAGCTGCTCCTAGGATGGGTGGAGCTTGGGAGAGAATGGTAAAAAGCGTAAAGACCGCGCTAAAAGTCACTCTTATAGATAGAAAACCAAACGAGGAATGCCTATTGACCGTACTTGCTGAAGCGGAAGCCTTGGTGAACTCCAGACCCCTAACCCACGTTTCTGCAGAACCAACTGAAGCGGAAGCGCTTACTCCTTCTCATTTTCTTTTGGGATCATCGTCAGGATCACCCTCTCCATATAATGCTACCGACAGAGACCTATTCGGCCGTACACATTGGAAAAAGTCCCTAAGACTTGCCGACTATTTTTGGAAGAGATGGGTTCGTGAATACCTTCCATGTCTTAGACCAAGGAATAAAGTAAATGTACCATATACTAATCTCTCTATAGACGACGTGGTACTCATCGTGGATGGCAATCTACCTAGAGGCACCTGGCCACGCGGGCGAGTTACCGCAATCTTTCCTGGACGTGACAGAATTGTTAGAGTGGCTGAAGTGAAAACCAATGCTGGAGTCTTGCGTCGCCCAGTTCACAAGCTTGTACGGTTGCCTACCGACTCTGACTGTATGTGAGTGCTTCAGCCCTCACAAGACGGGACCATGTGATGAACTGCTGGCCACCAGCTCATCACATTGTCTTTGAATTAGTTACCTTTTTTATATTTTTTGATTTTGTCATCCGGAGAAGTGACAACAAGAAAAATGTTTCAGTTTGTACAAGTAAGTTAATTTATTATGTTTCTTGTATTCAATACATTATTACCTGCTTAGGTACTTTGATCTGGTCGTTTTATTCGCATTCAGTTCATTACAAACTTTGTTTAAGAAAATTATTCTCGCGTACAGAAAACAGCATGAAAATATTGTGCAAAGTCAAGCTGTTTTTAGACCAAAATTGAGTAAAGTTGGTTATTTCTTTAAAACCACTATTTGTATCGTTCTTGCAATTAGATAGAAAAATAATTTATGGAATTTTTTTCCATCCATCGCGTCCATGTGCAAAGTATTCTTTTCTTCTATTTTGCACAATCCGAATACCGAATACATCGTAATGCAGTGAACATTATTTCATTGATGAAAAATGAAATTTGATTCAAAGGAATTGAAGTTTTAAATAGTGAATTACAAAAATTTTTAATTTTATAATTTTTGGGGCATGAAATTATGTAGCTCCAAATTTGCTAGAAATGACAGATCATTCTGATTTTCTAGGCTTCTAAAACAAAAATTTAGATTTTAATAAATTTAAAGATATTGATGCCTGGAAAACAGTAGGATTTTTCGACAGTAGAAGGTGATGGAAAAAATAACAAAGAATAAAAAAAATGGTCTCTGATTTTGTCGAAATACAATATAGGTACCTGTAAAACATGGGGTCCCGTTCGGCCCCTTCGGTTACAGAACCCTAAAAAGTGTGTAACACTTGTAAGAATTCTGTGACATTATGTGGCACAGAAAATTTATGACCGGAACAATCTAGAGAATTTTATGTTCATCACACGAAAGATGAAGAAGGAATGTGGAACACGTCTCTCATTATCATAGTCATCATTGTTATAATCTTCATCGTCTGCTTATACTAGGTGAATTTGTGAACATTCCAAATTCATACTTGAGCCTTGATAAGTGATCAACATTATGAAGCAATAACGATTTTTGTAATATTCATAAAATGAAATTTCGACTCCCTATAGTGATTCACTCAAGGCTGGGAGTGAATTACTATGGGAAGTCGAAATTTCATTATACAAGGTGTAACAGAAAGGTGTAACCATATTTGAAGAGCTTATTCAGTCAATGGTAAAGAACAACTTTTACTATGGAGCCAACCCTGAAATCTCAAAAAAGAAAACTGCCCTTCCATACATTTCAGCGGCATTGCATTTTTCTATGAAATAGTTATTTTTTTTTTCGATATACAGGGTTTGTTCCATAGTAAAAGTTGTTCTATACCATTGACTAAATAAGCTTTCAAATATGGTGACACCTTTCTGTTACACGTTGTATATGATGCCGATCACTTATCAAGTCTACAGTATGAATTTAGACGATCTTCAAAAATTCACTTTGTATTTGGTGCAATTTTCACGTAATAAATTTTATTTGTTAGGAAAACATTTTAAGTTAAAATATAAGTTGACTTTTTTCAAGCAGCCAAATTGATACTGGAGACTCGGTAAGCTGTCAGGATCAAGGTTCAATGACCCTTTTTGTGAATAACACAAAAAAATGCTTCCTTAACTAACTATAGTAGTAAAAAAGTTGTTAGTAAATAGTACCTAGTATATAAGGGCACAGATTTTTTTTCGTCTTATGCAAAAAAGGTCATCGAACCTTGGTCCTGACCACTTACCAAGCTCTTTTTAAATCAGAGTAAGCTATGGTAGCTCAGGGGTAGAACGCTGGCCTTTCAATCTTGAGATCCAGGTTCGATCCCCGGTCGGGCATGCACCAATGAGTTTTTCGGAATTTGTGTGCATAGTATTTGTTTTACTTACTACTTGCTGAACGGTGCAGGAAAACATAGTAAGGAAACTTGCATGCCCTAAAAATCGTGTATTTGTGCCCGAAGTATGTGAAACGTGGGTGTCCTGAGTGTGGACTGTGACTTTCATTTCACAGTTCACACTCGTAACACCTCTGACACCCTCTCGGGGATTCATGTCGTGACGATATATTTATCAATTATATGAAGATTATTTATTTTTATTTTGTTTATCAATTCGACCCCCCCCTGTATATACTTATACATCTTTACAAAATATACAGGCCGGTCCAAAAAAGAGAAAGCGTAATTTTTGATTGCGCTACTCATATAGTGAATTCTCACTTGTGCAAAAATAAAAATACAATAAAAGTTTTACATAACACCAAAGATAACAAAGTACCTTTTTATATTGTCAACTGCAAAATGAACCGCTTTTTGAACGATCGCCACCGAACGAAAGAAATAGAACAGTAATGTGAGCGAGACGAAGCGAATAAACACAGGTCCATGGGCCTACATTTGTAGGTCCACGCGCGGGTAGCTGGGTACCTCTTCCCATTTGTTATGTCTAAGCAACAACCAGCAGTTACCGTTCAAAACCATTATTAAGCCACCTAGTATAGGTATAGGTTAAGTTTTAATATAAATTTTAAGTCAGGGTGCAGCAGAATACCAGCGCTGTAGCCCCTACTGCAGCATTAAGCTGAGCTGTAATCCTTTTTTATTTACCACTGTTTTCCTAATGTTATATTTACTCGTTCTGTTTGTTAATTTGTATTGTTTGTTATTTTGTATGTTCTTCCTCGTGTCTGTGGTATTTTAAAATAAATCACTTTTCTTTCTTCTTCTTTCTTTCTTATTACAACTTTCTGTATATAATAATGTACTCTGTGATTGCAACTAAACTGATCTTGTTTCAGAACTACGCTTAGGCCAAAGATTTCAAAAAAGTTTAGATGAGCCCTGGCTCCTAAAATCTATTTAATTGTTTTTGAATGTGTTTTGAATGTGAAATGTCACACTTTTGGCTTTATTCGTATTTATTGAAATGTTAGTGCACTTTAAAAATGCACACGACGCTATATTGAGACCCCTTTTCTCTTAAAAATTCTATCACTGTGTTCAGATGAGCATCTATTCCAAACGTGTGAGCGTCACCCATTTAAAGGTGAAAACATTTTGGTGCTGTCATACTACGGCAAGGGTCTATCTTTACTTTTTGAAATCTTTGGCTTAAGCAGTTTCTTTTCTAATTTCCGTAGTTTCCTCAGAATACATTCGTCACTACTTTCGTCACTGTGCTTACGCTTCTTCCAAAGACTTACTAAAACCGAAAAATTTACACTAAAAGGCAACTTTTTGAAAAACTTTTTATTTATTTTTTTCATTTATTACACTTTTTGTACCTTTACAAACATAATTTACATATTTTCACATAAAAGACAGACATTGTGTACAAAGGCGGCACTTATTGCAAATAGCAATATCTTCCAGGTAACCTTTGGGTGGAATGAAAAAGATGTTAACGATAAAAAGGGTAGCGTTAATGCTAACAAATAAGCAACGTGCTAATTTTAACCAAAATGTAATGTTAATTAACATAATAATCAAATAATCATAATAACATAATAATATAGTTTATATTTAAAATAAAAAATACATACACATACAAAAATTAAAATAAATAAAATAAAACGTAAATAAATAACGTAAGTAAATAAATAACAAACTTGTTGAATATTCTTGTGTCAGCCGCCGCACGAAAATTAAAACCAATATGGCGGGCGCCAAGCGGCGGGAGGGGTCAAAGCAGATTTTTTTTTTAGTTTGATTTTGATTTCTTTTTTTTTATATTTCGTGGTAATAGATGTGAACTACATGTGATGAGACAGTACATATTAACATGAAAAGATTAATCGCATCGAATTGAGCAGCTTGCATTATTATGATAGAACTTCACGTACAGGTAAGTTCATTTTATCATTAATTATTCCCATAATTAGCCAAAGACCTTGGTACCAAGTTAGCAGCACTACAAATCTTGATATTTTATTACAACTTAACCACAATGTGCTCTAATTAATTCTGTAATACACTTTAATAGCGCCGCAAAAATGTCTTTAGAAAGTCTTTAGCAGTTGTGAAATAAGAATGAAATTCCCTCAATCCACGAGACAGCTCATGTTGTGTGATGGCTTGGTAAAGTCTGATTCACATCTTTGTCACTCGGTTGAGAAACATAATGTGATGCTCGCATTCTTGACTTTACGGCATTGCATAATTTTGAGGTTTATTCGAGGGTTCTTAGAAAGACTAATCGAATGGACGGAGTTAGGCATGTATTTGTAAATTTCCTATTAGTTTGTAGTATACAACGTGTAACAGAAAGGTGTAACCATAATATTTGAAGAACTTATTCAGTCAATGGTATAAAACAACTTTTACTATGGAACAAAACCTGAATCATGAAAAAAAAATTAACTGTTTCATGGAAAAATGCAATGCCGCTCGGCCGAAATGTATGCAATGGCAGATTTTTTTTTTGAGATTTCGGGGTTGGCTCCATAGTAAAAGTTGTTCTACACCACTGAATGAATAAGCTCATCAATTATAGTTACACCTTTCTGTTACACGTTTACCTACTATTTGAATCGTATATACATTGCTGCATAAATGAAATATACCTTTAACTTAGTTCATTATTTTACGTTTATTATTTTATTAAAAACTAGCTTCTGCCCGCGGCTTCGCCCACGTGGCTTACAGGAAACAAATATATATTTTTTTTCAAAAACAAACATTATAAACGCTCTTACTCCCTCTCAATTGAATATACAAACTGAAAATATCCCAAACAAAGCTAGCGAGGCCGAAAAACGAGCATGCGAGGACGGAGAACGGCCTTCAACCTCGCGGGCGCGTTCTCCGTCCTCACATCCTCGTTTTTCGGCCTCGCTATACAGGGTGTTTGGGGCATCGATGTAAATTTTTTCAGGGATGATAAAGGAAGTGATTTTAAAAATTTTTGACTGAATTTACTCTAGAAATATAGACATTGTTTTGTTTTGTCTACTTAAAAATAGGTAATGCAGTTAAATGATAATAAAACAAAAATTATGGCTAGAAATCACATTTTTATTTTAAATTATTACACAATACAGATCAATTAAACAATAAAACAAGATAAATGTATTCAATAAGAAGTAAAATTAGACATAAAGCTCAACAGTGTAATTATTTTCCTTCGTACTGTGTTTTGCCTTATGTTTATTTTCACTTCTTTGCGAACACATTGGTCTTGTTTTATTGTTAAACTAAAGTGTATTTAGGAACAACCTAAAATGAAAATGTATTTTTTTGTCATAATAGTGACTTTATTATTTCATTGCAGTATCCTATTTTTAAGTAGCCAAGACAAAAAAGGTTTATATCTCGAAAACTATTAAACGTTGTACTAAAGTAAATTCAGTCAAAAATGTTTAAAATCACTTCCTTTATCATCCCTGAAAATATTTACATCGATGCTCCAACCACCCTGTTTACTCCCGGGTTACACAACGCTGCGAAGAACTTTATATACTAAAGTCGCACACCATGTTTTACCAAGGTACTAATCAAGAACAATATATAGTAAATATATCAATAACTATAGTAGAGTTGGACACCCCATCGCACCGATTTTGATCAAAATTGTACTAATCGATAGCTTTTCATTAAATTTGTTTCGTTTGTTCCGCGAATAAAATTTGTTTGCATGTCTGCTCACATTTTTTTTTCAAATTCAAACTTCAACTATGATCTACATTTCGCAGATCAAGAATAAAACAGCATTACGGAAGTTAACAATAAATTTACGTCATGTAACACTGTGTTACGTACATTCAGTCAATCTGTTACGGTCATTCACGTTAATAAGTGGTTATGTTTGTTTTATGATCATTACAGATTTATACACTAACTATGCGCAACGTTAACGACTTGCAAGAATTTACTACACAAGTGTTTAAAATGTTACCTCTTCAGAAGCAAAACTACATCTAAAATAATAATAAACATCTAAGAGAGAGAAAAAAAAAAAACAAAATATAAGCCTCTCAAATTCAGCCCTACTACATCCGAGCCGAATATCAGGCTACGTGAGAGCCGGGCAACGTGTACAGTGGAGACCACATCAAGCTATACACTTGGAGTACGAAATTAGCCCCTACAGAGAAGAATATAAGATAGGCACAAAGTCCAATGTGTCTTACTTGATGCGGTCTCTACTGTACAAAACTTACACGGCTAACAGGGCAATGGCATAACGCAGGGCAGCTTGAGGCGAACTGTTGGGCAGTAGCGACCCCACGGAACCGAACGTGCTCGAAGGTAACAATTATATGATTATGATTTTATTTATCTACGTGACGTGCTTAGATAACGTAAAAATATTTTCTTTTACAGGGGCACAAAAAGCAAAAGTTCTGCCTCTGTTCCACTTCCACGCCTTAACAGGTTGTGATACAGTCTCTTCTTTTAACGGCAAAGGAAAGAAGAGTGCATTCGAAGCCTGAAATGCTTTTCCTGATGCTATAGAAGACTTTATGGCAGCTTTTGATGAGAGAATTTGCGATGCGATGGCAATAATAGGAAAATTTGTTGTTATTTTGTATGACAGGTAAATTTTCTTCTTAAAATTATCTACAAAATAATGGTTATAAATTAAAGCTCTATTTAATTATTTTTTTGTTTTGTTTTAGATCCAGCTCATTCTCGTGTGTAAATGAATGCCAAAAGCACTTTTTTTACAAAAAAAGACCGCCAGCTGGAAAATATACCACCCACAAAAGGAGCTCTGCACCAGCATTTCCTGCGAGCAGTGTTTCAAGCAGTCCATGTATGGGGTCAGATGTCACCGACTCAAAATCTTCCCAGTCCATCTAATTGGGGTTGGACCAAAATCGATGACAGCTGGCAACCTACATGGACAGATTTGCCGGTAGCTGCCGATGCTTGCATGGAAATGATCAGGTGCAGATGCAAAAAGAACTGCGGCGACAGGTGCAAATGTTTTCAGCGGCAACTAAAGTGCATTGAGTTATGTGAATATGATGGAAAATGCAATAAATAAAAAAGTATGTACGTACTACATATACATACATACGTGTACTATACACAAAGTTTATCCAAAAATATATTTTCTTTTTAAAAACACCATTTTTACTAGCAACGGTAACCTACCAACTATAAAAGTAGTTTTTGTTGTCAATATTTTTCCAAGAAAAGTAAGTGCATTGCTCTGCCGCGTTGTAAATGTAAAAACAGTTTCAGGTAGTTACATAAGTAATATATTAAAATAAACAAATGAACACATACGGTCAGAACGTATCTATCGTATCTTTATAGATGTTTTTTTGTTTGCAGCGGTGTCTCTTTTTGTTTAATAAGAAGATTATTTTTCAGATGGTGCTTAAAAGAGTGAGACGTCATGTTCTCTCACAAAAGTGAAGGCAGATCGTTCCATATCTTTGCAGCCGCATATTTAAAGCTACCCCTGAAGCCGGATGTTCTATGCTTAGGAACAACCATTAAGTTCAAATGTCTCATACGACTATAAAACTCATTGGCTCATGTGAACTTTATGGACCACATTGGTAAGATGTAATTTCCGCTGAGCTTTCATTTTAAGGATGCCGGATAACTGGCCAATTGCAGAAAAACTATATCAAATTAGAAAAATTTGAGTACAAATGAGAAATATAAAGATATAAGTAAAATAAGAAAAATCATTTTTTTATAAAAATACATTATAAGTATCGAATCGTAGGTATTAAAAAGTTGATTGTAAAAATATATAGTTTGGCTTTATTTAATTGCATCTATTTCGAGAAATCATTGAAAAACCAAAACCATCCCCCCCTTATCTCCAAAACTGGTGGACCAAAAAATATGAAAAAAATCGTGGTAATATGTGTTTACGTAAGCGTTACAGGAAATATAAAGCAGTCTGACTCGCACTTGGCCGGCTTTTTATTATTTGCCGTGGTAGAGGCCAGTAACGTGTATTGCTGAAGCTGTAAACCCTTGTGACAGACGGACAGATAGATGGACAGCGGAGGTTTAGTAACATTGGAGCTTTATTAATTGGCATCCTCCGGGTACGGAACCCTAAAAGTGATCCATACTTTTCCCACTTTTTCTCACACTTTAATTCAACGATTAAAAGGATAATAAAATAAGGTAACTCCAGCGAAAGAAACGAGCTTCTAAGCCAACAACGGTTCCACTAAGTAACTAGCTAAGTCTAGAATTAAGTCATTAGCTCAGTTCATTGGATAATCGTTACGAGACAGGAAACGGTCATGATTAGCACACGACTTACTCGTAGATTTAATATCAGTTTAGTTAATTATTATTGACTTGGAATGTATATGTGGTAGGTAGGCAGATGTTTACAAACGCCGTCGTCAGTTTCTAAACGCTTGCCGTTTTGCAGTTTGCCGTTCGGCAAATTAAAAATGCCCGCCGTTTGGAAAATGACTTCATCATTTTCTAAATAGCCGAAATCGAAATCTTTCACCAAAATATGAAAAATAGGTGCGACGACGAGCGGAGCGACGAGCGTGTTAGGTTTACATGTAAGTACATATTGTGAGCCGAGTGAAGCGCAGCGGAGCGAGGCGACCCTCAATAGTTCTCACAGAATTACTATATGCCGAGGAAAATTAGAAAATGCCGAATTCTACTATTTGACGAAGATTCGTCAAATAGCAAAATAGTAAGTGTTTAGAAACCGACGACGCCGTTTGTAAACGGCCGAATTATACTATTTACCTGCGACATATATACCCCATTTAAAAACACTATGTCTGATTTATTTATGCGTCGTTCGATCGATATGTATACTGTAGATCCAGTAAGTGATTACCAACAACATGCAAGAAAGAAAAACCAAAATTTGTTTTTTAGCATCCCAAACAAATTGTCCTAGGGTTGGCCTTTCTTTGGCCCAATGGTAGTTCACCCCGGTTCTGATGACTTATTGACTTTCCAGTATGAATTTGACTGTATTAGTCAAATTAATTAGTCAATATATGGGTTGCGTCAATCAAGATGCCCTAAATATCCGTCTTATATTCGTTCATAAATTAAGGGAATCATTGAGTTAGCGGCCGCGGCCGCGATAGGTACAGATCGTTCACAGTTATTTTACCTCTAGGCTGATCGAAAATGTTTCTTAAGTATTGGACATAGAACAGCTGTCAGAGGTAAAATACCTGTGAACAGTCTGTATTTGAAAAAAACTATAGCCGTCTTATTCCTGCTGCGCGGCGCACTTGCAAGCGAGTCGCCCCGCGCGCTTCCCGCAACCTTATTCTGTGAGGCGTCCGTATTCTGGTAATGTAAAGAGGTGCGATTGTGTAAGGTTGGTCATAGATGATAAATCTATACCATTGTCAAGGAAAGGATCGTGTAGGGCAAATTCGAATTGTGTAAAACTGTCCATAAAATGAAGACCGAAAAGTAACCGAAGGTTTAGAAATGACCGATGGTTTAAAAAATGCGAAATGAAATTGCGTTTTATTGTGTACTACCTACGTAAAATGAAATTTGATAATTTATTTACTTTAAAATTATGTCAAACACAAAAATAATAGATCTTTTTGATTACATTTTTTAAATCCACCACAAAAAATAATTTTTATAATTTAAAACATAGAATTCAATCGAAACTTATCTCCATGCAACTCGTATAACCAAACGCAACAATTGAAGGAAAACCGAGTTTCAGCTGCTCGACCCCAGGTGGTGGCATAAGTTTACTACTACTCAACAGTATATGTAGTTGAAGAGCTTGACACGGGATTACTTTTTTTACTAGATGTGATGTCTGAAAGAGACAGCTCTATATCTTATCGTATTATTTGTCTTCGTCCGAGTTTTGTAGTTATAATAACGCGTCATATTTTCGAATCAATTCAAGTGTCAAGTCAACTGCAACTGCAAAATATTTTTGAATCGGTCGGTGTTTTATTTTATAGTATGTTTCTTTATTATATTAGTATGACGAAATAGCAACCGAACCAAAATACAAAAACCGGCCAAGTGCGAGTCGGACTCGCGCACGAAGGGTTCCGTACCATTATATATAAAAATAGCGAAAAAACATGTCTGTTGCATGGGAGCCCCCTTAAATATTTATTTTATTCCGTTTTTTAGTATTTGTTGTTATAGCGGCAACAGAAATACATCATCTGTGAAAATTTCAACTGTCTTACTATCACGGTTCATGAGATACAGCCTGTTGACAGACGGACAGACAGACGGACAGCGGAGTCTAAGTAATAGGGTCCCGTTGGTTACCCTTTGGGTACGGAACCCTAAAAAGTAAGAAAAAATATTTTAATCTGTGGCCGAACTGCCCTAAACCTTTTCATAATATCTTTCCTACAAAAATATAACCCCAAACTGTGTTCATATAAAAAACAATTCTTATTTCTGTGCCAAAGCCAAGGGTTTTGACTAAAAAGCTCCACAATTTTAATTAATTGAACATCATTTATTGATTTTAATGGTAGAATAAAATTTTTTTCACCTAATTTTATTCCAAAATAATCAAAAACACTTACCGTTAAACCTCAGACCAATAAACCAATAGACAAGATCTAATTAAGCAGAAACCTAGGATGGTAAAGCTATGCTACTTTCACATATACAACTCTCCGTATGAAAAAACAAGATGGCAGTATTTTTCTCAGTACGTTGATTTCAAGCCGGCTACAGCCCTATCTTTCAAACGCTTGCAACTAGGCATGTACCGGACTACGGGTTTACAGACTTTATCGATATCGATTTGGATAAAAAAAAGCCTAATAATACTTGTTGTACAGTTAAATAACTAGATTATCATAGTATTTTGTGCAACTGTAACATAATTTAAGTCATTGGGACACGAGTGCTTGTTAACGAAACGAACTAAGTGAGTTTCGTAATAGTTTTGCACAACTGTCGAAATGTCTATTTATGTTCAGTTGGACACAATACTTAATCAATGAGCATCAAAAATATCGTATTTTAATCATATTTTCAACTAACAATTTCACGGAAAATGAGAAGAACATTCGTTCATGAATCCCGAGTTCATCGACCGGTAATGCTGCCTTGAGTACCAATTAGAAGCAACTAGGATAGGCGTGGCTTGAGAAATAAGGTCGGGACTTATTTCTCGTCGCTGTTGTTGATTGGCTCTCTAGCGGTGTTGCAGTAAATTGGGTCAATAGCAGCGCGGAATCACGGTGTTATAATGTAATATTATCAGATAAACAGTGTAGGTACTTATAAAACTGATTTTGATGATGAAATTACCTTATTGTAGTATGGGAGTAGATAAAATAATATATGAAATTGAGAAACCTGCCAAATATTTATGGAATGAAATAATCAACTTTATTTTCAAAACTAAGAATACCACGTTTACATACATACATCCACACACACACGGTCCCACTCCCACTAAAAATACATATTTTGAGAGGAAGGCGCCGCCATGAAAACTAGCCTCCTTAACACTCAAAAGGATCCCTCTCAAACAATTGTGAAATAATGATAATAATAATAAAACTCAGAAAAATAATCAGAGGATAAAAGAAACAATTTGTTGCAAACTCCAGAATTACTGTTTTACATATTATTATATAAAAACATCAAAAATAAAAAAAACATATTGACCTTCGCATACAAAATGCATAATTGAATCGTTTTAATGAGAAGCTTAATTTTTTTCAAACTTAATGGTTGTTCAATTTCTCAATTTTCTCCAGTGAGTACGTTTGATTTTCACATGTCATTAAGATTTACAAAGCAGCCAAAAATAAACGTATTTATTGACCTTTGAAAATTATTGTTTTCGTCAGAAATGAGCGTATATTTTCGATGGGTGCAGTAATTTCCTTCGTCATGTGATGTATTCTAAGTTTCAAATACGTGTCGAACACGGAGTTATCCAATGAATGGCCATGTGTTTATCATAAATGTGAAGTGCTGTGGTTTTCCTACACTTTTGTTTGTAACTACAGCCTCAAACTCTCTCAGGATTTTCTCTGCTGTTTGGCAGATTTTTTGAATGCTTTTTGATGGCTTAGTCAGCCCTCCTCTGTCTTTTACACTCATTAGAGGCATGCTGTTAGCAGGTCCTTCCAGGGCTTGGAGAATTTTTTTTCAATGCAAGAACTTTTTCAATTTACGCACTACAAAGCCAGCTTTTGATGGTTCCATTGCAGTTCTCAAATCCTAGAATTAAACACAACACTTATTGGTCATTTTTAAACAGATAGTAGTAAAATAAGCATTAAAATTTGTGCAACAAGAGAGCAAAGTTTATTTTTGTTGCGAGTGCCGAGTTTGAATCTCGAGCAAGACTCGTGATTCTAAGTTAGAATTTTGAGCGTAGTGAAGGATTCAACCAAAACAGTTTCTGTTTTACTAGGTAAATTCAAGGTGGGCACCGCATCGTCTTTTAAGCGTGGTCGCAATAGTTCTTTTCAGAAAGCACTCTGGATTGAAGTGCCTTGAGGACACTTTCCAATTAGTTTTGTGCTGTTTCCAACTCCGGCTAATAGCAACAAACCATCGTTTACGAATGTCTTCATTTTTGGGGAACCTTAAGTAAAATAAGCTGAATCAATACTTCATATTAGCACAAAATCAGTAAAATTACCGACAACTGTTTTGACTTCACTAATAACCTCAAAACGGATTTAATTATTTTAATGATTTTAGGATTTACTTTTATTCTAAAAGCTATATTTACGTTACTATATGAAAACGACACGTCGTAAAATGTTGTCTTTCTTGATGGAATTCCATTTTATGGTTCATTTACTCGGAAAACATCACTTTTTACTCACTTGTGAAAACTGATATTGCTGTTCGAGTTTTCTTTATTCCCCGAATGGGATCTGCAACCACGCACGTAGCAGGACATTGTCCTTGTATCTTCAACCCTTTTCCATACGATAATTCGCAGCAAAACACAACTTAAATAAAATTTTGTTTAAAAATCTGCCATGTTACTTCCTAACGTAAACACAAGCTATAACGCGAACAAATTACAAAGGATTGCCAATGTTGCCACTTAAGAAAAGTAACAGTACATTATAATTTGGTGACTTGGACAGGAGTCATTAGGAGTCTAAATGAAGTTTTGGGTAGTACGTTTTGACGGCACCAAGACTTTTTCTATTGGTTTATTGTTCTGAGCGTTAAACGATTGTCATAGACAACAAGTCGCCGCAATCATTTGACATTAGCGATGAACTAAAAAAATCTTAGACAATTCGAATTATCTGTCAATATTAACAAATCATTCACTCATTGTCTAAAATAACAATACAAATCGTAAAGCATCTATGAATACCATAGACAATTCGAATTGGCCGTTTGACAAGTGAAATGATTAGTTTTAAGCTATCAAATGAATACGATTTCATGACTATTTTCTTACACAATCGCACCTCTGATTTTCATGTTTAGTTTATGAGTTTAGCGAAAGAATCATTAATTAGAGTAAAATAATAACACATGTTATATACGTAAATAAATCCAAAATTTGGGTTGATTGGTTGTTTAGTAAGACTAATTGAACGGGCAAAGTTAGGCAGATATTTAAATTTATTTGTAGCGTATTTGGATATTTATTTGTAGCTCTTCTGGAAGGATGGGTTTTTTGTGCGAAACGTCCTGACAAAATCAATATGTTGTCCTGCTTGCAGTACGTATTTTGTATGAAAATTTGACTTGTCCTTCTGGCAGTACAATGACCTTGACCCTGAACGGCACAACGTTATCTTGTCCACTCAGTATGACATTTATGTTTTCTTTGTCAGGATGGTCGTTACTGACACTCAATTTTCTTTAAAAGCTAAAAAACAAACAAATTATTCTAAATAATCATTAAAGCCTCTAACGTTTCAATAGTTCTGTTATCAAGCATTGATTTATATTTTACTGAATGAAGATTCAGCAGCTAGATACTTAGGTACTCCCTCATTACCATTTCTTGATTTAAATTATCTTGTCCTCTCAGTAGGACATATATATTTTCTTTGTCAGAATGGTCATTCATTACTGACACCTAAATTTCTATGAAAGATATAATATTTTAATAATATATGTTCGCGCCACTTCTTGTGGCTCTCATACTGCGAGGTAGTTGTGAATTAATATTTGCAACTGTCATTTTCGCTGCATCTCCACCCGCTTAGTTTTGGACGCAAATCAATCAGTCGTCAATCAGAAGCCTTTCACGCCGGAGGTCTACGCTGATTGCCATTCGACTAGGTCCTACCTAGACCCTACCGCCCGCCATTTTGAGATCGCACCCGCTGTGCGCCTCATTTTCATCTATTACTATTACGAAGAAGATTAGCCGAGAAGAGCGCAACCAGGCACGAAGAGGAAGAAGAAAACCATCTTGGAGAACACCAGAGACTTGGTGGCTCAGGCGAAGCGTGGTTTGTGGTGCATGCAGCTCCTTCCCAAGGTCAGATCTTTCATCTTCACCAATTTTCTCTTCACTTCCCGCTATTTTTAAAACCTATGGTGATACAAAGCACTGCCGTCACATCGCGTGCTCATTTTTTTGGCCATTCGAGCCGGATCTAGATCCATTTTAGGCCCTTTGATCTGCGATCTATAACCATTTTTTGGTATTTCCAACCGCTATCTTCATGTTCTTTGTCTAAAGAACACGTGAATTCCGCTCTAATTTTCATTCTGCCCGCAGTATTACCCCGCATTCTCGCTCTTATTTGCATTATCTATGCATTAAAACCCCGCATTCGTCAAAATATTAGTGATTCCATTTCCTATATACTGGAAATTGTAAATTATCTACAGGGAAATACGCCATTCTGTTAATTTATCCGCTGCGATTATACCATTTGATCATTTCACAGAAAATATTATCTGCCTACCTGCTAATTCTTAATATTATCGAGAGGTACTCGTTCACAGGTTCGTCCGCCGCCCGTGTTATCTCTAACTCATTAGCACTATTCTATGTTGTAGTCAGTATAAAACTTTCGATAGTTCTGATACTTGCCTAACTTTGTACTATATAACATGCCAAATTCCGCAGAAGCTGCAAAATTAAAGATGTCGTATAGTTTAAAGAAGCTTAAAAATAAAAGACAAGAATTGTTTAATCGCCTTCAGAGAGTTTATGACTTTTCTAAAACCGCTTTAGAGGATGTTTCTTCGGCAGAATTGTTTATGGCCAATGTCGAAACATTGGATACTGTACGCTCAGAAATTCATGTAATCATAGATGAAATTAATGACACAGAGGTATTGATAAATCCTAATTTTGAACCAAATTATCAAAGTTGGTCAGCTTTTGAGGATCTTTACTCCCATTGCAAATACATCAACCGGAAGTTATCACATTCTTCGAAATCGGCTGACTCTAAGGTTAAAGCTCCACGTGACATGGAATGTCCCAAAAAACCTACTATCAAGCTTCCAAAACTGGAACTCGTTGGTTTTTCTGGTGAAGCTACTATGTGGCCAACATTCTATGAAACATTTAAAACCACGATTCACGATAATCCGGACTTGACCGACAACGAACGAGTACAATACCTGATGGGTAAACTTTCTGGCCGGGCACTTTCGATTTGTTCTGGAATCACACCGAACGCAACTAACTACGACATAATCTGGAAAACACTCGTTTCTACTTTTCAAGACTCGCGTAGTTTAGCCACTACTTATTTGGATCAAATGTTTGAATTTCGCCCTTTAACTACCGCTAGTTCAAAAAACTTGGACTTGTTTTTAGACAAGTTCTGTTCCGCTGTTTCGTGTTTAAAATCGCTGAATATTAAAGATCTTTCGGATTTTATCCTTATGTATTTGGCCCTTAAAAAACTTGATGTTGAAACCGCTCGTTCATTTGAAATGTTTAAACGTGGTTCCGATTTACCCCATTATGATGAATTAATATCATTTTTACGTGAACAAACTAAGATACTGAACCGCACTGCACCCGCAATTACCGCTCCCGCTCCGAACCGCTCCGCTAATAATAATAACAACAAAACCGGGTACAGTACCAAGTCAACCCATGCTTTTGTCTCCGCTTCGACCAATAATAATTGTTGTCCGCTATGTAAACAATTAAAACACTATAATTTATATAAGTGTCCCGAATTTGTGAAACTAGATATCGAGAAAAGATTTCAGTTCATCAAATCTAATAACGGTTGCACCAATTGTTTAAGCATTACGCATAACAACTCCGCTTGTAAATCGTCTTATAATTGCCGCCATTGTAATTGTAAACACCATTCGATGTTGTGCCGCAAACAAAATGTGATGAATACTCACACCGCGCTTGGTCAAAATATTACCGTGTCTCCACGCACACATACGCAATCTTCGAGGATGGTGGATCCTGCCGTATCGGCGACTAACACAGAACATATGACTAATGATTCTCAATCCGTACCAACTGCGAATAATAATATTTCTTTATGTAACTTACAGCCTAACTCGCAGCGTAATGAAACATGCCTTTTAGGTACAATTCAAGTGATCGTGAAAGATTCTAACGGTATGTCTGTCCGTCTACGTGCGCTCTGCGACCCTGCGTCACAATCCAGTTTTTCGACGGTTTCCTGTTGTGAGAAGCTTAACTTAAAATATGAAAAAATTCCCCGCGCTTTTGTTAAGGGCATCGGCTCCTCATCAAACCCAATTAAGGGTGCGACAAACCTTAAATTGTTTTCACGATTTGATGATTCGGTTTCAATTTCGCTTGACACTTATGTAATCGACCGTATTACCGACAACTTACCATCGGTGCAGGTGGATTTGTCTACGCTTTCATATTTAAAAGGTATCACACTTGCTGATGAAACCTTTTACTTACCGGGCGAGATTGATATTCTTATCGGTGCATCTTTATTCGCGGATATCTTGTTATCAGGCCGCGTCTCTGGTCCCCCGGGTACGCCGACGGGATTTCAGACCATCTTCGGTTTTACGCTAATTGGTAATACGCCTGTTTACCAAAATACCGCATGTTCAATTTCGTTATGCTCTTATATGGAGATTGAACCGCCAATAGATTTTATTTTACAAAAATTTTGGCAATTAGAAGAGGTGCATTGTGAACCTGCTTCTAGTCCCGCAAATGATGAATGTGAAAAATTATTTATTAACAATGTGTCACGTGACCCCGCTGGTCGCTATTCGGTTTCTTTACCGTTCGCACGGAATCCTAACATACTAGGAAACTCGTACCATCACGCAAAAAAGTGTTTTATGTCTCTTGAGCGTAGGTTTGTTTCTAACGCAGATTTACGTTCCGAGTATAACAATATATTAAATGAATACCTAACTAAAGGTTACATATCCCCGCTTCATAATGATGACCAATTATCTCTTGGTTATTATATTCCGCATCATCCCGTAGTGCGTGTTGATAAATCAACGACAAAGGTGCGTATTTGTATGAATGCCAGTACTAAGACTGACTCCGCTGATGGTACTCGTGTCTCATTAAATGACACGCTGCACACAGGTGCTAATTTGCAAAACGATTTGTTTTTAATTTTACTTGACTTCCGCTTGTATGAAATCGCTTTTACCTCGGATATCAAACAAATGTTCTTACAAGTTTTGGTTAACGCCGATGATCGCAAATTTCAAAAGTTTTTATACCGCTTTGACACGTGTTCACCGCTTATCGCTTATCAGTTCAATCGCGTCTGCTTTGGACTACGTAGTAGCCCTTTCCTTGCGATGAGAGTAGTCAGGAAACTCTGTGAGGATGGGAGTTCATCGTACCCGCTCGCCGCTACTGTAGCCGCACGAAACTGTTACATGGACGACATCTGCTATAGCACGCCCACCGTGCAGGGCTCCTTACAGCTCAGAGATGAGCTGGTAGGATTGCTTAAGGCCGGTGGCTTTGAGCTCGTCAAGTGGTCTAGTAACTGTCAACAGTTACTTGATACACTGCCTGATACTCACCGCTTAAATTCTAGTAAGAATTTTGAAGAACAAACTCAAACTCTTAAAGTTCTTGGCTTACAGTGGTCGCCTGATTCTGACGAGTTCTCTTTTACTGTATCGCTAGATAGTCGCCCATGTACTAAACGCAATGTTTTGTCCGTGATAGCACGTCAGTACGACGTCCTCGGCTTTACCGCTCCTGTGATCTTGTACGCAAAATTACTCTTGCAGAAAATCTGTATTTTAAAATTAGACTGGGATGAAACACTACCCTCTGATATTGCGCAGATTTGGCAAAACTATTTGAAGGAGCTACCTGTTTTGCGGGATTTACGTATTAAACGCCACTTAGACGTGTTCCAAAATTCGAAAATTTCGATAATATCATTTGCAGACGCAAGTGAACGTGGATACGGATGTGTCGTATATATTAGGGTACAAGATGACTCAGACACTTGCACTAGCATTCGGCTGGTATGCGCAAAGTCAAAAGTCTGTCCACTCAAGACCGTCAGTGTCGCCCGCCTTGAGCTTTGTGCCTCGTTACTCATGTCGAAATTAACTCGTCGTGTAGTTGACGCTTATAAAATACGTCACAATATTGAACGTATTTACTGTTTTACCGATTCTATGGTAACTTTACACTGGATACATTCCTCACCGCACAGGTTTAAAACCTTTGTCGCGACGCGTATAACAAAAATAATATCCGCTATTCCCGCTGAATGTTTTTACCATACAGCTGGTTCTCAAAACCCGAGCGACTGTCTTTCCCGTGGTCTCACTCCCATGCAGTTGATGAGTCACCCGCTCTGGTTCACTGGACCTGCTTGGCTTTATCTGGACGCTAAAGAGTGGCCAATCAAAACAATAGAATCAGCTTCTATTGAAGAAAACTTGCCGGAATCAAAAACAATTTCTCTTCCCGCTTTTAGTAATGAAGAACCGCATCCTCTTCTTTCTCTTTCGGAAAGAATTTCGTCATGGCTTGTGCTTTTACACACAATCATTTACATATACCGATTTTTACGTATTTTACCGCGCTCTAATATTTTTACCGCTACCGATATGGATTTCGCTGAAGTTGCATTGATTAAAGCTCTTCAAGCATTTTATTTTCTTGATGAAATAAAAAGATTAAAGTCAAATAAACTTTGTTCTCCCGCTTTAAATCGACTATCGCCATTTTTAGATAAAAATGGATTGTTACGCGTTGGTGGTCGACTTCGCAACACAGACATGACGTTCGATCAACAACACCCTGTGTTGTTACCTCGTAAAAATCATATTGTCGAATTGATTATCATTCATTATCATCGCAAAAATTGTCACACTGGACCAGTGGCTTTAATGTCAATAATCCGCCAAAAATTTTGGATACTTTCCTGTCGAAATATTGTTCGTCGCGTAATACATAGCTGCAATTATTGTTTTAAGGCGAAGCCGAGACAAACCTTCCCTTTCATGGCAGATTTACCATCATGCCGCGTTAATGAGGCTAAAGCTTTTGTCCACTGCGCTGTGGATTATTGTGGTCCTATCAGTATCACTCCGTATCGAAAACGTGGAGTCCGTCCCGTCAAATGTTACCTCTGCATATTTGTATGCCTGGTGACTCGTGCAGTTCACGTTGAATTGGCAACTGATCTTAGCACGAACACTTTTCTTTCCGCGTTCAAACGTTTTTTATCTAGACGTGGAGCAGTGTCTTTCGTATATTCTGATAATGCTACGAACTTTGTAGGCGCTAGAAATGCCCTCTCAGAAATTTACAATTTGACAAATTCCGAAGAATTTAAAACGTCTTTCGCGAATGAACTTGCCGATCATAGAATACAATGGAAATTTAATATTCCACGTAGCCCACATTTTGGGGGACATTATGAGATATATGTCAAAGGATTTAAGACGCATTTGCATAGAGTAGTAGGTACTCAACTGTTGACCTACGAAGAATTATTAACTGTAGTTACGCAAATAGAATGTGTCATAAATTCTCGTCCGCTTACGCTGCTGAGTGAAGATCCATCTGAACTTAGCGCGTTAACTCCTGCACATTTTCTGATGTCAACTCCTTTAAAAGAATTACCCGCTTGCAAGGTGGCTGATGAGCCAGTTAATTTATTACGTCGCTACGCGTTGCTTGATCAAATGGTAGAATCGTTCGCGAGGCGATGGAAGAATGATTATCTCCATCTTCTCCAGTCTAGAGGAAAATGGAATACACCTACCAACCCAATCAAAATTGGATCTGTTGTCGTTGTAGTTACCGACAATACTCCACCGCTTCAATGGCCGCTCGGTGTCATTGTAGCTGTATACCCTGGCAAAGATAATGTCATTAGGGTAGCTTCTGTCAAAACGACGACAGGTGTTTACAAACGACCTGTCGTGCGTCTTTGCCCTCTCCCATCTCAATAACTCCTTTCTTTGCCCCCGCTTCAAAATTTCGTTATTCTCTGTCTTATTTTTACTTTTCTATTCTTATTTTAAAACCAATGGTTTTAACGCCGGGGGCAAATGTTCGCGCCACTTCTTGTGGCTCTCATACTGCGAGGTAGTTGTGAATTAATATTTGCAACTGTCATTTTCGCTGCATCTCCACCCGCTTAGTTTTGGACGCAAATCAATCAGTCGTCAATCAGAAGCCTTTCACGCCGGAGGTCTACGCTGATTGCCATTCGACTAGGTCCTACCTAGACCCTACCGCCCGCCATTTTGAGATCGCACCCGCTGTGCGCCTCATTTTCATCTATTACTATTACGAAGAAGATTAGCCGAGAAGAGCGCAACCAGGCACGAAGAGGAAGAAGAAAACCATCTTGGAGAACACCAGAGACTTGGTGGCTCAGGCGAAGCGTGGTTTGTGGTGCATGCAGCTCCTTCCCAAGGTCAGATCTTTCATCTTCACCAATTTTCTCTTCACTTCCCGCTATTTTTAAAACCTATGGTGATACAAAGCACTGCCGTCACATCGCGTGCTCAATATACATATAAAATATTAACTTAACAATTTGTATTTCTTTTACCTAGAATTCATATACTATTTTATCATTGATTTGTAATTATACATATATTACTTTAAATATAATTAATAAATAAAATAATTTTTTTTAGCTTGAAATATATTTCGGCCCTTAGTGGGCCGTCATCAGTCAAGTATTAAAAAAGAAAAATATACCATAGTAATAAAAACAGGAAAAGAAATAAAAAAAAAAAAGACAATATTTTTCTTAACTAACCTAACCTGTTTGTATTGGTCCACAAATTTTTTATCAAATAATAAAATTATAAAATTTTAAAAATTTTGTGGACAAGTACAAGCCCTTCAAGTGCCAACAATCACCACCATAAATTTTTCTCATGCCATCCCAATTTTCTGTGGTTGGTGGGGTATTCAGGGTATGTGTGGAAGAGCGTGATGGAAGTGATGAGAGGGTGGTTTAGTTTGTCTGTCAGTTAGTGTTTTCTGTTCAGTCCATGGTTGTAGTGGGCACCAAGTGACCAGATGTAGGACGACTCCCAGGTCCTAAGGTGAATGTCAGTTAGTGGAGGGTGAAATGATTTAATGACGCGAACGGTGAAGCAGTTATTGAAGGTTTGATTATGAGATCGGGCGTGTGTCGGGATAGGTAGAGTGTTATTTTGTACTGAGTCTGTTGTGTGTCGGTGATTGTTCATGCGGATGTGGTGAGCGTTTCTTGTTTCACCTACATAGAATGCGGGGCAAAAATTGTAAATGGGTATAATATTGGGAAAGTTTGGCTGTTATATTTTTTATTTTATTTACGATTTCCTTCATTTACGTTAAAATTTAAGTAAGAAGGTTCTAATTTGATTAACTGGCACGTTGCGAGTATTTTATGTTCATCAAAATTATACTGACTTTGACAGAAGGCTGTAACAGATGATCAAGATTTTGGTATTTGTCAAAAATGCACAAAGGAGCATATAACAATAATTAAAGATGTTTTTGAAACGCGGATACGCTGAATTGAGACGGCAGTAAGAAGAACACAGTGTAACCTATATACTCGTAGCACAAGATTAGAGTCCATCAAACGAGCAGCAATAATTGTGTGGGTTCTGTTCCATATGCCTGCTTCAAGCAGTCCTCATCGAGTTACGTATTGATATTGGAGACCGTCAATAGCCCTCTGAAGAATGGAGAGAAATCCTTTGAGTCTCTGGCTGCCTTCGAATGTCTTGCGCACACAATGCACTGTATGAAATCAACTGCAGCTCTTGGGACAAATGCACGTGTGGTTGCGTCTCTGCAGTTTTTCAATTATGCACCTCGACGTGATTCTTCAATCCTTGTTGCATAAAATCTTTTTATTGTTGTTGCACTCGAAAAGGGTTATTCGTTCATAAGTTTATAATATAATCACATGTGCGAGTAATACTTTAATAAATATATAATATTGCCTCTATTGGCCTTTTATTTGTTTTTTATTTTGATTTATTTTATTTTTGACGTCTTTGACGTAAAGATTATATTTTATGCTCGGTGCCTATTTGAGACCGAGGAGTCGTCGACCTTTATTTTGGTAAACTCGCTTGGCTTTACCAGAACCGTAGTACTTTATTATTCTTTTATTACCCATTATTTACCATTTATTATTGTCTTCTACAATGTTAATTTATTTAATAAATGATACAGCAAACTAACCTAACCTGTACATTACACTTACACTTATTGCACAAAAACAAAACAAAAGGGAATATTTACATTACTATACACCACACACCACTAGTTCACAATATTATACAAAATCGGAATCGTCAAATGCACTACACTACCACAAAAACACCTGATATTAGCCAAAATTTTCTTTCCACTTTCTATGTGTTTTTCATTGCCCGAAATAAAGACATTTTATTTTTTTATTTTTGCGTGACGGGAGCGTGTCGTTTGACTCTAAGTGCCTGATTAAATTTAAAAGCAATAATCAAAATCGTTAGATCTTGTTTTGGTATTTTTTTTTTCAGGCGCTATTAAATATTTTCAAGCTTTTTCCTTCTAAAACAAATTGAATAAAAAAAGAATCTCATAGGAATCTTTACTTCTTTGAACCATACCTGAATATGTGATGTCTTCCGCATTTTGGCCCGTATTTGGTGAGAAACTGATGATAAACAGTTTCTTATTTTTATGACTTTGTAGTAACGCGTGAAGCTTATTATAGCGTTAAATGATAAATTATGTAAAAACTAATTCCAAGGGGTCTTAGAATAAGGATCAACGTATGTTTATGCAGAGCTGCAATTTTCTAAAGCGACAGGATGCAGCGTCTTCGAAATTCTAAAATGTCGAATTTCACATTTTGTCCGGGATAATCGCCTTAAGAAAAATAACAAAGTAATCGATTTACAAATTAAAATATTGTCATTCTATGTAAATCGGATTTTAACCAATAGTATATAACGGGTTCATAATTTGGCAACCTGGACCATTGTTTACATAGGTGGTAGAGCTGATGCCGGGCTCGACTGTGGAGGTACCAACATTTTACTCGCCCGAAATTATTCAGGGGAGAGTATTAGAAGATATAGAAGTATATTATGGCACAACCAGGTAGCTCTACACGCCTGGGACCGATTAATGGCAGTATATCCATCCCCAATTACCGGACCTTATTTAAACCGTCAAGTAACGCGCAGTGGCGTCACTGCTGGTGCGAGAGTTTCGGCACCGCGCCTGCCCAGCGTGTGTGAGTATGTGCAGTTCTTCAGAGGACGGCCAAGAGTGCAATGGATAAATCTTGGAAAGGCCTATGTACAGTAGTGGACGAACCATGCTAATGGATGGAATGACGGAAGTTCTAAGCTAGAGTAGTAGCCCTTCAAGGACACCCCGCGATCGTGAGTGCACTTCCCCTCGTTTAACAAGCCAGCGGGTCTACCGCGTAATTCTGATTTTCATCAACATCAACTTGAGATTGAAATTTGACGTGCGTGCGACGACGCCCGCCTAACATGCCATTTGCACGCACGTCAAATTTCAATCTCAAGTTGATGTTGATGAAAATCAGAAATACGCGGTAGACCCCCAGGTCAGCAGCCCAATTATAGTATTTTTCTGACAAGATTGAAGTGCGTAGGTATAAGTGCGTCAGTTTATTACAGATATACATCAGGTAATAAGTACACAGTGTCCAATGCACATACGGTAATGCATAACATAAAGCCGGAGTTAACTTGCCGTCAGACTCTGGACATTCGTCGGGTTAAGTGGCAAAGTCACCACGCAGGCGAAAGCAGTCTCTCTCTACGTGTTAAATGTTCAAAATAGAAATGTTAATTCTACTTTTTCTAGCATTATCAATTTTGACACGTAGGGGGTGCTTTATGTGACCGCCGGCGCTGCGGAGCGCCTCCGCACCTTTTTCAATGCATAGTGTGAGGAAATAAAAAAAATATAACCATGTGAATTTTAAATTATGATTGGCTCAAAAGGACTGTATCCAGAGCTGTTAAACAGTGGGAAAAAAAAAGTATAACATTTATGGTACACAGGAAAGGTTGCAGGTTAGCTAACTTTTCGTAAATAAATAATAAAAAAAAAATAAAGCCCTAGGGGAAAATTAATCGACTTTCTGTTCGGTTTTGATGCATAAAAAGTGGGCCTTTGCAAGCACTTGCATTGAAAAGATTTTTATTTTCGATTTTCAAAAGAGACCTGTGCCTCCGGTGTGAACGATTCAATAAAAAAACAACTTTACATGAAAGCCAAATACACCATTTTTTTTTCACAACAAGAGTTTTCTCGCAAACTAGTTTATATTTTCTTTCCAAAATCAAAGTTTCACTTAGATAGATGATTCAAAAGCTGCATCAAACCATTTGACACCAAAAAAAAAATGCATTGAAACATCTAATTTCACAAAATGTGATATTTCAGTAAGCGACCTACTTCTATTTATCGAATCTATCTAAAAATATTACTTAAACCGTTTTTTTAATATTACTTTCTTTATTGCAAACGCAAAAATTTACAAAACATTATAATAAGTTAAAACTATCCTATAAATAGTAGTTTATGCTATAAGGGCACAAAGGAATAAATTACGAGGACGATTTAAAACACGAGCGTAGCGAGTGTTTTAAACGTAACCGAGTAATTTATTGCTCTTACGCCCGTGTATCATACTACGTTTTTCAATGCATAGTGTGAGGAAATGAAAACAAATATAATCTTGTGAACTTTAAATTATAATTGGCTCAAAAGGACTGTATCCAGAGCCGTTAAACAGTGGAAAAAAAAATATAACGTCTATGGTACACAGGAAAGGCTGCAGGTTAGCCAACCATTGTAAATAAATTTAAAAAAATAATAATAATAAAGCCCTAGGGCAAAATAATCGACTTTCTGTTCGGTTTTGATGCATAAAAAGTGGGCCTTTACGAGCACATGCATTGAAAATAAAATTAAAGTTATCCATTAAACTAAATTAAACTATCCACCCATCCATCAGCCTAGTTCGTCCACTGCTGAACATAAGCTTTTCCAGGACTTTGCCATTCCCGGCCATTCCCGGAAGAATTGCTCATTCTCACACACGATGGGCAGGCGGATGGTGAGCGCGGTGCCGGAACCCTCGCACCAGTGACGCCACTGCCCGTCACCAGTCTGTTCCATATAAGGCCCGGCTATTAGGGATGGATATACTACCATCCATCGGTCCCAGGCATGGTGGGCCTCCTGGTTTTTTGCCTGTGAGCTGCCCTCTTACTCTCCCCCGAATTACTTCGAGGGGGTCTCCAAGAAAGATGGCGGTACCTCCACAGTCGAGCGCGGCATCAGCTCTTCTACCTGTTACCACAATTAAACTAATCTATATTTAAATATCTACTAAAGAAAAATTAAACTAAATTTAATCATTTTTTGTACGTCTATCTCCGGTGTTATTAAAGATATCGACATTCCAGTAAGACCATTTGGTAAAAAAATCTTATTTTGGACCTAAGTTGACTAGTCGAGTTAACCCTTTATTCACTGGACCAACAGTACCAAACCTTAAATTATTTTACGATTGGTTTTGTACAATATGTAGCGCCATCTCTGAGCTTAACGAAGAAACAAAATGAAAACTCCAACGCGATGTGCAAAGTAGCCTTCACTCGTTTCCACTGAAGAGAAAGCTTGCTCGTATTTTGTTTAATACTCGTTGCGTAGTGTACGTATGTTTCTATTGTCTACCAAATTCCTTTATATTCCACTAGATGCCGCTTTTTGGTTTTCAGCACAGACAGACATTCAAGGTTAGGTAGGTGGTTTTCAGGCTTCATATTTATTTTTGAGCAACGGTTAGGTGAATTTTATCACATTTGATAATCCAAGTTCCAACGCGCTCTCTAAACATTAGTAAATAAAAATTCTAACTCGATATAAAAGCCGGACGCGACAAACTAAAATCATTCTATATTTTCGATGTTTTTTTTAATCAAATACACAAAAACTACATCGACGATAGCGTATCATCATTCATTTATAAAATGTACAAAAGTGTTATAAAACTAATAAATTAATAAAAAATAAAATAATCCTTATCCCTTAAGGGTCCGTATAAGGTCAGATTCTCAACTTCAAATGACCATCTCACATTGTGTTACTTGCTCAATCGGTTCAATAAAAATAATATAAATAGATAACATTAATAAGGCTGATGGAAACAATTAAGAAACAACGCGAATGCTTTAAGTTCGCCCCATATAAAAAAATTACAAGTTACATCGAAATTTTTTTCGACTGTTATGGGGCCTTCCTTAAATTATAGTCTTAAAAATTTGTATCAAAAATAAGTCATCAATACCCTGGTCTAAACATTTTGACATATTTTAATTATTTCATCTACAAGCAGAGTTATTAAATAAAAACGCAGATATTCGTGAGCGCGTGTTTTTCGGTGGTCGTAACAGCCACGGCTAAGATCGCGCTATTTTAAACTAAAAGGAAACGTCATAGAGTTCAGTTCTGATTAATGCAAAATGAGGTGCTAAATCTGACCTTGTTAAGGGTGTATGTATCCTTGACAAACTTTGTGTCTGGACCTTAGCACTTGGAGATCTGTTAGTCGCTACCTATTTCTTTGCAAGACAGATTTATGTACTCCTTTGTTCAAAAACACAACAACCTGATATTCCTGAATATTTAATTAACTTTTAGGAACATCCGCCATATTGGGACCAGAAGGAAACTGTGGGATCCTTCCGGTTCACTTCAACATGACTTTAACCGACTTATTTATTAATTTACCACGATCAAAACTGAACTTTAAGCCTATCAATTAAGGTCCAAATTGATAGAAAATTATTTTCTAAATATTCGTCTAAATTTAGAATTGGATGTTACGAAGCAATTTTTTTTCTAAAAGGTTTTGGTGAATTCAGTTTCATTAAATTTAAAATTAAAATGCAAATCACTTTCTTAACCCTTAAGTGCATCTTGGGTCGAAAACGGCACAAAGGTTTTTTTTTATTTATTATTTACATAATTTTATGTTAAAAATTATAATTATACGATTGTACTAGCTAAAAATATGTTTGGCGACAGATTTCAAGTTAATTTTAATTTAAAATGCATTCATTTATTTTTCTTTTTTTTTTGTATTTTCTGGCATTTTGGCGTTAAAATTGTTAAAGAGAGCTTTTGGAAGTAAAAACAATAAATATTTTCCTTGCATATGTTTTTATAGTTTTTTGCTATTAAAGTTAAAAAGAGTGCAGCTTTACAAGAATCAAATGAAAAAAATAATTAATAATTACATTTTTATAACAAATTAAATTTGTTTTTTTTTTCTTGTTTTAATTTGTAAAAATCTGCTTTGAACATAATTTTGTCATATTTTTTTGGTACTTTTCTATCTCTGTTTTCAATTTCACAAATATAAAAATAAAATCTCATGCATTTAAGGGTTAAATCAAACAAAAGTACAAATTATTTCATTTATTTTATTTTATATGGACTAGCTTTAAGTATTTACACACCATCTTATAAATCTTTATTAATACAGTTTGTTTGTGTTATTTCGCATTTAAATTACAAAATATTAATAAACAGAAAAAAAGTACTTGAGCAATGCGTTGAACTCTTTTGTATCGAATCGGCATCGATTTTGTTTCTGTTCTTGGAGTTTTTAATTTTTGATTCGAAATAAGTAAGTTATTTTATTATAAGGCTTTGACCTGCCCAGCTTTGATAAGGATACGCCGAAATAAAATATTTTTTATAATTCAATCAAAACCTTAATACTAAAAACAAACAATTTTGGTAACATAACCTGTCAACATTGACATTTGTAACAACACTAACACATATGCATGTATAACTACATAAGCTAACTTTTGTTTGGTAACTTAGTACACGGGTAACTTGAAATCCCTAGCTATTTTATCACATCACTAATTCTACTTATAGTTTCCCTTTTAAAGCAGTTTGTAACACAAAATATATCAGTAACGAGAAATAATAATTGAAAATGTAATTTACTGATCAAACCAAACAAATAAAAAATAATAAATTTTCTAATTATATAATATAATATAGTGCGTATAATATAGCTTGAGTCCTGTGACAGCAGGACAGCGCTACACAATTTGTATTTCTAACTCCCTTTCTCATGCTGACAGTGATGTCATGATGTCAGTGCTGACAGCTGTCACAGGGCTCAAGCTATATTATACGCACTATAGTAGAAATTTTAATGAAGAAGTGACTTTTTAATTATTTTTTTCTCGCGATCTGCTCGTTCTCCTACCAGTGCTTATTTATACACGTGGGATACAAAGTGCAAGTTATTTTTTAATTAAAATGAATGACCAGTTTATAACTGAAAGTTAAGTGGTTAGGTTAGGTTACCAACGAAATAGCTGTTTTCTATGGAGAATTAAAAGAAAACTCAATTTTCACTACATTCCTTTTTTAAATTTTTTTTAGGAACGACAAATCCAAATTCAATATTTTTGTTTGTGTATGAATGAGACAACATTAAGCTAACAGCAACATAAATTGAATTTTTGAAAAATGTTAGCTGTGAAAAAATAATACGAATCTTACGAGTATCATGGAAATGGATGGCATTTAGGAATTTAGAACGAACTGATTTTGAATATTTTCTTTTAATTATCAAACTGACAATAAAAGCAAAATTTAATACGTAGATGCAAAATCTTGAAATCAACTTTCAAACAAAAAATAAATAATGGAAATAGCTACTTAAGGTGATATGCGAAAAAAATACGGGTGTTTCTTTTCTGTGTATTTCATGAAATACACGGAAAATTATAATCAGTTTCGGGTATATGCATTTTGACTATATAATCTAAGGATTTGATTTTGAAAAACATGTTTGGATAAACTTTTCTCGATAGAAATAATTGTTGAAATGAGGTCTCCTAACACACTTTATCTCCTCGTTTAACGAGTAGCAGCCATGTAAAGAACTCAAACATATTTTATTAGATGGGTTTAAACAATATCTGTATTTTGTAAATTTAATAGCTAGTTGAGTTTTTTTAACAAAAACATGAAATCAACTTTTTTCCCTTTTGCCCTGAATCCGCCCCTCTCGCACTACGCGATTTTTTGCTTGGAGTGACAGTGACAAAAATAAAATTCGCATAGCCTCTATGAACTCTTGAATCTGTAAGAAAATTTCGGCAATTTCATAGTTAATGACCTATTATTACAGCACGTTACTGATATCCAAGTACAAGCTACTAATTAACATTCCATTTCAACCCAATACGATATTTTAATGAGAATTTTGTTGGATTGAAGTGGTGGCTCCTATCGGCACTACCGTAGCTCATTCAGCTCACAGTTTCTTCTCTTGCCGAGCTGGTGACACAGCTGAGGAGACCCCACAATGTCTCCGAGGAAGACACTCAGGAGATAGAAGTCTTTAGTCTGGTCCGGGGATCGCTTGTATTGGCTGCGGAAGGAAGAAAGTGGGTTAGTTTTGACGATTTTTTATACAACGTGTAACAGAAAGGTGTAACCATATTTGAAGAGCTTATTCAGTCAATGGTAAAGAACAACTTTTACAATGGAACAAACCCTGTATCTCGAAAAAAAAAAAACTTTTTCATAGAAAAATGCAATGCCGCTCGGCTGAAATGTATGGAAGGGCAGATTTTTTTTTGAGATTTCAGGTTTGGCTCCATAGTAAAAGTTGTTTTATACCATTGACTGAATAAGCTTTTCAAATGTCAAACCTTTCTGTTACACCTGTATAAAATAAAATGGATTGCTCATTCAAAGATTGCAAAGATAGAATAACATCAATACTTTTATAGTTATTTATGTTTGGATTTTCTATAATCGGACGGAAACTCAAAAGAATTGGGTTTTGATTTCCAAAATTGTCAATTTTACTCCTTGTCGCTTATCCTGCGCTTATCTCGCTTATCATTCTTTGTCATTCTTTGTTAACAAGCTGTGTTTTCCTGTAATTGGGCTACATCTTAAACCATTTTATTATGTCCTTAGATAAGTTACTAGTTAAGATGTATGTCTGTTGGCAAACCAATAAATAAATAAATCCTTTTCTGCTTTTCAAGCGTCAGTATCAAGACTTAAACAAAAGAGCCGTGAAGTTTGAATTATATAATTTACGAAACCGAGGACCCTTGTGGTCCACGGGGAGCGACACATCCCTTTTCAGACCCCTATCAACTAGAAATGAACTCTTCGTATGTTTTCATTATGTGATGAAATGGAAGAAGGATTCTGTTTTGTAAGGGTTTAACGTCCTAAGCGCCAAGGGCATTCTTGAAAACCAAAAAAAAAACAAATCAAAAAAAAATTGAAATTCTCATTTACAGAAACCACTAGAATCTTTGTGATAGCAGCATACACAATACATAAGTTTTTGTTGAATAACTATTGAGTGAGTTTTGAATTCAAGTGTTCTGTTTCGATTAATTAGAAAAAGGCGGGTTTTTCACAATCCGGTTGCGAAACCACTCTTTTAATAACCTCTGCTGTGCACCAATTTCATAAACTACATATGAAAAAAAAACCTTGAAAATGTTGTAGCGAAACCGGTTGGATAAATATAAAGTACAGATTGTTTCATGTGCCAACAATCACAGTCATCAACTAAAAATAGTCTAGAAATGAAATATTAGAGGTCGAGAGGTCAAATTAAAGATACACTAGAAATATGACTACGAAATAATAACATTCTCATATCATTGACACTCCCCCCCCCCCCCCCGAAAAACAAACCGTTTTATGATCATCCAAAATAATCAGACTCCTGAACTTACTAAAATTGTTGTTAGCCACGGTCTAATTAGCGTGGTTCATTTTAAAAAATACTTATCAGGTATTCTATTGAATTTAAATTTTTCATTTAATTTACTGACAAATTCCCAATTTTCAACCAATGTACATTTAATTCAACTTACTCGTTACAAAGATTCTTAAATTGACTTTACTAAAATTATTATGTTAATAATAGGTCTTTACATATGAAATTGCCGAAATTTTCTTACAGATTCATGAGATCATAATTCCTGTAATTCAATAGCTACGAGGGTGAATCCAAAAGTTCTAAGCCCGACCGTGAAAATGAAAGAAAAGTGGGTTCAAAATTATTTTTATTTTTCGACATAGTCTCCATCTAGATCAACACACTTCTTCCACCTGACCTGTAACTTGTTTATACCCTCGAAAAAAAATGATTCCGGAAGGTCGTCAAAATAGTCATTAACTGCGACTATCACTTCTTCTCTAGTCGAATATTTAGATCCCCCAAGTGTTTTTTTTAATTTGGAAAGAGATGATAGTCAGAGGGGGCTAAATCCGGCGAATAAGGTGGGTGGGGCAGCAACTCGTAACCACATTCATGGATCACAGCCATCGTTTCAACCGAAGTGTGAACTCGTGCATTGTCTTGATGAAACAAAACTCTCTTACGCAACATCCCCGGCCGTTTTTCTTTTATTTTTTCGCGGAGTTTTCGTAATAGGTTACAATAATAGCGTGAATTTATAGTTTCACCTTTAGGTAAATAATCCAATAAAATAATTCCCTTCGAATCCCAAAAAACAGATGCCATGACTTTGTTGGCTGACAAAACGCACTTTGCCTTTTTCGGCGTGGGTGAGCCAGATCTGTTCCACTGTTTGGATTGCTGTTTTGTTTCAGGAGTATGGTGATGAACCCAGCTTTCATCCATGGTAACAAAACGAGACATAAAATCCTCAGCATCTGCCTCAAAAAGTTCCAAACAGTCACGCGAAATTGTGAATCGGACTCGTTTTTGGTCAGCTGAAAGCAATCTTGGGACCCAGCGAGCAGAAACCTTACGGAACCCCAATTCTACAGTTATAATGTTTTGCACTCAGCCATAACTGATGCCTGTGATCTCAGCTATCCTACTAATGGTCAATCGTCGGTCACCTAGGATGAGATCACAAATTTTGTCAGTGTTTTCTTTAGTGGTAGACGTTGAAGGCCTTCCGCTCCTTGGGTCATCTTCAATGGTCTCCCGACCGCGTTTAAATTCAGCTACCCACTTTTTGACAGTGGAATACGATGGAGCAGATTCCCATAATGTTGTTTCCATATCTTCATGAATCTCTTTAGGTGTAAGACCTTTTTTATTGAGGTACTTAATCACAGCACGGTGTTCAATTTTCTCCATTGTGAAAAATCCCGTCAGACTGCGTTATACAAAATATCACAAAAAAATAATAGCTTGCAGTATCGAACTTCAACTTCACACAATCAATCACGAAAAAAAATACGAGTACTAACAAATGACGGTAGATTTACAATGATTTGATACCTCTTTGTAGGTCGGGCTTAGAACTTTTGTATTCACCTCGTATTTCAATTATTTGGTTTTTGTTTGAAAGTTGATTTCAAAAGCATCTACGTATTAAATTTTGTTTTTATTTTCAGTTTGATTATAAAAATTAAATCTTCAAAAACTGTTCGTCGTAAATGGCATCCTTTTCACGATAAGATTCGTAATAATTTTTTACAGATGACACTTTTCAAAAATTAAATTAATGCTGCTGTTAGCTTAATGTTGTCTCATTCATACTCATGAGAAATTACATAATTTGGATTTTTCATTCCTAAAAAAAATGCAAAAATAGAACTGAAAATTTAGTTTCCTTCAAATTCTCTATACAAAACGGCAATTTCATATGTAAATAACTAATAATTTATTTATTGGTCCATCCACTGCTGGACATAGACCTCCCAATATTACGCCACTCTTGGCGATCCTCATTAGTCTATGTCCTCAGTCATCCTCATCCAGCCGCCATCCGCAACGTCCTTCAGATCGTCAGTCCAGCGGGCACGAGGGCGGTCTACGCTGCGCTTTGCTGTACATGGTCTCCATTCCAATGTCTTACGGCCCCAACAGTTATCATGTCGGCGATAAATATGGCCATTTTATTGGTAAATGAACGTTTTACTGCAATATCAATAGGGAACAATGAACCGCAGCTATTACCTCCAAATGGCATTTGGAGGTAATAGCTAACAGTCGAGTAAGGCCACAACCATCGTACAAAGTTCGTGCGTTCGTGCGTTCGTTCTGTAGCGTGCGGTTTTATCACATCATATTAAAGTGGACCTTAATTCCTTGACTTATGACATAAATTACAAGTACAATCGATTTGAGTGACGTATAATTGAAAACATCTCGGTTATGTAAAGTTGCCTGCAACTCAAGCACCCTATCTGTAAATGATTTTTCAATGCATGTGCTCGTAAAGGCCCACTTTTTATGCATCAAAACCGAACAAAAAGTCGATTATTTTGCCCTAGGGCTTTATTATTATTAGTTTTTTTAATTTGTTTACAATGGTTGGCTAACCTGCAGCCTTTCCTGTGTACCATAGACGTTATACTTTTTTTTCCACTGTTTAACGGTTCTGGATACAGTCCTTTTGAGCCAATTATAATTTAAAGTTCACAAGATTATATTTGTTTTCATTTCCTCACACTATGCATTGAAAAATGTAGTATGATACACGGGCGTAAAAGCAATAAATTACTCGGTTACGTTAAAAACACTCGCTACGCTCGTGTTTTAAATCGTCCTCGTAATTTATTCCTTTGCGCCCTTGTAGCATAAACTACTATTAACGGCTAAGACGCCGCATTAAGACCTGGGGCTCTACCGCGTAATTCTCATTTGTATCAACTTCAAGCAAATGCATGCGAAATTCAACGCGTGCAAAAGAGATAGCATGTTAGGCGGGCGTCGTCGCACGCACGACAAATTTCAATCTCAAGTTGATGTTGATGAAAATGAGAATTACGCGGTAGACCCGCTGCTAGAAATTCAGCCAGACTAATTGAATGGGTGGAGTTAGGCATATATTTATTATTATTATTTCGTATATTTATAATATTCTTTATTCCTTATTCTTATATTTTTATTTTATTCAAGTATATTTTTTAAATGAAATTTTAGTAAACCCAACCTTTATTATTCCCTTGCGTATTTCCCCATATTATTATTTATGAGATAAAACTATTACCTATACACATAGATTATTTAATTACTTATATTACATTAAAACTGACCTCAACAGATTACTTCGGGCAAAAATACGCACCTTTTATAGCAGTTCATTAAAATTAATATATTAATAATTTGCAGTATTCCGCTAAACACTCTTACCATGATATTCAAAATGCGGACTCATACACCACCCGCCCTCCCACATAAAACATGCACAAGAATGCTGTATATAAAATAAAGCAGTCTTAAATTACAAGCAATAAAACTTATCGACATGTGTTTCGCCTCTAAACAAGGCATCCTCGTGGTGCTTGAGTTTGCATTTTGAATTGCATGGTAAGAGTGTTTAGCGGAATATTGCAAATTATTAATTTACTATCCATAAGTTCACGATAGAGTTCCGCAAATAATAATAATAATAATATTTCGTTATTCGAGTATCAAAAAACTCATTGTGTTAGTTATATACAAGGTAGGCTTAATTATCTAGGATTAGTTAACACAAATATAAGTAGTTTTATTACACACTTAAATGCAATAATAACATACAATCATTGTTAAGACTTCATTTATCAAATTTAAAAAGCACCACCAATCCACTTCATTCCCTTTCCCAGTCAATCTATTCATTCCTCGGGATCTCATTCACTCACCGATCCAAACTTAACATGTTAAAACCTCGCTGTAATACAGTCTAAATATTATTATAAAATAATATATCATTTAGTGAACTGTGCGTGTACATAGCACCAAGATTGATCACGGGGCCCCCAGCCAGCAACAGAGATAACCAGGAACATCAATATCATCAATTACCTGTAAGTCCCTCCAATTTCCTTTGGTGCTCTCTTTTCACATTTCAAAGCAAAGACACAACGACGCTCGATAAATCTAAATTTTACCCACCATACAGTCCATAACATAACAATCATTTATAATTTATTACATAAAACATTTTACTTTATATGTAGGCTGGAACAGTGCCCAAGGTAGTATGCATCCAACCGATTGGCGAACATTCTAAGGATGTTGTTGCGGCTGGCCCACACCCTGCAGAGTAAAGACGCGCTGCGCCTGCGCATCGTCGCGTGGTAACGCAAAGTAACGCCTATTTCAATCAGTTATGTTACAATGTTTTTCTTCATTGCTAAGCAACTGATAAGTGTACAGGTGCTATATGCACATATTTATTTATCAGGGTGACACGAACGGTAGGACTCGTAACCAGATACCAATATTTAGAAACCAGCTTCCTTACGACTGAGTTACCGCCAATCATCACACTAATATTATAAATGCGAAAGTTTGTGTGTGTGTATGTTTGTTACTCTTTCACGCTGAAACGGCTGAACGGATTTGGATGAAATTTAGAATGGATATAGCTTATACCCTAAATTAACACATATGCTACTTTTTATCCCGCAAAAATGCATGGTTTTTGTGGGATAGATCAGAACCAGTGAAAAATCAGGTATATAATGGCAAGCGATACATTTCACGACAGTTTGCGATATGCTTAGCACGGAAAAGACTAGCTTTTACCCGCGGCTCCACCCGCGTGTTATTCAGTTTTACGTTATGATTTGGAACATGCCAGAAAAAGGAGTAATTATTTACTTAGATACTAAGTAGATTTCTGGCTCTCTACATTATCTTTTCCGTGCTAAGCATATCGCAAGCAGTCGTGAAATCATTTACCTCTTTTTCTAAAACATTCCAAAGCATGACGTAAAACCGAATAACACGCGGCTGGAGCCGCAGACATAAGCTAGTATTTTCATATACTTGAAAACGCGCCAGTGACCGATAGGCTAATATTTGGTCTATCACCGTTCGAATTTATCGATTATCTTTGACACCTGGCAAAGACAAATGGGCTTGTTACTTTTTAAGCCCAAACACGTTTTAGTACCTTATTTTAAAATAAAGCTGATAATCGCGATCATCATAGACTTCCTAGCAAAATATGCTAGACCTCACAATAAAAATAGTGACCAAAAATGAACCCTACAACTCAAGGGATGAGGTAGGTTTTGCTTTGGATTGTGCGAGAGCAGTGAAAGTGCTAGTGGTATTGCATAATACCGGTTCACCTCAATTGTTTATGAAGTGCAGTTACAACTACCGAGACTTTCTGACTGGTTGATTTACTCCTATTTACTTAACAATAAAGCATAATTTTGAAAGGCTCAAGTGTCTTGAAGTCTGGTTATATGTACGTACAAATTATATGACTTGAGGTGTTTAAACTTTTGACTTTTAGGTCAAAGTTCAAGGTAAATTATTGGTCAAGATTTGGAGCCGCAACGACAATGAGTGTTATTAGGAATTTTAAAGATTTGACTTGAATTTTCGGTGCGATTCGGGTGCACTTTTACATAGCATTGATACATTAGAGTATAGTACAATGTCATTGTATAAAGTATAAATATATGTAGGTTTGCCAAAAGCACTAAAAGGCTTAAGTACCAAAAAAAGGGGTTTTTTTCGAATCCATTTACTCCACCATAACGTCATCTATGTATTTCATTTTTTGATAAATGTTTATTGAGTATTTGATTAAGATTCTCGCTGAGGGAAAACGCGAAATTTTCTCGATATAATTTAATTCCGAAAAGACCTCTAAATTATTTTATTTTTTCCTGTAATTCTGAAATCCTGTAATTCTGAAAACTAATTTCATTGTGAAATTGCAAACAAATGTGGATATTATGTATTTGTAAAGTCTCCTTGAAAATCCTTTTGACAAAATAGCTCAGTACATTTTATATTAATAAAAAAAACCGACTGTTTGCTACTTTTCCACGAATCCGTCCCACTTGCACTAAGGGTTTTTTCGCATATGGAGTAACAGGGACTAGCTAGCAAAATTTCAAATATCAAATCTCTAGATATTGTTGAAACACACCTAATAAAATATGTTTTAGTTCTGTACAACCCGGTCACATTATCGCGGGGAGGTGAAAGGAGCGGGGCGGGTGGTTCGCATTCCAGCGAGGTCTCGAGATAATGTGACCGGGTTGTATATGGATCCTATTCGTCAAACGAGGGGAAAAAGTGTGTTTGAAGACCTCATTTCAACAATTATTTCTATCGAGGAAAATTTATCCAAACATGTTTTCCAATTTCAAAACTAGATTATATAGTCAAAATGCATATACCAGAAATTTATTGAAATTTTCCGTATATTTCATGAAATACACAGAAAAGAAACACCTGTATTTTTTTCGCATATCGCCTTAATACAGAAAACCGAAAAAATCTTTTTCAATGCAAGTGCTCGTAAAGGCCCACTTTTAATGCATCAAAAACAAACAGAAAGTCGATTATTTTGCCCTAGGGCTTTATTATTTTATTTTTTATTTATTTACTATGTTTGGCTAACCTTCAGCCTTTCCTGTGTACTATAAATGTTATACTTTTTTTCCACTGTATAACGGCTCTGGATACAGTCCTTTTGAGCAAATCATAATATAAAGTTCACAAAATTATATTTGTTTTATTACCTCACACTATGCATTGAAAAACGTGATACACGGGCGTAAGAGCAATAAATTACTCGGTTACGTTTAAAACACTCGCTACGCTCGTGTTTTAAATCGTCCTCGTAATTTATTCCTTTTCGCCCTTGTAGCATAAACTACTTTTACACAAACACACAATACATGCGTCTACTGTGAACACAAACACTAAAGTGGATTATAAAGATAATATTTTCTGTGAATACATCGGATATTTTCCAATCTAATCGCCTCTATAAAGTTTTCTCACTTCACAGCACTCTCTTCTCGAGGTATCGGAAAATATTTTATAGCAGCAACTTACGTATTTAAATCGGCTTATAGTTGATGCAAGATGTCAAGGAAAGTAGAAAAGCTGCTTATAGGAAAATCTATTAAAGCGCTACGGAAAAAAATCAACACTTTAAGAACTTGGATATCTACTTCGGTAAATAATATAATTCGGCTCGATAGAAATATTTGTCGAAATTAGGTCTTTTTCGACACCAAATTCTCCTGGTTTGACAATTTAAAATTATATATGGACTGCATTTATATTTTATGAGATGGGTTTTAACGGTATCTAGGACCAGCCCCCCTATTCTGTATCTTTAGTTGCCAACTGAACGAGGTGCCTATCATCAAAAACATAGATAAAAACTGAAATTTCAAAATTGCCTTTAGTGTGTATTGAACTATTAACAATCTGTGTCGTCACTTCAAGTGCGAAAATATCCTTAGGACATCGGAATTCGATAGTATATCTATGTTTTTGATGATAGACACCTCGTCCAGAAGGCAACTAGAGATACATAATAGGCCCGCTGGTTAAACGTAATTTTGATAGCAACTTTAGTACATTTCATATTCGTAAAAAACCGACTTTTTGCTACTTTTCCACGAATCCGTCCCTCTCGCACTGAGTGTTTTTTCGCATATTGAGTAACAGGGACGCTTAAACTTTTACATATCACCTTAAGACTGTACATGAGCATAGAGCATGAACAACGCCGGAATTTCATAGCTATTGTTATTTTTACATTTTTAGTTTAGAAACTGAAAAAATAGCCTTCATTTCATATTTTTTTCAATGCAGAGAACATTTACTTATTACGTTTTGAGCTTTTTTATTGTCTTTGAAAATGCCTTGATCCTTGTAACATTTTTTTTTCCAGAAACCTATCTATTGTAATTTGGAAAACAACACCGTTTCAAAACCTTCTTCTTACAATACAATACAATATTCTTATTGCACACCAAAAACAAAGTAAATAAACAATTTAAAAACTAGAAGTAGGGTACAATTGGCGGTCTTATCACTAAAAAGCGATCTCTTCCAGACAACCTTTAGATGGAGGAACTCTTAAAAGAAAGAAAACAATGTGTAGAGGCGGTGTACAGAATAAATAGATACAATTATACATATATATGTATAAATTTAAACAAACCTATACATAAATAATATATAAACAAAAATAAATCAGTGTAAATAGAAAAAGAACAGGTAGAAATAAAAAATAATAATAACAAGAATAATAAAAAAACAATTTGATCAAAGTAAAAAATAATGTTGTTAAACCAGAGTTTTGAAAACTTGTGAGGATAGAGCTTGTCTTATTGCGAGAGGAAGGGCATTACATAGACGTACAGCTTCTACAGTAAACGAGTTACCATAAAAACAAGTTGTATGAACTGGAAATGATAAATGAAGATTTTCAGATGACCTTAGATTATGGTCGTTTTCACAACGAAGAAAAACAAAGCGATCTTTCAAGTAAGAAGGACTGAACGGGTTGAACAAAACAGAGTAAAGAAGAAAGAGTATATGAGAATTCCGACGAAGACGGATAGGGAGCCACCAGTGGCGTGAACAGAACTTTTTTCCGGAAAAGCAATCTGAAGGTTAAGTACGACAATAAAAAAAATATGAAAAAATTTAAATAACACTTTGAAAAAAAAAAGTTTGTATGAAAATGTTCACTCTAGGAAAGGCAGTGCCTACCCTGGCGCCATACAAACATTTTTTTTTCAAAGTGTTCTTAAAAATTTTCATATTTTTTTATTGTCGTACTTGACCTTCTGATCGCTTTTCCGGAAAAAAGTTCTGTGCACGCCACTGGGAGCCACTCCAGCTGAGAACAATATCGTGAAACATGGTCAAATTTGCGTAATCCAAATATAAACCTAATAAAAAATTCTGAAGACTCTCAAGTTTATTAAGTTTATCTTTTTTACTACCTTCGTCGTCTTAAAAGAATGAATAGGTGTCTGCCCGTTCATCCACTACATAATTAAAAAATAAATATACCTCGGAAAAAAGGAGTATAATCGTGAACGCTTGCTTGCGTAAATTGCTTGAGAATTTGAGGTCAATGCTTGAGATACAAATGATTTTATTGTTTGCCCGAGTTCTCAGGTGATGTACGCTTGACAAACTTCATGTGAATAAATAGATTGTAAATAGTTCAGGTTTAATATGTTATTATGTCATCACCTTATTTTAATTTGCAATGCAAGTGCTCGTAAAGGCCCACTTTTTATGCATCAAAACCGAACAGAAAGTCGATTATTTTGCCCTAGGGCTGAATTTTTTTTTAATTTATCTACGAGAAGTTGGCTAACCTGCAACCTTTCCTGTGTACCATAAATGTTATACTTTTTTTCCAGTGTTTAACGGCTCTGGATACAGTCCTTTTGAGCCAATCATAATTTAAAGTTCACAAGATTATATTTGTTTTATAGCCTCACACTATGCATTGGAAAACGTAGTATGATACACGGGCATAAGAGCAATAAATTACTCGGTTACGTTTAAAACACTCGCTACGCTCGTGTTTTAAATCTTCCTTGTAATTTATTCCTTTTCGCCCGTGTGGCATAAACTACTATTAAATACTCAACTGATACTGGGTCCTAATCGGACCCGAAATATATCTTGAAATCACGTCACCGTATTTATATCAGTGTACTTATATCTCTAAAAACAAAAAAAACATTAAAAGCTTTTGGAGTATATTTCATTTTAAAACATGTGAATAAAAGATATTTCACATTCTAGAATCTTACGATATGGCGATTCTGTGCATTGGCGAACACCGGCCAAACTGTTACCTACCTAAACAACGTGTTCGTTCGGCCTTGGCACACTTGTTCTACCGGCGAGACGTGACGTGAAAAAGTTAATAGTAGAAATGGATGAGATACCAATACCAGTGTTTTCTACTATATGGCCGTTAGTACTAAATCAAGTTCTAATTGGGGTAAATTATGGAGTTCACCAGTTTGACAACATGATATCATATTATGGTTATGTTCTTGGTTAGCTACAATGAATTATGAAGACTATTCTACTTAATTAATTATTTTTCAATGCAAGTGCTCGTAAAGGCCCACTTTTTATGCATCAAAACCGAAGAGAAAGTCGATTATTTTGCCCTAGGGCTTTATTTTTTTTATTTATTCACAATGGTTGGCTAACCTGTAGCCTTTCCTGTGTACCATAAATGTTATACTTTTTTTTCCACTGTTTAACGGATCTGGATACAGTCCTTTTGAGCCAATCATAATTTAAAGATCACAAGATTATATTTGTTTTATTTCCTCACACTATGCACTGAAAAACGAAGTATGATACACGGGCGTAAGAGCAATAAATTACTCGGTTACGTTTAAGAGGCTGTGCGAATTTTATTTTTGTCACTGTCACTCCAAGCGAAAAATCGCGCAGTGCGAGAGGGGCGGATTCAGGGCAAAAGGGAAAAAAGTTGGTTTTATATTTTTATTAAAAAAACTAAAATAGCTAGCAAAATTTCAAATATCAAATCTCTAGATATTGTTAAAACACACCTAATAAAATATGTTTAAGTTCTGTATATGGTTCCTATTCATCAAAAGAGGAGAATAAGTGTGTTTGAAGACCTCATTTCAACAATTATTTCTATCGAGGAAAATTTATCCAAACATGTTTTCCAATTTCAAAACCCTAGATTATATAGTCAAAATGCGTATACCAGAAATTAATTAAAATTTTCCATGTATTTCATGAAATACACAGAAAAGGAACATCCGTATTTTTTTCGCATATCGCCTTAACGAGCGTTTATTCCTTTTCGCCCTTGTAGCATAAACTACTATAAAAACGGATAGACTTCATGAATTATCTCGATATCGAATTATACATAGATGTAAACAATATTTAATCATATATTTTGTTAAAAAATCCCTTGTGAATGCTTATTATGGGCTAAAGCGGTTCAATATAGTGCTTGAAGATAAATAATAATCCTGTAGACAAGTAAAAGTTTCTTATTTTCTATGGCAGGCAAATAGTAAAATTCCACCGTTTACAAACGGCATTGTCAGTTTTTAAATGCTCACTGTATTGTAATTTACCGTTCAGCAAATTGAAAAATGCCCGCCGTTTGTAAAATTACCTAAAAATCTAAAATCGAAAAAGTGACAAATACGAGGGGAGGCTGAAAAGTAATCTACCTAACTATGAAAGAAAAGACGTAACTGGATAGTTTATTTTTATTTTTCTATATAGTCCCCTGCTAATAAAATGCACTTATTACATTTTTCAAATATTGAATTTAAGCCATTAAAAAAAAATTTTTTCGGTTTGTCGTCAAAATAGTCAGAAACCGCTGCCTTCATTTCGTCATCGGTAATAAACCTTCGTCCCCTGAGGTCTTTCTTGAGAAGTCTAAACAGAAAATAGTCACAGGGGGCTAGATCTGGACTATAAGGGGGGTGGTCAATGGTTTCGAAGCCATTGTCTTTAATTGCTAGCTTTGTTGTGCGTGCGGTATGCACTGGTGCGTTATCGTGCAAAATCAGAATTCCTTTGCTTAGTTTACCTCGCCGTTTTTCTTTTATTGTCTCTCTTAGTTGATATAATAAGTTTGAGTAATAATCAGCATTCATTGTAGTTTTCTTCGGTAAATAATCTATGAGCAAAATCCCTTCTGTGTCCCAAAAGATTGTAGCCATAAGTTTACCGGCCGATGGACAGACCTTGAATTTCCGAGGCGGCTTCTCATCCTTAAATTTCCACTGTAACGACTCTTGCTTACTTTCCGGGTCCCATTGTCGAATCCAAGTCTCATCACATGTTACAATTCTAGAAATTATTTCTTCCTCTTTCCCTCGACTCATGTCCAAAAACTCTTCGCAACATTTGACACGCCTCTCCATGTCAAATGCAGTCAACATTCTAGGGACCCAACGTGCACTAACCTTGGACATGTTCAAATGCTCATGAATTATTTCATTGACTCGCTCTTTACTGACGCCCACATCTCTGGCTATCTCCCACTGCTTCACTCGTCGGTCATCTAATATAATTTTTTTCACCCTGGCTACATTTTCATCGGTGACGGCCGAAACTGGTCTTCCGCTACGAGGATCATCTTCGAGGCTCTCACGACCTAATTTAAACTGCCTTGACCAAAACTTTATAACAAATTCGGAAGAACACGAACTGCCAAACACACGTAACATACGCTGTCTGATCTCCGAAGGCGTATTCCCTTCTTTAGTCAAAAACTTAATCACCGCACGCTGCTCGATTTTATCCATTTTCACTTTCTCTACCGACATGTTCGAAACAATTGTAGGAGACAAATAGACGTGATGCAATAAACAAATGAATGTAATACATTTTGAAAATAGAATAACAAACGAATATAAATCTATATCAGCCAGCATTATTTTTGTATATATTTCTGACCAAGGAGATTACATGTCAGCCGCCCTACGTAGGTGCGACGACGAGCGGAGCGGGGAGGAGCTTGTTAGATTTAATGTACATATTGGGAGCCGAGCGAAGCGAGGCGACCCTCAATACTTGTAACAGAATTACTATATGCCGAGGCAATTTAGAAAATGCCGAATTCTACTATCTGACGAAGATTGGAAAAATAGCCAAATAGCGAGCGTTTAAAAACTGACGCCATTTGTAAATGGCGGAATTTTGCTATTTGCCTGTGACATTTCAACAAAGGTCCGTTACGATTGTAAAATAATTTTCAAAATCGGTTTAGTAGTTCCAAAGATTAATCCTGTTATTATTAGTAAAGATCAATCCTCCATATTTCAAAAACTTTTTTTTAAATGCCATTTAAATGAAATGTTGATTTAGTCAGAATTCACTAGAAGCTTAGAATATTATTCTAAGACTAGAAGGATATAAACTTCCGCATCGGCAGAAAATAGCCAATTCTGATGCCGTCAAGATCGTAACAGGAACCAATGGGCTGTGTAACGCAGGGCACAAAAGGTTTTTGGACAAACTGAAAGGATCATAGTTGACCTTGTTACGTAATACAGTAGGGTTCACTTTGATAATGTTATTTGGTCTATTGGTCAATTTAAGATTACTCTCTTATAGACTAAGAGCGTAAAGTCAGTAACCTTATGTATCGAGTAACAAGACGGGACCAATTTGTAGTTGTGTGGGAAAAACTACAATAAAATAAATAGGGTTAGCTGAGCGCAACCTAGAGCATTTTGTTACTGCTGACTGTACAAAATGCTCTAAGTTGCGCCCAACCAACTCTGTTTATTTTGATGTAGTTTTTTTTCTGCACAACTACGAATTGGTCACATCTTGCTAAAAACGATGCCGAATAATTTTTTTCAAATAAATCGATCTTCTATAATAACAGGCTGACTCACGTTAGTACCAACATACAATGCCCAATCCTTATATTTAAGCACCTTTTCATACGCTCTATCGGGCATAGTAGAGCCCTACTTGTTATTCATTTTCTTTATTAGAAAAACTGGCACGTTTTTGCTGTCTGTACAAAATGCTCCAGGTTGCACTCAGCCAACTCTATTTATTTTGATGTAGTTTTTTTTTCTACACACCTACAAATACATCTAGTTACTCGATACATAGGGTTACCTACAGTAAGCCCGTAGTCTATTAGGACTTTATCCTCTGGTTTATCATTCGGAAACTCTCAGAACTTACCTACAGGGTGTAAAAATACTGCTATTTTAAATCAAACCATATACTCTACTGATAACACTGAACAACTTTCCTAAATAAATATACCTACCAGGTGCAAACAAAAATATAAGTTCACTTGCCCACACAACATTTTCAGTAGGCTGTTAACGTTAGTTTGTAGAATACAATTTTTTTCATTTGCGTAGGTTTGTTTCTTTGGGAATATTGTGCAGTATGATCAGTAGAGTATATGTTTTCATTTAAAGATAGCAATCCATTTACACCCGGTATAATATAGTATTTTGTGTGACTGTGACATAGTGCGAGACATTGGGACACGAGTGTTTGTTAACGAAACGATGTTAGTTTTGTAATAGACTGCACGAGTGTCCCAATGTATAATTATGTCCAATTGCACACAATACTTTATCTACGACGATAAAAAGTGGCATAAGAAACTAGGAGAGACTATGATCGCTTGTGATTGGTTCTCTAGCGGTATTATGATAATTTTGGCTAATCACAGCGCAGAATTGCGGTGATCGGTCAAACAATGTAGGTAATTATAAAACCGCTTTTGATGTCATATTTATCTTATATATAAATATGATAAATCTTGGTCGAAGATTGCAGTATTTTATTTTATTTTATTTATTTGGTCTACCAACAGATGATACACTTAACAACATACAATTAATCTAGCGTACAGTAGGAATAGAGTGTAACTCCAATAACAGGTAAACACTGCATGCAATAAAAATGAGAGGAGTGACGTGTGACGCCAGTTGGCGGAAGCAGAGACGCACCCGTCTCGGCTCTGGAGACGTCTCGTCCCCCGCCAACCAGTGCTGCTCGTTTAAACATTATATATTTATATATATATATATGTAACCAATTTTAATGTGTACATATATATATATATATTTAATAAACAAGAGCAAACTTATAATTAATATACATTTACATTATAATTAAGAAAAGATTGAAACAATGTAATAATTTCGAAACACAACGAAAGAAAAAAATAAAATAAAAAAGAATCACAAAAACATAAAAACATATAAAAAATGTATGGGAGCAGATAAAGAGAATTATATAGAAGTACCATTATGCGCTCGAGCGCGAGGCAACGATGTGTTCAAACTTTACTAATTTTGTATAAAATTGAATAGGTATATGTAATAGAGCTCTTCATGCTGAAATTTGGTTCTCGGCACATGACGAAAATTTTGCACATTATGAATTAGTCATAATTTATGACATAGAACATCATTTGAGGTTCTTTAATAACGTAAAGAAACAGCATATCGATCTCAAAAAGGTTGTTTTTTTTTACGAGTAAGCTTGTGGTAACCCTAGATTGCATCTTTTTTACAACGGTTGCCAACTAAGAGTTATCTTGTAGGGAAGCATTTGTGTGTGCATATGTTGGCAAACAGTTTCGGTTCGTAAAACCTATTGGTACGCAATAGGTTAAAACTACTCAAATAGTACAGGCATCGTTATACAATAGCACTAGCGTTTGCCTGCGGTTTTGCTTGCGTGAAAGTGTCTTTCAATTATCGACAGTTTTCGACTTGGTGATTATTTTATCAACACCTCTTGATGAGTGTTGAGTTGGTTCTCGAGTTAAAACGGAGCAGACAGACATACAAAACTTGTAAAAATTTTAGTTTTGGCCCCAGTACAATACTAATTTGTCCATCTGTACCATTATTATAAATGCGAAAATCTGTTTGTTGGTTTGTCCTTTCACGCAGCAACAGAGCAACGGATCGACGTGATTTTTTTTTGCACAGAGATAGTTTGTGTGCCGGAGAGTGACATAGGCTACTTTTAGCCCGGAAAAATGCAAACTAAATCAGCGTGGGTGAAGCCGCGGGCAAAAGTTAGTTTCATATAAATTTTAAATATTCAATGTACAGACACGACTCTTATAAAGAATGTTTTTTTTAGTGGTTTGGTTTTTAAATTGTAAGTACTTTTTCTAGTGACTGTCAATTTGAGTGTTTACAGTTGATTTATGATCAGTAACCTCAGAACAATGTTCTGAGTCAGTAACTTGTGCCATTTTACCATGAATAGATTTACGTCAGAACAGCGCTTGCAAATTGTGCAAATGCGCTACATCCATTTTACAGCCGACAGTATCGTCCACTCGAGCCTCCACGGTCGTGTGATCTCACGCCTATTGATTACTTTTCTCTGGATATATGTGAAGTCACAAGTCTACGCTGATAAACCACAGACGTTGGACCACCTGGAAGCCAACATCCGCCACGTTATTGCCGATATATGGCCCCCGTTGCTCGAAAATTGAACTTCCAGATTGAGTTTCATTCGAACAAACCGTGGTGCCCATACGCCCGAAATCATATGGTATAACAATGTGTTTGAACAAATTTTAGGTGTCAAAAATACTGAATATAGCGTACTAAAATACTAAGTGGGCGAAAGACTGTGGGCGAATAAAAGTGTTTAAAACGGCGGCTTGAAAATGCAAATTTGAGTTGAGTTGAATAATACATTCTTACATGTAAACCTAACACGCTCCTCCTCGCTTTGCTCGTCGTCGCACCTATTTTTTGAATTTTAGTGAAATATATATAAGTTATATATATTGCACATTATTCTTAAACTACATAGAACTTAAACTTACGACCCTCGTTTTCTAAATAAAAGAAGAAAAGATGTTGTTGCTCCAGTAAAAGGAGTAAAATCATCATATGCTAGCAAACAATATGTCTCTCAGTCCTCACATCTCTATAACCTTATCAATAAACACATCAACATCTATCCTTTGCCACACTATCCCCCGGTTTCTGAAAGGCCAATCAAAGTTAACAGTAGATTAAAAAAACTTTAACCGCAAATAACGGTGAAAATAAAGCATATATGAAGTCCGAATAGTGATGAATCAATAATTAACTTAGTTAATTTTTGATTTCAATGTAAAATTCCCACTTTTTCTGGCTTAATCCGCAGATAATTATTTTTTAATCTACTGTTAACATTGATTGGCCTTTCAGAAACCGGGGGTATGACTGTAAAAAAGCTTTGACTAATTGGTTAAAAACCAAAACCTATGATGAGACAGAAGATTTGCTACACACACCATCATAAATTTATTAAATTATATTAAACTCCCATACTCTATTACACATTTGTAGTTCATATTAATGCTTAGCACATTTTCTAGCGACATATATTAATTGTAACTTATATGACACAAACTCATATACACACATTCACTCATCTGTACACACCCTTACTCACCTCAACATACAGCCGCACGCCTTACTTTAGTTTACTAGGAAAATTACGTAAGGCTAGTCTTATTTAGTTTTATGTTTAGTTTTATCTGAATTTGTTTTTAAAATTGTCTCTTTATTTTTTGTTTATTTAATTTCTTATTCATATTATAAGTATAAAAGTGATACGGAAGAGCGGGGTCTCCTATCACAGGTATACCTTTACTTAAAAGGTGACCCAAACCTCTGAAATATTATATATTATGATTAAGTTACCGTAATAAACGATTTCTAATAAACGATTTTTACTTTATTCGAGTTCATACTTTAAATTCGCCCACTCAGTATTTTTAGTCGCACGCTTTGGTATTTATTCCGGACAGTTGAAGTCACTTCTTATATTTTTACTCGCCCGATAAATAATTTCCCGTTTTAAAATAAAGCCAATATCATGGCCATTTACATTGTTTTTTGCAAATTTAAAAACCAAACATCTAAAAAAACATCCATTACTTCTTTATCATTAGTAGCTTCTTTGTAGTGTTGTGCTCATCACGCAATGACCCGAATTCAACCAAATGGCTGGTGACATTGAATCATAATATTTCATTTGAAATTCATTTCGCAATATTACTAGAAACTTGTGGATGTAGGGTCATTAAAGAGTCAAGGTCATGGTTTGCTACGATGTGGAAATTGGTGAATTACAAATCCAAAGTATTTATCATCGTTACCTTTTACGATAGAAATATAATATAAAAAAACATTTTAATGTGATCTGGTCCTCTAAAAAGGCCGCTTTGGATAAATCATGTTATGATTCCGTTCTAATGCCGTCTCTTTTGAACGCGTGATAAAACTCTGACTCCATCCTACTTTCAAATCATTTTATAATTCACCCAAGTCGGCCTTTTTAGATCCCCTGTTAGTTTCGCGGTTATGTCGGTACTTTTACACTTTTCATTTACAGTCATCGTAGGTATACTGAAAATCAGCGCTGGCTACCGCTTATAGGGTACCTTAGTTGAGCTCTCTTTCTGTCAAGCCATAGACTAAGTATTAACTTACTAATAATAATAACCAGTAATAAGTATTAACTTAGTCTATGATCAAACTATGTTGTGCGTATGTGTATGTATTCTCACCACTTCCAGATAAGTGATATCCAGAAGATAAGGTTAAAAATGGAACACATTTTGTATGCGTTATATGTCACATATAACTATCAGGCACTTATCTGGAAGTGGTGAAACAGGCCCTAAATATATTTTGTGTCTAATAAATTATTTGTAAATACCTACTCATGTGCTTATGTATTTATGTTTTATGTTTTTGATTAATAATAAATGTGTCTTGGTCTTTTTTTATTACTATAAGATTACATTATGTGTGTAACTATTCTTAACAAAAGGTAAATAAGTGGAATAAGTACTTAATGTTAGAACAATTTATAGGTAAATTTATTTTAACTGTATAATTTTTATACAGATGGCTTAATTTATGCTGTATTTGAATTACATATTTAAATATTTCTTACTTAATTAATTGTTATTTGTTGTACACATTGCCTAATTTTTTATAATTTTAACTTGATATAAGGTGTGGACCTTCAAGTTGGCTGGAAGAGATGTCTTAGTAGAAATAAGCTCGCCTTTGTTTTTTTTTTTTTTTATCTTATATTGTTAAATTATTAAATGTTTATTATATTAAATGTTTCATGTGCAGTTAAGAATAAAGAACTTTCTCCGATAGTATTCTTATAATAAATAGCTCATTGGTGCGAAATGAGGGAGATAAAAAAAGAGTTTTACCTAAGCACATCACCCCACTCGAGCTGCTGTCTCGGCTGCGCCCGCGCACGTGCCGCGTAGTGCGCGCACACCCTCTCGAAGATGCATGCTCTGGAGCCGAACTCTCCCACTATGTATTTCTCCACTTCTAAGGCATCGAACACTTCTGGAGCGTCGATGGCGGCGAAGCGGCGGTTGCGCGAGCGGTAGGTCGCTGGAAGCAGAAGAGTTGGGGTAAGGTTTATTTGATGAATAGCGTCTAAAGGTGTTTGATTGATATCTAGTAAAAAAAGGGACGAATTACTCAACCGATTTGGAAAATGTATGGTGTATTTTATGTTCACGATTTTAATGTTAATCTAAAATAATTGCTTAGCCTAAGCGTAAAGCCCAAAAAAAGACAACCTCTATAAATAAAATTAATATCAAAAGTAATATCCCGTAAAGAAGCATATCTAAATTAAATAATATATGTAAAATAAAAAACTGTAATCCCTTCAACCAAAAAAATACATTTGTTATCCAAAACGATAGAATGTTCACCAACGGTACGCGTCGACTGGCCTGCAACGGCCGCAATCCTCTCAGATGAAATCCTTGGCGCGGGCCCTTTGTTCCCGCTTAGGGACGTCAGGATATAAATAATAGTAAATGAATAAAATACGATTTGTTTCCTATAAATATTTAAAAATATATTTGGTATTAATTATTTTTTTAATTCAAATTCAAATAGTTTATTTTGCAAAGTAGCTATTTATAATACACGTTTTACAAGTAAAATTTTAGTCAAAAATTATATGTAACAAAATAGTAAATGCACATGAACTAAGTTAAAGGTTTATTTAATTTATGTAGCAATTGTGTTGATTCGGCGCAACCCGGCACAACCTATTTGACAGAACCAACCCTACCTTATGCGCCCCGTCCTTTTCTTTATTTATCGAAAAGACAAGGACAGCACGCCCATACCAAGTCTAGTCCCGTCAAACAAGCCAAGATGCGCCACACCGAATCGACAACATTAATATATACGATTAAAATTATAGGTACGAGTAAAATATATTTAACTTTTACGAGCTTTTGATTACTACTATTATTAAAACAATTAAAAAAAAATTATAACTCGATATATTTCGGCCCTCGGTATGGGGCCGTCATCAGTCGAATGTAAAAAATTTGAGACATATAATTTAGGTACCATAATAAAAAAATAAAAAGTAAAAGTGACACTTGTAAACAATTTTAGTTTTAAACTATTTTCTAAAAAATAATAAAGTAGGTTTCTCTAAAAATGATGTTGGTTATTTTTGATATTATTTAATCACTGCTCTTCTTGGATGATCGATGATGGTGGTTAGGTGGTTGTGTGATGTTGTTGGTGTTTTTACTTGAAATTTTGAGCGGTCTAATTCGTCGGTCGGTCGGGTCATGTCTGTCAGTGCTGTATGTTGCTGTTATACTATATATTATATATTATACAAGGTGAAATCCAATCAAACGCCCGAACCCATACCGAAGACCCGGTGTGTTTTTTACACATATTAATATGAAATTATCATCTCTTTCTAATTCAACACAAGATTGAATTGCATTTTAGCTTATTTTTTGACAATGTATTTCGCATTTTCCTGGTCTTCGTAATGTCTCCCAAAACTTTTCTGTAATTTGTCTCTGTCTGGCTGGGGTCATCTATTTGAATGGTATAAAGCATACCGTGACACATGAAAAATGTCCATACCCCTGAGTAAAATATAAATAAGGTGGAGGGAATTTTCATAACGAGAATTATTCATCCTTGACCCTTTTAGAACTATGAAAAATGTCTGTCAAACTGTCTACGTGCGTGTCATCTTCCTAAAAAGATGCTTTATTTGACATCATTTCTACGTTTTTAGAGACGGCTTCAAAATTTTTTAGTGGGTTATATATTTGATTTTTGCAGAAGATACAAATTAATACGTTATATATCTATTTATTTCTATACCACAATATATTAAAATAATTTGCATGAGTTGTTTATTGTCTAAGGGGCTGCACAATGCTAAAATTCAGTCCTGCTCTAACGCTTTTGTTTTTAGGATTCCTTCGTAACTACAAGGAACCTTTAGGTTGAGACTCCGTTGTCCGTCCGTCCGTATGTCACAGCCTTATAACTTTAGCACCGTTAAAGATAAAGACATGAAATTTGGCACAAAAATAGCATTATTTTGCCTGTATATCACGGTGTAAAAAAATATGAAAAATTTTAATTTTTCAAAATATTTCTAAAACAAAAGTGAGAAACATACAAAATATTATCTTAAAAAATTAAGGAAAGGAAATATAGGAATAAAATAGGAATAGGAAAAAAAATTGTAGATCTAAAAATTGTCTATAATTTGGTGAAAGAATCATTAAAATCGCTTAAGGCATTCGGAAGGAGTAAGAGAATTATAGACTTGAAGAAGCACTTTTGTGCTCTCAGCAGCTCTAGCTATTAGTATGTATTTGTATTGTATATGTATTTAAATACACATAATATAGATATTATTTTAGTACTCTTTGTTTAGTTTTTAGACCGTTAGGTAGTTAGGTATACTTTTAGGTTAATAGTGTATGTTGACTATTATATTTATTTTAGTTACATACATATTTATATCGCTCTTTATGCACTCAATTTCAATTTCAATAAGCCAATGTATAATTTTTCTTCATCTCTGTCATTTATGGTTGACTGGAAGAAATTTCTTTCAGAAATTAGACCGCCTTTGCCCTGTATTTCTCTTAATTATAATCTGTATTTATCTGTGTTTTTTGTGTGCAATAATGTTTATTATTATTACTTTCGATAACTTCGATTTTTTTTGTCAAAAACAACAACCGGAAATAAAATGTTCATTATGTCTATCATATATTATATTTAAAGTATTTGGACCACCCGTTTGGGAGGAATAGGCCTCCAATACAGGTCCAAATTGCAGTTGGAGTATGTATTCACCTTAAACGAGAAATACTGTTTTGGCATATACGAACTTGTACGAGCATACATGTATATGGAGTTAGTCCCCCTCAGTCCGCTCCCCTAAGGCGCCTACTTACAATTAAAAGTTTACAAATTCCTTGCCTTAAGAGCGATTTTGCAGCCGGATTGTGAAAAACCCGCCTTTTCTCTAATTAATCGAAACAAAATCCCTAAATTCAAAACTCACTTAATATTTTTCTAATTTATGGGTTCTGTTTCGATTAATTATAAAAAGACGGGTTTTTCACAATCCTGCTGCGAAACCGCTCTTAACCAAATTTATATAACCCAAGTGTAACGCTGGTTAAACTAGTCACTTATAAATCAGGTGAGTCTAAACCGGGACTAAACCGGCCGGCTGTGTGTCAGTCTGTCAACATTAATATTGCGGCCGGCGTTCACTGGAATGGCTGGTATGGGTTAAGATGTGCGATAGCGTAATGCATACTTGCGTTGCGTAGGAAACATATGGCACGAGGCGCGGGCTGTTTAGGAAACATCTTAAGGGGATATATCGTGAAAATTGACACTTTTTGAAGTTATTTATCTGCTCTTTTAAAGAAGTTCCAAGTAAAATAAATTAGTATAAAAATTTTGGGATCTTTTACTAGATTTTGGTTTATCAGAATCGCGATAGTAGGAATTTAACTCGATATAAATAATTATTGAAATCAGGTCTAAATTCACAATTTTTTTGATATTCTGACAAATTGGGATAACATACAGACTTCAAACATATTTATTTAGATGGGTTTTAACAATACCTATATTACTGGTTATGGAAATTTTTGTAGCTATTTTAGTTAATTTGACATTAATTTAAAACCGACTTTTTGACAATTTTCTCCGATTCCGTCCCTCTCGCACTGCTGGTCTTTCCGCCTGGAGTAACGGGGACCTTTGCACGGACGATATAGCTGGATGCGGCGGATCTCTTTCCCAAACACTGCCTGTTTTTCTTATTTTTGATTAAAAAGCATTGACGTACTAACAAAATATATACATCGGATCTTCGCTCAACAGTGTCCGAACCAAAAGAGTGTTAAAACCATTGAAAACTAAAAAAACTTGTCAATCGCACGTCAATCAAAATTGAGCCATGCAACAATGGCATACGATTCAAATTAAAATGTTTTGTTTCTTAATATTTTGACACTTCACTAAGGACACTTTTTCGTAAATCTTGCACTAGACCCGAGGTCTATGGTTTGTATGTCAATGTTAAAAAGCATTAAATTAATGCGGTTTAAGGCATTACGCGACAACAATTTAAGGCGATTACCATCGCCAAATTAGCAGCTCGATATTTGTCACTACAAATATCAACGGAATAAAGATATGATTCTATGAGGGAAACGACATTGAAATAACGTTCATATCAGCGCGCAATGCATAGTGGCTGTTACGACGCTCGCTGCGTCCTTGATAGAGCGAAATAGGGGAAAATTATACTTTTCACTTGGACGTGATTACTCGATTGAATAATCTTATGTTATGTTTATAGCTATAAAGTTTATCTATTTATCAAAGCATAGATGAATTCAATCGGCCAAGCAACTCAGGAGCAGTAGGGAATTTGAGGCCAAAAAACACCATTCAGTAAAAAAAAAATTCATGTAGAAGTTTTGGTGGTATGAAAAAGAAAACTGTTGCATATGTTGTCTAAGAGTTGATTATTCATAATACATTTTTTCATTATTTTTGGTTTGGCCATAAACGAAGAGTAGGCTTTAGAAAGTACCCATTTGGCAATAGTAAGGCCCTTAATGTCAATTAGGCTTTCCTAGCAAAGCTTTGTTCAACAACAACTTTGATTATAGTCAGTTCGTTTTTTAAACTCACACTCGTGTTATAATAACCTCTTTGTATTGCCAGTTTCATGAACTACTATTAAATTTTCTGTGAATTAGAAATTCGAAACTTTTAAATTCAATTTTTTTTAATTCCATCGGTTTCTGTAAATTAGAAATTGACAGGTTTTACAGTTTTTTTTTTGGTCATGAAAAGTGGTCCGATTCAAATGAAACTTGGTATTAAGGGGCTCTTTGGGTTGCTGATTATGGTGACATATATTATATTCAAATTTGACAGTTTTTGACAATCGTCAAGTTTTTTTTACAGTTCTTTTGGCAAAAATTTGTTTGGCATATTATTAAAACGAAAAAAAAAGTAGAACGTTTTTACTTTCTACAAATGCTTTTAATTTCTACAATTTCAATTATTTACTTCAGAAAAACTAAAGTGAGTCTTAGCTGTGATCATCTATTTCGTCATTTAGGTTCGTTACAAATTATATAATATTTTTTTCTAAAACCCAAGCTATAATACCTATAAAAAACAATACCTACTTAGGTCTAACAAGTTAAATATCAATAAATTATAAGTAAGTTTATACGATCTCACCTGGACTTAAAGAATAAGTGAGCTTCTTCAAGAAATTTGTCAGTCTTACAGATAAAATGATGACTGGGAAACCGACCAATTGCACTGGTAACTCAAACATCGCTTCTTGACCCTCCGCTTTTTGTGCACACTGTACCACCAACATTAGTAACACCGAAAGTATGCAAAACATTTGCTTTATCTCCATTTTTATCGTCAAACGTTTTATCTTTGACAGTTTATTACAACTAAACAATTCAAACGAAGACAACACTTCTAAATACCCAATAGTTTTGTAACACAGAAAGTTACGTAGTATCTATTGTTCAAAGTCATATCTCGCTTGACATTTCTTGCGTGTAATATTTTACAGTCACTGAGCACTATGTAATTTATTGAAATCAAAACAAATGTAACCTGGATTTACCGGTTGTAAACAACACAGGACACTCAAAACAAATGAGCATCAAATATTTAAAAAGCTTTTCGGAAATGGAATTCGCGGAAAATAAACTCGAATACAAAACTCTTTTCGTTTAAAAGGACTGGCAGGTAATAAAATACACTGAAAAATAAATATTTTCTCGCGCTCAAATTACATTCCTTTCGACGTACCCGTATAAAGAGTTCGAACCAATAAAGTACTGACGTGTTGAAAGGCTCAGATGTAACTACAATATTGTCTACGTGACAAGAAACGCAAGCCTTCCCCGTCAAAGCACGAAGTTGGTCAATCGATGTTATGTCATAGCTTGCGGTCAATTGCGAATGAGAGTCAATGGTCTACTTTCAATATGTGCCAAATGATGTCATTGGGTTCGATTTTTATTTAAGTGTAGACCTGAAGGTCAGCTTTAATTATATTACAAAACGAAACTAACTTAGACAGGTTTTTCTTCGATGGGCAGGCATTAGGGGACACCATCGATGGACTTGTAATTTCTAGATGTCAACCTAAAGTTTTTTTTTTAGTAACATAACATTGGTATTTATAAGAGATCAGTTGGTACGATGAAGAACTATTTGAAGGGTACAGGGAAAGAACAAGGAATGTCACATCGTAAGGAAGGAAAGAATAAATCTATAAACAACTACTATGTTTTTTTTTCACTTGGTAAACATAAGATTGTTTGTTCATTTTCGCTAAACTCTGTTTTAAGGTGTTACTTTGCCTTTTAACAAACGAAAAAAAAAAAATTTTTTTTATCATTGATCACATTTATTTTAGCCCTTCCTTACGATGTGACATTCCTTGTTCTTTCCCTCTACTCTTTATTTCGTTTTTTGGAATGTATGTGCATATTTGTATTCATACAATTTGGTGAACGATAAAAGAGCACTGTGATGAATGCTTGCACTAAAAACCGTATATTTGCGCCCGGAGTACGGCGATATGCTCACCATATATCACGTTGGTGTGTAAAAAAAATAGTTAGTGAAACGGTACACGAGTGTTGTCTTTTTGAATATATTTCACACCCGGAGGAACACCGGGAATAATGTCGTGACACTATATTTTATATTGGTCAAATAATAGTAATATACTTTCTTTATTCTTTAATGTACACAGAATAGTAGTTTATGCTAGAAGGGCGCAAAGGAATAAATCACGAGGACGATTTAAAACACGAGCGTAGCGAGTGTTTTAAACGTAACCGAGTAATTTATTGCTCTTACGCCCGTGTATCATACTACGTTTTTCAATGCATAGTGTGAGGAAATAAAACAAATATAATTTTGTGAACTTTAAATTATAATTGGCTCAAAAGGACTGTATCCAGAGCCGTTAAACAGTGAAAAATAAGTATGACATTTATAGTACACAGGAAAGGCTGCAGGTTAGCCAACCATTGTAAATAAATTAAAAAAAAATAATAATAATAAAGCCCTAGGGTAAAATAATCGACTTTCTGTTCGGTTTTGATGCATAAAAAGTGGGCCTTTACGAGCACATGCATTGAAAAAGCAGTTAAGATATGTTATTAAAAGATACAATGTACACAGGCGAGCTTATCTCTAAAAAGAGATTTCTTCCAGCAGACCTAAGCGGGAAAGGGAAATTTTATTAAAATAAGTAATCATACATACGTGTTCTACAAAATATTATATCCGTAATATTAATATCCTTCCTAATATAATAAATCCTGAATAATATAATAATGAGTTTATGCAATGGAGATCAAAAATTTTTAACATAAATCTGAGCTTAAATTGGTGTCGATTCGGTGTAACACAACTTAACTTATTTGACAGGACTAACATTATTTTAAAGTCGCAGTCGCGCCTTCATAAAAGGAGTGCATTGTTTTCAGGGTTCATGTATTTTTCTTTATTTCATCATATCTTCTGAACGCTTTAACCAATTTGGATAAATGAGGTCTCATTAGAATTTATGTACGATCCGGATTAGCACTGGGTACCAAAGTATTAAATGATAATAAATAATAAAAATATTAAAAAACAAGATTGCCATAATTTCATAATGAACTAAGTAACGACACCCAGTGCAGTCGGGGGATATACAAAACAACACGTATCCAATAGACTAAGCATAAACATGTACACCTTCATCTTGTACCCACTTATGGTAAATAAATGAATTTCAATTTGAATTTGAATGTAGAGCTATCCCTTGACTGCAGTGGATGTCGTTACTAAGTTAATTTTGAAATTATGGCAGTCGTGTTTTTAATGTTTTTATTAGCATCTTGTCCTTGTCTTTTCGATACAGAAAAAGAGACAGAAAGCTTAAATTAAGTTTAGTGTTGACAGGTCAAATAAGTTAAATCGTGTTACACCAAATGAACACTATTCTTGAATAGGTAATTAATCTACATAGTTGCTATCAACTAGTGATGGTTACAGTATTATTGAATAACGGTTTTTTATACTTACATACTATTATTGGACTACATGCCTACTGTTAAAACCATTATTTAATAATAATTTTCTAAAAACTGCTCACGCGAATTTTAATAGTATTAAGTGATATACATTTACAAGGCCAACTTTTTGAAAGGTATTAGATACAATGGAAGCACTCACTTAAATTGACAATTTAAATCAACGAAATAATAAAAACCTAAAATATTCTACGTCCACAAATAATTTCTTTTAATTTCATATTTTGTATGTTTGTTTTGAACAAACCACCTGTGTGTGAGCTTTCAAGATTATTAGCTTTTCGAGTGACTTTAATATAATTTGATGACTCTAGAGTAAAAATATTTACAGATTATTAGCTTTTCGAGTGACTTTAATTTAATTTGATGACTCTAGAGCAAAAAATTTTTCAGATTATTAGCTTTCCGACTGACATTAATTTAATTTGATAACTCTAGAGCAAAAATGTTTTCAGATTATTAGCTTTTCGAGTGACTAGAACAAAAATATTTCGCGAAATCATTTTTTTATTTTATTATATTAGTAAAGAGACTTCACCAACGCTCACTTATTAATTATGACATCCAACATCCAAGTGATCCAAGAAATTTAATTAAATCTATAGTGAAAAGGAAATTATAATAACTTCAATACTCTTCATAAAAGTAAAAGTTCATAAAACTTTTATTTTCAATGTTAAATTTTTGTACGTTGGTCTGTTGAAAAAGGCCTTCTTACTCGTAAAAAATTGTTTGCAAGTTACCTGGACTGAGCGCATAAGACAATTTCTTCACAAAATTGGTGAGTCTGACAGCCATGATAATGAAGGGGAACCCAACCAGCTGCACTGGAAGTTCAAATGAAGCCTCTTCTCCATTGCCTCTCATAGTACTTTCAAACAACAAAATCAATAGTATCATCCAAACATAGCACAGCCTCTTCAAATCCATTTTTGGTTTACAAAATCAATGCGCGATGAAACACTTTTTAGTTCGGAACTTGAATATTTGCGGCCAGTATTTTTTGTTTTTTTTTTTGTCAATGGCCAGTATCACTAGAAAACCACAATCGAACACCACAGTCTAGGATTTTCGTTTTTAATTTTCGTTGTGTTTTCGTTGTGCAAGAACCTTTGTTATTTTTTATTCATAAAACTCATAGAAAATTTAAATTAAAATATGTTGAAAGGGTTTTTTTTGTAACTGAAGTAACACAACGATTTAGTTTGGTAATGTAAGTTGAACTGGTCTGCAAACTTGTACTGACCACTCACAACCGAGGCGATGTTATTTCGTAATATTACATTTATTAATCATTGTACGTCTAGAGTCTCACAAATCACTTAATATGTACTAAGAATTTGCGTGATTAAAATTATTTCGCATTTTTGGTCGAATAGTAATTAAATAATATTTTCTAAGACTCGGGAATTACGTCATAACGTAATTATCCACTTGTACTTGGTTTACTTAGAAATATGCACCGACTGTTTTTAATTCTACATTTAAGATTCGAACATGATTTTAGATTCAACTAGACATATTCTACATAAAATACCGTTAACCACTTTATCAATCGCGTGCGCATCTCAGCGGTATCTGCGCAAGCACTACCACTTGTCATCAGCTGCAACTCTATCCTACCACACAAATAGAGATTGCATGTCTCTTCATTGTTACAAGCTAATGATGATGACGACTTTTGTTCGTTGCCGTGAGATATTTGTCACAATACTCAACTCATACCGTATTTCGGGAACGAAGAAAATAGAGTTTTGTGCGGCTTTTTGTGTCTTAAGGCGATATGAGAAAAAAATACGGGTATTTCTTTTCTGTGTATTTCATGAAATACACGGGAAATTTTAATAAATTTATGGTATTTGCGTTTTGACTATATAATCTAGGGTTTTTAAATTGGAAAATATGTGTGGATAAATTTTCCTCGATAGAAATAATTGTTGAAATGAGGTCTTCAAACACACTTTTTCTCCTCGTTTGACGAATAGGAACCATATACAGAACTCAAAAATATTTTATTAGGTGTGATTCAAAAATATCTAGAAATTTGATATTTGAAATTTTGCTAGCTATTTTGGTTTTTTTAATAAAACCAACTTTTTTTCCTTTTGCTCTGAATCCGCCCCTCTCGCACTGCGTGATTTTTCGCTTGGAGTGACAGTGACAAAAATAAAATTCGCATAGTCTCTTAAATGCCATGTGCTGTGTCATTTAACCCTTGAAATGTAGCTAGCAAAGAAAAAAAAAGTTTCTGACCATTATTGGCTACTAAAAAATCACTAAGAAGTACTTACACAACAAATACAAAAGAAATCGCAATTTTACACAAATATAATCGTCACGAAATGAATTCCCGAGGGTTGAACTGTGAAATGCGAGTCACCAAGTTATACCCACTTTTCACTGACAAATTATTACCTTACAAACGTGATGAGTGGCAAAAATAGAAGTACGCAGACCGAAAACAAATTTTTCTGCACCGCGGGGATTGAACCCACGACCTCTGACGCTCTACCACTCGGAAAGAGATGCGGTTAGTTTAATAATTTATATGGCATTTTTGGTTTGTTAGACAAGGTGAAGTTTAATCAACCGCCCGAATTCATACTGGAGACTCGGTAAGTGATCGGGAACCAGGTTCAATGATAAAATCAATATAAATCATTTCTTTTGCTTCTATAGCAATTCTTTTCGTGGCGAATGTATTATACTTGTTCAGATTTTAGGCTCCTAACAGTTGAACCACAATACCAAGTACAAAGTAAATATTTTGGCACATGGCAACACTGGCAATGCTTCATCACCAAGAGTCATCATCATCTAGAGTGAACTGAACATGCTATGAGACATTTCCGTGACGTTGTCACGAAAAACAAACAAATATTTTGCCAAAGAGCGTGATTCCAGTGGTTTATTTTGTTGTCAACCCTGTTTCGGACAAGAATGACGTCATAAAATATCTCATTACGACAAAACCACGACTGATCTCGTCAACCACGGATTAATACTTCTAAACACAAAAAGAAAAATAACAGACGGAATAAAACTGTGAAGCGTACGTTATACATGATATACGAGCTCCGTCAATATAGAAAGAAAGAAAGAAAAGGTGTTTATTTTGAGAGCTACACCATTACAAAAAACCAAATACTCTAAACAATAAACGATTATAATACAGCCTGAGGTAGTTTATAATACGCAGCCAACAAAAAGGTCTCTGACTCAGCAAAATGCCACAGCAAAACTGTGACTGTAAATATTGTGTTTGCTTGTATACAGGTTGTTTGGGCCATCGATGTAAATATTTTCAGGGATGACAAAGAAAGTGATTTTGATCATTTATGACTGAATCTATTATCATGCATTTCAGTTTTCGTCTACTTAGAAATTGGTAACTGCAATAAAAATATAATAAAACACTATTTATGGTTAAAATACTAGGTCACTTGTATCAATTCAATAATTAGTACTTAGTTTTTAGTTAATCTTAGTTATATCATGTCATATTCCTGTAATTTAGTCTTCTGTATTTGTAAATAATTTAACATTGTTCACTATATCCTTTTTTGCATGTGGTGCTCACCTGTAATTATCTGGGCATATAGCTTAAAACCTTATGTTATGTTATTAAAATGTATTTATGTACCTGATGTTGGTGATCCAAATAAATAAAATAAAAATAAAAAAAATAATAGTTTAAGTTTTTACCAAAATTTACTGAAAAAAATCTGTTTCTTCATAATGTATTTAACTTTTTGAACACACATATCTTGTTATTTTGTTTAATAGAAGTGTACTAAGAAATAATTTAGAATAAAATGTTATTTTTGGCCATAAATAGTATTTTATTCTAATTTAAAGTAGCCAAAACTGAAAAATGTCTATATCTCGAAAACTACAAAACTTTGTAATAGTAAATTCACTCAAAAATGTTCAAAATCACTTCCTTCGTCATCCCTGAAAATATTTACATCGATGGCCCAAACACCTGTATGTCGTCGGCCAATCGTAGAATTTGGCAAATCATGATCAGCCTGGGCGAATCATATTTCTGTTAAAACTGGGATACATATAAACAATTACGCTTCATTTGACGGCCATCATATTTTTATTTTTTCGAAATATGATGTCATAGATGTTAAATTGATTTAGTCTGTTTTGAGTTATAGTGCGTCCGCGCAGACACTAGTGCTCGCGGCTTCGCCCAGTTTTTGTGTATTCCTATCGAGTCTATCAATATTTACCTATATACTCTAAGCACAGATTCACAAGCACAGATGAAAAACCATTAAAAGCATAGAACAATCTCATGGGAGCTGATTGATGGGATAAAAAGTAGCCCATATCCAATTCCAGGTCTAGAACCACATTTGTGCAAAGTCTTATCCCAATCGATTTAGTAGGTATGGTTTGAAGAAGTAAAACAACTCTTTTGTTTTAAAACTTGACACCCAATTGCTATCCTATGAGAACTAATTTATGGGATAAAAAGTAGCTTATGTCCTATTTCAGGTCTAGAACTATATTTTTGCAAAGTTTCAGCGCAATTGGTTCATTAGTTAGGGCGTGAAGGAGTCGCAAACATACATCCATCCATCCATACATCCAAACTTTTGCATTTATAATATTAGTGGGATAGTGGGATGGGATTAGTAGGATGTTTCGATAAAAAGGGTTTCCGTTCTGGACGGAACACCATAAACAAACTTTTCATCTCAAACAAACCTCAATATTTTTGGCAAACTTTCCCTAAAAGGAAGGTAAGAAAAACAAGTGGAGGAAAAATAACAACGGAAATTATTTGTAACTAGGAACATGCAAGACTCACAATGTAGTAAGTACGTACTTAGATGCTTCTAAAAATAGAAAATTCTTTGTTTGTTTCTTCATCTGTCTGCAGGAAAAAAAGCAGCGCTATGGAAAAAAATCGACACTTTTAGAACGTGCATAGATATGTAATCAGTAAATAATGTATTATTTTGATAAAATAGTACATTATTTTTGAATTCTTTTTCTAGGGATCTGTTAGAACAGAAACGCGATTGGAGAAATTCGGCTCGATAGAAATATTTATTGAAATGACGTCTTTTTCGACACCAATTCTCCTGGTTTGACAATTTGGAATGACATATGGACTTCAATTATATTTTATTAGATGGATTGTAACAGTATCTAGGACCTGGTTAAACGAAATTTTGATAGCAACATTAGTATATTTTATATTAATAAAAAACCGACTTTGTGCTACTTTTCCTCGAATCCGTCCCTCTCGCACTGAGGATTTTTTCGCATATGGAGTAAAAGGGACGCTTAAACTTTTACATATCGCCTTAAGGGGCTGGTAGTCGCTAATGACCTTGAGTCGACCTGCATCGCTACAAATATCGATAGAAACTATATTGAAATAACGTATTAGCGCGCACTGTATTACGACAAAATAGGAGAAAAATAGTATATTTCATTACGAGTGCGGAAAGCCTGTCATTGCAAAGAGTTCCGACAAATGTCTACCCGAGCCGAGGCGCAGCCGAAGGTGAGGGTTGACAGTCGGAACAAGTTGCAATGACGGTTCCGCACGTGTACTGAACAACTATTTTTAATACAGTTGCGAAAAAATGAAGCAATTTAATAAAATAATAAAAACACAATAAACTCAACTAACTAATCATTTGTTTCTTTAACTATTTGCTTTTTTCTCTTCTCTCCACGCAATAAATTCGTCGTATGTAGATATGTAGCGACTTTTTGACTTTTCCGATAAAATGTTCTCCGAAGCATTTTGTGCAATTATACTGAGTTCCGGTGGTGTTAATTCAAATAAAATATCGTCGAAATTACTCATTTTGTGCAACAAACAACTAAACTCGCAAAGAAAATTTTTGGAAAATGGCGCCAACCGTAAAAGAATATAAGCAGCAGAGTTTTTTTTTTGTTTTCTTCACCCATTCTGGATAGGCAAAGGGAACTATGCCCATACAGCCAAGTCTTCAGTAGAATTTTTTGAAAATGAAATTTTATGAGATGAAATGAAATGAAACCTAACCTAACTCATTGAATCAAATCTTTAAATCTGATATTGAAACAAATTAGTAGCTTCTTTTTAGAAATATTTGCATAAAAACTTCTATGATTTTTTTTTTGTAAAAACTTCGTGGTTAGTTTTTTTTTTTAATAGACATTATTTTGACAGTTGGGAAAGAGAACGCACGAGTTCGGCAAAGGTAAAGAAAAAGCTCGAGTATGTAATAGCCTACATCCCGAACGCTATACGTCCCTGCAATACGCCACTTTTTGAGCAACTGTATTAAAAAATACTTTTCACGTGGACGCCATGGACCGAAAAAAAAATCCATAAACAATTTTTCTAAGCAATATTTTCCTTGTATTTTAGTGCAAGAACTATACAAAGAATAAACCAATTTTACTTGATTTTTGTCTAAAAACACCTTGACTTTGAACAATATTTTCATGCTGTTGCCTATACGCGAGAATAATAATATCCTTAAACAAAATTGTTTAAATCACAATATGATTCCTTTTTATAATTTTAAACATACAGTTTAACGGGACAACTTAAGCTAGAACATCAACAACACCAGGTTTTCAAGAGTTCATTGGAAAAAACTAAGTCTCTCCTCATATTGAAGAAAATATATTTGATTTATCGATCTTTTATCTAGGGATTCCACCTATAAACGATGTTTTAAGATTTATACTTTTGTCAAAAAAAATGTTTTCCACACCAAAAACACACCAATTTGTTGTTTCGCTGCGTGATCACTAGTATTACGCGTCCAAGAACAAGAGGCCAAAGAGCCAACATATAATCGCCTCTATGAAAAGCAAAAAAGGTCTTTGCCATTAGACTTAGTGCTGGACGGGTAATAAAAAAAGTTGCTAGAGTATGCCATCCTCTTAAGAGAAATGACTTTATCAATAGAGTCATTTTCGGAAAACGCAGCGGAGAGGCGCCTTAAACAGCTGACAACTTTCTTAAGTAGTATAAATAAAAATTACTTTTGAATTTTATTAATCTTACGATTTAATGTTTCAGTTAATACAAATGTTATCTCACAGAACATTTAAATCAAAAATATTCTGAGTGTTATCTACTTAAAAATATACAAGGTAAAATAATGTTAGTTGGCAAAACTCAAAACATAGGTAGCACTAATTTATATGAACAACTGTTTGTATGGGAGCTAAGAGAAATTCGTAACTTTTTTTCCACTTGAAAGGTGAAAACAAATTTTAAGAATTTTGCACAATCCTTATAGAAAAAGTTGTTCAAATGGACAGGTTCTACATATGTTTCAAATTTCACAAACTAATTTAATTCAACCTTGTATACTATAATCCGTAAAAAGACCATATCCTTGATCCGCAGGACACGGGACAGTCCCAACAGCATCCTGGAAACCATAACCGACAGATTTACGTCGCCACTATGGAGGTGTTTTGTGCGGAGAGTGGTCGTGGAGTGGAGACCTCCTCATCTCTGATCGCTCCTGGTACGGAGCACATAAGTTTTGTGTAGTTAATTTAATTTAATTTTCTTTCTTTGCTACTAACCAATTATTAATAAGTCTTACTAACATGCTATGGATCCAAGTTGTCCGAAACAAAAGATTTTTATTTATTTATTATTTTATTTTCTAAAAGTATTTCAGATTATTTATGTCATGTTTAATTTGATGGTGCGTTGTTTCTCTATCATCGGGTGTATTCTGAGTTTTAACAAGAATCATATCTTAAACAATAAAAGCACGTTCAGCTACCCTTTTGGTAAATAACCGTTAAATTTACGTATTTAAGGGGTTTGTTGTACTTTGTATTGCTCAAATTGCACGATGTTTAGTTTTGTCAATGGACTCAGCCTAAAATATTATAATAACTCGTGATATTGTGACCGCGTTTGTATGGAGGTTTGCGCGGGATGGCGCCTTTTAATTCTCAGTTCAATCAATCAAGAATTTTATAAGTTGTGCTTCTTATGCTACGAGTACAGACAGCAAAATAACCAAACAAAGGATTTTATATTCCAGAAGCAACCCTAAAATGGAAGAAGAGAAATTGGTGCTAACGGATAACAAACATAATACCCTGTTTTTCTCTACCCCCTACCTAGATTTATTATGTTGGTAAATATGTGGCGTCAATTTTCCGTATCTTTTGACGTCATGTATTCTTATTATTAAGGAGAAGTATTTGTACAGCTTCTCTTTATAACAGGACTTTACATATGAAATTGCATTATGAAATTGTCTTACAGATTCATGAGTTCATAGTACCTGTAATTCAATAGCTATTACCATTATTTGTTTTTTGTTTTTTTTTTTATCTTATCATGGAAATGGATGGCAATTAAGACGAATTGCTTTTGAAATTTTAATTTTGGTTATCAAACTGACAATAAAAATAAAATTTAATACGTAGATGTAAAACTTTGAAATCAACTTTCAAACAAAAAACAAAATAATGGAAATAGCTATTGAATTACAGGAACTATGAACTCATGAATCTGTAAGAAAATTTCGGCAATTTCATATGTAAAGAAACGCAGAAAGAAAAGTTAATCTGGATGTGAGGAGCTCTGAACCGGGATTCTATACTGCAATGATATAATTTTAATTTATATCTCCTTGCGATGGATAAATCGCCAAGTGTTCAAACATAGAAATTTATTTCTGTCATAGTTTCATATGTAAAGACCTTGAGGATTTGAGGATTTTATTTGATATTTATTCATTTTAAGATGAAATGTACGCACTTTTCTACTCAAATCAGTTCTAAGGGGTAGTATGGACCCCGTAAATAACCCTAGTATGTACATCTTTATCTGTTTGAGAGATCCAGGTGTGATTATACAGTTTGTAGATTCACGTTATTTTCCCAGCTCACGCAAACGATATAAAATCCTCTGTCATTTATATTTCACCCCCCCCATCCCGACCTCAAAGTAACACCATTGAAAGCCGTGGACCTTTTTAGGGTTCCTTACAAAAGGAGGCTCTTCATAAACGGGTCGTTAAGGCTACAGTAGCGGGTTGTGTCGCACAGATTACGACGAATATTTACACACAGTTACGACAGGGAGAGCTTTTTATTGTTAAACTAGCGACCCGCCCCAGCTTTGCACGGGTGCAATGGTGCTACAAAATTTACTAAAGAATAGTAAATTATCATTTATCCTCTAAAATTATCATTCTCTACTATATTGTGCTATGCATGTATTATACATATAAACCTTCCTCTTGAATCACTCTATCAATAAAAAAAACCGCATCTAAATCCGTTGCGTAGTTTTAAAGATCTAAGCATATATAGGGACAGACTACTAGTGTTAGTGATGATGTTTTTTCCACAGATTATTATAAAGTAGTTTTATGTTTAAGGAAGATGAAATATGAGATACGCTAAAACAACTAAGAAAGAAAGAAAATATTTATTTCAGACCGAAATCCATATCTTGGTTAGTAACAATATATGCTTAAAAACTATGTTAGTATCTTAATCTAAAAACAAAAACAGAACACGGAAAAAGTAGCAGAAGTCGCTGTTGCAGACATCACACAATTAAATTGAGTGATGCCTACAACAACAACCTCCTGGCGAAGTACTGTGACTCTACGTGAACCCTGTTCTAGAATCCCAGAATAGGACTGTCCCAACGATCAATAATACCCTCCAGCCTTCATTTTAATAATACCTAAGCCGCTGTAATGATTATAAAAAGGATTTTTTTTCCCGAAAAAGTTTGTATATAGATCCGAAAGTAGGAGTACGCCTGACACAGTAGGTACCAGCGGGTTCTACATTAAAAGTGGCTTCATAGGTCATCATAAAATCGATTTACAATATTAAATTATTATGTTTTTACTTAAATGCTCAACCAGGTTAGTCACTTTTGAGTTATGCCAAACAGACTGAGCTTAATGCTTTGTTCGTGTTATGAGGGTATTCAATTTTACTTTATTCAATGAACACAAACTCCTTAAAGCGTATAAATGAAAAGCTCACCTCTTGCAGATGAAAATCCCACATAAAAAATGAGTGTAATCAGAAAAGTTGTTTGAAAACACATTTTTATTTGTATTGAAATAATTTAAGTAACGAAAGCACTTGTCCAGCATCCGTCTTGACTACAATTGGTATAAAACCATGGTCGATGAAGTGCAAGACCATGATATTGAGAAACCGTTTCGAATTTCAAAGTACACTCAATAACATTGACAATTTGAAAGTTTTTGTTTATTACTAGCTAAATGACTTTGTTGCGAAAAGACTTAATAAATTGTTTACTCGTACGTAGTACACCTGTGAAAAAGACAATCATACAAACTTGTTTTAGGCAAGACTGTGGACGTTTTTAATCATTATTTTTGGTTATTATTAATCTAAATAACATTTTCAATGTTTGACCCGTATTTTTTTTTTTATATTATCTAAAACATTGAAAGCACATTCGGCTACACTTTTGGTAAGAAACCGTTAGATATTACTTAAATTTCACGGTTTTTAGCTCGACTTAAACATGGATCTAGATTATGTTAATGGACTCAGCCTAAAATATTATAATAACATTCCATAGACACCCCACAATTTGGGGACAGCGTTTGTATGGTAGTTTGCGCGTAACGACGCCCCTTAAGTCTTGATTTTTCATAAAAGTACGAATTACCTACAAAATGAAGTTATTTTTATGGATTCTTCAACAGCAACCTTGTGCTACATCATAAAATTCGACTATAGTCAGTGTCCGTTAAAAATAGTTTTCGTTTTCAACGTCGAATCGGTTGCTTCATCGGTTGCACCTTGTCGTAATAGTCTTAAAACTACGAAAAATCTAAAAAAATCCTTTTCCACACGCGTGACGTTTAGTCGTCTAAGGCCCACTTGCACCATGTTCTTAACTCGACTTTAACTCGGGTTAAGTCAAAAAATAGAGGGTAAGGAAAAAGTTCTCTTGCACCAATCAAAATCTTGGGTTAAACTAGGGCTAAGAGAAAGTCATCAGAATTTAACCCGACTCTCACCGTGAGTTCTCATGTTAGTGAAGTAATGTTACCAGTTTGACTTAAATTGTGTTGTTTCTAATGACATTATATCGATACTATACCTCATTGGTTGCAATTCATTACTCTATGGTAACATTCTAAAAAATTACAAATTTCAATCAATCGCTTAGCTCCGGATTAGTAACCCGCTTCGATATTATCATGGTGCAAAAGGACTAATGAAATTACGGGTTAGTTAACTCTTCCCGTGGGTTAGTTAACCCGAGGGTTAAGGATTTTTTTCTCGATCATGCTGCAAGTGGGCCTAAGCATGTTTTACATCGCAGTGTGTGAATCCAACACAGCGCCGCGCTGCGACCCGAAGCGAGCGACCTAATTTTTATGCGAAGCGCAGTGCATGACGGGCGTAAGAACATTTACGTCTGTTGACGTAATAAGTACACTCAGTGAAAATAGTTTATAGTTCTAATAACGTTCTTTTAAAGGCACACTTCTCTCTTGCCTGCACATTCAAGAAATGTGTATATTTGTAAAAAAATATCCTAATTTATTTAAAACAAGGGGGAAATATGTCAAACTACAGATGCACTAGACATTTTAGTAAGCTATATTTACCCAGGTCCTATTTCACCATCTGCGACAAGAATGTCATGGATATGAGTATAAACATATTTAATAAATTACCAAAAGACACGAATATTAACTTTGACTCAATTTCAACACAAACTTGAGATTTTTTTTAGAACTTTTTTAAACAATTAATGAATATTTAGGTTAGGAGGCTATGCGAATTTTATTTATGTCACTGTCACTCCAAGCGAAAAATCGCGCAGTGCGAGAGTGGCGGATTCAGGGCAAAAGGGAAAAAAGTTGGTTTTATATTTTTATTAAAAAAACTAAAATAGCTAGTAAAATTTTAAATATCAAATCTTTAGATATTGTTGAAACACACCTAATAAAATATGTTTGAGTTCTGTGTATGGTTACTATTCGTCAAACGAGGAGGAAAAGTGTGTTTGAAGACCGCATTTCAACAATTATTTCTATCGAGGAATATCCAAACATATTTTCCAATTTCCAATTATATAGTCAAAATGCATATACCAGAAATGTATTTAAATTTTCCGAGTATTTCATGAAATACACAGAAAAGAAACACCCGTATTTTTTTCGCATATCGCCTTAAGATGTTACCATGGCTTAACATTGTTATTATATATTCTTTAATTAAATTATGTGATTTAATTGTTTTAAAAAGGTACTATGTGTGTAAATATGTGTATTTTTTGTTTTATGATTTTAATTTAATAGATTGATAAGATTTAACATTTATAATAAATATTTGTATGCCATTGTATGGTGGAATCTGTTGGAACGGATTTATATGCATAACAACTATTGTAAACCCAAATTCCTACGAATAAACAATTTACTTACTTACTTGAAAATTGTAAAACTAAGACTGGTTTGCATTGTATTGCAAACTTATTTGTCAATAGTTACGAGTGTCTCGTTCAAAATCATATAAGCTTGACTTAATGACTCTTAATCGTTTACAATCGATCTGGTTAGAAACTTTATATAACTAACTAAACAATTTCTGAAAAATGTAAGTATGACGTCATTGAAGTAATTTTTGTTGTGATTCCCGAATCTGCACATACGAGATTTATGTAAATAAATGCGAATTTTACCATGGATAGACAGACAGACAACCAGATATCAAAACTTCACTGTACATATACATAGCTGAGAACACAAATTATATGATTAACTGAACTAAAATCGTGAAAGTTTTATAGTATCAGTGACAATCAGTTGCAAACTACCCCTGGGCTTTAATTACTGTGGTCCCAGAATTTTTAATGACTACCGTGTAATAATATTTTAACCTGTTCCCACGAAACATTAATGCAACGTAAATACAAATTACAAAAAAAATCATACAAAAGCTGTTAGAGAGCGTTAGTAATTTTGTGGTCGCATATGCAAATATTGCTAATGAATGTTTGGCTAATCTGTGTCGAAAAACCACAGCTTGCATTTGAATCCAAAATTAATTACATAAATGCATGCATTGATGAGATGTAAATTTAATGGCAAAGTGCTTTTGCAATCTAAACGGTTATTTGTAATTTACTTTTTTCCATTTCCGCCATGAAGCGCCCTTTTCCGATTTCCCAAATTTGGAAAGTAAATTTAAGACAAAAAATTGGTTTTGGTTTTTAATTTTCAAGAGATATGTCTAAAAAAAATGTACATATAGCTAAAGAACCGGCCAAGTGCGAGTCGGACTCGCGCACGAAGAGTTCCGTACCATTATCTATAAAAACGGCATAAAAAACATGTCTGTTGTATGGGAGCCCCCTTAAATATTTATTTTATTTTGTTTTTTAGTATTTGTTGTTATAGCGGCAACAGAAATACATCATCAGTGAAAATTGCAACTGTATAACTATCACGGTTCATGAGTCACAGCCTGGTGACAGACGGACAGACGGACAGACAGACAGACAGACGGACAGACAGACAGACAGACAGACGGACAGACAGACGGAAAGACAGACGGACAGACAGACAGACGGACAGCGGAGTCTTAGTAATAGGGTCCCGTTGGCAGTGGCGTGCATAGAACTTTTTTCCGGAAAAGCAATCAGAAGGTCAGTTTGACAATAAAAAAAATATGAAAAGATTTTAAAAAACACTTTGAAAAAAGAAAGTTTGTAAGACGCCAGGGTAGGCACTGCCTTCCCTTGAAAAAACATTTTCATACAAACTTTTATTTTTCAAAGTGTTATTTAAATTTTTTCATATTTTTTTTATTGTCAAACTTGACCTTCTGATTGCTTTTATGGAAAAAAGTTCTATGCACACCACTGCCCGTTGGTTACCCTTTGGGTACGGAACTCAAAAAAGGAGTCATTCATAAAATTAAGCCGAATATCAGCTTAAAAGTCTCAAACGTTCTTGCCTTTACCGTCTTTGTCAGATAACATTAGTATCACTGCAAGCAAAGCCTCTAAGAAAATCTTCTCCTCTCTTGAATTGCGTGAGTTTATCACAAATACATTGTTATGCTCGTAAATAACCAAATAAACAAATGGGTAGTTCAGTTCTTAGCCTCATAGTTTTTTCCACAAGTGTACAAATAGCGTGCACTTTATGCGGTTTTTCCGATTCACACTCATATAAATAGATCATTTACCTATTATGTCATAAATGAAGTACCGGTAGAGCGGTAGTGTGATTAAAATAACTTTAGATTTATTAATAGCATATTATGGAATCATACAAGTCCTATTACGGCATCGTATTTAAAATTAATCACTGCCATAACTATACAAGTATGATAGTGAAGATGTTACAAGGTGCCTACATCATCGTTCATATAACTTTAAGGGGCTATACCGTGAAAATTGACACTTTTTGAAGTTATTTATCTGCTCTTTTAATGAAGTTCCAAGTAAAATAAATTAGTATAACAATTTTGGAACCTTTTACTAGATTTTGGTCTATCAGAAACGCGATAGGAGGAATTTCATTCGATAGAAATAATTATTGAAATCAGGTCTAAATTTACACTTTTTTTGATATTCTGACAAATTAGGATAGCATACAGACTTGAAAAATATTTATTTAGATGGGTTTTAACTACACCAAAATTACTGGTTATGGAATTTTTTGTAACTATTTTAGTTAATTTTGCATTAATTTAAAACCGACTTTTTGACAATTTTCCCCGATTCCGTCCCTTTCGCACTGCGGGTCTTTCTGCCTGGAGTAACGGGGACCTTTGCTAGCACGGTATATCACCTTAAGGCGATTACCGTCGCCAAATTAGCAGCTCGATGTTTGTCGGTACGAATATCGACGGAAACGACATTGAAATAACGTTCATATCAGCGCGCAATGCATAGTGGCTGTTACGACGCTCGATGCGTCCTTGATAGGGTGAAATAGGAGAAAATAATACTTTTCACATGAACGTGATTGTTCGATTGAATAATCCTATGTTATATTTATAGCTATCAAGTTTATCTATTTATCAAAGCATAAATGAATTAAATCGACTAAGCCGTTTAGGAGCAGTAGGGAATTCAAGCCAAAAAACACCATTCGGTTGTTTTTTTTTTTCATATGGAAGTTTTGCTGGTATGAAAAAGAAAAATGTTGCATATGTTGTCTCAGAATTGGTAATTTACAATACGTTTTTTCAATATTTTTGGTTTGACCATAAACGTGGAGTAGGCTGTCGAAAGTACCCATTTGGCAATACTAAGCGCCTTAATATAGGTATATCTATATTATCAAAACAGCATGTTTGTTTAATAGTAGTTTATGCTACAAGGGCGAAAAGGAATAAATTACGAGAACGATTTAAACGTAACCGAGTAATTTATTGCTCTTACGCCCGTGTATCATACTACGTTTTTCAATGCATAGTGTGAGGAAATAAAACAAATTTAATCTTGTGAACTTTAAATTATGATTGGCTCAAAAGGACTGTATCCAGAATCGTTAAACAGTGGAAAAAAGTATAACATTTATGGTACAGGTTGCAGGTTAGCCAACTTCTCGTAAATACATTTAAAAAAAACCCTAGGGCAAAGTAATCGACTTTCTGTTCGTTTTTGATGCATAAGAAGTGGGCCTTTACGAGCACTTACATTGAAAAATATTTTTTTGTAAATAATTATTAAGTAAACAGATCTAAGAAAAATAAATGTAACAATGTAATTTGTTCATAGTAACAATGATAACCTTACAAAAATTGAAAGCACATAAGAGATAGAGGTCTCTACTAATACAAGTTTTAGTAAAACTTTAAAGGAGAGACCCAAAAATTGTAATCATAAAATTGTAAAGAAACGAATAAACATTTTTTTTTCATGTATGAATTCTAGTTTAGTTAGTATTTAGCAGCCTTTAAGTCCTCAGTCCCGATATTTCGGCGAAATTTTATTAGAAGAAACTGAAATTTTGCGGGTGTCAAAACTGCAATGAGAGGGCCAAATTTAGTATTTCAACGGTTTTTGCCTTTAACATGCTGAGTCATCTACTTACCTGATCAATTTAAAACTTGGAGTCATTTCAAGTTTATCAGACCAAATGAAATGAAATGTGTCCAATTAGGTAATTTTCTTTCCGTTGTCAGGATGTTAACTAATTTAACAAATTTCACTCGATGGATTTTATTTTGAAAATTACGCCTTTTTAAGTTATAAATGCGTTTAATGTCTAAGTGGCTTGAGTTTTATGATCATGTCTGAAATTACTGCTATAACACGAAAACATGGTTTATTTTCCGTTGACAGGACAAAAAAGTTCCTACATCAAATACTTTTTCAGAATATCCAGAAAACCTTGAAATTTTTCTAATTATTCATGCCGACAGCGCACGAAGTGAGCGTTCTACATAATTAAGTTCAAAATCACTCAATAGGATTGTTGTGTATCGTAGACCTGGTCTTAATTTCTTAATTTTAATCTTATTCTATATCTATGGCCCAATTACACATCGATCTACCTCTTCCTGAATTCTGTAGCTGCGCTGGTAACTTGACTCGGTATCGACCATAGACCATATATCCTAAGATATAGGATATATAGTACATTTCAGATACCATGGCCCGATTCCACTTAAGACGGTCATTAGGTGAATTTATAAGTCAACTGAATCGTAATCCTCACAAAATAAAAACTATTTTAAAGTGTCACTATCTCGATAAAAAAAAAATTTATAAAATTAAATAAGTAAAATTTTAGTTGTGAGCGCTTGCAGCGACACATAAACCTCTTTATGGTTTCCGTTAGCTGTATAAGTTTTATAATATTGTATATTTTTCTTGTATTTACTCAATAAACGCATAAAAAAAAAAAAAAAAGGTGTTAACAATAGGATTAGTGATAACAAAAGATACCTGGCCAGACCCTTTTGCGGTGTGGTATTTTACACGCAACCTAATGATCTTGATCGTTTAACCAAGTAATCTTTATGAATGTAAACAATATTTCATGTTAGTTGTCATCTGACTACGTTAGTGATTACACGTATACTGTCAATAACAATGTTTTGACCTTGGGTAACATCCATAAGTGACCCGTCTAGTGGTGAAGTTAGTTCGCAGCAACGTAAGAAAAGATTTTTAAGCAAGGACGCTCAAGATGTGGTGATAAGTGTTTATAAAACTTTGTTAAATCGAATGGGCGAAAAAGGTGTAATTAAAGAAACATCGATATTCACCAATGTTCCCGAAAGGACAGTTAAAAGGATTGTCTCATCACCCTCATCAGGACCAAGATATCTTCCCCGAACACGAATAAAAGCTTCTTTTATACATGCTACAAGGATCTTATGGCGCGTCAATTGGTTGTGTCCAAAATCTGAACTAACACCGCTACCATACTCCTTGTTTCACAGCTGCGCCCCCTGTCACTGTCATCCACGCGTCATCAGATCCTTGTAGCACTGTACACACAATTTATTTTGGTACTTACTAGAGACAGTTTTTTTTCTAGAATATATAAACTATGTTGATTATTTAAGAAAGCGAAGTTAGACTCCGTTCGCTGAAAAGCTGAACAAGAGAGTTTGTATGTAGTTTTGAACCCCATCAGGGCTAGGGCTTCCCAAAGTGTGCGTCGTGACGCCCAATTTCTCACGAATATCATGCCAACAGTACTGGAGCATTGACGGTTCTACTAGCATTTGCGACATCGTACTTGTGCGAAACAGGCTTTTCTGCAGTTACAGCAATAAAGAACAAGTACAGGTCGCAAATAAATGTAGAGAAAGATATGACAGTGGCAATTTCCAAACTTCAGCCCTGTTTTGAGAAGCTTTGCTCAGAAAAGCAAGTACATCTTTCTCATTAGAAGCCAGCCAAGAAAGTAAAATAAATATCTCTTTTTGTTTTTGCTTTTAGTTGTTTTTATTTGGAGTTTTTCTGATAACTTGTTATTAGGCTAGAACTACACACGGTAAGTACTTTTTGGTCAGAGGCGGAGCGAAAGGGGGTGGGGCATCGCAAACAAATAGCAAACTCCCAAAGGTGTCACAGTAAAAATAAGTTTGGGAAGCCCTGATATACATGCTACCGACAATCACAGAAAAGGTGAACGCTCTCTATGCACGCACTGAGATTTCAGCCCTTGCACATAATATGTAAATAAGAGTATTTCAGTGTCATTTTTTTATGGGATATACGTGTATAAACTTCAGTAATAATTGCTCCCACTTTAAAAGGCTTAGGTTTAAAATTAATACTTTGCACTATAATATATTACTTCCCGCCAACGAACTAAAATAAAACAACATCTTATCTGTAATGATATTGCAATAAAAAATTTGAATTTGAATACCATATACCATGAATGAACCTAATGTGATGACGTCATTACATCAGTAATAATCCCTGTAAATTCAGTAGCCAAGACAAGATAGCCATTTATTAATTACCACAACATAAAATATACATGACATGAGATTTTTTCAATTTTTTTTATTTATTTATTTATTTACTTTAATTAAAACGGACAAACCAATTACAATAATTAAATATAGTAACACAAACACAAAACAGTACAATCAACTAAAATAAATAAGAATAACACAAAGTCAGAAACAGTCCCTCTCACAAAAACACAAACACTCTGACAATATTTTCTGCCATCCATCAGCAAACAGATCACAGTCCTGATTGGCGTTTAGAAGAGCGTTGAGGGAGAGAAGAGTACGCGGTATGGGTGAGTTAGATCGCGCCTTTGTGCGACACGAAGGCACAGCGAAAAACCTGTGCTTACGGCCGCGAAGATAATTATTGGGAGTGAAAAATCGACACAGCTTTATGTCGACACAGATACTTGTGACGTGACAAAAAAAGGCTCACAATTCAGCATGTGCTGCATAACAGAGTTATAATCTAGAGCGTTGTTATTCTGCCAGAGCCTATCAGTGACGCAAGAAAACAAATAGCGGTGCATTAATATTAGGTCTTTACATACGAAATTGCTGTTTTCTATAGAGAATTTGAAGGAAACTCAATTTTCGGTACTAACATTTTTGCATTTTTTTTAGGAATGACAAATCCAAATTATGTAGTTTTTTTTGTGTATGAATGAGACAACATTAAGCTAACAGCAACATTCATTTAATTTTTCAAAAGTGTCAGCTGTTAAAAGTTATTACGAATCTTATCAAGGAAATGGATGGCATTTAGGACGAACTGTTTTTGAGGACTTAATTTTTATAATGAAACTGAAAATAAAAACAAAATTTAATACGTAGATGTAAAACCTTGAAATCAACTTTAAACAAAAAACAAATAATTTAAATAGCTATTGAATTACAGGAATTATGAACTCATGAATCCATTATATACACATTTTGGTGATAAGCAGTGTGTACGGTGCCGACAGTTGTTCGAGGTTGCATATGATAAATAAATCAACAAATTACAAGGAATTCAACAATTATGCGCGTGCTGTGCATACGGCTTATGCTTTGTGTACGGCTCGTGCTGTGCTGACTTCTACACCATAACTTCAAGGAAATCTTCATGGCTCTGATTAGCTTTGCTGGATAATCAGCCCTCACTAACCTGGATTCAAAATGTAGTTCAACCTCTTCACAAACTTTGCGACCCTGGTAATGGCTACCAGGACTGGAAACGCCAGCTGCACTGGAATTTCCACTCCGAATTGAGATGACACTTCTCCACAATTGTTCAACATTAAAATTACCATCAAGAGGCACACTGTGAGGATTTTTAGTTTCATCGCTTTTAATTGAATTGATTTGTGATTTTATGTTCTCCAAATCAACTGTTCAGGTTTTTTTTTTGACTACGTTCACTCCAATGTCCTAAGGATACAGTACTGACTACGAAAGTAATACTTAAATAAAATTATAGCATTGAAACTAATGTCATTGATATTACAATCACGTATCACTTTTATGCAATAAGTAATGTAACTGCATTGACTTTAGGTGAGGAAATTGAACTCAAGTCTTAATTAGTAAAACCGCGTACGTCAGCCTAATTAGAAGAAAGTTGTTAAGAATATTGATGAAGAAAATACTAATTCACTATTTGAGTCACATATTTACCAGATAACCAACCAACATTTTTACATACAACTTCTTCATCAGCCTTAATCCTTTCATTTTATTTCAATTCTGGTATACAGGAAAATAATAGAACCAGTACAAAAACTAATAGAAATATATAAAATAAAAAATTAATAGAAACATAATTTTTGTCAATACATGTATCCTCAAATGCTGTTACAGGTAAGTATTAATAAAACCGGCCAAGTGAGTCGGACCCGCGCACAAAGGCTTCCGTACCATTATCTATATAAAAAACGGCAAAAAAAACATGTCTGTTGTATGGGAGCCCCCTGAAATATTTATTTTATTCTGTTTTTGAGTAAATGTTAAAGCGGCAACAGAAATGCATCATCTGTGAAAATTTCAACTGTCTAACTATCACGGTTCATGATATACAGCTTGGTGACAGACAGACAGACGGACAGCGGAGTCTTAGTAATAGGGTCCCGTTGGTTACCCTTTGGGTACGGAACCCTAAAAACTACCACTGCGCCGGCAGGATGTGAGGCGCGTGCATTTACATTCTAATTATGACATAATACTAATTTGTATTTTTGTAATTATAGGAACAAATACAAAATAATACGTTTCAGCATTTATCAAAAAATCAATTTAAAAGAACCGGTCAAATACGTAGCAAGTTTCTAAGTCTACTCGAAATGCCCTATACATTTTTTCTTGGTAAGCAAATTGATTATGTAAAGGGCAATAACTTTTTTTTGCGTTAAGATAGAAGCCTGGTTTTTTTACAGCACCATGGGGTCGAGACTTCTGTAGAAGGTTCAGTTTCAACTTGATATATCACGTGGGGCTTGAGCAAAAAGATCTTGAAAGATATACAGACACACAGACGGACAACAGATTTAACCTATAAGGGTTCCGTTTTTTAATTTTTAGGCATACCTCCGTAGAGTTCGAGGCGTACCTACGTTCCGTAGGTACCCCCCCCTCCCGGCGCCCATGGAAACTACCCTTTGGTAACGGGTGAAAGGGACAAACCAATACTATAGGTAGGTACGATAGTATATAAGCAGGAATGACTGCAGTTTGTTACATTTCCTCGCAAAGGTTTGTCTCTTTCACCCGTAACCAAAACACAGCAGAAATGGATGTATGTAATCCTGGCCATTTGCCCCATTGCTTTAATTGGCATAGATTAAATTATGTTAAGGTGTGTTAATTCGAAAACCATTTCAAGATTTAGGTTTAACAAGCCGCATTTTTGAAGTTTTGGTCTAAAAAACCTCATGATAATGAATATTTTTACGAAAAGGCTGCAACTTCCATTTGCCCTAGTGTAACGTCACTTGACTAATGGCTGTTTAGAAATGTGTCCTTTGCTATCAAGATAAATTTATAATAATTTGCTTCGGACTAATTTGACAGCTAGATAGACAGACAGAGACAGACCATTTTTTATAAGCAATCACACATCGCAATCAGTATAACTAATGTCTAAAACTTTTAAGTGACAAGGTCATCGGACAAATCTTTAAAAAATCATAAAAAAGCAATGGGTAATTTATTAACCAAAATAATGAAAACAGAATCTTAAAATGGCGTATATTCTCTGAAAAAAAAATTTTTTAATAAATCTTTTTAAAATTAAACTATGGGCAAATAATTGGCAGGAACAAAATGTTAAGCAAAAAAAGGCAGTCAAAAGAATAAGGAAAATGGATAAAAGTATCTTAACAAATGGTTTTACAAAACTTTCTTCATTTAATAATCATATCATATTCTTTGAAATCCATTCATAATTATCTGCAACACTAGCGTATACCGTTACACAGTTTTCATTTAACAAATATGTCGTGCAGCTTGCTGACGTCACTCCTATCAAAACTCCTTTTGATTCCAACGATCCTCCTGAGTCTCCCGGCCCAGCTCTTCCAACATCATCAGAACAAATCAGACTTGTATGCTCAAGTCCACCATTACACTTTGCTATTTTGACCAAACCTTCAGTTGCTTTACCCACAGCATTATTTATATCATTGTGGCCAAACCCTACTATGACAGCTGACTGACCGACTTGAGGTACCATCCTTGCCAATTTTATAGGACTTATCTCATTATTGAAACGTATTTTCCTTCCTAATAATTTAATTAGAGCTAAGTCCGCATGTCTATGATGATCATCGTCTTTCCAATCTGGATGAATTATGATCTTGAACTTTTTCACTTTTATCAACAGTTTTATTTCACCATGGTTTTGGTAGAGTACGTTTACTTCTTTTGAAGTTTTCATTGGATCAAAGCAATGAGCTGAAGTGATAATCGAAAAAGGTGATATTATCGAACCAGTGCACATTGAATCAAACACTCGGTAATTTATCTCTAGACTAACCAGATGTTTTTGGGATCCATCAGGTACAATCCGTCCGCCAAAAACACGGTTTTCCAAACTGAATGCTTGGTGGAAATAAACGAATAAATAAAAGCAAACTAAGTAACCCATTTCAACGGTGACTCAATATTAAAAAGATTTGCGTGCTGCACGTAAGTTCTATTTATTGCATGTTATTTATTTTTTAAGAATTTATGGGCATTTTTTGCATTTGCGCTTGTTATGCGAAGTACTGTGTGAATGTAGGTTCGTAAATTACTGGTTTAATGCAACGATTATTATTGCTTACACGTGCTTTGTTAAAAGTATTTAAGATTAAGATTACTAACTTTTCCAAGTATAAATATATACAGTTCTGAACTAAAACCATCTTCCTCGTAAGTACATGGTTTATGTTTGTGTTGGCACTCTACTGAATATTCATTATTATATTCAACACCCTATTTCACAAAAAAGTTACTGAAAAGAAAGGGATCGTTCAGAACCCGACAATCTAGTAGGGTCTTTTTTCTTTTGCAATAATGTAGGCAAACAGAATATTTTTTTAGGTACCATTTAAAATCTATGTCGTAGGCAAATAGTAAAATTCCGCCTTTTACAAAAGGGCTTCGTCAGTTTTTAAACGCTTGCTATTTTGTTATTTGACGAATCTTCATCATATAGTAGAATTCGGTAATTTTTAATTTGCTTCGTCATATAATAATTATGTCAGAAGTATTGAAGGTCGCCTCGCTCCGCTCCGCTTCGCTCGGCTCCCAATATGTACTTACATTTGAACCTTAGAAGGACGTATGCTGACCAAATTGGCGAGATATTGAAGAAGGGCAATGTCAAAAGTACCCGGAATAGAAAAGCTTGTATGACTAGATTCATGGATGTGGAAGAAGCAAAAGAGGTGTGTCAGGATTGTAGCAGATGGAAATCTGTAGTCTCAGCCAACCCCTCTGGGAGACAGATGTGAGTATATGTATGTATGTAAACAATAAATTATGTAAATTTGCCCTTGCAAATATTGTATTTGCAAGGGAAAATTGAAAGACAGCGAGTGTTTAAAAACTGACGACGCCGTTTGTAAACGGCGGAATTTCACTATTTGCCTGCCACATCTATATGTTTTTCGTACCCACAGGTGAATATGGGTCTCGTGACACTTGACGTTACTTTCTTTCCATACAGGCTTCAAAAGAAAAAATTCAACTCCCTCGGTAGCGACCTCATATTCTAAATCATTTTCTCCGAAACCGGCTATTCAGCTAACTCACTTACTCTGGGTACAGTGTTACCCAGTTGTATAGATTGTTAGAATTTTGATAGAACTTATAAATTCATTGAACTTCATTTTCTTTTGTAATCTAATCAATGTAAAATCAAAACCATATCTGTGATCGTAGAAATCATACAAAGAATGCTTTTTGACTTCATGTGCTTTACCAGTTCCAAATTATTGTTGAGTTGTATTGGTATTAGGTTGAGTATGAAATTAATAATTTTTATATATATGTATTTGATTTGATAGGTGTCTTAGAGCATATAGGTGTAATTATACTATGTATTTTATTCATTATTTATTTATATCTATGTACATTGGCTTTTTAGTTAGTTAAATTAGTGTGTTTTCGTCTATTATTTAGTAGTAAGTATTAAGTTTGTACAGAGGTGATAGAGCTGACGCCGGGCTCGACTCTGGAGGTACCACTATCTTACTTGGAGACCCCCTCGAATTAATTCCGGAAAGAGTAAGAGAACAGCTCACAGACAAAAAACCATGAGGCCCACCATGCCTGGGATCGATGGATGGTGGTATATCCATCCCTAATAGCCGGGCCTTATATGGAACAGACTGGTGACGGGCAGCGGCGTCCGCCTGCCCAGCGTGTGTGAGTATGGGCAATTCTTCCAGTATGACCGCCGGCAGTGGCAAAGTCCTGGAAAGGCTTATGTCCAGCAGTGGACGAACTAGGTTGATGGATGGATTAAGTTTGTACACATATGATTGATTACTGTTTTCTTTTTCCTGATCTTTTTTTTTCGATTTGCGGGAGCAAATCTCTCATAGAGATAAGCTCGCCGCTGTACACTAATTTTAATGTTTACGTGTGTAATTAAATATTTTCTGTACAATAAAGAATAAGAATAAAAGTATCCAGTAAGGGTCGATAATACTTCCACTGCATGACCAGGTGCCCGTAAGCACTTGGACTAAATGTTTTTGGGTTCCATACGACACAATGCCAGCAGGGCCCAAAACTCGGCTTTCTATACTATTTTCTTTGTGGGAATAAAGTAATACAAACACAAAAATGAAACTCGTATACATCATTTTGCTGTGACAAAGTAATTTTGTGTAGTAACTACATAATTTGCTTTTATAGTATTTTCGTGCTATATTTCAAATACCAAGAGAGGTTTTCAAGAAATGGTTCAGATTGAAATCAATAGCGTGTTAAATTTATCGTTGTGTCTTTTACACGTGTATATGAAAGGTTATTACGCGAAATGGTCCAAATAAAAATTGCTAAAGTTAATTTTTTTATTGACTTTCTCGTCAGTCATTTCTGATTAGTATCTTTTGTCCTTGTGTTCTGGGCTTTTCTGTGTTCTATTCATACATAATCAGAAATTATATTGGTTGTAATCAGTAATAAACAACAGGGAATGTGTGAAATAGGACTTGTCTGAATTACTTTCATAATGGAGCAGAAACAAATAACGTTGAAAAAATAAAATTTGTATGAGAACTCCTCTCGGGTTTCAAATTTTCAAGTTTTTTAGTATTTTAAAATGACAGGGATGACACGTATTGTGAGAAATTTTCAACTGGCTACGTACTACGGCTGAAGCTGTAGAGCCCTGTGACAGACGAACGGGCAGATAGACTGCTTCGTAATAAATTGGATCCTGTTTGGTACTCTCTAAGTACGGAACCCCTTAAAACTAAATTTTTACAGGTTTTCGAAATTCTTACATTATTTTTCTAAGCCCTATACATTTTCAAGCAAAAAAGGCCCTTGCTTGAACTTTGTTTCCAGGAGGACCGCCAAGGGGGGCGAAATCTTGGAAAGGCCTATGTCCAGCCGTGAACGAAGATAGGCTGATGGATGAATGGATGGAACCTTTGATATTAATTTAAAAAAAAGAAATACAACGTTTCAATCAAAGAATATAATCTTTATATAGATACTACGAGAGGCTCGTACCTCTCTGGATGAAGGACAGTCATGAGTATAAGACAACAAAAGGAAGTCAAGTATGCCACCGACCGGTAACGGTGAAGAAGAGGGTCCCTAATCTTAACGCATACATACAGTTAATTTAAACTACGTGAGATTAATTTAACAAGCGATATACGAAGCAGAGTCCGCTCTACCCAATCTGATCAAGACAAAGAGCGAGGATATAGTCCGGCCCCTCGCCATGGCCGGTCTTTAAACCGGTGGCACTGGACTCCCCAACACTTCTGCACTGCCAGCTGTATATATACCTGATAACCAGTGAAACTTCACTTGCGCGATGTGGAATCTCGATTATGATTGGTTGAGTTGAAATGCTACGTGATGTTCCAGTCAGTGCACCCGCAAAAAATGCTATTACATTGTGGTAGTTGAGGTAGTTAAGTTACCGTTTTTTATTGCCAAAATAGCTTCTATTGCCTAAGAGATTAGGCGGTTACAGTGAAGTCAGATGATTGATGTTCTCGTTTTCGTTTGGTGTAAAAAATGTGTTGAACATTTGGCAGTAATTGCTTTGTGTGATAGAACGTTCAAGGTTGATGTTTGAAAGTAAAAACACTAGCTAAGTATTAGGAAGTTTTGGTTTGGTATTTTTCGAATTACTTAACCCATAAGTTTACCTGCGATTTCATAGTAAGCTTACAAATCCCACCAAATATATTTCAAGTAAAGTAGTTTGCAAAGACTGAGAAGCTCATAACGCTTTCACTGTTAAAAAGTTATCAGTGTAGAGCCAAGCCTCTAACTCTACAATAAGGCTTAACTCTACAAACCCTACACCTTGGTCAATACGTATGACTATTCCGTTTACTGTAATGTCCGACAGACTAAGTCCATGAAATGAGAGTTTTAATATTTGACAGGTTCAATATTTGATAGGATTTCAGCTTCATCAACACGTTCCGAATATACTGGGTGTTAATATGATGATGCGAAAGGCAGAAACTGGCGATAATAGTCGTCCATACGAAAAACTTTTATCACGGACCCAAACCTCGAATCGTGACAATAAAATCAGCTGTTCCATAGAAAAGTGACATGGCTACCCGACCAAAATGTATGAAAATTGTTTCTTGTTCTCGATTTCTATTTTTTTTTTTATGAAAAGTCATTCGTTTTGTCTAGTACTATTGCCAGTTTCCGGCTTCCACAACTTCATATTTCTTGTGCCATATCCTAGCGGATGCCGGCGACCACCACACAAAACTCTTCTCTATTCTGTGCCAGTCTGCAGAGACTGGCAGCAACTTTAAGGCTTCTACCAACGCCAACGACCTTGAACTAAGTAACTTTGTAACCATTTTATACGGTAACAAAGTTTTCAACAGAAGAAAAATATATAGTAATCTGCATGATACAAAATTAAATAGTGATGTGGTTTTTCCTGTTTTTCATTATAACATACATAAGTCAAGCAAGAAAATTCTAAGTTTACCCTTATTTCTCGATTTTTTGTTCACTTGTAACAACATAACTGCTGCAGTTTTTATCGAAACAGTATGAAAATTTATAAACTTCCAGACAAAATAATATTTGGTTTTCTCAGTTTTTGGAAATTAATTTTATTTTGGATAAAATAAATTAAAAACACACTATTTTCGCACTTGTCAGCCGCAGCGACTGACGTAACAGCCATATTGCAGTGCGAGCTGATAAGGACTTTATTTTAATATGGTTTTGTTCGAAATTTCAACCACCACGAATCGAGTTGCAAATTATTCCGACGGAGTCACCTTAATATTAAACTTCATATTAACATCATGTATAATTACAGAGACATACAAAAAGCCATAAGCTTCGTAATTTCAAAACCCACGAAATTAGGCAACAAAAAAATAGGACTTATTGTTTTTTTTTTTTTTTTCTAAAATTAGTTAAGATCAACTAAGGCTGTCACGAAACCTACTGTGTTACGGATGAACAGAAAGATAACGGCTCGGGTTTGTATCTAGTACCCTTTTCTCGCTCGGAAACCTTATCTTATCCTCGGGATGAGAACCTTTGTACAATCTAACAATGTGTGGGTTTCCTTTAGCCGAAGATAATTCATCATTCATTTTATTTTACTTGGAAATAAGTTGAAAAAATAAAAATGCATTTAAACATATTTTGTTGGAAATTTATTTTATATTCTTATTAAAAATAATGACAATAATAAAGATGGTTTATTTGCTTTCATTTACAAAACATGTATAATGTGGCTAGATAGGGGGCCCACAACTGTTATCCTCCTGGGTAGTTATCAAGCAGCAAGTCACCATCTGCCATACATAAAATTGTGAGAGATTTTCGAGGCAGATGTCCGTTATTTCATTCCATAGCCCTGTTATCCGGTCCATTTAGAATCACATCCTCATAGCCCACTCCAAGGTGCTTCCTTCCTGGCAATAGTTTGGCAACTATGGGGGACTGTCCGTTAGTATATCTCAATGATACATTGAGAGAGAGGCCTCCGTGGATACAGCCATCTCACATTTAGATTTAATGGTACCAAAGGCCTCTTCAATGTTGGCGTCGGCCCCATGAAAGCCTTTCTAATGACCGGATCCCTATGGGCTCGTGACTGAAAAGTTTACCTACATAATAATAATAATAATAAGCCTCTCAAAATCCAACCCTACGTCCAAACTGAACATCAGGCCACGTGAGAGGCGGGAAACGTGTACAAAACTTACACGGTTAACAGGGCAATGGTATAATGCAGGGCAGTTTAACACGTTCCCAGTTCAGTGCACCATACATAGGACACACTAGGCAAGCCCATCGAGTCCATGATACCATATCTGGTGCAAGATCAAGGGTAAGCCTGATGGCTTCTAACTTTGTTGAACTTGTGGTTATGTTTTTATAGTAAGGGGGACTTGTGAGTATTTATTTATGAAATAAAGGTCACTGGGACTTATACGCTTGACAAAAGCTTTTGTATGGGGACTCTGAACGTGCTGTTGGGCAGCAGCGACCCCACGGATGCGAACGTGCTCCCGGGGGTAAGGCCCTGGAGCCGTATTTTTAATCGTTCGTTTTCAATTTTCGTGCGAAAGTATATACCCATCTCACGTAGCACATCAGAAATTTTCATTTGCAAGATGAGACAGGTATATATTTTCGCACGTGAATTGAATTCGAACGATTCAAAAATACGGCTCCTGTTCCTCATCTTCGGCTTGCCTTTGTTAGCCGGCCAGAGAGAACGGGAGATAGATCTCCCACCTCTGGCTTGCCGTGGGAGGCCGGTCAGAGTGGAGTAGCAAGATATATTATGCTCGAAGGGTGGATGTGAAATGGAAGTGGCAAGTGTGCACGTGATGTTGGTTCCTCAGGGAGCAAGTGATTGACACCTCTCCGCTCTTTAGCCGCTCAGCATATGTTGCTCTCTTGTCTCTCCGTGCGAGTGACCGTTTGGGTGGCCCATTTAATTGTGTTGGCAAGTCTCCGCCTGCCCATTTTTCCGTGTTTAATAACAGGTCGGAGAGGCGCCATAGTTCCTCCCATAGTCCCAGTTAGACAGACCACTAGTACCTCAACCCAATAGTCTGGTTTCCTTTGTTTTCATTCCTTACAAAGGTATAGTCCAACACTGGTCGGGGGTTGTCCTTGGGTGCACTCCTACAGTGCGTACAAAGATAATGGTTGGTTGGTGTCACATCACATTTAGATTAAATTTCCTAAAGGGCTTCTACGTATTGACTTCGGCCCCACGCACGTTTCCCAAAGGTCTCGGGACTGTGATAATAATAAAAAGCATATGCAGTCATGGGGACTGCTGACAGAAGTGAAAACTTTACTGTCAAAATAGCATGTCGGTAACGGTAACGCGGACCCATAAGATTTTCCTCTTTTTTCACAGCCTTGCGCTTTTACGTATTGGAACACACTAAAAATTATACAAAACAATGTTGAACACATTAAACTTAAAATAGATAGATGATTGCAAATACCAATAATAACAGGAACTACACCACACAACTCAAGGGACATTTTGGCTTTCTAAATTTAGAATGACATTTTTTTCTGTTCTAACATAACTCTACGAGCATTTTTTCATTTCTCTTTTTCCTAATTCATATAATCCCTCAGTATTTCGTCAAAACCCCTGATGAAGTATGAATTAATCATAAGAGCTTTGCCCTACCTTGCCTTCAAACTGACAACATTATACCTGCATATTGCACGAGGTACTTTAAGCCTTATTTTGGTATATTTAAGAGCTTAGATGAGTCCAAGTTTGAGTGGCGGGTATATTTAGGTATCTTACAAGTTATATTATGAAGTCTGTGGAGTGCTTTATGTGAATTGACGTCTGTTTACGTACCAGCTAAAGAAATATCTATTGAATTATCGTTGGGAAAGGGATGAATGAAAGAATTCAAGAGATATCTAATGAAGCGGCGGCAGCTCAGGGGTAGAACGCGGGCCTCCCAATCTTAAGATCCAGTTTCGATCTCCGGTCGGGCATGCAGCAATGTGTTTATCGGGATTATATATATATGTATATATTTGGGGATATATTAATAATTTGCAATATTCCGCAAAACACTCTTACCATGCTATTCAAAATGCAGACTCAAGCACCGCCCGCCCTCCCGCATCAAACATGCACAAGCAAAGCAAGCAGTACGAGCACAAAATAAAGCAATCTTAAATAACAAGCAAGAAAACTTATCGACACGTGTTTCGCCTCTAAACGAGGCATCCTCGGGATGTGTAGTCCGCCCGACCGCTCGACAGCAATATATATATATATATATAAGAATATTATATATATATATATATATAGTATTTGTTCTTACTTTCTGAACTGTGAAGGAAAACATCGTAAGGAAATAAAAGCGTATATTTGTGCTCGAAGTACGGCGAAAAGGCTCTCCACACAAACATTGAGACGTAATAATCGCCGATGAAACGCAGGTATACCGAGTATGGATTGTGACTTGCAGTTCACACTCGGAACACCTCTGACAAGATAGGATTCATATCTTGACGATATTTTTTTAAATTAAAGAAATGTGTATTCGAATGAGCTACACTAGAATCACCAGAAGCCAGCACCCGGACATAAAAATTTCCGTGAAGCCTGTGCCATCTCTGCCATGCAGCCTCGAATGCTCCCACAGCATATGCCATCTCTGCCATGCAGCCTCTAATGCTCCTACAGCATATGCCATCTCTGCCATGCAGCCTCTAATGCTCCTACAGCATATGCCATCTCTGACATGCAGCCTCTAATGCTCCTACAGCATATGCCATCTCTGCCATGCAGCCTCGAATACTCCCACAGCATATGCCATCTCTGACATGCAGCCTCTAATGCCCCTACAGCATATGCCATCTCTGCCATGCAGCCTCGAATGCTCCCACAGCATATGCCATCTCTGCCATGCAGCCTCGAATACTCCTACAGAATACCTTCAATATAAGGGTTAGCCCGTAAATTACCGAAAATCAGGCTGAATAGCTAAGACCTCAGCTGCTGCAGGCGGTGCAGTAGCTGGAGAGGAGATTGACTGCGCTCGATACAACATGTCTATCCCTCTCGAGGTAGATCAAGAGAGAGAGAGCACTGTATTTCGCGCTATCAAGCTCCATATGGTTTGCTATGCTAGACTAGCTGAAAGGAATAATAATGATTTAGTATAAATACATCCATAGTCATCCTATTCTTTATTGTACACACATAAATATAATAACAATTGCACTTAGAAACAACATAGGTGAGCTTTTCTCTTAGTAGAAATTTCTTCCAGCAAATCCCTCATCACTCGTCATATAGATAACACAGTAACTTCAAAACAATTTAATTCACCCCATTTACAAATGAGTATAAAAAAAACTTAAATGCATAACTATTGCAAAAAGGGTAAGCGGGAAGAAAAATCATTGTCAGTTTTTTTCACAAATTGAATTAATAACGCTATTTTTTTAAATATCTGGAGAACAATGACGGCGCAAAAAAAAGCTAGAAAAAAATAGCACAGACCACTTAGAATATTTAAAAATATACCGGACTCAAAGAGCTTAAAAACCGACCTTAAGGCGCTCTTATCCCAAAATCAGTAATTTCAAAGTCAAATAGAACTTTCAAATATCGTCCAAAACCTCAAAAAAAAAATACACAATATAGTTCAAACCTTTATCTAGGTCTTCCACGCATGTGTTACACGATCAGATAAACTTTGTTCGATAGAAATAATTCACGAACACAGCATGTAATAAGACCTTTCAAATCATGCCATTTCCATAATTCCACTCTTTTATTAACGAAACATATCTGGTAATATTGCTCTTTAAATTTTCTAGGTCGACCACGTAAGTGGGTTTTAGTAAACATATTCCTTATTTTTAAACAATTTAAAAACCGATAAAAACAACGAAAAAGTACAGAAGTGTGGTTATTTTCTTTACTCCTTACACGTAAAGAAAAAGACAGAGAGTCACTCTTCAGGGATAAGAGCGCCTTAAAAAAGGGTCATAATTATTGTAAAAGGGTAAAAGTAAAAAAGAAATTGTCGACGAATATATTGCTATGGGCTGATAGTAAGTTTGCTTTTGAAGAAAAAAAAAACTGTGATGAAAAATTAACTGTGATTACAATAATTGCCCACTAAGCATAGTTCTTAAGTAATAATGTAAGCAAGTATTTTCTACTTATTTCAAAACTACCTTCTGTTGAATATGATCCGTCTTCACGCTTACCCTTCTTATGTCATCGTTTAAAGTTTTTTTTAGCTATGAGCTATTCGGCGTTTTAAAGGGAATCCTTCCATAAAAGTTTCAAATACATCAACATGAATATGTAGAGATATGACTAATTATGTTTTACAACCTCCCGTACTTCAGTTCTTTTAATTAACACGGAACCCAGGCGAAAGTTTTTGCAAATGTAAAAAACTGAACGAATACATTTTTTTTAATTTTTATTTTTTTTTTGATAGGGTTCTACTTGATTGAGGAATATGTCCTTTTATTTAAGGGGCTTGGTATCGCACCAAAGGGTACTTTCTAAAGCCTACTCCTCGTTTATGGCTGAACCAAAAATATTGAAAAAAATGTATATGAATTATCAACTCTAACAAAACGTATGCGACATATTTCATTTTCATACCACGTCTATATGAAAAAAAATATTTCAACCGCAGGTTGTTTTTTGGCTTGGATTTCCTACTGCTCCTACCTACTGCTCCTACCTACTGCTCCTACCTACTGCTCCTACCTACTGCTCCTACCTACTGCTCCTACCTACTGCTCCTACCTACTGCTCCTACCTACTGCTCCTACCTACTGCTCCTACCTACTGCTCCTACCTACTGCTCCTACCTACTGCTCCTACCTACTGCTCCTACCTACTGCTCCTACCTACTGCTCCTACCTACTGCTCCTACCTACTGCTCCTACCTACTGCTCCTACCTACTGCTCCTACCTACTGCTCCTACCTACTGCTCCTACCTACTGCTCCTACCTACTGCTCCTACCTACTGCTCCTACCTACTGCTCCTACCTACTGCTCCTACCTACTGCTCCTACCTACTGCTCCTACCTACTGCTCCTACCTACTGCTCCTACCTACTGCTCCTACCTACTGCTCCTACCTACTGCTCCTACCTACTGCTCCTACCTACTGCTCCTACCTACTGCTCCTACCTACTGCTCCTACCTACTGCTCCTACCTACTGCTCCTACCTACTGCTCCTATTAATTTATGCTTTAAGTAACAGATAAACTTAATTGTTATAAACACAACATAGGATTATCCAGACGAACAATCACGTCCATATGAAAAGTATTGTTTTCTCCTATTTTGCCTTATCAAGGACGCAGCGAACGTCGTAACAGCCACTATGCATTATATGTGTATTACGCGCTGATATGAACCTTATTTCAATGTCATTTCCGTCGATATTCGTACCGTCAAACATCGAGCTGTTAATTTGGCGACACTAATCGCCTTAACATACATCTTAATTTTGGCAGCGCTTGGACCAACTCCTATACAAGTTTGTCCACTGTTATTTGAACAGGATCACAGATAATAATAGGTCTTTACATATGGAATTCATTACAGATTCATTAGTTCATAATTCGTGTAATTCAATAGCTATTTCAATTATTTGTTTTTTGTTTGACAGTTGATTTCAAGGTTTTACATCTACGTATTAAACTTTGTTTTTATTTTCAGCTTGATTAAAAAAAATTAAATCTTCAAAAACAGTTCGTCCTAAATGCAATCCGTTTCCATGATAAGATTTGTAATATTTTTTTACAGCTGACACTTTTCAAAAATTAAATTATTGTCGCTGTTAGCTTAATATTGTCTCATTCATACACAAAAGAAATTACATAATTTGGATTTGTCATTCAAAAATATTAGTACTTAAAATTAAGTTTTTTTCAAATTCCCTATAGAAAACAGCAATTTCATATGTAAAGACCTAATATTAAGGGTGTATATAGGTACAACCTTGTTTGTTTCATCTTCTTGAATGTGTTTGCCATCAGAGTTCAAAACAACAAGATCTTAGTTCAATATTTGTTAGTTTAATAGAGTGTGACACGTTGCCATGACAACAGTGTGAAATAATCTTAAGTTTTACCTTATTTTATTAGGGTTCCGTAGTACCCAAAAAGGTACAAAAGGAACCTTTATGGTGAGACTCCGATGTCCGTCCGTCCATCCGTATGTCACAGCCTGATGCCTGAATTTTGGCACAAAAATGGCATTAATTTGCTCACATATAACAGTGTAAAAAAAAATGAAAAATTTGAAATTTTTCAAAATATTAAAAAACAAAAATTGAGAAAAATAAAAAATATTATCCTAAAAATACAATATATATATCAAATTGTATCAAATACGGAACCCTAGGTACGCGAGTCTGACTCGCACCTGGCCGGTTTTTACTATTAAACATCCTCACAACGTTCGTTTTCTAAGACGTAATTAAATTTATTAAATAATTGTATTATGACTATGAAATGAAATGATATGAATTGAAATGAAATGAAATAATATGAAATGAAATGATATTTTGTTTCTATAATATTTATATATAATGTTTATATAATATAATTTTTCTAATTCAAATTTTTTACATTTTAATTTACAGAAACCAATTGAAACTTTGCGATAGCAACATACACAATTTTGAAATTAACGGTGTTACTACAAAACGGTGTTTAACTTTAGACAGCGTTTAAATCTGTTGTTGTCACTCTTTTACAATATGAAAGAAAAGGCGACAACAGATTTAAACACTGTCTAAAGTTAAACACCGTTTTGTGATAACACGGTAAGTGTTCTGTTTCGATTAATTGGAAAAGGCGGGTTTTTCACGATCCGGCTTCGTAACCGCTCTTAATCAATTATAGGTCGTATATGCATCGGATAACATAGATAATTTCATAAATGATAACTTGCTATTCATGTGACATCTGACTAATAAAATTTCTTCTTCTCGTTTCTCGTTATTGAAACCAAGACTTTAAATCTTCCTTTCCTAAATAAATAAATTGCTGCCACAATTGGTGACCCCGACTAGGAAATATGGAAGACGATCTTGCTAATAACCTACCTAAAGAAATTCTGTTTATAAGTTCCCAACAAAATGAACTTGCGGCTATATCCGTACAGTCGAGACTACTACCCAAAGACAATATAACCACACTACTACCGTTTTGGCGTGAAATTCCAAGGGCTTGGTTCGTACAATTTGAAGCAGTAGTTGATCCATTGAGAACATCAGACGATATGGAGTACAGATATGTGTTGCAACAGCTACAACCTACGGATTTACAACACATCACCGACATTCTATATCGACCTCCAGAGACTGATAAGTACGTAACTATTAAGAAACGTCTACTGGCCGTCTATGAAAAGTCTGATATCAACAATTTCAAAAAACTTTTAAGAGGACTAGATCTTGGTGACCAGAAACCTTCCCAGTATTTGCGTAAGATGCGAGAACTAAGCAACGGTATGATAACCGAAGAAGGTTTGAAGATAGAATGGCTTGATCACCTGCCCCCGCAACTTCGTGTCGTTTTGTCAATGAATACAGAATCATCACTCGATACACTTGCTGCCATGGCGGACAAAATGGTTGAGTATTCTGAACCCTTCACAATTGCTGCAATGTTTACGTCAACGTCAACGTCAACTTATGAAGCTACCGTTTCCGCACAACTACACGTCTTAAGCAAGCAAATGGAAAAGTTATCGCTTGAAGTGGCTGAACTACGAGCGAGTCGTCAACGCCATCGCCGTAACTTTCGCTCTCGATCGCGCTCGAAGTCCGTTACTCGCAGGAATACTTCAAAACCTGGCGACGCTACATGGGAGTGCAGATTTCACTACAAGTTTGGAGACAAAGCGAGACAATGCGAATCACCATGCTGTAGAAGGAAAACCTCGTCTTTGGAAAACTAACTTCGACTCCGACGGTGGCGGACGTCGGTAGTCCCAGCTTTAGCAACCGCCTATGTATCTTCGATCGCAACACAAGAGAACGTTTCCTCGTCGATACTGGTGCCGACATTTCCGTGCTGGCAGCCACCAACTCAAGAAAATCAAAATCAAGCAGCGTCTATAAATTGTATGCAGCAAACAATTCTACAATCAATACGTATGGAGAAAAGACATTGCGACTTAACCTGGGACTCAGACGCAGCTTTCTTTGGACATTCGTTGTGGCAGATGTCAAGACTTCCATTCTCGGAGCCGACTTCCTACGCAACTTCAAGCTACTAGTTGACTTGGACAAAAAGAAGCTAATAGATAGAACCACCGATCTCTTCGTGGATGCAATAGAAGTTCGCACTAATGCTGAGTCTATATCTGTTGTCAGCTCCGATCAAATCTATCACGACATTTTGAAGCAATTTCCCAACGTACTACGACCTATGTCATTAAAAGAACCAGCCAAGCATGATGTTATGCACCATATCGAGACGACTGGCCCTCCATTGTACCCAAGACCACGCCCACTGCCACCAGATAAGTACCAAGTAGCAAAAGAAGAATTCGAACGCATGGTAGAGATGGGCATATGCAAGCCATCTAAGAGTCCATGGGCCAGCCCTTTACATATTGTAAAAAAGAAAGAAGGTGGTCTTCGCGTATGTGGTGACTACAGACGCCTGAATTCAGTCACTCTACCTGACAGATACCCAATCCCACGTATCCAAGACTTTACGTACCAGCTACACAACAAGAAAATTTTCTCTAAACTGGATCTGAAGATGGCATTTTATTGGATTCCTTTAAAAAAGGAGGACGCTGAGAAGACAGCGATCACAACACCATTTGGGCTGTTTGAATTCAACTGCATGACCTTCGGACTACGAAATGCCAGTCAAACCTTTCAACGGTTTATGCATGAAGTACTGCGAGGCATCGAAGGTTGTTTCTGCTTCATCGACGATATTTTACTGTACACAGAAGACGAACAACAGCACAGAACACTCCTGACGCAAGTCCTTGAGCGCCTAGACAAGTACGGTGTCTCACTTAACGTAAACAAATGCGAGTTTGGGAAAGAAAAAATCAACTTTCTGGGCTATGAAGTATCTGAGGCTGGAATCAGACCAACAGAAGAACGCACAAAAGCCATTTCAACCTACCCTAAGCCAAAGACTGTTATTGAGCTACGTCATTTTCTTGGAATCTTGAACTTCTACCGAGACTGTCTACCACGCCAAGCTGAGCTGCAGAGCAATTTAAACAAATTTTTACATAATCGCAAAAGGAACGACAAGACTCCAATTGAACTGTCGCCTGAAGATGAACTAGCTTTTGAAAACTGCCGCCAAAGCATTTTAGAAGCTACCACTCTTGCGTATCCAGTTCATGGCTGCCCTCTTGGAATCATGACAGATGCTTCAGACCACAGCATTGGCGCTGTAATACAACAGAAGGTCAATGGAGTCTGGAAACCAATGGCATATTTCTCAAAATCAATGAGTGAGACGCAGCGACGCTACAGCGTGTATGACCGTGAACTCCTAGCGATCTACACGGCTGTAAAACATTTCAGAAGATTAATAGAAGGCTGCGATGTGACTGTTTACACAGATCACAAACCACTCACGTCCGCACTAACCAAACAAGCAAGTAGCAGCGACACACCACGACGTGAGCGGCAACTACAATTTATCAGCCAGTTTTGCTCAAGCATCCACTACGTAAAAGGAGAAGCAAACTCAGTGGCAGATGCACTATCTCGCATAGAAGACATAGAATGTCCTTCAGGCATCGATTACGTTAAACTAGCTGCTGACCTTAGCCAAGACAAGGAGTTGAAGCAGCTAAGATTACAACCAAATTTGAAATTTGCTGACGTCATGCTGCCTGGTATGAGTCAACCAATCATTTGCGAAACCTCTGCTCAGACACCCAGACCATATTTGCCTGTTGCATATCGTAAAGCAGCATTCAAGGCGCAACACGAACTATGCCATCCAGGAACACGAGCTACTAGAAAGCAGATCACTTCAAAATACTTCTGGCCATCCATGAATAAAGATATTGGCATATGGACAAAGACCTGTGTCAACTGTCAGCGTTCTAAAGTTCATCGTCATGTCGTTACTCCACTCGGCGAGTTTCCTTCATCACAACGTTTCGAGCACATACATATCGACATTGTTGGACCTCTAAAATTATCAAGAGATAACCGCTACTGTGTTACTATTATCGACCGCTGTACAAAATGGCCAGAAGCAGTACCAGTGCAAGAAATCACGGCTGAAGTCGTTGCCAAAGCCCTGTACGAGAATTGGATAGCTCGATTCGGCTGTCCACTGCGTATATCAACAGATCAAGGACGGCAATTTGAATCTGCATTGTTCAACTCATTGATGAAGCGTTTCGGCATCAAGAGAATCCACACTACGGCATTTCATCCGCAATCTAATGGCATGATAGAACGATGGCACCGCACTTTTAAAGCAGCGCTGATGGCCAGAGGCGCCACTGTAACATGGAGCGAAGAACTGCCCACTGTACTATTGGGACTACGCACTGCAATACGTGATAACAATCTAAGTCCCGCACTCATGACTTATGGAGCAGCACTGCGAATACCATCAGACTTTTTCGTACCTACACCGTCGAAAATTGAAGATGCAGACTACGTTCGCCAGCTTATGGAAACATTGGCATCAGTAGCACCAGTACAGAAATCACACAAAACCAATGAGCGGCCATTTATCTACAAAGATTTAGAGACGTGCAATTATGTATTTGTGCGTAATGACACAGTTCGGGCACCCCTTATACCTCCCTACGATGGCCCATATGAAGTTTAAGAACGTAACGACAAACACTTCAAGCTAAAATTACCACTGCGGACTGCAGTAGTGTCTCTGGACAGACTTAAGCCTGCCTACATGTACAATGATGAAGCTGAAACCTCTGAAGCTACTACTGCAACTGCAACTTCACCTGTACCTGAAAGTAGTACTATGCGAACTACTCGATCCGGAAGAATCATTAAGCCAAATGTACGCTTCGCTTAAGGGGGAGTAATATAGGTCGTATATGCATCGGATAACATAGATAATTTCATAAATGATAACTTGCTATTCATGTGACATCTGACTAATAAAATTTCTTCTTCTCGTTTCTCTTTATTGAAAACAAGACTTTAAATCTTCCTTTCCTAAATAAATAAATTGCTGCCACACAATAATAAAGATAAATTATGCCGGCATGTTATGATCATGCGGCTAAAGAAAGAAAAAATCTGCCAAAAACTTATTATATTTTTCATGTTTCAAGTAGAATATACATAGAGAAGAAGCATTTTCAAAAAATTGTAGTATTGGAATAGTTAGAGTAGAATTTTCAAAATTTAATATTTTATTTCTTAAGCAGCGTTACGTTATCTACTATCTACTCTCCCAGCTACTATTTTTAGTACTATTTTGCAACTTATCCCTGGTATTCAAGTACCTACTCTACCCGTATAAACTAGGCTTTAGTATGTTGCAGGTCAGACGGATAGATAAGAGGATTGGGCAGTGCTGACTGTTTCTGTCCCAAAACTAAACATCCTTAAATAAAAATACAAGATTTTTATTAAAAAAACACATAAAAACGTATCCTCACGACTGACACGAAACCCCGAGGGGGTTTCAGAAGTGTCACAGTCCACATTTGGTACACCCCCTTTTCACTGACGATTATACACCCCAAACGTGATGGGTGGTGGTGATCACCTCGCCGTACTTTTGACACAAATTAACCAAAAGCGGAACGTGCCTTTCAAACACGCAGACCGAAGAAAAATGTATGTATGTCAATTCTTTATTGTACAAAATAAGTTTACAATGCACAAAAGCGAACTTAATGCTAATTAGCATTTTCTACCAATTAACCTTTGGTAATGTGGAGATTGCAAGGGTAGTGCCAAATAAGTTAATTAATTAATTAATTTATAAATATTACCTTTTAATAATATCTGCATATTAATATAACATATAATATCTACATAAACATATATAAATACAAAAATATACATACATATAATATAAATATTAGTGTATATACTGTACATAAATAAATATACAACAATATATCGGTAGTTACGAGAAGGATGACTCAGGGGACAAAGTGAAAATTATTACAGGTGTGGTGACTGATTCTGTAGCCGTAGATAGTGTTGATACACTCTGGTTTTAAAGGTAGAGATGGTGGGAGATTGTCGGATATCCAGAAGAAGACTGTTCCACAGGCGGATTGCTGATACTGTGAAAGAATTTTTATACATGTTGATGCTGTGTTCGGGAAATCGGAGGGGCATAGCTCTACTCGGTCGCTGAGGGCGGCCAAGGGATTTAATAGGGACAAACCGGTGTCGAAGATAGGGGGGGAAAAGGGGCTGTTGAGAGCATTATAAAGAAGTGAAAGAATGTGTGATTTTCTACGATAATGGATATTTAGCCAATTTAACTGGAGATGAAATTGAGAGACATGATCGTATTTGCGCAATCCGAAGATATATCTGATACAGAGATTTAAAAGACGATCTAACTTATCTAAGAGTTCTTCTGTGGGATCGGGATAACACACATCAGCGTAATCAATAATAGGAAGCAAGAGAGAATTGACTAATGTAACTTTGGCAGAGTATGGAAGAAATTTTTGCATTCGCTTTAGTGAATGCATTGAGGCAAATATCTTCTTACTGGTTTCTGCAACCTGCAAGTCCCAGGACATATTGTTAGAAATGTGAAGCCCCAAATTTTTGACAGATCTGCAGTATGTAAGTGGGGTGCCATTGAAGCAGACTGGGGGTAAAGTGGAGATATCAGTCTTGTCGATCAGGGCCATGCTCCCAACTACCATCACCTGCGTCTTTGATGGGTTCACAAGTAGACCAAATTCCTTAGTCCATTCACTTATCCGATCAAGATCGGAAGAAAGCTTATGTATGGAATCTTGTAAACCATCTTGCTTACAAGACAGTATAACTGAAGGTCATCAGCATACATGTGGTAAGAACAGAAAAAGACCACGGAAACAAGAGTATTGATAAATACGGAAAATAGTAATGGAGAAAGTACACCTCCCTGTGGGACCCCAGCAGTAATGTTACACCACTCAGAATAAGTGTCATCAACACGTATACGTTGTTTACGCCCACGGAGATATGACTAAAACCATTCAGCAGCTGTTTCCGATAAGTTGAGTGAACGGAGGATAGCGAGAAGGATATCAGCGCGATGATTGAACCGAATACCTCTGAGTTAGCAGGCGAGTGCTCAACCACTCAGCTACAGAGGCGGCGACTCTGCATCATTTCCTCTCATTTAGCCCGCTATTTCAGGATGCGTACGGTTGAGAGAATACATAATATTATGTATTTTATTGTTATAGTTGTCGCATACTTAAGAGCAAAGCTCTTGTCGGTGTAGCTGTTTCCACTGAGTTATGTTAATTGCCAATTCCTTCAGTTCTTGATATGACATGACAGCAGCCTTTTCTTTTAATTGGTCTTTATTATTTATCCTGGGTATCTATCTATCATCAAAGTTAAATAAATATTTCTCAAACTTGTGTTGACACCCAAAAAACAGCAAAACTTTTCAATCAAAACACAAACAATTTATGAAACTGCAAAACATAACAAAACTTTAAAAAAACTCCGTCAGCTCTCCGTATCATGCAAAATACAATTTCATACGTGGCTGATATATTTTTCACCCCTCGCTAACTGGAACTAATTTCGACGCTATTCGTTGCAAAACGACTAAAACGGCTAATAGAATTTTTAAATACACCACCCAATTTACTTTTCTAAAAAAAAACAATTGATATCATGCTCATATCCACTGGGAGCCGTTTAGAGAGATAGGAGTGAATATGAGTGGATTTGAGTTAATTGTTGTAATCTGATAATTTATACCGTAAGGTGTGACTCCTTGATGGAACTTCATTCTAACACTAATCGTACGAGTTCCACTATTTTATTTCCTTAATTATTGCGACTAGTTTCGTCTATTTGACATCGTCAATCACTGTTTACCTATTCCAATCATCCCGACGATGCCAAATAGACGAAACTAGTCGCAATAATTAAGGAAATAAAATAGTGGAACTCGTACAAAAAGACTTTGATTAGTGTTGTAATCTGGTGTTTGCCTTCAATACATTTATGAATTACGTACAGTAAAATAAAAGGTATATTTTCAAAGCTTTCAGTTAGTCCAAAAATGCTTACTGCCATGTTTATACGAGCAATGCACGTATACGTTTTGTATACGTGTTGTTGTTGTTGATTGTTGAACAACAAATTGTTGATTTTGTTTTGAGTCACTGTCATAAGAGTCATCGTCTATATCTAGTATTATTCATGTATGTTTATGTATTTGTATATCTAGCTTTATGTAAATTTACCATTTGAATGTATTTATACAATATTCCCTCTTTTTTATATTTTTTTTTATTGTATTATATATATATTTATTTTTATATAAGTACATCATGTATATTATTTATATAGTATTCATTACCTTTCTTATTTTTGGGCACTACCCTATATTTACTACAACGCCCCAGGTTAACTGGAAGAAAAGGCTTAAGTTCGCCTCTGTACAGACATTGTTATTGTGCAATAAAGATTTTTTTATTATACGTTCAACTCTTTTAATATAGGTGTAGAAACTATTAAGGAAACTAGTAAGGAATTTGGAATTTTTATACATAACATAATATATACATAATATACTAGATTTAAACAACAAATAGTGTAATCACCGTTTATTAATGTTATTTCAGGGTATTCAGGGTATAGGTATATGACCAACTTAGTTTTGCAGTTTATTCCATACATTTTGTAACTAATAATAGTTTTCAAATTTTTGTAACTTATTTGAATGGAACGGAACCCTAAGGGCACGAGTCTAACTCACACTTGACTGGTTTTAAACATTAATAATTTGTACCTGACTGCAGTAGAGATGGTAACAAATAGCTTGTAAAATTTTCAATACATCTTAATAGCTAAATGAATAAATATTGCCTGAATGAAGAAATATATTAAATAATGCTCTTTTCTTAATATTATTAAACACATTTTATTTTTAAACATATTCCTCACTTTTATCTGACTGCTTACTTGCCTGGAAGATATTGCTATTAGCAATAAGTGCCGCCGTTGTACACCATGTTTAATTGTTTCTTTTGTCTTTTAAGTTATTTGTGTAAATGTGCAAAAAGTGTTATAAATAAATATAAATTTAAAAAAAATATCTATACTATCTACTTAATATTCACAACACATCAGAGACATTCGAAGCTTTTGTTATAAATGAACATATTTTTATTAATTATAGAGAAAAAGCTCATACAAAGGAACGCAATCTGGCAGGAATTTAATCAACATAAAAACCATCCACATATATTAAAAATTTAATTAAAATAGTAAATTTTCAAGGAAATTCGGAGAACTTTTAGGAATAGCTGTGGTTTTCCGTTACGAAGGTTATGCGAATTTTATTTATGTCACTGTCACTCCAAGCGAAACCACGCTCAGTGCGAGAGAGGCGGATTCAGGGCGAAAGTAAAAAAATTTAGTTTTATAATTTTATAAAAAAAACTTAAATTGCTAGCAAAATTTCAAATATCAAATTTCTACATATTGTTGAAACACACCTAATAAAATATGTTTGAGTTCTGTTTATGGTTCCTATTCGTCAAACGAGGAGAAAAAGTGTGTTTGAAGACTTCATTTCAACAATTTTATTTCTATCGAGGAAAATTTATCCAAACATGTTTTCCAATTTCAAAACCCTAGATTATATAGTCAAAATGCGTATACCAGAAATTTATTATGAAATACACTGAAAAAAAACACACGTGTTTTTTTCGCATATCGCTTTAATTCATCATATTTAAATATTTCATTACGACGACATAGACATGTTTTTTTGTATGAGAATGGCATTTTTGTTGTTGCAACCATAAATATGTATTGAAATTAAGTTATTATTCATTGCTTTCAAATTAAAAATTATGTATGTTTTAACCGAAAATCAATGCATAATAAATAATGTATTTAACAAATATGCGTCGACGAAGATTACTGTGATATAGAAAAATTCATAGCACCTATCGAGTTTGAATACTTTTATTCAACGATAGTTTTGCTAACGACCGTGCTATTAACACATTGTACAATGAAAAACAAACTTTTAATACCTCAAAATAAGAATCAAAACCCCTGAACAATGTTGTCAGCTTTTGTTTCCACGCACGCGACAAAACCAACTTTCCGTTTTTAGAAGGAAGCTTTTACAAAAAGAAACAGAATTAAACTCTAAGCCTTTGTGTTAAGAATGACAATGCCGGTGATATTTCACAGGTCATAGAAAAGCCTTCAAGTTTCAGTTGAAGCTTTAAGTTCTACGGCAGTATTAAAGTTGACACTGCCGGCGTGAGACGTGTTGTGTAGTGGTGTTCAGTTATAGATCGTAACTTATTTCAACAAATTTTGGTGTAAATATTTAATTTGACTTAGTGGATTAAATAATTTTAAGAAGTGTAGCCGAAGTTTTAATTTGTTTATTGAATTTTGAACATGATGTTTGCAGAAGTATTGTTTTTGAAATTTCAACAATGGATTGGTTTGAATGCAATGAAAATTTTATGAATCTAGAAGTGCTTTAGTGTTAGATAACGGAAAGTGCATCCAATTAGTTAAAGTGTTGAGCCTCCAATCTGAATTTTTGGTAAGTTGAAATAGCTTTGTTTCCAGCTTTAGTATTGAGTATATTTTTTTTATTCTACTTATTTATTACTAAGTCAGTTTGCTAATCACGATTTGTGGATTTGCTCAGATCGATTTTGGCTCGAAAATTACAGTAAGTGACAATTCGTATTTTTTGAAAGTCATATAACTTAAGTACCTGAATATGAACTGAATGTAACTCCTCCTCTTATCATCATACTTCACAACTGCATACAAAATCACGTTGTAACATCTGTTTCCCTTGAAAAAATACATATCGATCAATTTGTATATAACAGTTGCTGCGAATGATCAATGAACCATGCAATTTTTGCCGTGCGTCACAAATACACTTAAGGCGAATGGATACGCCAACTGCAATTTGGACCTGTCTTTGAAGGCCTACTCCTCCCACACGGGTGGTCCAAAAACTTTCATAAAAATATATGATAGGCATTATAGAGTCAAAAATAAATTTTAAGTTTCATAAACTGTTTTTCTTTTGTAAGTTTTGACAAAAAAAATCGAAGTCATCGAAAGTTTCACATGATTAACACAAGAATTCTCTTACTCCTTCCAAACGCCTAAAGCGATTTTAATTATTATTTCACCAAATTATTGGAAATATTTAGATCTAAAAAATTTTGGTTAAAATTTTTTTTTCCGTTAATGGCGTCCATGTGAAAAGTATTATTTTCTCCTATTTTGCGCTAGCCGGAGACGCAGTTGTTGTCGTAACAGCCACTTTCCAAGGCACGCTGAAATGAACATTATTACAATGTCGTTTCCGTTGATATTTTTACCGACACACATCGAGTTGCTTATTTAGCGTGGTCATACGCCTTAATAACATTTTCTTGCCCTTTGCGCCGCTTCGCAAGAAACAGCAAAACGAAGCTTGTCAAAATAGTAAAGCGTTTATGACGCATATGTAAAATGTATGTAAATGTACAATGTTTGCAAGGTTTTATCTCTCAAAGTTCTCATAAAGTCACTCGTGTTTTGTAATATAATACTTGAATAAATGAAAACCTTTTGCATCAATAAATGGAACGCAGAGTTTACGTGTTCAAACAAAGAATTGAAAAGCTGTTTTATTGACATATATATATATTAATGCTGTGTTTTTAGGGTTCCATAGTATTTAAAAGATACAAAAGGAACCTTTATGGTGAGACTCTGTTGTCCGTCCGTCCGTCCGTCCGTATGTCACAGCTTCATAACTTTAGCACCGTTAAAGAAATTTCGCACAAAAATTGCATTAATATGCCCACATACTAAAGGGCAAAAAAAATTTGAAAAAATTATATTGTTCAAAAGTTTTCCTATACAAAAGAGAGAAAAATAAAAAGTATCCTAAATATTCCCCTTATCTCCGAAACTGGTGAACGGAAAAATATAAAAAATATCTAGATTATAGGTCATAACTGGCGAAATACAGGAAAACTAAAACGATTAAAAAATATTGAACACAAACGAGAAATATAAAAAAATATATATATATTATTAAAATACAATATGGTATCAATTTGTAGATACTAAAGGGTTAATTGTATACAGTTTGGCTATTTTTGCATCTATTTCGAGAAATCACAAAACATGTATGTCCCCCCTTATCTCCAAAAATGGTAGCTAAAAAAATATTAAAAAAAAACAATAAAATATGTGCTTGCACGTAAAGATTACATGAAAAATTCACGTTGAGAATTCACGAAAACAAAATGACAAGATTCCCAAAACTCGCTTATTACGAAACCCTAGTTACGCAAGTCTGACAGGCACTTGACTAGTTTTTTTTTTACCAAGAAATGTTATGGATTAATTATAAAAGACGTAAGTATTTTTAATACCCTAAAAGGGTCAATTAGTAAGTTGACTTAAAAGCAGGGACTAGCAGACAACAGTAGTTTATGAAACAAGTGGTTATTAAACCACGAGTGTGAGTTTAAAAATCATACGAGTATTTTAATACCTAGTAATATGCAATTTCATACACTATTTTATCTCAATTCATTAGTGATTCATTACTTAAAGGTACATACTTTTTTTTTCTAATCCATAAATGAAGTCTTGGTAACATTTTTGATAATTTTTTCTTGAATTTGCTGGTAAAAGTAAAAGATTGTTCATCATTTTTGTTGCAGTTTCCAAAATATTAGATGGAGTCAAATTCACTTTATTAACACTGCAGTTAGACAGTTTTGCCCCTATTAAAACATTTGACCAACAAAAAAAAATTATTAATATAAATTAAACATAAATATAATTCACAAAGGCGCGATCTAACTCACCCATACCGCGTACTCTTCTCTCCCTCAACGCTCTTCTAAACGCCAATCAGGACTGTGATCTGTTTGCTGATGGATGGCAGAAAATATTGTCAGAGTGTTTGTGTTTTTGTGAGAAGGCCTGTTTCTGACTTTACGTGTTACTCTTATTTATTTTAGTTGATTGTACCATTTTATGTTTGTGTTACTGTCTTTAATTATTGTAATTGGTTTGTCCGTTTTAATTAAAGTAGATAAATAAATAAATAAATAAATAAAATTAATAACGTAAATTATGGAGCCAAAATCCAGCGTCCACCGCGCATGTGGGGTCGGTCACTAACATGACTATCATTCGACCCATTCCCTAATTTTTGAATGGGAGCGTACCAGCTGCAAAAAATAAGTTTATTAGAGACGTACATAAAATTATGTCATTATTCACTATTTTGAATTCATAATCAGGATTTTAATTCAGGATAGAAGACTTAAAAATATATACTTTTTCACTTCTCATGCTCTAAAAAGTATTGGTTTATTCTTGCTATAAGCGGATTAAAACAACGTTAAACTACGTTACTAGCGCATAAAAGTGTTTGCTTCTATTAAGACTGTGGCAATAAGCCATACAGCCAGATACACTGTACAACTTCATAGACAAACTTTTTGAAACTCAATAATGTTCGCGTTATGATTCTATCATATTAGCGTGAACTGACAGGACAGATGCTTTAGATCAGGGGTCGGCAACCTTATGACATAGGAGTGCCACAAATGTTACCGGGGGATCAGCGAGGGCCGCATGTAATAAATAATGCATTAGTAAATTTCGAATCATATTTATTGTACTTTAAAACACAATTTATTATTAAAATCTAATGCAATTTTTGCAGCTGCATTTGACTTGCATTTTAGACGCGGAAATGCGCAGTAATAGGTCTAAATGTGCATCCATTAACTGAAAACTATGCTTGCTTTTTTGTTAGTTCAGAATGGAAAATGTCTGCTCACGCAAATATGTACAACCAAACACAGTTATCATGCAGCGATTGGGAACCTAGAGGGCCGCACCGAAGTGGTTCACGGGCCGCTTGCGGCCCGCGGGCCGCCGGTTGCCGACCCCTGCTTTAGATGATGCTCAAAGAGAGATAATATAAAATGAATGAAAAGACATGCATGTCTGATTATTTATTTAGGTTATTTAGACGTGGCTGTATGGGGTAAGTTCCCTATGCCATCCCACTTGCCGGAAGAATTTAAAAAAAACAGTGGCGGGAAAGAGATGTTGTCGTTTGATTATTTAAATTTGCATTATGTATTACTGAAAGTTAAATATGTCATCCAGTGATGATGCGTCAAAGCTCAGGCAGCTAAATATCTCGGGTCATATGGCTCGTTTTATGCACTTGTATAACAATTTACTATTTATCATTAATATACATATTAAAAAAAAAGACTAGAACCCAGTGCGTTTGTACTGAATTTTTTTTGTGTCTGCGGTGGCTGCTATTTTTAGCGCCACTTTTTGCCAGTATCAAGTTAGATTTGGACATGGTTAGTTATTCAGACTTTCAGACGCCATTTCTTCATCACGCAAGGCACAATAAAAAAAAAGTTTAAAAAAAATAACATATTTTAATGTTATTTGATAGGATAAATTTTGCTAAGATACAGATAATTTTTTTGGTAGGATTACATAATAAATATGATATAATAACGGGAAGGAAGGCATTAGATTCAATGAGCGTTTTTCTCGTTGTGGCGCTGTCCATGTCACCATAGATAAAATGCGTTTTGTAGCAATCAAGGTCAAAGTGGTTTTTCGTTTGTTTGGAATCGGTGCAAATTTTGTCTTTGATTCTGTTGCTAACATAAATAACAGTATACAAGATACAAGCGATGTCCGTGAGGATTACTTTTTTTTTTAAACACAAAATTACTATCAAAAAATTTGCAACAACCAATAATATCATAGTCGAACTCGCCTCGATGATTGTGGTTATCAATGGAATATATGTAAATACTCTGCAATACTTTGGCTCCCAACTTTTGTACCCAACATAAATAGGTGATCTTATATGAAATGTGGGCAATAATGGATAGCTACCAAAACCATTGCAGGCTGGCATAACAGCCAGCCAAATTTATAATAGTTGCGAATCCACCTTGCAAAGAACCAATCCAACAGAACTTCTCGAGCTTAGGCAAAAATGCGAACAAACTCATTTTGAATTTAACTTTTCTGTTGCTAAAGAATACGACACTGCCATCTAGGAATCTTATTTAATACTAAATTTGAAATATGGAAAAACGCTCATTAGACTGGGACTTTTATAATTTTAGAAGTTAAGCAGTTGGCACTGAGAAGGAAACACAATGAGATTTTAAATTTTTTTTAAGCAGCCGAACATGTGACGTCATTTAGAGGTGAAATGAAAGTAAAGTTGTTTTTCGTAATTTTGGTAAAATATACACGATCTCATAGTTTTGAAAGCTATAAATTCAAATAATACGGTCAAAGAACTTAATATCTCGAAACGGTTTTGGAATCAGCAACGTGTACTATCGTGTTTACATATCGAATTGAAATTACGGAAACTTTTCGAGACGGTGTGCCTGCACTAAGCAGCGGACAATTTTCGACTTTATTTGTGATAGCACCACCAACATTTCAGGGGAACTGTTTTTCTTGAATGCATTTTGTGGAAAAAACATTATTCAATATCTATTTTTAATACAGTCTTTTTTTTCATTGTTTTGTTTATTTTCCTTCATTTTTATTCTGTGTTTTACGAGTAGGTACTTTATATAAAATTACATATACAATTATTACAAGTCCTGACTGACATACTGATCATCGCGCAGCCCAAACGGGGGTCAAGATATAAGAGATTATGAATTATTTTGTTCGGAAACGCGACTCGGCCTTCGGCCTCCCCAAAAACGCTTTAGCAGAGGATTCATTTATAGAACAAGAAAACAGAAACTTCACTACGGAAATTGAATTTTTTTTTAGTTCTTAACTACGAAATCATATCATCATAATCATAATCAGTGACAAAAAAATCGGCCAGCCTTCGGCCTCGCCTAAGACACTTTAGAAATGAAATAATTCAGTAAGAGGAGGAATTCAAAGAATTAGAAATAGTTTCGTTCGGGAACGCGGCTCGGCCTTCGGCCATGTCAAATAAGTACATAGTCAAATAAGAGAACAAGGGAGTTTCGTTCTTAAATGTAAATTCTTTACTAGTGATCGAATCAGTTATAAAAAATCATTCCGGCTAAAACTACTGCATGGTCTTCGGCCTCGCCAAAGACTGGCGATCAAATAAGAAGTCAACAAATGAACTTTAAACCTGAAAGCCGCGGGGCAAAAGCTAGTAACTTATAATTAAGTAGACATCGATTATTATTCTTATAGATTCTACACTAACACGCCACGTGAACGACCGGGTACAGCTAGTATACAATATACCTAAGTGTGGTGCAATAGAACCTACTACGGCGCCGAACACACAGCCGCGTTCCGCGTTCCGTGGTCACTGTATCTATGCGACTACGCCGCGTTTATGGAAATCCTTCCAGTATTCAGAACCCCAGTACTTCTGAGCTGCGGGAACCTTTAAGGCGATATGTAAAAGTTTTAGCGGCCCTGTTACTCCATATACGAAAAAACCCTCAGTGCGAGAGGGACGGATTCGTGGAAAAGTAGCGAAAAGACGGTTTTTTATTAATATAAAATGTACTAAAAATTTTATCAAAATTTCGTTTAAGCAGGTCCTAGATACTGTTAAAATCCATCTAATAAAATTTAATTGCAGTCCATATGTCGTTCTAAATTGTCAAACCAGGAGAATTGGTGTCGATAAAGAGCTCATTTCAATGAATATTTCTATCGAGTCGAAGTTCTCCAATCGCGTTTCTGTTTTAACAGATCCCTAGAGAAATTAAAAAATAATATACTATTTTATCAAAGTTATACATTATTTACCGAAGTAGATATAGAAGTTCTAAAAGTGTCAAATTTCGCGCAGTTTGATGGATTAAATTCTAACTTGCTTTTAGTTCTGTAATGCGAGAGGCTTTACAAAGGCAATAATAGCGTTATGGACATAAATTCCTACCGCTACTCAGAATAAAATTAGGCTTATAGGTTTAACAGAATACGCTCGGTAAGGACTTCTATGTAAACGAGCGAAGATTAAAGAACGGACGACGCCAACGACGAGTCGACGCGAACGGGGCAACACGACGATACGCGGCTTACAGGGATGTAACGGAGCTCCGCCTCCGCATCCGCAAGTGCGGAATTTTCGCATAAATTCGTAACTCCGCCTCCGCATCCGCATCTGCCTCCGCAACTTTCAAAACGGAGGTTTAGCGGAGTTTTGTCTGTGATGTGAAAATAACGCGCGCACGCACGATGCATTAGCAGGTTTGAACTTGAACTCGCGCAGAGAAGGCAGGGGAAAGAGGAGTGTAGGTATTAAATAATTATAAACAATTTTTAGTATTAAAAAAATGTATTAGTAAATTTTCGTTTTTTTTTTCACCTCCGCCTCCGTTAACCTCCGCCTCCGTTAACCTCCGCCTCCGCGGACAGGAACAGGATCGGATCAAGATTTTAAAATAAAAATCTTTTGAACAGATTCATTACATGGAGGTCTTTTTAAGTTTATCTTTATAGTTTTTTTAAGTTAAGTAGAATTATCAACACACGGCATTTATTACGCGAGAATAGCCGCCCTGGAGCTATGTAGATTTTACCGAACTATTATTTGTTATGTTTTGCATTTTTTTTGTTTTTGTTTTGATTTTTGTTAATTTATTGTTATTCGTCTATAGCTTGGAATCTGTTGTTATCATTTGAAAAACAATTAAATAAATAGTACCAGTCTGCCGAAACGAACCTATAGCTAGTGGACGGTTACTAGGCCAGAGCCGAGGAGAACAGCAGTGATTTGATTAATCACTTGCCAAAAATCTAGCTACATACAGTCCTATGCCACTCTATCGAAACGGTATTTAGAAACCGATTTATGAATGTCGGCGACAAAATCGATACAAACCGGTAGCAGTGGCGGACTGGCACAGACAGACGTGCCGGATCAATATCAACATCTAATTCTGGATATGCTGTATGGCCTGTGATCGATAAACAACCCTAATCACTTGTAAAATAAGATCTGTATTGGATTGACACATAGTAGTTATTCTTCAGTTAAGTTGGACACTAACTCGTTGATGTAATGTTGGTAGATTAAAATGTTTAATGCAACAGGATATTTCTGTAGCTTTTTCAATAATGTATACAATACAATATTGCCGCAATTTGTTAACTGGAAGAGTAAATGTGTAGACTGAACTTTTACCTATCATAGAGGACATCAAAATTTTACTGTGGAAATTGATTTGCCAGTACATCCTTTTGACATGAACTTGCGTGGGGGTGTCGAAGTTGTTTCCGATTACGGACTGTGAAAAGCAAGTCACAGTACACGCTCGTTCATCCATGTTTCAGCTATGCGAGCATGTACGCGTCGATTAGATAAATTTGACAGATAGAATCGATAAATTCTAAACGATAGCCCTTATTGCAATGAAATAAGAGTTACATTTTTATTTATCGAATCGATGTCGAGTCGATACCAAGTTCATGCTAGTACCCAGGAACGATTATCACGACTGGAGTGATGGGTAAGCCTTATTTTGGACAGTTGTAGACCCACAGCTTAATGGCTGCATGATGCTAAAATTCAGTCCTGCTCTAACGCGTTTGTTTTTAGGGTTCCGTAGTACCTAAAAGGTACAAAAGGAACCTTATGGTGAGACTCCGTTGTCCGTCCTACCATATGTCACAGCCTCATAACTTTAGCACCGTTAAAGATAAATACGAGTACATGAAATTTGGCACAACAATAGCATTAATTTGCCCACATATTAGGGTGTAAAAAAAATAAGAATAAATTGAAATTGTTCAAAACATTTCCAAAACAAAAGTGAGAAAAATAAATAATATTAGCCTAAAAATACAATATGGGTATCAAATTGTAGGTATTAAAAAGTTGATTCTAAAAATATATACTTTTAATATATTCATTCACACTGGTTTCGAGAAATCTTTAAAAAACCCCAAAAATATCTATATCCCCTCTTATCTTCAAAACTGGTGAACCAAAAATATCAAAAAAATCATGATAATATTTGTTTCCGTAAAGATTACAGGAATTCACGAAAAAAAATGACAAAATTAAATTTATCATCTACAATACAGAACCCTAGGTACGCGAGTCTGTTTCGCACTTGGCCGGTTTTTTAACTCTCAATCCTGCTCTAATCAGATCCCACGCACGCAAAACTTCAGTTATTTTGAAATCGTGGCTCCATTATGCCACTAACCATATTTTCTTTATGTAATATAGATGTTTTTTCTAGTTAGTATCTGCGTGTGTTGGTTTCGTTTCAATCGGTTTTGAAACATGGAAACTAAATCGCTTTTTTCGTGAAATTCATGCTTTCATGAAATTCGGTGCTTTGTTGTGCTTTGTTAAAAATTTTCGGAAATATATTTCAGCCCTATTCAACTGATGCCAGCCCCAAAATGGGCCGGAATATCGTTTTATTATATAGGTACTAGCTGATGCCCGCGACTTCGTTCGCGTGGAAGAAGATTTAGATTTTAGATTTTCTTTATTAGGATTTCTAGTAGTTAGTAAGCCTTAAATACAAACACAATTCAAACTTAATTAAATCAAACTTCTAACTTATTAAATAAATCACAGCATGCAAATGATTAATTTATCTCGCCTTATAAACTAAATGTTAACAAAATACATATTAATTTACATTACAAATAATAATAATTTTACAATTTTGTTTAATTTTAAGTTTATCTAAATTATTTAAATTAGTTAGAGAATTTAAAAAAAAAAGTTACGAGTATTTTAGTTTTTTCAAAGCTTCTTTACAAGCAAGTTTAAATCTACTTGAATTATTTACACTGATATCGCAATTGTTGCATATCAAATTATAGGTGTTTGTGAGTCTGGAAATCGGAGCGGACTTACCAAGGACGGTTCTAGATAATGCGGCCACAGTGTAATCCCTTCGTAATCCCGCAATAAAAAGTATCCCAGTTTTTAAGTTGGGTAGTAAGTTATCGAACAGTGATCTCCCTTCCTTTTTTCTTTGTAATCCATGTCTCAATGCTTAGGATCGTACAGTGGTAACCGCATCAAAACCCCTTCAGTAGTGTGATGCATGAAATACCGACAGAAATTCCGAAAATTTATTTTTCTGTCCGTATCCTACACCGCTCTTTTTTTGGAATATCATCAATTTACAGACAGACACAGCTATTTTCTTTTACAGTTTTGAATAGTATTTAATATACTAAACCCGTTTCATCAAATACATTATCACCATCTGTAATACAATTGCTGCAACTAAATTCGCATTAAAACTTTTTATTTACCAAAATAGACGAAATAATTTAATACATGCGTTTTAATAATGAACAGCGCCACCAGTTGATTATTTTTATGTGCTAAAATTTTATACGCTGCATAATTCTGCATAATTGCACGTAGCGAGCATTTTAATTAGGACTTTCTGACAGTATAATTAAGTTCAAAATCACTCAATAGGAATGTTGTATCCCAAGGACCAGGCCTTGACGTTTAGCACGGAACCATCGACGCGTGAGTTCAACTCGTACTTGACCAGCTAAAACGCTCCGGATCACAAAAATATAAAATAATGTTGGTAGTTTCATGAATTCAAGAAGCCCAGAAATCTACTTTCGTATTGTATTAAGCTTTAAGGCGACATGTAAAAAATTGAGGTGCTTCTTTTTTGTGTATTTCATGAAATAACCGGAAATTTTAATAAATTTTTGGTATATGCATTTTGACTATATAATCTAGGGTTTTGAAATTGAAAAACATGTTTGGATAAATTTTCCTCGATAGAAATAATTTTTGAAATGCGGTTTCAAACACACTTTTTCTCCTCATTTGACGAATAGGAACCATATACAGAACTCAAACATATTTAATTAGGTGTGTTTCAACAATATCTAGAGATTTGATATTTGAAATTTTGCTAGCTATTTTAGTTTTTTTATAAAAATTATAAAACTATCATTTTTCGCTTTCGCCCTGAATCCGCCCCTCTCGCACTGAGCGTGTTTTCGCTTGGAGTGACAGTGACAAAAATAAAATTCGCATAGCCTCTTAAACGCGTAATACACTTATAAAACTAGCAAACTTGGTATCTGAGCATTACCGTATTGACTTATTTTTTTTTATTTACTCTCGATCCAGTTTTTGCTCTTAATCACCACTGCCATAAGGGCGAAATTTCCCCCCATAGTACACACTGTGTAACTGGAGCAAATAGTTAAAGCGCCTCTACATTCAAATTGCTCTTCATCCTATTGTTAAAACTACATCAAAAGGCTTACATTACAAGCCTGCAAATTTCCAAAGCTGACCAATTTGATGAACCTTATCTTCTAGCAATTCAGTTCATATTACAACGTCGCTAGGGTAATTGTTAGCATCGATTCAGTTTCCAAAGTTTCAGCTGGCATGTTGTTGGCTTCTTGACTAAACTGACAATGAACCTAAAGCTTCGTCTACACCATGATTAGTTTATAGTCCGAGCGGCCTATTTAGTGTTTAGTGTTTACCATGGTATTAGATCAGGTCTCCTTGATATCCCTTTTCTTTTTGGCATGACTTATTATCAATCTCTGATAAAATCGAGTAAACACTTAAATATTTTACGTCTATATCTCATAATAGTCGGTTTTTTTCCCAATTCAGATCCTGTTAAAAGAAGTGGGGAATCGAGCTACAAGCCACGTCAGGACTACCTTATACAACGTTTAACAGAAAGGTGTAACCATATTTGAAGAGCTTATTCAGTCAATCGTATAGAACAAGGCTGGCCAATAGATTTTCTAAGTGAACAAAATTTCTTAGACTGTTGCGGCGCCGGGCCACCACCACTACTATATAATCTGTGCCACCACTACTACCATATTCATAAGGCAATTTATACACATTTACATACATGTTTAAACACAAAAAAGACAAAATATGCTTTAATTTACTTTATTTGTAAATGTAATACCATATTTCTTTTTATTTAATGTGAACTGTGAAGTGGTTTTCCTGGTGGTAATTTATCGGCTAGCCGGCCGGCCGACCGAAGTGCTGACGGGCAAATTCAATAGCCTTGGCGGGCCACATCGTGGCCCGCGTGCCTTGGTTTGGCCGGCCTTGGTATAGAACAACTTTTACTATGGAACAAACCCTGTACCTCGAAAAAAAATTAACTGTTTCATAGAAAAATGCAATGCCGCTCGGCCGAAATCTATGGAAGGGCAGATTTTTTTTTTGACATTTCAGTTTTGTCTCCATAGTAAAAGTTGTTCTATACCATTGACTGAATAAGCTCTTCAAATATGGTAACACCTTTCTGTTACACCTTGTATAGTAGGTATTTAGCATTGATTGACGTACTAACAAGTAGACATCGGATCTGCGCTCAAAAGTGTCCGAACCAAAAGAGTGTCAAAACCATTGAAAACTAAAGAAGCGTGTCAATCAAAATTGAGCCATGCATCAATGACATACGATTCAAATTAAAATGTTTGTTTCGTAATATTTTAACACTTCACTAAGGACACTTTTTTTGTAAATCTTGTACTAGACCCGCGAGGTCCATGGTTTGGTATGTCAATGGTATTTAGTGTTTAGTGAGGACATCCTAAGCACTAAACTGTTCGCACTAAACTTTACTAATCAAAGGTGTACGTCGCTTTAGGTTGGTTTCATACCAATTGTAGATTTCAGGACAAGGTCACTCCTATGTAGATCAGAATCCAGTTGCAGCTAAATTTACTGCCGGCGGCGTATTTATTAATCTAAGGGGTCCATTGTCTGTCGACGGCAGGTTTACCCCTGAGAGGGTAAATATTATCTTCGTTTTTCCGCTCTAATTTTATTCTTGAAGCTATTTAACCGATACAAAGATAGATTAAAGTGAAGATCTAAAAAGTAAAAACATTCTCCTGTCGTTAAAAAAACCTCGTGAAGAATTTTGTCTAAATATTGTCGTGGATGACGTCATATTATCACACGTGATGCTCCAAAAATTTTAATTAAAAAATCTCCTAGCAAGCAACGGCTACGTAGGGCGGCTGATATGTAATCTCCTTGGTCAGAAATATATACAAAAATAATGCTGGCTGGTATGGATTTATATTCGTTTGTTATTCTATTTTCAAAATGTATTACATTCATTTGTTTATTGCATCACGTTTATTTGTCTCCTACAATTGTTTCGAACATGTCGGTAGAAAAAGTGAAAATGGATAAAATCGAGCAGCGTGCGGTGATTAAGTTTTTGACTAAAGAAGGGAATACGCCTTCGGAGATCAGACAGCGTATGTCACGTGTGTTTGGCAGTTCGTGATCTTCCGAATTTGTTATAAAGTTTTGGTCAAGGCAGTTTAAATTAGGTCGTGAGAGCCTCGAAGATGATCCTCGTAGCGGAAGACCAGTTTCGGCCGTCACCGATGAAAATGTAGCCAGGGTGAAAAAAAAAATATTAGAGGACCGACGAGTGAAGCAGTGGGAGATAGCTAGAGATGTGGGCGTCAGTAAAGAGCGAGTCAATGAAATAATTCATGAGCATTTGAACATGTCCAAGGTTAGTGCACGTTGGGTCCCTAGAATGTTGACTGCATTTGACATGGAGAGGCGTGTCAAATATTGCGAAGAGTTTTTGGACATGAGCCGAGGGAAAGAGGAAGAAATAATTTCTAGAATTGTAACATGTGATGAGACTTGGATTCGACAATGGGACCCGGAAAGTAAGCAAGAGTCGTTACAGTGAAAATTTAAGGATGAGAAGCCGCCTCGGAAATTTAAGGTCTGTCCATCGGCCGGTAAACTTATGGCTACAATATTTTGGGACACAGAAGGGATTTTGCTCATAGATTATTTACCGAAAAAAACTACAATGAATGCTGATTATTACTCAAACTTATTATATCAACTAAGAGAGACAATAAAAGAAAAACGGCGAGGTAAACTAAGCAAAGGAATTCTGATTTTGCACGATAACGCACCAGTGCATACCGCACGCACAACAAAGCTAGCAATTAAAGACAATGGCTTCGAAACCATTGACCACCCCCCTTATAGTCCAGATCTAGCCCCCTGTGACTATTTTCTGTTTAGACTTCTCAAGAAAGACCTCAGGCGACGAAGATTTATGACCGATGACGAAATGAAGGCAGCGGTTTCTGACTATTTTGACGACAAACCGTTTTTTTTTTTTTTTTAATGGCTTAAATTCAATATTTGAAAAATTTAATAAGTGCATTTTACTAGCAAAGGACTATATAGAAAAATAAAAAAAAACTATCCAGTTACGTCTTTTCTTTCATAGTTAGGTAGGTTACTTTTCAGCCTCCCCTCGTACGTAAGTAAAATTCCTGTGATAATAGTAACTACAAAAATAATACGATGGAAACCGCAAGTTGAAAGATTAAAATTATCTACTGAACTTCAAGTTAAGGCAAATATAGAACACATTTTACAAGATCCCAAGGAATCCAATTACGTATATTGATATAAGAATTTAGCACTATTCAAAAAGTTTACTTCATTATTTTCATAATATACGTACAAAGAATGTTATTAGAAGAAAGTTTAGATAGGTTATAGGCGATCCGCGAGCGGCACGTCAAAATTTGGCTAATTTGCCAACCTGAACTCAGTATCGCATCGACGTCAGCGCACGACGGACGTCACACGGGACGAAGTACAGCAACGTATGGGTCTTGTCTCTTTTTCGCTCGCGATAGTTAATAATTATAATTATGACTTCCACGTGTCAATGTAACATTGCAATACTACGTAATTTACTGAAGTCATTTATGTTGTGTGCCGTTTTAGAAGTTCGATTCTTGTGTAGGTAACCTATCTACACTTTTTTCTAATATCGTTGCGAACAAATATATTACAAAAAACATAACACTTTTGATGTAGCGCCTTAAGACAATAAAGGCTCCAGGGTGAGTGCTGCCAACCCATAGAAAATTATCATAGTACTATAATATTGTTCAACCTCATTTTTTATCTACCTAACCATGGGCTAACTAGAACAATCGATTGACATTTGTTCTCATATCGATACTTGATCGCAAGGTTATCGGCGGAGGACTCTCAGTTTATTACAATTTCTTTCAACCGTCATAATAATAAAATCATTATTACAACAACACAAAAACAAAACGTATTAAAATATTACGAAATAACATGGTAGGTATTAATTAAGCTAGCGAAGAAGCTTATATTTTATAATTAGCTTCTGCCGCCGGCTTCACCCGCGTGGCCTATAGAAACCAAATAACATGTTTTTTTTGCAGAAACAAATATTATAAGCGCCCTCTCCACTAACAGGCCGTATTTGACAGATCCACTCACGTCGCGTTCCGTTTTACGCTCACAGCCGCTGTGGAAATGCAATAAAGGTAGCATGATTTTCAATCAACTGTGTTACTGTGAATCATACCGCATGAATTCATAGCAGCTTTATTGTCCAACGTTGTGTATAAATAATATAGATACAAATACAATTGGTCGAAAATTTAAGAAATCTGGTTCGATTCTACTGCTTCTGACCCCGAATATTTTTCTGTTTTCATTATCATGTAATATAAATGTTTTAATTTTAGTTTTAGTGCTGTCAAAACTTGAATGTTTTCAAAATAATTTAACTTCTGTGGCTAACACTTAAGCCTTAAGAATCAGCTTCAATATATAGTTTATGGCAGACACATTCGGTTGCCAATCTCACTGGCAATTCCTCTGGCTCAGCGACTCTGGCATCAAGAAACTGCAACTGTTTCCAGTTCTGCCTGCGTCACCTCCAGCCTTTTTCCTACCTAAAGCTCAATCAGATTCTTCAGAGCTAAGTCAGCCTAACGATGACTGGGACGTCCAAACGGCTTACCGCCACAGATCGTCCAACGTAAGCACGATTTACAGCTCGATATTCAGCCATTCATAATTCATAATAATTCTCGCCTATTTCATAATTTAACCATATTGCCTTCATGATATCAACCCACTGTAATTTAATTAATATTACCTCTCTATACGAGTACCTATAATAGAGGGTTCAAACCTATGAAATTGACGAAATTTTCTTACAGATTCATGAGTTCATAATTCCTGTAATTGAATAGCTATTTCCATTATTGAAAGTACAAAGTAAAATTGTACAATTTTCTCAATTAGGTTTATTTTTTAGGCATTTTAATCTTATAGTAGTTTTAGTTTCACTTATTAATAATTTTAAGTTGTTTATAATTTTAGACGAATAATGTAATTTAAGTCGTTTTTTGAAAGTTGTTTCAAAGGTTTTTAGTTTTGCTTTTATTGTCAGTTTGGTAACTAAAATTAAATATTCAAAAAGTTCGTCCTAATTACATTTCCATGATAAGATTCGTTATATTTTTTTGGGTTGACACTTTTCAAATATTAAATATTGATTCATCTATATTGAAACAAGATAAAACTTAAACAGCACCGGTCAGTGAGTGAACAGTTTATGATAGTAACATGCACGGCCGCCTGGATTCGTGCTGGGGGCTCGGTTGGTGATCATTGAACCTTGTTCCTGGTCCCTGGCCGGGTCTCCGGTATGGGTTCGGGCGGCTGATTGGATTTTACCTTGTATAATATATATTTTACCTATCATTTTAATCGTAAATATATTGCTACATAAATTAAATAAACCTTTAATTTAGTTCATGTACATTTATTATTTTATTACATATATTTTTTTATTAGATTAAATTTGACGTGTAAAAAGTGTATATATCTATACCTGCTTTGCAAAATAAACTATTTGAATTTGAATTTGAATTATTTGCTGAAGAGTATCAATAATTTCTAGAAGTGAAGTAAATTTCAAAAGGGGGCAGCATCGCAGAACGTAGGTTAACCCTACAGTAGTCGCGCTGTATATAGAAGCGTTTGTGGTCGCGTGGATTACATATGTAGGCCAATTTATAAGTAACAAAAAACAAGTTGTATCCTTTTTATTATTTATTATTCAGTTTTAAGTGTTTAAATTGAAGCTTTTTCTTTAAAAAAAATCGTAACAAACAAAATATATACCTCCACTGGTTTACAAAAAAAAATTAAAACAAAAATTACCTCTTATTTGGTTATAACAATCACACTGTCTGACTTACTTATAGTTATTAGGAACTGTGTAGCTTATTATTATAGCTAAACAGCTCCTGTGACTCAACCGATGTCCGCGCAGCACTGTGCGTCGAAAGGATCACTTTAACAGCTTTTATTTGTTTTAAGGTCTTGTACGCGTGGATTACATATGTAATCAACCCGACCACTCTAGGGTTAATTTGAGTACAAATAGGCAGAAAGCCAGAAACGGATAAAAAAGTGCAATGTGAGGGTTAATTTTTCAAATACCTGGAAACAGGTACTCATACACAAAAAAAAAAAAAAATGGACTTGTCATTCCTATAAAAAATGCAAAAATGTTAGGAATAAAAATTGGTTTTACTTCAAATTCTCCATACAAAACGGACATTTCATAGGTTTCCACCTAAAAATTATCATAGTAATGGAAGTGTTAAAGTAACAAATGACAGATAATTAATTTTCATTTCCAAAGTTCAAACGGTCGTTTAGGTACTTAAGAAGAAAAGTTTCCCTCTTTTTTAAAAGTAACCTCATATTTTATAACTCAATGAGTCAGGGTAAAGTAATTTGTTGTTCTAAATTTAATTTATGGTAAATGTTTCCAAGCTTTTTCTTCTTTAAAATGTTTAAAAAACGAAGATAACTTGTTTTTTCTAAATTGTGTGTGTAGTCTTTAAAAATTTAGTAATGTTTCTGAACGTCCGTCGTCGATTATTGCAGATGAAAGAAAGAAAGAAAGAAGAAAGAAAATAAATTTATTGGCGCGTTTACAAAAAATAAATAAAAATAACTTATAGCTAACACAGTAGAAAAGTAGGGAGTAATCTATGGATAAAAATAACAACACGACAAAAGGATGTAGCTCAGCTATGTGCCATCCAAAACATGCTTTGGTTGGCGCTGATTTTCAGCTACTTCCGTTATAATTGCATGATAAGGTATTTACGAGTCTACAACAATTTTATTTACTAAATTGAAAAATCAATAACAATTGGCAGAAATGGCTTCTAACTAAATTAAAGAAAATAAAAACAAAAATCAAAAATGCGGTACAAGACAAAAAACAATAAAAAAAAGGTAATTAGTATATACAGATATAGACTTATTAGTAGGGTGTATAGTCTTAAGCATTGTAGGCTTTCCAATGATGTTTCAAATGTCCAGTGTCCATTTGCTTTTTCATTAGATACTGTTTAAACTGTTGTCAGAAAAAAATATAGTTCACGCATTAGTTCAGGAAATATAATTTGGGCTGATGAATGGGACGGCTTATGTATTGTGTTATACATGTAGGGTCATTAAATCAGAACACGTGTTTACATAAAATATGATTACCTTTTGCATTTCTTGTCGTTTTTGATAAATTGAAAATTAAAAGAACGGTAGTACCTATAAAATAATGGGTGCAAATACATAGTAAAATTTATTGAAAAAGGCGTTACTTTGCGGAAGTCCATCATAAATTTGTGGATATATTAATAATTTGCAATATTCCGCTAAACACGGACGGTGTTACTACAAAACGGTGTTTAACTTTAGACAGCGTTTAAATCTGTTGCTGTCACTCTTTTACAATATGAAAGAAAAGGTGACAACAACAGATTTAAACACTGTCTAAAGTTAAACACCGTTTTGTGGTAACAAGGGGAATGTTTAGCGGAATATTGCAAATTATTAATATATTCACAAATTTTTCAAATACATAGTGTTAAAATTCATCCAGCTTACAATATTATTTGAAATTTGAAATAATCTATGTAATAATTTTATATAATAAACAATAGTATGGGAAATACACAAAGAAACACTAACGGGTTAGATTAACTTAAATTTAATTAAAAAAAAACTTGAATTTAATTAAAAATATAGGAATAAGGAATAAATAATATAATAAATATATGCAATAAATATAATAAATTTAGTTCTCAAGTCGATCTTCCCTATTACGGAGGTATGATTAAGGTCAGAACCAATTAGGGCGGTAGTTAGCTCCTAGTATGGAGGGTGAGCTAGTTAAATGTATTGTGGTTCCGTACAATAAATCCTATCCTTCATAACGAATTATAAATGTGAAAGTGACTATTTTCATTTGCTTGTAATGTTGTCAGGCTTTAAGTGTTTGACCGATTTTAAATGCATTTTGGTACATAGGTAGCTTATTATTACCTATAGACATAGATTATTAAATTATATTACAATAAAACCGATCTGTAATAAGTGTATCCGATATACCTACATTACATAAATAAATATATTTCATTTCATTTAATTTCATTTCAATTTTTTTTTTATTATATATTCCTAATAACAAACAAATCGTTATAAGAAATATAAAATTTAATCTCAATTTTTGACGAAAATATTTTCTATGCTTATCTTGATGTTTACAAATGCTTAATTTTCTTTGCTACTTTCAAATGTTGCTATTTACTTTCGTAATAGGAGCTTTTACCTTACATATTTCTTGAAATACTTGTCTAAGTTGCATGTATAAGTTCTCATTTTGTTTTCTTTTCCAAGATTATCTGAACGCTTCTTATTATTTTTTCACAATTGTCTGACAGAGATCCTATCGCCTGTTGCTGGAGACCGGCCTTTTTTTATGGAGTTCCTCTCTCTGAATATATATTTTTAGTGTGAGTGGGACGGTGTGGTTCGGACTAAAATAGACGTTTAACTTATTGACGTCAGAAAAATGTTTACGTGGTATTCTTACTTCTGAAAATAAAGTTCATTATTTCATTTCATTTCATTATTTCAAAGTCTCTGGACAGACCGGGTAACGCCTTGTCTGCTTTCACTCTCCCATTTCCAGGGCGAGTGGCCTTCATTCTAGGTCTGAAGATGATGATGATAACAAAGCTCATTATTTCATTTCATTATTTCTTAATTTCGGTTAATTAGTAAAGTAATTATACACACAAGTTGTGTGTAAGTAATGTCCTCGTATTCTTATCATTATCTATGATCAATATCACAACAAATCTCTACAAACAGTTGCGAGGATTTTCCCTCGATGATAAGGACAATATTTGCTACATTTTCTTCTTTCAGGTAGAAATATAATAAAGCCAGAGGGCCTACTCCGAAGTGTCAAAATTCGATCGAATATCGTTCGGTCGTATATCCATCTCTATCAGAGTTTCTATGCGTGCGTCAGAGATGGACGTATGCTCGAACAATAAACGATTGACCGAATCTTTTTGGAAATGCCGGGCCAGGTATTGCAAAAAACGCGATCTCAAAAACTTCCTATTTATAATTTTTTGAAAATATGTTATAATATTTATAATAACCACATAATTTTTTTTTGTAAAAATTTCGACGGCAATAAGAAAAAGATTTTTTATTTTATTTGATATTTCCATTTAATTTAAAACGATAAATTTAAAGTTAAACGACTTCAAACATACGTATAGATACTTGTAAAAATAAAAATTAAGTGATGACTTTATAAATCGAAGGAAAACATTACTAATAGTAGGTCAGCCCACAAACAAAAACTTCTCCGCAAGTTCTCCCTAAATCGGATAAAAGAAACAAGAAACAGCCACATCTATCATTTAGCAGACGGCAGCAACCTCGTGATTTATTTAACTGGAAGAATCTAGCTGCTTCTAGGCGAATGATTACGCCAACTGCAATTTGGACCTGTCTTTGAAGGCCTACTCCTCCCATGCGGGCGGTCCAAAAATTTTCATAAAAATATATGATAGGCATTATAGAGTCAAAAATAAATTTCAAGTTTCATAAACTGTTTTTCTATTGTTAGTTTTGACAAAAAAAATCGAAAGTCATCGAAAATTTCACAAGATTAACACAAGAATTCTCTTACTCCTTCCAAATGCCTAAAGCGATTTTAATTATTATTTCACCAAATTATAGGAAATTTTTAGATTTAAAAAATTTAGGTAAATTTTTTTTTTCCGTTCATGGCGTCCATTTGAAAAGTATTATTTTCTCCTATTTTGCGCTAGCCGGAGAAAGAGTGGTTGTCGTAACAGCCACTTTTCAAGGCAAGCTGAAATGAACATTATTACAATGTCGTGTCCGTTGGTGTTTGTACCGACACACATCGAGTTGTTTATTTAGCGTGGTCATACGCCTTAAGGTTAAACGTCAGTAGCATAGCGCAAAGTGCATAACTTACATAATAAAAAACATTTTTACCTGTGGCAATTGACGCCAATAATTCAGTATTATTGAAGTTTATAAAGCATGAATTTGAAATTTAATGCACAAACAGTCATGATCTTGTCCAAACAAAGTTAAAACAGAAATTTAAGTTGGTTTTGGCAGGATCGTGTATACAATTTCAAACTCTTGCTTTATAAACCTCACTAATATTGAACTATTGGCGTCAATTGCCAAAGACCAAAATGTTTTTAAATTTTTATCTTCTAAACAAGAAAAACAAAACTAAGTTATGCGCTTTGCGCTAAGCGACTGACTTTTAATTTTAACAGCGTAAATATCGCTAATATCGCAGCTATGGCTGCATTTTTCATAGCTATAAAGCCGTAAAATATGTATAGTAATAATTTGATTGTTCATCGTTAAACACCAAAACTTGTGCAAATTGGTATTAAGGCGATACGTAAAAGTTTTAGCGTCCCTGTTACTCCATATGCGAAAAAAACCACAGTGCTGTTGGGACGGATTCGTGGAAAAGTAGCAAAAGTCGGTTTTTTATTAATATAAAATGTACAAAGCTATTTTATCAAAAAGATTTTCAAGGAGACTTTACAAATACATAATATCCACATTTTGAATGCAATTTCACAATGAAATTAGTTAGGATTTCAGAATTACAGAAAAAATAAAACAATTAAGAGGTCTTTTCGGACTTAAATTCTGTGGAGAAAATTTCATCCAATCGCGTTTTTCGTTCAGTGAGAATCTTAATGTAATACTCAATAAACATTTACCCAAAAATGAAATACGTAAATGACGTTATAGCGGAGTAGATGAATTCGAAAAAAGCCCATTTTTTTTTGTATCGCCTTAAGGTCTACCACGGACATCATGAACGTGGCGCTTGCGAACGCATGAGGCCAGAAATAAGCAGATGGGCGTACGGAAGGGGGGTAGGGGGGCCAGTGGTCCTACTGGAGCTGGACTCTCCGTGTGTTAAGGGTCTCTAGCTCTTAGACAGAATGAGATAGAGACTTAAAATTTTGATTTGTAGTGTGTAAAATGTTGACCCAAAACCGAATATAAAATTTAAAACAAAATAAAATTTTATTTTTCACAAAAAAAGGAGCCGACAAAAAATTTTTTTTTTACCCAAAAACTTCGGGTGAAATTTTCTAGAGCTCATTAAGTAGAGTGTAAATATATTTTTAATTTTTTTTAATTTTCGAAAACAAAGAAAAGAGAGGCTATCAAAGTTGTCATTTTTAGACCATTTTTGTTACGGGATCTATCTCAAATACCAAAGTAGTTAGAAAATTGAAATTTCTATATATTATATACCATATGTTTTATTTAAATGTCTCTTTTTTATGAGATGTTTAATGTTGTTTTAGTTTATTAAAAGTTAACAATAAAAAAGTAGAATTCTCATTTTTACTTTTTTATTATTAACTTTTAATAAACTAAAACTACATGTTTTATTTAAACAACAAATACTGAAAACGCCGATTTATGATTTAGTTTTAGGGTTGCCTTCTCGAATACTCAACCAACTTAATTTTGCAGTTTTGTTTGTAAATTCTGTTCAAATTATTTAAGTATATTTAAATGGCACGGAACCCTTAGGGTGCGAGTCTTACTCGCACTTGACCAGTTTTGTATGTGTATATATCGGTAAAATAAGGGGGAAGAAACGTGGAGACATCTGAACACGAACAAATACAGTAAAAAGGCAAATTTCCTGACATCTGAATGGTCTACGAATCAAGATTCAAACCTTCCGTGTCTTTATTTATTACATAAATAACACTGCAAAACAGGTTCTTCTAGCTAAAACTGCTCACTACATGCTACGAAGACTGTGTAATTATAACTTTGAAGTGAATTTTAGGTTTTATTATTGAAAAAATCGAACCAAACGCGACACACGCATCAATCATCACCGGTTGCAGAATTGTGATTTATTCAGCTGCTAAATGAATTAATAGCACGATGAAAATATAAATAATATTGTGAGTGCAAACTGTCACCATTTTTCACCATGGTTTGTCACCATGTAACGGGGGCTACGAAGCAGAAAAGCTATTAGTTGCTTATGAAATTGTTGAAATTGTTTTACAGGTTGATATTCACGAGTTCATTATCATATTCTATTACCATATATTACCAGTATTTGTTTTTTGTTTGAAAATTGATTTCAATGTTTTAAATCTTTGAATTAAATTTGGTTTTTATTTTCAATTCGTTAACTAAAATAAAAACAGTTCATGATAAGATTCGTAATTTTTTTTATTCAGATGACGCTTTTCAAAAATTAAATTGAAGTTACTGTTAGCCTAATGTTGTCTCATTCAAAAACACGAAATTTTATAAAGTTTGGATTTGTTATTCCTAAGAAATTGCAAAAATGTTTGTACTGAAAATTGAGTTTTTCTCAAGTTCACCAAATAAAACAACCATTTCATAGGTAAGCGCCTAATACAGGAATGGGCAAACTATGGCCCGCGGGCCGTCTCCGGCTCGCAAAAGGTTGCAATCCGGCCCACAGCCATCGACCCAGAAGTAGATAATAACATAACTTAAAACAAACTTAAATAGACTTACTTACAATATACATCTATGTGCGAGATGTTCCTATTTTATAGATTATCTGCAATAAATATCTATGTCCATATCTCATAGTGTACCTAATTAGAATATCTATAGTTCATATCATTAAATTTTTCATAAATAATCTTTCAATGTTGTTGAAACCTGTGAGTCAATAAATAACTTTATTTCGGAAAATACAAATATTTTAATTTTAATGAACAATTTTACTATGCCTAAAAATTAAAAAACCTCCTATTAAATATTGTTTGTAAATATTGGCCCGCGCAGGAAAAAGTTTGCCCATCCCTGACCATTTATATAAAGTCGTAGCTCTTGCTACGCCGCGCCGCGCCGTAGCATATAGTGTACTAAACGCTTTGTAGACCTACGTCGTAAATTTGGACTCAAACAATTAATCTTCAAAGGACGTTAAGGGCCCATTATTCCTGAAATTTCACCTTATTTTGCATCAAGAAGAACTGAACTCATTGATCTTTTATTATAATTTAAAATAGCGCGCTCTGAGCCATTACTGTTACGACAACCGAAACATCGCGCGCTCTTGAATACCACATTTTTTGCTCAAAAAATGTTTTTTGTAATTTTCCTGCGATTTGGTTATGTAAATTTCATACATTAACGAAAAATTTACTAAGTTTCAGATTTTTTTTCGATCGAGCAAACTATAACCGTTTTGAGTCGCAAAAAAATCTGCAGAAAGGATGTACCTAAGACATTTTTTTCCCTCCGTTGGTGTACGGCAGAATCTGTTTTCGGCAGAATCTTGATTGGGCAGATTCGGCTTTAGACAGAATAGTTTTACGGCAGAAGTACAGTTCGACAAAATATGAAATAATGTATGGCTTAAAGTATATGTTAAATAGGTTCTTATATTATTAATATCAACCAACAAAATATCACAATTTCATGTTTTAAAATGAATCATTAAAGAAATAAAATTGGAATAACCCCCCTTAACAAGTTTATTTGATTGTGTAATTTTTCGTTTATTAATTCGTTTGTTAAGCTAGTTCATCTGTGTATACACCCACGCCACACCACCTGTCACCAATAGCACAGTATATGTATACTGTGCCAATAGGGTTGGCTGAGAGTCCATAAGTTACAATTCTGAGTTTCAAACTGCCTGATCCATCATACAAGTTCATCTTTTCTGAGTTGTTTAGTCCTTCAGTATTTAATTATGAAGGTGGAAAACAGGATGTTAAAGTTCGTCACTATTTTAGTAGAAGCGGTGCCGTGGGCTAGTTGTATACTTTGACAAGTTGAAGTTGTACGAGAGTACCTGCAGTTCCAGCTTTTTTTTTTATTTTTCTTTATTTTCAAAAATCTTAACCTAGTTACAAAAATGCACAATCAACAAAAACCCATAGGGTTTATCAGTGATTGCGGAGTTCGGTACTTATATTAAATTACGATGATGGTCTCCAAGCCGACACGGCTACGGCGACTACTATTGGTGAGGGTGTGATGGGCTTCGCTGGTGTGCCCGAATGTGGCTGACGTAACCAATCTTGGCTTTAAATGTTCGTCCGCATATACCACATTTGAGTGTTCCATTCTCGTAGTTGTAGTCAATAGCCACAGGTGGTCGGGCCTTGAGTTTTTCACGCTTGGAGTCGAGATCTGCTCGTCTTTGTGCTTCAAAGCTAAAAACATTTGTTTGCACAAGATGTCTCCACTCTGGTCTTTGAGCTGCGTGTTCCTCCCAGGTCTCATGGGGTATATCGCAATTCTTCATATGTCTCTTCAATACGTCCTTGAAACGAAGAAACTGGCCTCCCTGTTTGCGCTTGCCTTCTCGGAGCTCCGAGTACAAGACACGCTTCGCCAGCCTCTCATTAGACATGCGCGAGACATGGCCACACCAGCGCAGTTGCCGTCGCATGATATAAGATTCAATGCCGCCAACTTTAGCACGGCGCAGCACTTCTGTGTTCCGTATTAAATTATAGTAGCAATAGGTAAGCATCTCACAACCATGGCTGGGTGGTGATCGCGGTCGGTCCGCAAACACAACACGCTTCCGCCTGCCTGTGTGTGAGGGCCGTCCGCGATCCACATACAAACAAAGAGAGACAAAAATTGAGTGCTTACCTATATGCTTAACGCTAATCTAGGTCGGCATGTTTTGTTTGCATGAGATGACAGTTTACAATAAAAATTTATAACAATAGGTAGCAGTGATAACTCTATTTTATAGTCTTGACACTCCGCATTAGAATGTCATTGCTTATAGTATATATTCACAGTCACCACTTCTAGAAAAATACATTGCTTAGATTTTAAAAGCAATGACGCTGCAATAAGAACTGCCAACAGCATTTTTAAAATCTGTTGGCGTTCATACGATAAATAATATGTTATTAATATTACTTTATGTACCTACTTAATATTACCTAATATAGCTACGGGTCCAATATAAGAATGGTTGGGGCTGCAGTGGCGGTGTAGCGCGTCAGAAATGTTTGCGGAGTTGCAAACCGATGGCTTCGCCGCGATCATGAGAAAGAGGTGCGCCTCTGCACTTGCCCACCTTCTTGGTAGCACCAACGGCATTCTGAAGGTATTTTCAGATCGGTGGGACTCTCTTACGGAGATGGATGCAGCTCCACACTATACTATAATTAATTAAGAATTTTGTACCAACTAAAATACCAATTAAGTTACTGTTACTAATACTCTATGGACATTTGTCTGAAATAAAAATATTGTATTGAATTGAATTTATCATTAACTATCGTTAATCAGAACTATAACAGAAATAAATTTCTATGTTTGAACACTTGGCAATTTATCCATCGCAAGGAGATATAAATTAACATTATACCATTATAGTATAGAAACGCAGAAAGAAAAGTAAATCTGGATGTGAGGAGCTCTGAAGCTTGTTGAGCTTTTCTTTCTGCGTTTCTATACTGCAATGGTATAATGTTAATCCTTAATCAGTATTTTTCTCATAGATATTTTCAGCCTTTACGGGATTTCCCCAAATTATTATTTATTATATAAAACTATTACCTATACACACAGATTATTTAATTATAATACATAAAAACCGACCTGTAATAAGTGTATCTGATATACCTACATCACATAAATAAATATATTTCTATTTCTATTTATATTTCTCTCATGTATACAGATAGAGCCTTCGTTATTTATTGAACCTGAGGTTTGGGGTTCGAGCCCCGGGCAGTGTAGGGTCCAATTTATGTAATTGCGGTTTCGGAGTTCGCAGATGCGTATGGTAGCAATAAAACAAACAAGGAAATTAGGTGATAATCTCTGTAATATATAACAATAATACAGTATATACTATGCGTGACGTCACACAAAAACTTAACAATGTGTTCGATTACGTCACATTTTCAAGATATTTCAAATTTCATATTTGCTGTCAAATGAACGATCTTTTCATGTCAATTGAAATTAATTCACTATATTTTTGGAATGCTTTAATTTTGGTATATTTATTCATCCATCAGCCCGTATTCGTCCACTGCTGTACAAAGGCCTCCCCAATATTATGCCACTCTTGGCGGTCCTCAGTCATCCTCATCCAGCGGCCACCCGCAACGTTATTCAGATCGTCAGTCCAGACTTACGGCCCCAACGGCTATCACGTCGGCGACAGATATGGCCAGTCCACTGCCACTTCAACTTACTGATTCGGCAGGCTATGTGTGTCTCCTTCGATCTCTGACGGATATCTTCGTTTCGGATTTTATCCATCAGAGATATCCCAAGCATAGCCCGCTCCATAGCTCGTTGAGCGACCTTAAATATTTATTAGTATAAAAACAATACAAAATTATTACTCTATATATTTCGACCCTCGGTATGGGGCCTCCATTATTTGACTGATGACGGCCCAATACTGAGGGTCGAAATATATCGAGTAATATATTTTTTTATTTTTTTAATACTACTAAATAAACAAAAGAAATAAATATAGCTTATAAAAGCAAAATATAATGTATTTATTGATTTTTAGTACCGTTGTTCAAACGATTTTAGATTTATAAAGCGAGCTTTTTTCACACACTTGAAAAATATTAAGGCGCACACTTATCTCTACAATGAATTTATAGAACGCTCAAGCTGAAAGCTGCGTAAGCTTGAAATTTTAATAAAGCTATTCTTACGATATGTTATCACACGCCTGAAAAGATACTTATCTTTTATGGCCACACTCAATATTTACGAATTATGGCAGCTATGAAACCCGCCCTTATCCAAAAACCTAACGACGAAACATTATAGACTTTGGATAAATTGTAGGACAATATTATTGCATTACTAGCTTTCTACCCGCGGCTCCGCCCGTGTTTGTTTATTTATTTATTGGGAAACATACAGTTTTCTTATAACATAATTACAATTAAAAATATATAAAATACAAAACCAAAATCGTTTCCACAGAAATCATAGTAGTAAAATTAATTAACGCACTTTTTTTTAACAACAACACAAGATACTAATTATTAAAAACACACACAACAAGCTACATAAACTACCGGCACATTAAGAAAAAAAAAACTAAAATAAAAATATTGATAGACATATACAAAATTAATAAAAAAACTAACAATTGTTTTTAAAACTATTAAATAATTTACATCTAAACTATTAAATTATTCAACTCTGCCCCGATTTTGGTTTGGGCGGTATTTTACAAACAACCTATACACAGCATATATGTTGACCAGAGTCAGTACGATGATAATAAAGAAACCCGCATCCAAATCCGTTCAGTGGTTTTGGAGATGTGGGCGAACAAACAAACCAACAAACAGACAGACAGTAAATAATTCTAAAAATCGCTGATTTGTCTTCTATTGCTCTTCTTTAGTCACCCCCTTTCTATTTTTATTACTTTTCTTCAATGCACAGACACACCGGGTTCTACTATTTCCAGTGGCGTGCATACAACTTTTTTCCGGAAAGGCCCGGTTATTAAGGGATGGATATACCGCCATCCATCGGTCCCAGTCATGATGGGCCTCCTGGTTTTTTGCCTGCTAGCTGTCCTCTTACTCTTTCTTGAATTACTTCGAGAGGGTCCCCAAGTAAGATGGCGGTGCCTCCACAGTCGAGCCCAGCATCAGCTCTACCACCAATATTTTAGAAGAAATATATATCTAGGGGTCAAGCTATAACCGCTTGACCAACAACAACTACCAAAGATAAAATCTACATTGCAGAAGCAATGTACGTGTTGACTAATCTTTAATTTTCAAGAAGTCCGCCTTCCAGTTAGGTTGAACAAGAAAAGTTTGTAAACAAAGGTATATAATAACAATGCCAAAGAATTCTAACACAAAGCTGTTGAATCTTTTACAAGAAAGTTTTCGTGTTTCGACACTAGAACATTTTTGCATACACCAGCAAATTCAGTTATTTACGAATAACAATGTGGGAACAATCTATACGTATCTATATAATAAAAGAACGAGAGGTGTTGTGGGACAACCGGTTGGGACGAAGTTTATTTCGCTACTGACGCGCATGCCACACGTCTATACTGCAGTAAAACTTAAGGGGCAGGTTTAACGACCTTACAACGACCTTGAATCGACTTGTGTTGGTACAAATATCGACAGAAACTATATTGAAATAACTTTCATATCAGCGCGCACTGCATAACGCACTGCAGTGTCTCCGGATAGTGCAAAATAGGGGAAAATAATACTTTTCACATGGATGCGATGGACGGAAAAAAAATCCGTAGATGAGTTTTGCCGTTTGAGTATTTGCCGTGTATTTTAGTGCAAGAACCATACAAATACCATTACTGGTTTCAAAGAAATAACTAATTTTACCTAATTTTAGTCTAAAAACGGCTTTTATTTATTTTCATACTGTTCTTTTAACGCAAGAATGAATAATTTTCAGATATATACAAGGTGAATTTGTGAACATCGTCCAAATTCATACTTGAGCCTTGGTGAGTGATCAGCATCATGAACAAATAACGATTTTTGTAAAATTTATAAATAGAAATTTCGACTTCCCATAATGATTCACTTAGGACTGGGAGTAAATTACTATGGGAAGCCGAAATTTCATTATACGAATTTCACAAAAATTGTTATCGATTCATGATGCTGATCACATACCAAGCCTCCAGTATGAATTTGGACGATGATGGAAAAGTCACTCTGTATATATTTTTTAATATTTATAAATTGAATAACACTTTATTTTTTTCATAATTTTTAAACATCTCATTTAAAGCGATATGTAAAAGTTTAAGCGTCCCTGTTACTCCATATGCGAAAAAACCCTCAGTACGAGAGGGACGGATTCGAGGAAAAGTAGCAATAAGTCGGTTTTATATTAATATAAAATGTACTAAAGTTTCTTTCAAAATTTCGTTCAACCAGGTCCTAGATACTTGTAAAACCCATCTAATGAAATATAATTGCAGTCCATATGTCATTCCAAATTGTCAAACCAGGAGAATTCGTGTCGAAAAAGATCTCATTTCAATAAATATTTGTATCAAGCCGAATTGCTCCAATCGCGTTTTTGTTTAATAGGTCCCTAGAAAAAGATTCCAAAAATAATATACCATTTTATCAAAATAATACATTATTTACTGAAGTAGATATGCAAGTTCTAAAAGTGTCGATTTTTTTTCCGTAAGAGAAATATCGTTATCAGTAAGAGTAATTTTCGGATGACGCGGGAAAAGGCGCCTTAAGCATATGCTTGTACACACACAAACACATTTTCTATAGCAAAAATATCGTGACGGTCAAAGCACAAAATAACCACTTCCAGAATGTTTACTCCGCATAACTAGCGAAAACAGGCGCACGCACACATAGACGCGTACGTACGACGATCTCGAAGATACTCGGGTCAATGCCAATACGAAATCACACCCCCGATACTTCATAGTCAAGGCTCAAGTTATTTACCTACACTCTCACGCGCGCATCTGGCTTGTCCGCACACGCTTGTGTGTGTGCGTGAGCTAGTCTAGGGCTGGCAGCAAGCGTGTGAGCGTCGTCGCCCGAGAGGGACACAATATAAGTCAGCAACTTATGTGATTCTCTTCCTAAGTTTTAGCGTAGTCCAATTTCTGGTTCCCGTGGATTAATCAGTATTAAAAAAATATATGTATATATATATATATACAAGGTTAAATTCAATTAGTTGGCGAAATTTGAAACATATGTAGAACATGTCCATATGAATAACTTTTTTTAATAGGATAGTGAAAAATTCTTAAAATTCGTTTTCACCTTTCCATACTGGACGAGTCAGCTGATCGGAGCAATTTGTATAGGAGGAAGTGAAAAAAAGTTAAGAATTTCGCTTAGCTCCCATACAAACAGTTGTTCATATAGACTAGTACCTACTACCTATGTTTTGAGTTTCGCCAAATAATGTTATTTAACCTTATATATGTATATAAATCGTTACGACCTGAATGCCCCGGGGGGTGTCGGATGTGTTCCGAGTGTGAACTTTGAAATGCAAGTCACAGTCCACCCACACTCGGTAAACCCGCGTTTCACCTGCAAATATTACGTTCCAACGTGATGGGTGGTGAGCCCTACCATCGTCCTTCGGGCACAAATACACTGTTTTTAGGGCATGCAGGTTTCCTTATTATGTTTTCCTTCACTGTTCACAAGTGGTAAGTACCTATCAGCAAATACTATGCACATTATGTAAATTCCGAAGAACTCATTGGTGCATGCCCGACCGGAGATCGAACCTTAATCTCAAGATTAAGAGGCCAGCATTCTACCCCTGAGTTACCGCTGCTTTTTCGTTACTTTAAAAGTAAATATATATATATATATATATATATATATATATATATATATATATATATATATAGTATGCCTAAGCTTAGTAGGTACCTATATAGTTTCGTATGCATAAATGATCATCATATAATTAAGAACTACTCAAACATAAATTTTGGAAAAAAAATGAAAACTTGTCAAAACATGGAAAGTTATAAATACTGATTTTATTGTTCCAAATGCGTAACTAAACGAAATTGTAAGGTTTGATCACGCAATTCTAATTTTTGAAAAAAAGTTTTCCAGGCATCCATAAACACTGCAATAACGCACAACGCACCATACTGATTAAAAATCAGTATCGTGATAAAACTTTGTAACAAAACACGCGCGCAGCAAACGAGTGGTAATCGAGCTCTGCCTGACTCCAGATTTCCACTAACTTGCGGGGGACCGCGGGGGCCGTTAAATTCGCGCGGGGAGGTGAGTGTCGCTTCTTTACGTAGTAATACTTTATATTCTCTGACGAAATTCTGCCGAGATCATCATACGTACGCGTCTATGCATGTGTGCGTCTGTTTTCGCTCCGTCGTCGTCGAGTCAGCCTTCTGGTAGTATCTATTTTGTGGTCGAAGTCTTTAACTTTTTCGGTCTAGCTCTCATTCGATATTGCGTATGTGTCATTTCGCTTTACAAAAATATGTCATTACGCGTCCAGCAGTGCCAAAAAATTTAACCATTTACAAGAAAATTATTGTATTTCGACACTAGAACATTTTCGCATAAACAGCAAGGGGGAAAATCCAAACTCAAACAATAAAAGATAAATAAACTCGGTAAAAGAGAAAACAAAAACTGAATTGAAAATTTTAGTTTTTTTTTTATTTATTGATCTAGCCGAGAATCGGACCCGTTGATTTGGCATATTACTGTTACATAATTACTGTATTGTAGGATCAAAACTTACTAGAAAAACATGACGATCCAAATCAAAGAAAATGACGAAATTTTTGTCTGCTGCCATGTGCAATGTAACGTATTTATTCCCTATATTTAATAGTTTCCTGTTTGTTGTTCCATGATGATGCCGTAAAGCGAAACCGGATAAAGTTATAAATAAAGTGATATTGTTAAACAGTACATAGGTATCTGATCTAAACTTTTGTATCTTTTTTTAATTTAATTAAAATAAATTATTATTTGTTTTTGCAGATCTAAAAGATCTAAAAGAACAGGTCAGCTCTCAAGCAGGCATAACCAGGTGGCCCACCAATGCGAATACTGTAGCTACTGTACCGCGTCGGGCATGTTCACTCAGGCCAGAGTGCCTGATTTCTTCGCCGTGCTTAGATCCAGAATAGCATAATTTTGGGATCGTCTTAGAAACTCCAGCAATGGTATTTTAAGGATGATCTTTGGTAAAATGAATGAAAACCCATCCGTGCAACGCACCCCCGACAAAAAATAAATACCTATATATATAATAATAATTATTATCTTTTATTTACACACAGAGATAAAACAATGACACACAACAAAATACAAAAAATATATAAAATGTTGCTTATTGCTAAATACAGTGCTTGTCTTATCTAAATCACGCTTGACTGGCGGTCCTCACAACTAAGCTACATAAGTACAACTACCTTAGTAGTTCAAATTAAATACTCAATTTTAGTGTATTTTATTCTATATTGGACATTTTTTAAATTTCAAAATTGTCAAAGCCTGAAATTATAATTTCACTGGGTTAGTTTATTTTATAAAAACCAAACGAAAAACTACTACACTAGTGACATTATAATTTGACGGCTTTGACAAATTACCTGCGACATAACTATGCTTTATCTATTACTTGGCTGTTTTAAAAAGGTACGATTTCTAAAACTGTCTTGGTCGCTAAAAGTTACTTTGATATTTTCTACCCGAATTTATGGCGCTTCTAATAGCGCTGAAATATAGAAGCTCAAACACTAATTAATTAAACCTATGTACCCATTGAGGTGAGTAGATAGACTGGTATATAGCACGAAAAAGTTGTTATTATTATAATTGAGTTTATAACCAATTGTGGTATAGCGCTTGTAACTTCTGGCAGTGAAAGTGTTAAGAAAGTAAACAGGACTTAGTAAAGTACACAATCCTTAATTACATTTTACTCTTAACTTTAATTAGGTTTACGAGCATAAAGCACACAATTATTAATTAGGTAAAAGGATGAAGTTTAGATCTCGTGTTTGGCGTGATAATTATCTAAGGTTGGGCTTCAAAAGCTCTTATGCGCTGCCGACTTAATTTTTAACCAACTTTAGTCCGCAGCTTGGCCCGCGTGAAAGTGTCTTTTAATTATCGTTATTTTTCGGCTTGGTGGTTATTTTATCAACACCCCTTTATGTTTTTTTTTTTATAATAAATAAAGACAACCGCATCCAAATTTTTTGAGAGACCAAAATTGTAAAAATTGACGTTTACCTTCAATACAATACTAATAAAATAGCTCATTTCATTTAAAATTGTTTGCATTGTTTTTTTCTTGATATTTATCGTTTTGGAGCAGTAACTTTTGCAAAAAATGTATTTCCATCTAGGTCCGTTGCACCACATACGATGATACGACACACTTTACCACTTCGCTTTGATATGGATCTTGCTAGCTTGAAACAATATTAAATGTATTTTTAGTAATTTGATACTGCATGTTGTGGCATTAGATGTCAATCACAGATAAAAGCGTAAAGAATTAAGTAAACTTCCTGATGGCCGAGTGCGCATAACGCTTACGGAGTCGTTTTTTTTTTTTTTTGATTGCGTACATTAAACATTAATCATGAATGACAACTAATAACAAATGAACGATTAAAAAACCTACTAATCTGTAATAAGAAATTAATTAATCCTTCGTCAAAATAGAAGGTTATTCAAAGCTTTTTTCATGAAAGAAGTCGCCTGTCAAAATTTTATTTATTTACTTAAATGGTTAGTATTACAGAAAAACTTAATTAGGCCTATCCTAGGGTTAGTAAAATACAAAAATAGAGAAAAAAGAATTTGGGACTAATAATACCCAAAGCAGGCTTCCGACACATTAAAAGATTCTTTCTCAGACTGTAAAACTAACAACCTAGCACATAATAATAGTTTCGAATATGTCTGCTCCGATACTAGAGTTCTCCGTAACACGGAAGCACTATGAAGTTATTTTCGCCAAAGGGCGCCCAGTGCTATAAGTAATAATTATATGTTATAAGTAATATAAACATAAAATATATCTTGCCCATATTAATTACTGTGTATAATTTACAAAAAAACAACTATATATATCAATATTTATAAAGAAAAGCCGAATGGTAACATTATATTTTATTACTAAGTAATATAAACAGTTATTTTATTTTGTAAATTGTACCTAAGTGTATGATTAGTTTATGATATCATATATAAATATACGATTAAGTGTAAATGTGTTACCTAATGGGAAATAGTTTTTCTATAAGTGATAAATGAAGTTTTCGCTTATATGTATGTGGGTACCTATAGAAAGAAGTGTCCGTGAGCAATGTATAATATGTAAATCACTAGAAAAAATTAAAAAAAAAAATATATATATATATATATGGGCAGGAAGGGGGGAATGAAAAGTTTAGTTAATGCTAAGATTCGATATGCAAAAGTTTTTCAATGCTATCATAAGATTTTGATAAAAGCCAAGTACGGAGTTTTCTTATTAAATTATGTTTTAATTTAGTTTTATCTTCTAGAGGTATTTCTTACAATATTTCTTAAAATACTCTTATTGTCAAGCACTAAATACGAAAATACGTTGATCTGCGAAATTCTTTCCTGAAGTCGATCACGGAAGTGACGTACATGTTCTGAATTGGATCTCCTATATACTTATACGAGGCGCGACCAATGAAGCATTCGCTTCAAAAAAACCACCTGCTCACCTGCTTGCACTTTGGCTAGTCAAACAAAAGTAGAGTAACTAGCGTACTATTTAGCAGACTACTTTACCACATGTGTTATCCACTCTACTCTCCCAGTTACTATCTTTAATAATATTTTGTTAATTTTTACATTTAGTTAGTAATATTTTATCCCTGGACTCTACCAATTACCCGTATAAACTGGGCCTTAGATATTTACTAGCATCTTTTTTATTTAGCAGCTCAGATTCACAATCGTGAATGGGTTTGATACCTGCCACCAAATCAAGCGCTGAGTAGTTCTCTTAAACTTAATTCTCTCTCTTAATTCTATAGATCTATCTATGACTTAAGAGCTACGCTGTTGTCAGTACCCTGGCCGGGTCTCCGGTATGGGTTCGGGCGGTTGATTGGATTTCACCTTGTATAATAATATTTTACCTATAATTTTAATCGTATATATATTGCTACATAAATTAAATAAACATTTAATCTAAGTAGTTCATGTACATTTATTATTTTATTACATATATTTCTATAAGATTAAAATTTGACTTGTGAAACGTGTATTATATATACCTACTTTGCAAAATAAACTTTTTGAATTTTGAATTTTGAATTCAGTGGAATAATCGCCATTCTTCTCTATCTTCTGCTAATGATTTGACCTCTCGACATGACATCACATCAACTTTCTCCTTCACATGAGTGAAGTAGGTGCCGTCTATGTCTTCCTATTCCTTATTTTCTCTCGACCTTTCCTTCTATGATATTTTTAAGAAACTGTCATGTCGGTTCAAGTGTCCTATCATCTTCCTTCCTCTATTTGCAATGGTTTTTAGCAAACACCTTTCTTCCTCTACAATTCTCAGCACTTCCTTCATCTCCGTCCAGCTAATTCTTTCCATCCTCCTCCAGCACCACATTTTAAACGCCTTACTTACCTACGTTACTTGCGTCACTTGCATGTCACCATTTTGCTATTTCTTGTCATGTCATATTAATTATAAGTATATCAAATATAGCATGAAAATCAGTTCATTGCTTTGTAGATATTCTAAGCCATACTTGGAATGACGAGTCTTGGGGGCTTGGAACGTGTTAAGTGAGTAAACCGACCGCTATCCAAGGCCGAAAAGGGTAGGCAATTTACTGGGTTTCATTTCAATTTATCCGCCAACCATATCGGTGGTATACAATAAAGGTACCAATTGTACAAAGTAGAACTATTACCTGGATCTAGTTCGTAATAAAGTACCGATATTTTACACGAGCAGTGTTGTTAGGATATATTTAGAACGCCAGCATAATCTCGTGCTATTCCAAGCTTAAGCGGAGTTGGTAGGAGAGCTCGCACGGTTTTGTGCGCGTCATAAGCAGATTAAGGGCCTTACTATTGTCAAATGGGTACTTTCTAAAGCCTACTCCTCGTTTACGGCCACACCAAAAATAATGAAAAAATGTATTATGAATAATCAGCTCTTAGACAACATATGCAACATTTTTCTATTTCATACCACCAAAACTTCTACATGAAAAAATGTATTAACTAAATGGTGTTTTTTGGCTTGAATTTTCTACTGATCCTAAGTGGCTTGGCCGATTGAATTCATTTATGCTTTGATAAATAGATAAACTTGATAGCTATAAACATAACATAGGATTATTCAATCGAACAATCACGTCCATGTGAAAAGTATAATTTTCTCCTATTTCGCTCTTTCAAGGACGCAGCGAGCGTCGTAACAGCCACTATGCATTGCGCGCTGATGTACACGTTATTTCAATGTCGTTTCCGTTGATATTCGTACTGACAAATATCGAGCTGCTAATTTGGCGATGGTAATCGCCTTAATAATTGTCTCGTTTAACGCAGACGATGCAACTGCAGCGATAAATAACCATTTTTTTACCTTTCAAAATGACAAATTTCAAAACCAACAGAGCCACAAACTTATCTGTTCCGGATGGCTAAACTAAAATGGCTTTTATATTCACTGTGTGAGAGTCTTCGCCACCGGAACAGATAAGTTTGTGGCTTGTATACGAATACGATACAGAGAGCATCGGAAATTTATTTGCTATGCTCGGTGCTTGCATCAATGCTTATCAAAGTCATGCAAAATGGTCGGTTATACTTCTTTGCAACCCGTTGCACACTTCATCGATTCGGCGATGCATGCGTGTTAAACGCTACATTTGATATTGCTGACATTGCTGAAATTTTTCAACTTCCATTCTTAAAGCTAGAAGTGTTTGTAAAATCCCCAGAAAACATGGTCATCCAAAATGTGTTGAAGAAGTGAGATAAGTGCTCACTCAAGTGACTCACACCTGTATTTTGCCAAAATTATCGTTGATGTTGGCGCTGTATTCGATTCTCAGTGTAATAATATGCAAATTATTTTCCATTTAAAAATATTTTAGGAAGGCTATCTTGAATTTGGTCCGTAAAGATAACAATTAATTATGTTTGCAAGTAACACTTTTTAATTCTATTTTTAAACTTTAATTTCGTGATTACGGATAAAACTGATTTGTTTATCTGTGTAAGGAGGCACAGGTCGAGCTTTTTATTATATTTTTTTATTATTAGGTTATGACTCACCCATCATCATCAGAACTCTTCGAGAGTACAAGCACGTGTGGCGTTTGTTTGTGTAATGATTTCCGCCACCGCGGTATTTATAACCTCCAATTTTAATTGTTTTGTAATCAAAAATGTTTATAAAAACACCCTTAAGTTATAGGGGTGACGTTTAAAGTCAAACTGTAAATAAATTAAGGTTTAAGAGCCTTATATTCTAAAAAAATTACTTTATTTAGTTCAAGTCTGTTTTTCTAAAACGCTCCGCCCTGTCATAATCTCAATAATTATAATCATCCAAGTTATGACGGTAATCAAAGCTATCAAGGCTCCCGTACTAAGTCGTGTGTTTCTGCCGTAAACATAGAAAGCTTGGTTTACTGTCGCAGCGTGGGTAGAAACATGTTCATAGATATCTTTACTACTTGGAATCCATAAATATTTTATTTCACCGCAAGATCGGGAAGCGTTTTGAGTATTGATCGCTTGTTTGAGTATTTTTTTATTATGCCAATTTCACTTTCCGGTACAAATGTATACTAAACAGTCAAGCACTTATTTGTGCAGCCACTTTTCATTAACATATATTACACCGACAAAACATGATAGTAGGCGAGCGTATGGATTTTTAAACTGTGGTATCGCAATACTTTCTGAAAGTATTTGTATAAATAAAGTCTTTGCCCTGCACCGTTACATCGTTCTCGTACCTTATTTGCTACGTCGTAGCAAGTACTACGATTCTACAACTTCCCGCTTTAGAGACCCGCTACGAAGCGACGCACAGTGGCAGGTAAAATACGTTTCATATACATATAAAACAAATTACGGTTTGTGAACAAAAAAAAATGCAGGGTTGTCACAACCAACTTGTTATTCAAAAAACATGAGGAACTTTTTCTCCTCACGCACAGTGGTTCGAAATTAAATTTATTTCGGTACCATTCGTCATTATATGAATTATTTTCAACTTTTTAGTGAATGAATGCTATTACATTTGAAGTCGGTTACTATTTTTTTGTTAAAAGTTTATTTTGTTTCACATTAGTGTTGACGGGTTAAGTTGTGAAATATGGGTAGTTCTTTTAAAAGCGCTGTTCTGTAAATATGTGCTATCACCTATTGAGGAGTTCATAAAGATGAAACGAATATTCGGCATCTATTCGGTATTCGGCCTATTCAGGCATTTTTTTAATATTCGGTATTCGTCTGAATAGTAGATAGACGGTATTTGGCCGAATACATATTTGGTAAGATGGCAGAAAAACTTGTATTTATTCACTACAATCTGCTATATAAATAAATGAAAACAAAAACACATTTTAATCAGAAAGTATATATTTGGAAAGTTGGCAGAAAAACTTGTTTTATTCACTTTTTTTCCTTTTCCACCTCGCGAAATATTGAATTTACACAGCAAACACAAAGCAAACTTAGTATCTTCACTACAAATCTCGAAATATTTCCAAATGAACGAGTTTTTATTAATTATTGAATCCATTTTCAATTGTTCGTTGTAAAAAACTTGTATTTAACAAAAACAAACACAAATTGCGATCACAAAAGTAAAAAACACAAATACAGTGCGCTCAAAAATGAGCTTTTCTCCGCCACCCCGTCGCCCCCACGTGCCCCCGCAACGGGATACGAGTGTACGCGCAAAATGCAGGACCGAATATTTGGTGTTTCGGCATTAAGCGCCGCCGAATATTCGGTATTTGGTATTCGGCCAAATCATTATTCGTTACATCTCCAGTTTATAGTGATGAAGCCAGGATCGAAGGTCAAGTGGGTATTCTGATAAGTTCTACGTAATATCCTTTAATCAGCACCCTAACACAGTCATTGTCGCAATCTCGAGTTATGTGCTTTCATCCGCTGAGGAGTTCTAGGGTAATGAGGCCAAGATTGAAGGTCAGGTGGAAGAATGTCGAATTTTAAGTCATACCTTGCAATCAACATCTTAGTACAAAGCGACTACCTCGATCTTGAGAGGCATGCTGTCATTTTATGAGGAGTTCTACTGCCTATATCTAAAGGCCTTTATCAGATCATCACCAAACTCAAATTAGAACCTACCTGAAAGCACATTCTTACAAACAAACAAAAAATCATTCAAATCGGTTTAGAAATGACGGAGCTATCGAGTAACAACACGATAAAAAAATAAAAAAATAAACAGTTGAATTGAGAACCTTCTCCTTTTTCGAAGTCGGTTAAAAATTCTTCAGTAAATAACATGTGAAAAAACTCTTTCCAAATTACATTATGAATATTACGATGAAGGAAGAGTGCTACCTGCCGAGTCTGCCGACCAGCCTGACAGAGGGCCACTCCCTCCAACTGGATATGTAGGGTTACCACACGGTAGAAATATCACAATTTATATTTATAAAATCTCATCATCAGTGGAAGACTAGTATGTGATTGCAATATTGCATGATTGTGATTGTAATCAGTATGTGATTACCTGTTCTGCTTCCTCCTGTTTGAATAATATATAAGTAGTTACATATAACGAGAGTACGTATTATAGAGCATATTTGATTATTTATTTTCACAACTTAATCATACAAAAGATTTTTACAGTGTTTGGGGACTCATTTAAGTAAGGAATTTCCTTGTAATAGGAGACCCCGCATTACAATATAATTACATTAACAAGTTGAGATGAATATTTGCAAAGTAAAGTTAATTTAGCAGTAAGTAGTTACAAGTAGGGATTCTGAAGCAAGCTTTTGACAAAAATTTTACAATACAAGCTTAGCTAACTTAGCTAACTTATTATCATTGATGTGATGTTTTTGTTGTGATGAATATTAGCACGTAGTCCGTGCTTTAACCTTTTCAGTCTTGAGAATGTATTTCTTAAGATATTAATGCAAATTTTATATTGGGATATGATAGAGGTGAGAATAGATGATTTCTGTAGAAAAAAATCCGTTAAAAGCTCCGGGAAATATTACAGGTATCAAGGACTCAAATACTGTTTGAAATAAGTAGCTCAGGGTACCATTGTATATTAGTAACATTTAAATGATTTGTTAGCAGTTTTCATTATTTCCCGATTCTCGTACTTTTGGAACATTTGATGCAAGACATAGTCATCTAGATGGGTATTAAGGGTCCGTTTCGCCAAACATGCTCTCGCGTTTGGACAATTTAGCATAGTAAAACAAAATATTTTTAATAAATAAAATTTGTGTAGGTAGTTAAGGGGTTGAACTACATTGTAATTTTTCAGATTTGACACAAGCATCACAATCATTGAGAAAAAAAATCGGAAAGATCAGTAAAATCACGGAAAACGTAATTTGGCTTTGTAACTAGTATGATCAGTCTACTGATCTAACTATAAACTAAAATATTTTTTATAGAGCAAAGAAATGAAAGTAGCCTTTACAGATTTTTATTATTTTTTATTTCTTTTCGTTATTTTAAAAGAAATACTCAAACATTCTACATTTTTCCTGTACAGAAAAATTACGCAAAAAGAATTTGGAAAGTTTGTGTATTTCTTTTTAAATAACGAAAGGAAAAAATTTTAATATTTTATATGAATCACTTATTATACTTTGAACTATTTACGTAAAAAAATATATTTCAATTTGACACAAAAAAAAATTTTTTTGTTCTGTTTGCAACGCTAAATAAAATTTTTCGTGATTTTAGAGATCTTTCCGATTTTTTTTCCCGATGCTTGTGATACTTGTGTGAAATCTGAAAAATTATAATGTAGTTCAACTCCTTAACTACCTACACAAATTTTATTTGTTGAAAATATTTTGTTTTAATATGCTAAATTGTCCAAACGCGAGAGCATGTTTGGCGAAATGGACCCAAGGCCCTACGCATCCAACACAATAATCGTATTAAGTAATTTTGAACTCAATGATATTGTCAGAAAGTCTACATTAGAACGCTCGGTTCTTGCGCTGCGAGCACGCATAATCAGTGAATTTGCGAGGTTTTTCTGGAATTTCTGAAAAAGTATTGAGAAATAAATAAAAATGGGTCTTTAAGTGTCTTTAGATATCTGTAAAAAAAATTCAGGAAAAGTTTTAACTCTCTCCGTTGAACACCTTTGCTATAAACACATTTATTCGCAATTTGACGAGCTTACTTTGTGATTTTTTTCTATCGAGTGAAGTTAACTCAATCACGTTTTTAGATCAACTTGTGTTTAGAGTATATCCTCTATTGTAACATATATTTAACTTGTATTTGAATGAGATATTGAACTGACAATATTATTTAAACAAAATGCTCAATTTGGAATGGCAGGGCCTTAAGGCGATTACCTTCTCTAAATTAGCAGCTCGATGTTTGTCGGTACGAATATCGACGGAAACGATATTAAAATAACGTTCATATCAGCGCGCAATGCATTGTGGTTGCTACGACGCTCGCTGCGTCCTTGACAGGGCGAAATACAAGAAAATAATACTTTTCACATGGACGTGATTGTTCGCAATATATAACTTTAAACTCTTGCGTTTCGTACACATCTTCTTCTTCTTCTTCTTCTTGGTGGGCTCGGTTTCCGCACCTAGTCTCTTACTTGGACCTTTGTGCGTGGAAAGTGTGGAGCTGGCTATTCCAGCCAGCCCAGCTCTCGCCAGAATCCCAAGAGGCGGCCTAGGTCGCCACAGGATTGGCGAAGCGTCCCCGGTTCACCGAGGATCTTAGCCCGTTGTGTGCTGACGCCTACACAGTCTATCGTCACGTGGGTCGGCGTTTCTTCGGTCTCCATACAAGCTCTGCATAGAGGACTGTCTGTCAGACCTATATTATAGAAATGTCTGTTGAGGTTACAATGTCCCGTAATTAGCCCTACCATCATGCGAAGGTTCAGCCTATTGAGACGAAGTAGTTTCTTTGTCAGGCGACGGTCCACGGTTGGTAGAACCGCTTTCGTCTGTCTACAAGTTGTCATACTTGCCCATCGTTCAGCATGTTGAGAGCTGGTTCTCTCACGCAGCCAGGTTCGTATCTGGTTAAAGGGCAAGGGAACCAGTGGCTCAGCACCTACCGGTTCCATTTTTGCACCTTCCTTTGCCAGTTCATCTGCCGCGTCATTGCCCAGCGATCCGCTGTGTCCTTTTATCCACTGGAGGGTGACTTTATTGTGTCGACTTACCTCTTCCAGTTGATTTAGACACTGTAGTATTAGCCCAGAGTTAACAATAGTCTTGCTTAGGGCTCGTAGTACCGCCGTGCTGTCAGAAAGTATACGAATGTTGAGGCCTTTAACTTCCCTTCTGAGCACCGCGCTTGTGGCCAGGATAATTCCTACGCATTCCGCTTGGAAAATCGTATTGTGCTTACCCAAGGCTGTTGACCTGTGAATGTTAAGTTCAGCTGAGTACGCTCCGGCCCCAGTACCCACCTTTGTTTTGGATCCATCCGTATATATCCTTACCTCATGGATATTAGAGTGATCTGCTGTTTCCTCAAATAGTTGGACGTTGTACTGTCTATTAAAGACATGCTTTTTAGGTATTCTGTCACACGGTGCGTCCATCATGGGTTGGTGGGACACGGCCAACTCAAGAATGCGCGTGTGTGGTGCCCTGTCATCGCTTTTCCACTGTCCAGCCGCCCTGAGTCTGAACGCTGCAACCGCCGCCTCCTGTTGTATAAACAGGTGTAGCGGTGGGATGTCCAAGATGGTCTCAAGGGCCGCGGATGCCGTGGTTCGCATGCAGCTTGTGGTAAGCATGCAAGCGTGCCTTTGAAATTTTTCCAGGTCTTTCTGTACATAGCCGGCGTCCGTCCTAGGCCACCAGACGACGGCACCGTACGAGACCATTGGTCTTATCACTGCTTTGTATAGCCATAGCATTATGTTTGGGCGTAGTCCCCATTTTTTGCCCATCATGCGTTTGCACTGCCATAGTGCTATGGTTCCCTTTTTCAGTTTGTTGTTCATGTGTTTTGTCCAATTCAACTTGTTGTCAAGTATCATTCCTAGGTATTTGACTTCAGTTGATATGGTTAGTTCAGTGCCGAAAAGTTTCGGTAGTCTCATGTTCGCCAGTTTTCTCTTATTGGTGAACAGGACTAACTCGGTTTTTTTCGGATTCACTGTTAGTTGGTACTCTTCGCACCTTTTTTCAACGACTTTGAAAGCACTCTGCATTAACTCGCAGAGTGTTCCTTCGAATTTCCCATTGATGAGAATAGCAAGGTCGTCGGCATAGCCTATCGTGTGATAGCACCTCTCGTTGAGGCGTCGGATTAGATCGTCTGCCACGATGTTCCAGAGCAGCGGTGATAGGACGCCTCCTTGTGGGCAGCCTTTAGCAACCACAGCTCTGGTAGTGCCATTCACATTTAGTTGCACAGCTCTCAGCTTAAGCATGTTGTCTATCCACCCGCGTAGTGTTGGTTCGACATCATACTTGAGAAGGGCATGGTTCGCATCTCCTAATCCTGATACGCTTTTTATAGAATGATTGGGCTTTTCTGTACTCGTCCCAATCTACCTCGTTTCTGGTGTTCATGGCTCTGTTGAATAAGCGCCTGGACTTATGCCGGAGCCGTTCGAGTTCAGGTCCCCACCAGTGACATTTCGAATTTTCAGAAGATTGCGTCACTAGTGGGCAGGCATTTTGGTAACATGTGTTAATGCTTTTTGTTAGTATTTTAACATTGGCCTCAATGTTGCTAGCTGATGTCCTCATATCCTGAAAGTTCATCTTCCACAGTTCTTCTTTCAGAAGACCCTTGTACCTTGCGATGTTCGTTTTCCTCGGGTTACGTCTAGGTAGGGGTCTTTCTGCGTGGACACCTAGTTTGTAGCAGATTCGCCTGTGGTCCGAGAAAGAGGGCTCCTCAGACACATGCCATTCGGTAACTAGCTTTGCGGCCGTCTCCGTGGCTAGGGTGATGTCTACTATTGTTTGAAATCTGGAGGTAACAAAAGTTGGTTTAGAGCCCTTGTTAAGGACCGTAAGATTAGTCGAGAAAAGATAAGATACTAGGTCCTCACCTCTCTTGTTGGGAGTCTCGCTTCCCCAGATGGGGTGGTGACAGTTAGAGTCTGCTGACACGATCAAGTCCAGGCCACTTTGCTCGCAGTGCTGTATCAGGTCTACTAGCTCCCTAGTGGGCACCTCCTCGTCACCAGGAAGGTAGACAGACGCCAGCACCACGGTTGCCCTGTCTCCCCCACAGGCCTGAACTTCGAGCCTGATTGTCGTCAGATCTCTGGAACAGAACTGTGTTAGAGGCACGGCATTCAAGTGGCGTGGGACGTAAATGCATGTCCGTGGGCTTTGCACGGAGGTGTTAAGATATAACTTACCTCCGATATTGCCAAGGCCACATATTCTATCAGCCCTGATCCACGGTTCCTGGATCAGGGCGATAGTTTGTTTGTTAACCTCCAGCACGCGGCGCAGAGTGGCTACTGCCACCTGCTTGTGCTGGAGGTTCGTTTGTATGACGTTAGTCGGAGGAGAGGCGGGGAGAGGATAATCGAACTTCGAAATCCACTGAGTCCCCGTTGCAGTTCCACTTCCATCCTGCCACTGCTCCCCTCCGTCGGCACCTCACCCTGTTGAGCGGCTACGGTGATGGTCTGACGCATGGGTTCCTCCGACCCTTTGCTGGGGTCGGGAATAGGGTCTGCCTCCGTAGCCACTGGCGCTGACGATTCTTCGGGAGCGGTATCTTGCAAACCTCTCGGACCGAAGAATCTGACATACACCGAGCCTAACCCGAAGGTGACCCGGCGGTCTCTTGCCATCAGAGCCGGTATTTCCGACCGAGGTATACCCAGGCTTAAAAATATACCGGGTCTCTCGGCCGGAGCCGTGTGCACTTCCATGTTATACATGGACCAGCTGTCAACTTTTAGCCATTTTTTATTTTGCATGGCCAGCCAGGTCTGTATTTCGGAAGGCGTTTTATCCGTCACCTCAGGAATAAACATCCCACATTTTACTTTGGGTGTTAGCTCCTTTACGCTGACGACCTCATAGCTCGTACCTGGGTAAGGCGGCTTCAGCGTCGCTACGGTGCGTTTCAGCCAGGCCAGAGACCCGTCATCCTCGCACCATAGTTTGAGGACGCCTGCATTCCAGCTAGGGCGTCCCCGGAACGACGGTACATCCATGATGTTTGAGCTGGCAGCCTCTGAGCAGATTTCTCCTACTTTCGTTAGGAGTTCTGTCTAAAGCTGCCGAGCTGCTTCCTCCGAAAGGTCATGACTGGGGCTGATCCTGACCGCCACGCACAGATGCGACTGCATGGCTTCTGCGTATGACGATGCAGAATCTTTGCCCTGGTCTACCCTGACTCGTTTGGCGTCGCTCCTTGGAGAGACGGTGTCATCAAGACGGTCCTGGCGTCGGCGCTTTGCCAAACGTGGCTCATTGGGCCTTCCAGGTGCCGTCTCATGGCCATCTCCAGGGGCGCCATCCCGAGCCTTATGGAAGACCGGCTTGCCCTTCTGCCCTTTACGGCCCACTTCTCTGGCTGGCATGGCCTTGTTGGCCTCGCCGTGGCTAGAGGCGCTGCTTGTGGGACCAGGGAAGCCTTGCTTTTTACCCTGTGACTGGGCAGCCTTCTCACTGAATGGCTTTGGTTTCCCCGTGCCTCCACCCGGCCGCCCGGACCCAGCGAGTCCCGCCTTGGGCTTGTTGTCCCTTGACGAGAAGTCAGCTGAGGCCTGGGCCTGCTGTGTGGAGCCCCGGGGAGGGGCCATAAGCGCACTCGTTCCAGGTGTCAAGTCAGCGGGTGTTGCTGAGGCATCTCTGGTCTGTTGCTGTGTTTTGTTACTGTCAGTTGCTTCCCGGTCGCGCTTAGCGCGCCTCCAGCGATTCCGCCTGTTATTGCGGCCTGACTGCTGTACGGGTTGGTTGCCCTGTTGGCTAACGGACCCTTGTTGTTGTTGGCCTCCGGCTACAACGTTGCCACGTTGTTTGCCTTTCGGCTGTTTGGGTTTTTTGTTTTTATTGGAGACCATCTGCCATGAGCTTACAAAGCTTTGTGGCTGTATGGCCTCTGCTAGAGCGCTAAGGTCTAGCGCTTTAGACGGTGGTTTGCTGGCACCGCTGTCAGTTTTTGTGTTTTTCCCGTTTTCCATTTTTTTATAGGCCGTTAAAATTCATCTCTACGAGTCCCCACCCATCTCGGAGCCCACAACGTTGGGGGAATCACCCTATGATGACACCAGGAAATCCTCGCAGAGATATAGGCCCCCTGTCCAAAAACCTGCCTAGGTGGGATAGACCTAGGAGCCTTGCAGGTTTGACGTAGCGGAGTTGTATACGAGACGGATGAGCATAAGAATGCACCAGCTAGCTGGGCTAAGTGTGCGGCTGCAAGAGACCTGGGATGGATCAATCGCTCACCGCACACCCCGTACACTGCCGTCTGCATACCCCTCCGCCCAGGAGCCTCGCCCGTCTCAGCTTAGTTCGCCGAGGCCGGGGTATTCCGATTACCACACGGCTTGCTACACCGTGGGCGCCGTTTGTGGTGGTACGCTGGACCAAAGAGGGCGTGTTGCCGCAAACGAACTCTGACCCGGAACGTAATTGGCTCAACCCTCCAGGCTACCTTTGCACCACCTGCGGCGTTCTACTGCGCACGGAATGAAACATTGTAGCCTCTACACCTGAAAGATGTAGGGGCTGCAACGTAGCGCAGGAGTCTCGGCCTCCGGGTCATGTGAGGGGTGCGGCCCTGCACCCGTTTGTGTTGTTGATACAGTGTTTGTGTAGTGTTTATGTCTGGCTGTAAATGTTTGTGAGGGTTATTGTAAGGAGTTTATGTTGTGTCGGCTTGATCCTTTGGCCTAACCAACAGGCAGACTCATTCCCTGTTGGAGGTAAAGCCAGTGCCTCAGTTTGTTCGGGCGCATGGCTGTGAGTGGACATTCTGGTACCAGTGTTTGGTTGGTGCCAGAATGCTCACGGGTCGGCCCTCCTCCTTTCAGGCTGAGGCTATACAGATATTGATTGTCCCCCGGGTGAAAGAGGTAGACCCATGGTATATGGGAGTACCCCCTCCCTCCGAGGTGCATCACCCTACATAGCCTCACCCTTAACCGGGCTTGGGACCGGCACCATACTGGCCCTTGTAGGCCTACATCTGGCTGCTGGCACAAGGGAGAGAAAGCGTGCAGAAGAAAGAACAAAGCAGCAGTGCAAAGCATACAAAAGCAAGCATCGAGGCGGAGTTGTTTCGTACACATTATAATATATATAATCGAGTCTACCGCGATCAATTTTTACCTTTTTTACGAAAAGGGGACACCCGACGTTTCGAGACAGTTGCATGTCTCGTGGTCTACGGGAAACTGGCAAGTATGGCGAGGCGCAGTGATGAGATGCAGGTGACGACCGAAGTATTTTTCTTTTACCCGCATAAACACTTTAGTCTTTAAAATTAATTGTTATCTAATTCACGCACGGCACACAACACTCACAGTATCCGGAGATGCACTAAGAGAAGAAACCCGCGACTTAAATTTCCCAATAACTGGACTCCATGTGGGAGACAATTTGAAACCATCTTCCCGATTGAAATTATTTGGATGTTTCTTGATTTCAATCGCTTCACGCACAATTCTAGGGTAGTAATGGCGATCAGTGGAGAGAATTTTCGGGTTATGCGGTTCTATCCATTAGATAGAATTAGATAACAATTAATTTTAAAGACTAAAGTGTTTATGCGGGTAAAAGAAAAATACTTCGGTCGTCACCTGCATCTCATCACTGCGCCTCGCCATACTTGCCAGTTTCCCGTACACCACGAGACATGCAACTGTCTCGAAACGTCGGGTTTCCCCTTTTCGTAAAAAAGGTAAAAATTTATCGCGGTAGACCCGAATATATATATTATAAGGTGATTGTTCGATTGAATAATCCTATGTTATATTTATAGCTATCAAGTTTATCTATTTATCAAAGCATAAATGAATTAAATCGACTAAGCCGCTTAGGAGCAGTAGGGAATTCAAGCCAAAAAACATCACGTAGTTGAATTTTTTTTTTCATATGGATGTTTTGGTGGTATGAAAAAGAAAAATGTTGCATATGTTGTCTAAGAGTTTTAAATTCACAATACATTTTTTCAATATTTTTGATTTGGCCATAAACGAGGAGTAGGCTGTAGAAAGTACCCATTTGGCGATACTGAGCGCCTTAAGGAAGCCAAAAGCGTTACTGAACTTTCAAATTACTCTTAAAATGCTTTAGCTTGTTATTTGAATTAACAATGGTCTTCTTTCTAAGAAGGAGAGATATAAAAAATATGTTTATCAAGAAAACTTGAGGAAGATTAATAACTTATGTCCTGACTTCCAGCCCCACAGCATGGTAAGCGTCCCTAAGCGACCTGGTTTCTGAACTAAAATAAAGTTAGTACTTACTCCCGCCAAAACTTTTATACTCATAAACTCATCAAAAATCACTCCTATTGCAAGCAAATAAGGGTCATATAAGGTCTCAGACTTAGGAGATGTTTCGCGATACGGGGCACGACCTTTGACACCTTAATTATGTTAGTTTCGAACTATATCCACCTGCTTTCATTAAACTTGAATGTGATGCATGTCATACTTTGGGTGGGTTTGCTAATGCCGGAATTAGGCGATTAAGGGGCTCCACCATGGTAAACATCAGTTTTGCATTGGATTTAGTTTCATCAGTGAAGTTGATAAAAATTTGAAAAAAATATGGCGTTTTTTTAACTCAAGACAATTATTAATAGCACTTTATAAATAAACATACTTGCAATCTTCTTTTAATTATAATACTTTTAGAAAAGCATGAATTTCACGAAAAAGCCGATTCAGTTTCCATATTTCAAAACCATTTAAAACGAAGCCAACACACGCAGATACTTATCGTGGCCTCAGATTAGAGCAGGATACACAATTAAAAAACAAAAGCGTTAGAGCAGGACTGAATTTTAGTCTTCCCTTAAGTCTTCACCCAATGCCAAGGACCTTGAACTTAGTAACTTTATAACCATTTTACACAGTAACTTTATAATTTTTAATAGAAGAAACATACATAGTAATCTACATGATACAAATAGTGATGTGGTTTTTCTGAATTATATTTTAATATACAAAAGTGAAGCAAGAAAATTCGAAGTTTATTCTTATTTCTCGATTTTTTGTCTTCGTAACTTGTAACAATATACATAACAGCTGCAGTTTTTATCGAAACAGTATAAAAATTTATAAACTTCTACACCAAATCATAGAAAATGATATGGTATTCTCAGTTCTTGGAAATTCATTTTATTTTTCATAAAATTAATAAAAATCACACTATTTTCGCACTTGTCAGCCGCAGCGACTGACGTAACAGCCATGTTGGAGTGCGAGCTGATACGAACTTTATTTTAATATGGTTTGGTTCGAAATTTCAACCACCACGAATCAGGTTGCTAATTTTTCTTTTGACGCGACACGGCAGGCGATTAAGCCATAATTTGAAACAGTCAATTTGCGTTAAATTAGTGTAGGTTTACACGGTCACGGTCTTTAAGACTGTACATGAGCCTGAACAACGCCAGACTTTCGAGGATTCGTTTAAAGAAACTCTGAGACTCTTTGTATAAAAAAAAATATGTTTGATTTATTTATGTTTTATCATGGGATTCTACTTATAAACAATGTATTAAGATTTATATTATTGTCAAAAAAAAAACGTTTACCACCTTAATTTTTTTTGTTTTCAAACGTTCGTTTCAAGAACGCGGTTAATAAATCGTTAATAAATAGAAATATGAAAGGATTCTACTTAAATCCAATATTTTTTACTCAAAGTATTTAAGTATTAGCTAAAAACAAACCAATTTGTTGTTTCGCTGCGTATTACGCGTCCAAGATAAACAGGCCAATGAGCCAACATATAATCGCCTCTGTCAAAAGCAAATAAGGTCTCTGCCATTGGACTTATTGTGATGGATAGGTAATAAAATAAGTTGCCAGGGTAGGCCATCCTCTTAAGAGAATTACCGTGTTGCTTCTTGTATAAAAAGGACCCTTGCAAGGAGTTCCACATCTCGGCTGTATAGAGATATACCTATATAGTATCTTACCTTCTTTCTGAAGATAAAGATGCTTCAAAGCCGATTCAAAACTCTCTCGAAAGATCTATCAGGTGAATAACGTGCTACGTGCCATCCGCAAATATTTTAAAGAGGAGATGAAATTTTAAAAGGATTTCTTATCTGATCGAAACTTTGCATGATTTGGAGTTTTCGATAGAGATTTTAATTTTCTTTTTCAAATTATTCATCTCAAGGCAGGTGACTTCTTTACACACTGATAAAATATACCTATATTTTTTTAAGGGCATTGGTGACCCAGGATTGAGCACCTCATTTTGCATCAAGTAGAACAACAGAATATCACGCGCTCTCGAAAAACTGAGATTTAATTCAAAAAGTCGACTTCTAGTAAAAGTTACAAAAGATTTTATTTACGGTAAATAAATTAATAAAATGACGCAGTTTGTTCAAATCTTATTCATTAACTTTAGAAGTAGTATATTTATTGATAAATATGCGTATCCTCATTATTGCAACAAATAATCATCTAAAATCTGTATTTATATTTGCATCATCGTACATGAGCCTAGAGCATGAACAAGGCCTGAAATTCGAGGATTCGTTTGAAGAAATTCGAACTCTTCTTGTGTTGAAAAAAAATATATTTGATTTATTGATCTTTTATCTAAGGATTCTATTTATAAACAAAGTATTAAGATTTATACTTTTGTCAAAAAAAAAATTCCACACTTTTTTTTGTTTTTATACGTTTGTTCCAAGAACGTGGTTAAGAGATCAACTTGTTTTTTTTTTTTTTTTTCGAATAATAGGTAATAGAAATATGAAGGGATTCTATTTAAATACATTATTTTTTTTCTCTACAAAATATTTCAGTATTAGCTAAAAACACACCAATTTGTTGTTTCGCTGCGTGATCATTAGTATTACGCGTCCAAGAGGCCAGTGAGCTAACATATAATCGCCTCTATCAAAAGCAAATGAAGTTTTTGCCATTGGACTTATTGTGCTAGACGGGTAATAAAAAAAAGTTGCTAGGGTAGGCCATCCTCTTAACACTGTTGTTTGTCAGTCAGTTCTGGGAGAGACCGCCTCTATGGTCTAGTGGTTGGAGTACTCGACTACAAATCCGAAGGTCACGGGTTCATATCCCGTACATTTGTGTCCGGTCTGCGTGCTTTGGAAGGCACATTAAGGCTGCGTATAAACCTGGACAAATTAGTGATTTTGCCCCCGCATCCCCGCACCTCAACTGTTTGCGCGACCGGCCGTCACCGGCCGCGAGCGCTATTTCTTAGCTCTCACGAGCGGTGTGGATCCGCGGTCATTAACCCGTGCACGTGCTAGTTTTCAATAATAAGTATAATGCATCTACGATGTATAAAATTCAACCCAGTTGATAAAACGGTTTGTTCGCAATGGCATTTTTTTGCGTAATTGTGTTTGCATCTAATTTTTATAATTCAAAATTTTATTTTTCGAAAGTCATACTTGCAAAGATAATGATAACGATGATGATACAACGATACGTTGATACAACGATACGTCGATACGCCGATACGTCGATACGCCGATACGTCGATACGACGATACGTCGATACGGGGATACGTCGATACAACGATACGTCAATACACCGATACGTCGATACGGGGATACGTCGATACAACGATACGTCGATACGCCGATACGTCGATACGTCGATACGTCGATACGGGCATACGTCGATACAACGATACGTCGATACGCCGATACGTCGATACGGGGATACGTCGATACAACGATACGTCGATACGACGATACGTCGATACGGGGATACGTCGATACAACGATACGTCAATACGCCGATACGTTGATACGTCGATACGGGGATACGTCGATACAACGATACGTCGATACGCCGATATGTCGATACGTCAATACGTCGATACGGGGATACGTCGATACAACGATACGTCGATACGACGATACGTCGATACGGGGATACAACGATACGTCGATACGCCGATACGTCAATGCGCTGATACGTCGATACGACGATATGTCGATACGGGGATACGTCGATACAACGATACGTCAATACGCCGATACGTCGATACGGGGATACGTCGATACAACGATACGTCGATACGCCGATACGTCGATACGACGATACGTCGATACAACGATACGTCGATACAACGATACGTCAATACGCCGATACGTCGATACGTCGATACAACGATACGTCGATACAACGATACGTCGATACGCCGATACGTCGATACGTCAATACGTCGATACGGGGATACGTCGATACAACGATACGTCGATACGACGATACGTCGATACGGGGATACGTCGATACAACGATACGTCGATACGCCGATACGTCGATACGACGATACGTCGATACAACGATACGTCGATACAACGATACGTCGATACGCCGATACGACGATACGTCGATACGGGGATACAACGATACGTCGATACGCCGATACGTCAATGCGCTGATACGTCGATACGTCGATATGGGGATGCGTCGATACAACGATACGTCGATACGCCGATACGTCGATACGGGGATACGTCGATACAACGATACGTCGATACGCCGATACGTCGATATGACGATACGTCGATACAACGATACAACGATACGTCAATACGCCGATACGTCGATACGACGATATGTCGATACGGGGATACGTCGATACAACGATACGTCAATACGCCGATACGTCGATACGTCGATACGGGGATACGTCGATACAACGATACGTCGATACGTCGATACGACGATACGAGGATACGACGATACGTCGATACAACGATACGTCGATACGACGATACGTCGATACAACGATACGTCGATACAACGATACGTCAATACGCCGATACGTCGATACGTCGATACAACGATACGTCGATACAACGATACGTCGATACGCCGATACGTCGATACGTCAATACGTCGATACGGGGATACGTCGATACAACGATACGTCGATACGACGATACGTCGATACGGGGATACGTCGATACAACGATACGTCGATACGCCGATACGTCGATACGACGATACGTCGATACAACGATACGTCGATACAACGATACGTCGATACGCCGATACGACGATACGTCGATACGGGGATACAACGATACGTCGATACGCCGATACGTCAATGCGCTGATACGTCGATACGTCGATATGGGGATGCGTCGATACAACGATACGTCGATACGCCGATACGTCGATACGGGGATACGTCGATACAACGATACGTCGATACGCCGATACGTCGATACGACGATACGTCGATACAACGATACGTCGATACAACGATACGTCAATGCGCTGATACGTCGATACGACGATATGTCGATACGGGGATACGTCGATACAACGATACGTCAATACGCCGATACGTCGATACGTCGATACGGGGATACGTCGATACAACGATACGTCGATACGTCGATACGACGATACGTCGATACAACGATACGTCGATACAACGATACGTCAATACGCCGATACGTCGATACGTCGATACAACGATACGTCGATACAACGATACGTCGATACGCCGATACGACGATACGTCGATACGGGGATACGTCGATACAACGATACGTCAATACGCCGATACGTCGATACGTCGATACGTCGATACGGGGATACGTCGATACGCCGATACGTCGATACGTCGATATGTCGATACGGGGATACGTCGATACAACGATACGTCGATACAACGATACGAGGATACGACGATACGTCGATACAACGATACGTCGATACAACGATACGTCGATACGCCGATACGTCGATACGCCGATACGTCGATACGACGATACGTCGATACGGGGATACGTCGATACAACGATACGTCAATACGCCGATACGTCGATACGTCGATACGTCGATACGGGGATACGTCGATACGCCGATACGTCGATACGTCGATATGTCGATACGGGGATACGTCGATACAATGATACGTCGATACAACGATACGTCGATACGACGATACGTCGATACGGGGATACGTCGATACAACGATACGTCGATACGCCGATAAGTCGATACGCCGATACGAGAATACGTCGATACGCCGATGGTGATGGTGAGGTAAGGTTTTGTTAGTCTCCCAGAGGGGTAGGCAGCTAGGCAGAGACTACAGATTTCCATCTGCTACGATCCAGACACAATCTTTCGCCTCTTCCACATCCATCAACCATATTTATTGTGATATTAAATTGTAAGCTAAAAAAAATACCTCAGACGAAAAACATAGCGATATTCATTAGTCCATTGAGACAACCTTTAGTTCAACATCTTTATTAAAACATGACCTATCTACTTATTTTGTTAAGTAATGGCGTACCTTTGCGTTACTTTCATCCACTGCTTTATTTTCACTCGTAAAACATTTTTATTCCATTTTTTACATTGGTTGCATTTATTTCCCATGTTTCAAATTACGAGATTTATTTAAATTACGAAACCGGGATGTCGAGAGCGCAAAAACGTAGCCCTCCCGTCTCAACGGAGCGATCACAACTGACCGACGGGTGAGTGACGAAACAAAGCATGGAACAAAAAGCGCGTGCGACCGAGATATCTTGTCGCCGCCTTGTCTCAGAATAAATCGACGTAAGCGCCAATTCTTAGATGTTAAATTAAATGAAAACGAAACAGAATTATTCAAAATCCCCGTGCAATTATACGGGGTCATTTGTTTTCTTATTTTTAATACAAATTTCAAGGCAAACTGTTTTAAGAAAGGTCCTTTAACACTCGAAAAACATGAAATATAGAGGTAACTTCGTAATTTTTTTCTATCGAGCGAACTTAAAGCTTTTGCGTTTTTGCTTCTGCACGAATATCAGCCCTATAGTCTATTATCTATATTATTTTTATTAAACCGATTGACCAAGTTACACAATGTTTTATGCTCATTTGAAATTGTGCATCTGACATTATACCGACCCTTAAACTGTGGGTCCAATTTGTGCCCGAAGAACTCACCGCCCATCAAGTTGGGACGTTATGATCGTCGGTGAAGGGCGGTTGTACGAGTGTGGACTGATACTTGCATTTGACAGTCCACACAGGATTCATGTCGTGACGATTCATATTTTTCTGGGTGACAGCCTACTATAAGGCGATATGTTAAAATTTTAGCGTCCCTGTCATTCCATATGCGAAAAAACCCTCAGTGCGAGAGGGACAGATTCGTGGAAAAGTAGCAAAAATCGGTTTTTTAATAATATAAAATGTACTAACGTTGCTATCAAAATTTCTTTTAACCAGGTCCTGTTAAAACCCATCTAATAAAATATAGTTGCAGTCCATTTATGTCACTCCAAATTGTTAAACCAAGAGAATTGGTGTCGAAAAATACCTCATTTCAATAAATATTTGTATCAAGCCGAATTTCTCCAATCGCGTTTCTGTTGAACAGATATCTAGAAAAAGATTCCTAAAATAATATACTATTTCATCAAAATAATACATTATTTACTAGAGTAAATATGCAAGTTTTAAAAGTGTCTATTTTTTTTCCATAGCGCCTTAACATTTGACAGCACACCTAAACTGTGTTTTCGAGTGGGTCTTCGTTACCTTTATAAAGAACTATTTTATTTATTATTTATTAAACTCACACTGTAACATAAATGTACGAGTATATGTAACACTCTGAAAAATGCATTTCCTAGAAGTTCAGGGAAAAGTCAGGGAAAAGTTATTTTACCATCAAAATTGCTAGTTTGCGCTGTTGTATTTTTAAGAAACTTTAAAAAAAGTTTAAATTCGTTTAGTTCATTCATACTTAGTCTATGGTTCATTGAACACTAGTTTTGCATAAATCATTCCGTGAATCTCAGAACCGTGAATATACATTTTTTTTTATTTTCGTTTTTCTTATTTTTGTTCATAATGATATGGCATTACTACTACAAAAAAAAAACAAAACGGCAGGTAAGTATTTCTTATTTTTTATTTTTGTTTTTATATTAGCGTTTTTCTTATTTTTGTTCATAATGATATTTCATTACTACTACAAAAAAGAAACCAAAACGGCAGGTATTTATTTAATGAATACTACAGAAAATATAATTGAAGTAGACACACATATAGAAAATTTACATTTTTACTAGCTTTTTAAAGGAAAAAACACCTGAAGAAGTAAACTTAAAAAACCTGTATCACAGTAATATTTTGCTATCGGGCGTTTCCGGTGCCGGTGGGTTGTGATTTGTGGAACCTACTTGTCAAATTCCAAGTTTGCAGACTTTGTAATTTCGTGATAAATGAGTGTGCACGTGGTATTTCTCTTTTAAATACACACCAGCTGTTGCTCGCGACTTCGTCTGCATGGAAGAAGATAGTGCATGCGGCCACAGTGGGAATCTCGAAATAAAAAGTATCGTATTTAAGTTATCGAACAGTGATCTTTCTTCCTTTTTTCTTTGTAATCCATATCTCACTTATTTTTATTTGCTATTTAACTTTCAACAGCAGAAAAGAAAATTTCAAAAATCTTAAATGACGATTTCTTTTTTTTCCGACACCTGATTTTAATGAAACAAAAGCCTATATTCTTATCCAAATTGAGTTCTGTCCACCTGTGAAAACACATAAAAATCCGTTCAGTAGTTTCGGAGATGTGCGCGAACAAACAAACAAACAGACAGGCAGAAAAGAATTCTAAAAAACGCTGAATTGTGTTATTTTACTCTTTTATAGTCACCCTCTTTCTATTTTTATTACTTTTCTTCAATCTTCAATGTACAGACAAATCGGCTTCTACACTTTTATTACATATATATGTTTTATATATTGATTGATATTGATATTGATTGATGATACGATGACAGCGGGAATAAACTTTATCACTTACTTTTAAAACTTGATATTGTATTGAACTCACCAACAAAGAAGTATTGTACAGACAACAAACGTAATAGGTAACCAGGCCCAACACAAATATTTTAATCCTAAGACCCCCCATGAGGAATACTTTGGTCAATACAGTCATACACATATTATGCACTATTGATTAGGTATTCTTTATCTCATCAAACACTCGTCAGTGGTTCTTGGGATCAAAGTGTTCTTTTGTTCACCATCTGCAATGTAAACTACACATTTGTTTGTTGTTTATTGATTATTATATTTAACAGCTAGTGTTCCTTGGTAATGCCGTAAGGCTAAACCGGTTGGAATAATATAAAGTGATACTGTGAAACAGTACAAGGTACAAGTGTTTTTATCAAGATTGTTCTTTTGTTGACCGTTCTTAAAAACACATGATCTTAGAACTTGAGCTTTTCAACAAATATCTTCAGCTTTATCTTAATGTTACAGTTGAACTCTGAACCGTACAATATCGCAAGAAAAAACACCAAATTACACAAGTTGCTGGTTACCTGCTACAACGTATTGCGTAGTCTTACCTTTATTCTTTACTGAGTATAAATGAGGTCTCATTTCTGTACGTTCGTGTAAAGAAAGCAACAAACAATATCAATCTTTCAGCCTCTAGGGGTTTGCTTGCTTTCAGGTAGATATTTTCTGATTGATTGACAGTAGAATTTTGTAAGAAACCACGGTGTTTTACCACAGTATACGCCACAAGCGGGGGCTCCTTTCATGCATCTATATTTTTTTTCTATTTTCTTTCATTAAGAGCACCGTGTTCGCCCGAACTCCAAAAAAGCGCTCATCGCTGATAATAGTCTTATTTATTCATAAAAATTATACTTGCGATTGTCGGCACTTGGTGAAACTTGAAACACATCATTGTTTCCGTTGCTCAGAGCTAGTCAGTGAAATATTTTAATTAATATCTTCCCTTGAAAATGGAGTAAAATCCAAAATACAAGTGTTTTTAACTGAAAATTATTTTATTTATAATTTATATAAAAACGGCCCACCTCAATACGTGTAATGATCGGGAAAGCCGACAAGTTTCAGCAGATTTAGACTGCCTTCATCTGGGCGAGTGAAGACGTTTACGCGACGACGTTACGCCTCACACTTCAAGATTATTCACTCTCAAAATTTATTCATATTTGCCTAAAATTTTAATTTGTGAAACTTATCTCGTACATTAATTTAAGACTTGAAACTCAAACATTTTCCAAAATCAATGGTTACAAGCGTTTAAAAATAAATAATGGAACTTACACTCCTGGACTTTTAAACGCTTGTTACTTTTCTGTGTATTTGATTTTGAAAAATGTTTTAGGTTCAAGTCATAAAATAATTTACGAGATAAGTTTCACAAATTCAAATTTTACGCAAATATTAATTAACAAGGCCATTATCAGAGAAGAGCGCTTAATCGGAGTTCGGGCGACCACGGTACTCTTAACACTATCGATTGGAACTGAACTGCTTCGTTTGTCATAGACTTATTTTTAAGGTTTCATCAAGAAACGGAAAAGCAATATTATTTTCAACAGCAAAGCTGACAAAAGCAGTACCTTAAAGTTTTAAAAAGCAGCGGGTTATGTCAGAGATACAATAGTAAATTATTTAAGGTGATACTTCTCAAGTCACCTCTTTACTTAATCAAATAAATGTCATAAGTCGCCTCTTGGCTTAATCAAGGAGTAAGGAATTAATCACGACCATATAATGTATATCCAATGATTTCAAAAGCTATAATCACATAGACATATCCTAAGTCTATGGTACATCATAATAATCATAGACTTAGGATTCCTAATAATAATATGTCAATGATGAGTGATGGGTGACCGCTATCGAGTATTTTTTTTTTATTATTCCGATCATATGAACATACACCTGTCTTGAATAATATTTTATATCAAATAATGAACGATTAAAAAATGTAATAATCTGTAATTAGAAATCAAATCATATTTTGTCAATAAGCTTTTATTTCCCAAAATTCATTTCACAAAATAATTTCCCGTCAAAGTACTTTTATTTAAATACGAAAATGCCTTGATCTGCGTAATTCTATCGCTCTATAAAAGGTTTGCAAGGACTATCGATCTATATGACTCACGTAAAAATTGCGGATCGTATTTTGAAGTTTTTTTTTCATTGTGAAGTTGGTCACGGAAATGACGTACATACAAGTTCTGAATAGGCCGCCCTATACAATATGCGAACATAGAAGTATTTACTTCAAAAACAACAGAATTACTTCTTGTAAACTTTTCTATTAGGTTCATATTTGGATTACGCGAATATGACCATATCTCACAATTTCGTTCTGAACTTGAGTGGCTCCCTATCCGTCTTCGTCGCAATTCTCATATTCTTTTTTTTCTATACTCTGTTTTATTTAATCCTTTATTTAAAAGACCGCTTTGTGTTTCTTCATACAATGAACAGCCATAATCTGAGGTCATCTGAAAATATTCGCTTAGCAGTGCCAGTGCAAACAATGTGTTTTTATGGGAACTCCTTTACTGTTGAAGCTGTAAATCTGTGGAATGCCTTTCCTCTCACAATACGACGAGCTCAATCATTACAGTCATTCAAAATATTAATCAAACAGCATTATCTTTCTCTTTGATCTTAAAAGTAATAAATTAAAGTAATAAGAAAAGGAATAAATTACGAGGAAGATTTAAAACACGAGCGTAGCAAGTGTTTTAAACGTAACCGAGTAATTTATTGCTTTTACGCCCGTGTATCATACTACGTTTTTCAATGCATAGTGTGAGGAAATGTAAATAAATATAATCTTGTGAACTTTAAATTACAATTGGCTCAAAAGGACTGTATCCAGAGCCGTTAAACAGTGGAAAAAAAAGTATAACATCTATGGTACACAGAAAAGGCTGCAGATTAGCCAACCATTGTAAATAAATAAAAAAAAAAAAAAAATAAAGCCCTAGGGCAAAATAATCGACTTTTTGTTCGGTTTTGATGCATAAAAAGTGGGCCTTTACGAGCACATGCATTGAAAAGTTATTTATATAAAGTATATAATTTGTGTACCTATATAATTGCAGTATAGAAACGCAGAAAGAAAATTAAATCTGGATGTGAGGAGCTCTGAACCGGGATTCGAACCCGGAACCTCTCGCTTACCGGGCGATTGCTCTATCCACTGAGCTATCCAGGTCTCAAAGTAAATCTGGATGTGAGGAGCTCTGAACCGGGATTTGAACCCGGGACCTTACTTGCTCAGTGGTTAGAGCAATCGCCCGGTAAGCGAGAGGTCGCAGGTTTGAATCCCGGTTCAGAGCTCACATCCAGATCTACTTTTCTTTCTGCATTTCTATACTGCAATGATAAAATGTTAATTTATATCTCCTTGCGATAGATAAATCAGCAAGTGTTCAAACATAGAAATTTAATTCTGTCATACATTCGACATGTGAAATGAAAAAATGAAAAAAATGTACTCGTATATAGTTTATTTAATTTATCAATATGTTTTAAAGTGTGTAATTTATTCTATGCACCGCCACATTTCTTTTTTAGGAGTTCTTCCATCCAAAGGTTGTCTGGAAGAGATCGCTTTCAGTGATAAGACTGCCAATTGTACCCTACTACTTATTGTGAAACTGTTTCCTTATTTCTATTTTTTGGTGTGCAATAAAGAATATTGTATTGTATTACTTCATTGTTGACGGAACTTCTACGTAGTGTAAGACCGAGTGAGACCACAGAACAATTTGTTCTGTGAGCAGGGTTGCCAGGTGGTCCATATAAATATACCGAACAATTTCTATCAAAAATTTCTGTTTTTTTTTACCATTTGTTGAAATATCAAAAGGAGGACCTCTTTGATTTTAGTCAAATCAAACTGAGAAAAATTACCGAAAATAACCTGGCGAAAGGAACGATCAATCAAGTTCACGGACACAGCACGCGCCGCACCGCGCCGGCTGACAACAGCCATTGACACTAAACTAACAATCCGACTGCGCTCAAAAGTGTCCGAACCAAAAGAGTGTCAAAACCATTGTAAACTAAAAAAGCGTGTCAATCGCACATCAATCAAAATTGAGCCTTGCAGCAATGACATACGATTCAAATTAAAATGTTTTATTTCTAAATATTTTTACACTTCACTAAGTGCCTGTTTCACCACGTCCAGATAAGTGATATCCAGAAGATAAGTTTAAAAATGGAACACATTTTGTATGCGTTATATGTCACATATAACTATCAGGCACTTATCTGGAAGTGGTGAAACAGGCCCTAAGGACACTTTTTTCGTAAATCTTGTACTAGACCCGAGGTCTATGGTTTGTATGTTAATGGCAACAGCGCGCCATATCTGTACGGATTTGATTTTGCAAACAATAATAAAATGTGGGATATGATGATATGAATGGACTTTCGCAAATACCGAACCACATGGGTATTTTCGCCATACCGAACACGGGGTTAAAATACCGAACAGTTCGGTAAAAAACCGAATACCTGGCAACCCTGTCTGTGAGTAAGACGTATACGCTTTACATACTTTTCATTACGCTCTGAAGCACACGTTGAAAAGACAAAATTGAAAGGCCGCGTTCGATATTTCAATGAAGTCTGCATTTGCTCAGACCGCAATACGCGCCGGCTGACCGCATGCAATAAAATATGAAAAGCAAGTCAACCCGACCGCTGATACGGCGCGGTGGTTTAATGGAATTGAGTGCAGTTATTTTATTTATGCTTTTATTCCATTCGGAAAGCTAATGGAATTGACCATTCAATAAGTTAAATTTTATTTAATCTATTCTCATTTGTAGCTGTGGCAGGTATTTATAACTTTTATAACTATAGACTTTATATATTATTATATTTAATTATATAGCTTTGCGGTGCAGCGTCTATATAAAAAAAAAACAAGAATGTTTATTGTGATAACCAAATATTTTCATAATTAAAATTACAGCTGGAGCCTTCTTTTAAGTAAAAATACCTGTATCACAAGACTCCGCTCCTTCAGTCCGCAGCTTTGGTTTTAGTAAACAGTTTCAAAAATTTGCTTAAAATTTAAAATTTACAAAAATATAATTAAAGTAATAAGAAGTACACAAAAAAAATATGTATATAATAAAAGAAAAATAACATCCCGCATATCAGGTATGGGCAACCTTTTGAAAGTTGCGGGCCAAATTTTAGGTTGTTAAAGAAATCGCGGGCCGTAGATAATAGGTAGTTTTGAAAAAGAAAACGGTTTATTTTATACATCTATCAAGTTAATATTGTGGCTGTCGACTTGTAAGTTATTAATTGCTTGCACAGACCGCAATCTAATATGTAAGAAGTGTGCAAAAAAAGAAGTGGACATCATTTATGGTGAATGAATAAGTCGCTTTATTATACTCTCTCTCACTCAGCTACGAGCTAAGAATATTACGAGTTTTGGGGCGCAGTTTTAAGATGTTCCGCGGGCCGGTTCAAAAGACGGGGCGGGCCGCATCCGGCCCCCAGGCCGGGCGTTGCTCATTTATGCACGTCTCTTGGACAGTAAAAAAAATTGTTTTTTTCTGTCCTTAGAATGTGGGTTGTCATTGTCTAGAGCTCATTGAGGAGGGTATAAAATATAATATTTATTTTTGTTATCCTCAAAAATAAAGAAATGGGATGCTATCAAAGTTGTAATTTTTAGACCATTTTTGTTACGGTCTCAAAGACCAAAGTACTTGGAAATTCGTTATTTCTGTATATTATGTACCATATGCTGTATTTAATAAACAAATACTGGGAATGCCGAGTTATAATGTAGTTCTAGGGTCACATCCCCGAATACTCAACCAACTTAATTTTGCAGTTTTGTTTTATACAATTTGCAGGTAGTGACAATTTAAGTTCATTAACCAATTTAAATGGTACGGAACCCTCAGGGTGCGAGTCATACTCGCACATTACTGGTTTTTTTGAGCTTCCTTCTCTCAATACATATACACGGTCACTCCTAATACAGTTCTGCGAACTTAAGGCCCTTACCATTGCCAAATGGGTACTTTCTAAAGCTTACTCCTCGTTTATGGCCAAACCAAAAATAATGAAAAAATGTATTATGAATAATCAACTCTTAGACAACATATGCAACATTTTTCTTTTTCATACCACAAAAACTTCCACATGAATTTTATTTTTTTCTGAATGGTGTTTTTTGACCTCAAATTCCCTACTGCTCCTGAGTGGCTTGGCCGATTGAATTCATCTATGCTTTGATAAATAGATAAACTTTATAGCTATAAACATAACATAAGATTATTCAATCGAGTAATCACGTCCAAGTGAAAAATAATTTTCTCCTATTTCGCCCTATCAAGGACGCAGCGAGCGTCGTAACAGTCACTATGCATTGCACGCTGATATGAACGTTATTTCAATGTCGTTTCCGTTGATATTTGTAGTGACAAATATCGAGCTGCTAATTTGGCGATGGTAATCGCCTTAACAGGGGTGTCTTAACTGTACATTTTTTTAGTTTGCTGAGCTGAGAAAACTCAGGTGCAAACCTATAAACAAGTTTCATTTGCATTGAGAATAGTCTAAGCGCAGACTCACATTGCATTTGCATCCAATTTCAGGTGAAACTTGTTTTACTAGGTAAAACAAGTACAACGTTATTGTTTAACTAGTTTAACGAGAGAATTAAGTAAAGTTTAGCAAAATAATAAAAAGATTGTCTAATTAAAGTTATTTCTATTAAACGCTATGTTTAAAAATTATGAACAAAATATATATTGTGTATAAGGTCTTTCAATTTAAATGGAAAGTAATTTAGGAGGTGATTCAGTATCGTTAATACATCACATTCCACTGCAAAGTACTTTTTTTTTCGCGAACTGTTTCTTCACTTGTCCATACAAACTGAGTCAGCTGATCGGATCACTTTGTACTGAGAAGTGAAAAAAAAGTTCGCGCAAAAAAAAGTGCTTTGCAATGGAATGTGATGTATTACCGATACTGAATTACCTCCTAAATTACTGTTCATTTAAATTGAAAGACCTTATATATTGTTACTTAAACACTGTCTGACTGTTAGACTGTCATCCTGCGACCATGGCAGATGAAACTATGCCGAAAATTTGGGAAAGTATAAAAACCAAACACGGTGAGTCCCGTACTCCTAATAATGGTATTTGTATGGTTCTTACACTAAAATACAAGGAAAATATTGCTTAGAAAAATAATTCATGGAAACAGTATTATTATTCATTAAATATTTATATATGTATAGTATTAAATATATTTATGTGAAAAATATAATTTTCTCCTATTTTGCGCTATCCGGAGACCTGGCTACGTCGTAATGCAGTGCGCGCTGATATGAACATTATTACAATATACAGGTAGTTTCTGTCGATATTTGTACCAACACAGGTTGACTCAAGGTCGTTGGCAGATACATGCCCCTTAAGTTGGAGTATTCTGCCGTAAGAATTCAGAAGGAATTACATGTGAGCAGTAAAAAATAGTATATGAGCAACCTGCTCTGTGCGATTTTGTAATAGGTCTTTACATATGAAATTTCCGAAATTTTTGTACAGATTCATGAGATTGATAATTCCTGTAATTCAATAGCTATTTCAATTATTTGTTTTCTGTTTGAAAGTTGATTAAAAAGTTATTAAATTTTGTTTTTATTTTCAGTTTGATTACAAAAATTAAATCTTTAAAAACACTTCGTCCTAAATGCCATCCATTTCCATGATAAGATTCATAATAATTTTTTACAGCTGACACTTTTCATAAATAAAATATTATGTTGCTGTTAACTTAATGTTGTCTAATTCATACACAAAAGAAACTACATAATTTGGATTTGTTATTCCTAAAAAAAATGTAAAAATGTTAGCAATGAAAATTTAGTTTCCTTCAAATTCTCTATAGAAAACAGCAAGTTCACATAAAAAGACCTAATATTATTCAACACCAGACAATGCTCAAAAGTTTAGTACCTACAGTTTGATAATGACACGCCTTAATAAAACTTTCAGCCTAAAATAAAATCAAAGTTACTACAAGAATTTACATTTTCATAGCGTCAGTAACTTCCCTTAGATTTGTTTCAAGGAAGCTTTTTCCATCCGCAATTCCATTTAAAGCGTGAGCCATTTGACCGGGCACGGGCGGTCCATGCTTTCACTGAAGTCTTCGCAAATATCAGTCATGAAAACTTTACAAATAATCAACCAGCCAAATTTGGTAACCTTGGTGATATGATTCACCAGGCTTTTAATTTTTATTGAGGATGTCGTCCTTTTTTACGTTTCCGTACCGAAAGAGCAAATCGGAGCCCTATTAATGTTACCCAGCTGTCCGTTTGTCTATCTGTCCGTACGTCACGGGTCTAAGACGGAATGAAATATAAATCAGTGTAAAATATTGACCCAAAACCGAATTTTGAATTTAAAATGTAGGTAATTAAATTATTTTTCAAGGGTCGAAAATAAAAATCATTTTTCTTACCCTAGCATATGGGGTGACATTATCTAGAGCTAAATATAATATTATTTTTTTATCTTAAAAATAAAGAAATAGGGGCTGTCAAAGTTGCCATTTTTAGACCATTTTTGTTACGGAGTCAGGACAAAGGACAAAGCAGTTAGCAATTTGAAATTTCTGTATATTATGTACCATATGCTGTATTTAAATAACAAATACTAAAAACGCCAATTTAAAATGTAGTTTTAGGGTTACGTCCCCGAATACTCAACGAACTTAATTTTGCAGTTATTATGTCTGACAGAATTAGGGCATTACCTAAAATTAATTAAATATCTCCTTTGAAATAATTGGTCATATATAAGGAACCCTAAAAGAGCAAGGCCCGACTCACACTTGGCTGGTTTTCATTTAATTATCAACTAAGGCGATAAAGTGCATGAAGTCTATAAATAATAGACTTTGTGTCATTGAACCACAAGCACTTTACTGACAGCAAATATGCCACATCGATCGTTGCAGGATGACCTCTTTCATCATTAATTGTAACTTTGTATTCGGAAAATTCTCGAATATTTTTATTTTGATTATTTACCAAGGATTTACTAACGACATCTATGGTATTACTATGTTGTATTACCAACTTTAGTCCAGCTCTAGCAAGCTCAAGAACAACTTAACGTTGATTTCTCACAATCATTGATTGCAAGAATTTTGTTTCCAACTTTTAATCGAATTCAACTGCAAATAGCATTGACTTGTCGAAATCTCGAATTCTCAGTCTTGGAAAGTTGGCGTCGATGCTTTAAGTTAATCGATTGTTTTAGCTCGAAAGCGAGCTAAAGGTTTTCCTTTTCTCACTTGGATTTAATCGAAAATTGGAAAAGGATGTTTAATGAACCTTTAACGGGAAACTAATAAGGTTTTAGCGATTCGTACAGAAGAATGCTACATTTTGAACTGCGTAAAGTGTGTTTGTATTTGACTACTAAAATTACTTTCTACTATTACTAAGACAGTCAACAAAATATTGATATTGAAATATATTTATTTATGTAATTTAGTAAGGTTTTAGCTGGAGGCGCGCTAAGCGCGACCGGGAAGCAACTGACCGTAACAAAACACAACAGACCAGAGATGCCTCAGCAACACCCGCTGACTTGACACCTGGAACGAGTGCGCTTATGGCCCCTCCCCGGGGCTCCACACAGCAGGCCCAGGCCTCAGCTGACTTCTCGTCAAGGGACAACAAGCCCAAGGCGGGACTCGCTGGGTCCGGGCGGCCGGGTGGAGGCACGGGGAAACCAAAGCCATTCAGTGAGAAGGCTGCCCAGTCACAGGGTAAAATGCAAGGCTTCCCTGGTCCCACAAGCACCGCCTCTAGCCACGGCGAGGCCAACAAGGCCATGCCAGCCAGAGAAGTGGGCCGTAAAGGTCAGAAGGGCAAGCCGGTCTTCCATAAGGCTCGGGATGGCGCCCCTGGAGGTGGCCATGAGACGGCACCTGGAAGGCCCAATGAGCCACGTTTGGCAAAGCGCCGACGCCAGGACCGTCTTGATGACACCGTCTCTCCAAGGAGCGACGCCAAACGAGTCAGGGTAGACCAGGGCAAAGATTCTGCATCGTCATACGCAGAAGCCATGCAGTCGCATCTGTGCGTGGCGGTCAGGATTAGCCCCAGTCATGAGCTTTCCGAGGAAGCAGCTCGGCAGCTTCAGACAGAACTCCTAACGAAAGTAGGAGAAATCTGCTCAGAGGCTGCCAGCTCAAACATCACGGAAGTACCGTCGTTCCGAGGACGCCCTAGCTGGAATGCAGGCGTCCTCAAACTATGGTGCGAGGATGACGGGTCTCTGGCCTGGCTGAAACGCACCGTAGCGACGCTGAAGCCGCCGTACCCAGGTACGAGCTATGAGGTCGTCAGCCTAAAGGAACTAACACCCAAAGTAAAATGTGGGTTGTTTATTCCTGAGGTGACGGATAAAACGCCTTCCGAAATACAGACCTGGCTGGCCATGCAAAATAAAAAATGGCTAAAAGTTGACAGCTGGTCCATGTATAACATGGAAGTGCACACGGCTCCGGCCGAGAGACCCGGGATATTTTTAAGCCTGGGTATACCTCGGTCGGAAATACCGGCTCTGATGGCAAGAGACCGCCGGGTCACCTTCGGGTTAGGCTCGGTGTATGTCAGATTCTTCGGTCCGAGAGGTTTACAAGATACCGCTCCTGAAGAATCGTCAGCGCCAGTGGCTACGGAGGCAGACCCTATTCCCGACCCCAGCAAAGGGTCGGAGGAACCCGTGCGTCAGACCACCACCGTAGCCGCTCAACAGGGTGAGGTGCCGACGGAGGGGAGCAGTGGCAGGATGGAAGTGGAACTGCAACCCTCTGAAGGACATCGCCAAGAAGAAGACGTTGCGGATAGGGAGACGGACGGGGACTCAGTGGATTTCGAAGTTCGATTATCCTCTCCCCGCCTCTCCTCCGACTAACGTCATACAAACGAACCTCCAGCACAAGCAGGTGGCAGTAGCCACTCTGCGCCGCGTGCTGGAGGTTAACAAACAAACTATCGCCCTGATCCAGGAACCGTGGATCAGGGCTGATAGAATATGTGGCCTTGGCAATATCGGAGGTAAGTTATATCTTAACACCTCCGTGCAAAGCCCACGGACATGCATTTACGTTCCACGCCACTTGAATGCCGTGCCTCTAACACAGTTCTGTTCCAGAGATCTGACGACAATCAGGCTCGAAGTTCAGGCCTGTGGGGGAGACAGGGCAACCGTGGTGCTGGCGTCTGCCTACCTTCCTGGTGACGAGGAGGTGCCCACTAGGGAGCTAGTAGACCTGATACAGCACTGCGAGCAAAGTGGCCTGGACTTGATCGTGTCAGCAGACTCTAACTGTCACCACCCCATCTGGGGCAGCGAGACCCCCAACAAGAGAGGTGAGGACCTAGTATCTTATCTTTTCTCGACTAATCTTACGGTCCTTAATAAGGGCTCTAAACCAACTTTTGTTACCTCCAGATTTCAAACAATAGTAGACATCACCCTAGCCACGGAGACGGCCGCAAAGCTAGTTACCGAATGGCATGTGTCTGAGGAGCCCTCTTTCTCGGACCACAGGCGAATCTGCTACAAACTAGGTGTCCACGCAGAAAGACCCCTACCTAGACGTAACCCGAGAAAAACGAACATCGCAAGGTACAAGGGTCTTCTGAAAGAAGAACTGCGGAAGATGAACTTTCAGGATATGAGGACATCAGCTAGCAACATTGAAGCCAATGTTAAAATACTAACAAAAAGCATTAACACATGTTACCAAAAGGCCTGCCCACTAGTGACGCAATCTTCCGAAAATTCGAAATGTCACTGGTGGGGACCTGAACTCGAACGGCTCCGGCATAAGTCCAGGCGCTTATTCAACAGAGCCATGAACACCAGAAACGAGGCAGATTGGGACGAGTACAGACAAGCCCAATCATTCTATAAAAAGCGTATCAGGATTAGGAGATGCGAATCCTGGCGCCGTTTCTGTGAGAACATCGAATCAAACAACGAAGCTGCCAGGGTACGCAAGGTCCTATCGAAAGACCAAGATCGCAACCTAGGCTCGCTTAAGAAACAAGACAACACCTATACTAACACAGACAACGAGACCTGTGAAGTACTACTTCAGACGCACTTCCCAGGTTGCAGCATCTCAGACGAATGCAACTGGGAGGAAACAACAAGTAGAATACCAAATGAGCAGGACTGGAAAACAGCCGGGACCGTGGTCGATATTGACAAGACCACCTGGGCCGTCAACAGCTTCCTTCCTTTTAAATCGGCAGGGCTGGATGGCATATTCCCCGCTCTCTTAAGATGGGGAATTGAGTACCTAGCAGAGCCGCTGGCAGACATCCTGAAAGCATGTCTTGCACACAGCTACATACCGTACGACTGGAGGGAAGTCAAAGTCATTTTCTTGCCCAAACCAGGTAGAAGTGACTACACTGAAGCAAAAGCCTTCAGACCCATCAGTCTTACATCCTTTCTTCTTAAGACCCTCGAAAGGCTATGCGACAGGCATATCAGAGATGGAGCTCTAAAGAAGAAAACGTTACACCCGAACCAACACGCCTACAGTTCGGGTAAATCAACGGAGTCGGCTCTGCATAACGTAGTGAAAAGAATCGAGAGCGCTCTAAACACAAAAGAATCAACGCTAGGCGCCTTTATCGATATCGAGGGTGCCTTTGACAAAACTAGATTCACAAACATCAACCATGCCCTTCTCAAGTATGATGTCGAACCAACACTACGCGGGTGGATAGACAACATGCTTAAGCTGAGAGCTGTGCAACTAAGTGTGAATGGCACTACCAGAGCTGTGGTTGCTAAAGGCTGCCCACAAGGAGGCGTCCTATCACCGCTGCTCTGGAACATCGTGGCAGACGATCTAATCCGACGCCTCAACGAGAGGTGCTATCACACGATAGGCTATGCCGACGACCTTGCTATTCTCATCAATGGGAAATTCGAAGGAACACTCTGCGAGTTAATGCAGAGTGCTTTCAAAGTCGTTGAAAAATGGTGCGAAGAGTACCAACTAACAGTGAACCCGAAAAAAACCGAGTTAGTCCTGTTCACCAATAAGAGAAAACTGGCGAACATGAGACTACCGAAACTTTTCGGCACTGAACTAACCATATCAACTGAAGTCAAATACCTAGGAATGATACTTGACAACAAGTTGAATTGGACAAAACACATGAACAACAAACTGAAAAAGGGAACCATAGCACTATGGCAGTGCAAACGCATGATGGGCAAAAAATGGGGACTACGCCCAAACATAATGCTATGGCTATACAAAGCAGTGATAAGACCAATGGTCTCGTACGGTGCCGTCGTCTGGTGGCCTAGGACGGACGCCGGCTATGTACAGAAAGAACTGGAAAAATTTCAAAGGCATGCTTGCATGCTTACCACAAGCTGCATGCGAACCACGGCATCCGCGGCCCTTGAGACCATCTTGGACGTCCCACCGCTACACCTGTTTATACAACAGGAGGCGGCGGTTGCAGCGTTCAGACTCAGGGCGGCTGGACAGTGGAAAAGCGATGACAGGGCACCACACACGCGCATTCTTGAGTTGGCCGTGTCCCACCAACCCATGATGGACGCACCGTGTGACAGAATACCTAAAAAGCATGTCTTTAATAGACAGTACAACGTCCAACTATTTGAGGAAACAGCAGATCACTCTAATACCCATGAGGTAAGGATATATACGGATGGATCCAAAACAAAGGTGGGTACCGGGGCCGGAGCGTACTCAGCTGAACTTAACATTCATAGGTCAGCAGCCTTGGGTAAGCACAACACGATTTTCCAAGCGGAATGCGTAGGAATTATCCTGGCCACAAGCGCGGTGCTCAGAAGGGAAGTTAAAGGCCTCAACATTCGTATACTTTCTGACAGCACGGCGGTACTACGAGCCCTAAGCAAGACTATTGTTAACTCTGGGCTAATACTACAGTGTCTAAATCAACTGGAAGAGGTAAGTCGACACAATAAAGTCACCCTCCAGTGGATAAAAGGACACAGCGGATCGCTGGGCAATGACGCGGCAGATGAACTGGCAAAGGAAGGTGCAAAAATGGAACCGGTAGGTGCTGAGCCACTGGTTCCCTTGCCCTTTAACCAGATACGAACCTGGCTGCGTGAGAGAACCAGCTCTCAACATGCTGAGCGATGGGCAAGTATGGCAACTTGTAGACAGACGAAAGCGGTTCTACCAACCGTGGACCGTCGCCTGACAAAGAAACTACTTCGTCTCAATAGGCTGAACCTTCGCATGATGGTAGGGCTAATTACGGGACATTGTAACCTCAACAGACATTTCTATAATATAGGTCTGACGGACAGTCCTCTATGCAGAGCTTGTATGGAGACCGAAGAAACGCCGACCCACGTGACGATAGACTGCGTAGGCGTCAGCACACAACGGGCTAAGATCCTCGGTGAACCGGGGACGCTTCGCCAATCCTGTGGCGACCTAGGCCGCCTCTTGGGATTCTGGCGAGAGCTGGGCTGGCTGGAATAGCCGGCTCCACACTTTCCACGCACAAAGGTCCAAGTAAGAGACTAGGTGCGGAAACCGAGCCCACCAAGAAGAAGAAGAAGAAGAAGAAGGTTTTAGTGCTTTGTGCAGAAGAATGCTACATTTTGAACTGCGTATTGTGTATTATTATTACATACGGCTTGAACACTCACGTGTGATTGTTGTTGACTATATGCCAACCGTTTCACCGATACAATTTCGGCATTATCAAGGCGAGTGTCGTTCTTAGGACGACGACGTGGCGTTCACCGTCGTTGTCAAACGGGCACTGGCAGCCGCGCCGATCGGCGAGCTGCACGCATTGCTCGTGCGCTGAGCGTCGGCTGCGTCGTCGAGGGAGGTGGGATGGTGGATGCACTTGATTCTTTTAATTGTTCCAATTGTTTGTTATTAGGGGCGGTAATTAAACAAAACGAACTCACAACATCGTCACTGTCACTGGGCACTGTCCTATGTAATAATAATTTTTAAGCCGTAGGTAATAATAATTTAGTATGTCAGATCACGCGAGTTTTAATAATATTATGCGTATTGTGTGTTTGTATTTGACTACTAAAATTAATTTCTACTATTACTAAGACAGTCAACAAAATATTGATATTGAAATATATTTATTTATGTAATGTAGGTATATCAGATACACTTATTACAGGTCAGTTTTAATGTAATATAATTAAATAATATATGGCTATAAGTAATAGTTTTATATTATAAATAAAAATATGGGGAAATAATAAAGGTTAGGTTAACTAAAGTTTAATAAAAAAAATACACTTAAATAAAATTAAAATATGGAAATAAGGAATAAATAATATTATAAATATATGCAACACAAATAATAAATGTATGCCTAACTCCACCCATTCGATTAGTCTTGCTAAGAAGAAGGGCAAGAAACTTAGCTAGATAATGTCTTTTTTTTTCTATATAATAATTTAAGGAACTATCTGTGAAAAATGGCCTATTTAGGGGAAGAGATACCAGGCAAAGTATCGCACAGCATCGCCTGAGTACATTCGCTTGCCCTTCAGTATTTGTGTGGAAAATTAAACCATTATTCTTCCTAATGTTGCAGTGAGTGTACTTCATTGCGCGACACAATTTCATAATGATCGTGGTATTATACACATTGTAACTATGTAGGTGCATATTGTGCAGGCTTCCTCGTTCCGTAATTAGCGACCTTAATGGCCCTTTGGACTAATGATGGCTTTTAACTCATACATGGAATGCCAATGAAGAGTTGCTAAATAAGCTTATCTGGCTGTTCGTTTCATCTATGGCTTCTGTAAATTCGACCACGTATCCTGTTTTCGCAAAGAGGTTAAGAGGCTATACGAATTTTATTCTTGTCACTGTTACTCCAAGCGAAAAATCGCGCAGTGCGAGAGGAGCGGATTCAGGGTAAAAGGGAAAAAAGTGGGTTTTATATTTTTTTTTATTAAAAAAACTAAAATAGCTAGCAAAATTTCAAATATCAAATCTCTAGATATTGTTGCAACATACCTAAAACAATATGTTTGAGTTCTCTATATGGTTCCTATTCGTCAAACGAGGAGAAAAATTGTGTTTGAAGACCTCATTTCAACAATTATTTCTATTGAGGAAAATTTATCCAAACATGTTTTCCAATTTTAAAACCCTAGATTATATAGTCAAATGCATATATACCAGAAATTTATTGAAATTTTCTGTGTATTTCATGAAATACACAGAAAAGAAACACCCGTATATGTTTCGCATATCGCCTTAAATGACTCGCTATCCATCAGCGTCGACATTTTCATATCCTTACTCAGCTTTGCAGCATTCACCGTAATCCTCGCTCCCCTTCTTATTTTCGTGAACGATTTGAACTTTTGTTGTCTTCTAGGGACAAGCCGGCTCGTGCACGTACTGTCTCTCTTCTTAAGGCGTATGACCACGCTAAATAAGCAACTCGATGTGTGTCGATACAAATATCAACGGAAACGACATTGAAATAATGTACATTTCAGCGTGCCTTGAAAAGTGGCTGTTACGACAACCACTGCGTCTCCGGCTAGCGCAAAATAGGAGAAAATAATACTTTTCACATGGACGCCATGACCGAAAAAAAAATCTTGAACTTGAATTTTTTAGATCTAAAAATCTCCTATTATTGGTGAAATAATAATTAAAATCGCTTTAGGCGTTTGGAAGGAGTAAGAGAATTCTTGTGTTAATCATGTGAAACTTTCGATGACTTTCGATTTTTTTGTCAAAACTTACAATAGAAAAACAGTTTATGAAACTTAAAATTTATTTTTGACTCTATAATGCCTATCATATATTTTTATGAAATTTTTTGGACCATCCGTGTGGGAGAAGTAGGCCTTCAAAGACAGGTGCAAATTGCATTTGGCGTATCCATTCGCCTTAAAACTCCTGTGCAAAAATCGTGTGCATTTTGCAGTCTTTCACCGTCGTGGCCATCAGATTATAGAATTTGCTTCCCCATAACATCAGAGACTGTCCTACACTCAATATTTTTCAAAACAGAGTGAAACCTTTCAATTCCATGAGTATCTGTAAATAGCACAATATTTATTTTAAATATTGTTATGTATTTTCATCTTATTTAGCAAATTAGCAACTTTACCACCTAAACAATTCGTTGCCACTCAAATTTGAGCCTTTTTATTTAGGCGGTAAAGTTCCTATTATGTAACATAAAATATTTTGTTGTTTATGAGTTTGGTTGTGCACTGTTAACTAGCGGTCGAACTTAACAATAGATAAGATAACAATGCTAAAATAGGCTTAATTCAATATTATTATTATCATAGTGTACTTCCAAAAATTAACAGAAACCTTAAACTGATCTATTATTCCGGAAATGTTATGTACTTTTACAAAAATGATGTGAAATCTTCAAAAATAACCTAGGTTTTGCTCGAAAGACACCATTTATTTATTTAATTACCTTAAGTAAAGCATCGCATAAATGAAATCTTAACCTGTTTTTTGGGTCCTTAAGCCCTTCATTATTTTTATCCCCTTGTTTCTCTCAGACCTTTCCTTCAAACAGCCCTCAACCATCCCTTTGATCTTTGCGGATTTAGAAAGTTTGAAAAGTTTATACGGAACACAATTTAGAAGTTCTGTCATTGCTCAAAAAGACAAAAATATATAATACTAACTACTACTATGGCTAAATAAAAATCACTACACAATCTATTATATAAAATCTAAAAGCTAGAAAGGGACAAATTCACGGGAACGTGTGAGATGGCGCTCTACACACCTTTGTATGCGCATATCACTCACACAAACGCCAAAATCGCAAAAAATATGATGCAATTCGATTCCTTGGATTGTGACAATGATGAACGGAGAAACAATATGGGTTTGGATACGTGATCACTTAATAATTAAATAATAAATTATAAATGTTCCGCGTTTCAGAAACGTCAGATCTGTATGGACATGTCTAAATGGCCGTTCGTGCTGTTTTGGGTTTGCAAAAACGTAACATCACACAACGCAACTTTAGACACAAATTGAACATCAAATTATTTTTCCAGAGAATTAATTTTATATTAATTAATACATTCCAGAGATTATTTCCTGCATCCAACGTAACTCACAAACATCTCCTTTCTATGATTTAAGTATTTCAAGGTTTTTCTTTTTTTTAATAATAAAGATTATAATTTCAACGCGGGCAGAGCCGCGGACACATGTAGTATATTTAAAAAAAATATTTTTTACGGAACATTAAGCAGAAAAGTATCAATGTAGAGGTAATCTGCAACAAATACGCTTCATTTGACTCCCCAAATTAGTTAAAACATGACGTCATCGAGGTATTTTAGTATTTTTCTAGGGTTTCTGTATAAAACTAGCTTTATGACTCGTAAGCACGCCATTGTACCTACACAACTCTTATTATGTATATTATAATTAAAGTTTTCTGTGTGCATTAAGAATAAATATAATTTCAAGTACCAAGGATAGTCAAGCAGAAACCTTGCCTTCGAAATAGAGATTTCCTTTTTTAACCGACTTCAAAAAGAAGGCGGTTCTCAATTCGACTGTATGTTTTTTTTATTTTTTTTTTTTTTATTTTTTTTTTTTGGCGTTGTTACTCCATAACTCCGTCGTTTCTGAACCGATTTGAACAATTCTTTTTTTGTTTGAAAAAGTGTACTTCCAGGTAGGTCCCATTTTAGGTTTGGTCATGATCTGATGAAGGTCTTCAGAGATAGGCAGTGGAACTCCTCAGAAAATGACAGCATACCTCTCGAAATTGAAGTAATCGCTTTGTACCTGGGTGCTGATTACAAGGTATTACTTGAAAATCATCATTCTTTCACCTGGCCTTCGATCCTGGCTTCATCACCATATTCACCATAGAAATCCTCAACGGATCAGAGCACATAACTCGAGATTGCGGCAATCACTGCGTTAGGGTGCTAATTCAAGGGTATTACTTGGAGATTACCAGAATACCCACCTGACCTTCGATCCTGGCTTCATCACCATAGCACTCCTCAACGGATGACAGCACATAACTTTGGATTGCGGCAATCAGTTTGTGTTATGGTGCTCATTGCAGGGCATTGCTTGAAAATTTCCAGTGTACCCACCTGACCTTCGATCTTGGCTTCATCACCGTAGAACTCTTTAACGAATGACAGCACATAACTCGAGATTGATACCAGGAAGCTACTCAAACATAGCTACTTATACTCACTTGAACTTCGTTTCATATTAAAACCACGTTTGCAAGAACTACCCATATTTCACAATTTAACCCAGCAACACTAAAAAATGTGAAATAAAATAAACTTTTAACAAAAAAATAGCAACCGACTTCAATAGTAACAGCAGTCATTCACTAAAAAGTTAATAATAATTCTATAAAGACCGATGGTACCGAAGCAACACTTTTGCCGACTTCTTTCTTCCTGATACATTATGTTATCTAGAAGTCGGCGTATTTCCTACGATATAGCAACATAAAAACCAATATAAGAACGCCGACTTCTAGATAACATAACGTTTCAGGAAGAAAGAAGTCGGCAAAAGTGTTGCTTCGGTACCATCGGTCTTTATAGAATTATTATTAACTTTTTAGTGAATGACTGCTGTTACTATTGAAGTCGGTTGCTATTTTTTTGTTAAAAGTTTATTTTATTAGGGTTCCGTACCCGAAGGGTGCCAAACGGGACCCTATTAATAAGCCTCCACTGTCCGTCTGTCCCAGGGGTCTACAGCTTCTGCCAACCTACAATTATTATTTTCCCAGTTTAAATTTTCACAGAATACCTGTTACTATCTATGGCTTGTATCACCGGCTTGATGTTGCTTTGGCATCTGTTTTGTTGTTATTTGCCAAAATCTTTTTATTTTATTTTATTTAAATGGTACAGTAACAAATTACAAACAAAAATTCACATAACACTTTGACAATCGAATAATAAGTAATGTTCATAATTAGATAATAACCGTACACAACATTGGAAATAACAGATATAACAATTGACAATTTAGAACACAGAGAGCATGAATAAAATTACTATAAAAAGACTAGAAAGATATACATAAATATATAATATAACTAAATAATTATATAAATTTTAACATTTACAAAACATACAAGTTTAGTCTGATAACAAAAATAATTTATCTTTAAAGCAGCCAGGACTGTCAAAGAAAATGTCACAATCCTCTGCAATGTTTTAGTGTTCCGTACCCATATTTTGTAGTGGTACGGAACCCTTCATGCGTAAGTCCTATTTGCACTTGGCCGGTTTTTTGACAAAACCCTGAAAAATTTTCTCCTTTTTCACTGAAAAAAGTATCACAATCTCATCAAAAACGAAAGTACCTATCAGGATCCTCTCGGCAGTGACAAGTATCTTAATTTCCGCTGGCTCCCTCAAAACGAGCTGCTTGAAGACTTACAATGACCAACAAACTTATTTATACAGATCTGTTGATCCTTATCTCATTGGCACAAACGCTACTATTGATGCAGCAACTGAATAAATAGATAAGTAAGATAACCTTGATAATGTGACTCCTTTATGTGACATTTTCTTACCCGGGACCCTATTCGGGGTAATAGAAATAAATGAGCACGTTCGATAGAAAATTGCATACTGATTTGTAAGGCGATTCAGTTTTGAATTCAAAGTATTTTGTTAGTAGTGTTTTTCTTGGAGGTCTAGGGCTGTCACTATGTTTTTGTTTTTAAAATAATAAAAAGGAAATTGTTTGTTATGAAAATTACCTTTGGCCTGCGGTTTTTCCCGCGCTGAAGGAGAAAATCTAGTACTTACTATCATATCATCCAAATAGACAAAACTAAATTAACATTATATCATTGCGGTATAGAAATGCAGAAAGATATGTAAATCTGGATGTGAGGAGCTCTGAACCGGGATATCTCCTTGCGATGGATAAATCGCCAAGTGTTCAAATATAGAAATTTGTTTCTGTCATAGTTTCGACAAAACTAAATGTCTGATATCTCGTCCATGAGGTTCAGTTAGCATTGCAACTTTTAGTCCTCTGCTATCGTCGAAAGGTCATGGGTTCAAATCCCGTAAGTCACTTTTCTGTTTTTCTTTTATTTTCTTTTTTATTTGATTCAATGTTAATACATTTGTTAACTGCAAAGCTGTTTATTGGCTTCGGTGTGCGTGTGGAAGGGACGTTGTGCCAATCTATGGGTCCATATTTTTACCTGAAGTAAACCTGTTTTACCTGGCCAAGAACTAGGGGTTTTTTCGTTCACCAAACAGGGCTCACTACCCATCATACAGGGACGTAATAATCGTCGCTAAAACGAGGGTGTACGGCTGTTAACTTTAACTTTCATTTCGACAGCACCCCAGCTTGTGGCATCCCGTTGGGGTTTCATGCTATAAAGATGTATGTTTTTTGTATACGAGTAATAGTCACCAAAATTAATCTAAATAGATGACGCAAGTGCAGCAAACTCTGTGAAAACCTCAATGTTCTGTGGTGAAAACTAAGCGTGTCACATTTTAAAATGAAAATGATTTGAACTGTTTGAATTTAAGAAGTAATTGTAAGACATAAGACATAAGAGTCAAAGTTGTGGGTCCATATCAATATCTGTGAAGGAAGAGCATTGCTCTCCCTTTTGGTGCGCTTTTTTGGCACGAAAAGTACATACACTAGCGTCTTCTATTAAGAGCGGTATCGCAGCCGGATTGTGAAAAACCTGCCTTTTTCTAATTAATCGAAACAGAACACTTAAATTCAAAATTCACTCAATAGTTATTCAACAAAACCTATATATTGTGGTATTCTGCCATCGCAAAGATTTTATAGGTTTTTGCACAATCCAGTTGCTAAACCGCTCTTAAGACTAGAGCATGAACAACACCAGACTTTCGAGGATTCGTTTGAAGAAATTCGGACTCTCTTTGTATTGAAAAAAATATATTTGATTTATTCACCTTTATCTAGGGATTTTATTTATAAACAATGTTTTAAGATGTAGACTTTCGTCCAAAAAAAAAAAGCTTTCTACCCTCTTTTTTTGTTTTCGAACGTTCGTTTCAAGAACGTGGTTAAGAGATCAACTTGATTTCTTTTTTATAAAATAGGTAATACGAAGGTTTTCTACTTAAATCCAATATTTTTGTCCCTACAAAGTTTTTCAATATTAGCTAAAAACACACCAATTTGTCGTTTCGCTTCATGATCATTAGAATTACGCGTCCAAGAATAAGAAGCCAATGAACCAACATATAATCGCCTCTATCAAAAGCAAATAAGGTCTTTGCCATTGGACTTATTGTGCTGGGAGGGTTATAAAAAAATCTTTTTCTAACACGTTACCGACATACCATAATATACTCGAACTTAGGATGTTTTTAACGTGTCAATCATCACTCGTCTCATCCATCCATTCATCCATCAGCCTAGTTCGTCCAGAACTTTGCCATTCCCGGCGGTCATCCGGGAAGAATTGCCCATACTCACATGCTGGGCAGGCGGGTTGGTGAGCGCGGTGCCGGAACCACCTGTTCCATATAAGGCCCGGCTATTAGGGATGAATATACCGCCATCCGTCGGTCCCAGGCATGGTGGGCCTCCTAGTTTTTTGCAGTAAGATGGTGGTAATTCCACAGTCGAGCCTGGCATCAGCTCTACCACCTTACGGTAGGTAAGGTCACTCGTCTACTTACCTACATTAGAAAACGGTTTCAATTTTTATTCCAAAAAAATGAAATTATAGTCATGAATTTTATGAACCGAGCTGAAATATGATTGAGACCTTTTTAAAACTCCGTTTTACTCTTTTCAAGAGAAATCTTCGAGGTCGTATTTTTCTGATGTAAGTTATTCAGCTTTCCGTTGTGACCTAACTTTATAAAAGAAAAGAAAAAATTCGCCTATCCCGCCCTTAATACAATACAATACAATACAATATTCTCTATTGCACATCAAAAAACAAAATAAAGCGACAGTTTGAAAAAGTAAAAACAGGGTGCAGTTGGCGGTCTTATCATTAAAAAACTATCTTTTTGGACGGAGAAACTCTTAAGGGCCCGTTATCCCTGACAATGAGCATCTTATTTTGGATCAAGTAGAACTGAACTCTATGATCTTTTATTATAGTTTAAAATAGCGCGCTTTGAGCCGTGGCTGTTACGACAACCGAAACATCGCGCGCTATTAAAAAACATGTTTTACGCTCAAAAAACGATTTTACGGTGAAATTTTCAGCAAACTTTCGCAAAAGTACTTACTAAATTACATTTTCTCTAATTTCCTGTAATTTTCCTGCGATTAGTAATGTAAATTTTATATAACGTAAAAAAAATGAAAAATCTTCTAAGTTTCGGATATTTTTTTGATCAAGCGAAGTTTAATGTATCACGTATTGAACCGCAAAAAATCTAGAAAAAGAGTGTGTATCTAAGATATTATATATTTTTTTCAGACATAAAATATCACAATTTCATGGTTTAAGGCTCCAGTCCCCTAAAAATCAGTATTCTTGCAGAATTATAAGAAAAGAAAGATTTTATTTTAGTTAGTAAGAAAGCAATAAATAAAATACATTTTACGTTAATTTATAGTGTGGAATTTGAAGATTGCAAAACACATTTTTTCATTTACTTTAATGCTACTTTTAATAGGTTTTTTAGGCTTTAAACATACCTTTATTTATGTTCTACGCGTTGAGAGTCTCATTCATGCACACGTCACGTAAAAATTATGACAAAAACAAGAAATTTATTCAAGTAACATTTATTCCCATATCGTCAACAATAATCTTACCTGGTTACTTTTTTGGATAATACTTTAGTTTTCTTATTACGAGTGCTTTAAGTAGTTGTGATTTTATGAATTCAACCACTGATAAAATATTTTTTTTCTACTAGAAAACTACAGTTTAGCGTAGTCAAATTTAAAACACGTAGAATAGAACTATTAATAAGGGAAATAACAAAAAACGGTATTTAAAAAAATATTTTAAGAACATGTATCAAATCGAAACTTATCGAGAGTTTAAAACACAAAACGCGTCGATATTTCCCTCAGTTTCGCTGGGACATCGCAGTCTTCAGACGTGTGTTGTGTAGCTCGACGTCCTTTTACCTCCCGCTCGCACGGTTGCTCCCTTTCCCTCGCGTAGATTCTTATGGAGAGGAGAACTGTATCATGAAAGTTGCTCTACTTGAATATTGCACTTATCATTTAATAAGTAAACAACTATGGATAAAATATTTTTTGAATATTTTAAGAAATCCCTGTTTCGATAAAATAAAGTCTAATCTACGTCCGTCCGTATTTCACAGCATCATAACTTTAGCACCGTTAAGATAAAGACATGAAATTTGGCACAAAAATAGCATTAATTTGCCTACATATTACATTGTAAAAAAAATATGAAAAATTTGAAAATTTTTAAAATATTTTCAAAACAAAAGTGAGAAAAATAAAAAATATCCTAAAAATACAATATGGGTATCAAACTGTAGACACTAAAAAGGTGATTGTAAAAATACATACTTTTACTATATTTACTGGCACTGGTTTTGTGAAATCTGTAAAAAAACCACAATAATGTGTATGTCCGAAACTGGTAGACCGAAAAATATGAAAAAAATGTCCATTATAGATCATAACTGACCAATAACCGGGAAAACTATAGTGATTTAAAAATATAAAGAAAAGTAAAATAAATAAAAAATATATATATAAAAATACAATATGGGTATCACATTGTAGGTATTAAAAAGCTTATTGTAATAATATATAGTTTGGCTATATTAAATTGCATCTATTTCGAGAAATCCTTGAAAATCTTTAAAAAAATGTATGTCCCCCCTCTTATCTCCAAAACTGGTGGACCGAAAAATATGAAAAAAATTATGGTAATATGCGTTTACGTAAGAATTACATAAAAAATAAAGCGGTTTAGAAATTCACGAAAAAAAAATGATAAAACTAAATTTATCATCCACAATACGGAACCCTAGGTTCTGACTAGAGTCTGACTCGCACTTGGCCGGTTTTTTTTCAAGATGTTTGCGGTAGGCCGTTTTTTGGGCAGTTTTAATATAGTTTTCGGAGTTTTTATTACTACCCTTAATTTTTACCATAAGTATCCGGTTATCCGGATAATACATTATCCGTTATCCGGATAGTAAAAATCTGCGAATAATTGCATGCCCTAATTCGCTTAGATTAAGTTATGTTAATGTGTGTTAATTCGAAAACCCGTAAAGCCGTATTTTAGAAGTTGTGGTCTAAAAAACCCACGGGGATGGCGTGACACAAATTTTATACCAGCACCGCTGTCGCCACTTTTTGAAATAACTAAAGCCGAAGCTACATCCTTTTTATTACTTTATTTACTTTTATTTAAAATATTTTAAAAAGCTATCGAAGTCACTAAAACCGACAGTCGAGATAACAACGTGCTAGACAATAATGCATCAAAACAAAAGAACGTACGCAGCTGCGGTTCTTATCATTAAAACATCACATTTCTAAAACAAAATTTTTTACCTTTTTAATTGCACCTTAGTCATAATCATGGACACACAAACTGACAGACACTTAATTACCGTAAGAGTTTCTATTATTGATATTATAATACTATAAGAACTGATTGTAATATGTGTGTGAGTATTAGGAATACATAATTTTAAATGTTTTCATTGTTACGATTTGATTATTAATTTTCTACATTTCCAAATTTTATAAAGGTATTTTTATGTCAGGCATTAGTTAAATGAAAATCTTGATGAATAAAGACATTTTCGGGCACAACTACACGCTTTTTAGAGCATGCTGGTTACCTTACAGCGATAGGGCTCATCACGTTGAGACGTAATAATCGTCAGAGAAACGCGGGTGTACTTATAGGTATACATATGGGTGGACTTATGACTTGCATCTCACAGTTCACACTCGGAACACCTCTTGACACCCCTTCGGTAAAAATCTGCAAATAATTGCATGACCTATAAAATGTATTGTGTCTAAATACCAATCACCCTTACTGCTACCAATAAGCCATCTATTCCAGGTAGAGTTACTTTTGTTTATTTTGCTTTTGCAAATTCATTTTGTTTGTTCCGATAAACAAATCAAACTTTGTAACTTACCGTTACTTGAATAATTCACTCTTCAATAATTCAATAGTAACTCAATTAAATCTTCACATGTAAAATTTTAAGTAATCGTACACTCATTTAACGAAGTAGAGCAACATTTAGGTGCGGTCTCTAACATCTTAATGCAGCGGGTGGAGCGCCACTTCTAAAGCCTCAGGTAAGATGAAAGCGAAATGTTGCAAAGAGAGTCTGGGGCCTTAAAGTTAATCAGAAAAGATACAAAATTGGAATAAGCCCCCCTTAAAGGAAAAAAAAGGTGTAGAGGCGGCTAGGGGTTAAAGCGTAAACATATAACTGTAAATAAAAGTACATACATGTTATGATCATAATTTTCTCAAACATACTGACACAAATTAAAAATTCTTAAATATTAAAAAAAGTACCTACGTTGCTTTGTTTAGTATGATCAGTGTAAATGTGATATTAATAAATGATATATTATCTCTATTGACACCTGGTGTACCATGTGGTGTATGTTATCTAAAATAATAAGCCTGCCCATTTTTCCGTGTTATTAACATACGAGTAGGTTGGGTAAGCGCTATAGTTCCTTCCATATTGCCAGATATCCAGTCCACTAACACCTCAACCCAATCGTTTAGTTTCCTTTGTCTTCATTCCTTACAATAGTCCTACTCTGACCGGGGATTGTCCTTGGGTGCACTCCTAGAGTGCGTACAGGGATAATCGTCGGTTGGTGTCACATCATTGTTTAAAAGGCCTCTCTCTGTTGGCTTTGGCCCAAAGGTAAGGGACTACATGGTCCCGAGATATGAAAAATGTATAAATGATGATAATAATAATAATAAGCCTTTTATATCCCGAAAAAGAACTTAAATAACATCGAATGATTTCGTAGCATGCATTAAATAACTGATTGATTGGCTATATTAGCTAAAATAGTTACCATAATTACACAGACACAAGCTGATATAAAGCGCTCCTTTTCCCACCATTAGTCTAATCAATATCGTAGTACCTTAGCCCTCCAAAACGTGTATTTTTCCCAAGGAACTCGTTTGCTCGCGTCCATTTATTATTACCATGGTTTATGAAGACAGGTATGCTCAAATGGCCTCTTCTTTCTTCTTCCAATATTTGCAATTCGGAAACCGTTAAACCGTAAAATTATTTGGCGTAGACAGATTTTAAAACAAGCGTGAATATCCTTTTTTATTTGACCTTAAATGACGTGATCACCACACATTTCCATATGCATATTATTTTTCTTGAACGCATCGTTAATTCGTAAATTCTGACCATTCAACATAATATGAGACGTCACATCCTGTAAATACGTCACATACGGCAACGAAATGTTGGAATAATTTACCACCGCCGCCTGTGAGAAATAGCAAAACTAAGACCTCATTTAAAAGGAAACTGTTTCAACATCTCTTGACAATCCAAAAATCGTTGCCGTAATGGTAATTGTTTTTAGTTGTCCCTTGCCATCAATTTATTTGTATTCATTCAAGCCATTTTTGCCATTTTAATTCGTTAGCTGTTTCTTCTTTTTTTCTTTTTCCATGTATATAGTATGTTTATATGTGATCTTTATACACAACAATATTAATTTAATAGTCATGTTGTAATGTAAGTAATTTATGTATATTATATGTATAATGTTATTTATTAACATAATAAATAAGAGTATTGCATCGGTTATTTAAAGCCTTCTGTGTGATAACAGGCCTGACATAATACCAGGGCACTGAGTTTTTTTTTTAAATCGCATTGTCCTGAGTCAGACCTTTTTCGCTGCCTCAACACAACATCTCTTTATTTTATTGTTATTGTGTTACTGATCATTGTGTATGTTAGTGTTGTGTTTGTTAATTTTTTAATCTACTTTATTTTATTTTTTACTTGTTATTGCAGCGATTGCATAAGAAGGCATTGAGCCTTCTTATTCTTATTCTTATTCTTATCCTGTATTTTGTGCAACTATAACAAATTTGAGACATTGGGACACGAGTGCTGTGGGTTTCGTGATAATTTTGCACGAGTGTCCCAATGTTTTATTATGTTCAGTTGTACACAACACTTTATCTACGACCATCAAAAGTATTGTTTTTATATATAATATTTTCAACTAACAATTTTACGAAAAATTTGAAAAAGATGAAAATTCATGAACTTTGGGTGCGTCGTTCCGGTAAAGCTGCCTTGAAGGCCAATCAGGATAAAGGGGGCCTGGTTTAAAAGATAAGGTCAGGAATTATTTTTCATCTCTGTTTATGATTAGGTCTATAGCGATTTTATAACAAACTGGGCCAATCGCAGCGCAGAATCACGATGTTATAATTTAATATTATAACATCGGATAAACAATCTAGGTTCTTAAAAATTTGATGTTGCAATTGCTTTATTGCAGTATGGGAGTGCATAAAAATACTTATAAAACCGGTTTAAAGGCAAGAAATAATACTATATAAATAACATTCCTAAATTGATCTATATATTTTTGAAAAAGCATACAAAAATTGCACATTGAAGTTGAAAAAACGACTGAATTCCCCACTAAAAGGAGGCTCCAATTCATCTCAATCTTGAGATGAATAATTTGAATTTAAATGATTGAATGAGTCTTTAAAAATACATGTGCATAGTGCTTCAAGATGTAATAAGCAATTTTTAAAAGAAAATTTTCTTGGTTGGATGGCTTTAGATGGACGGCTTTAGATGGAGCTATACTTTGAATGATATTTGTTATCATTTTCGAATACAAGGTATAAAACTCCATCTTACTTAAATTTTTATTATCCTTGTATTATATATTTCGAAATCGATCAATGGATTTTGGATCTAGGCATGTATTTATATATGTAACCTTATTAGTATGTAGTATATAGGATGGGATTTGGTCGGCCGCCTGGATTCGTGCTGGGGGCTTGGTTGGTGATCATTGAACCTTGTTCCTGGTCCCTGGCCGGGTCTCCGGTGTGGGTTCGGGCGGTTGATTGGATTTCACCTTGTATAATATATATTTTACCTATAATTTGAATCGTATATATATTGCTACATAAAATAAATAAACCTTTAATCTAGTTCATGTACATTTATTATTTTATTACATATATTTTTTTTATAAGATTAAATTTTGACTTGTGAAACGTGTATTTTATATACCTACTTTGCAAAATAGGCTATTTGAATTTGAATTTTTGCACAAAGGGAATTTCCCTTATTACCGATTTTCTTGAAGTTAGAAGACAGGTCGGATCTACAAAGAGTGGAGAGTGAGCATACCTGTCTTCTTATATCATTCTTATTACTACCCTCTCCTTCAATATTCTCTTCTCATCCCTTCACATTACTTACGGTCAGTGTGCCCGATATGCTTTTTTCGTAGAATCTTAGTAGTATGTAAGGTTTCTTTGATCCAAATACATTCCTGTTGAATCTACAAATCTTCACTTATATGTAGGCCACCATTTTACGAGTATGTATCGGCAATAAGCCTTAGTACTGTACAAACATAATATCAGGCCTATACTTATGACATTGTCGTTTTCTAAAAGAAATTTGAAAGAAACTCGATTTTCAGTACTAACATTTTTGCATTTTTTTTTAGGAACGGCAAATCCAAATTATGTAATTTCTTTTGTGTATGAATGAGACAACATTAAGCTAACAGCAACATTTATGTAATTTTTGAAAAGTGTCAAAAGTGAAATGGATTACATTTAGGACGAACTGTTTTTGAAAATTTACTTTTTGTTGTAATTTTGTTATAAGATGTAAAACCTAGAAATCAACAAAAGGGATGGATTCGAGGAAAAGTAGCAAAAAGTCGGTTTTTTATTAATACTGTAAAATGTAATCAAGATATGCAAGTTCTAAAAGTCTTGATTTTTTTTCCGTAGCGCCTTAATTCTTACCAAATTCAAGATCTTATTTAGACTTCTAATGTTCGTTATGTTGGCAACACTGGTCCCCTGTCGGCTACGGGTAAGAATCCCCACGGGTACAATTACCATGCGGGTCAAGCATTCCTAACGAACCGGGTCAGGTACCCGGTATCGACCACTATTTACATATTACATCCAGGTCTTCTGGCCATTTAAAACTTTACCGGTTTGTTAACAAACTTTGCAAATGTTGTCCTTCTTGGGAACGCCTTTCCGTTTTCTTTGGTAATTTAAGGCATGATATGCGTTTTTGAGTTTCCGTACCTGTTAAGCACAGCGTTATCTACCAGCTAACTTGCTTATTTACTTAATAGTTTGTTAACCTTTTTGTATCGAGCTTCATTAATAGAATCATAGATGGCGCTAGGAGTGCCGATGTTTGTTAAATTAGCAAGAGCATTAGCAATCGATCTTGTTGTCGTACCGAGCTCCAAGTAAACGCACGTACTTATAGAAATTATTTTTCTTTTATTTCGGTCACACGATATACAGTACCCTAAGGACAAAACGGAGCTCTATTAATGTCACGCTGTTGTCTATCTCTCTGTCTGTCCGTACGTCACGGGTCTCTAGCTCTTATACGGAATAAGATAGAGACCTGAACTTTTGAAACTTGATATCATGTAGAATTTGAACTCGAAACCGAATATTGAATTAAAAATGTAATTAAATTATTTCAATAGAAAATTTAAAATAGAAAATCGTTAATTACGGTAACTTAATCATATATAATTTTACATTGGTTAGGATCCCCTTTTAAGTAAAGGTATACCTGTGATAGAAGACCCCGCTCTTCCGTATCACTTTTTATACTTATAATATGAATAAGAAATTAAATAAAATGAATAAGAAATTAATAGTAGTTTATGCTACAAGGGCGAAAAGGAATAAATTACGTAAACACGAGCGTAGCGAGTGTTTTAAACGTAACCAAGTAATTTATTGCTCTTACGCTTGTGTATCATACTACGTGAGGAAATAAAACAAATATAATCTTGTGAACTTGGGCAAAATATTCGAGTGTCTGTTCGGTTTTGATGCATAAAAAGTGGGCCATGAAAAAAAAAAAAAATATATATATATATATATAAAGAGCCAACTTTTACTCCACAAAATAAGCGAGTGCGGATTATTCTTAGTCACCAAAAACAATTTTACTTTGATCTTCAAACATGTAAATATATGGTGACTTATGTTTATATAATTCATACTGTAGACTCCAGTGGTCAGGACCAAGGTTCAATGATCTATTTAGCAGAATACGAAAAAGAAATTTGTGCCCCTATACTAACTTACTTTAAGTCAATTAGTATACTAGGAAGCCTAAATTTTATTTTGTGATATAAAAAAAGGGTTATTGAAACTTGGTCGTTTTAATCCTGACCACTGACCGAGTATCCAGTACGAATATGGCTGTACAAACAAAAGTCATATATTCATATGTAACATCATGTTGGCCGTATGAATAATTTTATAAACCAAATTCACAATTTATGACCAAAAATGTCATAAAACAAATTCAGAGAACCACTTTCATGCATAAAATATTTATATCTTAGACAAGATGAGTCCATTAAGAGGATGGCTTACCCTAGCAAATTTTTTTATTACGACCGTCCAGCACAATAAGTCCAATGGCAAAAACCTTATTTGCTTTTGATAAAGGCGACTATAATTATGTTGGCTCATTGGCCTCTTTTTCTTGGACGCGTAATACAAATGATCACGCAGCGAAACAACAAATTGGTGTGTTTTTAGCTAAATACTGAAATATTTTGTAGCAAAAAAATATTGGATTTAAGTAGAATCCTTTCATGTTTCTATTACCCATCTTATAAAAATAATCAAGTTGATCTCTTAACCGTGTTCTTGAAACGAACGCTTGAAAGCCAAATAAAAGAGGGTAGAAAACATAATTTTTTCGACAAAAGTATAAATCTTAATACATCGTTTATAAAAAGAATCCTTAGATAAAATATCAATAAATCAAATATGTTTTTTTCAATACAAGGAGAGTCCAAATTTCTTCAAACGTATTCTCGAAAGTCTGGCGTTGTTCATGCTCTATGCTCATGTACAGTCTTAAATGATTACTTACGAAAAGTATTAATTTCAGGCGAATGGATACGCCAACTGCAATTTGGACCTGTCTTTGAAGGCCTACTCCTCCCACACGGGTGGTCCAAAAACTTTCAGAAAAATATATAATAGGCATTATAGTGATTATAGAGTCAAAAATAAATTTTATGTTTCATAAACTATTTTTCTATTGTACGTTTTGACAAAAAAAATCGAAAGTCATCGAAAGTTTCACATGATTAACAAAAGAATTCTCTTACTCCTTCCAAACGCCTAAAGTGATTTTAATTATTATTTCACCAAATTATGGGAAATTTTCAGATCAAAAAATTTAAGTTCAAATTTTTTTCCATTTGTGGCGTCCATGTGAAAAGTATTATTTTCTCCTATTTTGCGCTAGCCGGAGACGCAGTGGTCACAGCCACTTTTCAAGGCACGCTGATATGAACATTATTTCAATGTCGTTTCCGTTGATATTTGTACCGATACACATCGAGTTGCTTATTTAGCGTGGTCATACGCCTTAATAACGCGAGAGATACTCTTAAAATGACCTTCGCCCATCCTCAAAGCTATAGCAAAGATGCTAGAAAATATATGTCTAGTTTATACTAGCCTTTGGACTATGCTAAACGGGTATACTGACGAGTGTACGTTTATCTCAACCCGTCGAAAAACCCGCCTTTTTCTAATTAATCGAAACAGAACACTTAAATTCAAAATTCACTCAATAGTTATTCAACAAAACCTTATTACCTATGTATTGTGTACGTTTCCATCGCAAAGTATCCATTGGTTTTTGAATATTAGAATTTAAAAAAAAATTGATTTTAAGGTATATGGCCCCATCAATATCCATCAATATAGCCCTTTACAGCATTTCAGGGACATAGCGGTTGCGGCGGTAGCGGCCGGGGGGGGCCGGGCGGCGGCGCGTGCCTATAAATTTCTGTAGTATATTTAGTATCAGCCATATTATGTACTCTTTGGTATCACCATTGCATCCGTGCGAAGCTTTATTATCGCTTTATTTTTTCCAACAATTAATTTCCACCCAAAGGTTGTCAGGAAGAAATCGCTATAAGTGATAAGGCCGCCAATTGTTACCTTCTTTCATAAGTTTGTTCTTTTACACGATTTAATCATTTTTGTGTACAATAAAGAATATTTGTCTTGTCATTGAAACCAGTGTTTTCACTTTCTTACAATGACATCTTGAATGTGTATTTGACCAATATATTTTGTTTCTTAGAAAACAACTTGCAGTTTATTTCACCGGTCCAATCTGCAATAATTCGTTTTAATACGTATTATTCTCGCAAAACCTCGTAAATATGTCCAAAGAAGATGTATATTTTCTCAACAGCCAAAACGCGCAGAGCGTTTCTTTGGCCGCACTTTGCCCCATTAGCCTTTTAACAATTCAGGGCGAGACCGCTAACACGGAGTCGAGATGCCGCCTTAAATATCAGTGTAATAACGAAATGTTAGTGGAACACTCGCTTCTGGGGCTAATGTTTCGTAAAGTTAAATATTAATAAACTGTTTCATAATGACGAAGATGTTAAATAAATTTTAGCGGATAATAATTATACAGAGTGTAATCGTTAAGCGTGACCAGGCGATCATTCCGTAACTATTAAAGATATCAAAGAAATTTAAACTGATATCAAAAGTACGTTACCTTATCAGTAAAACGACATCACTAAATTTTTGAAAATCAAACGGGAAGTATCCAAAATTTTGACAATAAACATTCCCATACATTTAGTATTTCTTTCGATATCCGTTGAAATTTTTTTGTTATCTGTAATAGTTACGGAATAATCGCCTGGTCACACTTAACGATTACATCCTGTATAAGGATATATGTATAATATTAGTCGAAGAAACTCAACACATAGGTAGTACTAGTCTATATGAACAACTGTTTGTATGGGAGCTAAGCGAAATTCGTAACTTTTTTTCACTTCCTCCCATACAAATTGCCCCGGTCAGCTGACTGGTCCAGTATGGAAAGGCGAAAACAAATTTTAAGAATTTTGCACAATCCTAGTAGTAAAAGTTGTTCATATGGACATGTTCTACATATATTTCAAATTTCGCTGACTAATTTAATTTAAACTTATATAAAGACATTCGCTTAACAGTAGCCGTGAAATACTTACATACATATACTCACGCCTCGCCTGTTTCCCATAGGGGTAGGCAGAGACTACAGATTTCCATCTGCTACGATCCAGGCACAACTCTTTCGCCTCTTCTACATCCATCAATCTAGTCATACAAGCTCTTCTATTTCGGATACTTTTGACAAACGCCCTTCTTCAGTAGGTCGCCAATTTGGTCAGCATACGTCCTTCTAGGGCGGCTTGTTCGAGCTGTACGTACCGCTTGCTACCATAAACTTCTTTTGTCACTCTACTTTCATTCGTCCTCTCTGTCCAAACTCGTGATTCTAAGAGAATGAGAAAGAAAAGGTCCAGATTTGATTTCTAATGAAAAAACATGGACGAATACTCTTTACCCTATTTTGGTCAAAGAATTAGCCTCGCTATTCAGCGAAGCAATGCTGCCAGCCTTTTGGGTACACTACCGAACGACGGTGGTGATCTGGCCAGCATTTTTTATTTATTCTAATAATTTTAAAATCATGCATGTATATAGCTTACTTTATACTTTATTTGTATTTATAGGTATAGTCTAATTTTTAATGTAATTGAAGTTTTATTTTGGTTCAATAAAAGTATTATTTAGCTATGCTAATTGTAATAAATTGCGACTTTTCAAATTTTAGTAACTCCACAATTTTTTTGTATTCATCTAATTTCGTCCCTGAGTGTTCATTTTAAATCACATTCCATATTTATCACTACGAAAAAATAAGACTGCGAAATAATTCGTAGATTTTTTTTTCATTTCTTGTTTGATCGCCTTCTTGAACTCACAATTTGTAGCTGGCACGTTGAAAGAACGGGATATTTACTTGAGCAATATTGCCGTCTGCAACATGATGGTTGCCGATTGAAGACATTTCTCACAGACTCCGCGACAAATCACGTTTGCTTAGCGCTGAATCAGAACTGATTTGCTATCCGAGCCAAGCTTGATACCTTTCTCCAGAAATGTATTGCCATGCGGACTACCCATCCATCTGGAGACGGAACGTAGATATGACGTACAGATTTAGACAAAGGTGTTTGTTTCGATATTTAACTCATTCTTTTTTTATTTATTAGCATTAAAACAATAAAAAAATATTTTATTATAATTTTGTATTGTTTGTAGTTAGTGTCTATTTTAAGTATTATTTATAATTTAGTATTATTTATGTTATTTGAGTTTCTTGTTTGTAAAAAGTGACAGGTATTTACAAAACAAAAAGGCAAAATTAAAAACTTGGATGTTTCATAAACAAATTATTATTCGATATATTTCGACCCTCGGTATGAGGATGGTATCAGTCGAATGCAAAAAAATATTGACAGATAAGCTAGTTATGTTAATAAAAAAGCTTTTTTATGCAAAACCATAGTAATCTGTTAATATTTTTTTGCTTTCCACTGATGACATTATGATGAAATATATCGAATTATAATTTTTTTATTGTTTTAATGCTAATAAATAAAAAAGAGATATTTGAGAGGCTATGTGAATTTTATTTTTGTCACTGTCACTCCAAGCGAAAACACACTCAGTGCGAGAGGGGCGGATTCAGGGCGAAAGCGAAAAATGTTAGTTTTATAATTTTTATAAAAAACTAAAATAGTTAGCAAAATTTCAAATACCAAATCTCTAGATATTGTTGAAACACACCTAATAAAATATGTTTGAGTTCTGTATATGGTTTCTATTCGTCAAACGAGGAGAGAAAGTGTGTTTGAAGACCTCATGTCAACAATTATTTCTATCGAGGAAAATTTATCCAAACATGTTTTCCAATTTCAAAACCCTAGATTATGTGGTCAAAATGCATATACCATAAATTTATAAAAATTTTCCGTGTATTTCATTAAATACACAAAAAAGAAGCACCCATATTTTTTTACATATCGCCTTAACTCAGCCACTTTCTAGAGAACTTAAAGATTACCTGACTCTTTTCGTAGCATTTTGTAGTCAGGTCTACTACGGCGTAGCAAACTCGAAACTGTGACAATTTTTCCGCTTTTTAAGGTTCCGTACGCAAAGGGCAAATGGGGCCCTATTAATGTCACTACCCGCTGTCCATCTGTCACGGGTCTCTAGTCCTTAGTTACACCGAATGAGGTAGAAACCTGAAATTGTTATATATTGTGTGAAATTTTGACTCAAAACCGCATTTTGAATTTAAAATGTAATTAAATAATTTTCCAGGGGGACCTGATACATGAAAATCGAGCAGAAAAAATGTTTTTTTCTTACCCTAGCATGTGGTATATATATCATTGTCTAGAGCTCATAAAGTATAAAAATATATTTTTTATTTATATATTATTAAATAAAGAAATGGGAGGCTATCAAAGTTGCCATTTTTAGACCATTTTTGTAACGGAGTCTATCTCAAAGGCCAAAGCAGTTAGGAATTTGAAATTCTTGTTTACTATGTACCATATGCTGCATTTAAAAAACAAATACTAAAAACACCGATTTATAATGTAGTTTTAGGGTTACGTCTCCGAATACTCAACCAACTTAATAAGTTGGTAATTTCTGTTGAAAGTTTTAAATAATTGGTCATATGTACGGAACCAATAAAGAGCGAGGCCCGACTCACACTTGGCTGATTTTTTACATTACACATTTCTAATGTCCGGTTTTAGGCACGTAGTTCCTTATCGCATGTTAAAATCCAGGCACTTGCCGTGCCAAATGAGTATTAGGCCGAAAAAAGTGTAAGTCTTCGACCGTCACGGCACTTTTGCTAAAGTATGTGTGTTTGTGTGTTTACAAGCATATATCTATGTATAGATAGGTATTTTACTGCAGTATAGATATGCCGCGTGCGCATCAGTAGCGAAAGGAACTTCGTTCCAACAGGGTGTCCCGCGACTGCTCTCGTATTTGTTTTACTAGGTTCGTTAAATATGGCAACTCTTTCGTCGAAGCTTCTGTAGCAGACTGCCTGCCAATCAAGCTGAAATTTAGTAGAAGCAGCTTTTTTTATCCAAATTTGTTTCAATGATGATCAAAAATTCAAAATTCAAAATTCAAAAAGTTTATTTTGCAAAGTAGGTATATATAATACACGTTTCACAAGTCAAATTTTAACCTTATAAAAATATATGTAATAAAATAATAAATGTACATGAACTAGATTAAATGTTTATTTCATTTATGTAGCAATATATATACGATTAAAATTATAGGTAAAATATTATTATACAAGGTGAAATCCAATCAACCGCCCGAACCCATATCGGAGACCCGGCCAGGGACCAGGAACAAGGTTCAATGATCACCAACCGAGCCCCCAGCGCAGAAACCAGGCGGCCGACCAAATCCCATCCTATATACTACATAGTAATAGGTTACATATATAAATACATGCCTACCTCCGCCCAAGTAGTCTTGCTAAGAAGAACGGGCAAGAAACTTGGCAAGATCATGTCTTTTTTTTCAACATAAACTTATACTATACATCAAATTACTTATATCTACTTTAACTAAGGGATAAGAAAATACAAGACAGCAGGAATTCAGGTTAATGAAAAAAGAAAAACATATATATTATCTTTGCCTACCTGTCTCATATAGTCTATTTCCTTCTACAGTCTGTAATTAATTAATGTTAACTCTTTAGAGGGATCAAAAGTTAGGAAATTATACAAATTAATTAAATTATTACCTCAGCTAACAGAGTCGGTTTAAAGTGAGCTGTAAGCTCCGAAGTACCTTATCTGATCTTGTAGAGTAAAAAGATACTTTCTGGGTATACGCGCATCATCCTAGGTTTCATAGACACTTTCCATCAGGCATGGTAGTGTCACAGCGTAAGCATATTGGGAATGAAAAAAAGAAAATTGAATTCTCCCATCCACGCTCATAGAAAATTCACCCACGGAAAATTTGCGGGCAGACATTGTTGGAACGGAACCCTGACTTTTAAACTTTGACATATTTCCGGTTTCTCTGCGCAATTTCCCGACCTGCAACTAAAACTACGGTGACTTGTTATCAGTGCAACTTCCAGATGTTGACGCTACGTGCAACTTTCAAACTTAATGTTAACGGAAACGAAACGCTTTTGCCACGGTCTTGGTATTTAAACGCTAGAGGTGTGCTGGAGGTCTTGATAATTGCACCGGATTCTTTTTATTGTTCTGTGTGTTTGTGATCTGATCGTTTCCTTTAACGAGGAAACCTTTCAGAGTTGATATATAAAGTTTCTTTGACTTTGTCAACACTACTATCTATTCATTCATTCAGGCGTTGGTATCTGTCTGCTAGTGACAAATATAACTCAGAAATAGCTAGGCTGAATGTACTAAAATTTGGCATTTATTCGTAGATAAGAGAAGAGAACCTCAAAAAAAATACGAAAAATCTTCGATGTCGTCGAAAGTTGTTATAAACATAAATTGCTTGGTTAAAATATTCAGGACAAGGTAGATGTCCATTTGATTGATGTTGAATAAGAGCAGACCTTTTAATTGGTATTATATAACGGCAAGATTAATAATAACGGCAAGATTATTGAACAAGTCATTATTTGTGTGGATATACCGTTATTCGAGTAGATGCGTCAGTTTAGGGTTTACTGAACTACGTCTTTAAAGGCCAGGAATAGCCTTAACAGTTACTTAAGTCGATTACCATCGCCAAATTAGCAGCTCGATATTTGTCACTACAAATATCAACAGAAACGACATTGAAATAACGTTCATATCAGCGCGCAATGCATAGTGGCTGTTACGACGCTCGCTGCGTCCTTGATAGGACGAAATAGGAGAAAATTATACTTTTCACTTGGACGTGATTACTCGATTGAATAATCTTATGTTATGTTTATAGCTATAAAGTTTATCTATTTATCAAAGCATAGATAAATTCAATCGGCCAAGCCACTCAGGAGGAGTAGGGAATTTGAGGTCAAAAAACACCATTCAGTAAAAAATAAAATTCATGTTGAAGTTTTTGTGGTGTGAAAAAGAAAAATGTTGCATATGTTGTCTAAGAGTTGATTATTCATAATACATTTTTTCATTATTTTTGGTTTGGCCATAAACGAGGAGTAGGCTTTAGAAAGTACCCATTTGGCAATAGTAAGGCCCTTAAAAAGAATAAGCGTACAAGAAAATAACCATTCCTTGTTTGATAACCAATATACAACTTTAAAGTCCTTACACTCTCGTGTTTCACGGTCTACCGCAAGCTAAATAATTACCTTTTAAGAAATGATAACCAATATTGCGTAACTTTCCAAATTAAGATAGATAAGTATAAAAGCCGATAAAATTCCCCAAAAGTAACTTTCCAAAAACATGTTTTTCTTGCGAAAGCTGAAGACAAAATGTTATTATCATCTTCCCTATTTTTTCTTCGATCCCTGACCTCTCAAGGGATCAACCTAATCCCTATCGTTCAATGCTGACACTTTCGAAGTTGATATTCCGGTCCTTTTTAGACAACTTCTTTTATTACAAGTTATTCCTTGTTCCAACAAAAATAATAAATCCAAGTAAATTTTCTGCGTCAGTCCATCTGCAAGAGATGTACAGAAAACATGGGGATCCCAGCAAAATACGACAGGACGATGCAATACACCGTCATTCAAAAAGCACAATATGACGTCATGCCAAACTTCCATGGAAATCCGAGGAAAACAATCCTTGAAGCAAATGATTATATCCATACTGGGTTTAAGATAATGATGCGAAAGCCGAAAATGGTATTCGTCCAAACAAACAACTTTTACTATGGTACGAACCCTCAATAGTACATTACGATACGAAAGCGATGAAACGTTTTCTGACGAGTGTGAGTTTGCGGCACGAGCCGAAGGCGAGTGCTGCAATCACACGAGTCGAGAAAAAGTTTCTCGCACGAGTTTCGTATAATTTTGTATAGCACAAGTGCGGAAAATGCCGACTTTCCGCACGCGCAGCGTGCGTAAAGCGGTCATTTTACGCACAGTGTGCTATAAAAAATATTAAATGGTCCATAAAAAGTTACCTACATACAATGTATGGAACAAGAGTTTTGTTTTTTTTCCGTGGTTACTTAAATTGTGAAAAACTCATCTTTTTCTAATTAATCGAAACAGAACCTTTATGTTCAAAATTTACTCAATAGTTCCTCAACAAAACCTGATTACCCATGTATTATATTTACATATATATATATTATATTATATTTTTATAATTACATAGAAAAACAGTTAAATGAAAATATATCTGTTTTTCTATGTAATTATAACCATTTAAAAGATAAAAAGTCAATCTTCAATATTTCAATATTTTTAATATTTATAAGTACTTTAATAAAACAAAAATATTAATTATTAAAAATAGCACCGGGCGCGCTCTGGCGAAAACTAAATATAAGATCCCATAGAACGGAGAAATTCTAGTATGGGATTAAATTAAATGTGTATATTATTTATGTGCTAAGTTAGTTTTGACGTTTTGTTTATTTTTTTTTCTTGTATTTAACACTAGGTTTTAAGTAAATGTAAAACTAACACTTTTAAGGAAATAAATTATGTCTTATGTCTTATTATGTATGCTGCCATAGCAAAGATTCCTTTGGTTAAAATTTTAATCTTTAAAATTTTTACAGTAACCAATGGAAACTTTGCGATGACAGTTTACACAAAACATAGGAAATAAAATAAGGTTTTGTTAAGGAACTATTAAGTAAGTTTTGAATATAAGTGTTCTGTTCCGATTAATCTTATCAACGCTATCGAATAGCTGGACTTCTCTGTGCTCTGTTTTGTACATAAACACATGTAAAAACATTAAATTGGAATGTAGATTTCTTGTATGGCGTAGATATTCACTAATAAAATAAGTGATATTAGGTTTCCACGGGATTGAAAGTCATTTGACCTGTACTGCCTTCCCGCATTGTAATAAGGTTTTTGTTTTTTCGAAGCCCGATAAATACATATTATGTATTAGCACCCCCGTGATGGAAGTTGAAGGCTATATCAACATCCTAGTAATTAAAAGTTTAATTATGCTAATGGCTCTACTTTGCTGTACTCGGGCAAGAAGCCTGTAAGTACACTGAAAAAAAAATGGAACAAGAGAAAAAAATGGAACTTCCTGTGGAAGGAAAGCTGTCGAATTAATATAATAGTAGTTTATGCTACAAGGGCGCAAAGGAATAAATTACGAGGAAGATTTAAAACACGAGCGTAGCGAGTGTTTTAAACGTAATCGAGTAATTTATTGCTCTTACGCCCGTGTATCATACTACGTTTTTCAATGCATAGTGTGATTAAATAAAACAAATAAAATCTTGTGAACTTTAAATTATGATTGGCACAAAAGGACTGTTTAACGGCTCTGGGCGGCTGTTAAACAGTGGGAAAAAAAGTATAACATTTATGGTACACAAGAAAGGCTGCAGGTTTGCAAACCATTGTAAATAAATTGAAAAAATAATAATAATAAAGCCCTAGGGCAAAATAATCGACTTTCTGTTCGGTTTTGATGCATAAAAAGTGGGCCTTTGCGAGCACTTGCATTGAAAATAGATTTATTTATATGCGATGAAGTTACATTATGTACATTTAGAAAACGTAAATTTTTATTTAACTAAATATTTAAGAAATAATATACCGGGTGTTAAGATGAAGTAGCGGAAGCCGGAAACTGGCGACAGTACTCTTCCATATGAACAAATTTTTGTGAAAAATAATTGAGAAATCGAGAAAAATAATCAGTTATTGTTTCATACATTTTGGTCAGATAGCTATGTAACTTTTCTTTGGAACAGTTGTTTTTTTTTGTCGTGTAATGAAGGTTGGCTCCATAGTACAAGTTGTTTGTATGGACGAGTACTAGCGCCAGTTTCCGGCTTCCGCAAAATTTGGTCCGAAATACTCGTAGAATTATATCGCTAAAAGCGATGAGTGAATTAAAGGCTGAGCGATGACTAGTTCTTAATTTGTGAGCTAGCAAATGATGTGAAAGCTCATGATTCGGACCGCGCTTACCTCCTAAGATTTTTTAATTCCAAAATAGCCTCTATGCATAAGTAATATATTTATTTTAGCAGAAACAAAGGAATTTGAGTGTTTGTGTTGTATTAGCAACTTTGCTTCGCAGCCGCAATGACTTGTTATATTTTTATTTATTGACTCCACAAACACATTTCCAAATATAAATTCTTCCATTCCAAGGTTTATCTTTTAGCTTTTGAAGAGTTCCACAAGAACTTTCCCAAAATTTTGTCTGAAATGATGGAACGAAAATCATATTTGACATTCCATTCTGTTCAACGCTCACACCACCTCACCTAAAGCCGTACGAATGAATAAAATCATTTGCATCACTCATGGCTTATTTGCCATTCACCTCATTCATTCGTAATCGATTTTAGCGATGTAATTCCATTTCGGACCGTACGGCCAGTACATAGCGCAATACATACAAAAAATAAATTAATATTACAAATACGTAGTACAAAATAACGTCAATTATATAAATAGTTACTCCGCCACACCGATTGTCTTGCTGAAAAAACTTCTATGCACACTTTACTCAGATATCAAAAAATTCTGATGTCATCGTGAATTTTTCTTTGGTATTTCTCCTCCAGGTGTAGTCTTCCATCAGATTAGTACAGTCGCCTGCACGTCAACGTAGCTACGATTCGGTTCCTATAAAGCTGTAATAATAGGTCTTTACCTACCTTATGAAATTGCCGAAATTTTCTTACATATTCATGAGTTCATAATTCCTGTAATTCAATAGCTGTAATTCAATTATTTGTTTTTTGTTTCAAAGCTGATTTTAAGTGTTTATATCTACATATTAAATTTTGTTTCTATTTTCAGTTTGATTATAAAAATTAAATCTACAAAAACAGTTCGTCGTAAATGCCATCCATTTCCATAATAAGATTCGTAATAATTTTTTACAGCTGACACTTTTCAAAAATTAAATTATGGTTGCTGTTAGCTTAATGTTAATTAATTCATACACAAAAGAAATTACATAATTTGGATTTGTCATTCGTAAAAAAATGCACAAATATTAGTACTGAAAATTGAGTTTCCTTCAAATTCTCTATAGAAAACGGCAATTTCAAACGGCATGTCTAAAGACTTAATATAAGTCAAAATCGCACAAGAATGTAGCTAGTACTACGGGTGATTGTACATTCATTCTTTCCTTATTCCACGAAACATCAGACAGACTTAGTAGGCGTCTTGCGAAGTTTTCTGTTTTAGCCTGATATAACTAACTGATAGTTAGTAACTATATCTCATAACATTCCCCAAAATTTAACTCTTTTAAGAGCTCGTCGTTAAAATTTCAATGAACCAAGAAACAATTTAATTTGACATCAGATATAGTAGAGCTCTCAAACAATTCACCAGAGCAAGCAATTTTCGTTTCCGAAAAGGGTAAGTCAATTAAAAAGCTATTACAGTTTGAAATAAGACGAGAAGCAGCTCAGGTAAGAAAAGGAAATATCACTTATTTTCGGAATCGGGCCAGACAATACATAACTACATATGTTACATAGATATTGAACATTTCTGAACAAAGGATCGTAGCCATACAGGAAAGCAACACAACTAAGCTTAGGTGAAAATCCCGAAAATCCGTGATGTTTCAATATTATTTTGTAATTTTACTTTGGCATCATAGAAAGGTCTGTTCTTCAGCACAACCTTGCAACAAAGAGATGTTCCTCAACCGTAGATTATTTTTGAATTGAAGGCTTTAATTTAAGCCTTTAATTTTGCCCGCAAAAATTAAATTTCTTTCCTTTTATGAAGAAATAATAAAAACTTCACTACATTGCAAAGATTTTAGTTTTAACGGTACTCCAACTTAAACTAAAGACATTGGACTCAACCATGTTAAGTAATTAAAAATTTCAAAACATGAAAACATATCGTTACATTATAATATATATTATCGGGTCTACCGCGATCAGTATTTACCTTTTTTACGAAAAGGGGGACACTATTGTTAACTAACTAACTAACATATCGTTACTTTCGATGTAGAAAGCAAATGCAATTTGAATATTTTACATAATAAATGACGCCATACGGAAGGCCTTTTCCACTGTCAACATGCTGGCTATTTCAGAGCCGAAAGGACTTGCGCGTGACGATGGCAGGAGGCCCGACAGAATGACGTTAATTCCGGGGCTGAACGGTCGTTCCCTGGCGTGGGATGCGACGTGCGTCGACAGCCTGGCTGCTTCCTATGTCCAGTCGACTGCTGGACTGTCACAGATTGCGCGGCGGCGACATCGGCTGAGCGCAACAAGCGGCGCAAATTGAGCCACCTCTCAGTGAAGGCTATATGTTTGGGCCGTTTGGCGTGGAAACGTTCGGGCCATGGGGTCCAGAAGCGCGACGATTATTCCAACAAATTTTGTTTGACGTGTCTCGTGACCCAAGAGCTGGAGCTTATTTTGGCCAACGCATTAGCTTGGCCATACAGTGGGGCAACGCGGCTAGCGTCTTGGGCACCCTGCCATGCGGCAGCGACAACCTCAAAAAGGTTTTTTATTCATTTTAGCTTTAGATAGGTTTAATTTAATTTTATAGTAGGTTTATATTTGTTTATTTTTTTAGTTATATTGTATTCATTAATTATTATTTACTGTTTTATTCTATTATAATATTTAATTACAAATTAGAAATTTATATTTAATACTTACCTAAATAAACTAACAAAAAATTAAAAGTGAGATACGTTTCGGTCCAGCATCAGTTACAATAAAGTTGATAAAAAATAATAAATGAATCAATTTAACTCCTAAATTTAAATAATATATACAACGTATCATCGGGAAATATTTTGCAGGCTCAATTAGTCAAATATAAGCGTCGTACCTTATCTTACACTGAGTCTTCAGTGTGAATTAGGATTTATAGGTTATTATCATAAATCATTGACACTAAAAACCAACACTTTTGCCCAATCCCGCAATATCGGGATTAAAAAGAAAACACAAAATGGACACCTCTACAAGATATGAGGACATAACGGAGTGAACGCAACTGTAACAGCAGTGTTACACATAAACAAACAGCCCGAGGGACAAGCGGGATCACTGAAATGTCAATTTGGTAACAAAAAGGAACGATTCCTACATTTCTCGATATGAGTTGGGAATTCTACCCTAAGTCACAAGTGAAGTTTAATTTAAGAGTACAGCTCTTGTTATAAAACGTTTTATGTTTAGTTTGCGGTAGTAAAGTGCCTCGACAAGTGGGTTAACGTGCCACAAGATAGTTGTCTACTTAAAAAAGCACGTAACTCCTTGATATTTTAGCGCAAGAAAAATATTGCCACTTTATGCTTCAGCCGCCTAATTCACGGGTCTACCAGTATCAATTTCATAGCTTTATGCTCGAGAAAACTGGGCTATGATGATCAACACAGAAAGGTCACACAAGTTAAGTAGTAAAGAGTATAAATAGGGCTCCGTATTTTTTTTTTTCATATTATTATGGGTACAAACCTTACAAAACTTTACATATTTTTTTTTTTAGTTGAAGAAAACCAAAAGTCACATTGACATCGAAGTCCTAACAGAACCTTATTCAAGCACTTCAAGCACACTACTTATTTTACACTTTCAATTAGTAAAATCATCTTTTACTTTTTCGCTTTAAGGTGATATATCGTCCGTGCAAAGGTCCCCGTTACTCCAGGCGGAAAGTCCCGCAGTGCGAGAGGGACGGAATCGGGGAAAATTTACAAAAAGTCGGTTTTGTATTAATACAAAATTAAGTGAAATAGCTATTAAATTTTCCGTAACCAGTAATTTAGGTATTGTTAAAACCCATCTAAATAAATATTCTTGAAGTCTGTATACTACCCCAATTTGTCAGAGTATCAAAAAGAGTGTAAATTTAGACCTCATTTCAATAATTATTTCTATTAAGTGAAATTCCTCCAATCGCGTTTCTGATAGACCAAAATCTAGAAAAAGGTTCCAAAATTGTAATACTAATTTATTTAACTTGATACCTCTTTTAAACAGCAGATAAATAATTTCAAAGAGTGTCTATTTTGACGATATACCCCCTTAACATTCCAATCAAACTTCTTTTTGCTTTCCCCAGCTCTTTATTATTAAGAGCTCTTTCAACTCAACGGATTGGATGCGGTTTTCTTTTTTATTATCATTGTAGTGGTCAACACATAGGCCATCGGTCGGCAAAAGACGGAAGGTTCTCCCTGGCCGGTTCTCCGGTATGGGTTCGGGCGGTTGATTGGATTTCACCTTGTATAATATATATTTTACCTATCATTTTAATCGTATATACAACGTGTAACAGAAAGGTGTAACCATATTTGAAGAGCTTTTACTAGAAAAATGCAATGCCGCTCGGCCAAAATGTATGAAAGGGCAGATTTTTTTTTGGAGGTTTCAAGGTTGGCTCCATAGTAAAAGTTGTTCTATACCATTGACCGAATAAGCTCTTCAAGTATGGTTACACCTTTTTGTTACACATTGTATAACCTATATCATACTTGTATCGTTTACTATAAAAGTACTTCGGGAAACTGTGTTCCCTGCACTAAATACTAATAAATTTGCTATCGTAATGTGTATCAAAGACAAATTCGCAATTCCACTTTTCTTTTACTGCAATGAATGGTAATATAAACCAAAAGTTAGACTGCCAGTTTACTGTGGTTGGATTTCAGAATTGGTTAACTAAAGCTTGGGTTCTACATAGCCTAGCTCAGGCATTATTCAGTTCCTTTCAGTTACAGAGAGGAACTACTTCAATAGTTCGATGATTCATTAATCATTTGCTAACAAGCTCTGACAAAGGTTGGGTAACAGTTATATAGGATGAAGGAAGGTTTGACAAGGACTTAGTAATGATAGTTGATGGCTGTTTCAATTGTTCATGGTTAAGATTAAATTGTGGTAAAGATGAGTCAATTCGAAAACCACTTCGAGATTTAGGTCGCATTTTCGAACTTTTGTTCTAATATACCTCATGATGATGAATATTTTTACAAAAAAACTGCAACTTCCATTTGCCTTCGTGTTACTTCACTTAAGAAATGGCTGTTTAGAAATGTGTCCTTTGCTATGAAGATAAATATACAAAAATTTGCTACCGACTGATTTGACAGATGGATGACAAATGAGTAGATAGAACGAGACAGGCCACTTTTTTTATAACAAATCACATATCACAATCTGTATAGTGTCTAAAATTCTCAAGTAACCTCATCATAACCGACAATTCTTTAATAACTCATAAAAAATAATGGTTGATTTATATACCAAAATAATGAAACATATGTCCTAAAATGGCGTATATTCCCTGAAAAAAAAAAAACTTTTTGATATTAAGCTATGGGAAATACTATAATATTAACCAGTCAATTATTGGCGATAAAAGTCGGTACTACACTGCGAGATAACTATGAAAAGTACCACTACGAAGATTTCGTCAGTTCCCGAAAGGGGGCGTCAAGTTTAAAATTTCTCAAAGTTATTTGGCGAATGAGCAGATTTCGATTGAAGTCAAATAAACTCAGGTTTTGGCATCTACTCAGGATCAAGATAAGACAATCACTACATTTTCTGGATACCATTGAACTGCGATTTTTATTCGGTTAGTCGGCAAGACTTCACTCCAACAAACGAAGTTTGGTTAAGTTATATAGTGTAAAAGAGAACAATATCAAAATAATTAATTATTGTGAAATTTGATATAATGGAAATACAACATATAAAATAAAATTTGGTATACGTACTATTAAATAATACACGTACACGAACTACATTCAAGGTACATAAAATAATGTATATACGATACGATACTACCTATATATAAACTAAATACTACCTAAATACTAATACGTTATATATTAGGTATAAATACATACCTAACTCCGCCCATTCTTAGGAAGAGCATGTCTTTTTTTCTTTTTCTTTGTCAACAAACTGCTGTAATGAAAAAAATCTTATATTTACCTCGTCTATATACAAAGATTTTCTTATGATAAACCACATAAAGATTCAAATCATTTGCATAGTCTATTTAAAAGATAACAGGCCGTAATTTTATTATATTTTGGCTCGTTCAGAATATTCAGGTACACACTAGTTATTTTAATAATGTAACATGTACAATCCACCTACCATATTCATTCTATACGGGGATGATGTTCTACCAAGGCATCAACCATTAATCTTCATGAACTCTTACAGGCAAAACTAGTCTTTATCGTCTAAGGAATAAAGAATAGAGAAACTGAAAATATCAGCTGGTTACTCTGTAATTGCTGCGTGTTACAATCTCCATACTAAATCTTCTTTTAGAGTAATTTGTGTGGAATTGCAGGAGTTATTTCAGTCTTCACCCAAGCAAATGAGGAAAAAGAATGGTTGCATGGTCCCGTGTTTCAATTTGTCTTCTCTTACTTATTAAATTCCATGGAGAATAATTGTAGCATCTACAGCATGGCAAGTGCTCTCCGAACTTAATTAATTCTATATATTAAATCCATGAGTCGTTAGCTTCATCCTAGATTAATAGACTAAAAATAACTTTAGTTAAAAAAACCAACACCGACTTCAAAAGGACGAATCAACTCAAGAAGTCCACATCCATCAATCTAATCATATAAGCTCTTTTACTTAAATATAAATACTTATATAATTACTAGTAGTTATATCTGTGATAAAAGCCAGCATGTATTGTATTGTGCATACACGTAAAATTGTACACCTCTTTTATTAAAAACCGTTAAAACGTGAGAAAGTTTTGAGAATATCTCAAATCTTATTCAATACAAAAAAGAATGTTAGTTGATTTGGATTTGGTGTAGGTTTTATGCTATTATGTCATGACTTGTTATGTCATTTACTTTTATATTATATATGTCAATGTCTATTTATTTTAATTAAGATACTCAACTGATGCCGGGTCCTAATCGGACCCGAAATATATCTTGAGATTACTTTACAGTATTTTTATTTGCATTATCATATCTACTATATTTATAATACTATTTATATTACTACCACTATTTATATAAAAAAAAACAATAAACATTATGTATATTGTAGATATCAGCTACATCATTTTGTGGGAAACACAAAAGTTCAAGAATTTGTATATAATTTGTTAAAAGAGTATGGGTATTATTTTTATATAATGCACAAGCAATATAAAATATACAACATACATACATGTATAGTGATAGATAGATATTGATAGACCTTAATTAATACACTTGGCTTTACATACACATACACTACACACTCACACACAACACACACTCATACAAACAGTGTTGCCGTTTAAATTTATTTTCTTGTCGCTAGATTTTTATATAAAAGTCACCAGATTAACTGAAATTTTAACAAAATGTCGCCAAATGTATCGAATACCAGTTTAGAAAAAGTCGCTAAAATATATGAAGTGTCTGTTTTATTAAGGCGATTACCACCGCCAAATTAGCAGCTCGATATTTATCACTACGAATATCAACGGCAACGACATTGAAATAACGTTTATATCAGCGCGCAATGCATAGTGGCTGTTACGACGCTCGCTGCGTCCTTGATAGGGCGAAATAGGAGAAAATTATACTTTTCACATGGACGTGATTGTTAGATTGAATAATCATATGTTATGTTTATAGCTATTAAGTTTATTTATCAAAGCATAAATGAATTCAATCAGCCAAGCCACTTAGGAGCAGTAGGAAATTTAAGCCAAAAAACACCATTCAGTTAAAAAAAAAAATATGTAGAAGTTTTGGTGGTATGAAAAAGAAAAATGTTGCATATGTTGTCTAAGAGTTGATTATTCATAATACATTTTTTCATTATTTTTGGTTTGGCCATAAACAAGGAGTAGGCTTTAGAAAGTACCCATTTGGCAATAGTAAGGCCCTTAAGTCGCTAAATCGGCAATACTGCATACAAACTCTCTCTAATACAACACACAATCGTACATAAATAAGTAGGTTTTTATATGGTTTTATTATCTAAATATTCAATACCTTTAAAGCTAGTTAAGACTGTTAAGTAACGTCTAAATATCTTTATGTTTAAATATTTATGGGAGGATCCTAGTTTCCACTACACAAGGAAACTTTCTGTGGGAACTAGTGTTTTTAAAAATGATGTAACTATTTTTGAAATAAAGAAATTTTCATTTTCGTTTTTATTTTTATGAAAAGTGCAGTCAATATCAAAAGTCACAACTACTTTGTGAAAACGTGCTCCACTTTCCATCCGGGCGCGCAGTCCCTACCCTAATGTTATTAGGTAATTACGCCCTTAAGAGGCCAGGGGATTACACCTGTTTTTTTTTAAGATTCATACAAATGGTAAAAACTGAAAGTGAAGTTAACAGCTTATTTTCTTCATATTTTTTCATAAGTTTTATCTAGCGACGTCCCACTACATCTCTATACAGCCCAAAAAGCAAAATTTTATGAAACGCCATCATATAGCTGTCAAGGATATCGTGAATATTGCCTCGTTTTTATGCAAAGTTTAGCAAGTTGTAAATTTTTTATCTATACTGAAAATAAAAAAGAGAGAAATACAGACGTCGTTCATGTATAGAAGACTAGGTTTTGCTCCTTAAACTCCTACACAGTTTTTGCTACATAAACTCCTACACAGTTTTTTGCTATATAAACTCCCACGCAGTTTTTTGCTACCTAAAATCCCACACAGTTTTTGTTACCTAAACTCCCACATAGTGTTTTGCTACGTTTAGGTGCACCCTCCCACACAGTTTTCAGTCAGAACAATTGACCGCGCCTGTAACTTACTGATCGAGTATCGGCTTACTAAAGGTCGCGGGTTCAGTTTACGTAGGGGCACATTTGTGTCCGGTCTGCGTACATCTGAACCCGGCTACTATGAAAAGGAGTTAAAGGGTGACGGTTGTTGCTGCGTCCGTAGACAGAGATAGCCCTTGAATCCCTGCACGCGTCACGAGGGTTGTGGTAAAAGCACAGACTCACGCTTGCTATACCTGGCTCTTCCGAGTCCTCACAACACAATAAAAATATATAGGTACATATGAAAATTAGACAACTTTTAAGAGAATATGTCGCGCTTGCATTGATCACTGTTACAATGCCGAAAGACTCGCAGTGCGAGAGGGACAGATTCTGGAAAAATAGTACAGTGACGATTTTCTTCACTATTTGATTATTAAAAAAATTGTTACATGAAATATCTGTTCGTTTCAAAGTTTCATAAAGTGTATACCTCTACAGAGACAGAACTGAAATGTATGGGTTTTAATGATTTCAAATAATTTTTAACTTACCTAGACTCGACATGAAAACTTTTTGGAGCCATTTTTTATTATTTTTTATTTTTATGTTGGAATGAGTTCAGAAGATTCTACTACGATAACAGTGTGCATTATATACTTGACAGAACTACTTTTTTAATGTAGTTTTGCTAAATACAAGGAAGAATTATCTATAGTCTTGAGGGGACTATCCTCTTAAGCCAAAGCATTCTTGATAGCTCATAAAAGTTCACATCACGTGCATTGCCGGCTGTTCAGACAGGCTACGTGGGTACTGCCGTGTCGAACAAGCATTAATAAGCCAATGGAACTATAAGTGTCAATTTCGAATGAGCCTGCCGGGTCAATGCGCTGACCTTCCTTCCTTCAAGGTTCACTAACCCTAGAAAATTTGTGAATATTTACGAAAACTTTCAAAAATAAACTTTGAACATCGAGAAAATTACTCATATTACTGGAACCATAGACAAAGTATTACTACGTATAGACTAGCAGTTCCCATACATCAGTTTGTAGCCACAAAAAAGGTGTAAACTTCTAATGAAATCTTCTAATGAAGATGGCGTTGCTAAATCCTCTATGCTAGAAAAGACCGATTTGTGGCACAGCGATGTCACGTGAAATAAAAATAATTCCCACTTCGATAATAGATGGCGCTGAAGTATTCACTTTTAGTGTTGCCAACTTAGCGCCATCTAGTTTTTCTAAGCAAAACTATTGCAGCCAATTAAACAAAAACACTTGGCGAGTTTGGCGACACCTAGTGTTGTAATGGCGTGTAAAAAATTTGCTACGCCTTGATGTATGGGAGTTGTTGGTCTATACGTAGTCCGTAGTATAGTAGAAACGAATAGAAATCTTATCGTCAACGCACGTTTGTATAGCGACAGTATGTAGTATTTTTAAGGTAATATTTTTTTAGATACTTGTAAGCTTAATTCACTTGTACAATTCTAAAAAAATACGAATTCTAAAGAAACCGACCAAAACACCTTATGCAAGAGATTTTTACTTTATAGGTTTGTATCTTTATATAATTCTAAAAAGTACAAATAATCGAAACAAAAACCTTATTGGTTGATATCGTCGAATATTTTCAGTGTAGTAGTATTACCTGAAAACTTCTATCGCTGTAAGTTTGACAATTCAATATTTTAGTTCCGTCAGCCTGGTACGAATATACAACAGTGCTACAAGCGTCTTACGGCGCATGGCTTGGTTGTGTCCAAAATCGAAAATAACTTGGCTACCATATTCCTTATTTCACAGCTGCGCCCCCCTATCCCTGTCATCCACGCGCCATCAGATCCTTGTAGCCCTGTAATGTACACTGGCCTGCAAAACTAAGTACTACACTTTTTAAATTTGATTTTTTCTAAACTATAGAAGTTAGAGATTTAAAATAAAAAACGCTTTATAGCAAATTTCATCAGCTTTCTTTGACACTATAGGGAACTATAAGGACAACTTCACTATGTGATTATTTTAAATCTCTAACTTCTATAGTTTAGAAAAAAATCAAATTTAAAAAGTGTAGTACTTAGTTTTGCAGGCCAGTGTTTTATGAAATCTTCACTATGACTAAATATGCGTCAATAGCTAAAACGGCAGAAAACACCCTAAAAACTGTTGCTTGTTATTTTGTTATCACAAATCTCGGTTAAGTTTATTTTTCTTTCGAAGCAATGATAAATTATATTAATACAAATACAATTATTTACTTTTCTTATCAGTATCATCAAAATTAGTATTTAATTAACACTAAACTGAGAAATACCCGCCTCTCAGGGTAAGTCCACATAAAATAAATATTATAAATAAATAAATATATATAAATACTAATATTAATGAATATTATCTGTGATAAATACAATGAAAATTAAGATACATCAATAAAAGCAACAATAAACTTAATGCCAATTTAATTATACTTAATTACCCCAAAACTCAAAATTCATAAATTTTTATACCTTCCATTACAATATAGAATTGATTTACATTTATAAAATCTTTTTTTATTAATAATAAATAAGAAATACATAATATCATAGAATAAGAAATATATTTCGCCTCTTGTGATGAATGACACCTCAGAAAATTAAAAAAAAAAACTATCTATAGAGATTTAGTATTAGCTTCAATCTCATCCCAATATAATATTATAAATGCGAAAGTTTGGATGTATGGATGGATGTATGTTTGTTACTCCTTCACAAATGTAGTTCTAGACCTGGAATTGGACATAGGCTAGTTTATATCCCATTACTCAGCTCCCATGGAATTATTCGATGCTTTTAAGAGCTCGCTCCGAATCGTTCTTTATACAAATCTAAGTACCAAAATAACTCGCAAAAGAGAAATAACCGGCCAAGTGCGAGTCGGACTCGCGCACGAAGGGTTCCGTCCATTATTTATAAAAACGGCAAAAAAAATAATTCTGTTGTATGGGAGCCCCCTAAATATTTATTTTATTATGTTTTTTAATATTTGTTGTTATAGCGGCAACAGAAATACATCATCTGTGAAAATTTCAACTGTCTAACTATCACGGTTCATGAGATACAGCCTGGTGACAGACGGACAGCGGAGTCTTAGTAATAGGGTCCCGTTGGTTACCCTTTGGGTACGGAACCCTAAAAAATTATCAAAGAAATTTTAGCCTTTCATTTCGCCAGTCAATATGAAGTGGTGTATGTTTCTAATTTTTTCACAAACATCGCGTTAAAAACCAGAAAAATATTGAATATAATGGGTTTTCGAGTACTTTTACAAGGCTTTGTTAAGTGACTTAAGTACATTTAACAAGCAAGCTAAGCACATACACCACTTGAAAATATCATCAATGTTCTAAATTATCAAAACAGAATCAAAAATAACAAATAATCGAGGCACAGTTAAGGTATTCGGAAATGATAATTGTTTTCAACGCAAGGGCGAGGTTCGCTCAGCACAGTTCGAAAGGCGCGGGGCGAGACGTGAGGCACTTGTTTAAATTATCCAGCCATATATGCGCTTTATTGTCCCGATACGTCTCACTTTGCATCGGAGTTGTCAAATAAGGAGAGCTCCATCACTGCCTGTTTCAAAAATTCAGTCAAGGATTATTACTTGTCACTCTGATTCTTCTGTCACATATTTTATATTTAGAGTTTTTATCTTTATATGATAAAATTATTTATGTATGTATGTACTATTATTTATATAACTTTGCTACTATTTTATATACCTTATTTTACATGTACACCACCTTTTCAGCAATCCTGTCGTACAATTTCTTCCACCTAAAGGTTGTCTGGAAGAGATCGCTTTAAGGGATAAGACCGCTTATTTGTACTTACCCTTTGCACTCGTGTTTTTAAGTTCAATTTATTCTATTCTTCTCTTTTGTGGTGTGACAATAAAGCTATATTGTACTGTATTGTACTGTACTGTATTGTATTGTATTGTATTGGTGTCGTCACCGCGAATCGGTGTCTTAAGAACCCGCTCCGAATCGTACTTCATACATATCTAATAAACTTTTAACAAAAAAATAGCAACCGACTTCAATAGTAACAGCAGTCATTCACTAAAAAATACTGTATTCACTAAAAAATACTGTACTGTATTGTATTGTATTGTATTGTATTGGTGTCGTCACCGCGAATCGGTGTCTTAAGAACCCGCTCCGAATCGTACTTCATACATATCTAATAAACTTTTAACAAAAAAATAGCAACCGACTTCAATAGTAACAGCAGTCATTCACTAAAAAATACTGTATTCACTAAAAAATACTGTACTGTATTGTATTGTATTGTATTGGTGTCGTCACCGCGAATCGGTGTCTTAAGAACCCGCTCCGAATCGTACTTCATACATATCTAATAAACTTTTAACAAAAAAATAGCAACCGACTTCAATAGTAACAGCAGTCATTCACTAAAAAATACTGTATTCACTAAAAAATACTGTACTGTATTGTATTGTATTGTATTGTATTGGTGTCGTCACCGCGAATCGGTGTCTTAAGAACCCGCTCCGAATCGTACTTCATACATATCTAATAAACTTTTAACAAAAAAATAGCAACCGACTTCAATAGTAACAGCAGTCATTCACTAAAAAATACTGTATTCACTAAAAAATACTGTACTGTATTGTATTGTATTGTATTGTATTGGTGTCGTCACCGCGAATCGGTGTCTTAAGAACCCGCTCCGAATCGTACTTCATACATATCTAATAAACTTTTAACAAAAAAATAGCAACCGACTTCAATAGTAACAGCAGTCATTCACTAAAAAGTTAATAATAATTCTATAAAGACCGATGGTACCGAAGCAACACTTTTGCCGACTTCTTTCTTCCTGAAGCATTATGTTGTCTAGAAGTCGGCGTTCTTATATTGGTTTTTATGTTGCTATATCGTAGGAAATACGCCGACTTCTAGATAATATATTGTTTCAGGAAGAAAGAAGTCAGCAAAAGTGTTGCTTCGGTACCATCGGTCTTTATAGAATTATTATTAACTTTTTAGTGAATGACTGCTGTTACTATTGAAGTCGGTTGCTATTTTTTTGTTAAAAGTTTATTTTATTTCACATTTTTTAGTGTTGCTGGGTTAAATTGTGAAGTATGGGTAGTTCTTGCAAAAGTGGTGTTAATATGAAACGAAGTTCAAGTGAGTATAAGTAGCTATGTTTGAGTAGCTTCGTGCTATCAGCACCCTAACACAACATGATTACCGCAATCTCGAGTTATGTGCTGTCATTCGTTAAAGAGTTCTATGGTGAATATGGTGATGAAGCCAGGATCGAAGGTCAGGTGGAAGAATGTCGATTTTCAAGTAATACCTTGTAATCAGCACCCCGGTACAAAGCGATTACCTCAATTTCGAGAGGTATGCTGTCATTTTCTGAGGAGTTCCACTGCCTATCTCTGAAGACCTTCATCAGATCATGACCAAACCCAAAATGTGACCTACCTGGAAGTACACTCTTTTAAACAAAAAAAGAATTGTTCAAATCGGTTCAGAAATGACGGAGTTATGGAGTAACAACGCCAAAAAAAAAAAAAAACATACAGTCGAATTGAGAACCGCCTCCTTTTTGAATTCGGTTAAAAACCATAATAACTCGCGAAAGTGGAACAATTCAATCAAATAAATTTTAGGCTTTCATTTAGACGGTCCCTGATTTTTTCACAAACATCGCGTTAAAGACCAGAAAAATATTTGAAAATAATGGGTTTTTGCCCTAAAATCGAGTACTTTTACAAGGCTTCGTTAAATGACTTATGAACATTAAACAAGCAAAATAAGCACATACACTACTTGGAATTATCATCAATATTCTAATTAATTAAAACAGAATAAAAAATAACAAGTAATCGAGGCACAATTAAGGTATTCGGAAATAATTATTATTTCCAACGCAAAGAACGACGAAAAACTCGCTTACCACAGTTCGAACGGTGTAGGGCAAAGCATGAGGCGCTTCTTTAGATCAGCCAGCCAAATATGCGCTTTATTGTCGCGATACGTCTCGCTTCGCATCGGAGTTGGCGTCGTCCTGCACCTGGTTCTTAATGGCTTTTCATTGATGCCTGTTATAGAATCTGTGCTTAGAGTTTAAATATTGATAGAATAGATAGGAATACACGAAAACTTAATCAACGCGGGTGAAGCCGCGGGCAAAAGCTATTCTCTTCGTCATCCAATAAAAAAACGATAACAAGAAGTACGAGACCCAATGAGTGCCTGTCTCTGTTGAATTCTACCAGATACAAGGGCTCTGGGCCCATACCCGAAATATCCCTTCGTCAGTGACTGCTGATCCTAATTCAATATTTTGATTGTTTCCTTCGGGATACCAACCCTGATCAAAACATACGTTACCTACTTTATCCTGAACTTCCATAGTGGCTTTTAACGTGAAGTCATAAAAATGATTTTAGATTGAAAATCCCCTTTCATAAGTTGGGTTTCCCAAGTTGGATACACCTGTCATGAACAATCTGCAGATGGGTTTGCGGCTCACATCACGACCTCTGGGTACACGATCAAAACGCACTGTTATTCTATCTCCATAGAGCCTATTTTTGTGAAAAACTGTAAACTGGTTGGTACCAAGCTTTGTAAGTTCATAAGTGTGAAGTTTACAAAGTGTTGCTTCTGCATTTAATGGTCTCTAACTGAACATCATCAATTATTTAAGAGCCAAGCTCTTGTCGGTGTAGCATCGTACATCGTTCTCTGTCCAGAGCCCAATCCTTTAAAACGCTACGGAAAAAATCGACACTTTTAGAACTTGCATATCTACTTCGGTAAAGAATACATTATTTTGATAAAAATAGTGTATTATTTTTGGAATCTTTTTCTAGGGATCTGTTAAACAGAAACGCGATTGGAGAAATTCGGCTCGATAAAAATAAATTTTGAAATGAGATCGTTTTCGACACTATTTCTCCTAGTTTGACTATTTGGAATGACTAATGGATGGGAATTGTATTTTATTACATGGGTTTTAACAGTATCTAAGACCTTGTTAAACGAAATTTTGAAAGCAACTTGATTACATTTTATATTAATATAAAACCGACATTTTGCGTTTCTGTTTAAGGTCCCTAGAAAAAGATATCAAAAATAATATACTATTTTATCAAATTAATACATTATTTACTGAAGTAGATATGCACGTTCTAAAAGTGTCGATTTTTTTCTCGTAGTGCCTTAATAACTTATTACATTATAACACCGCAATTCTTCGCTATGATTTGCCAAATTGATTATAACACAGCTAGAGAAACAATCAATCAATTTTAGGGTTCCGTACCCAAAGGGACCCTATTACTAAGACTCCGCTGTCCGTCTGTCTGTCCGTCAGTCACCAGGCTGTATCTCATGAACCGTGATAGTTAGACAGTTGAAATTTTCACAGATGATGTATTTCTGTTGCCGCTATAACAACAAATACAAAAATAACATAAATATTTAAGGGGCCTCCCATACAACAGATATGTTTTTTTGCCGTTTTTATAGATAATGGTAGGTACGGAACCCTTCGTGCGTGAGTCCGACTCGCACTTGGCCGGTTTTTTTATATTATAATTTCGAAGAAATATTTTTTTTTTTTATTATTATTTTCGTAATCCTTAAGCTAAGCAATAAAAAAAGGTTATTCTTGATTCATGTTTTTCAATATGGAATCAAACAAACACACAAATTACATACATACATATACATACACATCAAAAATTATACATACACCTCCTATCTTGAAAGTTCCAAAATGTTAAGATAGTGTTTCAAGTCAATCATCTATAGGTATGGTGCCTACTGTCAAAATTTCCATAAAACTACACGTTGCTTGTTATTTAAACAATACAAGTCACATTATAAATAAAGCAAATATTGGAAACGTTTCAAAAAATAGGGTTGGGTCTCATTATTTCTACTGAGAATAACCATTGACGGTTATTCTGATACTAGTTACATTTATCACTATTTCCATTGCGTTTTTAAAATCGCGACGCCGACTTCACGGTCGTTTATCAGACGCCGCAATAAAATTGAAAAGTATACCTAGTTACGCGTTTTTTTATTTATTTATAAGCAACGGAACTACCGCTACCAATAGTAGTACTGTCGTTGCCACTACCAAACCTAATTATGAATTAAAATTACACAGTCAACACATACATTTTGAACTGTCCTAAACAGGCTTGGTATTTTTTTTGCGTCGAAGAGATTTTTTGACAATTCTATGCGTTTTCATAAATCGCTTATAATGGTAATACTGAGACGGTTTGTTAGAGAAATCGGGTATCACTATTTCCATTCGATGTTTTTCACGTCAATGGCTATTGTGAGACGGATTTGCATAAATCTGGCAATATCAGATTTCCATTCCAATGGAAAATGGAAATAATGAGACCCACCCAAAAATAGTTACCAAAACATGTCACCTAGGCATAAAGCAAAGTATTGATCGTCATGAACCCGAGTGCCTTTAACGAAGGGCTTCCAGTCACGCGAGCTACTTCCATGAACTTCCTACTGATATCTAAGTTACCGAATACACCTGAACTTATATACTAAGTGACTTTTAATAATATATACTCATTTTAACCGAAAACTCAGTAATACCGGTAATAAATTACAGCACGTGTAATTTTGGAAAATTCGAACATTAATATGGGATATACCTATACAAGGTGACTTTTTGATCATCGTCCAAATTCATACTGGTGGCTTGGTAAGTGATCAGTATCATGGATCGATAACAATTCTGGTGAAATTCGTAAAATGAAATTTCGACTCCCCATAGTGATTCACCTGGGACTGGAACTGAATTTCTATGGGAAGCCAAAATTTCATATTACGAATTTCACAAAAATTGTTACTGATCCAAGATACTGATCACTTATCAAGCCTCCAGTATGAATTTGGACGATGATCAAAAAGTCACCTTGTATATAATAGTAAATTATGCTACTAGGGCGAAAAGTAATAAATTACGAGGACGATTTAAAACACGAGCGTAGCGAGTGTTTTAAACGTAACTGAGTAATTTATTGCTCTTACGCCCGTGTATCATACTATGTTTTTCAATGCATAGTGTGAGGAAATAGCGAGTGTTTTAAACGTAACCGAGTAATTTATTGCTCTTACGCCCGTGTACCATACTACGTTTTTCAATGCATAGTGTGAGGAAACAAAACAAATATAATCTTGTGAACTTTATATTATGATTGGCTCAAAAGGACTGTATCCAGAGCCGTTTAACAGTGCAAAAAAAATATAACGTTTATGGTACACAGGAAAGGCTGCAGGTTATAATAAGTTAAAAAAGTAATAATAATAAAGCCCTAGGGCAAAATAATCGACTTTCTGTTCGGTTTTGATGCATAAAAAGTGGGCCTTTACGAGCACTTGCATTGAAAAAGAACTAATAATGGTTCCCACTTTAAAAAACAAAGCTTTAACTTTAAAATTTATCTCCGTTAAAAATAATTGTTTAATTTTAATACTTTCAGCTTTAAAATTTGTCTTCTTTGAAAAAAATACTTTGCACTATGATACGAATACTTTCAGCTTTAAAATTTCTCTTCCTAAAAAATAATTTTGTACAATAATCAAGTATTAGTATTGTAATCTCGTAGTTGCTTGGATTTTCATAAAAAACTTCATGTAGGAGACGAACACATTATGTATAAAAAAGGTACTTAACTAAACATCGCCTCTTTCCGATTGCCCACAGGACTACAAGGAGCGCTCGATCATGAAAACTTTAGGACCATGGAGATGAAAAAGCAAGAGAAGCCTGGCAGCCTCTCCCCCGTAAAGCCTACTTTCAAACGAGACAGTGGAGACGACGGCAGGTACTTTCTACTTTCACATAATCACCGAGAATATATCATGAATAATGGGGCAGGAAACGGAATAGGTAGAGTTTTTAGGAGGATTCGTACATAGACACGCCCCTGCGGCATCCCGGGATTTATGTATATAAATAAACATATATAAAACCCACGTCTTGACACATTTTATATGGGCAAGCTACGTTAAACTGTTGCCGTTTTTTATGGAGAATTTGAAGGAAACTCAATTTTCAGTACTAACATTTTGCATTTTTTTTGGTATGACAAATACAAATTTAATAATTTTTGTAAAATGTGTGGCGTAAAAAATTATTACGAATCTTATCATGATAATAAATATTTTTACTTAATAAAAGCTTTTTTTACCGTTTTATTACATATATATACATATCCTTTACCGTTTTATTACATATGTATACAGGCTCCGTAGTGGGCACCAAGTTATTTATGATATTATTCCATATTCGACTGACGACGACCGCAAGTGGGTCGAAATATATATCGAAAATTCTCTTTTTTATTTAATTTCTACCATAATATTCGTAAGAATCTTATCATGGAAACGGGTGGGACTGTTTTTGAAAATGAATTTTAGTTATCAAACTGACAATTAAAACAAAATTATTGAAATCTACTTCCAAATAAAAAACAAACAATAGAAATAGCTGTTGAATTACAGAAATTATGAACTCATGAATCTGTAAGAAAATTTCGGCAATTTCATAGGTAATAATAAGCTACTGTATACATGAATGGAAAATTATGAAAGTTTTAAATTTAATTTAACTTAAAGTTTTAAATACCTCATTAATTTTATTATTCCAATCGTTAATTAGAATTCATTCAGACTTGCTAATATTTTGTGAGGGCCTATCCATGTTAAGGTTTCGTATTCAAATTGACCTTTTATGACTTTTTTTTTTTTTATTATTCTTATTCCGATCCCTGATAAAACACAACTTCTAAAGTATTTTGGTTACCTGTACCTCGGTTCGACAAATAAACATACTTTGAACTTTGAACTCTAACATAGGTAATTCTGAACACGAACTTTTACTAACTAATTAGCTGTCCCATACATTTGGGTATGTATTGCACTTACTATACTTTGTATGGAACAACAGATTTTTTTCACGATTTCAGTGTTGACCTCATAGTAAACTTTGATAGGTAAGTAACCTACACATACTTTCACAAGATTGCGTTGCAATATCACAAAAATTTCATTGTTAATTTTACATCAACTAAGAAGGCGGGTGGGAAGAGTGAGTCACAGAATCTGATAGCGTTGCGCTTGCGCATTTTTGGATCGCTGACAACGAAGGGATGAAGAACAGCCTTCTAAGTTGAAGCGGATTGTATAAGTAATGAGTCTTCACAACTTTTCTCAATAGCTATTGACAGACATTTCAAAAATGCAGATCTAAAAATCTCGTTAAGCGACACAAAAGCCACACACGGAGGCTTAAGAGTATGACATAGCCAAAACAAAAACCAGTTCCGGGCGTGGCTTATTCTATTTTACGATAGCGCGCGGGGGGAAATTCGTCCCGGTCTCTAAGCTCGCGTCACCATAGCAAAAATACGAATAGAGTGGACGAGGCAGGGTCAAAAGTAATACGTATTTTATTTTATCTAATTTATTAGTGTATTTCGATCATCGTCACACGGCATTGATCCTACTTGCTATCACGTCGGGACGTAAATTTATTATGGTCGGCTAAAAGTGGTTTTTTGAGTGTTTGATTTATCAGTGACCCTTTGACCCTCGGAACATTTCAGACACTCCTTTAGAGATACATAATAATATTGTGACGGTTAATTGTCACCATTACCCATTCTTTAAATATTTTTCGCCCGTTGAGCTGGTTTTACACTTGCGGGAAAATAAATTGGACCAAAAATTTCTTTACAAAAAATTTTTACTAAAGTTGTTATTACAAAAACTGGAAACTAACAAATATTCTCAGAAGGAATGCACCACGTCACTATCTATCTCACTGTAGCCTATATCAATTATGCCTCTCTCATTCAACCACGTTTAACTGCGTTACTATCTCATTCCAACTCATTTTAAATAGCGTCACTATTTATCTCTCTCTAACGCATGTTAAATAGCATTTCTAATAAACGTCAAATATTTTTACTGCCCGCCACTCTTTCATTCTAAATTCTAATTATTTTAAAAAATACGCAGCTCCTTTGGTAGTAAAATAGCAATAACTTTTTTTTCAAAAGTAATACACAGAAATTGCCAGATCATTTGAAAAACAATATTTGATGAGCCGTTATTTAAGACAATTTGCAAAACTAACATAGGACATTTTTTTTCAGGGTGTGGTATCGAACTAACCTAATTACAAAAAATTGCACATAAATTGGGTTTTTATTTTTCTTCCTGATGTAACAGCATTTCAAGGTTTATTTTTGACTTTATCAATAGCATGACTATTCAGAGTTGCGCAACAAAAATTTTATTCTTAGAATTTAGAACTGGTTAGCTTTGACTCTCAAAAATCTATTCGAATTTATAAAAGTACCATCAACTCGAAGACTATGTACTTTTTGCTGAGGTCATAATTTGATATTCTGGTCAGTCATGAGCTGGCCTACCAGCCTTCCAAGGGAAAGCGTTGACTTTTGGGACACCTGTTTACCCTTGGGATAAATCGCCAAGTGTTTAAAATATAGAAATTTATTTGTATCATAGTTTGAAATGTTCAGGTCCCTTTACGCAAAATGAAAAAACAAAACTCTTTTAGGATTAATTTGTTGTCCCTATGTTTGTCTGTTTGTCCGTTTGTCTAGGCAATTTTTCTGGGTAAAATCAATAAATGCTAATATTTACAGCCCTGTAAAATATACATATTATAACGTTTTTATGGCCTTTTGTTTAACTTTTTCATACAAATTTTCTCCTTATGAAAATATAGAGATCAACACTTCACATAATATTTTGCATTTGAAAGAAAGCACAGAAAGGAACTGTAGAACAAATAATGTAAAAAATATAAAACCATATCTTTCTATTCTAAAGGGATTGATAATTTACTGTTTGTTCAATGTGGCGATAGCTTTGTTTATTTTTTTTTTTCTTTGTTACAAAGATAACAAATATTATTTCTATTTCTCCGAATTTGTAACAAAATATTAAGAAATAATTATAACGGTAAAGTACAACTTTTAGCTAAGACAATTTATTGTTAAAAGTTTGCTAAATGCATAAACATATTTTAATAATATTATGGTATCTTCAAAATAATTGGGTTTTCCATAAGCGTGATATCAGATTATATTAGAAATTTACGGCTGGTATCACGACGACGGATAAGCCAATTATTTTATTACTATTGTAATATAATTAAAAATATGTTAATGCATACAGCAGACTTTTAACTATAAGTTTTCTTAACTAAAAGTTGTATTTTTACTTATTGAAATTGTATTTCTCATCAAGAAGTGCAAGATGACAAGATATTCAAAATAAGTTAATTGAATTTGTGAAATGGTTTCAGGTCAAAACAGTTTTCCATGAAACGGTAATTGTTTATACTTAGCAAAGTGTGTAAACTTAGTCATCTTAACATGAACGACGCCTGTTTTTCTCTCTTTTTTATTTCCAGTATAGATAAAAATATACAAACTTGTTAAACTTTGTGTAAAAACGAGGCAATATTGACGATATCCTGACAGCTATTATGATCGTGTTTTATCAAATTTTGCTTTTTGGGCTGTATAGAGACGTAGTTAGATGTCACTAGAATATACTCATGAAAAAAGATATGAAGAAAATAAGCTGTAGACTTCACATTCGGATTATACCTATTGTATGAATTTTAAGAAAAATACAGGGGTAAAGGGACCTCTTAAGGAAAACCTTGTATTAAACTATTTGTTACCTTAGTAAAAAATAATTCAAGGAAAAAAATAAACAAAGCTATCGCCACATTGAACAGTAGATAATTAATCCCTTTAGCATAGAACAACATGGTTTTCATATTTTTTACATTATTTGTTCAACAATTCCTTTCTGTGTTGACTTTTAAATGCAAAATATTATCTCAAGTGTTCATCCCTACATTTTCATAGTGAGAAAATTTGTATGAAAAACGTAAAAACCTAAAACGTAATATAAATAAAAACGTCAAAAGTATGTTTTTACAGCTCTATAGAGGGCCGTTTATATTGGTATTTATTAATTTTACCCAGAAAAAATTGTCTAGACAAACGGACAGACAGACAAACATAGGGATAACAAATTAATCCTAAAAGAGTTTCATTGTTTTCATTTTGCGTAACAGAACCTGAACATGTACCGACAGGATTATCTACGATCTAATAATTTTGCCATGCACTGTAAATATTTCAAAATAAATTTCTATATTTTAAATGCTTGGCGATTTATCCCAAGTAAGTGTACTTATATAATTTGCAAGAAACTTCACTTATTGGACCTGAAATGGTGAGCCAATACTAGAGGGTAATTTCACGAAAAGATCATTGACCTTTGTTACAGATCTCAGTAAGTATAAGTAAATTAATTTGGGTTTCAATAACGATCACAAAATTATTCTTTTAGAGTAACATATATTATTTTCCCGCATAAAAGTATGAATTCATTCCAAATTCATTCAGTTTTGTTGTTATGACTATGGCACGATGTAGCTAAATCACTCATACGCATATTTTGTTGAGTTTTTAACGGCAGGAATATGATGCTCCTCGAAATATTACTTTATAAAATTAATTTCAATGTGTATTGAAGTAGTTTTGGGAGATATTTATAGCTTGCAAAAAAGGGCACAGGTTCCACGTCTTACGGGCGCCAACGCTAGGCGTAGACTGACAATATCTTGCTGCCGCTGACTGCATCAGTGGATTTACGTATTTTTGGAAAAAGGGGGTGCTTTTTTTGACCCGAATAACGTGGTATTTGGAAAATGAATAGATATCATTCACACTAATTTTATTTTAAAAAAACCAACAAAATCGCGAAAGCGATACCTGAAACAAAATCGATAAGAAGTGTGCAATAGAGGGTTACAAAAAAATTCATTGACAGTACAAATATGAATCGATTAACGTGGTTTGTGGAAAATGAATACCTTAAAGTTCAACCAAAAACATGTATTTTTTTATGGCTATACGTAACCTAATTATGGCAACAAAATCATCCGAAAGCTGACATTTTATTTCTGTTTGTATTTTCGTTCCCCTTAATGCTTCTCCCAACGCCAACGACCTTGGACTGAGTAACTTTATAACCATTTTATACGGTAACTATAGCATTTTTTAATATAGGAAAAATACACAGTAATCTACATGATACAAATAGTGATGTGGTTTTTCCTGAATTTTATTTTAATATACACAAGTGAAGCAAGAAAATTCTAAGTTTTTTTTGTCCACTTGTAACAATATAACTGCTGCAGTTTTTATCGAAACAGTATAAACATTTATAAACTTCTAGACAAAATAATATAAAATGATTTGGTTTTCTCAGTTCTTAGAATTTCATTTTATTTTATATACAATTAATTAAAAACACACTATTTTCGCACTTGTCAGCCGCAGCGACTGACGTAACAGACATGTTGCGGTGCGAGCTGATAAGAACTTTATTTTAATATGGTTTTGTTTAAAATTTCAACCACCACGAACCGAGTTTAAAATTTTTCCGACGGAGTCACCTTAAGGCTTGGCCCAGGCCGCTGAGAAATTGAGATTTCCCCCGCGCTTCCCCGCAAATGAATTTTAGTGCCACAAATCGGCACTAGAGGCGCTTGTGTGCGAAATGTTGCATAGCTATTGGAAAAGATAAATTGAAACAGAAAATTGGGTAATATGTACTAAAGTATTAAACATTTGTGAACATCAAGTATTTATTTAATTAAATGTTAAAAGGATTTATTTAGAACAAAATGGTAGTTAAAATATACATTTCGAGAATATAAGTTAAATTTAAAACTTTTGACCATAGTCACATATTTGTTTACATAATAATACATAAATTTTTAGTATTTCCCTAATTAACTGCCACATTAGTACCTACTATATTTTTTAGAAGTGGGCGCCGACTCAAATCAGCCGGCGGCAACTGTGCGCCGATCAAATTTGGTTGGCGTAGCGGCGCCGCACCTCGGCGTTGTTTAAATGTTACACAAAATGCTTTTTTATGATTTTTTAGCGCTGACTTTGCGATTTTTTTCTATCGAGCGAAGTTAATTAAATTACGTTTTCAAAACGACAAGTTACTTAAGTATACCCTCGTTTCTAATATATATTTTTTTTGGATTTTTAATAACGCAATTACTAACGGTATGAATTAAACAAAATGTTCATTTTATAATTGAGGGGCCTTAACTTGAAAATCTTGAAATGCACAAATGTGAAATACCCCTGCATTTCTTGCAGATCAACCAGGTCCAGTAGTGCGAAGTCAGAAAGAGAGCTGAAACTTCCTCCAGAGAGGTCACCCTCGGGCAGTGACCGGGAGCTGAGAGAGAAGAGACGCCTCTCCAAGTCCAGTGATAGCTCCAAGGATACTTTTGAACGGTAGGCATTGAAATTTCAAATATTGTTGAAGGTAGACAATAACCAGTCTTACTTTTCGACAATTTTTAAATTTAGCCACAGTTTGGATAACTTTTAGCCAATTGAGCTTTTTTTACTAAATCGGACTTGCTGAACAGGAATTTTGATGTTGGCCGCCCAAATTTTTTTGCAAAATTATTTGTCTATCGCGTATTTTACAACAAAAATCATCGGAAACTTAGTTTCCGTGTGAATGATCTAACTAACACGATTACTATTTTGTTTTACGAAAAAAAAAGCCCTTTAGCACGGACGTTCAAATATCCCGGACAGAGTTTCGCTAACAAACAACTGAAGCACCCCTAGTAAGCCCACCCGATTTTACGCACGAGCCCAGGCACGCACACATTTCCATCATAGTAAGCCAATTACCATAGTAAGTCCACTCACGCAAGTACATTCCGCCGCCATTGCTATGCTTCATTAGTTACGTAGCTACGACTCCGTCCGCTTTTTTTTTACGTTCGTGCCCTTTAGATAAAAAAGTCCCGAGAAATATATATATCTATATAATATTGTAATATTAAGATAACGTCCGCCATTTAGAATTCTGATCTAGCGGTCAAGATTCGTGCCTGCTAACATCCAAATTCATGTTCAGCAGGTCCAAATTAGTAAAAATTCCGCATTTGGCTAAATGTTAGCTAAAAGGCCTGTAAAATTCATAAACTGGCCATTCTAGAGAAAAGTAAGGCATTTTCAGCAGAAGTGTCTTTGTAGCGTAGAGCGAGCTCTGCCTCTGTTCTCAGTAGCGAGAGCGGGTAGAATATAGATTTGAATAGATGACGCAGGTGAATGTACTTCGCGTGCCAAAAAAGCGCGCCGAAAAGAGAGCAATGTTGTTCCTTCACAGGTATTGACTCCTACAACTTTGACTCTTATCTCTTGAGTCTTACAATGGGGGTCCACACTGCCAAATTATCCCTGTAGATGGCGCATCGTCGAACCGGCCAGGAAAATCTGTCATTTCAGTACATTGTTATGGTTTTTGCATAATTTTTGTTACTTTTGATTAATTTCTTGGAATTACTCCTTTGCGTGCCGTACCAGGTTTCTTTAATAATGGTGTTAATTTATTCCCGAAAAACCCTTTATTAAAAATTAATAAAATAATAACAATAACAAATATATAATATATTGGAATACAAGTGATAAGAGGAAGTAAAAAAATGCGAGATATTGGAGAAAAGCAGTAGGAAAACCGGAACACACAACAACAAAGTTTGACACAACCGGACCGTAGTATTTATTGGCCGGACCTATGCTAGCGCCATCTGTAATTAGCTTTGCGTGTGGATCCCTGTCAACCTTGTAAAATGTGACAGATATGGTTTTCATAGAGTTTGATGCACTTGCGTTATCTATTTAGATTAATGTCTGTGGGTAAAATACCTTAGAATTTCCTTATTCTAAGGTAAAATACACACACGACCACTAAACGGTTATCAATGAAGCGCAGTACCCGGGAGTCGCGAAGGTTGTATATGTACGGATAGAAATCCTTCAATTTAAAGCCTTGTAACGGAGCGGTTGAGCTGTGTAAACCTATGTGCGTGTCCAACTCTTCATAGTACACCGTGTTACGTAGTAACTACTATATAATCTGTGACCGTGCTATTTTTTATTTTGCCTACATAATGATTATACATATTTTTATTGTTAGGTAGTTTTGACTCTATTCCAAACTACTGCTACCGCCACATAATATTTAATAAATAGTATACGTGTTCGTATTTCATTTCATATTTCGTATTTCATTTCGTACTACTGCTGCTAAATATGACTAAACTGCTGCCGTTAATTCGAGAGAATGATGACAGATGGAGTGTGGCGATATCTCGAAAAAATGCTACAAGTCAACAGAGCTTTTTCACGACAAAAATAAATAAAGGCACGTAAAAAAAATATCAACGGTACAACAAATGAGACGAAATAAATCCAAATCATGATTTTTTAAACTTTTTTTATAAATAAAAACCCTGGAATAGAATATATATACGATCTTATTATTTGGTAAGGTATATCAGTTTTATAATACGACAACACTGCCTTACACCGCAGATATTATAAACCTTTTTCTGAAATGTCGATTCAAAAAGTCGAGGATTCATACTGCAGGCATTATGATTGCTGATTTGACAGAAATAATGAGCAGAAGGAAATTTTAGTTATAGCACGAGCTCTTTGAAAGGTGACATTTATTTATACAGCCAAACTACCATATTGGCAAGAATAATAATAAATCAGCAACACGGATCGTAATACTTTTTGCTAATTTTGCCAAATAAAATGTTGACTTCCTATAGTAACTGACTCGAAGCTGGACTCGGGAAAACGATAAAAACAAATTAACGAGTTTCACAAAAAGGGTAATAGAACATTGATCACTTAGATACAGTCTTTAATTCAATATGATTTCCGCTACATAAATAAAATGACAACCCTATATAAGGTTCTTAAATTCAAGTGAACACAGTGTCGCTAATAGACAACTTTTCGCCAAAAATAATATTTTTTGCGCTTTTTTTGAACTTTTACGTAGAAATTGAGTCAGCTGATTCAATAAGTTTTGTACTAGGAAGTGGAAAATATATACGACAAAAATACTTTTTATTAACAAATGGGACTTTTTAACGATATACAATCTACCCTAAAATCATCATGATAAATATAAAATATTGAAATGCAAAACAGTAAAAAAAAGGTTTTATCCCCTGACATTTGCAAACGTCACCATTCTCTCGAATGAACGGCCGGAGTTTACGCGATACCATTCAATTATCCACTTTCGGATGACCAACCAGGAAGCCACAGATCCATACTCTAGAAATCACATAAGCTCGGAAAAAGCTCGAAAAATCTTTTAATTTGACTTCTCTGAATGTCCTTTTGGTCTGTATGGCTGTTAAGTGACCACTCAATTTGTTGAGTGAGGACTACCGAATTCCCTTTGATGGTACTTACTTCGCACTGCTGAGTATGTACTTAGAATTAGGGTGTAATTAATTAGAGGGTAGTTTCTATTTCGGTTTGAGTTCGTATGAATGTCATAAAGGAACGGTCGTCCGTAGATCAACTCACCCAATGGTTTCATCTTATTACGCTGTCACAAAGATTACAAATGTGAATAAAGGAGAATGCTCAAACATGCCCCGGGCCCGGCGCAAAAGAAATGTATCTCATATTATCAGTCATAGTAAGTAATTGATGCTCAGAGCTAGTGCCTGGAGTCAGTGAAATATTTAATTAACATCTTCCCTTGAAAATAAAGTAAAATCCGAAACCGGTTGGGAGTTAACATAAATAAAGTGAAACTATAGGTACAAGTGTTTTTAATTCAAGATGTTTTTCAAGTTTCACCAAGTGCCGACAATCGCAAGTATAAATTTTGTAATTCTAAATAGTTACAGTTGCCGAAATCAGTGACTAACATTGTAATATAGCTGTATAATTTTTTTAGTCGCTTGTTATTTAAAACATAATAATTTTATCATTAGAGTTCATTACAAACTAGAAATCAATCAGTATCAAATTTTAAGTAAACAAATATTTTTTAAATACTCTTCGTGCCAGATTTTGAACCTGCGACCTCCTGCTTATATGACAGACGCGCTACCGACTGCGCCACCGAGATTTTCATCTGGACTGATGAAATTTTCCACCATACCTGTACCGAATTGAAAATGTTTCCACCATACCTGGTATGACTGATAGTGGTAATAATCTCAGATACATTTCTGTTATGCTGGACCTGGATTAATTTACTATGGGCTTTGAGCATTCTCCTTTAGCTGAATCTGCATGTACACTTTTAAACTGAGTAAGATTCATGAAAATAACTAAAGCGTAAGACATTTTTATTTCAGCATTCCGGTAAGAACAAAGAACCCTTGGAAATTATTAAAAACTACTGGTCTGATTAAACGAAAACGCAAAGGGTTCCGTTCTCTCTGAAGTATCTGAAAAACAGAAAACTTTCTCGAATGGATATAATAAAGTTTCATTAGGTGACATATTAATTTACCTTTCCACCAATTAACCACAACTAAACACCAGTATTCCTAAATCTTGATAACTTCTAATGGTAAAACTGTATGGAACTCCAGTGCACAATAAATATGCTTCAGTTTGTAAGTTTTATTCATATTTCTATTATCCAAAGGTCCCAGCCCGGACAGTAGTGCCGTCCTGGGGGACGCATCGCGTGTAAAAAGTTATGAACTTGTGAACTCCAGTTTTATGCCGAGTGGAGTACAGTAAACATACAGTTGTTGTACTGCAGTGTTTATGAAATTCATGAATGTATAGACTGATTGTTTACGTGTTGGGTTAAAGGCGGTTTCAAACCTACAATTTTTATCAAGCGATCGATGTTTTTACGAATGCAGTAAGTTATAAAGGATATGAAACGTATTATTTTTCAATGCAAGTGCTCGTAAAGGCTCACTTTTTATGCATCAAAACCAAACAGAAAGTCGATTATTTTGCCCTAGGGCTTTATTATTATTTTCTATTTATTTATTTACAATGGTATGCTAACCTGCAACCTTTCCTGTGTACCATAAATATAATACTTTTTTTCCACTGTTTAACGGCTCTGGATACAGCCCTTTTGATCCAATCATAATTTAAAGTTCACAAGATTATATTTGTTTTATTTCCTCACACTATGCATTGAAAAACGTAGTATGATATACGGGCGTAAGAGCCGAAATATATATCGAAAATACCGTAATTGTATTTTTTCTTGTGTTAAGAAGTATCAAGTAATATATAATCATAGAAATACAAGTTTCACGGAGAATCGTTGATCAAAACTATTAATTGTGTAAAATATCCACTGCATATTTACTTTGTTGGTACAAAAAATTATGAAAAATTGTAGACATCACGCAAAACTATTCGCAAATATAATAAATAAAATGTTTGAAGCATGTATAATGATTTGAAAATCATAGAAACATATTACATATTACATGACCACAGACCTCCATCAGTTTCGCTTTTCATATTATTAAATCCATACAAATAAAGTACTATTTAAATAATGCGCGTAGGAGTCTTTGCCACTCTTCGCCACTGATCTCGTCTCCTGTAATGAAATATCAGTATATTTTTAGGTAACTCAGTTAGTTATTACAGAGCACAAAACTTTTATGAATTTTTAAGATAGTGATATTTATCACTTTTAGTATGAAATCGTGTCGGATGATATCACGATACATGCCGTTAACCTCACTTTGAGTAATTTTAATAACTTCGTGATTGTTTGAGGTATCGAAAAAATAATTTTACTGTAGTTTTTAACTTTATAAACGCAATTCTCATAGCTTCATTTCAATAAAAATTATTTTAGTTTTTTTTTTTTTGTGAATATACGCTATTTTAGGACATAGTTTTCATTATTTTGGTACATAAATTAACCATTATTATTTTATGACTTTTCAAAGAATTGTCGGTCATGATGTCACTTGATAACTTGAGACATTATACTAATTGCGATTGCTTAAAAAAACTGGTCTGTCTCTGTCTGTCTACTCAACTGCCACCCATCTGTCAAATCAGTTGGCAGTAAATTTTTATAAATTTATCTTGATAACAAAGGACACATTTCTTAAGTGACGTCACATGAAGGCAAATGGACGTTGCAGCTTTTTCGTAAAAATATTAATCATCATGAGGTTTTTTAAACCATAAGTTCAAAAATACGGCATATTAAGCCTAAATCTCGAAATGGTTTTTGAATTAATACACCTTAACATAATTTAATCTAAGCGATTGATTTTCATAAAAATCTTCATGTAGGAGACGAGGTCATTGCTTGCGGTTTCGATTTTGCACCGGATTCTAAAATGCCTTTAACTTTTTTATTTTCTTTTTAATAAGTTTCCAAATAGTACCTACTCTTACAATTTATGATTGGCTCGTTTTCAATAAAAATAAATTATAAAAAATATAAAAAAACACGACTGCCATAATTACACCTAATTGATCCAAATTTATTAAAGCGTTCAGAAGATATGATGGAATAAAGAAAAATACATACAACCCTGAAAACAATACACTCCTTTTTTTTGGGCAGTCGTGTAAAACTACGAACATTGACGAAGATTTGTATGCGAATTGTTATCTTTATGGTCCTATAAAAAGGCCGTTTTGGATGAATCATTGATGATTATGTTCTAATGCCGTCTCTTTTGCACGCCTGAAAAAACTGATTCTTTTTACTTTCAAATCATTTTATGATTCACCAAAGTCGGCCTTTTTAGATCCCTGTACATCCCTCCAAACTACATCATTTTGAAATTCTAGAACCTCTTGTAACTTATACTCGTATGTACAATATGTACATATACTGTACACTTAGTAGCCAACTCTTACAGTAGCTTTTACGACTCTTCTTGAAACTAGCTTTAGCTAGACGTGGACCTAGCTTGATATTTCGGAGGGGGGGTCATGAAATTTTGAAAGAACAATTTGATTACCTTAATAATCATTTTTTTTTTCTTAATACTGACCAACTGCTTATTTTGCTCATTTAAGAGCGGTTTCGCAGCCGGATTGTAAATAACCCGACTTTTTCTAAACAGAACACTTCAATTCAAAGTTGACTCAAAATGTATTCATCAAAACCTTATTACCTATGCATTGTGTATGCTGCCATCGCAAATTTGACATTGGTTTCTGTGAATTAGAGTTTTAAAATTTTTGAAATGCGGTTGCAGCGTACACAATGCATGTTATAAAGTTTTGTTTAATAACTATTGAGTGAATTTTGAATTTAAGTTTTTGTTTATAATTATAGATAAATTATTAATTATAAGAAGCGAAACAGCTCTTAGGGCCTGTTTCACCACTTCCAGATAAGTGATATCCAGAAGATAAGTTTAAAAATGGAACACATTTTGTATGCGTTATATGTCACATATAACTATCAGGCACTTATCTGGAAGTGGTGAAACAGGCCCTTAATGTAATAATTTATTTTTTCACTTATCTCTATTTTATTTGCAAAATCAACCATTTAGGGGGGTCATGACCACCTTGAGGGCCCCCTGGCACCATGCATGGCTTTAGCGTTTAGCCTCCCTGAAACTCAGTCCTAACTTATATTTCTAGCCGAATACTTATAGATGTTAATTTAAGTTGGATGGTCCAAGGTAGTTTTTATGAAAAACTTGTAAGAACCAATAACGACGACAGAAGTATTATTATTTAATTCTGTTACCTTTTTCCACACGTTCCATCAACTTTACACTCGCGAATATTCAGTTTTTCTTAAAAACAAAATGTTTTAACGGTCTAATTTTGCAATTTAAAACTTTCATACATTTCATTTCATACAAAAGTTTTAAGTAACAAAATTAGATTCTAAAAGAGTTTGTATGTAAGAAAACTGATTATTCGTGGGTGTAAAGTTGATGGAACGTGTGGAAAAAGGTAACAGAATTAAATAATAATACTTCTGTCGTCGTAATTGGTTCCCGCAAGTTTGTATGAAGACTGCCTTGGACCATCCACCTTAATATTAAAGTTTGCAGCTCAAGTTGCCGTAACTTTACGTGAAATAATTAGTACTCAAACGCGCTCCAAATTAGGTTTCATACATAACATCAGTGATGTTTCTATTTAAGGCTGCGTATAAACCTGGACAAATTAGTGATTTTGCCCCCGCATCCCCGCACCTCAACTGTTTGCGCGACCGGCCGTCGCCGGCCGCGAGCGCTATTTCTTAGCTCCCACGAGCGGTGTGGATCCGCGGTCATTAACCCGTGCACGTGCTAGTTTTCAATAATAAGTATAATGCATCTACGATGTATAAAATTCAACCCAGTTGACAAAACGGTTTGTTCGCAATGGCATTTTTTTGCGTAATTGTGTTTGCATCTAATTTTTATATTTCAAAATTTTATTTTTCGAAAGTCATACTTGAAAGATAATGATAACGATGATAATACAACGATACGTCGATACGACGATACGTCGATACAACGATACGTCGATACAACGATACGTCGATAGGCCGATACGTCGATACGGGGATACGTCGATACAACGATACGTCGATACGCCGATACGTCGATATGTCGATACGGAGATACGTCGATACAACGATACGTCAATACACCGATACGTCGATACGTCGATACGGGGATACGTCGATACAACGATACGTCGATATGCCGATACGTCGATACGGGGATACGTCGATACAACGATACGTCGATACGCCGATACGTCGATACGTCGATACGGGGATACGTCGATACAACGATACGTCGATACGTCGATACGGGGATACGTCGATACAACGATACGTCGATACGCCGATACGTCGATACGCCGATACGTCGATACGACGATACGTCGATACAACGATACGTCGATACGCCGATACGTCGATACGTCGATACGACGATACGTCAATACAACGATACGCCGATACGTCGATACGCCGATACGTCGATACGATGATACGTCGATACGGGGATACGACGATACGGCAATACGTCGATACGACGATACGTCGATACGAGGATACGTCGATACGCTGATACGTCGATACGACGATACGTCGATACGAGGATATGACGATACGAGGATACGACGATACAACGATACGTCGATACAACGATACGTTGATACGCCGATACGTCGATACGCCGATACGTCGATACGACGATACGTCGATACGGGGATACGTCGATACAACGATACGTCAATACGCCGATACGTCGATACGGGGATACGTCGATACGTCGATACAACGATACGTCGATACGCCGATACGTCAATACAACGATACGCCTGGTTCCGATGGCCTACCTCCAGAAATATTTAAGTACGGTGGTCCAGCTATCCACAAAAGCTTATATGAACTCATTTTGAAGATCTGGACCAAAGAAACCATCCCACAAGCATGGAAGGACGCCTCCATTTGCACCCTGTACAAAGGCAAAGGTGACGCCTCAGATTGCGGATCATACCGAGGAATTTATCTACTCGCCGTTGCAGGAAAGATTCTTGCACATATGATAAATTCACGACTTAGTGCACTATCCGAAAATATCTTACCCGAGAGCCAATGTGGTTTCCGGCCTAACAGGGGAACTATTGACGCGATATTTGTCGTCAAACAGATACAAGAAAAGTCCTTAGAACAACAACAACCGTTATACCTCTGCTTTATTGACCTTGAAAAAGCATTTGACCGTGTGCCCCGGGAGGCTCTTTGGGAAGTCCTAAGGCGATCTGGCTGTCCTTCGAAGTTTGTAAATATCATTCGTCAATTTCACGACACCATGCTGGGAAGAGTGCAGTTCGATGACAGCCTTTCTGAGGGGTTTCCGGTGACGTGCGGCGTCAAACAGGGCTGCGTAATGGCTCCAACACTCTTCGGGATTTTCTTCGGAGCTGTTATTTCAGATGCTATCCAGCACTGTGACGATCCCATCTCCGTCACTGTACGCACCGACAAGGGAGTCTTCGACTTGTCAAGATTCCGGGCAAAAGGAAAATGTCACCAGCTTCGCATTCTGGATGCTCTATACGCGGATGCTCATCACGCCGATACGTCGATACGCCGATACGTCGATACGACGATACGTCGATACGGGGATACGACGATACGACGATACGGCAATACGTCGATACGACGATACGTCGATACGAGGATACGTCGATACGCTGATACGTCGATACGACGATACGTCGATACGAGGATATGACGATACGAGGATACGACGATACAACGATACGTCGATACAACGATACGTTGATACGCCGATACGTCGATACGCCGATACGTCGATACGACGATACGTCGATACGACGATACGTCGATACGGGGATACGTCGATACAACGATACGTCAATACGCCGATACGTCGATACGGGGATACGTCGATACGTCGATACAACGATACGTCGATACGCCGATACGTCGATACGTCAATACGTCGATACGGGGATACGTCGATACAACGATACGTCGATACGACGATACGTCGATACGGGGATACAACGATACGTCGATACGGGGATACGTCGGTACAACGATACGTCAATACGCCGATACGTCGATACGTCGATACGGGGATACGTCGATACAACGATACGTCGATACGTCGATATGACGATACGTCGATACAACGATACGTCGATACGCCGATACGTCGATACGCCGATACGCCGATACGTCGATACGACGATACGTCGATACGACGATACGTCGATACGAGGATACGACGATACAACGATACGTCGATACAACGATACGTCGATACGCCGATACGTCGATACGCCGATACGCCGATACGTCGATACGACGATACGTCGATACGGGGATACGTCGATACAACGATACGTCAATACGCCGATACGTCGATACGTCGATACGGGGATACGTCGATACAACGATACGTCGATACGCCGATACGTCGATACGTCAATACGTCGATACGGGGATACGTCGATACAACGATACGTCGATACGACGATACGTCGATACGGGGATACAACGATACGTCGATACGTCGATACGACGATACGTCGATACGGGGATACGTCGATACAACGATACGACGATACGTCGATACGGGGATACGTCGATACAACGATACGTCGATACGCCGATACGTCGATACGCCGATACGAGAATACGTCGATACTCCGATGGTGATGGTGAGATAAGGTTTTGTTAGTCTCCCAGAGGGTAGGCAGCTAGGCAGAGACTACAGATTTCCATCTGCTACGATCCAGACACAACTCTTTCGCCTCTTCCACATCCATCAACCATATTTATTGTGATATTAAATTGTAAGCTAAAAAAAATACCTCAGACGAAAAACATAGCGATATTCATTAGTCCATTGAGACAACCTTTAGTTCAACATCTTTAATAAAACATGACCTATCTACTTATTTTGTTAAGTAATGGCGTACCTTTGCATTACTTTCATCCACTGCTTTATTTTCACTCGTAAAACATTTTTTACATTGGTTGCATTTATTTCCCATGTTTCAAATTACGAGATTTATTTAAATTACGAAACCGGGACGTCGAGAGCGCAAAAACGTAGCCCTCCCGTCTCAACGGAGCGATCACAACTGACCGACGGGTGAGTGACGAAACAAAGCATGGAACAAAAAGCGCGTGCGACCGAGATATCTTGTCGCCGCCTTGTCTCAGAATAAATCGACGTAAGCGCCAATTCTTAGATGTTAAATTAAATGAAAACGAAACAGAATTATTCAAAATCCCCGTGCAATTATACGGGGTCATTTGTTTTCTTATTTTTAATACAAATTTCAAGGCAAACTGTTTTAAGAAAGGTCCTTTAACACTCGAAAAACATGAAATATAGAGGTAACTTCGTAATTTTTTTCTATCGAGCGAACTTAAAGCTTTTGCGTTTTTGCTTCTGCACGAATATCAGCCCTATAGTCTATTATCTATATTATTTTTATTAAACCGATTGACCAAGTTACACAATGTTTTATGCTCATTTGAAATTGTGCATCTGACATTATACCGACCCTTAAACACACTAACAAGAAAACAACTCTAATCAGGTAAAGCTGATTCATAAAATAAAGTATTCATAAAAGTATTCATAATAGTAGTTTATGCTACAAGGGCGCAAAGGAATAAATTATGAGGATGATTTAAAACACGAGCGTAGCGAGTGTTTTAAACGTAACCGAGTAATTTATTGCTTTTACGCCCGTGTATCATACTACATTTTTCAATGCATAGTGTGAGGAAATGAAAACAAATATAATCTTGTGAACTTTAAATTATAATTGGCTCAAAAGGACTGTATCCATAGCCGTTAAACGATGTAAAAAAAGTATAACGTCTATGGTACACAGAAAAGGCTGCAGGTTAGCCAACCATTGTAAATAAATTATAAAAAAAATAATATTAAAGCCCTAGGACAAAATAATCGACTTTCTGTTCGGTTTTGATGCACAAAAAGTAGGCCTTTACGAGCACATGCATTGAAAAAATATTTTAATATTAAGTTCAATGTTTTAATGTTAAGTAAAATATTTTTACTGTAAACCTATAACCTTTAACACATATATAATCATAACATAATATAAGATGTGGTGTGACTATTAATGTAAATTAATTGACGTGTAAATACTTTTATTTATCAATAAATTGAGTTTGAGTTTGAGTTTAAAGCGAATACATAGTTGTGTGTGTATTTGATATTGATGTTTCTTTTGTTAGGTACTGCCTCGCTAATACGGTTTTTAGGGTTCCGTAGACAACAAGGAACCCTTATAGTTTCGCCATGTCCATCCGTCTGTCTGTCTGTCAGCGGCTTAAGGCGATACCAAAAAAAAATGGGGTTTTTTTGAATCCATTTATTCCACTGTAACGTTATCAACGTATTTCACTTTTGGGTAAATGTTTATTTAGTATTTGATTAAGATTCTTACTGAAGGAAAACGCGATTGGATGAAATTTTCTCGATAGAATTTAATTCCGAAAAGACCTCTAAGTTGTTTTGTTTTTTTCTATTATTCTGAAATCCTAACTAATTTCATTGTGAAATTGCATTCAAAATGTGGATATTATGTATTTGTAAAGTCTACTTAAAAATATTTTTGACAAAATAGCTAAGTACATTTTATATTAATAAAAAACCGACTTTTTGTTACTTTTCCCTCCCACTCGTACTGAGGGTTTTTTCGCATATGGAGTTACAGGGACGTTATAGTAGTTTATGCTACAAGGGCGCAAAGGAATAAATTACGAGGACACTTTAAAACACGAGCGTAGCGAGTGTTTTAAACGTAACCGAGTAATTTATTGCTCTTACGCCCGTGTATCATACTACATTTTTCAATGCATAGTGTGAGGAAATGAAAACAAATATAATCTTGTGAACTTTAAATTATAATTGGCTCATTGGTGTGTCATTGAATAGGTCATTCAAAAATATTGTGGGTATGTGACAACCAATTTTTGATTCAGGGATCCGTTTTCGAAATATTAAGATTTAAAGTGCTAATTTTTGTCAGAGTCAGGTGTCCCCCGTGCCAGCTAAACGATTGATTTTAGATGTGTGAACGAAGTTATATAACGGAGTTAAAAGAAATTCTATCACAGCTAAGTAGGCTTTACAGGTTAACGAGCAATAGTCGACCAACTTAGAATGAAAATTTCGTACTAATTCTATGGAGAATTACTTAGATGAAGTTGTTAGTTGTGTAAAACGGGTAGTAAATATAAGTTTATGAACCTTCTAAGACCGCATATTGTGACGCACAACTACGAAACTCTGCACTGCGCGTGGCCCGACACGCACTAGGCCGGTTTTGTTAAACAAACATACAACACATCGTCACAGTATGAATCTCCAAGAAGGTGTCCGAGGTGTTTCACACACACACTGAAATCATGAAAAAAAGGTTAGCTGTTCTATACAAAAATACAATAATTAATAAGTTTTACCCAGGCCTAATAAAAACTACAGTGATAAACACTTAGTATTTAATGTAGGCATGTATACTCTTAAGGATAAACCAAAAATATTTTAAACCGCAAAGGGGTAAACAATGTGAGCTGTTGTAGACTGTACGTATACAGGATGTTATGAAAATGTTGCAGAAGCCGGAAACTGACTTGTTCGTACGAACAACCTTTATAAGTCCATGGTTCTAGAGCCATGACCTTGAATTGATTTGAGAAGGGATTTTTGGGTCTGTCTGGTTTATTTTTAACGATTTTTCGATTTTTTCACGAAAAGATGTTCGTATGGACGAATACTTTTACCTGTTTCTGGCTACAGCAACATCATCTTAACACCTTGTATTATGGCATTCGAAATAATGTTGCCTATTATTTTAAGAGGCTATGCGAATTTTTTTTTTTTCACTGTCACTCCAAGCGAAAACACACTCAGTGCGAGAGGGGCGGTTTCAGGGCGAAAGCGAAAAATGTTAGTTTTATAATTTTTATAAAAAAACTAAAATAGCTAGCAAAATTTCAAATATCAAATCTCTAGATATTGTTGAAACACACCTAATAAAATATGTTTGAGTTCTGTATATGGTTCTTATTCGTCAAACGAGGAGAAAAAGTGTGTTTGAAGACCTCATTTCAACAATTATTTCTATCGAGGAAAATTTATCCAAACATGTTTTCCAATTTCAAAACCCTAGATTGTATAGTTAAAATGTATATACCAGAAACTGATTATAATTTTCCGGGTATTTCGTAAAATACACAGAAAAGAAACACCCATATTTTTTCGCATATCGCCTTAATTTATGCTTCGCTGTTCCGGTGCCTAATGTTTTAATAAGGTCTTTCTTAATAGTTAGTCCCTTACTCATTTGTGCTTATCACGCAACACCATAAAGCAGCTACAATATTTACGGTGGGGGTTATTTACTTGAATGAGTTATAAACATCCCATTTTTTCTCCCTAGGTATTGAATTTCCCCTACTTATTTTTGTTTTTTTTTTGAACTGAAAGAAAAGGACGGCACAATATTTTTTTAATTATTTTATACGTAGTATTTCGGGCTTTTGAATTGGCGAAAAAATTAGTGACAAGAGCAGGGGCGGGGAGGGGCGCCGGCTGACTTTTGCACCCCGGCGACGGCACTGTTCAGTGTTATGTAGCTGAATGTCCTTGGTATTTACGGTATTTACAATTTACAATACTATGGAAATTTAAAAAAATACAGTACCTCTCTGTCTTTCCCAACTAGATGGCGCTGCGTTTATTTACATCACAGTAACTATTACAATCTGTTAGTTAGTTCATGGGACGTACGTGTTAGAAAGTCAGCGCAAACGAAGTCGCAGAAAAAAGCTAGTTTTAACATAGATCATTTAATTCCTGCTGCTCTCATCATCCTTTTTATTCCAGACAAGACTCCTCCCTCACAAGCCCGAAAGTCTCACGCAAATACTTCACCAACTGGAAGGAGGCCTGCGGGAAGACCAAAGACAAAACAAGGGAGCTCCTCAAGCGGTGGCGGACTCTGCCTGAGCAGGAGGGGGCAGAAGTGGCAGAGATGCAGGCACCAGCCAGTGAGGGGGAGAAGCATCACGGATGGAGCGTGCATGTCTGGAGTGAGTTCCTTCTTCTCATCTTCTTCTTCTTCATCTTCTTGGTGGGCTCGGTTTCCGCACCTAGTCTCTTACTTGGACCTTTGTGCGTGGAAAGTGTGGAGCCGGCTATTCCAGCTAGCCCAGCTCTCGTCAGAATCCCAAGAGGCGACCTAGGTCGCCACAGGATTGGCGAAGCGTCCCCGGTTCACCGAGGATCTTAGCCCGTTGTGTGCTGACGCCTACGCAGTCTTTCCTCTCATATTAACAATAACATATAACTTTCTGTGCAGTCCTTGGCTGGTGGTAGGCCTATGGTGTAGCTATCACATAATTATGTTTCTTAATTTTAGTTTTATTTAACGTTCGTATGTGCTTCTTTATTTTGCAACTTATTTTTACAATAAAATTAAAATTTAAGTTTTGTATCTATAATTGTATCTGTAATTTTAGTGTTAATTTGTCTGTTATTTATATTTTTCTTTGTGTTTCTTCTTTTTCATTAAAGGCTAAGGCTGAAAATCGGCGGCTTTGTCTGTTACAAAAAGTCAATAGCCGAGTCTTAGACCGATTTGTCTCTCCTCATGTAGTATATATTATTGTAATTTTGTATCGTGTTTTGTGTATTTTGAGACAAATAAACAGCTTTTATTATTATCATATACAGATCTACTGAAAATAAATTGCGTATCAACGAACTTTTTAATTCGTTGTTGCGTATACAAATCTTTGCAACTGTATGTATTCTCTAAACGAGCTGAATCATAAATTGTAAGGGTAAGTAGTATTTGGAAAGTTAACAAAGAAAAAATAAGATTCAAAGTAATTTTAGAACATGTGCAAAAATCAGAACTGGAAGATGACCGAAAGCAGTCATATGTGTAATTTTGTTTGTGTATAGGCGACTAGAAGTGAAAAATCTGTCATGAATTTCATAGAAAATGGAATTACGACCCTTGGCGAAGATTCTTACGTGCATTATTTAACCTGTTAATCAAATAATTATACAATAAAATTTCCAGATACAAATTATGTTATATTTATATGTCGTTGGAAAGCTGGGAAAACCACTTATAATTATTTTTATAACAAAAATAAAAATGTAGTATAAAAAATAAAAGTAAAAAAATATAAGAAATAGAATTCTTCTAACTGCATTTTGCCCCTACCTTCAGTAAGTGTTATTATTTTTAGTATTACTATTATTATTTTTTACTTAATTTATTTATTTACAACTTCATATGTATAGATATTTATACATACATATATTGCATACATATAAAATAAAAAGCCAAAATTAGGCTTGTGCGTGATTTAGGACTTTCTTTATCATTATTATTTATTTTTGTTTGGAAAGACAATTTTATTTAGATTCAGAAAATCCTTCATTAGAATCTAACAACTATTTCCATAGATATGATCAGGTTTCTGAAACTCGCGAAAAAATTCGCAATTCCTATAAATCTTCGAGAATTCTACAGGTTAAATTGTACTACAGTACAGTGCTACAAGTATCTGATGGCTCGTGGATGATAGTGACAGGGGGCGCAGCTGTGAAACAAGGAGTATGGTAGCTGTGTTAGTTCCGATTTCGGACACAACCAATACACGCGCCATAAGATCCTTCTAGCACTGTACCTAGCTTTATTTTTTTAATATGAGACTTCTCTCTGGCCTCTCGTCATGACAATAATAAGTAGCTGACGTGCAAGAAATATTACCCGAGAAGAAAAAAAGGATGACTATCTACAAAAAGAAATGAGATCCCATCAAAAACATAAAATGTACAACAATGTCAAGTCTCGCAACGCAATCCTTCCACCGTAAAAAGTATGTAAAGCCAAGTCTGTTATTTTAGTTTGTATGGAAGCACCTTTTCATTTTACTTAGTATGGGAGCACCTTTTTAACAAATTTATCATTAATTGTTTCCTAATTAGTTAGCTACCAACATTAAGTGACTGTATTAATATTAGTCATATTTATTTATAAAATAAAATATAGTGACTTGGCAATCGCAGAGCACAAATAAAGCGCTGATGCGTAGAAATATCTTCTCAAATCGCTAATAAGTTGCTGTGCGATTGCGAAGTCACTTTATTTTATTTTTTATAGAAATAAAGATGACTAATATTAATACAGTCACATAATGTTGGTAGGTAACTAATTAGGAAACAATTAATGATAAATTTGTTAAATAGGTGCTCCCATACTAACTAAAATGAAAAGGTGGTTTCATACAAACTAAAATAACAGACTTGGCTTTACATAGGATCTCACAACTTTTTACGGTGGAAGGATTGCGTTGCGAGACTTGACATTTTTGTACATTTTATGTTTTTGATCCGATTGGTATTTAAGAAACTAGATGGTTTCTTAATGGTTCAGACACAGCTGTACGGCAACGATTTAATTTTATTAATTACATATAAGAAAAATATTAGTATATGTGCTATAATTTGATCTATACTATCTTTGAATTGGAAATCTTCTTTCTTTTACTTTTGTGATTAATACTTGCGATTGCCGGCACTTGGTGAAACATCATCAATATCTTGATAAAAACACTCGTAGGTATATTTTTTAGGTAAATAGGTTTGTTGGTAAATTTGTTATTGTATTGTATTTAACATACCTATACGTAATCTTTTTAAAATTATTTTATGAATATTCAAAAGTATCAACACCAGTGGCGGCTGCACCTTAAGTGCGCTCGTGCGCCGCACTACCATTTTAAATCTTATAAATTGAACTAACCTTCTACCTATACCATACCTATGTAAAAATATAAACTTTCAAAACAATGATCTATACCTATAACAATCCATAAATTGTACACAGAAATTACATACCTGATTACAAGGTTTTGATATTCGAGTTAAATAAAATTAAGGTGACCTGTTTTGCTTTCTACTGCAAAAGAATTAGATCTTATTTTTGCTTGAACAAAAACGACCCCATGCGCTCGGTAAAGCGCACGCAGCGATCTCTAACAACTTCTATGAATCACGATGTAAACCGCCCGGCGCGTGACACCGAAGATGCTTAGTACAAATTGTATATCGTTTTTAGGATAGATTTGTGCGCCGCACGGAGACGGAAATTGCCGAGAGAATATGAAAGACTCTCGCTTGGGCGACGTTTGGCTCTCGGATGCATGACCCGAGGCCTTTTGACCTACGCACTTGTCATTGTTACTTTTCACGCGCGCTTGCGGTGTTATTTTGCTTAATTTGTGCGTCATTAATTACTTGTTAATCTAACAAAATAGTGAATATTAAGTAAAATTATTTGAAAATATTTACTAAACCCATGCAGTGCACCACCGGTTCTCTGACACACCAGCCGCCACTGATCAACACTGGTTGGTTTGCAACAAAACAGATAAGGCCGAACGGCTCCTTTAAAAATGGATGGGTTCTATGAGTGTTTCACCCGCCACGACTTAATCCTATTGTTATTGCTAATGACAGTCTCAAGTGGAAACGCTTCAGTTAATACTAAATCGACTATACTGTTTCACAATGTCTTCCAGTACTATTGGTTCTTTACCAGTAGTATCCATTGCTTTCCAGCTTCCATTATTTTGCAATGTCATCGGCCCACAGCGTTAATGAATCTGACCAATGACCGTCTTTCTGATATTGACAACTAATCTATCACTCTCTCTCCAGCAGTCACCGCCTTAACAAATTGTTTTAACAAATGTCCTGATAATAAAGTTGGTTATACACAATGATATTATATTATTCTTCATTGGTTTTACATAAACAAAATATGCTCTTATCTACAAAACAAACAGGCTTTTTAGGGACTTGTACAGTATATTTTACAGTATACTCGTATATTCTTCTTTGTAGGGGCTAATTTCGTACTGCAAGTGTATAGCTTGATGTGGTCTCCACTGTACAACAAAACTGGCGACTGTTATTTTACGTCTATTAGCTTATTAGCTTTAATAAATGCGACTATTGAAAATTGTTTTGTCGAGTTACTATGTTACTTGCATTGATACCAATATGTCAATGGTTATTGGTTATTTTTCAATGCAAGTGCTCGTAAAGGCCCACTTTTTATGCATCAAAACCGAACAGAAAGTCGAATATTTGCCCTAGGGCTTTATTTTTTATTTATACGAGAAGTTGGCTAACCTGCAAACTTTCCTATGTACCATAAATGTTATACTTTTTTTTCCACTGTTTAACGGCTCTGGATACATTCCTTTTGAGCCAATCATAATTTAAAGTTCACAAGATTATATTTGTTTTATTTCCTCACACTATGCATTGAAAAACGTAGTATGATATACGGGCGTAAGAACAATAAATTACTCGGTTACGTTTAAAATAATTTATTCCTTTGCGCCCTTGTAGCATAAACTACTATTAAAGAATTGTCGGATATGACCTTATTTGAGAATTTTAGACATTACACTGATTGTGATGCGTGATTGCTTATAAAAAAGTGGTCTGTCTCTGTCTGTCTACTCATCTGTCATCCAACTGTCAAATCAGTCGGAAGCAAATTATTAGAATTTTATCTTGATAGTTTGCAACACATTTCTAAACAGCTATATCACAAGTGACTTCACGTTAAGTGAATATTCATCATCTTGAGGTTTTTTTTAGACCACAAGTTCTAAAATACGGCTTATTAAACTAAAATTTTGAAACGATTTTCGAATTAACACACCTTAGCATAATTTAATCTAAGCGAATTAAGGATATCAATTTTTGTTTTGTTCAATATCAGCTGTACCGAATTTACTCTTATTTAAAACTATTTCTACAGTATATATCTAAATATTTTATTGCTTTTATAATGTTAGTTGTCAGCTAGTTAGTGCTGCTTAACTAGTTGAAATATTCAAAAATATGCAGAGCAGCTTTGTATGTAAATGAACTGTGAATTATTTAGATGGAATATTGTATGAGTTACCTTCACTTTGTCCATTCGTCTGAATTAGAACTTTGTCTGGGCTTTGAGCCCGAATATTGCAGAACACTGTTAAGGTGATATGCGAAAAGAATACGGGAGTTTCTTTTCTGTGTATTTCATGAAATACACGGAAAATTATAATCAGTTTCTAATATATGCATTTTGACTATATAATCTAGGGTTTTGAAATTGGAAAACATGTTTGGATAAATTTTCCTCGATAGAAATAATTGTTGAAATGAGGTCTTCAAACACACTTTTTCTCCTCGTTTGACGAATAGGAACCATATACAGAACTTAAATATATTTTATTAGGTGTGTTTTAACAATATCTAGAGATTTTAAATTTTGCTAGCTATTTTAGTTTTTTAATAAAAATATAAAACCAACTTTTTTCCCTTTTGCCCTAAATACGCCCTTCTTGCACTGCGCGATTTTTCGCTTGGATTGACAGTGACAAAAATAAAATTCGCATAGCCTCTTAAATGTCTTGTAAGGAAGTGTCTTTGAAGATTTCGTGAAAAAACAGTAACCCTTTAAAGCCAAGCCTCGTTGTCTGGAAAAAGATTACGACAAAATCTTCGAAAGGCTAAAATTTTCAAGATATTTTGAAAGTTTATGTGGGGTGTCAAATGAAGTGGATTTTATGATGAATTCGATGTGATGCAATAATGGAACCCGTAAATAGCGTGCAACATGTTATCCTGGTTATTTTTTGCGAAATGTGGGTTCGATTTGAGCTTTTCCTGATAGATAGTAGAAAAACTTAACAAACTAAAAGAATATCGTACATAATCAATTCGTCGATGTAGGTAATCTGTCTAAAATTCTTTATTAGACATCTCACAAACAATCAAAATGAGACTTCTACAAATTGAAAATTATTGTCCCAACCTAATTCTCCACGGGTCCTATGTTTTTGATTTATTCCAAGTACAGATACTGAGACTAAAGGGTTTCCCTGCCCTGAAGGGACCCTGAAAACAAAGTCTCTAAGGTCAGACGAAAGCAGACCAAAATCAAAATGCGGATCAGACGTGCTCGTATTTTATTACTTCCTGTCTTATAAGGGTTCCGTCTGAAAACAGAATATTATATAATTATAGTGAATCCTGAGTATCTGGTTATCATATCAGACCTAAAGAACGGCTGACATGTAGGTACAAAATTACACTAAAACAAGAAAAAATAGTACATTACTGCTGAGACCAAGTAAGAGAGCTCTCCCTGGACGAGTAAGTTAAAGTAGTTTATGCTACAAGGGCGCAAAGGAATAAATTACGAGGACGATTTAAAACACGAGCGTAGCGAGTGTTTTAAACGTAACCGAGTAATTTATTGCTTTTACGCCCGTGTATCATAGTACGTTTTTCAATGCATAGTGTGAGGAAATGAAAACAAATATAATCTTGTGAACTTTAAATTATAATTGGCTCAAAAAGACTGTATCCAGAGCCGTTAAACAGTGTAAAAAAAAGTATAACATCTATGGTACACAGGAAAGTCTGCAGGTTATTCAACCATTGTAAATAAATTAAAAAAAATAATAATAATAAAGCCCTAGGGCAAAATAATCGACTTTTTGTTCGGTTTTGATGCATAAAAAGTGGGCCTTTACGAGTACATGCATTGAAAAAACTTTTATATACTAGCTAAGGAGGGCTTATAACGGTCGAAAAAAGTATAGTGCTTTTCTCAAAAATAAAATAAAGACAAAACAAAGAAATTTATTTGTAAAAATATGAGTGAAATATAAAAAATGGTAAATGAATTTACCTTAAAAGGCATACAAATATTAGAGAGGTGACAATGTGCCTCTGGTAAATATCAGTCGGACTCCAACAATCTGAATATTTATTTTTAAAAAAAATTAAAATTTTTGACCACCTTGAAGTAGTTTGACAGTTTAAAACTCATACTACAATGGCGGCTATATCACTCTAGCTAGGTTAATATGTTCTGTGGTCTAGGTTTGTTGGGGAGTCAGTGCCCGTTGTTCCTGGTGTTCTGAGCGGGAGTTCTGACGGTATTGCTCCAGTAAATGAAACGCAGAGATGATATTCCAGGTGCTGTATTCTGAGGATAACAGTAGTCGCGTGCGTGTCTTGCAGAGAGAGAGAGAAGAGAATGACTCGATTTAAAAATGCGTTCAATGAATGAATACATTAATGAATGAGGACTGATGGAATGATTGAATGATTGAAGACTGATTTAATGATTGAATGAATGAAAAAAGATTGAATTAATGAATTTAAATATAACGCGCGCACTTTTTAATTACGCCAAAAACGGCGCGGGTATCCGTTATGCACCGGCTTGAAGATTGTCTCCAACAAAGTTGTATAATAGGGCCTATTTGTAAACTATATATGTATAAGAATAATGCCTATTACATGGCCATAAAAGTATAAAATAAGGTCCCGAATAATATAAAAACACTACCCAACATTAATATGTTTAGGAAAAAGCTGGAGGAGATTTTACTTGAACACTGCTTTTACACAGTCGATGAATTTTTAAACATGTAAGAATTATATCTTGAATTGATCAAATTAGAAATTAAGACATTGTAATCCTTCCTAAATATCTTTCTTAAAATTTTTCTGACAATTGATATGAGAATAACATCGGCTGTTGTGTTTTTGAATATTGTATTGTTATTATTTTTTAGTGTTTTTTTTGTCAGTGTCTAATTTAATTTTTTTACTTTTCATTATCTGTACATAAAAGTTTGCATGTGGAAGGACTCATCGATACTGCAATTACCTACAAGAACTATTATTTTGTGACATGTGTCTCTGCAAATAAATTTCTTTCTTTCTTTCATGGTAATTCTACGGAATTTGCGGAACCCGTAATTTGTGTTTGAAGTACACTTGTAGCAGACTTTTATTTGAGTGAACCCGCTTGCTTTCGGAGAAAGGTGGGCTAACTGAAGCGGAATAAGCCGAGCCTGCTCGTGACGACGTGGATCATTAAATTTTTAGTATTTTATCCGTCTTTTGAGAAACCAGGTGCCATTATCCGGCGAATTAAATTTATTCCCGAGGTTGACATTGTTCTTTTCGTTATCCTTAAATTTACAAAAGAATTTTTGTAAATTTTCTCATGAAATTCCCGCTGCGGTATTTGCTGCTTGTGATTTTCGGGTAAAGTAAACAAAAAACATTAAATTCTTAAGCACAGTGTTGATTTTTTAACATTGTTAAAACGGATTATGCAAGGCACGTGAGTTTCCCTCAAGTCGGCTGATGAACTGCCCTCCTATTATGTATCTTTGGTTGCCAACTGGACCGGGTGCTTATCATCAAAAACATAGATAAAAACTGAACTTTCAAATTTGCCTTTAGTGGGTATTGAACTATTTACGAACTGTGTCGTCACTTCAAGTGCGAACATATCCTTAGTTAGACGATCGAAATAGTATATCTATGTTTTTGATGATAGGCACCCACTCCAGTTGGCAACTAGAGATACATAATAGGCTCGCTTTACGTGCGTATTTGTGCGCGCAACTCTCAGTTAGGAGGATTTCATCTTCGACACTCCAGCTGGATAGTGGAATAGACGACCAAGAGTAGTTTGTTGGATTAATTTTTCCGAAAAACTAACTTATTCCCCCGGACTTTAAAAAATCGTGATTTTTTTTCTCCAAGACGCAACTTTTTGCGGTATGTATAATGCACGTAGCTTGATTTCTTGAAAATGCCGTTAAAACGAGAAAATTGCGGGCCGCCAACTGCCATCATCCAGCTTTTTTCTTTTTTTTCTCTTTTCACTTTTTTTGTACACCATTGCAATCTGTAGATTATCAGCTACAATAAGCAACTCTTCTGTCATCCACAAGGATATTTGTAGGTTGTGTGACTAATGCAGCGTGAGATTCACCGATCCCCATCCTCTTCATCTCGCCATCATCTAGTAAGTTACAGGTCGCCGCAGTAAATAATGCACATCGTATCGTAGTGCACGAAGAACAGTCCGGTGACAGAGACGACGCTCTACAAAGCCGAAGCTGATGTGCATTATTTTCTGCTGGGTACCAACTACTAGATGGCGCTGTACACGCTGTCACGTAGCAGGCAGCTGCAACGCAGACGAAGTCGCAGGCAAAATCTAGGTGTAAAAAATACATTACTATTAACTCTATATCATTTTTAAACTTATTTTTATCATTAACTACGTTTTTGCTTAACCAAGTTTGAGGTTATTGACCAACCTAAAAATATAAATAAATACACGAACACATTTCCTTAAGTGGTTATTTGGTATTTGTATCAGAATTCCGTTGTTAAGGCTACGTCAAGCTAATGGCTTGATGATAATCCACTTTTAACCGAAGGTTCTTTTATTAAAAGTACAATGAAAGTACGTCCCAACGTTTTACGATGAACCTTCGCCGTTTTCTAAGGACAAAACCAAGAATGTGTTGGATACCTGATAATTGGTCTTTACATATGAAATTGCCGTTTTCTATGGAGAATTTGAAGGAAACTTAATTTTCAGTACTAACATTTTTGCATTTATTTAGTAATGACAAATCCAAATTGTGTAATTTCTTTTGTGTATGAATGAGACAACGTTAAGCTAACAGCAACATTAATTTAATTTTTGAAAAGTGTCAGTTGTAAAAAATTATAACGAATCTTATCATGGAAATGGACGGCATTTAGGATGAAATATTTTTTAAAATTTAATTTTGGTTATCAAACTGACAATAAAAACAAAATTTAATACGTAGATGCAAAACTTTGAAATCAACTTTCAAACAAAAAACAAATAATGGAAATAGCTATTGACCCCCTATTTGTTTTTTTAATGGCCTTAAGAGGTGTCATCACACGCAAACCTCCATACAAATGCTGTCAACACATTGTGAGGTGTCTATGAAATGTTATTATAATACTTTAGGCTGAATCCATCAACATTATCTAGATCTATGTTTAGGTCGAACTAAATATTGTGAAATTTGAGTAATATCTTAACAACAAACCTCTAAAATACGTAAATTTAACGGTTTTTACCGAAAGTGTAGGAGAATGTGCTTTTATTGCTTTAGATAAAATCAAAAAATGAATACGAGTCAAACATGGAAAAGGTAATCTTGATTAATAATAAATTAACTTCTGAAACAAGTTTTCAGTTTTGCAACCGCGACAAAATTGGCACGATTATATTGTCCTTGCAAGTTTCAACGAGCGTGCACCTTATAACGAAATGAAACAGCATGACATTTGGCCACGCCCACAACTGAGTTGGGGGGGCCATGACGTCTTTTCATCTTTACAGCTTTGTCAAACGGTCAAAGTTAATAATAATAATTAGGTAACCAAAAAGGACTTAAATAACAATACTGATCTAAATAATAAACAACTTTAAAATCTTAATAAATGTGCTACAAAATATAATTTCCTAAAAACTAAACCTATAATACTTATATCACTAAAATTAAGGTGAGTGTTGATAATAACGAAATAGATATAACAGCTAAGATTCACTTTGATATTTACGAGAAAAACTCGACGTTTCGGTCAAATTAAGAGTGACCTTCATCAGGCTCTGCTCTGCTCCGTAGCACCCCGCGGCATCTGATGAAGATCACTCTTAAGTTGACCGAAACGTAACATTTTCACCTAATACTTACCTACTTGAAATTTTCCCATTCTTTCCCTTCACGTCTTTATACTTATACAACGTGTAACAGAAAGGTGTAACCATATTTGAAGGGCTTATTCAGTCAATGGTATAGAACAACTTTTACTATGGAACAAAGGAAAACGCAATGCCGCTCGGCCGAAATGTATGGAAGGGCAGTTTTTTTTTTTGAGATATTATGTTTTACTCCATAGTAAAAGTTGTTCTATACCACTGACTGAATAAGCTCTTCAAATATGGTTACACCTTTCTGTTACACGTTGTATACATAAAAACCTATAAACTTATATTCCAAAGATATCTTTTTATTTTTAAGTTTGTTTGGATTTTTTAGTGGGTTGTTTCATTTTAGTGATGTTATTTATATTCATATTATATCAATTAACTTATAAACAAACAAATTACAACATTGCATGCAAAAATAAAAAACTAACAAATTTAGGTACAATACATAGTACATTATAGTACATTATATAGTAGATAACACAATATTGTACCATAGTTACAACTTGTACATGATCTAAGGTTACAACAGAGCATTCCAACAGTTGCAAAAGTTGTACAATCTTGAATACATTTTATACAAAGCTGAACACCGCACCGTAACATATTCATACAACTTCTCTACTTTCATACTGCAGGCACAGATGTGCCTCGTGTTTCATACACAAACTTTTGTGCTTACGTATTATACAGGATTTTGAGAAACACGCAAACTTTCATAAAGCTCTTTATGTACGACTTCAGAAGAAATAATTCAAAAAGATTAACGTGGAAGTGGCCAGTTGTGTACCTCAGAGCGTTTTTGTTGCGGCCTAAAATAAACAAGCGGTTAAATTAAGAGTTTGCATACGTTATTCAGGACGGAGCTTCCGCGAATTTAGCAGAAAACAGGTAATGATTTTCATGCTGATACGATTGGATAGATACAGAAAGGATTAGATTATACCACTGGCTATACAGTGGCGTGCACAGAACTTTTTGCTGGAAAAGCAAGCAATTGGTCAAGAACAACAATAAAAAAAATATGAAAAAATTTAAATATCACTTTGAAAAAAAAAAATATTGTATGACGCCAGGGTAGACAATGTCTACCCTAGAGTGAAAATTTCCTGTACAAACTTTTTTTTTTCAAAGTGATATTTAAATTTTTTCATATTTATTTTATTGTTTTTTTTTTTCTTGTTATTCTTGTTATTCTATTATTGTTATTTATTGTTATTCTTGACCAATTGCTTGCTTTTCTAGCAAAAAGTTCTGTGCACGCCACTGGGCTATCGACATCTTACCAATCTAGCTTTCAAGGGCGGATCTAGGTCTTGGTTTTGGAGGGTATGGATCACAGCTGACGGCATCAAAAGTACGGTGGAAAATATAAATTTCATCAAAAAATAATGAAGTTTATTATAGTAAACGTTAGTATTTTTATTGACTTATCAAAACAGATGTTTTTGATAATCAGATGAAGTTTTATTTTCTTTTTAGGCAGAACTAACTTTTTTTCGAGATCGTTTGGGGGGCGACCTAAAAATAAATATTCGGTGTCATAATTGATTCGCCACCATTTTGGCTGCATGTTTAAAAGTTACTTATACAAGTAGACATATACTCTGAAATTCGACCTATTCCTTGAAAGGGGTTATACCAGAGATTATTTCCAACAAATAATGCCTATCAACTAGGTCAAAAATGATAATTTTATTTCAAGTAAAACACGACGATATTTCAAAAATTACAAAATTTTCTTTCCACTTTTACTTCTGAGATCATGGGAAATTTGGGCATACGTATTTTTTATAAATGATCACTCATTTATCATTAATCAGAAAAATAACAAATAAGTGTCGAGAGAGGAATCATTATTTTTGAATAATTTGTTTTTCGTTACCAGCCGGAAAGCTTGAAAATATCTTAAAAACCTTCGTAACTCGGGGATCATTTATTTTCGACCCCTAGTCAATAGGGCTTAATCTGTTGGAAATGATCTCTAGTAAAACTCCTTTCAAGGAATAGGTCGAATTTCAGAGCACCTGTATAATATTCTAGTGTCTATGCTACAAGCGTAGCAACCAAATCAGCTACAGTGCACCGCGCCGCGTCGTAGCAAAGGCCTACGGCCTACGTAAATTTGCCATTGTAAACATTACGGTCCGAAGCAAAGGTTAGTGCCACGACGGATTCACTTGCATGATGCAGTAAAAAACTGGCAGTGAAAACGAGTTCGTGCATAATCTCGTAGAAGTACTTAGTACTGAGATGGCATCGAATAATCGTGTCCGTTGTTAACGGCTTACTTTTCCATTTGTGTGATACATTTTATTATTTTTGTTGGTATGCTTTTGAGGAGTTGTTCAATACATCTTATAGTTTTATTTAAGTAATAAGTGATAAATATTACTCGATTGCTTTCATTTATTGAAGTCAGAAGTGTATAAAACAATTTTTTCCCACGAGGTTCTCTTGCCAGCTCTTGTATGGTGGTCCTTCAGATAGTGACCGAAGCATGAAACTTGGTAAAAGCTTAGGTCAAAATGAGCAGATTGAAGCCTGCTCCCAGCAGCTACACTATTCAGGGGGGGGGCATGGGAGTCCGAGTACGCTCCTGCCGCTTCCTTAACAAAAAATACTAACGCGTCGTGATTTCACATAAGGGTATATTTGGTATAATTTTCGTATGAATTAAGGATAAGGAATTAAAATTTTATGTTTTTGTAATTTCATACAAAAAATTAAGATTTTAGCGAAAAACTAAAAATGAAGGCGCTACGGAAAAAACATCGACACTTTAATAACGTGCATATCTACTTCAGTAAATAATGTATTATTTTGATAAAATAGTATATTATTTTTGGATTCTTTTTCTAGGGACCTGTTAAAACAGAAACATGATTGGAGAAATTTGGCTCGATAGAAATATTTATTGAAATGAGGTCTTTTTCGACACCAATTCTCCTGGTTTGACAATTTAGAATGACATATAGGCTACAATTATATTTTGTTATATGGGTTTTAACAGTATCTAGGACCAGCCCCCCTATTGTGTATCTTTAGTTGCCAACTGCACGAGGTGCCTATCATCAAAAACATAGCTAAAAACTGAAATTTCAAAATTGCCTTTAGTGGGTATTGAACTATTAACAATCTGTGTCGTCACTTCAAGTACGAAAATATCCTTAGGACATCGGAATTCGATAGTATATCTATGTTTTTGATGATATACACCCAGTCCAGAAGGCAACTAGAGATACACAATAGGCCCGCTGGTTAAACGAAATTTTGATAGCAACTTTAGTACATTTTATATTAATAAAAATCCGACTTTTTGCTACTTTTCCACGAGTCCGTCCCTCTCGCACTGAGTCTTTTTTCGCATATGGAGTAACAGGGACGCTAAAACTTTTGCATATCGCCTTAAGCAGACGTTACTATAAGAATAGTTACTTTTTAAAGTTAAAAAAAATACTAACAGACAGTCTAGTTATTGTATTAATTTTTTGTATAGAAGGGCATTACAAAAACATGAAATTTTAACTCCTTATCCTTCTGAAGAACCTCGTCTATAATTAGATACTGAGAGTTGGCTCAACGAGAGTGTGGAGCATGCAAAGCGACCGATACCATTATTTATGAATTATGATACATGACTCATGTAACATGAGCAGGGACTGGGGAATACTAATTGTTTACTCATTAAAATTTTACCAAAAATAAGCAACGGGATATTTCAGTGATACAACCGAAAATTATTTAAGTGGATACTTCCTAAGTCACCTCTTTACTTGATCAAAGCTAATGGAATTAATGGTGGCCATAGATATCATAATAATATGTCAGCGATGGCAGCGCAACAGCTCACGCGACTCACGAGGTAATTTAATTTTTTGTTAAATGCAAGTGCTCGTAAAGGCTCACTTTTTATGGATCAAAACCGAACAGAAAGTCGATTATTTTGCCCTAGGGCTTTATTTTTTTTTTTTATTTATTTACAATGGTTGGGTTACCTACAACCTTTCCTGTGTACCATAATTGTCATACTTTTTTTCCCACTGTTTAACGGCTCTGGATACAGTCCTTTTGAGCCAATCATAATTTAAAGTCCACAAGATTATATTTGTTTTATTTCCTCACACTATGCATTGAAAAACGTAGTATGATACACGGGCGTAAGAGCAATAGATTACTCGGTTACGTATAAAACACTCGCTACGCTCGTGTTTTAAATCGTCCTCGTAATTTATTCCTTTTCGCCCTAGTAGCATAAACTACTATTATTGTTCTTTTCGTCTCGATCTGTTCCAATCTAATAAGAATTCACTTAGTGATAACTAATAAGTCTAATAACAAATAATGAACGATTAAAAAACGTAATAATCTGTAACGAGAAAAAAAATTAACATTCGTTAAAAATAATCTGTCAACTAAAGTTCTTTTCACGAAAGAACTCCCCTGTTAAAGTACTTTTATTGTCAAGTACTAAATACGAAAATACCTTGATCTGCGGGACTTCTTTCGTGGAAGTTCATTCCGGAGATAGAAGTATAATGACATGCGAACGTAGAAGTATAACCGAAATCAAAAGACTTTGGGAATAGAAATGGCGACCATTCTATCTACCTTTACACTCTATCTCCGTCTACATTCGCACATGGAAATACAGATAGCATTAAAAACAACACTGTAACGTAAATATGTACAATATTGTAGCGACGACAGCGCCATTTGTTTCTTAAGAACAAAGCGTGAAATCACATAACGCCCTCGTGAGCGTTCTATATGTGCAGTACAAGCTGGTATATCAGGCAGAAGCAAAAATAACAGGGGACAAGTATGATGGAAGAATTCACCGGTCTGGGTAGGAACCTCGGTGGCGCAATTGGTAGCGCGCTTGTCTTGATAACAAGAGGTCGCAGGTTCGAATCCTGGCCCGGGGAATTTTTTCATATTCTTGTCTTTGGGTTTGTTTCTGATTGATCTTTTCTAGTTTGTATTGCACTCTAATAATATGTGAATATGTCAGGTGTGTGTTTGGTCTATGCAGTCTAGTACATCCAAAGCGGGCAGACATTTCGAATCCCAAAGTCATTTGACACAGGTAGTATCCACTTCAACTAATAAATTGGCTCTGAATTGTAATGTAAGGTGTGTAATTGGAAGATGTGTTTGAACGCCAAAAAAGCTACGGTTTTTATCCATCATTCAATAGAAAAAAAGACGTTGCAAAACACGCATTCATTGTACCCGTCTGCTTTATAAAAAAAATGGAATAAATATAATAAATGTTTTTAAATATAATAAATATTTTTAGTTAAAAGCGCACCGAGTTAACATACAAACACGTTTTAATAACCTTTGTTTGAAGTAGTAAACGATTAAATTAAAATTTAGCGAAATATATTGGTGTTACTGGGAATAAATGCTAGAGTCTAGTAACTAGACTGTATACACGATGGAAACACGATTTGATAAAGTTGGTTTAAATTCGCAAAGTTACCTCTTGTCGAGTAATTTTTTCCTCCATTGCTCTACTTTTTTATAAAAATAGGTAATTTGATATTATTATGCATTTACTAAAATAAAGTTCATAGACGACTGTAGAGCGTTTATACATAATAGTTTTTTATTTAAAAACAATGTGATGAAAATAACAACGAAAAACATTGAAAAAGTGCAAAAGTTTGGTTATTTTCTACAGAGACAGAGGCAAACGCTCGGTGCGCCCTTTAGTCATAGACAATATTTCGTCACCAAGGTTCTTTTGTCGGGTGTTTTAATGCCTATAATGGTAAATTTAAAAATCAGTTGCGAACACATCATCTGAAATTACATCTACAAGCCATCCATTTTTGTCGGCGCTGCTCTCCATCGTGGATATACGTATTATACAATAAGTCCAAATAATCACGAACACAAGAAAGTAGAGGCACTTCAGGTAGAGACAGCAAAGGAGATAATTAAATAGGCCCACAGATGAGTGATTGATAGTATAAAAATATTATTAGAGTGCAATACAAACTAGAAAAGATCAATCAGAAACAAACCCAAAGACAAGAATATGAAAAAAATTCCCTGGGCCAGGATTCGAACCTGCGACCTCGTGTCTTGATAACAAGAGGTCACAGGTTCGAATCCTGGCCCGGGGAATTTTTTCATATTCTTGCCTTTGGGTTTGTTTCTGATTGATCTTTTCTAGTTTGTATTGCACTCTAATAATATTTAGAGTATTCATAGCGATGGATTTCGCAAAATAAACATAATCTTAATATAAAAATACTTAATAAATAGTACATGTGTGTATGTATTGACCAAGCATGTCACATCTCATCTATCACTCAACTGTGGATCTTGGGATCAAAGTGTTTGCGCTGGGCTTCGTTACTTATCTCTTTTGTTGTCTGTACATTAATTAGTACGATGTAGCTACAAAAAAATACACAATTTTACGACTTCTGAAATTAATTTGAAACGATAATTAATAAAGTTAATTACAGAAGGAAACTTAACAGCAATTAAATTTTATTCTTACAAATTATTAAAATTTCACAATACACAAATGAAATTAATCTTCCTAAAGAAGGTAAAACCTAAAATTTTTAATTTGAAATAATAAACACTATATATTTCACACTGACTGGAACTATACATACCCTGAGTTAGGAGACCTTAAAGAGAATAAGGACCAAATTTTATTAGATTTTTGTCATTTTTGTTTAACATATTCATATTAATATTATATACGCAGTAAGCTTTTAGGTGATAATAATCTGTAGTAATAACGTCAGAAATATTTGTTCTTTTAAAATTAAATACCTGTGTGAGGGTGTGTGTGTGTGTGTATGTGCGTCAAATTATTATGATAGAAACATTAAACATAAGTACAGTAAAAAGGACAACAAATATATCCAGAGGTCAAGTTTTACCGAAATAAATAACTCTGTTTTATTTGGCTGTAAGTGTAAGAAACCAGTTTTTTTTTTGTGAGTTTTGGCAATGGCTGCGTTCATTTTTGCCTGTGTCGAGTCAGATTCTGACATAATCATCAGAGAATTCAACATAATGAGAATTCAACGTAATGGGAATTCAACATGATGGAAATTCAACATAATGGGAATTCAACTTAACGGGAATACATGGTATCCAACTTTCAGAGAATTCAACATAATGGGAATTCAACATAATGGGAATCCAACTTTCAGAAAATTCAACATAACGGGAGTTCAATTTAATGGTCCTGAAGAGTCATTCAGATGCGGTTTATTCATCAAATCACGCACGGTACAATTTTAAAAATCAATAATTATTATAATATTTGCCGAAATCAAACATTTTCTACTTGGCCTTCTATACTTCAAACACAAAAAGGATTAAAAATAATCATAAACAAATATGTCAAAAAATTTCAACTGTTCAATCGAGTTGGTATGGTCGGGATCTTCACCGTGACTTTTTATAAAAACATCACCACTTATTTTTTACGCCGAGACCAAAACCGTCGGAGATCAACCATGGACGATAATACTAAAGGTAAAAAGTCTGGAAACTGAACGGCGCATTTATCAAAGTGTACTCTTTTCTTTCAACCTTTTTTTCTCTGCCCCATTATTTTGTTGTTCGTATGTAGAAGATAAAGGTGCAAATTTAGTACACTCATAAATCTTTGTTCATCATAATAACATAACATGACCAATTAAGTCGTACATTTAGAAAAATTATAAATCTTTTATTGATTCATATTTTTTCTATCATGGCTTCTTTATACATTACATATTCAGAGTATAGCAACGACGTCAGTTCATACATATATATTATATCGCTGGTGTATAGCGTCATCTAGTTAAACTAATTAACACATAGCAAAATGTGCCGTGATTTAGACACACCTCGCTCCATGTGGGGAAATAATTACCTATACTGTTGTGTAATTTCATAGGTTTTAAATACATATATGTAAAGAATATGTACTATAACTTTAGATACCTTCTATTACTTAAAGTACGCCCTGAACATTTAGCTACACAACAGTGAAAATCCCATCTAAATCAGTTTAGTTGTTTCTATGAATTGCAAGAATACAGACAGACAGACACACAAAAATTCACTTAGTGCCGTAGGAGTGCTCTAAAGAGTGTACTTTGTTTTTTTCCCTCGTACGAACATAAACCACCAACGATTTTTTAAGTGTTTAAGGTGGTAACAGAGGATCTCGGTCCAGAATGCACATTTTATTATTGTTTGCCAAATTTTTGAATAAAAAGTTTGTAATCAATGCGTTTTATGGCGATTTGCGCAAATTTCTTAGTAATATTTAGGTGTTCAAAAATAAATTATGTTATTTTATATACTACATTTTAGTTGCACTACATTTACAAACTTTAAAGCGTGTTTACTGTTGTTATGTAATGCAATCATAATATAATGCATAAAATGACATCAGTTGCTTGTGAACACATAGTTATTGATCAGCAATTTGCGCAAATCGCCATAAAACGCATTTATTGCATACTTTTTATTCAAAAATTTGGCAAACAATAATAAAATATGCGTTTTGGACCGAGATCCTCTGTTACCGCCTGTGACACAGTAGCAAGACACTTCAGAAGCTCTTAAGTTTAAGTAAATGTTTCTCATGTTTTCAATAATCATCAGGTAAAAGAACTCCAAAAACCCAAAGCATTCGTGAACCAAGGATGACAATGAAATCTTCACGACTGTCTTCAAGCATGCCGATAGGGAGAAGAACTCGAAGCTCAAATAAGAAGGAAAAAGGTTTCTACTCTTTCAAGAACATGCTAGACAGATCTGTCCAATCACAGCTTGGCAGCCATAAAAGTGAAATAGAGAAAAAGCAGAACAAACGGAGAAAGTCTGCCATCTCAAATAAAATACGAGTCAAATTCGTGAATAAGAAATTTAGGGCTTAAAAAGTTTTCACCATCATGGATAGGTGCCCTTAATTATATTGTTGAGTTCAACTTAAGTGTTTTCTGTTTAGTTAATTTTTATGACGTATTAAATACAAAATACGATCAGATTTGATTTATTTACTTTTTAGCCTCTTCATTCTCAGTCATTGTCACAAAAAAATGGTAAAACAAGGATTATTATTAGTAGATCCATAAAGTAAGATCCAGTGGATCTATTGAGACTATTTTTTTCTCAGTATTGATCGTGGCACAGTTCCCACAAAAAATAGTAAAACATGGATCATTATTGGTAGATCCATAAAGTAAGATTCAGTGGATCTACTGAGACTTTTTTTTCTCAGTATTGATCGTGGTTCAGTTCCCACAAAAAATAGTAAAACATGGATCATTATTAGTAGATCCATAAAGCAAGATCCAGTGGATCTATTGAGACTATTTTTTTCTCAGTATTGATCGTGGTTCAGTTCCCACAAAAAATAGTAAAACATGGATCATTATTAGTAGATCCATAAAGCAAGATCCAGTGGATCTATTGAGACTATTTTTTTCTCAGTATTGATCGTGGCTCAGTTCCATCAAGGCTGGCCAACTGTCCTGTATTTTATAGGAAGTCGTTTTTCAGCTTTTATTTTTGGCCGTGTCCTGTATTTTAATAAGGAAAATACAGGACCGTACCCATGTACGGGACCATTCCCGTATTTGATTTCTCGTTCGAAAAGTCTCTACTCAAAACCTGGTCATAAATCCTAAAATTTAAGAATAACAAAAACTTGACGATTATAATGCAATATGTGTTTTCTATTCCTCCATCCAACGCTCACGTTAAAAGAATAATATTCTTTGCGTAGTAATACTTGGACAAAAAACAGGAATAGTTTGGATATAGGGAGTGTAAAGGAAGAGCTCCAAATTAAATCAAACTATGATATGATATTTACAAGTTCATCATGCAGAATGAACAGGCTATGAAGGCTGCAAAGTCCTAAGAAAAATATAAGTTCAAAAAGTAAAAACTTTTTTTGGCTGATTATAGAGATGATTAATGAATTTTGTTCCTATCAGTTTTTAAATTTTACATTTGTTAATGTTATTATGTAAGATTAATTAAGTGATTTAAAAATGATGATTTTTATTTTTTTTATTTAATAAAAAAAATTAAACGCTTTGTCCCTTATTTTTTCCTTAAATCCTGTAATTTTAGATCATTTGTCCTGTAAAATGAGAACACAGGATTAGTCACCCTATCCATCTTACATTATTCATTATTATCCCCTCACCTGTCATTGTCATAATATGACTGCCCCCCTTACCTGCCTTGGCTGTCATGGTCAACAGTCGTTATCCTGTTGCGAGCTACGATCCAAACTGTGCCACGATTTGGACGCTGGGATTTTCTAATTTTATTCTGAACTTACATAACAAACTAGAACAAACTATTTTTGGAATCCTTATTAATTAAATTCTACGCATTTATATAACTTTTAAGCTAAATCAATTGCATTTGTGCGAGGGTCTCGTAGAGACAAATTACCATCTGTAGGTGGTAATTTTTTTTGTATTTTTTTTATTATTTGGTAAAATTAACGTAACACAATTGTTAAATATATATTTTTGTTTTGTTTTTACATTTTATTTACAAAATCAGTTGAAAAAAAGTTAATAAAACCTTAGCATATAAAAAACTACAGATATCGAGTTTCAAATGTTGCACTTACGTAAGCTCGGCATTTCCATAAGATAGCACAATGTTTTAAGGGAGTGTTCCGTGTCGGATATGAAACTTTTTGTGAGAAATCTAAAATTTCAAGCGCCTAATTTACCACTTTAAAAAAGACTTTTATGCTGTTGAATACATAATAAACATAGAACAATCTTTCCTGTTGACAGTTAAGGTACCACATTTCTTAATACTACTTTATATTTTTTGTAGTGACCCTCCCCCGTTTGCCCCCCCAAATCTCAAGTGAGATTTTTCATAATGCGTATATACGTATTTAGTACAAATACGTTAACATGTGTTGAATTTATTATAAAAAAATCATAATTTGCTTGATTATTTTTAAATCGTCGAGTTACGCGTTTGGCTGGGCGTTGGTGGCTAAACAATCGAGGGGCTACTATGCTACATTGTGGCGTTCGAATGCTGCTTTCTCAAAATCACACACGCTTCCAATCGCTGTCCCTATTTTGCAAAGTTCATTTTTTTTTCATGTTTTACAGTTTCACAGGCATTAACCTAATACGATAATGCAGCAAAAAAAAACAACATAACATTCAAAGTAAAATGTAAATTTTACTTTGAATATTATGTTGTTTTTCAACCATTTCAGACCCATTTCCAAACTATGAATTTTTGGTAAAGTCCTAGAAAAATAGTTACACTAGAGGTCGGAGCCAGTGTTCGCCAACAGATTTTACCCAAGCAGCATGGATTCATGAAAGGCAGAAGTGTAGAGACTAGTTTTACAGACTTTGTTATTAAAGCTCTTATGGATGGTCATCAGGTTGATGCCTTGTATACCAATTTTTCTAAAGCTTTCGATAAAATAAATCGTAAAACTCTCATTTCTAAATTATCAAACATGACATATCAAACATGACAATACACGGTGACCTGTTGAGGTGGGTAATATCCTAAATTGAAAATCGTTTCCAGGCAGTTGCTCGCAAGGGTTTTTTTTCTACTTTTCTCCAAATTGGCTCTGGTGTCCCACAGGGGTTCACCTTGGGCCATTTTTATTTGTTCCGTACATTAATGATATTGGACAAATATTAAATGATGAATGGCAAAGACTGCGCTAATCTCCAGGAGGATCTTTTAAACCCTAATTGTAACAGAAATTCTCTGTTTTTAAACGAGGACAAATGCTGTGTCGTTATTTTTTCTAGACAACGAAACACTATCATCAATTATTATATTTTTTCAGGTAGCCCTTCAAATTGTGTAGATAAAATTAGGGATCTAGGTGTGATTCTTAATCCCAAAATGAATTTCAATCTGTACATCGATCAAATAATTAACAAAGCTTTTAAAATAATAGGTTTTGACTTTGGCAGTGCCAACCTCTTAAGCCTGCATCAACGTACAAGATCATCTACTTCAGCGTTGTTCGTAGTATTCTGGATTATAGTAGCGCGTTTGGAGTCCACATTACTCATTGCACAAAGACCGTATCGAGAGAGGACTACGAATCCTCTGCAAATCGTCATAATATTACCTCTGTTACTGACCGTCGTCGTACCATCTCTGACTCCATCTTCTTTTTAAAAATCTTGTATAATAAAGAAGGCCTTTCGCTTAAGGTCCCCAAGTTTTCGTCTTGCAACATAGGTTTTAATTTTCATGCCAATAACTGCCGCACTAATTACTCTAAAAATCAATATATAGTTCGTGCCCCGACAAAGTATAATCAATTACTGAGCAATATTGACATTTTCTCAGAAAGCTTGCATTCTTATAAGAATAAGGTTTAATTTATTGTGACAAATAAGTAACAAACCATGTACCTATATGTATAATAATGGTTGTTTTTATTTTATACATATAATTAATTACGCACTCACACTGTTAATTTTATCATCTACTACGTATAAAGTAAAATGAGCTAATTTATGTTGTTTTTTTTTTATGTTTCTCTAGGTTGATTTGTGTTTATATTATTGTATATTATCTGTGTTGTAACTGTTTGTTAACCTGACTAAATTAATTAATAATTATTAAACCAATACATTTTACAATGCTATTCATATGAACACACTGAGAGTACAGATATATAGGTCAATTTGTTCACTGAGTATCTCTTCACTCACTGAAAAACTGAGGGCTTTTTTCAGTTTCTAGCATCAAAGGAATAACGAACGATCTACCTATGCGGACCTGGCTTTTGTTTCCTTCATGAAATATTAATATTACCTGTCGATGCCTGCCCCGAATCGTTGCCAAGGGAAAATTCAGCCGGACTAGGCTCTGTGCATTTTACATTTTATAAGTTGCCGCTCGAAATGATAATCCTTTTGTAGTCACTGCTATAAATAACCGTTAAATTAAATATTTCATGTTTTAAAACTTAGAACAAATAAAAAAAAATTAAGTCTAAGTACTATAAAGCAGATATTTTTTTTGTCAAGTGTAAGGTTGCTGAATGAACTCAAAGCCTCAAAAAAGCTATAGTTTACTTATTATATGCATTGCTGAGAACACAAATCAAATAGTTATTCGAACGGAAACAGTAAACTGTCGCTCTCCCAGTTTCTGGGTGAGCGCTCTTCATCCTAGCTCTTATTGACGCGTTTCATCAATTGCTGTAATGGCCAAGCGTAAGCACTTTGCACGTAAAGAGAAAATCAGTTTCATACAATTTGGCTCGCCATGAAAACCTAACGGGCACTTCCAGTTTTGACGTAGAAATTTGAAATTCCGTTCACGTCTTCGGCAAAAGTGAAGGAATAACTCTGAAAGATATTAATGTCTCATTCTACGTGGTATATTGGGTACTTAACCAACTTAGTTTTGCAATTATGTTTCATACATTTTGTAGATAAATGTTATTTAGATATTTTGTAGATAAATAAATTTCTGTTACAATTTTAATAAAGTCCACAAACTCATTAGAATGGCTGTACCATACTTAGCCTAACCTAACCTACTCGCACTTGACAGCTTTTAGGGTTCGTAGTTGAACACACCTAAAGACTAGCAGATATTCATATCACAAACATCCGCGCCGCATCCGTTTGGAGTTTTGCGTATAAAATATTAATGTTGCCTGCCGAAACCCGGCTGACTCAGTGCTTAACCATCGAGGTTTGCCTTTTCAATACTATCAGTATTTGCTTTTTCAGCTAAATAATATTGGATCAAAAACATCACAAATTTTGCAATACCTTGCAATATTTTCAAAGAGGTGGAATTGCGTTATTTAGATAGTAAATGAGCCCAGCTATCACCAGCTATTACTTTTATTTAAGTAGGTACTAATTTAAACAAAATTGTATCAGAGACTCACGGATCCCACATTCAAACTGTACATGCAGTTTTGTGGGTCATATTTAGCTTTAAGATAATCTACCTTTTGATAAATAAAAGTATTCATTCATTCATTCATTCACCCTTATTATGATGATTCACCCATAACGGGATAACTGTATATATGTTACGTCTATGAACTCCTAAATCAAGCAAATGCAGCTCTTATTCTTATACTTATTCTTTATTGTACACAGAAAATAAACATTCACAAACATACTATAAATAAATTGACATGTACAAAGGCAAACTTATCTCTATAAAGAGATTTCTTCCAGTGTACCTCTTGAAAATTTTTCATTTTCAAGCGTATGCTATCTGAAATATGATTTCCTTATCAAGTCATTAAACAGCGTGATCTTGAATTTTATAGATGTTCCAGAAAGGTTCTAGAACAGACAACATTTTCCGGGGACCCTATGCGATTTTCTCTAAAAACTATCCCTAAAGAGGCACAATAATATTTCGTCTGTTCGAAATAAATTCCGCCAACTTTCGATGCGCTTCCACGTGCTCTGACTAGCTAGGCTAATGCTACGCAGTGATAAAAACAGAACATATATAATAGAATATAGTATGCTATAATAATATGCTTTATTTATCTAAAAACTGCACAATAACAGAACAGTATTACGTTGACGCCTACAAGGGTATATGTACCGGTGCTTTAGGCGCAAAGCTCTTCCCTTACAGAATTTTTACATTAAAAAAATAAAAAGAGAATACAAATACAAAAATTAACAAAAAGAGCTTGCAGCTTAACTTATAATAAATAAATAAATCAAGGGCATGTGAGAGGGTGGGTCTGTGTGAAGATTGAGAATAAGAGTGTTTGTCTTAGAAGAGGGGTGTATGTTAATGTGTGTGTTTCCCTAGCCCTACGACCAAGGTCTTGGGATCCGTATATTTACTACTAGAGAGTATGTGTAGTGTGTGTGTGTGTGCGTGTGTGTCTGTCAATAATTTTATGGAAAACATTAAACAACAACTGTGTTACTACAAAACGATGTTTAACTTTAGACAGTGTTTAAGTCTATTGTTGTCGCCTTTTCTTTCATATCGTAAAAAAGTGACAGCAACAGATTTAAACACTGTCTAAAGTTAAACACCGTTTTGTAGTAACACCGCAAGTGTTTATAGAGAATCCCCCCGGTACGTGGGAGTGAGATGCATATAGACAGGTCCAAGCAAAAACACTGATTAGCTGGTGAAATTGGATGGTACGGCATTACTAGTAATGCCGGGGCTAGTAGTTCGATGGATTTTCTTAACATAAACCATAGACGGAAACTAGTACAAAGAACATATAAACTTCTTGGCAAATAACGAAAATTGGCAACCGTAGATAATTTTGTAAGACATATACAATCTGGCTCAAATTTCCCAGCTTATTCCGCCCTCAAACATGTTTCTAACTTTGCTATGGGAATGAAATGCAAAAAATAGAGTTCACTTAAACCAAATTCAAATACTTTATTTAGTAAAATAGGTACATACTCGTATAGTACACTTATATCAAGTCAATCTTTAAAAAACAATAGAACAGGATAAAAAATAAATATAACTCGGGAAACTATAATAAAAAATAAGGATTACTTAAATTTAATAAAATAAAATTATATGCTTACACCACGATTTGAATATACAGCAAGCATACCGAAAAATACCGGATTATTTCCTCAAAGAGTTTCTTTTACTGGGCAGAAAGAACCCTAAAAGAATTGCAGCCCAACAGTATATCTTCGTCTGCGATTACCATCACATGCTTACCCATTGTGGAATTTGTTACTTCCACACGTAAAATTTATTACGTACCCTCGTAAATTCCAAGTTTAGGACGGGGGTTTCAATTCGGTTCGGCTTTGCTCTGCTGTCGGGTGCAGGTTCTATAGAGCCACAAACATGTTCAGGAATCACCCTGCCTTTACATAAATTCCAAAGAACATTTATGTCTTGAGTTCAAAAAGATATGTCGCGTGTATTATCAGAGAAAGTCATATTGACTCACTTGTTGTTGTTATTGTATGTGGGTCTGTGGACCTGTGGGTCTACCGCGTAATTCTCATTTTCATCAACATCAACTTGAGATTGAAATTTGACGTGCGTGCGACGACGCCCGCCTAACATGCCATCTCTTTCGCACGCGTTGTATTTCGCATGCATTTGCTTGAAGTTGATACAAATGAGAATTACGCGGTAGAGCCCCTGGTGTAAATAGACTGATATATTTATGAAACACTGATCACTGGATCATACTAATGAACATACAAACACCCGCGCAAATGAATAAAATTGTTCTCCTCTACATAGTAATTTTTAGAACCTACCATAGATGTAGTAACATCTGTGGAACCTACCATAGGTGTAGACAAAATCTATGGAACCTACTGTAAATTTTGTACGGGCAGATTGGGCATGACCAATTTTGTTTATTTGCATTGTGTGTTTCAATGTGAAAGCTGTTAAGTATGATCACAAGAGTTTGTTGCATTTGAAGAAACTATCACGATATGTCATTAATTTATTCATTATTTTTGAATTCCTTATCAGAATTTTACGCTATGAGTGTGGATAGAAGACTTGAAAATGTACTTTTTTAATACAGTTGCTCGAAAAGTGGCGTATTGCAGGGACGTATAGCGTTCGGGATGTGGCTATTACATACTTGAGCTTTTTCTTTACCTTTTCCGAACTCGTGCGTTCTCTTTCCCAACTGTCAAAATAATGTCTATTAAAAAGAAAAAACCAACCACGAAGTTTTTACTAAAAAAAATCATAGATGTTTTTATGATTCATGCAAATATTTCTAAAAAGAAGCTACTATTTTGTTTCAATATCAGATTTAATGATTTGATTCAATGAGTTAGGTTGGGTTAGGTTTCATTTCATTTCATCTCATCAAATTTCATTTTCATTTCATATCAATAAAAAAATTCTACCGAAGACTTGGCTGTATGGGCATAGTTCCCTTTGCCTACCCAGAATGGGTGAAGAAAACAAAAAAAAATCTCTGCTTATATTCTTTTACGGTTGGCGCCATTTTCTAAAAATTTTCTTTGCGAGTTTCGTTGTTTGTTGCAAAATGAGTAATTTCGACGATATTTTATTTGAATTAACACCACCGCAACTCAGTATAATTGCACAAAATGCTTCGGAGAAGTCAAAAAGTCGCTACATATCTACGTACGACGAATTTATTGTGTGGAGAAAAGAGAAAAAAGCAAATAGTTTTTCAGAAAATTTTATGTTGGCATACTTCTCCGAACTTTTATCTATCTATATTACAAGATGAGTTTATTGTGTTTTTATTATTTTATTAAATTGCTTCATTTTTTCGCAACTGTATTAAAAATAGTTGTTCAGCACACGTAATGAAAATATACTATTTCACTCCTCTTGCTCTAAAAAGTACTGGTTTTTGCTTGCTTCAAGCGGACTAAAACTACGTTTTATGCTCTAGTGCATAAAAGTGTTTACTGCTTCTAAGACTAAGGCAAAAGGCCATACAGCCAGATACACAGTGCAACTTCATAGACAAACTTTTGGAAACTCAATAATGTTCGCGTTAAGATTCAATCATATTAGCGCGAACTGACAGGACAGAAGCTTCAGATGATGCTCAAAGGTATATAGAGGTAATATAAAATACATAAAAAGACATGCAAGTTTGATTATTTATTTAGGTTATTTAGACATGGCGGAAAGAGCTGTTTTTACTCTCAGTCAGCAGTACTTATTTAGTTGTTCGATTAGTTAAATTTGCATTTAGTATTATATAGAAAGTTAAATATGTCATACTACAGTGATGATTAAATAATACTGTTTCTTTTCCTCGCAATCGAAATGAAAAGTAGAGTGTTGAACTCTGTTATAAACGACCCATATTACCTTGAACTATCGCTGCCTTCGCCAAGGCTCAGGCAGCTAAATATGTCGCGGAATATGGTTAATTTTATGTACTCGTATAACAATCTACTATTTATTTACTTAATTTAAAATGATTAAGCAATGATATTTGAACGTTCAGTTATGGTTTTTTTCTTGATGAAATAAAATTGATCAGTTTTTAATAAAATAAACTAATGATACGATCGTAGCAGATGTAAATTTGTTGTCTCTGCACACCCTTCTGGGAGACAGGCGTGAGTATATGTACATTTGACATGAAATAAAAACTTTAAATTGAGAAATTAAATAATTTATAATAATTTTAGTAGCTTTTTCAAATTCATTGCTATTTTTTATTTACCTATTTATTTTTCTACATTTAAAGTTGACATATTTGTATTGTACTTGAAAAAATAAAATAAAAAGCTATAAATAAATTTCAAGCCATCTTTACTGCCATTGAAAGTACAACTTTTGAGTAAATATATTGAAAAATAGTATAACGTACAGTGCGCGCCAATCTTTTAGTCGCCTCTGAATGAGTTACGAGTGCAAGCTTGCGCAGGTACAGTCAAGGAAACAATAATATCAACGGTTGATTATTAAATGTTTACTATAAGTGGGAAGGTGTACTTGTTGTACCTACCTATTTGATATATATTTATTATTTTAGTGCAATCTTAACTGTTTAAATAAAACAAATTAATATAAACACTATTTTCCTACATTGTCGCCTTAAAACGCTATAACGACCGCGAGGCATATTAACAACAACAATAAACTTTAACAAACTAAATCAACAAAACAACAAATAAAGGCAACACAAACAGATTCAACGATTAACTTAACGAATTATAGAATTTTTTCCACGAATGTACTTTTCATGCAACGCGCGCGTGTGTAGTGTACGGACTAGTGATGTGCATAACGGCTATATTTTGTTAACGCGCTATTAGCTATACGCTATTTTCATTTAGCGCGCTATTTTATCAGCTATGTTATAACGTTATATTTTACAACTAAATTATATTCACAGTTTCAACGAATGAAAAAGAATGACGTTTCGTTGTTTTGTAGCTTTAGCGACTGTCAGCTATTATAAACGGACAAATTACTTGACAGAGAACAGCTTGGTTGTTTTGAAAGAAATAATATTTCTTTGTTATATTTTTACTTAACGCATAGTTTTTATTAATATGTCGTACAATATTTGATAATATGTTAGTAAATTTAAATAGTTTCAAACTTTCAATGAACTTCCCTTCATACTTTGCAATAATTAATAATATTTTTTTTAATTATCAATAAAACTATATTTAATTACTAAAAGTACTCGTGCGCAAAAACAATTTATGTAACAAGCGTACACGCTGAAGCGAAAACTGTTCGGTACTAAATGTTAAAATAAACAATCAATCCAAAAATGACATAAAAGCGCGCGGAAAGTCGTCCGAATCGCGGGCACAGGTGCGGGGTGAGTGACCTTTGTGCGTCGCGTGGCTTGCGTAATTCGCTGTTGCTAAGAAAAGCGCGCGATGTTGGACATCGTTATAAAATAGCTCGCAACGCGATCCTTTATAGCGTGCGCTATTCGTGAAAACGAAATAGCGCGCTATTTTTATACGCTATACGTTTTAATTCTCACTACTAGTACGGACGTAGCACTAACACTGACGCATAGTGTTGACACCTGCTAAATGGCGAGCGGGGGGTGTGGTGCGGCACGCAGGCGGGTGTGCTCCGCGCCCTTGCCCCTGTAACGTCCCCCTGACACCGTAGAATGGCTATTGCGTCGCTTCTTGCGTCTATCTTCAGAGGCGACTAAAAGATTGGCGCGCACTGTACATTCTAGACAATATACATTCTACTCAATCTACATATATAATTATTTATTAGTTTTTATAATATACAGGATGGATTGGAATTTAACCGCGATAATTAGAAGAATAAAAACTGGTTTTTCAATAAGTATCCAAAATTCATTACGTTAGTTAAAAAAAAATTAGAGTCACTTCAAGATTTCCGTAAAATGCAAAGAAATCATGGTCACTTGAAGAGAAAAGATAGATCGTGCGAAGTTAGTTTTATTGTTGATCCTACTATTTTGGACTATTTTTAACTTTTATCGTATGGAAATGGCTAGGATAACCATAAACTTTATTTTTTAGTTACATTTTTTAACAATTTTTCACTTGAATTTTTCTTTTTTTTTACATTTAAAATGTTTTCTACTAACGTTTCTTAATAACCTCTAAAACTATCGCGGTTTGTTTAAAAGTCCCCTGTATAATTCTCTCTGAACTTACCAAAATTTTTAACTCTAAAAAGAATAAAACTGTACAGTATCAAAATCAAATATACTGTGATGTGCACACCGTGTACTCGGGATCTCGTAGGGATTTTACTGAATTATATCACTTTATTATAAATTTGACTTCTTGTATATTTTCCTTTTTTCATTTGATGCACCCTATTTATCAAGTATACATTAAGGGAGGGGAGCTCTAAATCTGGTAGAGCACTCGCTTGTTGTATTTCTTCAAAAACTCTAGAAGGAATATTTATAGATGGAGAACCACGTCCGCACTAATCGGACTCTCTAAGGAATCTTCATGGAATCTTATGGGAATCTTACTCGTGTTTTGTCTGAAAGATCTTTTATACTCGATCTGTATTTATTTTTGGAAAACACGAAATAATTCAGTCAATGCGACGTATGTCGATCCATAAAGGTTATCGATTGCCAACTAAACACGAACAAATAGTCCTTTAACCTACCTATAAAACCTAGCCTTACCTAAATCTAAAATATTGCCTAGCTATATGTTACAATACAATACAGGTAAATAACTATATAATAGTATATACAATACAGGTGATAGATATTAAGGCTGGACTCCTCCAGAAGAAGTTATTTACATCACCGATGGAGGGCTTTAACGATCACTCTCTTGCCTTCCCTTATCCAGAGTTACGCTACATTTCACATACCCTTTTTCGATCTCATGCATCTATCAACTTTGGGAGGGTCGTCGTAAAGCTAAGGTATTTTTCAACCCTTCTTCGTATACCAGTTTACTTAGCAGGTATTGTATAGATATTAGATACATTATATCGATAGAGATCAGTGAGATAGACCTATCTGGCATCGTAATTTGAACTGTACTTACTATCGAAGATATCTCCTGCCTGCACTCGTTTTTTTTTTAATATTGTTTTACCTAACACACTACATAAAAACGACTACATAAAACATTGCAGTATGTGCGGCAGACATGGCTCTGATGAGTTCATGACGCATTTGTCATGCTAACTTTAATATTATTTTTAACGTATTACACAATATCATTGCTTTTATAGTAGTTTATGCTACAAGGGCGAAAAGGAATAAATTACGAGGACGATTTAAAATACGAGCGTAGCGAGTGTTTTAAACGTAACCGAGTAATTTATTGCTCTTACGCCCGTGTATCATACTATGTTTTTCAATGCATAGTGTGAGGAAATAAAACAAATATAATCTTGTGAACTTTAAATTATGATTGGCTCAAAAGGACTGTATCCAGAGGCGTTAAATAGTGGAAAAAAAAGTATAACTTTTATGGTACACAGGAAAGGCTGCAGGTTAGCCAACCATTGTAAAGAAATTAAAAATAATAATAATAATAAAGCCCTAGGGCAAAATAATCGACTTTCTGTTCGGTTTTGATGCATAAAAAGTGGGCCTTTACGAGCAACGGCATTGAAAACATAATTATTACCAACGTCTTAGGATAATAGTATTTTACTGTGTCTCAATGTCTAATCATGTCCAGTTTCACACAATAATATGTACTTTATCTATGACCATTAAGAACAATTTCACGAAAAATGAAAAAAAAGCACTCGTCATGATATTGTAGTGATACTTGTCAATATACTTGAGCACAGAAGAAAAAGTTGACCTGAGTATGTAGATGCCTGAGACCAAACTAAGACAGGTTATCGCTTCTGATTGGTTCTCTAGCGGTGTTATAATTTAATATAATAACATCAGTCAATCAATGTAGGTACTTATAAAACCCCTTTTGATGTTGTAATTACCTTATTGCAGCGTGGGAGTAGATAAAAGATATTATATAGCAATTTTTCAGTTTATTAACTCTTTAATATTATCAATGGTAAGCCTCCAAGAGAAATCGATAGTTTAAACAAACAAAAACAAAGTCCCGCAGTGCGTCGCGAGGCGACCCAAAACGCAGAGGGAAGGCACGCAGCCCGCGTCTTTAATTTTGTACCCTCGTTTTTAGCTTGTAATGGAGTTTTGGAGTAAGTCTTCCCTTCGTAGTTTTAGTCTCATCAGGATACTGTCAAACATAACATAAAATATATCAAATTTATTTATTTAATTAACATATACAAGGTGTAACAGAAAGGTGTAACCATATTTGAAGAGCTTATTCAGTCAATGGTATAGAACAACTTTTACTATGGAGCCAATCCTGAAAACTCAAAAAAAATACTGCCCTTCCATACATTTCAGCCGAGTGGCATTCCATTTTTCTATAAAAAAGTTGTTTTTTTTTTGCAGATACAAGTTTTGTTTCATAGTAAAAAATGGTCTATACCATTGAGCCATTGACTGAATAAGCTCTTCAAATCAAATATGGTTACACCTTTCTGTTACACGTTGTATACATTAACAAATTAATTAATATTATATATTTTAATTTATATATTTACACAAATAACACAGTAATATAAATAAACTTAGTAATAAATCAAGATATATTACTAAGTTTATTTATATTTCTGTGTTATTTTTGTAATTTTATAATTTAATATATATAATAATAACAATAATATAAAAACAAGATTAGAAAAGTTAATATAAATTTATTTAACAAATTGATTAAAATACATTTATATTTATTTATAAGTCTATTTATCAACTTTTTTGTATTTATTGCATTACATTTATTATTTATTCCAATTTGTTTTATTTATGCACATTATTAAATTTAAGAAAGTCAAACTTATTTTTATTTGTATTTCCCCGTATTATATTTATATCAACTGTTTTTTTTTTAGATTAAAATTTACGTGTTATACGTTCATATAATGTTCCTGTGTAAGTAAATAAATATACTGCATAAATAAATATATTTAATTTCAAACTAAAACCCATAGGTAATTTTGTTGTCTAGTTGTCCACGGCATAACTAAATAAGTAGACTGATTAAACTATAGGATTCCACTAATAATTATTATAATATGGATAATTCCACTAGTTGGATTTCCAGGAAATACAAGAAAGATCTTCAATGATGTCAGATTTTGGAAATTATTTTTTCATATGGGGTGTCAATTTGACACCCTCAAATGCACCGTTTTAACAGATTATCTAATAAGAAACCAAAACTGAAACGGTTTGTTATCGTTGTAAGCTCCTAGCTGTAAGAATTCAGGAAGAACACCTTTGTTGGGGACGGTCATTAATTTTTTTGCACGGGTAGGCTTTCGCAGCCACAGTATTTATTTCTTTTTCTACATACTTGAAGTTTAGAATAAAACCGCACCTGCGGCCCTACTGACGAGTTTTCTGCCAAAAACAATTGAAATAAACATCTTCTGGGACAAAAATGAGAAAACTTTTGTTCTCTCTTGCTGCCAGAAAATAATTTGGACCCATTCGTACCCTTTTCTAGTGAGAATGTGTCCAAATGTACCTTTTTATATTCGGGCCCAGACAACTGTGTCGGGGGGAAATACGAAAATAAACAGACCAGAGTATCGAACTGCTGCAGTGGCAGACATTACCAGGAGCACAGTGTACTGAGAGTTGCAGTGGGTTTCTTATTACTATTCAGATACTATTCAGGGCATACTGCCAGACGTTCTACACCAGCTCGCTGTGGTACGACTACATGCAGAGCGCATCTAACCTTTAGAGGGTTCTGAGTAATCTGGATGTGTGACAGCTATGAGTTATATATCAATCCACACTTTACTTTAATGTGAAAAATACAACATTTTTATTTTATTTTATTTTTATTAGTTTAGTTGTACAACCATGTGGGCATTATATACCTGTTATCCACTAAAATTGTGGTTTTTCATGGTGGTTACCTATAAAATCAAAATAATTTCATACATTTACATATTTTCATTTTAGAGGTAACCAGTTATACGATCATCAAGTAAAACTCAAAAATTTAAAGAATTTATGTGATACTTGTACCAACCGTATTTTTTTTTTATTATCGTAAGAAACCTTTGCAAAAAAACAACAAACGCTACCACTTTGAAAAAAAAAATGGCGTTGCCTTGTTCTTGACCTGATAGCTCCTAGTTCTGTTTCACGCAAAATTATGCTATATCATAGACTAATATGCGAAGTCTTGGATTTTGACATAATGTGGGAACAATCTGCCTGTTCTCCTTTAAAAATCATTGGATTTGTACGTGGAAAATAGTTTCCTGCTGCGCTATTAAGGGTTAACACAACAAAGTGCAATATAACAATGCATTTTGCTGCATTATTGGTCTGCCGTGGCGGGGCAGTGCGTCTCGTATGTTTGCCGAGAATAGTGTCGATGATTTTTATTCCGTTTTAAAACGACACCAGCCCCTCTATTCTGTATCTTAATTGCTAACTGGACTGGGTGCCTACCATCAAAAATATGGATAAAAACTGAACTTTCAAAATTGCCTTTAGTGGGTATTGAACCATTTACGAACTGTGTCGTCACTTCAAGTGCGAACATATCCTTAGACAAACGGAATTCGATAGTATATCTGTTTTCGATGATAGACACCCAGTCCAGTTGGCAACTAAAGATACATAATACGCTCGTAGGCCCTCTGGTCCTCTAAAAAGACCGCTTTGGATGAATCATATTATGACTCTGTTATAATGCTGTCTATTTTGCACGCATGAAGAAACTCTGACTGTATCCTACTTTCAAATCATTTCATGATCCACCCAAGTTGGCCTTTTTAGGTCCCCAGTTGTCATTTGTAAGTCGAGTGTGCAGTAGTGAGAACGACACTGTGAAGGCTATTCGCAGTGTGAAGCTTTTTAGTTAAGATCTTAATTTTATTTTAATATCGTAAATGTAATTCGTAATTTGTAATTTTTAATTTTAATTATGACCTGCCTAGTTATAAACCATTATAAATAAATAAATTACTTTTACTTTGATGCTGCATGCTGTCCCTTATGCCAAATAGATATTTTGTTCAAGCCTATAAAAGCTCTCTGACACGGTCACTACAAATATAAAAACTTAACAGGGTGGTCCCGTACTCCTAATAATGTTAATTTGACCAATGTTTGCCTGCAGTCAAAACCAATGGGCAGATTAAAGTAAAGCTAAAGATACAACAAAACTGAAAAAAAAACAGGTCAAATGCGGTTCCATAATATTCGAATAAGTCAAGACTTAAATAAATAAAAAAGAAAGAAAACCATAAAATTTATAAAACAAAACTGCAAAATTGAGTTAGTCAAATAATTGGGTACGGAACCCTAAGACAACATTATGGGTTTGCATTTTAAGTATTTATTATATACATCATGTACAATATAATTCCAAATTCCTAACTAAGTATTTTAGTTTTTTGAAACTCCGTTTTGCCCTTTGTGTACGGGCGCCTAAAAACTGCGAAATGGGCCAATCACAGCGTTCACTACGTAACGAGATTTTCTGAAATCTATAAACTAGCCCTATTAGCCTTAATATAATGCACAGCCTTAGACCATTCTACACGGGACGTTGCAAAGCACAACTGTTACTGAATTAATTCTGCCACTTTCCACGGAAGGGGAGGTAAACACGCACTGCACACATTTACTCACTCACGCACACTCTTGCAAAAAATTGATATGTCACACTTAATCCAAAGCTGTAACACAAACATGCAACGAGCACAAGCAAACTTACATGAACAAATTCTTCATGTACTTCGGCAGAAGGGAATGCATGCGCTTGCCTAGTCCCGTGTGGTCTAAGAGCAAGGCAGGCTTTTCTGAAACCACAATGCTAGTTGACCGTCTCTATGGCTCAAATGTTTCGTAAAGGTCACGGATTCAAACCCCGGTGGGATGTAATAATCATTGATGAAACGTGGGTGTATTTGTGTGGACTGTGAATTGCAGAGTCTATATTCGAATCCACCTCTGACACCCCCTCAGGATTCATGTTGTGACGATGTATCATAATAATATTTCTCTCTGTATGTTAAATTACTCTACATACACCAGGGAGTAGGTTTTCAAAGGCTTTATTCTAAGAAATGGAATTTCGTTGACATTTGATATAAAGGTTTTACCAGACGTCGGAAATATCGTTCTGAAGGCGGGGACTTTTCAGATGCACTTAGAAATGAGGTATTTACTGTAACGTGAAGCCGTAAATGTAGAATTCTATAGCAAATAAAGGAGAACCGTTATTCTCTACAAGGCCGAAGCCACAAAATAACCACTAACAGAAGGCCTACTCCGGGTGACCTTGATTTTAATTACCTACGCTCGACCGTAACCATAATGTACTCTTTGACCGTAACGCTACGGCTGTCATCTATGTACCTACTAATAATAAAGTAGTAAAAATTTCGTATTCCGCACACGTTTCTTTTTCAACATTTTTTCTTAATTTGATTTTTAATGTTTTACTGAAGCCAAAACTACCATTCCTAGAATTTCTGTCTGTATGTATGTTCCGTTTTAACTTGAGAACCACTCGACGCATTTTGATGCGGTTTTTTTATTGTTATCATTGTAGTGACCCTGGTCAACAAATATGTCATAACGGTTGTTAATAATTTGCTAATTTGTTAATAAAATGCAGAGATTTAATAAATACGGGCGGAGCCGCGGGTGAAAGGTTAGCTAACGATAAATCTGCGAAAACTTCGAGTTGGGAGTTTTTAAAAAAAAAAAGTATATATATTATTTAAATGTATTTATTTATTATAATTAATTACTAAGTCTATAAATTCGTTAACCTTTCTGCAATGATGGTTAATTAAAAAAAACTCAATTCTCTTCGGTTTAAGGCGCTACGGAAAAAAAACGATACTTTAAGGACTTGCATATCTACTTCAGTAAATAGAGTATTATTTTTATAAAATAGTATATTGTTTTTGGATTCTTTTTCTAGGGATTTGTTAAAACAGAAACGCGATTGGAGAAATTCGGCTCGATAGAAACATTTATTGAAATGAGGTCCTTTTCGACACCAATTCTCCTGGTTTGACAATTTAGAATGACATATAGACTGCAACTATATTTTATTAGGTGGGTTTTAACGGTATCTAGAATCTGGTTAAACAAAATTTTGATAGCAACTTTAGTACATTTTATATTAATAAAAAACCGACTTTTTTCTACTTTTCCACGAATCCGTCCCTCTCGCACTGAGGATTTTTTCGCATATGGAGTAACAGGGACGCTAAAACTTTTAAATATCGCCTTAATGTTGTATTCAAACAACCACATACGCTAGCTATTAGACGGAATGAAATAGAGACCTGAAATTGTGATATGTCGTGTATAATTTTGACCCAAAACTGAATATTCAATTAAAAATAAAATTTAATTATTTTTCATGGGAGCCTCAATCGGCCTTATACACGAAAATGTTGCCGAAAAAAAGAATCTTATCCCAAAATGTTGGGTGTCTTAGTTTAGAGCTCATTAAGTAGAGTGTTTTATTTTCTTTATATCTTCGAAAATAAAGAAATGGGCGGCTATCAAAGTTGTAATTTTTAGACCATTTTTGTTACAGAGTCTATCTCAAAGAGCAAAGTAGTTAGCAATTTGTAATTTCTGTATATTATATGATGTAGTTTTAGTGTTACGTGATTACTCAACCGACTTAATTTTGCAGTTTTGTTTCATACAATTTGTAGGTAGTGATAAGTTTGTAATATCTGTTTAAATTATTTAGGTAAATTAACCTATTAAATGGCATGGAACCCTTAGGGCGCGAGTCCTACTCGCACTTGACCCGTTTTTTTATTATACTGCGACACCATAAAAATAAAGAAATTCAGTCCTCAAGTAATGACCTAGCAAAATGCACTTACACTACAAACTAACAGGGCTCCTTTTACAGCGACATGGGTGAACCGGTTCAGCGAAGACCTGGAGTGCCTCGACCTAGAAGAGGAGCAGCCTCTAGCGACCCTCAGCTCCGTGCAGACAGACAAGATGACGCTATTCTTCACTGAGCTCCTGGACCATGACCGGGATGACGTCATCTGCGATCAGGACTTTGATCACTTCTGCGAGGTAGGAACAGGTATCGATGCTATATGACTTCTATTTACTGTTAGAGGGGAAATTTTATACGATTGACAATATATTCTGTCCGCACTAGCTAGTACCGGAGTGTCATATCTAGTGCTGCCATTACAGTTCCATAGATTAATCGATGATTTTGAAAATCGATTCTCCGAAATTATTACGTCACGTACATATTTGCAGAGGGGTACAATGAGACAACAGGTATCCATCCGCTGATCCCGACAGTCCTGACTCCACATCAAACAGAATCATTCACGGTCTTCATTCCGGGTTGTGACTTATCCCTTCTTCAGTATGTCACAATGATGGTTGACATAAGTCGAGCCAAGAAGCTTAAAAACCAGACTAGAGCGCTCACCTCCATAGAAAGTCGCACGATAATAGTAGTTTATGCTACTAGGGCGAAAAGGAATAAATTACGAGGACGATTTAAAACACGAGCGTAGCGAGTGTTTTAAACGTAACCGAGTAATTTATTGCTTTTACGCCCATGTATCATACTACGTTTTTCAATGCATAGTGTGAGGAAATGAAAACAAATATAATCTTGCGAACTTTAAATTATAATTGGCTCAAAAGGACTGTATCCAGAGCCGTTAAACAGTGGAAAAAAAAAGTATAACATCTATGGTACACAGGAAAGGCTGCAGGTTAGCCAACCATTGTAAATAAATTTAAAAAAATAATAATAATAAAGCCCTAGGGCAAAATAATCGACTTTTTGTTCGGTTTTGATGCATAAAAAGTGGGCCTTTACGAGCACATGCATTGAAAAATAAATTAAGTTTATTTATGTATCCCTATTACTCAAGCAACTTTATTCTATTTTCAGTCTTTACTCTTGAAAAGTAAAGAATTTGAACGTAAAATTTTTCTTAGCGCTCCAATTATAAGCTTCTGGGTTGAATTCTTACCTAAACTCCACAGTTGAGGTCTTATTTCTTTTGTCGCGCGGCTTTCATTCGGCCTTTCTACCTCACCAACCAAATCGAACTACCTATTGACTATTAGGCATAATAAAATGCATGCTAGAATAGCAGAATATTACAACCCCCCTAAAAAGTTACTGATTTGGCTACTGATAAGTAACCATCTTTCAACGCTGAATCCGTTTTTAGGACACAGATGGGCTTTAAGATTCTCCTGGTAAATGTTCTGTGCTAAGTCTGTGTTTATCTATTCTTGATCACTTTTCCAACGAAGTCCTAACGTATAATGCGATAAAAGCGGATTTCGTTACGTTTGGATTTGTATTTTCGTTTCATTGCTTCTTTTCTAAAAGAATTACAAAGTAGCTGCTCGTTTACCAACCTGAACTTTTTAACACAATTTACTTCCCTCTACAGATCCAAATTACGGTAAAGACGTAAAAATGAGAAGCAACATACCCTGGATACGAAATACGCAACGCAAATGGAATAAAAATACCTACCTGAAAAGAAAACTGTGTATTTAACCTTATTCTCGAGTCGGCTCACTCATGATTTTCTGTGATGAAGGAGGTGAAAATGAAAAGGAATGGATTTTATTATTAAACACTACACTGATTTCCGTAAAATTTATTCATTCGGAAAATTAAACGTAGTGACCTCGTATTTTTAGTGCAGGCATATTTGGAATCAGTGAGTGAGATGAAAATACCTCTCAGCTTACTTTGAAGGTGTGAAATCAGCTGTCATTAAATACTTTTAAAAAATATGAGAAGTTTATCATTCCTGAAACAAGGATCTATAAGAGATCATAAAAGTCAGGATTTAATTTGAACACCGAGAAAATATTCTGGTTCCGTTAACCTGAATATAGTTCATTTAAACAGAAAACACTGTACTATATGTGACGTCTATATTTGTTGTTCAGTTTACTTGAACAATCTAATGTATACAATAATTCAAGTTAACATAACATAATTCTGTTTGTAAACTAGGTATTTTTTACAAAACTATTATTGTAAAAATATTTTTTCTCCGTGAAACAGTGCGGTCGAAAATACTGAATTTCTCCCCATTAAATTTGTATCAATAATGTCATCTATATAAGTATATAACGAAACATTAATCATGCTCTTTCACTCTGTCAAAGTGACCTCGCTTAACAGACAATTGTATCAAAGCAGTGAGCAAGTAATGCACACAAAATGAAAGAGAATATTTCTTTTTAACACGTCAAAGTCAGAACAGGCCTGGTATAACAAGCTATTGTATCGGAGCAGTGAGCAAGTAATGCCAACATAATGAAAAGGAATAATTAAATTGTTCATCGTAACTTTCAGAAGCTGGCCCACTTCGCGGACTGGTCGACCAACTCGTCCGAGTTCCATATCCTGCTCGAAGTCAAACGGGAATTTATTGACCAATTCATCAACCCTTTACCACCCAAGTAAGCCAAAGCATCATTTACTTTATTTTTATTTTTAACGTTAAAAAGAGAGATTTTTCGGCACAATTTTTTTTGGAAATAGGATAAAGATACTTTCCCATACTTGCACAGTTGCAAATATTTCCCAACGTTCCCGCTGTTGTTTCCTAATTTAATTAGCATCTTAGTTAATACAAGATGCGCCTGCGCCAGACATTAATATTATTTCTCCAAGAAACCATTGTGAGAGAGACGAGACAGAAAATTGCTGTCAGTGACATGAAAAAAAATTAAATCGCACTTTTAAGAGAGAAACATGTTAAAGCACTAAATGCCATTTTGAGACATGATAATAAAATTGTAGAACATTGCAAATCAATTATTTATTCACTTATTAACTTCAAAAAAGAACGACTAGTTGACCAACTGGTCGCTTTCCTAATGAGTGTTGAATGAAGAATGAATGAAGAATTTCCTAGAAATAATGAATATCGCTATTCGTCTAGATTTTACTGTTTAAGTTAGGAGATACAAGGCTGTTAAAAGGAACTGTTACAAAGAAGGTGATTTTTTATTTAAAACGAAGGAGAATCATCTTTCAGACAATCTAATTCTTTCCGTAATTTGCAGCACCTATTGCTAGATTCTGCTTTGTATTTTAGAAACTTTGTTACGGCAAACCAGAGGTATTAAATAATAATTGAATTTGTAAATTTGTATAACTCTTACATGCCGTGAATATGAATTATACTCAAATTCTGATATTAAAAGTTATAATAGTAGTTTATGCTTCAAGGGCGCAAAGGAATAAATTACGAGGACGATTTAAAACACGAGCGTAGCGAGTGTTTTAAACGTAACCAAGTAATTTATTGCTTTTACGCCCGTGTATCATACTACATTTTTCAATGCATAGTGTGAGGAAATGAAAACAAATATAATCTTGTGAACTTTAAATTATAATTGGCTCAAAAGGACTGTATCCATAGTCGTTAAACGGTGTAAAAAAAGGATAACGTCTATGGTACACAGGAAAGGCTGCAGGTTGGCCAACCATTGTAAATAAATTAAAAAAAATAATAATATTAAAGCCCTAGGGCAAAATAATCGACTTTCTGTTCGGTTTTGATGCATAAAAAGTGGGCCTTTACGAGCACATGCATTGAAAAATAAAATAACTACTTACATACTAGTTTCATATATTAGAATGAAAATACATTACTTTTAGCTACTGATTTAATTATATGGAAATTGGGTGCTTTGTATCACTGCGGTTGGCAGCTGTTACCAACAAAGGAAATGTGGTTCTAACTAAATTTAATTTAAATTTACAGGTAGATCTTACAAAAACATATACATATCTCGCTACGCAAAAGCTACGCCGTAGCCGCTGTGTAATCGAAATCTCGTAGGCATTAGTAGCTACGAAAATATTAAGGGGAAACGAGTCGTATCCTCTACGAAACGCACCACTTAAGATGGTTCTTCGTATTTTTGAATTACAGATATTAAATAAATGTGATTTATACCATTTCGCGAACATAGTTTAATATCAATTGGGCTTTTCCGGCAAAATTTTGTTATTTTATGCATTACGCTGCAAATGTATGGGCGCACATACTGAAAAGCGTGTTTTAAGTTTGTGTACCCATACATTTACAACGTAATGCATGAAATAAAATAAATTTGCTGAAAAACTTCAACTGACACTAAACAATGTTCGCGAAATGCTATAAAACACATTTTTTAAATATCTGTAATTCAAAAATACGAAGAACCATCTTAAGTTGTGCGTTTCGTAGAGGATACGACTCGTTTCCCCTTAAGCCAACTATTTACTACGGTAAAGCAAGCGGGACTTCATAGTGCTTTGGCTTTGTAGACCCGCAACGCTGTAGCATCGGGACGCATAATTAAATTATAAGCGCCTCCATTGTGCCACTACTTGCTAAACCCAAGACGCTACACTGCTTTGTAAAGTCTTACAGTGCGCGCCAATCTTTTAGTCGCCTCTGAATGAGTTACGAGTGCAAGCTTGCGCAGGTACAGTCAAAGAAACAATAATATCAACGGTTGATTATTAAATGTTTACTATAAGTGGGAAGGTGTACTTGTTGTACCTACCTATTTAATTATTTATTTATTATTTTAGTGCAATTTTGACTGTATAAATAAAACGCTTTAATATAAACACCATTTTTCTACATTGTCACCTTAAAACGCTATAACGTCCGCGAAGCATAACAGGAACAATAAACTTTAACGAACTAAATCAACAAAACAACAAATAAAAGCAACAAAAAAATAAACTATAACAAACATATTCAACGATAAACTTAACGAATCATAGAATTTTTTTCTTGAAGGTACTTTTCATGCAACGCGCGTGTGTACACGTACGGACGTAGCACTAACACTAACGCATAGTGTTGACACCTGCTAAATGGCGAGCGGGGAGTGTGGTGCTGCACGCAGGCGGGTGTGCTCCGCGCCCTCGCTCCTGTAACGTCCCCCTGACACCGTAAAACGGCTATTGCGTCGCCTCTTGCGGCTATCTTCAGAGGCGACTAAAAGATTGGCGCGCACTGTAGCCGCTACAAAAATCGTAGACATCTAAGATAAATTACATACCGTAGACCTTTGAAGATTGTAGATGCATATCAGTCTATTCGAGCAAAGAAATTTTCTGAGAAAGCCATTTTGAAGACCACAAATATACCTGTATAAACATACCTTCATGTATTTTTAGCACTTTTCGATTTGCAGGCTATAGCCAGAGTGGCTTAAAGGTACCTCATGTTAAATGCAATAGATAACGGGTGACCTCCCGACTCGGAGATGGATGAGGCCTCATCAATATTTTAAAAGCAATCGAATTCATATTTAATGTAAAATTTTTCGCGCTGGAATAAGTTTATAAAATATACATGAGATTCACATTAATCATATGACTTCGAGTAATTTCAATTTAAAAGCACAATGGAACAACAATATCGTGCAACACGATTTGAACCTTGTTAATAATCAGGAACAAGGTTCAAGGATCATTGAACCTTGTTCCTGATTACTAACCGAGTCTCCAGTATGAATTCGGGTGCTTGATTAAATGTAACCTTAATTATAGGATACATATAATATGTTGATTTCGCTGGAATTCTACTGATATTTTATTAGAAAAAACTAGAAGTCAAAAACGTGAGCTAAACAATTCAACACAATCACAATTTCTGCGAGAACCTTGCAAGAAGAAACGTTTAGTTGGCGCCAACCTCGCCAACTTGGAAAAATCACCACTGACGCAAACGCTATCTGTGACTAACTTCAGGCCCGCCATAGCCCGAACTGCAAATTAAAATTTAAAACTTTATGACACGTCAGAAATCATCCAAGTTCTAAAAAAAAACTGACCTTCTTTTTGGATTTTAAAACCGGTGTAATGAAACGACGCGAACTATTTTTGGTGTATTTTTTGTAAAAAGTGACATGCTCGTGCTTTGAAAGCTGTTTGACATCTGACATGCCGCGGTGAGCTGCCCCCCTATTCTGTATTTCAGTTTTTATCTATGTTTTTGATGATAGGCACCCAGTACAGAAGGCAACTAGAGATACATAATAGGCCCGCAGGAATGAATTTCTCCCTACTAAAATGTATGAACGGTTCGCCCGACAAGGACAAACGAGGTCAACGACGCAATATGTATTTTATTCATTATTTATTTATACCTATATAGATATTTTGTGTACAATAAGGAATGAGAATAAGAACTCCAGAAGTTTGAATGAAGCTAAAACAATGTCTGGAAATCAGATCTGAAAACAATTTTTGTAACAAGTTTTTTTGATTTATTCACTGTGAAATTAACGAATCATATTTCACTTTCACTAAATCTAATAATGCCATATTATGAAACACTTCTTTATTTTACCGTCCTAATTTTATTTTATAAATATATCGTATTTTAGAATACTTTATATTGCCAAGACTTGTTTGACGCAAATCTAGAGAAATTGTCCTTAACACCTTTTGACACAACAAAACACCAAATTCTTGTGTGTTTAATGCTCAGACTAAGGAAACCAATGAACTGACTATACCTACGAAATAAACGTACATGCCTAAACTTTATTATCACTGATCATTGTTACATACATACATGGTTACATAATAATGGCGGATTGAACAAGTGTTCCGTGGGTTGAACCTTCACAAACACCGCTTGTTTTGACAGATCACATACATGACAGCATCACATAGCAATGGCGAACCGGCCATAAACAGTATTCTGCATATAGATGACCATAGACAAATATAAAGTACCTTTCCTTTCTCCTAGAACGATTTTGGCATGTGCGCAAAAATGACGAAAGCAGAAAAATCAATAATTTCCGCAGAAAATCCCTAGTAAAATCACTCGAAATTTGCCGTAGAAAATATTTTCTCACTTGCCAGAATCGCCGTCCAGATGTCACTTTATGACATCCAAACATATTGTCATAAGATCGTAATAAGCCGTCGCGTCGCCAAGAAACAAAAAAAAAAAAACGATCGTAATAGAGTGCAAAACCAATGACAGGCACATGATAGACAACACTGCATGCAATTATACAAACACCTACGAGGGTAGCTGACAGATTATACATAGGTAGGTAATATATAAGATGACTTTTGTTTATGCAGTCAAACTCATACTGAAGACTCGGTAAGTCTGTGTAACTGATTCGGAGTTGTTCGTAAATTAGTACCGGGGCACTTTTTTTCTTGTCGTGTTCTGCAAAAAAGGTCATTGAACCTTGTTCCTGACCAGTTACCGAGTCTACAACATGAATTGGGCTACATAAACAAAAGTCACCTTATATAACAATCACCAACTCCTGAAAAAACTTGTGGCAATTTATAAGATAATCAAGGCTTGCTTTTTCCTTAAGAGCGGTTTCGCAGCCGGATTGTAAAAAACCCGCCTTTTTCTAATTAATCGAAACAGAACACTTCAATTCAAAATTCGCTCAATAGTTATTCAACAAAACCTTTTTACCTATGTATTGTGTATGTTGCCTTCGCAAAATTTCCATTGGTTTCTGTGAATTAGAATTTCAATTTTTTTTTCGTGTAAATTTTTTTAAGTTCTAATTTACATAAACTAACTAAAAAGGCAGGAGGCACGATCGTGCTCGAAGTCTATTATAAATCAATATCGAGAATCAGTAATTGCAAAAACTCTGATCAAATTGAGCCATTATACGAGCCCCTTTTTAAATCAGAATATTAATCCGAAAACAAGTTTTCCGAAAATTATAATATATTTATTAATATATCAAATTGTAGGATTTGAACGTATACTTTCATTTTCGGAAAATATTTTTTTTTATTCTCTCTTATAATATTCTACCTCTAAGTACAAACAAGGCGTTGGGTTTCACTCGAAACATATTACCATAATATACAAAATACAAAAGTACAAAATTTATTTATTTATACACAAGTAATTTAATGTACTTTGGTACATTACTATTGATAACATAGTGGGATCTCGCAATTCATGGCGCTGAAGAGTGCATGACGGATGTGTCAAGGTGGCTAAGAAGTAATCTGCTTACACTTAATACAGAAAAATCAAAATTTGTTTGTTTTTATAAAACATTAGCTTCTCAGCCACCACAACATCTAAGGTTACTTAAAGTTCACACCGCTAAATTTCATGATAATAAAACTTGCACCTGTCCAGAAATTCAAAGAGTCGATTCAATATATATATATTTAATCAAATAACTATTCATATACTATATAATAAATAACTATTTATATAACTTTTGCTTTGTTTAACCCTGTCAAAACTCGTACTTTCGTCTGGTAACCACGTGACAAGCCCGACTTAGTTTTGGGGTCCACGGTCCACTGGAAAACGTAGACACCAAATAATCTGTTTTTAATCATTTATTCTAACTGTTTTTTTTATGTTTAGATTTAATTTTAAAGCATGATTTAAGAAATAAAGAATTTGTTTTTGTATTTGTATTGTATTTGATATAAATAAATAAAATAAAAGATAATTTATTTGTCTTACAAATGTGCTAATACATATACACAAAACAATAAAAACAAAAGTGAAAAGACAAAAAAGTCTAAGCTCGGCATACAGCTAGCTGATACACATGCAGACAGCCGCCGATTTTCAGCTCAGCCTTGTAATCTACATGATGAAACACATACTTATTCGATTAAATTAAAGTAACTACAATAAATATTAACTAGGTACAAAATAAATTGAAAAAAGAAAGAAAAATAAAGCCTACAAAGTTTTATGAAAATAAAAATAATATATATAAATGATATTACAATCAGTTGCTTGAGAAGGGTTGGTTGACCTTTAAGCGTTTAAATATACCAGGCAAGCATGAGACTCAGCACGTCACTCCCTCAGATGGCGTGACCTGCCTTACTACCGGCGTGTCTGCGGGCCGGAAGCGGGCGGGTACCCTGGCAGGACCACGTTGGAAGGCTGGCTGGCACGATGGGCTCTCTACCTTCACGACTTGAAGAGGTTCAGCGACCTTCCACTGTACCTACAGTATTTGTGCAAGATACTGTTTCACGTCGTCGATAGAACGAGTGAGTGGAACTGTTTTGTTTTTTATTGCTTTTGAAATTATATAAATGATACGGGTTCCGTCCAAGCAGATTATGTAGTTTATGTGTTTTATTATACAACGTGTAACAGAAAGGTGTAACCATATTTGAAGAGCTTATTCAGTCAATGGTATAGAACAACTTTTACTATGGAACAAACCCTGTATCTCGAAAAAAAATTTCATAGAAAAATGCAATGCCGCTCGGCTGAAATGTATGGAAGGGCAGTTTTTTTTTAAGATTTCAGGCTTGGCTCCATCGTAAAAGTTGTTCTATACCATTGACTGAATAAGCTCTTCAAATATGGTTACACCTTTCTGTTACACCTTGTATCCTATAACTTTGTTTTAAATGTTTATTAGGATGTAGTCTATTTATTTATTATTTAAGTTCAATATTATCCCTTTTAAATAGTATGGCACTACCCTCAACAATTTCCTCATTGCCAAAGGTTAGTTAGTAGAAAATACTAATTAGTATTAAGCTCGCCTTTGTACGATAATTTTATTCTGTGCAATAAAGAATTTTATTATTATTATTACCATTGTCTCCTTGAGAATACGCATTGAACAGAACATTGTTTTTTTTTTCTTGCCTAGTTTTAGCTCTATCCTCCAAGCTTTTCTTGTGGACAGACAAACGGTCGCTTCGTGACATATGTACATTATAACGTTTTTTGACAAAACAAGCCCACACGTCGATTTACCTTTAAGTGGATCTTATTTTGATGTAATAAGAGTTCAAATCGTATAAAAAAAAACAGCCAAATGCGAGTTGGGCCTCGCTCTTTTAGGGTTCCGTACATATTTCAAACTAGATATTTATTTAATTCTAGGTAATGCTTTAATTCTGTCAGACATAAAAACTGGAAAATTAAGTTGGTTGAGTATTCGGGGACGTAACCCTAAAACTATGGTACATAATATACAGAAATTTCAAATTCCTAACTGCTTTGGCCTTTGAGACAGACCCCGTAACAAAAATGGTCTAAAAATTACAACTTTCATGGCCTCCCATTTCTTTGTTTTTGAAGATAAAAATATATTTACACACTATTTAATGAGATAAATTTTAAGGCAAGAAAATATTTTTTTTTTCTGCTCCATTTTTGTGTATGAGCCCCCCCCTGAAAAATTATTTTATGTTGTTTTTATTTTTATATTCGGTTATGGGTCAAAATTTTACACAACATATCAAAATTTCAGGTCTCTATCTCATTCCATCTAAGAGCTAGAGACCCATGACATACGGACAGACAGACGGACAGCGGAGTGACATTAATAGGGTTCCGTTTAGCCCTTTGGGTACCCTTAAAAAAGGGAGCTTAAACTGCAGGCGATCGTACTGTCTGTCTTATGATTCCGTTTTATTACAGAACAAATGTTTTTTTTTTACATTTGTTCTATTAATATGTTCAGGTATTGTTAATTTATTTGCGTAATTTCACAAGTCCATTGGTGCGATCAATAGAGCGACGTACTGATTGGTTCATATCATTATAATAGGTCTTTACTTATGAAATTGCTGAAATTCTCTTACAGATTCATGAGTTCAAAATTCCTGTAATTCAGTAGCTATTTCAATTATTTGTTTTTTGTTTGAAAGTTGATTTCAAGGGTTTACATCCACGTATAACATTTTGTTTTTATTTTGAGTTTGATTATAAAAATGAAATCTTCTAAAACAGGTCGTCCTAAATGCTATCCATTTAATATTTTTTTAGAACTGTCACTTTTCAAAAATGTAATTAATGTTGCTGTTAGTTTAATGATGTCTCATTCATACACAAAAGAAATTACATAATTTGTTTTATATGTCATTCCTAAAAAAATGCAAAAATTTTAGTACTGAAAATTGAGTTTCCGTCAAATTTTCTATATAAAATAGCAATTTCATATGTCAAGACGTAATATTTGTATTTTGTTACATCATACAATATTTTTTAATTATTTTACTCATCAATTACTGTGTGGACGTCGATTAATTATTAACATTAATAGTAGTTTATGCTACAAGGGCGAAAAGGAATAAATTACGAGGACGATTTAAAACACGAGCGTAGCGAGTGTTTTAAACGTAACCGAGTAATTTATTGCTCTTACGCCCGTGTATCATACTACGTTTTTCAATGCATAGTGTGAAGAAATAAAACAAATATAATTTTGTGAACTTTATATTATGATTGGCTCAAAAGGACTGTATCCAGAGCCGTTAAACAGTGGAAAAAAAGTATAACGTTTATGGTACACAGGAAAGGCTGCAGGTTAGCCAACCATTGTAAATAAATAAAAAAATAATAATAATAAAGCCCTAGGGCAAAATAATCGACTTCCTGCTCGGTTTTGATGCATAAAAATTGGGCCTTTACGAGCACTTGCATTGAAAAAAAAACAAAGTGTAATAGGATAAACAATTTATTTACGTTCCAACTTTAGTCAATTCAATTATCTTTTTGCCAGTAAAAATCATAAAATAATGGTCCAAAAATATGGGTCTCGTTTCCTTTGGTTGAATCATGTTAATTAAAGACATCTTCAAAGGGACCGCTGCAATGAAATAAAATATTGACTTTTACACATTAAAGCGATACCAAAAAAAACGAGGTTTTTTCGAATCCAAGTCCGCCCACTGCTGGACATAAGCCTTTCCACGAATTTGCCACTCCCGGCGGTCATCCTGGAAGAATTGCCCATACTCACACACGATGGGCAGGCGGGTTGGTGAGCGCGGTGCTGGAACCCTCGCACCAGTGACGCCGCTGCCCGTCACCAGTCTGTTCCATATAAGGCCCGACTATCAAGGATGGATATACCACCATCCAGGCATGGTGGGCCTCCTGGTTTTTTGCCTGTGAGCTGTCTTCTTACTCTCCCCCGAATTACTTCGAGGGGGTCTCCAAGTAAGATGGTGGTACCTCCACAGTCGAGCCCGGCATCAGCTCTACCACCTATAATCTAGGTAATGGGTATTATTTCTTCACCGATAACGCTATTTGCACGGCACCAAGACGGTTTTTACAATACGGCATGCCGTAGTTGTCGATGGTGCAATAAATTGTAAACTTTGTTTCCGTAAAGCTGGTTTAAAAGTAGCCAACTAGTCCTCGATAAAGTACTTACATTAGTTGAAGAGCATCATAAATGCATACATAGCTTACCCTTAATCATAAGTAAGCAGTAAGCTTACAGGCAGTAAGTAAGAAAGCGTGTAAAAACACTAGCTTAATAACATGGCGCTGCTGAGGAAATGTACAAAATGGAGAGCTTAGTGCAAGTAGTTTTTCATTATTAAAAATCTGCGAAGTGCACGCTGTATGGAACGGACGAGTTCTGTCAGAGTGAATGATGTGAATTTATAATATTTTATGTAATTTTTCCCAACCTACTCGCGTAATTTATTATTAGGACCAGTAGTGTTAAGACCCGTTTAGCAGCCGGATTGTGAAAAACCCGCCTTTTTCTAATTCAACGAAACAGAACACTTATTATTAAAAAAATTACGCAATAGTTCCTCGACAAAACCTTTTTATCTATATATTGTGTATGCTGCCATAGCAAAGTTTCCATTGGTTTTTATAAATTAGAATATTAAAATTTTAAATTCTAATTTACAAAAACCAATGGAAACTTTGCGATGACAGTTTACACAAAACATAGGTAACAAGAATAAGTTTTGTTGAGGAACTATTGAGTAAATTTTGAATATAACTGATCTGTTTCCTTTAATTAGAAAAAGACCGGTTTTTCACAATCCGGCTGCTAAAGCGCTCGTCAAATAAGGACACCTTGGTCAGAGAATATAAAGTATGGTGTCAGCCGTCTCGCTGCAGCATCACCTTAAAGCATAGGCAATGACGCTGAATATGTTGGATCCCCGGAAAATTATTGATGACGTCATTTATCATATTTTGAAAACCTAAGTGCGGTATTGAATGTGTTTGGATCAGACTACATCATCATCAATGAAAATCGCGTATCGTATATCGTATATAAAGGACTCTGTAAATAGACGTTGCTGGAACCAAACTATAGGGAAATAACAAAAATTTACAACTGGGCGCAGGAATTGGGGGGAGGAAAGTAGGAAAGAGAGGGAATCTGGCACGGGTACTACCACTCGCCCCTACGGAGATTCGTTGTTTTTCTTATAAACGACCAACCTGATTCCAACAATAGTGGTCCAAGACATGATCCATGACATCTCCCCCCCTGACGCCCAAACTCCTGCGCCCCAGTTGTAAAGCCAACCCAAACTTTAAATAAGGGTCTCCGATTCTTAGCGGGACCCTGAATACAGCAACTTACCACAAGTTCTCTCTCAGCAAGAACAGAAGATCATGGAGGTAAGAATAACCGGAGTCAGAATCAAGTGGGTGAATGTCAGCATAGCTATGCAGGCGATACGGATAGCCTTACATAGCTCAAGGACTTTCAAATGCCTTTTGAACATTATGCGTGTATCGATATGTCGATAAATCTGTAGAGAGTTTGTCCCCGTTGCTTTTGAGGTAATTGCTTTATTTACATTTTACAAGAAAAGATTTTTTTTATATTATGTAAAAAACCATGGATTGGGATAGATGACAGATATATTTATCATTTTTCTTGTCGATGTTATACCACAGAGTACCTTGTAACCATGTTGTCTTCTGAGGTTGTCTGTAACAACCAAGCAGGTTTGACCTGAGAAAGCTGATGATCTGTGGAAAATACAACCTTCTTGTACATTCAATCACTACGACAAAGAGAAAGAAATTTATTTGTTAAAACATGAGTGAAATATAAAAGATGGTGAACGAAGAGCTTAGATCTATCACGTTTTAGCCTAAAAGGCATACAAATATTAAAGAGGTGACAATGTGCCTCTGGTAAATGTCAGTCGGACTCCTACAATTTGAATATTTAAATTCTAAATTATGTAATAAATTCTAATTCTAATAATAAATTCTAATTCCACATTACATGATATGTCATATTAAGTTATAAAAATGTCAAGTATAATAAATGCAAATTAAGTCATGTTTAGTAGGTATACATTATACTTATACAAGTTATAAGATACTCTCAGCTTGTACTTTCAGTTAGATTATCGAGAAGATATTCTTCTATGGTATAGTAACATTTATTAAGCAATATCGTTTTAAACTTATTTTTAAATTCATTTCCATCTAACTCTTGGATATTCTTAGGAATTTTGTTGTGTATTAGAGGACCCATACAGTATACACTTTTATGCATGAGCGCCGTGTGTGCCCTACGAATATAAACTCTCCTCTCATCCCTTTGTTTTCGCCTACTTCCCTCTGATGTGTACTTGAATAAATCAGGATTTGCTTTAACAAACAATGCAGTTTCTAATACGCAACACATTATGTAAATGTACATCTATTTTGATAATTTATATCCCGCCATTCCTTATTCTGAGTCCCACCCGCTTGCTGAAATAGTCTGAAAGTACTTGAAACCTCCTTGAAACCACTGAAACTTCATACTGTGACACTGCATTCAGCTCTTAGATTCTAAGATCCAGCTGCTGCAACTTGAGTTACCTATCTTGAATATGAATTTATGACTGCATTTACTTATTCGTACATGTACCTTACTGGATAAACATGAGCCCCACTGTACAAACATGGGCATACTCATATGAGCAAGATGCTTCCGTCCATCAAGATGTAGCTACAAAATAATTAAAATACATATAATAAAATAGTAGAACCCGGTGTGTCTGTACATTAAGGGGCTGCACAGTGCTAAAATTCAGTCCTGCTCTAACGCGTTTGTTTTTTGACTCTCTATCCTGCTCTAATCAGATGCCGCGCACGCAAAAGTTCAGTTATTTAGAAATCGCGGCTCCATTAGGACATTAACCATAGTTTGTAGTAAGGCTTTTTTGTAGGTAATAATGAGATCTTTTATTGTGTGAAAGATTTATTTCAAACGCATATTCCGTGTCCGCGCGAATTGAGTGTACAGAATGAAATCAGGTACCTAAAGATATATATTTTTTTAAGTAAAGACATAAAATTTCGATAATCCATAAAGGCTTAATTCGTCAGAAAAACATGATTAAGTACATATATATTTCCCAGAATTTTCTAGTAGCCAGTTTGGCCTACAAATCGAGCTAAATATACGCAATTTTACCAAATCCACGCATATTCAAGCCTTAAAAGTGGTAAGAAAGAGAATAACGAAAAAAGAGTAATAGAACACCAATCAGCGATTTTTAGAATTATTTTCTGTCTTTCTGTCTGATTGTTTAGCCGCACACAACTCCGAAACTACTAAACAGATTTTCATGCATGTTTCACAGGTGAACAGACGATTTGAACATTTGAATTAGAATATAGGCTTTTCGGAAAAAAAATTATCGTCATTTAAAAATGTTTGGAATTTACTTTTATACATAAATAATAATTCACCACAGTATACAGTGATGTCACGAACGATTGTTTGGTTAGAATTATGCAACGTATAAAATTTTAGTACATAGAAAATCAACAGATGGCGCTGTTCATTAAAATAGCGTCTTTGTTAAATAAAAAGTTTTAATGCGAAATCAATTGCAGTATTTGTATAACAGATGGTGATACGGGCTAGGTACTATAATAACTGAAAATTGTAAAGCTATGTTATATTAAATACTATTAAAAACTGTAAAATAAAAGAGCTCTGTCCGTCTGTACATTGTAGATATTAAAAAAAAAACAGCGGTGTAGGATAACGATGCAAAAATAAACGGAATTTTTGTCGGCATTTCATGTATTATGCAAAAACTACCGAATGAGTTTTGCTGCAGTTACCACTGCACGATCCTCACCATTAAGACATGGATTACAAAGAAAGAAGGAAGGGAGATCACTGTTTGATAACTTATTATTCAACTTGAAAACGGGGGTACTTTTATTCCGGGATTATCTCCTTCTACGTGGACGAAGTCGCGGTCAACAGCTAGTAACATGTATTGTAGTAATAAAAGCTTAAAGTAAGACTGCACTTTTTCCTACACATCCTATATTTACATACCTGTCTATATATGTATATAATATACTATATCTACATTACATATCTATCACATTTGATTTGTTTCTGAATGATTACAAGTTTGTAATGCTATTAATAATTAGAGTATTCCAAGCAATGGATTTCGCAATAAATACATATAATTTAGCTTTTGTTCCTAACACATAAGGACTATTTTGAAATCAAGAAAATTTTGTTTAGACAGCGCTAAAACTAAAAGTTGTGCCTTCATAATCGGCTTTATTGATTGGTTATTTTTTAAATAATCTTCTGACAAACAAAAATGGCGCACAAATTAAAGGAAAAGCTCAACCAAGCCGCCCTAGAAAGACGTGTGCTAAGCAAATTGGCGACATACTGAAGAAGGGTAATGTAAAAAGAAAAAGTACCCGGAAAGACTTTGTATAACTTGACTGATGGACGTGGGAGGAGCGAAAGAAATGTGTCAGGATCGTAGCAGATGGAAAACTGTAGTCTCTGCCTACTCCTCTGGGAAACAGGCGTCAGTAATAATGTATGTAATGATGAATTAATGTAACACGTAACCAATTAAAAATGATCACTGACATTTTTTTCAGACCTAGGATTTAAGGCGCTCGCTCAAAAAGTGGGAGAATGAAAGCAAACAAGGCGTTAATCAAAATGTCCAGGATTCAAAATAAAACAACATTTTCACTTGACTGATAAATAATCAAATCGAGGCTTTCCAATTGTTTATCTGTCTACCATGACATATCAAAGTCGACAAAGAGTACATTTTTGTAAGCAAAGGGCTCGTCTCGCCTGCGGATCCCTGCTACACACAAGTTGATATACGGTATTAATTAAACTGTGACGGAACCCCCGACTGGCAGGTGTCGTCGTGTGGAACACTAGCGTAATTGCCCCGAATTATTTATATCGGTTGTTGCTGCGACAACTTTGTAGAGGCAACGAAACAAACACGTTTGAATCTATGCCTTGTGTTATGCATTAAATGCCGGATAAAAATAGCACTCTATTATATGATAATAAACGACTTTAACAAAAAAAAACGACCAAGTGCGAGTCGGACTCGTGCACCAAGGGTTCCGTACCATTATCTATAAAAGCGGCAAAAAAACATGTCTGTTGTATGGGAGCCCCCTTAAATATTTATTTTATTCTATTTTTTTGTACTTTTTGTTATAGCGGCAAACATAAATACATCATCTGTGAAAATTTCAAATGTCTAACTATCACGGTTTATGAGATACAGCCTGATGACAGACGGACAGACGGACAGACAGACGAACAGACAGATGGACAATGGAGTCTTAGTAATAGGGTCCCGTTGGTTACGGAACCCTAAAAAACAAAACCACGAAATAAATAAAATAAGAGTCCAAAAATTATTTAGAAATAAATTTTTTCTCTATCTTTATAGAGGAATTTATTCGACACGGGCCTGAGCCAAGTCCAAATAGCTAGCTATTAAATTAAGGTCTGCCGAAAGAAATTGTCTAACAATACAGCTTTTTGTATTGAATTAATGATCGTGATGCTGTTAAGGCTTCTGTGCGGACTTTTTAATATTATTCTAGTAGCTAATAACATAATGGGCACGTTATTGCTCTGACAAGGTTTATCACAAAGTAAAAAAAAAAAATATTTTTAGTTGCCTTAAGCTGCTTTTGGCAAACCTATCTATACCTTATATACATATGCTTTCTAACAGTGCACCCAAATCGAATCGAAAAGTCGAGTCAAATAGTCAAATATATGTAATTCCTGGACCATGGCCCCCATAGCCCCCCCCCACCCCCTATATCTGCCAATGGAGCCAAAGCCAATTTTGTTCTAATGTGAGGTTCACGCTTCTGATAGATAAGCGTCATTTAACCAAAGAGGTCGAACGTATTATTTATGAATAAGTTACTGGCCGGTTAGGCATCGGCGGCAATGCGCACTAAAAAATATAGGTTCTCTAGAGAATACCATCATACCATGGTGCTGGCAGAAAACCAGCGTTGGAGATTTATCTTTAGCATTTGCTGAAGCATGGCCTTTTTATATTAACAGTTCATTGATTTTTTTTTTATTAAACTGTTCAACGGCTTATCATTTTTAGGGTTCCGTACCCGAAGGTTGCGTGCCAAACAGGACCCTATTATTAAGCCTTCGCAGTCTGTCTGTTTGTCTGTCCGTCTGTCGCAGGAGTATACAGCTTCAGCCGTTATAGGTAGCCAATTGAAATTTTCACAGAATACATTTTACTACGGCATCTATCACGACAAAAATTAAAAAATTAAAAACTGAAATTCAAGGAGCATCTCCATACAAAAAATCATCGAAAAAGCATTTTTAACGTTATAATTTCCCCCCTTATCTCCGAAACAAGTGGACCGAAAAATGTGAAAACAATAATGGTAATAGGAGGTTACGTAAAGTTTACAAGAAAAATATAGCGGTATTAGGGTTCCGTACTCAGTGGAAGCCGTGAATTGTTTGCCAGGCGCTAACATTTTAACGGCTTGTTATTGTCGCATTAATGTTGTTATGGTATCTGTATTGTTGTTTTTACCATAAAAATATTTAGGGTTCCGTACCCGTATTTTGTGGTGGTACAGAACCCTTTGTGCGTGAATCCGACTCGCACTTGCCCAAATTATTTTATTCTGTTCTGCCAATCAAATGCCCCTTATGTTATAGAAATTTTTCCATTCTTGTACGGCACCCAGTGTTGCCACCTTAGCCCTTTTCGGGCTAAATCTAGTACTCTTTACTGTAGTTGAACTCGTTTTTTGATGATTTAGCCCGAAAAGAGCAATCTAGCCCTTTTTCTTATGTGTATATTTATAGTTCTGTGAACCTAATTAAAACTAAAACCAGAAACAAAATGGGGCTAAAAACAAAGATATCCATACTATAGGTGTACCAGAATCTCATGGCATTTAAAAAATAAACAAAAAATAGATTTTTATATGGCAATGTCACAGTGTCACCTGTCAAATCAAAGAACGAAAGCTGCTGAGATTTTGTGATTATCTTCTTACAATTGGTTGTTTTTGTGAAAATGTTGAAAAAGCCACTTCGATCTCAAGCGAGAAATATTGTTTTCAATGTTTATCATAAAATAAAGGAAGAAGAAGGTGTTAATCAAACTCAATCATCTATTTTAAAGCGCGTGGTAGAGTTGACCGACAAGTTGGAGTGAGTTGTTTTGATACTTTTAGTTTTATTTTTCTTAGATACTTAATTGTGACTTCTTTATAGGGGTTTTAATTGAATTCTATATCCTTTTATTTTATACTATAAAATAAATTAGTAAACAAAGTGATTTATGATTTTTTTATTTTTCATTCTTTTATACACATAAATAATTGGGTATATTTTATCAATTACCTAATTAAAGAATTTTAAATTACCTAATAAATAATATTTATTCCTAAAATAGTAGACCTCTCACCTAAATTTAATCACCAAATAATATCCAAACGCTTACCTTAATATTAATTAAGAATCACTTTGAAATAATATCAATCATCAAATACCTGTATTAGGTTTCAAAGTAATAGAAGTGCTACCAAAATTTAATCACCAAAAAACGTTTACGTAAAATAACTCTGTAAAAATTATGACGGTCGCTTCGCTACGCTCCGCTTCGCTCGGCTCCCCAAATGTATTTAAAATATACAAACCTAACACGCTCCTTCTCGCTCCGCTCGTTGTCGCATCTATTTTTTGACTTTTGGTGTAAGATTTTCGGTTTCATACTTTACGACCTGCCCAATTCTACGAATTTTTTACGCATTTTTTTATAGAATTAAGGAACGGATCTATTTATTTGGTGACAGATCTATCATTTTGATGTTTTTTGAGGACATACGTTATATTGAGGATAAAGAAAAAAGTGATCAAATCAACAAACAAACAAACTATGATTTAACATAAATATTTACATTAATTTGATGATTCATACTTAGAGACCGTTTTTATTATTAAGATGACTAACATGTTTCTTGGCAATAAATATTATAATTAGAGTATTGCAAATAAGTGACAAATCTAAATTTAGGTGACAGAAAATATTGTACTCTAACTAATATACTTCATATTCATTAGTACTAGACCTAAATAAAAATTAAACAGTATCAAGATCGTTTAATCCAATTTCCCCAGTATTGCACACCACAAAATTTTATTTCCCCATTTGCCATGAGATTCTGGTAGACCTATAATACATATACGATGGAGTTTACAACGACTGAGAGAGTGTTGCTGTTCACACAAGGTGTCAACTGAAATAATAAAAAACTGTAGAATTAATTTAAAATATTCGTTCAAATCCGCAAAAAACGCAGAAGTCAATCAGCCATCAACTTTTTCTGCTTCAGCAGGTACGATTTTTAACAATTCAATAACTTAGTTTTAATTACTCTGTTGCATTTTCTGAAATTACTTACTACATTTCAAATAAACACTTTTTAGCACTTTTGATGGCAAAATTTGCTAAATCTAGCCCTTTCTAGCTTGTCCAACTGCTCTTTTTCAAAAACCAAGGTGGCAACACTGACGGCACCTACTTTCCAAAGCCCTCTGAGATCCGATCAGATAATACGAAATATCTAGATACCTATAGATGATCATCTCCTTTCATTTCATTTTATTCCAAATATATTTCATTTCATATATTCGCTTTTACCTTTGTCTTGTGATTGTCGTGTCTGTTTATGTATTTATATACTCACTGATATTGATATATTATAGTGAACCATAGACTAAGTATTCTTAGTCTATGAACTATCTTCTAAACGCCAATCAGGACTGTGATCTGTTTGCTGATGGATGGCAGAAAATATTGTCAGAGTGTTTGTGTTTTTGTGAGAGAGACTGTTTCTGACTTTATGTGTTATTCTTATTTATTTTAGTTGATTGTACCGTTTTGTGTTTGTGTATCTATGTACTATCTTTAATTATTGTAATGGGTGTGTCCGTTTTAATTAAAGTGAATAAATAAATAAAAAAATCTTAAGTAAGCCTAAATCGTATTATAAATAAAACTAATTCTTGGTAACTGTTCCACTGTTTTTTTATTAGACATCACATCACAAATGTAAACAAAAAAGAAATATTCCATTTTATGATTTTTACCCATATCATAAAAGCCTGAAGATGTTATTTTAACGTGACCGCGGTCGCTAGTCCAATAAAAAAACGGTGGAACAATTACCAAAAATTTGTTTCATTTTCCATATGTTGCAAATGTTCCATCAAGAACCAACAACGACAAGTATCAATTTCAAGCCTAACTCGGTCTCAAGCCGGGCTTAATTAAACTAGATCAACCGACACACTGTTATATAGGACACTCTTATAATTGCTTTAGGAAATATTAATGTGCTCTTGAAGCGCAGTGCGGCTAATGGCCGCCATTGATTTTCGCTATAATTAAAGCCTTTATATAATTTAAAGGCAGAAAAGTCATTAAAACTCGCGTGAACTGACATATTTAATTATTATTACATGCGGCTTGAACACTATCGGTGAAACGGGTTATTCCCAGAGCTCCAAAAATTTCTTCCCACGGCTCCAAAAATTCAATTTAATATTTATTATTATCATAATTTTAGTCTCGTCGGCTCCAAAAGATTAACTGTACATATATGCAGAACAGGACGAACACATAGTTTTACCAAAAGCTGGACCTATAAACACCCGTGGCAAGTGGCGCGGCGCTGAAGCGCGTTAGAGTGGTAAAGTGAGATCAACTCACTTCATTTTTTTTATTATTTATCCATCTACGCTTTTATATATTCTAAGACGGTGCATCAGTTTACTACGTCATAATTGGCGCCCTCATTGAGAAAAGAAACGCTTCGTAGTGCACTGTAGTATATTTATATGCTTCTACTTGAATTAGTTATTTATGTACAATGTGACAGTACATGATAGCTTTTGGAGCCGGTGAGAAATGAATATTTTCTAAAAATGAATTTTTGGAGTCATGGGAATCTCTATATGAAATTTTATTTATTTGAGAACAATGGATTTTGGAGTCCTGGGAATAACCCGGTGAAAGGATTGGCATATAGTCAACAACAATCACACGTGAGTGTTCAAGCCACATATAATAATAATTTGGCAGAAAAGTTAATTAAGCCGGTACATAATCGATTATTAATAGCAACGAAGAATATAGCCGTCAAACATTTGTTCCTTCTGAAGAGAACAGGTTAAATTAACATTATATCATTGCTGTATAGAAACGCAGAAAGAAAAGTAAATCTGGATGTGAGGAGCTCTGAACCGGGATTCGAACCCGATACCTCTCGCTTACCGGGCGATTGCTCTAACCACTGAGCTATCCAGGTCTCAACACAACTCGTGAATTTACCGATGTGCTTTCCCATACTGCAATGATATTTATAGATACCCACTTTACAGTGAGCCACTTGGCGCCTAGAGGACGCTAGTGTATTCAAAGCTAGTCGAAGACCATTATGCCCTACCGTCACCTGTTACATCATCGGGTAGTGAAGAATACACATTACTCTTATCGAAACTATGACAGAAATAAATTTCTATGTTTGAACACTTGGCGATTTATCCATCGCAAGGAGATATAAATTAACATTATATCATTGCAGTATAAAAACGCAAAAAGAAAAGTAAATCTGGATATAAGGAGCTCTGAACGGGGATTCGAACCCGCGGGACCTCTCGCTTACCGGGCGATTGCTCTAACCACTGAGCTATCCAGGTCTCAACACAACTTGTGTATTTACCGATGTGCTTTCCCATATTGCAATGATATTTATAGATACCCACTTTACAGTGAGCCACTTGGCGCCTAAATCTTTGAAACACCACGAAAAAATGTAATGTCGCTTATCTCTGAAACTGGCGGACCGAAAAATGTGAAAAATATGTCGATTATAGGTCATTACTGACCAATTACAGGAAAACTATAGTGATTAAAAAAAAATTAATACAATAAGAAACATGAAAAAAAAATTCATTTAAAAGTTAATTTATAGAAACAGAATATACCTATGTGTATCAAATGGTAGGTATTAAAGAGTCGATTGTAAAAATTTACGGATTGGCTATATTTACTGGCATCTATTTCGAGAAATTCCCGAAGAGCCACGAAAAATAATGTCAAAAAATAAGAAGAAAATCATGTATGTGCATTACAGGAAACATTACAGGAAAAATATAGCGGTTGAGAATTTCACGAAAACAGAATGACAAAACTAAATTTTTCATCCACGATACGGAACCCTAGATACGCGAGTCTTAAAACATACTCTATCTTTCTCCTTTTGTTGTATCAATGCCAAGATATCTTTATTCAAAAACCTTCTGCGTGAAAAGTCTACAAGCCATCATAGCCATTAAGGCGATATGCGAAAAAAATACGGGTGTTTCTTTCCTGTGTATTTCATGAAATACACGGAAAATTATAATCAGTTTCTGCTATATGCATTTTGACTATATAATCTAGGGTTTTGAAATTGAAAAACATGTTTGGATAAATTTTCCTCGATAGAAATAATTGTTGTAATGAGGTCTTCAAACACACTTTTTCTCCTCGTTTGACGAATAGAAACCATATACAGAACTCGAACATATTTTATTAGGTGTGTTTCAACAATATCTAGAGATTTGATATTTGAAATTTTGTGAGCTATTTTAGTTTTTTTAATAAAAATATAAAACCAACTTTTTTCCCTTTTGCCCTGAATCCGCCCCTCTCGCACTGCGCGATTTTTCGCTTGGAGTGACAGTGACAAAAATAAAATTTGCATAGCCTCTTAAATTCCTTTGTCAAGTGCTTTTAGGGCCGATTTTTCAATAGCCAAATAAAATTTATTCCTAGGAATAAACTATATCGATTTCATAAAACAAAAGGTGTTAGAGTGAAACCAACGTAGTTTATTCATAGGAATAAATTTTATCTGTCAATTTAATAATCGCCTCTTAGTTAAATACCAATATTTATCTTGGTTTTACAGTTTTTACTTACCTAACTGCTTCACGTTGATATTTTATTACAAAAATTGGCTCTGTAGAAAACATCTCCTTCACCTTATGTTTTCCATTTTATACAAAATTGAAAAGAAGGAAAATGTCGTTGAAAGTAAAGTTCTCAAAAGTTTTCTTCCTCAAGTCACAGACAGCAAATCATTCTACCGTGTGTCCAAGGGACCCGGGTAATTTCAATCCAAGTTTCCATGTAAGAGGGCACTTACCTATTACGATCTAAGTTTTATTTGCCTACCTTCTGAAAGGGTGCTCTATACTTAGAATAGTGCGGATTTTTTATCATCTTTTTTTTAGGGTTCCGTAGTACCTAAAAGGTACAAAAGAACCTTGAGACTCCGTTGTCCATCCGTCCGTCCGTATGTCACAGCCTCATAACTTTAGCACCGTTAAAGATAAAGACATGAAACTTGACACAAAACAGCATTTATTTACCCACATAATATGACAGTGTAATTTGTTCAAAATATTTCCAAAATAAACGTGAGAAAAACAAAAAATATTATCCTAAAAATACAACATGGACATCAGTTTGTAGATATTTAAATGTTGATTGTAAAAATATATACTTTTACTATATTTACTGGCACTGGTTTCGAGAAATCTTTGAAAAATCACAAAAATATCTATGCCCCCCCTATCTCCGAAACTGGTAAACCGAAAAATGTGAAAAAATTGTTGATTATAGATCATAACTCGCCAATTACAGAAAAACTATAGCGATTAAAAAAAAATTGAGCACAAAAGAGAAATATAAAAAAAAGAAGCAAAATAAATTTAAGAAAATATTTTATAAAAATACAATATGGATTTCTAATTGTAGGTATTAAAAAGCTTATTTTAAAAATATAAAGTTTAGCCATATTTAATTGCATCAATTTCGAGCAAACCCTGAAAAACCATTAAAAATTGCATGTGCCCCCCCCTTACTAAGTGAGCGACTGACTGCGAGTAACGAGACATCAATAGAACAGCAACTTAAAAACATTCATTTGAGTTACTTAAATTACAAAATGAGAACCTTCATAATATTTGAGTGACCTGATATTTGTTTGGGTGTCAACATAATGTCCTGCATTTTTTCAATATTTGGGAAAGGTTAGTATTTTAACGAGCTAATATAAATTAATATTTATGTGTCAAAAATACTGAATATAGCGTACTAAAATAATAAGTGGGCGAAAGACTGTGGGCGAATAAAAATGTTGAAAACGGCGACTTGAAAATACGAATTTGAGTGACAATCTAGTTTCGCTCCGCTTCGCTCGGCTCCTTATTTTGTCTTACATTTAAACCGAACACGCTCCTCCTCGCTTCGCTCGTCGTTGCACCTATTTTTTGACTTTTGGTGTAGTATTTTCGATTTCATACTTTAAATTCGCCCACTCAATATTTTTAGTCGCACACTTTGGTATTTATTTCGGATACTTGAAGTTGCTAGTTATATTTTTATTCGCCCGATCAATAATTAACTATTGGCAAATGATTTATTAATAATGAGCAGCATTTTATGTTTTATATCTTTAAAAATCGTCTCTATTTTAATATTGAAGTTGCCGCTCTGTATTTCTAGTCGCTCACTTAGTAATTAGGTCGCACGCTTAGAATTTTTGTGTGCAAAATGGATTAATTACAGCTCACTTTTTGTAAGCTCGATCTGGATTTTATTATTAATCAATATTCGTCTTCAGTTTAGTTAATTTTTAGCTTACTCAAATTCATACCGCTCAAGTTATTAAAACAGTATCTCATCATCAGTCGCTTGGTTTTTTTTATTCGCTCGTTTTATTATTTCCCAAATAAAAATACTTGGCCAAACTCCAAAATATACTCATCCATTAGAACATACCTTTGGTCTAGCTGATATCAGCAAGCACAGTCATAATCTAAATGCTACGATGAAGTAACTAAGATAATCTACAAAATAAGAACAAATGTAACTTTAACGAGGCAACTGACGCTAGAACATCAACAACACCAGGTTTTCAAGGATTCATTGGAAGAAACTGGGTCTCTCCTCATATCGAAGAAAATATATTTGATTTATCGATCTTTTAACTAGGGATTCCACCTACAAACAAGATTTATACTTTTGTCAAAAATAAAAATGTTTTCCAACCTCTTTTTTGTTTTCAAACGTTCGATACAAAGACGCGGTTAAGAGATCAACTTGATTTTTTTTTATTATATGAGCAATAGAAATATGAAGGGATGTTACCTAAAGCCATAATTTTTTTCCTACAAAATATTTCAGTATTAGCTAAAAACACACCAATTTGTGGGTTCGCTGCGTGATCACTAGTTGCATAACAAGAGGCCAAAGAGCCAACATATAATCGCCTCTATAATAAGCAAATAAGGTATTTGCCATTAGACTTATTGTGCTGAGCAGGTAATAAAAAAAGTTGCTACGGTATGCCATCCTCTTAAAAGATGTAGCATTGCAACGGCGTGGCAGCTCCAACTTTCTCGTAGGTATTAATAATGATTATGAAAATCCGGAAGAACTTACAAAGTTCCACATGTTTTAAAAATTCTTAGTGTAGATATGAAGTTATGCTCTTGGTTTCTGTCCAACAGTTTAGAACTTGGCACATTCTCACGCTGTTTGGAGCCAAGTTCGCGTTGCGCCGCCGACTTTTCCTGTCTCATTCATGTCTTTTTCTTTTCTGTATTGAAGTTGAAAGTCTTCTGACATTGTTATTCATGTCCCGTATAAAAGCAACGTTATTTGTATTTTTACTGGCAATCGTTCAAATTTTAAAAGCGATTATTGCCGTGTTCTGGTCAGTAACTTGTAATGTTACTCGTGGTGTTATGTTATGAATGCTAATAAAACTTCTTTTTAACCCTAGATTATATAGTTAAAATGAATATACCAGAAACTGGTAATTATTTTCCGTGTATGTCATGAAATACACAGAAAAGAAACACCCGTATTTTTTCGCATATCGCCTTAAGGCGCTATAAGCTGTGAAAGTGCTGCCACTTTATAAATAAAATAGTTATTTACTTATACTTACTAGAATAAATATTGAAAACCTGCTCGAGTAAATGTATAGATATAGCAATGAACTACTTTTAAGAGTATGACATAGCCAAAACAAAAACCAGTTCCGGGCGTGGCTTATTCTATTTTACGATAGCGCGCGCGGGGAAATTCGTCCCGGTCTCTAAGCTCGCGTCACCATAGCAAAAATACGAATAGAGTGGACGAGGCAGGGTCAAAAGTAATACGTATTTTATTTTATCTAATTTATTAGTGTATTTCGATCATCGTCACACGGCATTGATCCTACTTGCTATCACGTCGGGACGTAAATTTATTATGGTCGGCTAAAAGTGGTTTTTTGAGTATTTGATTTATCAGTTGACCCTCGGAACATTTCAGACACTCCTTTAGAGATACATAATAATATTGTGACGGTTAATTGTCACCATTACCCATTCTTTAAATATTTTTCGCCCGTTGAGCTGGTTTTACACTTGCGGGAAAATAACTTGGACCAAAAATTTCTTTACAAAAAATTTTTACTAAAGTTGTTATTACAAGAAGTGGAAACTAACAAATATTCTCAGAAGGAATGCACCACGTCACTATCTCTCTCACTGTAGCCTATATCAATTATGCCTCTCTCATTCAACCACGTTTAACTGCGTTACTATCTCATTCCAACTCATTTTAAATAGCGTCACTATTTATCTCACTCTAACGCGTGTTAAATGGCATTTCTAATGAACGTCAAATATTTTTACTCCTTCATTTTAAATTCTAATTATTTTAAAAAATACGCAGCTCCTTTAGTAAAATAGCAATAACTTTTTTTTCAAAAGTAATACACAGAAATTGCCAGATCATTTGAAAAACAATATTTGATGAGCCGTTATTTAAAACAATTTGCAAAACTAACATAGGACATTTTTTTTCAGGGTGTGGTATCGAACTAACCTAATTACAAAAAATTGCTCATAAATTGGAATTTTATTTTTCTTCCTGATGTAACAGCATTTCAAGGTTTATTTTTGACTTTATCAATAGCATGACTATTCAGAGTTGCGCAACAAAAATTTTATTCTTAGAATTTAGAACTGGTTAGCTTTGACTCTCAAAAATCTATTCGAATTTATAAAAGTACCATCAACTCGAAGACTATCTATTTTTTGCTGAGCTCATAATTTGATATTCTGGTCAGTCATGAGCTGGCCTACCAGCCTTCCAAGGGAAAGCGTTGACTTTTGGGACACCTGTTTACCCTTGGGATAAATCGCCAAGTGTTTAAAATATAGAAATTTATTTGTATCATAGTTTGAAATGTTCAGGTCCCTTTACGCAAATTGAAAAAACAAAACTCTTTTAGGATTAATTTGTTGTCCCTATGTTTGTCTGTTTGTCCGTTTGTCTAGGCAATTTTTCTGGGTAAAATCAATAAATGCTAATATTTACAGCCCTGTAAAATATACATATTATAACGTTTTTATGGCCTTTTGTTTAACTTTTTCATACAAATTTTCTCCTTATGAAAATGTAGAGATCAACACTTCAGATAATATTTTGCATTTGAAAGAAAGCACAGAAAGGAACTGTAGAACAAATTATGTAAAAAATATAAAACCATATCTTTCTATTCTAGAGGGATTAATAATTTACTGTTTGTTCAATGTGGCGATAGCTTTGTTTATTATTATTTTTTTCTTTGTTACAAAGATAACAAATATTTTCATACAAGGTTTTCCTTAAGGGCTATTTCTCCGAATTTGTAACAAAATATTAAGAAATAATTATAACGGTAAAGTACAACTTTTAGCTAAGACAATTTATTGTTAAAAGTTAGCTAAATGCATAAACATATTTTAATGATATTATGGTATCTTCAAAATAATTGGGTTTTCCATAAGCGTGATATCAGATTATTTTAGAAATTTACGGCTGGTATCACGACGACGGATAAGCCAATTATTTTATTACTATTGTAATATAATTAAAAATATGTTAATGCATACAGCAGACTTTTAACTATAAGTTGTATTTTTACTTATTGAAATTGTATTTCTCATCAAGAAGTGCAAGATGACAAGATATTCAAAATAAGTTAATTGAATTTGTGAAATGGTTTCAGGTCAAAACAGTTTTCCATGAAACGGTAATTGTTTATACTTAGCAAAGTGTGTAAACTTAGTCATCTTAACATGAACGACGCCTGTATTTCTCTCTTTTTTATTTCCAGTATAGATAAAAATATACAAACTTGTTAAACTTTGTGTAAAAACGAGGCAATATTGACGATATCCTGACAGCTATTACGATGGTGTTTTATCAAATTTTGCTTTTTGGGCTGTATAGAGACGTAGTTAGATGGCACTAGAATATACTCATGAAAAAAGATATGAAGAAAATAAGCTGTAGACTTCACATTCGGTTTATACCTATCGTATGAATTTTAAGAAAAATACAGGGGTAAAGGGACCTCTTAAGGAAAACCTTGTATTAAACTATTTGTTACCTTAGTAAAAAATAATTCAAGGAAAAAAATAAACAAAGCTATCGCCACATTGAACAGTAGATAATTAATCCCTTTAGAATAGAACAACATGTTTTTCATATTTTTTACATTATTTGTTCAACAATTCCTTTCTGTGTTGACTTTTAAATGCAAAATATTATCTCAAGTGTTCATCCCTACATTTTCATAGTGAGAAAATTTGTATGAAAAACGTAAAAAAAAAACGTAAAAACCTAAAACGTACTATAAATAAAAACGTCAAAAGTATGTTTTTACAGCTCTATAGAGGGCCGTTTATATTGGTATTTATTAATTTTACCCAGAAAAAATTGTCTAGACAAACGGACAGACAGACAAACATAGGGATAACAAATTAATTCTAAAAGAGTTTCATTGTTTTCATTTTGCGTAACAGAACCTGAACATGTACCGACAGGATTATCTACGATCTAATAATTTTGCCATGCACTGTAAATATTTCAAAATAAATTTCTATATTTTAAATGCTTGGCGATTTATCCCAAGTAAGTGTACCTATATAATTTGCAAAAAACTTCACTTATTGGACCTGAAATGGTGAGCCAATACTAGAGGGTAATTTCACGAAAAGGTCATTGACCTTTGTTACAGATCTCAGTAAGTATAAGTAAATTAATTTGGGTTTCAATAACGATCACAAAATTATTCTTTTAGAGTAACATATATTATTTTCCCGCATAAAAGTATGAATTCATTCCAAATTCATTCAGTTTTGTTGTTATGACTATGGCACGATGTAGCTAAATCACTCATACGCATATTTTGTTGAGTTTTTAACGGCAGGAATATGATGCTCCTCCAAATATTACTTTATAAAATTAATTTCAATTTGTTTTGAATTAGTTTTGGGAGATATTTATAGCTTGCAAAAAAGGGCACAGATTCCACGTCTTACGGGCGCCAACGCTAGGCGTAGACTGACAATATCTTGCTGCCGCTGACTGCATCAGTGGATTTACGTATTTTTGGAAAAAGGGGGTGCTTTTTTTGACTCGATTAACGTGGTATGTGGAAAATGAATAGATATCATTCACACTAATTTTATTAAAAAAAAACCAACAAAATCGCGAAAGCGATACCTGAAACAAAATCGATAAGAAGTGTGCAATAGAGGGTTACAAAAAAATTCATTGACAGTACAAATATGAATCGATTAACGTGGTTTGTGGAAAATGAATACCTTAAAGTTCAACCAAAAACATGTATTTTTTTTATGGCTATACGTAACCTAATTATTGCAACAAAATCATCCGAAAGCTGACATTTTATTTCTGTTTGTATTTTCGTTCCCCTTAAACAGCATAGTTGTCATAGACAACGTCTTTGATGAGCTAAAATGATAAAAACCACCGCTTTTGGCATAACTTAAAATTTTAGCTCATCAAAGACGTTGTCGATTTATATAAAAGCGGCTCACCTCAATACGTGTTATGGTCGGGAAAGCCGACCAGTTTTAGCAGATATAGACTGCCTTCACCTGGGCGAGTGAAATAAGTCATGAATTATCCTCAAGTCTCATTTAATTCTATAAAGACGTTGTCTATGAAAAGTATGTATGCTAATTAAAAATAGTTCATTGTTTTATCTACGCATTTACTTGAGCAGATTTTCAATAATTATTCTAGTGAGCAAATAATGATTTTTAGAAAAAAGTGGCAGTGCTTTCGGAGCGTATAGCACCTTAAGGCGTATGACCACGCTGAATAAGCAACTCGATGTGTGTTGGTACAAATATCAACGGAAACGACATTGAAATAATGTTAATTTCAGCGTGCCTTGAAAAGTGGCTGTTACGACAACCACTGCGTCTCCACATGGACGACATGAACGGAAAAAAAAATTTAAACTTGAATTTTTTAGATCTAAAAATTTTCTGTAATTGGGTGAAATAATAAAATTAAATCGCTTTAGGCGTTTGGAAGGAGTAAGAGAATTCTTGTGTTAATCATGTGAAACTTTCGATGACTTTCGATTTTTTTGTCAAAACTTACAATATAAAAACAGTTTATGAAACTTGAAATTTATTTTTGACTCTATAATGCCTATCATATATTTTTATGAAAGTTTTTGGACCACCCGTGTAGGAGGAGCAGGCCTTCAAAGACAGGTCCAAATTGCAGTTGGCGTATCCATTCGCCTTAACATGAATAATATCAAAGCTTTTTCGTGTTCGCGCCGAGCAGAATCATATCTACGTAGTATAGAGTAACATTTCTGAACACAAATCATTTTTGTATACGGGAATGAAGTCTCAAGAGCCTACTACATATTTTATTTTCCAAGAATATTATAATGAACACGAAATATATTTTTCTTTTTGTACGCCTCCGTCATCTAGTGAAAATTACAAATGTAAAATGTGTGGAATAGTATTCGTTAGTATATTTTATTATACTAACGAATACTATTCCACACATTTGTCGTATATGAAATTGTCAAAATGTTCTTACAGATTCATGAGTTCATAATTCTTGTATATTCAATAGCTATTTCAATTATTTGTTTTTTGTTTGAAATTTCATTTCAAGGTTTTACATCTACGTATTAAATTTTGTTTTTGTTTTTCGGTTTGGTTATAAAAATTAATTCTTCCAAAACTGTTCGTCCTAAATGCCATCCATTTCCATGATAAGATTCGTAATAGTTTTCTACAGCTAACACTTTTAAAAAATCAAATTAATGTTGCTGTTAGCTTAATGTTGTCTCATTCATACACAAAATAAATTACACAATTTCTATTTGTCATTCCTCAAAAAATGCATAAATGTTAGTACTGAAAATTGAGTTTCCTTCAAATTCTCTATAGAAAACAGCAATTTCATATGTAAAGACGTAATATTTGTACTTTGTTACTTAATCATACAATAATTTTTAATTATTTTTCAATGCATGTGCTCGTAAAAGCCCACTTTTTATGCATCACAACCGAACAGAAAGTCGATTATTTTGCCCTAGGGCTTTATTATTATTATTTTTTTACTTTATTTGCAATGGTTGGCTAACCTGAGCCTTTCCAGTGTACCATAGATGTTATAATTTTTTTTCCCACTGTTTAACGGCTCTGGATACAATCCTTTTGAGCCAATCGTAATTTAAAGTTCACAAGATTATATTTGTTTTCATTTCCTCACACTATGCATTGAAAAACGTAGTATGATACACGGGCGTAAAAGCAATAAATTATTCGGTTACGTTTAAAACACTCGCTACGCTCGTGTTTTAAATCGTCCTCGTAATTTATTTCTTTTCGCCCTTGTAGCATAAACTACTATTACTCATCAATTACTGTATGGACGTCGATTAATTGCATTATATTATATTTACCAATATAAATTTGTGGGCCCCTTCGCTGACCCACAACTAATTACTGAGCGAATGCTGGTTCAGGGATTGAATAGAAAGACAGGTTTCCTTGAAAAGCCAGTTGAGGTCTGCTAGTATTGCTGATGTTGCTTGTTAGAAGATCAGAACGGGTATGAGTTCCGCTCGGAACCACGCTTATATTTATACTGAGCGTTTGCTAAGGAATCCGCAGATATTTATAGTGTGCGAGAGAAAGAGAAGATGTGCGAGCGAGCAGCAGTCGGGTGTAGTGAAAGAGAAGATGTGCGAGCGAGATAGACTGCTTTTGAACCCACTAACAAAGCAACACCGTGCAGAGCTCACCTGAGCTAATTATTTATTATCAAAACATATTTTATTTACAATAACTGCAAATAACTAATTATCTATTATACCTATACCTATGTATTTTATATATTTGGATTAAGTAAAATACTCTGAAGCTGAAACTTTAATTAAATCACATACAGCTCTTAAAATAAGCTTAGAAAACTATTTACAAAATAACTATCTCCTTACTTAAAACAAACGTGACTGATCCTAGTATGTACATCAATAGGTAGCTATAGTCGCGAACAAAATTAGACAATAAGCCTGATATACTGCTAATAATTAAGTAAGTATTTACTAATGTAATGTAGCCAGCATTCTAGGCATACCGAGGGACAGCGATCTGGATCCAGTTTTTTATTTGTATTTACCAATATAAATTAGACAATAAACCTGATATACTGCTAATAATTAAGTAAGTATTTACTAATGTAATGTAGCCAGCATTCTAGGCATACCGAGGGACAGCGATCTGGATCCAGTTTTTTATTTGTATTTACCAATATAAATTAGACAATAAACCTGATATACTGCTAATAATTAAGTAAGTATTTACTAATGTAATGTAGCCAGCATTCTAGGCATACCGAGGGACAGCGATCTGGATCCAGTTTTTTATTTGTATTTACCAATATAAATTAGACAATAAACCTGATATACTGCTAATAATTAAGTAAGTATTTACTAATGTAATGTAGCCAGCATTCTAGGCATACCGAGGGACAGCGATCTGGATCCAGTTTTTTATTTATAGCTTTTCTTTTAAAATTGTAGGTATTAAAAATTTGGACTTGATTAATTTATTTCTAATATACAATTTTTACTAATTTAGGTCATCTTTAGGTTTTGAATGTTATTTAAGTTTTTAGTTAAGTTTCTTGTTTCCAGTTAATTAAAGTTTATATTTTAGTATTTTTTTATTTTAATAATTGTATCTGATATTCTAGTTTGTGGTTAAATAAAGTATTTACTAGGTTATATATTTTCGCTTACGAGCGGTTTCACAGCCGGATTGTGAAATATCCGCCTTTTTCTAATTAATCGAAACAGAACACTTAAATTCAAAATTCACTCAATTAGTTATTCAACAAAACCTTATTATCTATGTATTGTGCACACTGCATTTGCAAAGTTTCCATTAGTTTCTATAAATTAGAATTGCAAAAATTTTTCAATTTAATGTATTTGAAATTCTAGTTGAAACCGATGGAAACTTTGCGACAGCAAATAATTTATTGGCCCGAGGATGTGTCATACAAAACCGGTTGCCTAAAGAAAAATAAAAAAATAAATTATAGAATAAAAGTACAAGAATGTTGTGTATAATTAATGTCAAATCAATGGAATTGCCCTAATTTTGTATTTTACTGAAATTCGTACTACGTTTAACTTGTACTACTTGGTAAGAAACTTACAATGCCAAAAACCCGGTTTTCATGCAATAATTATTTCTTAATATTTTGTTACAAATCCGGACAAACGATCCTTAAATGGTATCTTATATACAGGATGGAAAAAATTTAAGGGCCCTGGAGGGGAACTACCTTAAATCCTTTAGTTAGCTCATTTTACTGAAAGGAAACATTCCTTTATTTTTTAAAAGAAACAAAACTCCATTCAAAGGTATTCTGAAATTCACTTGTCTCACCTGGGAATCGAACCAGCTAAAAATTAAAAAAATAAACCCTCGCTATTTTATTATACGAATCGGTAGGATTATTGTTCAGGATAAAATTTGTCTTATAAACATTTGCTCTTACACTCATCTGTTGTACGAGATACCCATGACATTAAATATTTGTTACAAGTTCTTTATTAAAAATACCTAGTACTGTTTATTTGTAACAAGTAAATGACACGTTATAATTTTCTTATCTCTCTTACATCCAAAGACATCGTATGAAGTAAAAGCTTGCTAATGTTATTTATCTTAAGTACCTTGTTGAAGACTTCAATAAGAAAATCGTTAAATGGTAATAATAAATCTATGCACAGCACAATTCCTTCTTGCACTAGGCGTACTGACGAAAAGTTTAAAACGAGAACGTATTTTTTTTTGCACCGCGGAGCAATCAATTTGAAGTTTTAACGATAACTTTCAACATTTTTAAAAATCGATTTAAGTATTCGTTCGAATTTTAAATTTCGTTTTGTTTTTCTTTCATTCCGTGCTGTCATTGTGTAATAATGGCGTATCATTATTACTTTACAACTGAACAGTACTAGGTATTGTTAATAAAGAACTTGTAATAAATATTCAATTTCATGGGTATCTTGTACAACAGATGAGTGTAAGACTAAATGTTTATTAGACAAATTGTATCCTGAACAATAATCCTACCGATTCGTATAATAAAATAGCGAGGGTTTATTTTTTTAATTTTTAGTTGGTTCAGTTCCCGGGTGAGACAAGCAAATTTTAGAAGATCTTTGAATGCAGTTTTGTTTCTTTGAAAAAATAAAGGAATGTTTCTTTTCAGTAAAATGAGCTAACTAAATGATTTAAGGTAGTTGTCCTCCAGGGCCCTTGAATTTTTTCCACCCTGTATATATATATTTTTTTTTTTCAGGCACCGGTGAGATTTCAAAGGCTGCGTTAGCCGCGTACTACCGGTCCGTGATAGGGCTCAGCGCTGCGAGGGTCGAGGAGGTCATCGATACTGCACATGACCGCATGACTAGTGTAAGTTTTACTTATTAACTGAATAAATAAATAAGTTACTTAGGTAGACCTACCATGAGATTGGGTCTCGATCATAGACGAATAATTCGTCCATGGTCTCGATACACGTTAGCGACTGTGTAAAATATTTTGTATTAGAAATTCTGGTTCCTCTTGTAAACCGCTAGGGGCGCTGTTCAATATCTCATATAAATATTCTACGCAGCAGTCTAACTTAACTGAATTTGGAAAAAACAATGGTAACTAAGCAATGGGACTCTCAATCTAGAGAAGCATGTTCGAATCCTGTTCGGTCGATCATAAACACCAGTGAGTTTTTTAGATTCTATTTGCATCATATTTCTTTACTTGCCACTTTACTTACTGACAGTGAAGGAAAACACTGTGCTTGCCCTAAAAAGCATGCCCGAAGTACAGCGATAAGGACCCCTATCACATATCTAATCGTGGATGAAGAGTGGATGTACGATTGTTCTACTATCAATCTACACTGGGAAACACCCCTAACACCCCTTCGTGGATGAAGGTTGAGATGATATGTGTAAGCTTCGAAAATCTGCCTTTCTTTAACTTACGGGTAACATGAAGATAATTAGGATTTTTAGAGTCAATAGTTATTTGTACTTTAAAGTGACTTTATTAAAAGTAAGTACTTTTAAAATACTTCTAGTTTCCAGTCATCCAGCTCATTATATCTGAGTTTTTTAAAAACAGAAAGCCTGAAACTTCAGAGCGCTCGTCTAAATGTTTTCCATCCGTTTATTAATTACTCTAATAATAGGTCTTTACACATGAATTACCGAAATTTTCCTACAGCTTCATGAGTAATTCAATTACTCCTGTAATTCAATAGTTATTTCCATTATTTGCTTTTTGTCTGAAAGTTGATTTCAAGGTTTTACATCTACATACTGATTTTTATTTTTTCAGTTTCATAACTAAAATTAAATGTTCAAAAATAGTATGTCCAAAATGCCATCCATTTCCATGGTAAGATTCGTAATAACTTTTTACAGCTGACACTTTTTAAAACTTAATGTTGCTGTTAGCTTAATACTGACTTACTCATACACAAAATAAGTTACATAATTTGGACTTGCCATTCCTAAAAAAATGCAAAATTATTAAAAACTGAAAATTGAGTTTCCTCCAATTTCTCTATAGAAAACGGAAATTTCATATGCAAATTATTATATGAAGAATCACACTGATTTAATCTTAAAATAAATCGTAAATCTCCAAATATTATAAAATATTGGGTTATTTTTACACTAAAGTAATAAACGAAGATTACTTTAGTTTCTTGGAAAAATCCAAAAAGCTTCTTTTATAAATACAACATCTTCATTAAAATTGCATTTTACAGAATGGCTATCTAATCCTGGACTACGGCACCTACGTCCACTGCTTCACCAACTGGCTGTTCGGCAAGAATCCCAACGGCCCTGGCCAATGGGTGCTCGTCCCCCCCAAGGACTCCCTACCACCTCCCCCATTCCCGGTCGACTACAGCGCCCTAAACACGGAGCCAGCGAAATTAGAACCTTATGCACCAGACAAGAAGACTAATCGACATTCTGTCATTGTTTAACGAAGTGCCTGGTATGGACTTGAACTAAAATGAGGCTATTCTGGATAGTAACGTTATATGAAATAGGATGCTTGTAGCAACAACGGCTAAGCTACAACGCCAGCAAAATGTCGGGACATATCTTTTTAAAAGGGATATACAACGTGTAACAGAAAGCAGTGGCGTGCACAGAACTTTTTTCCGGAAAAGCAATCAGAAGGTCAAGTACGACAATAAAAAAAATATGAAACAATTTAAATAACACTTTGAAAAAAAAAGTTTGTTTAAAAATGTTCACTCCAGGGTAGGCAGTGCCTACCCTGGCGTCATACAAACTTTTTTTTCAAAGTGTTATTTAAATTTTTTCATTTTTTTTTTGTCGTACTTGACCTTCTGATTGCTTTTCCGGAAAAAAGTTCTGTGCACACCACTGACAGAAAGGTGTAACCATATTTGAAGAGCTTATTCAGTCAATGGAGAACAACTTTTACTATGGAGCCAATCCTGAAATCTCAAAAAAAAATCTGTCCTTCCATACTTTTCGGCCGAGCGGCATTGCATTTTACTATGAAATTGTCGATTTTTTTTTTCGAGATACAGGGTTTGTTCAATAGTAAAAGCTGTTCTATACCATTGACTGAATAAGCTCTTCAAATATGGTTACACCTTTCTGTTACACGTTGTATATATGTATATAAATGAACTATAAAAATAATCGTTCTTTAAAATGTATACTTTGCACTATAATATTAATTCTTTCAGTTCAAATGAACTTTAGAAATAATGGTTTTCACTATAAGCTTTTTACAGAATACCAGTTTAGAAGAGAGCCGGTAGGTCAGCGGGCCAGTGGCGTGCACAGAACTTTTTTCCGGAAAAGCAATCAGAAGGTCAAGTACGACAATAAAAAAAATATGATAAAATTTAAATAAAACTTTGAAAAAAAAAAGTTTGTATGAAAATGTTCACTCTAGGGTAGGCAGTGCCTACCCTGGCGTCATACAAACTTTTTTTTTCAAAGTGTTATTAAAAATTTTTCATATTTTTTTTATTGTCGTACTTGACCTTCTGATTGCTTTTCCGGAAAAAAGTTCTGTGCACGCCACTGCGGCGGGCCTATTATGTATCTCTAGTTGCCTTCTGGACTGGGTGTCTATCATCAAAAACATAGATATACTATCGAATTCCGATTGTCTAAGGGAATGTTAGCACTTGAAGTGACGACACAGTTCGTAAATAGTTCAATACCCACTAAAAGCAATTTTGAAAGTTTAGTTTTTATCTATGTTTTTGACGATAGGCACCCTGTCCAGTTGGAAACCTAAGATACAGAATAGGGGGGCTGGTTAGAACAGGGATGGGGAAACTATGGCCCGCAGGCCATCTCCGGCCCGCGAAGCGTTGAAATCCGGCCCGCGACCATCAAACAAAGATCAAGTGAAATTTTCGTATTGTTATAAATTTCACAGCTAACTTGAAAATTTAATTTAATTGCAATTTGCAATTTCTTCCTCATTTCAATTTTGTAATATTGCACAGTAAATTAGTGTTTCAGAAAATACATACTAATATTTTTTATTTCAGTAAATAATATAGCCAAAAATTTAACTTGGCCCGCCATATGTTTCGTTGGTAAATATTGGCACGCGAAGAAAAAAGTTTTCCCATCCCTGGGTTAGAAGGATAGGTAGGTATGGCCACAGATTATATAATAGGTATGGCGATATGCGGAACGTAGTAGAGCGACCGCCATACAGAACCTTCGTGGCTATTTGTTATGCCAACTCAGAAAAAGTTATAGTGTGAAACATTCATTTTGTAGTTGAAAGTATTACTTTGAAGGGCGTGATGTACAAGGGAAATTTGTGAACATCGTCCAAATTCATACTTGAGCCTTGGTAAGTGATCAGCATCATGAACTAATAATGATTTTTGAAAAATTCATAAAATTAAATTTCGTCTCCACGTAGTGATTCACTCAAGACGGGAGTGAATTACTATGGGAATTAGAAATTTCATTATACGAATTTCACAAAAATTGTTCTCGTTTCATGATGCTGATCACTTACCAAGCCTCTAGTATGAATTTGGATCAAAAAATCACCTTGTATTTAACTGTATTATTTTTTATAGTGCTTTACACTTTTTTATAGTTATTTCCATCAATTTTTAAGCAAGTTTAAATAAGTCCCTTTTTAAAAAATATGTTGGAGGTTTTAATAACTGGAGTATTGCCTCATTAAAAATGTAATAAAAGTGTATGCGTAAAAATCCAAAGTTTATTTAACTGAATTGAAAGAAAGAAAAGAGCTTTATTTCAAAAACCACAGAAAACAAAACAAAACAGAAGAAAACAAATTACAAACGAAATAGCCATTTTCTGTGGTTATGAAAAAGGAGTCCAGCTTAACTTAATGCCACAGCCGAAGCCACAGCGCTGGTATTCTGCTGGATCCTTGTTCACATGTAGACAGATAATGTTATGACCTGTAAGTCCAAGTAAATAACAATTTACTTAAATATAGAGCGTAATATCTCAATGATAGTAATAATTAATATAAAACCGTAAGTAAGCTACGATAATTTAGACAAATCGTATCCTAGTCAATTTAAAATACTATTAATAATATTTATTAGTATGATTAATACTTGCGATTGTTGGCACTTGGTGAAACATCATCATAATTTTGATAAAAACACTTGTACTGTTTCACAATATCACTGTTTTATTAGTCCAACCGGTTTCTTTCACCATCTGCAATGTAAACAACAACTACGCATTCCTTTACTTATTTATTATTTTAACAGCTCCTTGATAGTGCCGTAAGGCGAAACCGGTTGGACTAATAAAACAGTGATATTGTGAAACAGTACAAGTGTTTTTATCAAAATGATATTTATTAGTATTTACTAGTAATTATAAGTATTTACAGCAAACCGCGTGTTGAGTGTTCCGTAGTTACAAATTAACAGAATAAAACCAATGAGTTTTTAACCCTTGAAAATTGTATGAGTAACAATTTAAATTGTGGCAACTTTTTCTTGGTTTTTTAAGATAATAATTTTTAACTTGAATTTTCTGTAGGAGGAGAGGGGGCAAATTACGATGGTATTTTATATTTTTGTTCATCAGCAGACACAATACATGCCTAAACATAAATGTTTGACCCCCTTGCCCTCTGTATTTGTTACAGAATATTAAGAAATAATTATAACGGCCAAAATACAACTTTTAGATAAGAGATGTACATTATATATTGTATAACATTGGTTCAGTAAATGATTAAACGTATTTTAAATGATATTATGTTAGCTTCAAAATAATGGAATTTTCAATAAGAATGATTTCAGAATTTATTAAATTAATTGTTCTTAAATCACTTATGGAAAATCCAAATATTTTGGATTTAATTATTGTATAATTATTTTTATTTATAATATAGTTTATTTTTTAAGGTGTTTCAGTTTATTTTTAAGGATGTTTTAAGTTTAGTTTAGATGTATTTTGTTTTAGTCCTTTTTATTTAAATTTTAATGTTATTTAAGTTAATTGTTGCAATAAAGATGTTATGAATTTTTATAAATACGTTTATATTACATACATTATTTATTATTTTTATAAATACGTTTTTAGTACATACATTATTTATTATTTTATAAATACGTTTATATTAAATACATTATTTTCATAATTATACATTGCTGTTATCTAAAAGTTGTATTTTGGCCGTTATAATTTTTCTTAACATTTTGTAACAAATACAGAGCATCGACACATAATATTAGTTTATGCTACAAGGGCGCAAAGGAATAAATTACGAGGACGATTTAAAACACGAGCGTAGCGAGTGTTTTAAACGTAACCGAGTAATTTATTACTCTTACGCCCGTGTATCATACTACGTTTTTCAATGCATAGTGTGAGGAAATAAAACAAATATAATTTTGTGAACTTTAAATTGTAATTGGCTCAAAAGGACTGTAACCAGAGCCGTTAAACAGTGGAAAAAAAAGTATAACATTTATGGTACACAAGAAAGGCTGCAGGTTAGCCAACCATTGACAAAAAAAAATAATAATAATAATAAAGCCCTAGGGCAAAATAATCGACTTTTTGTTCGGTTTTGATGCATAAAAAGTGGGCCTTTACGAGCACATGCATTGAAAAGATATTTAAAAACACATTGTACTGTACATTGCTCTGCCACTACACCAACTACATCAAAATTCAGATTTAGTTCTTTAACTCTTTTGTTTGGAAACAAAATGTACGTTTGTGACAAATGGACAGACCCCGAAGCGATTCCATAAGAAGGGTAAGCGGGAAGAGGGATCATAGTCAACAGAAGGTAAATTTGAAATAAGTAGAAAAAACTTGCTTAGGTTATTATTTTAGAACTCTGCTTAGTGGGCTTATTGTAATCATTTTTTTTTTCTCAAAAGCAAACTTTACTATCAGCCCATAGCCCCCCATATTCACAGTTAAAAGACCATTTTTTTTACTTTTTATACTAGTTATGACCTTTTTTTTAATTAGGTTTTTAAGCTTCTTGAGTTCGGTTTATTTTTAAAAGCGATATTCTGCGGACTGTGTTATTTTTTTCAAGTTTTTGTTTTCGCTCAACATTGTTATCGAGACATTTTAGGAGATTTATTCATTTTTAAAAAAAACTGACCATGATCTTTCTTCCCGCGTACCCTTCATAAGTGTTTATCTATGGTTTCTCCCTTACTATACCATCTGTAAATGGACTAGTATCTTTTGTTGAAATCATTTTACTGACTTAAGAGCGATTTTGCAGCTGGATTGTGAAAACCCCGCCTTTTTCTAATTAATCGCAACAGAACACTTATATTCCTACCTATGTATTGTGTATGCTGCCATAGCTAAGTTTCCATTGGTTGTTGTAAAACAGAATTAAAAAAAAAACTAATTTACAGAAACCAATTCAAAATTTGTGATGACAGTTTACACAAAATAAGGTTTGTTGTATGATTTTTTACGTTGCTCAGAGCTAGTGCCTGGAGTCATGTAAAATATTTTAATTAAGATCTTCCCTTGAAAATGGAATAAAATCCGAAACCGGTTGGGAGTTAACACAAATAAAGTGAAACTACAAGTACAAGTGTTTTAATCCAAGAAAATAAGGTTTTGTTGAGGGACAATTGAATAAATTTTGAATATAATTTTTCTGTTTCGATAAATTAGAAAAAGGCGGGTTTTTCACAATCCGGCTGCTAAGCCGCTGTGAACAACTTTCCAAAATAAACAAACCCCGGGCTAATGGAATAAAAGTTAGTATGGAGGGCATGTTTTACTGGGAGACTTTTCATACTGGAGACTCGATTAATGATCAGGAACAATGCTTAATGAACCTTCAGTTGAAATTCGAAAAAAAAAAATGTTTTGGCTTCGTACTGCCTCTACTAGGAATTGTATTAGAACTAGTCCAGTTGGGAATAAACATTTTTTATGATTTCGTAAAAAGGCATCATTGCACATTGCACGAGTCTCCCGTATGGATTTGGGTGGTTAATTAAATTTCGCCTTATATGTATATAGAGGTCAGTGATTATTATATATAAGATACCTGTCCATTTACATTACATCCTATTGTAATCGTAGTGAGGTGAGAACCACTAAAAATGTTAGTGACAACCACAGATTAATATCTATCAGTATATATATCAGTATATTATGAGTATGTGTATGTGTACCGTACAAAACCTATAAGTACGGCACACATACCCATATTTCTCACGCACACTATAATAGTACACATGCAAAAAGACGGCGGTGCATCAAGCTGTAGTCATGGATAACACCAACACATCACATCACGTCTATATTGGTGTCGATTCGGTGTAACACGATTTAACTTATTTGCAGGACTAAACTTAATTTAAGCGTTCTGTCTTTATCTTTCGGTATCGAAAAGACAAAGACATGACGCTCAAAATAAGGTTAGTTCTGTCAAATAAGTTGAGTTGTGTGGCGCCGAATCGACACCAATGACATTGATATTAGATGTCGCATGAGGCCTAATTTGGCCTCATGCCTTCGTGCCACGCCCCCTTGTCATATCTCCTGATATCTGTGGTGACAACGTAAAGAAACATTACTTCAATATTTATATACAAGGTGGCGCAAAAGTAATGTAATAATTTGAATTGGCTGCCATTTTTGCAGATAGCGCCAAATGTCACTGTGCTTTAACAATAATTAAACTGTAGATATATACTAATAATAAGTTGCCAACAAGCCATGCAGCCATACACATCTCAAGAACGTGGAATTATTGTTACTGCTTATTTGACAAATTTTGATCTCTCGTTTTGGAGATTTGAACTGGCCGTCCAGATCGCCAGATCTAACAGCACCAGACTTCCACATTTTTAGAGGCTTTTTAATATCTCGCTTTTACCACAACAAACCACGAACCTTGCAAGTCTTGAAATAACGTTGAAGAAGAAATCACCAGTTTGGTGCCAGATAGCCAGATGTTTTGCGAGCAACAATTCAAAATGCCGTAAAACGAGCGCAATTATGCATCAACTCGGGAGGTGACTATTTAAGCGATATAATTTTTTTGAATTAATTTCATCAATTCTACACTTTCAAATTAACTTTTTATGAAAACAGAGCTCTTATTTTTTCATTTATAATAAAATGGCAGCCAATTCAAATTTTGACATTACTTTTGCGCCACCCATTATAAGTTGATGAATACATATATTATAATTGAGAAGCATATCATTATAGAACAACGAAACATTGGAAAATCTGTTTATCTTAAGTCTAGACTATCGTCAACCAAATTAGAGAACAAAGAACTTATCCTTACTCGAAACTCGAGGCTGTTGTAGCTTTCTAAGTATAATTAGATCATAGTTTGTATTCCCTTTTAGGTAGGTACTATTCGACCAGCTGAGTCTAGAATTAACTGCATAGATGCATGAGGGAATTTAATGAGCAGTATCTAAGATAAGTAAGTTGTAGGTCAATTTTAAAATTTACGTGCATTTGAACCAAAAACGCTTTAATGTGGTAACCTTGTGCAATTTGACCAAAAACCTGTTTAACCGTAGTCTACCGTATTTAGTAATATTCTAGGTTCAATTGCAATGGACACTGGATATACAGTACAGTATAATACAGTAATAATGCGTATACAAATCTTCGCCACTGTTCGGCAAAGTTCGTATTTCCTTACACTTTCTATACAATCAATAAGGGCACGTGATTTGTATGCGCATTATTACTTAGGGAGTACTGTAATTCAGTTACTGATAACAGATCGCGCGTGAATTCGTGTCCTTTCTGAGGAAAGCGATAGTGCTGTGACCTAATTAATCGTGACAATGTCGATAATTACTTTAGTGCTACGACTCTATGTTTTATAGATTGTCTACGCTAGCACATTCATAATTATGATGCAGTAATATGTGTTATCGAAGAACATCATTCAAAGCCAGCGCTGTCTTCAGCTAGATGTAATAAAGTGGTTATTCGGAAAAGGGACAGATAAGACGCAAACTAGTATCTTTCTTACAGTTTCGACCCCTCGCCACTTTATTGCATCAAACTGCAAAGTGCCATTGTAATTGAGCCCTTAGTTAAGAGAGTCATTAATGTCAATTCGGTGTAACACGTTTTAACTTATTTGACAGGACTAACCTTATTTTAAGCGTCCTGTCTTTATCTTTTCGTTAGAGAAAAAAAAAAGACAGAACGCTTAAATTAAGTTAAGTCCTGTCAAATAAGTTAAAACGTGTTACAGCGAATCGACACCATTGTACATAGTAAAGTAAGTGCACGACACGTTAAGCAAAGAACTGCCTTAGAAGTATTTCACGGCACAGCCTTATTTTGTACTTTAGAGTGTAAAATGTGCTCTTTTTCGGTGGTATTTTAAAAGGAACAAAACTGTTACCACAGAGTGGCGTTCAAAAATTCACGCTATTGTAAGGTTCTAACACGGACAGGTTATAAATTTTTCACGCGTGTAAGGCTACGTTCCCACGGCCGTCCAGTTCTGCAGGAGCGGCATTTTACTTGTTCCCGCAAAACTGGCTGGTGTGTTCACACGCAGTAGTTTCCATCCCGTTTACCACGGGATAGACGCGCAGACGTTAAGGATGTGATGGACGTGAGATCTCTCCACTCCGCCCCGTGGTACCTCGTCCAGCTAAAAACCCGTATGCGGGACGGTCGTGTGAATATTGTAAAAGAAATATGTGTCGCTAAACTGGATCCTATGTTTTCCTGAACAGCGGAATCCAGTTTGCAGTCGCGAAACCGAACAGCAATAATTGGCCGGATCGGTATTTTGCAGGATCCCGAAACGGGATGCTGGTATTGAAACTTGTCCATAAACGGGGCCCTGCGAAAAACAGTTCCTGTAAAGAACAGGATGTTGCCATGGGAACGACATTAGAACCAGTGTCATGGGCGTAGCCAGGTTTTAGCTTCGGGGGGGGGGGGGGGGTTCAAGAAAATAAAAGGACAAAAAGTGCACGAAATAAAATTTATATTCATTATGTTTGTGAAAAATTGTTTGCAAACGCAAAACGCTTCTAGCACCTACTAGCAGAAGTGGCACTTGACCCGAAAACGTCAAAGCAGGGGTAAGGTTGTAATATTTTAAACTTTTCAGGGGGGGGTTGAACCCTCAAAACCCCCACCTCTGGCTACACCCATGACCGTTGTACTCTGTACTCTGAGTATCTGAACGCAGCTCTACAGGCTTACCATGAATTTAGGCCTCGATACTCGCTAGCGACTGCTTAATTAAAACATTTATATGAGAAATTGCACAGCGCCTCTAGCGGTTTACGAGATGAACCACAATTTCTAATACAACATAATCTACGCAGTCGCTACCGCGTATCGAAACCCAAACTCATGGTAGACCTCCTGGTAAGTTTTGTCGAGTGTGCGTACGATATAGTCTAAGATCTCTTGATTATAAAATAAATTGATGATTTGTTTTTAAGAATTTTGTTTCATTTCCTCCAAATTCGCATCGTCTTCTTGCCTTTTTAGAATCACAGCCTATTTTAAAAGTTTGTAAAGCATACATACGTCATATGTCGTTGATGTACACAATTTAAGGATTCAGATAATGTAGACGGAGCCTGCTTTGTTTGGGTTAGTACCCACGTAACCAGTGGCGTATTTACCTTAGGGCCAAAAGGGCCATGGCCCGGGGCGGCAGGCTGCGAGGGGCGGCACAAGCAAATAAGAATTAGCTATTCTTAATACCTGTAGAAGCTGACTTGACAAAATCCGTTAATTATGACAATGTCATTGAAGAATTTTGTAACTAATTTGGCCATCAGAAAAATGTAAATATTGAATAAATGGTGTTTGCATGGCCTTTTTAGTGTTTTCATTCATTATCACCATTCTTAGCCCACATCAACACACTTTTGGATTTCATTTCATTTTGCCCGCGGCTTCGCCCACGTTGGTTTAGTTTTAAATCTTTTTCCTTTGTTTTGAATTCCTTTCTCCTCTATTTTCGTCTGTAGGGGATGATTTTCCAAACAAAGCGCTAAATTTTTTACTGCCTCAGGGGTTGATTTTTCAAAAAGACTGAAACACGTCGTTTCTTATTTCTAACCAATTTTTATAGTTTTTCAACTACAAAACAAACTTATTTTCCATACAAACTTTCATCCCCTATTTTACCCCCTTAAAGGTGAAATTTCGAAAAATCCTTTCTTATTCCTTGTCTACATTACAAAGGGAAGTTATGTGCAAAATTTCAGCTTTGTAGGTCTAAGAGTTTGGGCTGTGCGTTGATGAGTCAGTGAATGAGTGAGTGAGTCAGTCAGGACTTCTCTTTTTATATATATGATAATGAATTATTTTTGCTTTTTCTCGTTACTTTATGTGGCGGCAAACCTTACAGGCCTAGGGCACTAAATCTTAAAATACGTAACTGCATGTAACTACTTACTATTAGGTTTGCAAGTCATGTTCGAGTTACATCGCGGATAGGTTACATAACGAACATTTTGACACCGAGTAATACAGGGTAGGTGGTAGAGCTGATGCCGGGCTCGACTGTGGAGGTACCACCATCTTACTTGGAGATCCCCTCGAAGTAATTCGGGGGAGAGTAAGAGGACAGCTCACAGGCAAAAAACCAGGAGGCCCACCATGCCTGGGACCGATGGATGGCGGTATATCCATCCCTAATAGCCGGGCCTTATACGGAACAGACTGGTGACGGGCAGCGGCGTCACTGGCGCGAGGGTTCCGAAACCACGCTCACCAACCCGCCTGCCCAGCATGTGTAAGTATGGGCAATTCTTCCAGGATGACCGCCGGGAGTGGCAAAGTCCTGGAAAGGCTTATGTCCAGCAGTGGACGAACTAGGCTGATGGATGGATGGATGGAATACAGGGTCTGTCAAAGAGGGATGTTATGTTTGATTTGTAAAATGGATCCAAGCCACAATGTGGACTGCGATCTACTGTTTCACAATGAAATTGTTTTAGCGATAATGCGAACTAAGAGGGTTAATTAGCACCACCCCCTCACACGAATAGCTGAAATATTTTCGAAGTATGACGTGACGTCATTGAAGGTTTCTTGTATGTTTCGTCGCAGATTAGTTTTCCTCTTAAATGCTTTTCAACTTAAGGCGCCTCTTCCCAGCAACATCTGAAAATGACTCTATTGATAAGGTTATTTCTTTTAAGAGCGGTATCACAGCCGGATTGTGAAAAACCCGCCTTTTTCTAATTAATCGTAACAGAACACTTAAATTTAAAATTCACTTGAAAGTTATTCAACAAAATCATATTACCTATGTATTTTGTATGCTGCCATCGCAGTTTCCAGTAGTTTCTGTAAATAAGAATTACAAAAATTTTATTAAAAGGAATTTGAAATTATAATTTACAGAAACCAATGGAAACTTTGCGATAGCAACATACACAATACATAGGTAATAAAGTTTTGTTGAATAACTATTGAGTGAATTTTGAATTTAAGTGTTCTGTTTCGATTAATTAGGAAAAGGCGGATTTTTCACAGTCCGGCTGCGAATCCGCTCTTAAGCTATTAAAAGGTATGTTTAAAAATTGAGAAAAATATACATATTGTTAGATAAACTATAATGAACAACTTTATTTAGGGAAATCATTCTCGCATAAGAAACAGCATGAAAATATTGTTCAATGTCAAGCTGTTTTTAAACTAAAATTAAGTAAAATTGGTTATTTCTTTGAAACCACTAATGGTAAATGTATTGTTCTTGCACTAAAATACAAGGAAAATATTGCTTAGAAAAATTATTTGTGGAATTTTTTTTCCGTCCATCGCGTCCATGTAAAAAGTATTATTTTCTCCTATTTTGCGCTATCCGGAGACCCAGCGACGTCTTAATGCAGTGCGCGCTGATATTAACGTTATTTCAATATAGTTTCTGTCGATATTTGTACCGACACGTCGACTCAAGGTCGTTGGCGGCTACCTACTCCTTAATCTGCAGTGCTTAATTCGCAGTTAGACCGGAACCGAAACTTCGATATATGACGCCAACCACACAACCGCGTTCTGCGTTCCACGGTCTCTGTATTTTTTGGTGTTTGTTATTTGTTGGTTTAGGGATACTGATATTGTCTTCATTTAATGGGTAACAAATAAGCTTATTTAATTGTCAAATAGTCTAGATGTGATTAGATGTGTTCTGTCAAACTTATAATTGAAAATTTTACTTATTCTTTTATTATTATTATAGGTATACTTATGACCATAGATATCCATGCTTATGACATATATAATAAGATAATAGGCATCCACTGAAAATCAGCGTCATGGCACTAGCCATGCTTATGACACTTGCTGAGTGGAGACCTATAGTGGAGTCTCTAGTTGTTATTTTTAAGTAAAAATGTTGAAATACCAAATAAAGCTAATCTATTCTATTCTATTCTATAATCTATGTGACGACGCGCAACGGCTAGAATCTTTACACACACAGACCGCTGCGGTCAAGAAGAACGCGCGTTCTGATTGTTTGGAACGCAAAACGCGCTGTGTGGTCGGCCCCCAAATATTTCAGTTGTTTTATAGCAAGGCTGTGCTCACGATTTACTTAGGGTTCCGTCGAAAACCCCTAAGTATGAAAAGGAGAAGCTGTAATAATAGAGTTGATTATGTTATGTGTGTAAATAGGTCAATCCATTACGGACCCTGGAGACCGGTATGACATGACGTGTTATGTAGTGCAAATTGCTGCAATAGCATGTAGGTATCTATCAACTTACCTACTTACTAACTATATGAAAGTATGGACATAACATAAATTCTTACATGATCATGTAAGATTGTAGAGAGAACTAGTAGAAGAAAGCAGTTTTATTATAAATATTTTTAGAATGTGCTAAAAGATGGAAAACGGGCGAACCATTAGCTAAACGGACAAAGGAACAAAATACCTATGAAATTTACCTACCTATGAAATTGCCGAAATTTTCTTACAGATTCATGAGTTCTTATTTCCTGTAATTCAATAGCTATTTCAGTTATTTGTTATTTGTTTGAAAGTTGATTTCAAGGTTTTACATCTACGTATTAAATTTTGTTTTTATTTTCAGTATGATTATAAAAATTGAATCTTCAAAAACAGTTCGTCCTAAATGCCATCCATTTCCATGATAAGACTTTTTACAGCTGACACTTTTCAAAAATTAAATTAATATTGTCTTATTCATACACAAAAGAAATAACATAATTTGGATTTGTCATTCCCAAAAAAAATACAAAAATGTTAGTACTGAAAATTGAGTTTCCTTCAAATTCTCTATAGAAAACGGCAATTTCATATGTAAAGACCTTATATCTATTCGCCAGTTTTGGAAAAATACAGTAATATGGAATTTAAAATTTTACTCGTCACTGCTTATGATGAATAAGAAAAGACTTGATTGTACCACTCATGAACCTATACCCTAACCGGACTGAGTACTTGTTTCAAAAAACGTGAAGAACGAGAAGTCATACTAGATAATTTCATCTCTGTCTAAGTAGGGTAACCATATTTAAAAATAATTGATTGAGACCACGTAGGTAGTAAAAACCGTATTCAAAACATTTATTTTATTGGTTTAAAGTCTTCTGCTTTAAAATAGCGGCTGCAGACTACTGGATTTTTGCACTTTACTTCGTTTCCTAAAACTTCTAACCATTTTCTTCGGATATTTTCAGTTTTTGGAAGACTGTAATGTAAAACCCAATATCATGGTTACTCTAGCGGTATCAATGTAAACATGTATCATTTCTCCGAGAAAACGTTGTAATTATGCCTTACCTATGAAACGATATCCCACAATTCCCAAAAATTTGGCTTCTGCAGCCCTTCACGCTGCATGCTTTAACCATTTTTGCAAAAAATTATTAATTTTACAATTTTGTTTTCAAATGTCACGGCCGCCGTGGCGCCATTTTTAGATAAAAGGGTTACCAGTTTGCAAGCATAAGAATAATCCCAACTTTATTAAGGAATGATTGATCTTACATTTACGGATAAAACTAAATGTAAAACATAAATAAACCTAACAAAAAAATAGTGACGGACTTCAAATGTAACTGCAGCCATTCGCTAAAAAGCTTAAAATAATTATAAAATGACAGATGGTACCGAAATAACACTTTTTCCGCCTTCTTTCTTCCTAAAAAATATGTTCTTTAGAAGTCGGCGCTCTTATATTGGTTTCTGTGTTGCTATAACCAAGGGAACGCGGTCACTTTTAAAGAACATATTTTTCAGGAACAAAGAAGTCGGAAAAAGTGTTATTTCAGTACCATCGGTCATTTTATAATTATTTTCAACTTTTTTGCGAATGGCTGCAGTTACATTTAAAGTCGGTTACTATTTTTTGTTAAAAGTTTATTATTTTACATTTTTAGTGTTGACGGGTCAAATTGTGTAATGTGGATAGTTCTTGTAAACGCGCTGTTGATATAAAACGAAGGACAAGTAATAATTGGTTATATTTAATAAATACCCTGTAATCAGCACCCTAATACAAACTGATTGCCGTAATCTCAAGTTATGTGCTGTCACCCGTTGAGGAGTTCTATGGTAATGAGGCCAAGATCAAAGTTCAGGTGGAGAAATTACAATTTACAAGTAGTACTCGGCAATCACTATCCTAATACAAAGCGATTGCCTTAATCTTGAGTGGTATGCTGTCGTCCGTTAAGGAGTTCTATGGTGGTGAAGCCAGGATGGAAGGTCAGGTGGGTATTCTGATAATTTCCAAGAAATGCCCGACAATCAGCACCCTACCAAAGTGATTGCCGCAATCTCGAGGTAAGTGCTCTCATTCGTTAAAGAGTTCTATGGTAATGACTTAATAAGACCAGGATCGAAGGTCAGGTGGAAGATTGACAATTTCCAAGTAATACTCTGCGATCAACATCGTAGTACAAAGCGATTTCCTTAATATCAAGTGGTACGCTGTTACTTTCTGAGGCGTTCCACTGCCTATCTCTGAAAACTTTCATCAGATCATGGTCAATCTTAAAATGGGACCTACCTCAAAGGAAATTTTTCCAAACAATAAAAGAATCATTCAATTCAGTTCAGAATTGACGGAGATAAGGTATAACATACCCAAAAAAAATACAGTTGAATTGAGATCCTCCTCTTTTTTTCAAGTCGGTTAAAAAAAAAGTATTTACTAAAAGCTAAATACTATAAAGTCGTTGAAAAACTAAATCGTGAAAAACTCAAGCCTACCATCGCAATTTGTTTTTTTTGTGATGGCAACTGTGCGAGTAGGACACAGGCATCGACTGTGTGTTGTCCCGCTCGGCACGTTTTCTCTAGTTGGTTGTGTCATAATAAAATAACTTTTAACTGTATGAAATAGAGTCTATTTTTCTACGCGTAACATCCTTCAGTGCTCAATCCAGTTTACGTATACATCCATGGTACCACTAAGGTACGAATACGTATACATAACGTAGTTACATAATGTTTAAACTTTTTTTTCTCATTTATTTTCGCAAAATATGTTTTCACCTCACCAGCTCGAAAAGCGCGCCTTTGTTGCTTAAAAATCGATTTTGCTCACTGGTTTTAAACAGTGAAGAAAAGTGTTTCAAATTAAGAACACTGCGAATTGTTCAAAAACTCCATATCCTTTGCCCAAGAGAAAGAGAGACAGCAAACATCAGTATGGCGGCTATCTCTTTCACTCTATATGTAATCCATACACAAAGGGAGGCTATACACAGCCCCATAGCTTGTCGGATACCATAGACAAGGTAAACTTCTGGAAATCCTGTGTATGGTATCCCAATATGCATAGAATCCGGAAACGGATAGATAGAGTAAAACTCCCGCGTGATGCTTATATTTTGCGTTTTCGATCGGTTTATCAAAGATTTTCCGATTTTTCGCGGCTTTTGGGGTTCAATTAACACTCCTTACATTTTATTTTATGTGCAATATTTTTATATGCCATATAAAAATATTGCATATAATATATGGTGTATTGCTTAAAGAAAAAAAAACATTGAATTCTTATAAGTTCGTTCAAAAAGATGGTGTCTTTACATCTGTGTTTTCTCGCTAGTGAGGTGAAAAGTTGTATGTGTCAAACGATAGCAAATTTATTCTGTTTCTTGTGCCTTTGAATCCCTCACCACGCTCAGGATTGTAACTTAGAATCACTCGCTAGTAGATTGCTCGGGATTCAAACTCGGCACTCGCAACAAAAAAAATTTTGCTCTCTTGTTGCACAAATAACTATTCCTGTAATCGTTATGCAATAACCTCCTACCGTGATTTCTTTCATGTTTCGATCTTCTAGTTTCGGACATTAAGACGGGACCACCGATGGAATAATAATCTACATACACATTTTTGTGGCTTTTCCAAGATTTTTCAAAATTAAATTTTTATTTAAAATCAATTTATATAATAAAATTCTGCACCCCTCATCCGGTGTTCTTGAGGTCTCGTGCCGTGGGGAAGCCAAGCAGACGTGGGCATTGGCTTGCCCGGGTGAGGATCTCCCTGAAAACCCTTGTGTTCAGAGGCAATGGGACGAGCCGTGTTGTAAAATTCAACAAAAACATCTTTTAGAGACCAGCAATAGTGCTGAGGATCAGGCTCGTCTCCGTGCCTCTTTTGAACACGAGTCGGGTTTCTGGCTGCGGGCTCTACCTTCCAGCAGTATAGGAACGCTGCTGGATGATATTTCATTCCGCGTTGCTGTTGGTCTGCGACTTGGACTACAGCTTAACGAGCCACATCGTTGCTCTTGCGGTGCTGACGTTGGCCGTTTGGGGCTCCACGGGCTCTCTTGCCGACGAAGCGCTGGCCGCCATTCCCGGCATGCGGCTCTCAACGATGTTATCCGTCGGGCCCTTACGTCAGCGAGCGTGCCATCGGCCTTAGAACCACCAGGATTGGCACGCGATGACGGAAAGCGGCCCGACGGAATGACATTAGTACCTTGGAAGCATGGAAGGCCGCTGGTGTGGGACGCAACATGTGTCGATACACTAGCGCCCTCCCATGTCAAACAAAGCAGTAGAGCCGCTGGCTCGGTGGCGGCTGCCGCTGAAGACCTCAAGCGGCGCAGGTATGCTGTTCTCGGAAACAATTACCTATTTGCGCCGTTTGGGGTCGAAACGTTGGGTTCGTGGGGTCCCGAGGCGAGTAGTCTTTTTAAAAAAAATTCTGCGCGCCTGGTCAGCGTCACGGGTGACCCACGGGCTGGCACATTCCTCGGGCAGCGATTAAGCTTAGCGATCCAGCGTGGGAATGTCGCCAGCATACTGGGCACCTTGCCGCAGAGCAGCGATTTGGACGAAGTTTTTTATTTATAATATAGTTTATTTTTTAAGGTGTTTATTTTTAAGGATATTTTTAGTTTAGTTTAGATATATCTATTTTATCTTTAATGTTATTTAAGTTAATTGTTGTAGCTAATAATAAATAATTTTAGTCCTTTTTATTTTTATTTTAATGTTATTTAAGTTAATTGTTTCAAAAAATCAAATAACAATCAGCTCTTTTATTTTCTCCATTATAGTGACAACATTTAGAGTAATTTCGAACTTTTTAGTACATTACTATGTAGGCAAATTAATGCTATTTTTGTGTGACATACGGTATATGGGACATACATAGTTTCACCTCAATGGTTCCCTTTCACCATTTAGGTACGCAACCCTAAAAATACGATCACATTAAAGTTTACGATGATACGAGTGTACCTAACATTGTATAATCAGGTAGGGATCTAGGGGGCAAGTACGTACTCAGGATATTTTGTTACACGTAAAAGTTAGTCGGAAATAAAAAGCATAATTACATAATTTATTTCCTTAAAAGTGTTAGTTTTACATTTACTTAAAACCTAGTGTTCAATACAAGAAAAAAAAACTAACTTAGCACATAAATAATATATACATTTAATTTAATCCCATACTAGAATTTCTCCGTTCTATGGGATCTTATATTTAGTTTTCGTCAGATCAATTGTTACAGACAGAAAGGCATTTTTGACGCTGGATTTTCTCGTTTGTATGTTGTATCTATAACATTTTCGAGGGGGGTCTGGACGCCCTGACCCCCTGGACCCACCCTGCGTACGTCCTTGCTAAGGGGGACGAAGCATGTAGCCCCAAACCATAGATATCATAATACTATTGTTCCAATATCAGGGCCCCGAACGATCCTGTTTATCGACACAAACAGCGGGTCTACCGTGTAATTCTCATTTTCATCAACATCAACTTGAGATTGAAATTTGACGTGCGTGCGACGACGTCCACCTAACATGCCATCTCTTTTGCACGCGTTGAATTTCGCATGCATTTGCTTGAAGTTGATACAAATGAGAATTACGCGGTAGAGCTCCAGATTAGACTTGATCAGAATAACAAAAACATCTATTTTCATATCGATACAATGAAAATAATTGTTTTGTTAAATTTTCAGAAACATTTTTCGATTTGGTCAACTTTTGATTGCCGCCACTCGTGTGTGATCTAAAGCAATGACGCGAAATAAACAACAAATAATATTAGGTCTTTACATATGAAATTGCCGTTTTCAGTAGAAAATTTGAAGGAAACTCAGTACTACAATTTTTTCATTTTTTTTAGGAATGACAAATCCAAATTATTTAATTTCTTATGTGTATGAATGAGACAACATTAAGCTAACAACAACATTAATTTCATTTATGAAAAGTGTCAACTGTAAAAAAATATTACGAATCTTATCATGCAAATGGATGGCATTTAGGAGGAACTGTTTTTAAAGATTGAATTTTTATAGTCAAACTGAAAATTAAAACAAAATTTAATACGTAGATGTAAAACCTTGAAATCAACTTTCAACCAAAAAACAAAAAATTTAAATAGCTACTGAATTACAGGAATATGGATGATGCCAGGGTTGTCAATAAAATCGAAAACTTGTATGCGTAAGATTGATATTCAAAAATAGTGCCTACTTTATTCATCATTTTGCATAAAAAGAACCGACAAGCAGGCTGTCAACCTTCATGAAGGAGGACTTCTCCCGTTTTCACGATAGAGTACCTACCATCTACACCACCGGACCAGCACAGTGACGTTGTGCCAAAGTGACACTTTAGTTTTTAAGTAGAAAAATGTATTAAGCTAATTATTTTTATGGGGCTTGTTGCCTGAAATAAAGCAATTTATTATCATTATTATTATAAAGTTCAATTAAAACATTTTAACATGTGAAACAATTTAGAAGTTATCCATTTGCTTTCTGCCAAAATACAGAGGTATGACGTCACTTCTAAGTTTTTTCATACAAAGAATTGTCGACGCGCCGCCTGGTCGATGCCTCTGGTGACCCAAGAGCTGGCGCTTACCTCGGTCAGAGGATTAGCTTAGCGATCCAGCGAGGTGACGCTGCCAGCGTCTTGGGTACCCTCCCCAACGGCGACGATTTAAAAAACATTTTTTATTTAATATAGGATATATTATATGGTTTACTTTGAAAAATTTTAGGATGTACATATTTATTGATAGGTAATTTGAATTTAGAATAATTTTAGTATTGTATTGAAGTTATGTTATATTTAGTTAAGGCGATATGCGAAAAAAATACGGGTGTTTCTTTTCAGTGTATTTCATGAAATACTCGGAAAATTGTAATAAATTTCTGATTTATGCATTCTGACTATATAATCTAGGGTTTTGAAATTGAAAAACATGTTTGGATAAAGTTTCCTCGATAGAAATAATTGCTGAAATGAGGTCTTCAAACACACTTTTTCTCCTCGTTTGACGAATAGGAACCATATACAGAACTCAAACATATTTTATTAGTTGTGTTTCAACAATATCTAGAGATTTGATATTTGAAATTTTGCTAGCTATTTTAGTTTTTTTAATAAAAATATAAAACCAACTTTTTTCCCTTTGCTCTGAATCCGCCCCTCTCGCACTGCGCGATGTTTCGCTTGGAGTGACAGTGACAAAAATAAAATTCGCATAGCCTCTTAACTAATAAAGTTTATGTACCAATTTTACATAATGTTAAAAATCGTTTTTGACCTTTCATAAAGGGTTGTTGATTTGACTAATAGTCATCATCCTTATTATGAACTCACGAATCTTCAAGAAAATTTCAGCAATTTCATAGGTAAAGACCTATTATTAACGATAACATCTGTTACGGTTTATTTCCCGGCTCTTATTCGCGATGCTGGGCTTAAATTGCTTCTGTAATGTGAATCTCGTTCAAACAAACAGCGGAATACGATGAGTTTCTGTAAAAATGTTATACCTAATAATAATGATAAATATAGAATTGGGCACCGCACAATATGCTTTCTTAGATGATGGAAATTCAAACTTAAAACGCATGCAGTTGTGTTAAACGTCAGTAGGTTGGCGCAAAGTGCATAACTTAACTTTGTTTTTCTTGTTTAGAAATTTAAAATTGAAAAGCATTTTGATCTGTGCCATTTGACGCCAATAGTTCAGTATTATGTCAGTAGTTCAGTCATGATCTTTTCAAAACCAACTTTAAATGCTGTTTTAATTTTGTATGGACTTTGGACCAGATCATGACTAATTGTGCATTAAATTATTGCTTTATAAACCTCACTAATACTGAACTATTGGTGTTAACTGCCACATCTAAAATGTTTTTCAATTTTTAACTTCTGAACAAGAAATACAAAGTTAAGTGTTGTGCATTTTGTGCTAGACCATTTTTGTATTTGTATCATGATATTACCAGACAGACCAGCGGGCCTATTATGTATATGTAGTTGCCAACTGGACTGGGTGCCTATCATCAAAAACATAGATATATTATCGAATTCCGATTGTCTAAGGATATGTTCGCACTTAAGGTGACGACACAGTTCGTAAATTGTTCAATACCCACTAAAAGCAATTTTGAAAGTTCAGTTTTTATCTATGTTTTTGATGATAGGCACCCAGTTCAGTTGGCAACCAAAGATACATAATAGAGGGGCAGACCTCCCCTAATTTTATTAATACTTACCCTCCGCAAGAATCAAAAAGGAAGAAGTTTGTTTAAACCCCGTCTTTGATTGATGACCATGTCAAATGGTGGCCCGGCCGAACCCCGGAAATTTTACTATGCCCCGGATGAAGCAACACGGCACAAGCTATTCGTCACAGCTCCACTGGCCCGGGAATTTCCCTAAACAGTTCATCAATCATCTCTTTCTGCGGACAAATTGTTGGTACTAGGGTTCCGTTCTTCATAAAAAAGAAGTACTTTTATAACACGTTTTTGTACGTCAAGACCATTTTTAAACACAGCTGATCAAGTTAAAATTTATTCAAAATACTATATACAAAGTGAATTTGTAAACATCGTCCAAATTCATACTAGAGCCTTGGTAAGTGATCAGCATCATGAACTAATAACGATTTTTGTAAAATTCATGAAATTAAATTTCGACCCACCATAGTGATTCATTCAGGACCGGAAGTGAATTGCTATTGGAAGTCAAAATTTCATTATACGAATTTCACAATAATTGTTATCGATTCATGATGCTGATAACTTACCAAGCCTCTAGTATGAATTTGGACGATGATCAAAAAGTCACCTTGTATATTATCTACACTAGAGCCCCCATTCAGACTATAGTCGAGTCCAGAATTAGGCGAACTAACTTGACAGTTCATTGTACACTAATGTTGCCACAGTTTGGCTAGTGCTGTTAATATCGATGTTTAAAAAGTCTAGTTCATCATTATTATTGTGTTTGGAATCAAACTAATAATTTTACTAATCAAAATAATAATAATAAAAATTGATTAAATTAATTAAAATCGAACACATAACGGATTTGGAATTATCATCGACGATATAATAGCGTTTGTCTCTATCGCACTGTCATATTTGCCAGAAAGAAAGGGATGAATGCTATATGTATGGTACATGAAATGTACTAGCATAAAAGCTATGTGTATGAAATGTAATGTATTATAGTAGCCCGACAGATACCACCTAAAAGGATCACAATGGCCTGTTGTAATAACATCATTATTTTTGTATTTTATTCCTAATTTGAGGAGAAAGTATCGTAAATATCCGCTTTAAACCATACATCCTTCAGATCATATTATATCATATAAATTGCTGTAGTTCGTCCCTATTTGGCAAGTATGTATGACTGTGAAAGTTTCGACGAAAATTACTTGATAAAACATAAATAGAATCAGATTTATAAAAGGCACAAGGTTATATCGACATATTTGTGTCGACATAAACCTATCACTATTTATTTTTTCCTATGTCTGGCAACATTTTCGGCTGTCAAGTTAGTTCGCCTAATTTTGGACTCGACTTTAGTAACTCAATACAACAAAAATGTTCACCTAATTACTCAATAAAAAAATACAAAAACACAACACAAAGTATTTTAAGAAAAAAAAATCACGATTCTAACCAAATGATACCATTTTCTAAGTCTGCTAATGTCAATTTTGGCCAAAATCAAGTGATAGTGCCGGTGCAACCATTAACCTGGTTATTTTATTTTGATTAGTTCAAAAACTACCATTAATTTCTAAGAATGTTAAATGATTACGTGACAAACAAATTTCAATAACTGCTCAACGCGAAATCCTCAGGGCGCAAGTTTTCTTCGCACTTGCCCGTATTTTTTGACCAATTCTTGTTTTCACATAGAAATTCATTCCTAGTTTCTGGATGAAACGATTGAAATTTTTAAGGCCCTTAATACCGCCAAATGGGTACTTTCTAAAGCCTACTCCTCTTTATGGCCAAACCAAAAATATTGAAAAAATGTATTATGGATTATCAACTCTAGGACAACATATGCAACATTTTTCTTTTTCGTACCACCAAAACTTCTATATGAAAAATTGTTTCAACTGAATGGTGTTTTTTGGCTTGAATTTCCTACTGCTCCTAAGCGGCTTAGGTGATTTAATTCATTTATGCTTTGATAAATAGATAAATAGATAAACTTGATAGCTATAAATATAACATAGAATTATTCAATCGAACAATGACGCCCATGTGAAAAGTATCATTTTCTCCTATTTTGCCCTTTCAAGGACGCAGCGAGCGTCGTAACAGCCAGATTTGAACGTTATTTCAATGTCGTTTCCGTCGATATTCATACAGACAAACATCGAGCTGCTAATTTGGCGACGGTAATCGCCTTAAGGCAGTTCTCATAAAAATCTTGGAGCTCCTTCGCGTCGCTTTACCCTGTTGCATTTGAAACAGTTCCTTGCTACAGTCAATTCTGATGTAAATAATATGAATCCCCGACCACTGAGTTTGCCTACTGAACCCTAAAAGCATCAAATGCGCAGGGAAATTTATTGGAAATATCGAAACTCAATAAAAATGTAACATTACTCATAGTCAGCTGAAAAATCTCTGACAATAACAAAGCTTTCCCGACTATGTTTTTTTTAAGAGCGGTTTCGCAGCCGGATTGTGAAAAACCCGCCAATTTCTAATTAATCGAAACAGAACGTTTAAATTCAAAATTCACTAGTTATTAAACAAAACCTTATTACTTATGTATTATGCATGTTGCCAAGTTTCCATTGGTTTCTGTAACATAGAATTTCAAAAATTTCGAGATAAAAAAAATCCTCAGCTAGAGACTGCGTGAAATACTTATATGAGGAATTGTACAGCGCCCCTGGTGGTTACGGGTGGGACCAGGATTTCGATACAGTGATATTTTGTGCAACTGTAGCATAGTGTGAAATTTTGATATTCTAATTTACAGACACCAATGGAAACTTTGCGATGGCAGCATACACAATACATATAGATAGTCATTTACGACATGAAAATGCGTATTTATAATTGAAGGACAATATTTGTATACAGGGTGGAAAAAATGAATGGGCCCTGGAAGAGAACTACCTTAAATCCTTTAGTTAGCTCATTTTACTGAAAGGAAACATTCCTTTATTTTTTAAAAGAAACAAAACTGCATTCAAAGATCTTCTAGAATTCGCTTGTCTCACCCGGGAATCGAACCAACTAAAAATGAAAAAAATAAACCCTCGCTATTTTATTATACGAATTGGTAGGATTATTGTTCAGGATAAAATGTGTGTAATAAACATTTGGTCTTACACTCATCTGTTGTACGAGATACCCAAGAAATTGAATATTTATTACAAGTTCTTTGTTAACAATACCTAATAAAATACTGTTCACTTGTAACAAGTAAATGACACGTTTTAATTTTCTTATCTCTCTAACATCCAAAGACATCGTATGAAGTACAAGCTTGCTAATGTTATTTACCTTAAGTACCTTTTTGAAGACTTCGATAAGAAAATCGTTATAAATCTATGCACAGCACAATTCCTTCTTGCAGTAGGCGTACTGACGAAAACTTTAAAAAGGGAAACTATTTTTTTTTTAAACGCGGTGCAACAAATTTAAAATTCGAATGATAACTTTCAACATTTTTAAAATCGATAAAACTATTCGTTCGAATTTCAAATTTAGTTTTGTTTTGCTTTCATTCCGTGCTGTCATTGTGTAATAATGGCGTATCAAGAACAATTTTATTTATTAGAAGCTTGTTTTCACTTTTTTTTATTTCAAAGACCAAATATTTATTAGACAAATTTTATCCTGAACGATATTTCTACCAATTCGTATAATAAAATAGCGAGGGTTTTAATTTTTAGTTTTTAGTTGGTTCGATTCCCGGGTGAGACAAGCGAATTTTAGAAGATCTGTGAATGCAGTTTTGTTTCTTTTAAAATATAAAGGAATGTTTCTTTTCAGCAAAATGAGCTAACTAAAAGATTTAAGGTAGTTCCCCTCCAGGGCCCTTAAATTTTTTCCACCCTGTATACCTAGTCGATACTTTTATATTTTTGTAGATACGCCTTTATAGCTTGATGCCCTCGATATGTATTAATTTTATAAACATTGGTATCGATTCGGCATAACACGTCTTAACTTATTTGACAGGACTAACCTTATTTTAAGCGTCCTGTCTTTTTCTTTCTTTATCGAAAAGACAAGGACAGAACGCTTAAATTAAGTTTACTCCTGTCAAATGAGTTAAGATGTGCTTCACCGAATCGGTACCATTATAGCTAGAAAACTAAATGAGACTAGCCTGCGACCTACGACTAGGCTCAAAGTTAAATGAGCCCCACCGTTGCCGTTGCGGTGAAGGTGTTGGTCGGCTCGGACATCACGGCCTCTCATACAGGCTCAGCGCGGGACAACTATCGCGCCATGTCATCCGTCGGGCCCTTGCCAGCGCCAATGTACCTGCTTCCTCGGAGCCTCTAGGCATTTTTCGTAACGATGGCAGGTGGCCCGACGGAATGACTTTGATGGCTTGGAAAAATGGCAGGCCGCTTGTTTGGGACGCGACGTGTGTTGATACACTCGCCCCGTCCCGCCTACAGGCGACCTCAGCCAGGGCTGGTGCAGCTGCGGAGTAAGCAGAAAACCTAAAGCGGCGCAAATATGCTTTCCTCGGAAAGGGCTACATATTTGCGCCGTTTGGTGTTGAAACCCTGGGGCCGTAGGGTCGAAGCGCACGTCGTCTTTTCAAAGAACTTTCGACACGTTTGATCGACGCCTCGGTGACCCAAGGGCTGGGGCATACCTCGACCAGAGGATCAGTCTGGCGATCCACATAATGTTTTATTTAGTATAAGGTTTTAGGGCTTTTCTTTTATTTTATTTTAGGATTATTTAGTTATAAATTAATTTACTTTTTTGTTATTAAAGTTTTAAATATATTTCTTAACTAATAATAAAAAAAAAAATTAGACTTAGCTGTATAACAAAAAAACAGTGACAACCCTGCAATAGTAGGCATTTAAGTGTCGCGCGGCGCAGGAATTATTCTACTATGATATAACTGAGTAGCGACAATGGTCATACTTAATTGAATTCGTTGAATAATTTCAATAATAAATTTATGATGTTCGTTTTGCACGGCCATTAAACGGTGGCATTTTTCCGAACGGGAAGCGATATCTCCGATAGGGAGCGGTAGGTACACCAGCAGGATGATGTCGTTTTTTAGGAGTTCGGTTCATTAGTGCGCTTGATTATTTTACCCGAAATTGAGGTTCAGCATTTTTGCAACATTACGCCGCCTATTTTCGCCAACAACGAAATGAAATCAATGCAGTTTCCTTTTTTTAAAGGTACAATGGTTTTGTTTGATATAAGAGCAATGAGGTAGGCGGCTTCTTAACCGGTCGGCCATAGCTTCAGGCTTCGACAGGCGCGTCAAGCGATTCTTCTTGCGACGACGCCGGCGGAGAGAACAAATGTATGAAGTTGTATAGAGCCGGCCATGGGTCACTCCTCGCGCGTCTTGTCCGGCTTCGAGTGACTTGCGCTCTCGGGACGGCGGTGTGCGGGGAGGCGGGTGGCTGAAACAGTGATTGAGCGCACAGGACGAACCTAGTGTCGAGCGCTTTGAGCGAGCGAGCGCGCTATACATCCGATGCGGTGGAAGGTGCTGATGGGTGTCGTGGCAGGGCAAAGCCCGTCGCAAAAACCGCCTGGAAGCGCAGCAAGAAGCGCCGCCAGAATCCTAAAGCTGTGGCCCTGACGTAAGGCGTCATCCGAAATTGGCTCTATTGATAAAGTTATTTATCTTAAATGGTATGTTTAAAAATTATAGAAAATAGACATATTGTTAGTATATTATTATTGGGTTAATGGGTTTAAAAAAATAAACGACTAAATAGTTACGCATGACTTTATTTTTTACTTTTATTGTATAGTAATTTGTATAGAATGAACACAGTACGTAAGTACTCGAAAACAACCACAAAAAAGGTCGTTTTTTAATGTTTTAGTATGTTAAAAATACACCATCAGGTATCGTGTTATTTTTACGTAGATACATATATAAATCTTGCGCCGATATTATCTATATAACGATTTACGTTATCGCCTCCGGCTAGATTAAGCAGTTATGACCCCTTTTAATTCCTTCACAATATCTTCGTCTGTGAAGTACAGGCATTCACTCTCACTTGTTCCGAACGACAAACCGGCCTTCAGTAATTCCTTCTTGACTTTACAAGAACTGTGAACGATTTTGCAGCCTATATCTACCAGTGATCTTGCATTACCTGGAGTCACTCCAGCTCCAGGCATTATCTCAATTCTAGCATCAGATTTTTGTAACAAAGACTTTATAAGAATCATTGCCTCAGAATCGCCGGCAGATGGCTTTTGCCCGCTGGTTAATAGCCTTGTGAAGCCAAGATTAATAAGCATCTCTAAAGACTCCAAAGGATTTCCACATAGATCAAAGGCCCTATGAAAGGTCACAGGTATCGGTGCAGCCTCTTTTATAATAAGGTTACAACTGGATTCACATATTTCTGGATGTTGTCCCAAATGCGTCAAGGATCCAAAAACAAATCTATCGACTCCCAAAGATTTGAAAATGTGTAAATCAGCAAGCATGGTGTCCATTTCTAGGTTTGAGTAACAAAAATCGGATCCCGTTCGACATCTTAGCATAACGTTGACTTTGGGTTTCTGCAATAAAAAATTCACATAATATTTATCTTGTAAAACCCGAAGAAGGAAGATAGTTAAATTATACGTACGTCGATTCGGTGTAAGACCACTTAACTTATTTGACAGGACTAAACTTATTTTAAGCGTCCTGTCGATACAGAAAGAAAAAGACAGAACGCTTAAATTAAGTTAAGTCCTGTCAAATAAGTTAAATCTTGTCACTCCGAATAGTTAATAGAACCTAATAGAGCAGAGATTTTGTTGACGTCACTTTTCAAACCAGTGAAGTTCGAAACAAGTTTTGTGTATATTTTACTTATGTTATATGTTACTTATGTGGGCAGTGCCGCTGCAAGACTGCTGGCTGCTGTGTGACAATAAGGATTATATCGGGTAAAAAGGGTATTTAACTTACTTTGGTTAGCTTCAAGCAACTGCAGTTTTCTTCACACTCCTTAGAGATAGTTTTCTTAGATATTTTCGCCACCTGAGGACAAATTAACTCGTTGAATTGTCCACAGAAGTTACACAGGTAATGGAATATTTCGCTGCCCGATACGTCAACTGAACAGTATAGTCTAATGACGTTTAATTTTTTAATGTATATCAGTAAAACGTAGCCTCTTAAGTGTCCCATTGCTGGGAAAAGGCCTTGCTGATAGGTACCACATATACCGGTCCTGCACTACTTCCGACCACCCCGGTAAAATGAGTGGAGATCATGACGCCATCATCTTTTTATTCTGCCTGACCGTCTATAGCCGTCATCTTGCATCCACTCGGTAGCTATTTTTGCCCACACACAATGCAACTCACGTGGCGTGCCCAGACTGCCCAGCATAGAACTGTATCTAATTCTAATAAAGCCTTTAGCAAAAGTATCCAAGCATTATTAGCAATTCACACAAATATCAAAGAAAATACGGAATTGGCGTAAGTTACAAACCGCAGAAAGAACTTCCTTTACAAGTCCAGCAGTTGGAGTCAGGCCACCTTCAGAGAGAGAGCTGCAAACTTCTAGCTCATCAGCTTCGCCATGGATAGCTGCTATGGCTGAACTGAGACTGTCTATGCACACTTCAAGCATGTCCTGAAATAAAAAAGAAGTTGCAGCCAATAAGGTTGACAAGGGTGTCTTCTGAAACAATCTCTCTCCGCTGTCAGTTCCCCCTATCAATCCTCTACTCTATGTTTTAGTAACAACTGAAGAACAAACAGATTCCCAGCACTCAACACAAGCGATCAAATTACCTACTACAACTAGCGATCACCAGCCAGTCCACACACGCGGGGCCATGCAGGGTCCTTGAACCACACAAACAGACTTTGGGGCCCTTTTAGAAAGTAAAAAAACGGAACGAAAACATTAGCGTGGTGTATGTATACTCACGCCTGTCTCCCAGAGGGGTAAGCAGAGACTACAGATTTCCATCTGCTACGATCCTGGCACACCTCTTTCGCCTCTTCCACATCCATCAATCTAGTCATACAAACTCTTCTATTCTGGGTACTTTTGACATTGGCCTTCTTCAATATCTCGCCAATTTGGTCAGCATACGTCTTTCTAGGGCAGCCTGGTCGAGGTCTACCTTCGACTTGCGCACCATAAATTTCTTTCGTCACTCTACTTTCATTCATCCTCTCTACATGTCCAAACCACCGAAGCATTCCTTTTTCTATTCTATCTTCTTTCAGGGCCGCAACGACCCCGTATGCCGATATTTTTCACTCTATCATTCAATGTTAAACCACACATACTCCGTAAGGAACGCATTTCCACTTCATTTACTCTACTTTGATCTTTATCTTGCCATACCCAACATTCATTACCATGCATAAGTTTAGGAGCCAACATTCCATTATGAACCGCCAATCTTGCCTTTGCAGTCACATTTTGGCTACCCATAAAGGAGCGCAGGGCTACGTTAACTTTATTTCCCGCATTCACTCTTCTTTCAAATTCACCGTCAGGCAGACAAACTCGTTAACTTTTCTCCAGTCTTAACCTTGCATTCAGTCACCGCTTCATCCCTCTCTATCACCATAACCTTTGTTTTTCCTACATTTATTTTCATTCCTTTCTTTTCAAACGCATAATACACGTTTTGGTGTTTTCCCAGACATTTTTCAGATATGCTTCGTTAAGAAAATATCTGATCCACGCAGTTGCGTCACGCAACACATACTTCTTCGAAATCCCGCTCGTACATCTCGAATTTTTTCTTCGGTTTCATCCATCACCCTCGTAATTAGATTAGAACCTTTGCATACAACTTGCCAACAATACCTACTAAGAAGATTTATACCACGGTAGCTTTTGCAGTCCTGCTGTGAAAAAAAACATAAATCCTAAAAATACAAATATACAGGATGATAAAATAGCGAGGGTTTATTTTTTTAATTTTTAGTTGGTTCGATTCCCGGGTGAGACAAGCAAATTTCAGAATATCTTTGAATGCAGTTTTGTTTCTTTTAAAAAATAAAGGAATGTTTCCTTTCAGTAAAATGAGCTAACTAAACGATGTAAGGTAGTTTTCCTCCAGGGCCCTTAAATTTTTTCCACCCTGTATACCTTAACTATGTATATTTACTCTCACTGATTTCAAAAAATATTTGAAAAGCCGCAAAAAGTGTATGTTCCTCCCTCATAATAAAATACTTCAATACTCTTTTTGTTTTATTTGATTTGTACGATCTACTGATGATTTATTGATATCATAAAATATTTTAAATATACATTGGACTATATAATATATGAAGTTATATATTACGTATATATTCAATCATGCTTATATTTACCTATTCAAACAACGAGAGGTCTATAGCCTAGTTCTGTCAGCTTTTTCTGAAAATAATTTATGGTACGTCAGTCTCTAATGCTATGAGAAAGAGCATTCCTTAGTCAGATTTATTGAAGATACATTTACAAATATTCTGCGGCTAATATAACTAATTTTAAACCTAAATCGGTTTAGTGCTGACAAAATTAAAACATTTGCAAGGTAAATTACCTTTTATTAAGTCCATTTGGAAATATGTTACAATAATTAATAAATTGTAGTTTTGCAGCACTAAACCTTTAGAATTAGCTATAATACCTATTTATATTACATGTGCCAAACCCACAAAATTGACCATGTCATTATAATTTGGGGCGACTGAATTAAACTTATACCACACCCCCGACACTCCATACTGAGTGCTCAAGTTATTTACCTACACTCTCACGCGCGCACTGGCTTGTCCGCACACGCTTGTGTGTGGGCGTGAGCTAGTCTAGGGCTGGCAGCAAGCGTGTGAGCGTCGTCGATCGAGAGGGACAACATTATAAATATTATAATTCAGCAACTTATATGATTCTCTTCCTAAATTTTAGCGTGGTTAATCCCTAGGTCCTAGTTCTGGTTCCCCATGGATTATTTTTGTATTAATAATATATACATCGTCACGACTTGAATCAAATGCGCGAGGGGGTGTTAGAGGTGTTCTGAGTGTGAACTTTGAAATGCAAGTCACAGTCCACACTCGGTACACCCGCGTTTCACCTACAAATAATACGTAATACGATACAAATACACATTTTTAGGACATGTTGAAATTTGCTCAGCTCGACCGTGAGAGTTCTCAATCGAAAGGACAAAGACAGAACGCTTAAAATAAGGTTAAGTAGTACTGTCAAATAAGTTAATCGTATTAAACTACGAGTATTTAACGGAAACAACACCATTGAATACCGAATTATGTCGGTTTTTTTTAACATACCAATGGGTATTTTAAAAGCATTTGAGCATTTTTGTACAGAGGCTGGCATGCCGAGAATCCGACAGCTTGATTTTTTTTTCAGTCTCTTCGCACAATGGAACCTGTATATATGGATAGGGGACATATATACGAATAATTCTAAAGAGGCACGTTATCCAGATAATTAAAGTAAAAGATTTATAGATAGATATATAGAAGTATATTTTTTATAGTAACTGATTAATTAGTTATAGCAAAGAACTAAACTTTTTGAATTTTTGAAAAATTCCAATTATTACCGAAGTTAGCGATAGCGATATTTATCACTTTTAGTACCTATGAAATGTTTGTGTGTATAAATGTCCCCTATCCATATATAATATATATAGGTTTTATTGTGCAACTTTCAAAAAGTATCTTGATGGCGGCTCTGAACTATGCCAAAATGTTCAAACCCCTTTAAACACTACGATATATTTAAAAAAAATGTTTGCCTATTTTTTTCAGTTTGTACCTATGTTTTGTTTTTCTTTCAGCGTATAAAGCCAAACAAACGAAAACAATATTATCGAAATTATTTGTTTAATATTACGGCTTTCTTTGCGAATCTAGAGATATCCTAATTTTTTATATCAGCTGCTTACAAATATTTGTTTGAACGGCCGCCATATTTGAAAGTTACCTCCTCATGATGCCCCCCCCCCACCTTTTTTTTTGCTCCACCACATGACCCCAGCAACACGTGGTATAAGTTTCATGATCCCCCCAAATTATAATCATAGACTGATGGGTCTGCTCAAGTCTGCTGGTAGCTGGTACATGTAGGATGGCGACGCGCCGGGCGACGCGGTCTGCGTAGTATTCGCAAATTTTGTTCTGTGCAGTATAGAACCTACCTATAAACTTTGATTAATTTAGTCCTATAAACCAATGATCAGTGACATCACTTTATGCACCCCCTGTTAGTAAGCTGGAATCTAGCTGGAATACAAAATCTCTTGCTCAAAAAAGACTGAAAACGGAAAATAGGGCAAAAGAGCAGTTTTTATACAATTTGATCTATTTACGCTGTTGTTGGAAAAATGTCCAGTAAGTACCGGTGTTTTATATACGTTTACATTCATACGGGGGTATTATCTGTACGCAGAGACCTCACGTCTCAATCTGCTGCGATCCTGACACACCTATATTATAGGTAAGTATATAGTAACTTACCAAAACAATGAACTGTCCAATTTTCAAGGTAGCTAGCTGCCCAATTTCGCTCGCTTGCTGAAAGAGTACCGACAAGTAAATAAAAAGAACTTGAATAATGTACCTATTCGATCGATTTCTTCTAAATACACGTTTCCAGTGAAATGTGAAATCTTCGACTATGAGGTCTGTTTTTTTATGGTTTTACGGCTCTGGGTGCAAGTCCTTTTGAGCCAATCGTTTTTATTATTTTTACTTTGTGAGCACTTTATCGTTTTATCACTTTTACAATAACATTTTCATTCAATTTACAGTCAATCCACTGTGTTTTTAATATATTTAAAGAGAGGCATAAAGAATTTTGATTTAGTTTGATTCATTTTCATTTTCACAATGAGGAAGAGTCACGATTTTTGTTAAGTATGTAGATCGATGACAGTAAAAAAAACATGACTTATGGTGAAAAAAATATCCAAATCGGACAAGAAATGTCGAAAGTACAGCAATTTTACTGTAGCAGTTCAAATAACGCCCGCCAGTACCAGCCGCGAGCGCGTGACGTCATCCCACAGATACCCGGGGCGCGACCCCGCACGCGCTCTTCAGTTCTGTAGGTGTACTCTGTTTCCCGCGCAGTTCTTGAGCTGTGCTTGTCACGGTCGCTTTGTTATAGATTTATTGTTGTGTATCAATATCCTTAAAAATGTCTTACAAATATTGTGTCGTGCCAAAGTGCAAGAGTACAAGTAGTAGTACGCCCGACAAACTATTTTTTCATGTTCCAACAGACAAAAAAGCTAGAAAAAAGTGGTGTAGTGTTATGAAGAGAGATCCTTTATCAAGCAAAAGTACTCATTACTGTTGCGAAGATCATTTCGACGTAAGTACCTTTCCTACGTTATACCTTATACTTGACGTATACCTATTTCCTCGTATTATTGAGTAAATGTCACCTATTTTATCGATCAATGGAATCAAAAACCTTAAAACTTAATCCTTTTATGTCATATTGTCTCAACCTTAACACAATCGTATGAGGTAATAACAATAAACAATAATCAACGTAGGTATGATATTTGTAGTCCGGGAGACTACCGCATTTTTATCTACGATAATGAATACCTATCAACAATAGGTAATGATTCGAATTTTAATTTCTTTGCTGTAGGACCTATTTTTTGGATCTGCTTTTCTCAGTAAGTAAAGTATTATTTAAAAATAAAATAAAGAATCTTTAATCTGTTTTTACTTTTTACAGGTCGAAAATGACATGGAAAATTATATAAGGTACCGATTGATGGGTGGTCAACTAAGACTAAAAAAAGGAGTTCTGCCGCATAAATTTGACTGCCAAAGAAAGGATAACGCCGTTGTAGAACGGACTGGATATAAAAAAAGACAGCAGATTGAGTACTTTGAAAGAGTGCTTAATCCGGAAGTTGGTCATGAAAACCTAATAACACAAGAAGAGTTCGTGGCGTGTGAAACGATTGATTTTAATTCAAATGATACAGAGGCTATAAACCCGCTTGAAGAAGATAATGCGGCAAATCTACACAATGATCCTAAATATAAATCACTCGCAGTGCAAGTTAATATAAAGCCAAAAGTTCGAAGCAAGGGCATTAATACTGACGCCGGTTTTGACCGGGTTGAAGAGTTTGCTCTTAAAATAAAAACGGTGAAACCAAAAGAACATCGTCGGGATCATCATCGGGAACCAATGCATGATAGCTTCACATCTTACTCTAATACCTCATCAGTTTCTGCGAGCCTAAGTGGATTCAGTGTAAATACTGACGCCTGTGAAATGAAACGACAAGTAGATACTGAGTTATTTAAGGAACACATGCAAAAAGGAACTTTAATGTCTATATCTAGAGAACCTAAGCTTTTTCTCGGATTACCATCGCAAGTGTATTTCTGTTTAGAATATTTGAGTGAATCTACTGAGAGACCTCTGATGGATGTATTATTGAGCTTGAAAAAACTGAGATGGCGTGAACCGAATTCCGTGCTTGCTGTTCAATTTGGAGTTTCGGAATCTACAGTCGCCAGACATTTCAAAGAAACAATACCTAAGGTTGCTCAATGCATGGAGAAACTGATTTTTATTCCTCCTCGCGACGATATTCGCTCAAATCTTCCGATACCTTTTAGGAGGCGTTATTCAACAGTCGTCAGCATCATAGATTGTTTAGAAATTCAAATCGAGAAACCTAGCTCAGCAGTACATCAGGCGCTGACGTGGTCACAATATAAAAATGCGAATACTATAAAATATCTAATATCGATAACACCTAATGGACTTATAAACTTCATATCCGAAGGTTATGGAGGAAGGACATCGGACGCCCTTATCTTTGAAGACTGCGGTTTTCTTCAGATGTTATCCCCCGGTGACGTAGTGATGGCTGATAGGGGATTTAAGAATATAGCTCATTTACTTGAACGTCAAGGTTGCAAACTTTTAAGGCCTCCTAGCGTTGATTCGGGATCAAAACTAAGTAAAGAAGAAGTTTTAGAAACTAAAAGAATAGCGGCCCTTCGAGTACACGTCGAGAGAAGTATAGGGCGTTTAAGGGAGTTTGAAATTATTGCACCTCATGCATGTGTTGACATTGATTATGTTAGAATATTAGACTATGTTGTGACATCTGCTTGTGGAGTAGTTAATCTTCAAGAATGCTTATTTAGAAACCAAGTTTAAAATAAAACAATATTTATATCTTAAGCCATCTGTTTATTTTTATACCTTAACCTAAGTTTTGACCAATTTAGGAAAGACTGAGTGTTTCCAAAAACTTGTTGACTTTTCCAAAAGATCTTTGCAGTAAATTTCATCAAAATCTTCTTCAAAGATTTCTACTTCTTTGTTAGCTTCAAAATTCTTATCAGCAACACAAAAAAGCCCTTTAGTTTTGTTGCAAAAAAACATTTGCAGCTGGATTTGACCTTTTGATTTGTTTGTGAGACGATTATTTTTAATAAAGCTTTCTTTGCCTTGTGTGGTCATGGGACATTTTATTTCTATGACATATTCTTGTGTTTAGCCATCAGGAGATGCACCTAAAATAGGCCAATCACTTTTCAAAAACAGCCCACCATTTTCGATTACAAATTTTCTCAATTTTGCTACTTTTGCCCTAACATCAGGTTCCAGTACTTTGCCTCTTCGCATTGCAGGAGTTTCTGGTATGGTTGCACCGAATATTTGCTCAACTAATGAACCATCAGGGGTTTTGCAATGGGCGGCGTCGTGTATTTTTGACGCGGTTATTCTGCAATATCGCATCTCATGCCATAAAGGAGACTGAGCTTGAGATAGAGTTTCTTGTTCTATTTTTGAACACTTTTCTGGTGTTTGTTTTGTTGTACAATAATCGATGAAGCCTTGTGCACTGTTCGTGTCGTTACCTTCTTTTTTATAATCATTTATCAAGTTATGCAATGATAATTTCGTAAGTTCATTCTGTGTAACGTAACTTGTTAACTGAATCCTAATAGAATTTAACTGTATATTGTGCACCAGTTTGTTAAAAAATTGTTCACTTCTTACATTAGCGTTATCGTCAATATCTCCAGCGCTGGAACCGATATCTTTGGCTTTTATAAATTTCAAGGTTGTGCCCACTGTGGCCAGTTTTGGTTTGGCCCAATAACATTTTTTTTCAGTTGGAGAAGGCTCTTCACTGCGTCTGTGTATCCACATAAGAAATGCTACACTATGTTTGCAACCTCCTTTTTGTGCAGCACAATCATGACAAGTAACATCAATAATAGTTTTATCATTTTCTTCACATTTGAGAGTGCAGCTATAACCTTTAGTTTTTACTTTATGCTCCGGTGTTATTCTTGCCTTTACTGTGCACACATTTCCATTTCTTTGGACTTGGACATACCCTACGGCATCGTCGCCATATGACTCTCGTACAGACCTGTAATAATCATACAGCATTAAATACCTACATCACATTACCTGATGCGGTTGCACCATTTAAGTGCATCGAAACAAAAAACATGGTAGGTATCCGCTAATGTTAGTTAATCTACGGCGCGCTCCCGGTCTATAATGTTTAGGTGAACTTGAAACCGGCACTTACTAAATCGCAATGAATCATGCCTGCAGTTGCCTGCTTACAAAAACATCAACTCGAACTCCGTAGGAAGAAATAATGTAGGTACTTGACTTGACTAACGTTTTTATGATGGAGTGTGTTATGCTGTCCATGTACCTTTTTACCCAGGTTATTTTATTATTTTCACATTACCTACCGCAACAGCCATGGGAAAAAGTACCTAGGCCTAAACTCACTAACTAACACATTAAATTTGGTAGGTACTTACCGTTGAAGCTTCCAACCTCGGATTTCAGCGCTGGTATACTTCACATGATTGTTTAAGTATTCAAAAACCATGAAAGAATCCACTTTAGGTAGATTATCTGACTGTCCTTTTTCGAATCCATCTTCCAATTTGTTGCTCATTATTACAGAACACCGAAACAATAAACCGATAATGCATAAAACTCGAAAAAAAACCGAGTGTTCGCTACTAATCACGAATGTGCGTACTGGACGACTGCGATCGCGCGGGGTCTGTGTGTGATGACGACATCGGTATCCACGGGCGGGAGGCGCGCGTTTTAAAATCAAGCCCGATAAAATATTAAATAACTTTGCCATTTATGGACGGATTTCAAAAAATCAAAAAGTAGTGTACTCAGAAAATCATAACACATGCAATGTAATAGTCAAAATTGGATTCTCCCGTTATGTGACTTATCCTCATTAATAAGTCGTTTACTCTTTGCTTTGATCCTCTAAATGATGAAGGAAATGTCGCAATAAAAATCGAATAAATCAAATAATCGATTCCGTAATAATAATACTAGCTGGCAACTCGGTAAAAAAAAAGCTTCGGTTTGTTTCGTTTAGAAATAGTAGATACGTGGTTATAGGAAACTGTCAAAGTCTATTCATATCCCCTCTTATAATCGTAGCATAAAACCGACATGCTTTTTTGTCCTTGTAATATGAATATATCGTACTTAAAAAAAAAAATTATACCTACCTAAGTCGATTCTAAAAAAAGAGAAGTCAGTGAAATTAATAAACAGTCTGAAGTTATAACGAATTGGCTTTGCTAGTTTTTGAACGAACTACGGACTTAAAATTCGTCTTTATCTGCCGCTAACTTCAATTCGGTTCCTTTTGACGTTCGAGTTCGAAGTAAAAGGACACGCGAACGAAGGCAAAGTTTAGCCAACGTTCGCTTTCTTTTATCAGGTATTTACATAATTTAAACACAAACTCTTCATCTAAACATCTGAAATAACCATTCGATTGAATTGCAACACCCTTCATTGTCTGAAGAAAAATCATTTTACATAGTAAGTTTGTGAGGTTATGTGCCACATAATGAAGAAAGTTAGAGAGAAATTAAGTATAACATTGATCTACTGAGTAGTTTTTCTTACCTGCAGAAATGTCTCGACATAGAAGGGATCAGGAGGAGACGGACAAACTAACGCGTATCGCCATTGTGAATGCGGATCGTTGCAAACCCAAGAGATGCAGACAGGAGTGCAAGAAAAGCTGCCCAGTGGTGCGTATGGGCAAGCTATGCATTGAGGTGACACCCAATGATAAAATAGCAACTATCTCGGAGGAACTGTGCATTGGTTGTGGTATCTGTGTCAAGGTGAGTACCCTTATTTACGTATATTGTATAGAGACTGACTTTCTTTGGTCTGTAATATCCAGATATCTGGTCCAATGTGATAGAATTAGCTTGTCCAATTCTTAAAAATGTATTACTATTAATTTATGACTGCTATAAAGTAATGCTTAAATAACAAATCACATATTAATTTGTGCTAAAATTGCAAAAAGGTCAATATGTATTTATTTTAACATATCACTACTGTTTGAGCTAAAAGTCTCTTTTCTCTGTTATTTACAGAAATGTCCTTTCGATGCAATTACCATCATCAACATCCCATCAAACTTGGAGAAGCACACAACTCACCGTTACTCCAAGAACTCATTCAAGCTGCATCGTCTCCCGATCCCTCGTCCCGGAGAGGTCCTGGGGCTGGTTGGTCAGAATGGTATCGGCAAGTCCACCGCACTAAAGATCCTTGCTGGCAAGCAGAAACCCAATCTTGGCAGATTTTCTGTAAGTTATCTTTTCTAATTTTTAATCAGAGATGGTAGTTTGAGAAATTTGTGCTTTGTGAACTCACTCTAAAGTATGACACATATCTGTCTGAAAATTTTATATCGTCCCCCTCTCGAAGTATATGTTTTAGTGGGAGTGGGACAGTTTAGCTGTCTGGTTGTTGGTACTTGTTAGATGGATCCTTTTCTAACTAAAATATGCTTGTTTTTTTATTGACATCAGAAAAGTTTTGACATGGTATTCTTACTTCTGAAAATAAAGTTCTTTATTTGATTTTATTATTAATTATTTGCATTTCCTAGATAGGTTTGATCAAGTTAATCTAACTTACTAGGATCCCCCTGATTGGCAAGAGATCCTCTCCCACTTCCGTGGTTCTGAGCTGCAGAACTACTTCACCAAGATTTTGGAAGACGACTTGAAGGCTCTGATCAAGCCGCAGTATGTTGACCAAATTCCTAAGGCTGTGAAAGGAACCGTTGGATTTCTACTTGACAAGAAAGATGAGATGAATAACCAAACAACTATTTGCAAGATGCTTGGTAAGTTATTATTATTTTCTTGTTTTTGGCTTCTGATAATGTGTGTGACTAACATATTTAATTCCGCCAATGTCACAACATAAAGCAAAGGACTGTATTGATGAAAAATAATTTTGAAGAATTAGGTATCCTGTAAATCCTTGTGATGAATGCTATGATCTACAACAAAACACAGAAGGTGATCAAAATATATGTACAATTTAACTAATTAATTATATCTGAAATGACTAATTACTATATGAACTTAAAATTACAAAATTAATATTGCTAGTATTCACACATTACAATTTAATATTATTAACTGATATAAATTTCAACAAAATGTAAACAAAAGAAGTATCAACAGGACTCAACAAGATACTCAACTTAGATAGTTAATATTAACTAGTATCATTGGATACATTATTTAAAAACTTGTATTGTAACCTCTGTGTTACCACTTTTGACCTTTTTAAGTTGGTAAATGTCATTTTATGACAACTAGCAAACTGGTTCACTTAACATGGCAACAGACACTACATGAATAAATTTGCCTGTTAAATTTGTACATGTACTACACATGTATGAATGAATACGTATTTTAATAAAATTTCTCTTTCCCGTTGAGGTTTTCTAGAGTAAATTTCTTTTCAGAGATACGCTGACCTTCTAATTTATTGCATATTTCAAATACATGTTTTCTGTGTTCAATGAAGAATGAGTGACATTGAACAAAAATATCAACTTGATTTGCTCATAAATTTTTGTCTATGGTGTCCTATCCCAAATTTTTAAGTTTACAAGCAGACACAGAATTTTTGTTATTGTACTGACCAGGGAAGGGCTGATCATGATTACAGAGAGTCTTTGCAAGACTTATCGCTGCTGCCTACAATTTAAGTAGAACTTTTGGTAGAAACAGAAAATCAGGACATGGTTTTTATTTACCTTCGCAAAGGGAATGGACGGCCTATATTACCTCATCGATTTTTGCTGATTTTTTACCCCCACCCCTTCACCCCCGTGTCTCAAAACTGGACGGCCTATATTACCTCATCGATTTTTGCTGATTTTTTACCCCCACCCCTTCACCCCCGTGTCTCAAAACTGACGTCATAAATGTGATTTGGCGATTTCTCAAAAAGTTAGAGTAACATGAGTGGTTGGTGAAATACGTAAATTTGCAAGGGCTACAAGAATATATATATTTTTTTTTTATTAAAAACTTTCTCAAAAGCCACAAAAAAATCTTCCAAAAACGGTAGATATTTTTGCGTTCTTTATGGGCTATTTTGTTCTTTTTAGGGTTCCGTAGTCAGCAAGGAAGCCTTTTAGTTTCGCCATGTCCGTTTGTCTGCCTGTCTGTCTGTCGGTCTGTCTGCGGCTTAGCTCTTAGTACTAGAAAGCTGTACTTTGGCAATTGGCATGGGTGTACAATTGTACATATTAATCTCGCCGACAAAACGGTTAAATAAAATCTTTAAAAAAAAATTTAAGGTTACCTCCCCTACACGCAAAGTGGGGATGGATTTTTTTTCTCATATATCCTAGTGTGGTGTGTTGTTGGATAGGTCGTTCAAAAATAATTGCGGTGTGTGTAAAAACCAATTTTCGAAGTGTCCCGCCCCCCCCTGCCAGCTAAACGGTTTTTTTTGGATATGTGAAAAAATTCACGGTAGTAGTATGTATAACGAAGTTAAAAGTAAAACTATCACAGCTATGTAAGCTTTACAAGTTAACGAGTACAGAACTTTTAGTCCCCTCTAAACACGGGGCGATTCGCATCGGCAGGAACAAAACGCATGGGCCGTTCTCCGGAAGAGCAACTCCCGAGCGGACTCGAAGTTTAGCGCGATCTGTATTAGTCGACAAAGTTATAAAATGCACTTGGAGAAGAAGTCCGCATATTGTGTAGAGCAACTACGGAACCCTACACCGCGCGTGGTCCGACACGCACTTAGCTGTTTTATTTTTTAATTTTTTTGACATTATGTTCTCCATGTCCCGTAACACAGTGTTTAATCGCGCGCGACGCACTTAGTTGGATCACAAATCCGTATCACATCGTGTCACGCTCCTCACACTTGTAATTCAACGAAGTCGCGTCGTGCGCGATTAAACACTGTGCTACGTGTGCAGGACTGATTTTGAATTCCGTAAAGCGAGGAATATGTGAATTTTTTTTGGTCATTCATATTTTCCAAGGATGACGTCAATACTGGCAAGACCTTCCTCCTCCTGCATCATATTACAATCATCAATGATTTGTAATTTCAAATGACGGCCCCAAAGATTACCCTTGGGTCCCTTCTGTCCCTAGAGTAGATTATCCCTCTTGATTTATCCAACATTAACACAGTCTCGGACATGCAAAAATGAATGACCCTTATTTCGTTCCAGACCTGTCCCACATCCGCGACCGCGAGATCGCAGCGCTATCCGGTGGAGAGCTGCAACGCTTTGCCATAGCGATGGTGTGCATACAGAACGGAGACATATTCATGTTCGACGAGCCTTCCTCCTACCTCGATGTGAAGCAGCGTCTCAACGCGGCCAGGACGATACGCTCGCTCATACACCCTGACAAGTAAGCGCCCGCCACGGGGAAGGCGTGACACAAATTTTATACGAGCACAGCTGTCGCCACTTTTTGGAATAACGTAGTATTACCTAGTTAGTAAACATACGCGGCGCACACATAGATTCACCCGTCTTCATGTTAGAACAATTTGCCACGTTGCAATACACCATTTTTACAATGTTTGTTCTAACGCTTTCGGTTGAGAAATGGGAGGCCCGCGGGTTATGTCTTGACGTATTGATCAAATCTGTGCGTCGCAGTCACGACTTTCATGGCATTTCTATTCCTTATTAATAGTTCTGTGGCGCCAGCAAATGAACCAAACTCACCACCACCGCATCGTGTCTACTAAAGGCAGGTGGAAATCTCGCCACAGATAGGTCGTAGCTACACTTTTAAAGCCGAGGTCATCCAAAGAAATCTGTCCTGCTCCAACGCTTTCATTTTACACTTGTCTATCCTGCCCAGTGGAAGCGGGCCGCACAGAAATCTCGCGATTTCAAGGTGTTTTTATTTTTCACTTTGGAATTGGAGGGATGTGTTTTTAATATGACCGCCGTTTTATATCACATTTGTACGTTTATTTTGATATAAGTTTTACTGTCTAAAACCTAATATAACTCAAATGAAATGATAATATTTAGATCATAGTCTAGGCATATCTTTGCGATTTTTTTGGATGCAGGAAAATGCAAGTAATCGTGTATTGAACTGCCGAAACAGTGGCGTAGCGATGGGGGGGTGGAGGGGCGGACCGCCCCGGGCGCCATCATTAGGAAGGCGGCGAAATTGGAAGAAAATCATTTTTTTTTTGGTCACTGGCGGTCAGTCAAACAATTAATTTTTCAAGAAGTTAGCTCTTACTCACTTGCACGTATTGTCAATGTCCCTCCCGCCCGATACAGTTGTTGCAAATCACGAGTGGCGGTTGGCCCTTGTTTTTGTTTAGACGTGTACATGCACGGTGTTGAAACACATATTTTTCGCATAATTCTTTCATATCGTTAAGTTTTTTCTCACCAACATTATAATTTTTATGACGTCAAAAGGGCGGCAAATTATGACTATGCCCCGGGCGACAGTGACCCACGCAACGCCACTGGGCCGAAATATTAAGAACCCCGTCCGCGACGACGACAGTTTTGATGCAAAACATTTTGTTAAACATTTTTCTGGCCTTTATCGCGATGTTTTTGGAAAAACCAAGGGCATACACCACTTCATATTGGCCGTTTAAATGAACGCCTTAAATTATTTGATTCAATCGTTACTCTTTTGCAAATTATTTTGGTACTTACGAGCCCGTTCCGAATATTTCTTCATAATGTCTAAGTACCAAAATAATTCGCAAAGGAGAAACAATTCAAATAAATAAATTTTAGGACTTCATTCAGACGGCTAATATGAATTGGTGTATGTCCCTGGTTTTTACAAAAACATCGCGGTAAAGATGAGAAAAATATTTAAAAAATACTTCGCATCTAACGGACGAAAAATAGAGAAAATATGACATATTTTTTGCAAAATTTTATTATCACAATTTCACGGTTTAAAATTAATTTTAAAAGCGACAAAATCGGAAGAACCCCGCCTTAAGAACGTTAACGACTGTAGGAGAACACGTACCTGACTAATTACCTCACGCGAATTGTTACTTTGTATCCTTTCCCATACAATACATACATGTATACGAGTACATCCTCTAAAATAACGTGCGTCAAAACAAGAAGGAATTGGCAACCGCCGCCGTTTTATGTCTACCTATCCTATAGATAGATAGATAGATATAACATTTATTTCTCAAAAACACGACACATACATACAAAAACAAAGTAGAGCTTTAATAGTAGTTTATGCTACTAGGGCGAAAAGCAATAAATTACGAGGACGATTTAAAACACGAGCGTAGCGAGTGTTTTACACGTAACCGAGTAATTTATTGCTTTTACGCCCGTGTATCATACTACGTTTTTCAATGCATAGTGTGAGGAAATGAAAATAAATATAATCTTGTGAACTTTAAATTATAATTGGCTCAAAAGGACTGTATCCAGAGCCGTTAAACAGTGGAAAAAAAAGTATAACATCATGGTACACAGGAAAGGCTGCAGGTTAGCCAACCATTGTAAATAAATTAAAAAAAAATAATAATAATAAAGCCCTAGGGCAAAATAATCGACTTTTTGTTCGGTTTTGATGCATAAAAAGTGGGCCTTTACGAGCACATGCATTGAAAAAAGAAATAAGAACTTGAATAAAATAAAATAAAAATAAAGTGAAAGCACAAAAAGGAAGTTAAATTTATCGTAGTGGTATGTGTCGCGGCAAAGAGAAAAAGGCTCCGACCGAGCATAATGCCGCAAACCGAAATCTGCGACGCTGTTATTCAGCCGTCACCTGCAGAGAACCGCACGAATTCCATCGAGAGTCGACAATTATTGTTTATTTAATGTGTAAGTGTGTATGTGAGTATAATGGTTGTACATGAGTATAACAATTTTGGCAAAATATATTAAATAAGAGAAAATTCTCTTACAGAAGTTCCTCATAGGGTACGCTGCATCTGCCTTTGTGTACCCGTCTATGCCCTTGTATATAATACCTTCTCCATTTCCTAGGTTCATCATTGTGGTGGAGCACGACTTGTCAGTATTGGACTACCTCTCAGACTTCATCTGTTGTCTGTATGGAGTGCCCGGGGCGTATGGAGTTGTCACTATGCCTTTCTCCGTTAGAGAAGGTGAGCTTTTTCACACCTATTCATTTAGACTTGTTTCTAGACTAGACATCTGACTAGGTTTACTATCCTTTTTAAGCGTGCCATACAGGACCCTATTACTAAGTCTCTATTTATAAACAGATAGATAAGGCTGTGATTATAGACAATTTTGATCTATCAACAGCCATTTTTGCACACTTTGATCGTTTGCGCTTTCTTCTTTGTATTGCCTTTTTTTCCACTAACAAACAGTTGGAAAACACTATAATAGTTGTTCATTGGCAAACATTGTTTCCACGCCCCGACGATCAGAACGTGGCTTGCGCGTACTTAACTCTGTTGTGTGGTAGAAGCGGGCCGCTTCAAGGAGCCGTGCGTGTTCAGCATTTTTATGCGAAGTGCAGCCGAAACTGTGGTGAAGCTTCCGCGTGTGGTAGACCTTTAAGGAATAATTTTAAGCAAAAATAATAGTCGCTTATGTTCTCCTTAAAATAGAGCAACAAAAGTGAAGGTAGAGCAAGAAAAATGGTAGCAAAATTTTAATAGATTGCTAGTTTGGTACCCTAACAAGAGATGGAAAGATGGGTTAAAGTTTTTGACAAATCCTAACTGGAAAGGAGTTGCTCTAGATCAGGTTTTCTCATACTTATAGCCCCACGTACCCCTATTACATTTCCAAGTCGACTGCTAATCCCTTTAAAAAAAAACTCGCCATAGAAGATTTTTATTTAATTATAAAAGATAATACAGTCACAAAGTAATGTTGTTAATTAGTTAATGAGGTCGGTGGGCTTGTTTCCTGTCGCAAATTAAGTCGATTTTAGGAGCAATTTTACTCAACGATCTAGAGTCAGCCGTCATAACGTAAATCTTGTCACGAACCCCCTACGCTCAACTGGCGAACCTCTGGGTTCGCGTACCCCACTTTGAGAAACCCTGCTCTAGATGGAACAAAATGTGAAATATTTTAGAAGATGCCTGTGAAATAAAAGAAATTTTTTAACTACAGAAAGATACTCACGCAACTCAACTTGAAGTTCAGAATAAAGGCTTATTAATTGATTGAACAGGTATTCCTATGAAGTAGGGTTCCTTTGGTATTTGTAAATCAAAAAACAACATTGTGACTTTGTTATACCAACAGAAAATTGCTTGAATGTAGGTGTTTAGAAAAACTATATTTAAATCTAAACCTAGGAATAAACTTTTAAAAAACTATCTTTGCTATAGTAAGCTATTCATTTAATTGAATACTTATAGACACAATAAAAAGAATAAATCAAATACTTCCGAGATATATTTAGGTCATCAGTTGAATATTTGATTTATTATTTTTATTGTGTCTTTGGAAGTCAATTATTTTTTTTATTTTTAAACAGAATACGTGTAAAGTACAAGTCTGAAAAGATTACTACAAACATAAAGTACGGGTGCTCTATTATAATAATGTATTATTATTATCCGTACCCCTATAATAAATGCGAAAGTGTGTTTGTTGATTTGTCCTACGAAGCAACGGATCGACATGATTTTTTGCATAGTGATATAGGCTACTTTTATCCCGGGGAAATGCAAACGAAATAGCGCGGGCGAAACCACGGGCAAAAGATAGTTAATACATAATTTCTAAAATAATAAGTGTTATCGAAGACGTTCCCACATTTTCTAGTATCCCTGCATGTAAACCAAATTTTAAACTATGCCCCAAACTTTTGTCTCTCTTCCCAGGTATCAACATTTTCCTCGACGGTTTCGTACCCACTGAGAACATGAGATTCAGGACCGAATCACTGGTATTCAAAGTTGCTGAATCTGCCACAGAAGAAGAGGTAGGCTTTATACCTAATTATAAATTAAAAATATTGGAAAATTAGTGCAAGTACTGTTATCCTGTTTTGCAGGATCTATAACGTGTGGATACAAGTTGCATTATTTGTTAAATGTAGATAAAACGGATGAACCACTATGAGTATCCTGCGATGACAAAGAAGATGGGAGACTTCAGTCTCCGTGTAAAGCCTGGAGAATTCTCCGACTCTGAGATCTTGGTGCTACTCGGAGAAAACGGAACCGGCAAAACTACATTCATCAGAATGTTGGCTGGAAACTTGGAACCTGAAGACGGTAAATATGAATCGTTTTTTTTTTTACTAGTAGTAATCGTTCGAGTACAAAATCGATTCTTATTTTTTTGTATCATGGCAACATTGGCTTTGAAATGTCAGATTTCGTGAAATCGTGAAAGTTGTCAAATGTTCTCGATTTTCTTGGAAACGTTTTAGGAAATAATTTTAGTTTTTATTTCAATTTAATGAAAATGTACAGTTATTGTTGCTAATCGGATTAGTTTACTAAATTCCCTAGTCAAAAATGTAAAGATGTAGACTATTTTTAGCACATTGAGGTTATAAGTGTATTCGGTTATTGTTAAGTCCTATTTTAGATGAATTCAAAACATTTTCGCGATGGCGAGAGGAGAATTGTTTGATTTGTTCTTCCATCCAGTATTCCAAAAGTGTTTGAAACATGCGGAATCGTCCTTGCAGCCGGAAGGTACCGATTATTGATTTCCTTTCGTTTTCACTTCTTACGTGGTTATTGATGTAAATACCACGCATACGCATCAAATATGTCAACAAATCATCAAAAACTATTGTAATGAAACTCGTGATTCATCAAAAACTATCTGCTTCAAATGATTTAAATGTCTAACACAACAAAACATTTCAGATACAGAGACCATGAGCCTAGAACATTTATTTATGTTACTAGACTGTTAACCTCATACACTCTGTAGACTATTTGGTATCACAAATAATGTATAGCATAAAAGAAACATATATAACCCTTTTAAAAACATAATTTGTGGCAGAAGCACAGCACTAAGGCCAACTCCCTATTATATTAAGACCAAAATCATTTGTGTTAGTGTATATTTGGGTGGTTGACTGTTGAATTGGATCATGGAATACCTGACCAATTAACCTATTTGATGACATTAATAACCTGAAGACTGTTGAATTGGATCACGGAATACCTGACCAATTAACCTATTTGATAACATTAATAACCTGAAGACTGTTGAATTGGATCACGAAATACCTGACCAATTAACCTATTTGATGACATTAATAACCTTTCAGGTTCGGGACATCTTCCGCAGTTGCACATTAGTTATAAGCCGCAGAAGATCTCGCCCAAGTCTCAGGGAATGGTGCGGAACCTCCTGCATGACAAGATCAGAGATGCCTACATTCATCCACAGGTGTGATTGTACATTTAGTAGTAGTTTATGCTACTAGGGCGAAAAGGAATAAATTACGAGGACGATTTAAAACACTCGCTACGCTCGTGTTTTAAACGTAACCGAGTAATTTATTGCTCTTACGCCCGTGTATCATACTACGTTTTTCAATGCATAGTGTGAGGAAATAAAACAAATATAATTTTGTGAACTTTAAATTGTAATTGGCTCAAAAGGACTGTATCCAGAGCCGTTAAACAGTGGAAAAAAAAGTATGACATTTATGGTACACAGGAAAGGCTGCAGGTTAGCCAACCATTGTAAATAAATAAAAAATAATAATAATAATAAAGCCCTAGGGCAAAATAATCGACTTTCTGTTCGGTTTTGATGCATAAAAAGTGGGTCTTTACAAGCACATGCATTGAAAAAATATTTTTACTTTTATTCCGGCATGAACTTTCATTAAAACTTTTCTCTCAGTTTGCCTTGTCAATAAAGATTGCCTCGTTCATTACAAGATAGTTTTTGTTGGCTGTGCATCTGTTCTCATAGAGCTACATTCACTGTTTATTTTAATATTTATTAGTATGCCTTGTCAAGTTTAATATATTTTACATGCCATGTGTGCAATGCATCAATTGTTATGGCAATAAGTGCAATCAAATTACTTTTCTTTTTTATGACTATCAAAGTCAAAACCAATTTTATATAATGTGCAATCTAGCATAGTCCCAAAACTTAAATTTCATATGTAATTTAATATAATATGTAATTTAATCTTGTGTTCAGTTCATCACAGACGTGATGAAGCCAATGAAGATTGAAGAGATCATGGACCAAGAAGTACAGAACCTATCGGGAGGAGAGTTGCAGCGAGTGGCGCTGGTGCTCTGTCTTGGCAAGCCAGCAGACGTTTACCTGATTGATGAGCCGTCGGCCTACCTTGACTCTGAGCAACGTTTAGTTGCTGCTAAAGTTATAAAAAGGTATTAGTATAACTACAAATTTTAAAATACATGTGTCTTAAAGGGGTATCTGAGGTTTTACTGAGTGTCAACGGTGACATGGAACAGTCAACAAACACTCATACATTCACAATTCACCAACACTTATTCATTCTAATGTGCTTAGAGAGTCTAATCGGGTCTATCTAAGGGGTAGGGAGAGCATATTTCTTCACAATGTTTCCCTTCAGCAAGTGTACAAACACACAATTTCCGAAAATTTCAATGGGCAGGAAAACATCCTTTTATTTCTCTTTTTTTTTTCTTTTTCATTGTATAGCCTTGATTTGTTTTTGTTTACGCAATCGTTTTGAGTGCAAACTTGTGTAAGAAGGAAAAATAAATAAATATCTACCCAACCTGGGGATTAAGAGTCCAGATATATTGTTATTATTATAAGCTTACATACTTCTTAGAGGAGGTCCGTAAAAAGATCAGTGACCTTGTCATGAGGATTTAGTGTCTATCATAATGGAAGCCGATTGAGTGAGCTACAATGTTTCAATGCATGTTTTCGATGAGGTCTAAAAGTGTCTATTCAAGCAGGTTCCATCTGCATTGAGAAAGACATTGTCACTTTTTTTTAACATCAATGGGCAACATCAATACTCTTTACCATTACCACACCTTATGGAAAGCGTCGATAAGTAAGGCCTAGGATAAAGTATGCTCGCCCAGAAACTGGGAAAGTGACATCAGTCGAGGCGTTAATTAGTCTTTAAAGAGACTTCCGCAGAAATATACGGAAGTTGGTACCAGACGAATGCCTAATACTACGCACGCCGGAACACGTCGTGTCGCTTGGCCGCATGGTTTCATCTGAGGGCAGATCAATGAGCGTATGACTCAAATATATGACCGATTTATGTATATAAAATAATCATAATCATAATCATTGATTTCGTAATATTCATTACATGTCACTTTATAAATACATGTATCTAAATTAAAATAATAATACGATGTACAAATCAAATCACATAATAATAAATTTGAATAGTAAGCCTTACATTGCGCTTGTTATAAAAAAATCTTTCACCAAGTAGAACACCTGCTTGACAAGCCAGCGCCTCAACCTGGATTTAAATATTTGTAGATTTGGAGATCCTATAATATTTTAACGTAACAAATTGTACTGATTCTGGACTCAGGGTAGGGCCGGAAATATATTTCACTTCATTTTCTCATCATAAATGAAGGGTAAGCGGGAAGAGGGATCATAGTCAACAGAAAATAAATTTGAAATAAATAGAAAAAACTTGCTTAGGTTATTACTTTAGAACTCTGCTTAACAATTTTTTTTTCTCAAAAGCAAACTTTACTATCAGCCCATAGCCCCCCATATTCACAGTTAATAGACAATTTTTTTTTACTTTTTGTACTTGTTATGACCTTATGTTTAAGTTAGGTTTTTAAGCTTCATGAGTCCGGTTTATTTTTAAAAGCGATATTCTGCAGACTGTGTTATTTTTTTCAAGTTTTTGTTTTCGCTCAATCATTGTTATCGAGACATTTTAGGAGATGGCACTATTTACTCAATTTTTGAAAAAAACTGACAATGATCTTTTTTCCCGCTTACCCTTCAAATGTTATTTTATTAAGTATTTTACATATAATATGTAAATCAACAAAACACCAAGAAGTCATCAAATTATATTTATTTACAAATGTATGACAGAAATAGATTGTTTTCATATTTTTTATAATCCCTTAGTCGCCTTTTATGACATCCACGACATGAAGTAACAATATTCATTTTAGATAACGTTGTCACATGTCACTGCTCCACTTCCAGCCCTTATTTTGATTGCAATATACATGCTATTTTAAATGAATTCCTAAACGTCCACAGATTCATCCTGCACGCCAAACGCACCGGTTTCGTTGTGGAGCACGACTTCATCATGGCGACGTACCTCGCGGACCGCGTCATCGTGTTCGAGGGCACACCGTCCTCCGACGCGACTGCGCACGCGCCGCAATCGCTACTGAATGGAATGAACAAGTTCTTGGAGCTACTAGGGATCACGTTCAGGAGAGACCCAAATAACTTTAGGCCGAGGATTAATAAGCATTCTTCTGTTAAGGTTGGTGTGGTTTGTTTTTGATAGAAACTTAAGGTTGATGCGACGTATCGCCACAAAATAACCACTTACAGAAGATTAATTTCGCATAACTAGCGAATACAGGCGCACGCACACATAGACGCGTATGTACGACGATCTCGGTGAAAGTCGGTCGAATGCCAATACGAAATTCTGCCGAGATCATCGTACGCATCTATGCATGTGTGCATCTGTTTTCGCTCGTTGGATGGACTCTGCCTTCTGGTAGTATGTATTTTGTGATATCGCGTTCCCAAACGCAATACTTTTTATTGTTTTCTTATTTTTTAATAAAAAGTGTTAAATAAATGTGTGTTTAGCGACCATAGTTTAATGTTAATTGGGCTTTTTTAGCAAAGTTGTGTTATGTTATGATTTACGTTTTATATGACACAACAACTATAAACACGCTTTAAAAATGTTGTCCAGGATCAAATACAAAGTAACACAACTTTGTTAAAAAAGCCTAATTGATATTGAACTATAGTCGCATAATAAAGCCGATTCTGACGGCTTTAATGTTAGTTTTAGTGCTGTCAAAACTAATTTTTTTTCGAAACAAAATAGTCCTTAAGACTCAGAATTAGAATCTAAATTTCTTTGGAAAATTTTAAGCTTTGACAGCACTAAAACTAAAATTAAAGCCTTCAGAATTGGCTTTAATGGCATAAATCACAGTTACTTTATACTTTTTATTCAAAAATAAGAATAACTATCATAAGTTTCGCACCCTGTCGCATCCACTTTAAGGATCGGTTCTTCAGGATTAGAATCACAAAATATAACATTCAAAAACATGCTAAATAATAATGTACGCAAAAGTATACTTTAAGATTTCTATCGAGTGAAATTCCTCCGATAGCGTTTCTGAATCTAGAAATCTAGCCCAAAATCTAGAAAGATGTCCCAAAATTGTTGTACTCATTTATTTAACTTAGGTCTCATTTTGAACAGCAGATAAATAACTTCCAAGTGTCGATTTTGACGATTTTAATTATTTTGTAGTATCCTCAAATAAGTTGAAATTTTCCATAGTCGTGATCTTAAATCTACTATAATATCATAAAAATCAAAATTATTTAGGTACATTGCTTTTAGGTGGGAACTGTTTTCGCTTTATAGGATTCATAGCGAAGCGTGCCATATCGTAAAATTAGCCACATAATGAAGCGAGGAAAAAGGTGTCAGGTTGCTGATGATCATAAATTCGGGAGCCGAGCAAAGTGGATCGGAGCGAGGCGACTCCTTTAGTCTTAACAGATATCATGATGTGGCTCATCAGATCATGAAATGTTGAATTCTATGATATACCCACGACATGTCCATAATATTATAGCAGCGGTAGCTCTTGAGATCCAGGTTCGATCCCTTGTCGGGCATGCACCAATGAATTTTTCGGAATTTATGTGCATAGTATTTGTTCTTACTTACCACTTGCTGAACGGTGAAGGAAATCATAAGGAAACCTGCATGCCCTAAAAAGCGATATGTGCCCGAAGAACGGCGATAGAGTTCATCACGTTGGGACGTAAAAATGGTCGGTGAAACGCGGGTGTACCGAGTGTGGACTGTGACTTCCATTTCACAGTTCACACTTGTAACACCTCTGACATATACATATATACAGGATGACTTTTATGTAACCCCGATAATTTGCAGGAGACTATAAACTCGATTATTATTACATACGGCTTGAACACTCACGTGTGATTGTTGTTGACTATATGCCAACCGTTTCACCGATACAATTTGCAGGAGACTATAAACTCAATTATTATTACATACGGCTTGAACACTCACGTGTGATTGTTGTTGACTATATGCCAACCGTTTCACCGATACAATTTGCAGGAGACTATAAACTCAATTATTATTACATACGGCTTGAACACTCACGTGTGATTGTTGTTGACTATATGCCAACCGTTTCACCGATACAATTTGCAGGAGACTATAAACTCAATTATTATTACATACGGCTTGAACACTCACGTGTGATTGTTGTTGACTATATGCCAACCGTTTCACCGATACAATTTCGGCATATTCAAGCCGTATGTAATAATAATTTAGTATGTCAGCTCACGCGAGTTTCAATAATGACTATAAACTCGTTTTATAATAAAAATCCAAAATTCATTCCATTCATTAAAAAGAAAGTTAGAGCCACTTAAAGATTTCCATAAAATCGAAAAAAATCGTGGTCACCTGAAGAAAAAAGACAATTAGATCATGCGAAGTTATTTTTATTGATGATTTCACTAATTTGACCTATTTTGAATTTGTTCCGTATGGGAATGACTAGGCCAACCGTTAATATATGATCTGTGCAAAAGGTACGAGTTAAAACTTAACATACAACACGGTTATACGTGTTGCAGAGTATTTAGCAGAGTATTATGCAGATTAAAATGCGGCTTTAAAGAAATTGCGAAGGCGCCACTGGGCTTGAGCAAACCCATTATAAGAGCAAGTTACATAAACCTTGTAAACAGCAGAACATGTTTGCAAAATGATTAGCACCTGCATACTATCAAATCAAGGCTAGGTCCATAAAACAGAACATCAAGTTTACTACTGCGTGTCTCATAGAAAATATGACTTTCATTTATGCCTCAAAATTCATACTGGAGACTCGGGAAATGATCAGAGACAAGGTTAAGTGACCTTTTTTGCGAAGTTCGCAATCATCGGATCTTCCGATGTCGGAAGCCTTTTTATTCATAATGCTACTATTTATTTCGATGAGGCTCGCCATCTACCACGCTGGGGTGTAATAAACTTAGGTGAAACTTGGGTGTACGAGTGTTGACTGGTTTGCATTTCAAAGTCCTTACCTTACCTACTCGTAAACATCTGTCACACCCCGGGAGATTGACATCGCGACAATGTATATTTATTTATGTATGAATGATCACAAAGGCACTCACTCTATAGACTGCTACCATTAAGGCCCAGTATCAAGCTAAACTTCCGTCCTGCACCTACGCTTATGTTTTTGAATGTCTATCCTGGGGCTCTACCGCGTAATTCTCATTTGTATCAACTTCAAGCAAATGCATGCGAAATACAACGCGTGCAAAAGAGATGGCATGTTAGGCGGTCGTCGTCGCACGCACGTCAAATTTCAATCTCAAGTTGATGTTGATGAAAATGAGAATTACGCGGTAGACCCACTGCTCTAATCAACTGCCGCGCACGCAAAACTTCAGTTATTTTGAGTTTGCGGCTTCGTAAGGAATTGTAATGAAAAATTCTTTCAGCTAATAATTCAGTATAAGTAATGTATGTAGAAAATTCTCGAGAATTTTTAAATTTGTAACTTAAAAATACATGGAATTAACGTCCATTTTATTGGAGCTTATTTTGCGAGTTTTTTCTATCGAGCAAAGTAATTGAAATCACGTTTTCAGATCTACAAATGTCTTAAATATCTCCTCTTTAACATGTTTATTTTTTGTATTTCAAATATGATAATTAACTGCCAAATGATATACAACGTGTAACGGAAAGGTGTAACCATATTTGAAGAGCTTATTCAGTCAACGGTATAGAACAACTTTTACTATGGAACAAACCCTGTAACTCGAAAAAAAAAACTTACTGTTTCATTGAAAAATGCAATGCCGCTCGGCTGAAATGTATGGAAGGGTAGATTCTTTTTTTGAGATTTCTGGGTTGGCTCCATAGTAAAAGTTGTTCTATACCAATGACTGAATAAGCTCTTCAAATATGGTTACACCTTTCTGTTACACCTTGTATAAATTTAAAACCGAATACAACAAATCTTTCGAAAGAAAAGGATAATTCACGCTAGGTTTTATTGTCAGTGTAGTAATGCATGTTTTAATTTGTTACAGGATATAGAACAAAAACGGGCAGGCCAATATTTCTTCCTTGAAGACTAGAGAGTGGACGGACGGTTCAAGTATGAATAAATCGATATATGTATGTATTTATGTATATTGAGCTGTTGTATGTATGCTGCTGTCACAAAGTGGCCAACCATTCGTGTATTTCCAACCAATTGTATTTATTGTATTAAATCAGTTTTATACAATGGCACACATTTTATTTTTAATTGTAATTTTAGTTACCAATCTATGTTAGAAATAAGTTTGTGTTGTGTATTGTTGCTGTGATTCGGGGGAGAGTAAGAGGACAGCTCACAGGCAAAAAACCAGGAGGCCAACCATGCCTGGGACCGATGGATGGCGGTATATCCATCCTTAATAGCCGGACCTTATATGGCACAGACTGGTGACGGGCAGCGGTGTCACTGGTGCGAGGGTTCCAGCACCGCGCTCACCAACCCGCCCGCCCAGCGTGTGTGAGTATGGGAAATTCTTCCAGGATGACCGCTGGGAGTGGCAAAGTCCTGAAAAGGCTTACGTCCAGCAGTGGACGAACTAGGCTGATGGGTGGATGGATTGTTGCTGTAGGTTGCAGGCCCAAAACTGGGCAAGATTCTTTACTGAAGAATTATATAGAAACAATTTTGGCACACACTACAACGTTAACGCTCTGGCCTGCCGCTGGCCGCTTCAGCGCCTGCGTGCAAAACGTGTCCGTGCCGCCCCCTTTCTCCTGACTTGTAATGTCAAATGCACAAATTCATATCACCATTTCACATTGCGTAACTTGGTCAAGTCGATTTAGTAAAAATAATATAGATACGAGTAGTAGACCATACTACCAGTTTTTCGAGAGCGCATATTTCTTGGTGGTCGTAACAGCCACGACTCAGGGCGCGCTATTTTAAAGTAAAATGAAACGTCATAGAGTTGTTCTGATAGATGCAAAATGAGGTGCTCAATTTGACATTATATGCACCCTTAAAGCGCTTTATGCTGCTACAAGATTAACGGTGTTTAACTTTAGACAGTGTTTAAATCTGTTGCTGTCACTTTTTTACGATATGAAAGAAAAGGCGACAACAACAGATTTAAACACTGTCTAAAGTTAAACACCGTTTTGTAGTAACACAGTAAATGTCTAGAAATAGCAATGAGCTATTTTTAAACAGCATAGTTTTCATAGACAACGTCTTCGATGAGCTAAAATTTTAACTTTTGCTAAAAACTGCCACTTTTGGCTTAAGTTAAAGTTCTAGCTATAAAAAGACGTTTCTGAAAACTTTGCTATGTAAAAATAGGTAATTGCTATTTCTAGGCATTTAATTAAGCAGATTTTCAGTAATTATTGTGGTAGATAAGTAATAATTTTTTTTCTAATGTAGCAGCACTTTCGCAGCATAAAGCGCTTTAAGGGTGCACATAATGTCAAATTGAGCACTTCATTTTGCATCTATCAGTAAGTAAGAAATAAGGTTAAACGTCAGTCGCTTAGCGCAAAGTGCATAACTTAACATAGATTTTCTTGTTTAAAAATGAAATATTGAAAAGCATTTAGGTCTGTGTCAATTGACGCCAATATTATAATATATATAATCAGGTCAACCGCGATCAATTTTTACCTTTTTTACGAAAAGGGGACACCCGACGTTTCGAGACAGTTGCATGTCTCGTGACGCCAGTAGTTCAGTATTAGTGAGGTTAATAAAGCAAAAATAAGAAATGGTACACATTTAGTCATGATCTTTTTAAAAATCAACTTAAAATGCTGTTTTAACAAGATCATGTGAAATTTTGCATTAAATTTCAAACTTCTGCTTTATAAACCTCATACACTAAACTGAACTATTGACGGCAATAGCCACATACCAAAAGGTATTTCAATTTCTAAACAAGAAAAACAATGTTAAGTTATGCACTTTGCCCTAAGCGACTGACGTTTAACCTTAAGTCTGGTTATTTATGGGAGTATATATAAAAAAAACGGCCAAATGCGAGTCGGACTCGTGCACGAAGGGTTCCGTACCATTATCTATAAAAAAACGACGAAAAAAACATGTCTGTTGTATGGGAGCCCCCTTAAATATTTATTTTATTCTGTTTTTTAGTATTTGTTGCTATAGCGGCAACAGAAATACATCATCTGTGAAAATTTCAACTGTCTAACTATCACGCTTCATGAGATACAGCCTGGTGACAGACGGACAGCGGAGTCTTCGTAATAGGGTCCCGTTGGATAACCTTTGGGTACGGAACCCTAAAAAGAGTCAAGATGCCACAACACGGGGTTTTCTTTCACTGTAAGCTGTCCGTGGAACTATCGCTCGGCCGTCTACATGGGGCAACGAAGAATTCCCTTCAAAAATACAGAAATACCCCGCTTTACATGAGGGATATGAAAAAACAACCCAAATAAGAACATAATTAAAGTGATTTTATTGCAAAAATTAAACAGAGTCGGACTAGCGTTTCTTATTAGTTTTTGGTGTGCTGACTACGAGAAAATTAATGAAAAAATTCCATCACGTCAGGATTTTTTTATATTTAATATTTTAGGTAACTTTTGTTAAAAATTGCCCGGGCGCATTAATTCGAAAAGCTACAAAAAATTATTAAGGCGACATAACATGAAAAAGTGCCGTCACTTTAGAAAAAATGAAATCTTGCTTGCTAGAATAATTGAAAATCTGCTCAACTAAAGGTCTAGAAATAGAACTATTTTTAAATAGCAAAGCTTTTAGAAACTTCTTTTTATAGCTAGAATTTTAACGTATGTCAAAAGCGGCTGTTTTAAACATAAGTAATTTTAGATCATTGAAGAAGTTTTCTATGAAAACTAGCTATGTAAAAATAGTTCATTGCTATTTCTAGACATTTAGTTGAGTAGATTTTCAAAATAAGAATTTTTTTTCTAAAGTGACAGCACTTTTGCATGTTATGACGCCTTAAATTAGTTCGATCCAATTTTGAATGCATTTATGGCATTTAATGACTGGTAGAATAAATTCTGATTCATAATATGTTAATTACCATAGGTAATGATCGTCTAATGAGTTTTACTTCGGTGAAAACGGGGCATTTTAGCCTCCTTTAGTAATGAGCCTATTAATATATGACTACTTTGATGACTATGTTTAAATACGAAGGTTTCAAATATCCACATGAATTTTTCCCCTCATTGTGAGAAGCCAACATTTACAAGAAGGCATTTTTGTTGGACCTGAATGTAAGCAAATGGATGTCGGTGGGCGCCAGAACGATTCTGGGGGCACGGATGGCTTTTATTACAACCAATATTTTGTATTTCCATGACTTGAATTTTTTTTAAATCTGGGTGTCCTATCTGCACCTACAATCACCTATGCTTCTACAATCACCCTTTCCGTAGCGATAGATAACTGGTACAGATTTCACCGTATGAATTTATTTTTCTTTGCGAAGCACAAATTTCAAAAAAAAATCTTTCTCAGTACCTACAAAACTTCTTGCCTTATTCAAATTTTAAAAGTTTTTTTTGTATCTAGGTACACTATATGCACTCTGAATGCTTCTATAATCGCCCTTTCCATAGCGGTAGATGCTGGTACAGATTTCACCGTATGAATTTTCTTATTTGCAAAATACAAATTGAAAAAAATATTTCCCAGACCATAACTTTTTGCCTTATTCAACAATTTAACGCTGAATGCATCTACAATATTTTAAGATAAATGAGAATTTGGAATAGAATGTTAGCTGTGCAAGATATAACATTTATTTCCATTAGATAACATTTCTTTATTTATTTATTTTTACACATGAAGAAGGCTTGATGCCTTGAAAAATAGTGCTAGAGATATTCAAATCCAAAAATCACTACTTTTATCACCGATTCGCACTCACTCATCCTAAGCACTTCCAGGCGACTTAGGAAATTGAAATTTGGCATGAAGGTACAATTATTTGCATTAGCTGTCAGAACTTGCCAAGTTCTACATATTCTAGCAAGAATCCTAACAAACTTTCTCTTCAAACGTAAAAAAGAACTTTGTACATTATATCAGTTACTGACTGAAGGAACCTGCATAAACCTCGGCACCCAATTTGATCTCAATTCTTTTTTTTCGGCGAAGCCGATAATCCTGCACTGCCTCTGTGCTGTACCAGGCCCCTTTTTCACATTTATGTTTTTAGTGGCATGTTACTTATCTAGGGATATAATCAGCGCTTCTTCGCTTTCACAATGTTTCAGGCATTCTTTAATCACACTCATCGGTCTATCACTTGTACAAATAAACCACGTCTATCATTAAACAGATCACACTGTGGTGCGCTAAGTTTTTTGATCCCACGTATTTCAACCAGTTTCTTCGATGACTCATCATCAGCGAGTTAATAAATTTATTCTCTAGTTCAGTGCCACCAATACATTACTACATAATTGCTTGATTATGTTGTCGAATACCGGGTGTAAATAGACAGGTAGGAAACTTTAAAAATTACTTAACTACGAAAAAGAAAAAACAAGCGTTTCCTCATTTTCCTCCTAGTAGGACCACGAGGTCCTAATTTTTAACCGACTTCAAAAAGGAGGCGGTTCTCAATTCGACTGTTTTTTTTTTTTTTTTTAGATAACATATTGTTTCAGGAAGAAAGAAGTCGGCAAAAGTGTTGCTTCGGTACCATCGGTCTTTATAGAATTATTATTAACTTTTTAGTGAATGACTGCTGTTACTATTGAAGTCGGTTGCTATTTTTTTGTTAAAAGTTTATTTTATTGAAGTGAAAACTTCTTTAGGCGCGTTGAACGATTTCTGGTAGGGGAAAATCTTATGGGTTCGCGTCACCGACATGCTATGACGTGTTGCGCTTGGAAAGTGAAAAGTTCTCACTTCTATCGGCAGTCCCCATGACTGCCTCTTTTTTTTTACCTACCCTATATGTAGGAATGTCGTGGGCAGATCGTAAAGTATGAAAACGAAAATCTTTCACCAAAATACAAAAATAGGTGCAACGACGAGCGGAGCGAGGAGGAGCGTGTTATGTTTACACGTAAATGGGGAGCCGAGCGAAGCGGATCAGATCATGATATGCCCAATTCTACAATGTGCCGCCGACAATCATGTAAAACATATTGCCCATCCAAAATGCACAGGTTTTCAAAAAGTAAAGTAACATCAAAACATAACTTCTTTATAGAGCATAGGAATAGGTCTATAATCTTTTTAAATCGATCATTTTCTTCTCGATGTCAATCACTTCGAAATCCGGCACACAACTATGGTTTGCATCTCTTATAATATTTGTTTCTTCAGTGTCCAATACAACAAACCCCTTGCAGTTTTCTTTTAAGTGACATTCCCATACAGAAGTACCTTTTTTGTTAACTCTTTTCAAAAGATGTCTGTATCCGGGTCGTAACAAAACCCGGCCTCCGTGAGTACTTTTAATGAAATTGAACTTACACGAACCAGCGGGTCTACCGCGTAATTCTGATTTTCATCAACTTCAAGCATATGCTTGCGAAATTCAACGCGTGTAAAAGGCGGGTATTACCACGTGACATTCATTTCACAGTTCATTTGTCAACTGAGAACACATCTGCATGTACAGTACATACTAATTCCATGCACATTTGTCACCACCTCGGGGATTGATGCGTGACTCATGTTACCAAAACTTTTGTCTAACGTTACGTCTAGGATGTATGCTGAGCGAACGTTCACATAAAATAATTATTCAACCCTATTTATTACGTGGAAAAGTTTGCATAATATTTTGAAGATGTAAGTAATTTTGTTTAATGTGTGATGTAATTTCTGGTATGTAAACCTATTTATTTTCTGCCTGTCCCTGACCTAAATCCTAACTGCGTACGCCCTTGGCCGTATCTTTTTATTGTGAATGTACCGGAAAATTAATTTTTAGGGTTCCGTAGTACCTAAGCCTAAGAGGTACAAAAGGAACTTTATGGTGAGACTCCGTTGTCCGTCTGTCCTATGTCACATGTTGTATTTGATGATAGAATGTTGAATAGGCGATGATAAATAGGAAAAAAAATATGGTGAAACAGAGACATTATTTTGAAAAAATTTACTACCATTACTAAAAAAAAAACGGAAAAATAAAAAAGTTAACTTTTAGGGATATTATTTTTATGGTAATGGTAGTTGATGATGGTAGTTGGTTTGCTTTTGATTTGGTATGCAACGTCTATTCTTAGGGATCATAACCGTTTTTTTTTTCATTGCATTCGTGGTAGATTAAAAGTTTTCACATATTTATCCTTGGTAGACAACAAAAATTTTAAAACGTCAATTTATAAACAAGTTTCTTTTTTGTCGGTGAATTTTGGTCTTGTTGGCTAGTTCCACCCCCTTTCGGATGTGCACTCTTAGAAAGGACACACTGTATACGCGGACTAGGGAATTTTTTAGTTTACCGTATAATATACCATAGAAAAAAAAAATGGGGTATTTTCGAATCCATTTACTCCACTATTACGTTATCAACGTATTTCATTTTTGGGTAAATGTTTATTGAGTGATCGATTAAGATTCTCACTGAAGGAAAACGCGATTGGATGAAATTTTCTCAATAGAATTTAATTCCGAAAAGACCTCTAGTTGTTTTATTTTTTCCTGTAATTCTGAAATCCTAACTAATTTCATTGTGAAATTGCATTCAAAATGTGCATATTATGTATTTGTAAAGTCTTCTTGAAAATTTTTTTGACAAAATAGCTTAAATCATTTTATATTAATAAAAAACCGACTTTTTGCTACTTTTCCACGAATCCGTCCCACTCGCACTGAGGGTTTTTTCGCATATGGAGTAACAGGGACGCTAAAGCTTTTACGTAAGTATAAATAGACTTAAGTTAAGAAGTAGGCAGGTACTACCATTCATCGCCTGTTTACGAGTTTCCGTTCCACAACACAGCATCCGTACATAAGGAATGAATGATCCACATCATTGTCACAATGATTCATCTAAAGAATAAAGGTCAGCCCTCGTTGTAGGAACAGAGTCATTAACGTGTTTATGTTGATGATCTAATCATCGTGAATAAGATCAATGACGATGACGAAACTGTGTTTAATTTAGTGACGTACATTGACCATTTGCAAAAAAATATTTAGGCTGATTTGATTATGAAACTCCCTTGCCTACAGAGTAATACTTTATATTCTCTGCCTACAGTATGGAAATTGAAAATGGAACGCTATTTTGTCTTATCTTACCCCGTATAATGGGTTATTATGAATCAATAAAAAGGGAAGAACGCCATTTTCTTGACCTTAATTTGACCCAACATTTTATTCTGTGACCTCGCATCGTAGATAGTATTAGTAGGTACCTACGTCCGTGGTAGGTAAGTACCTAACTAAAAAAAAAGAAAAATATATGTAGATCACCCTGAGTAAATGCAAAATACTTGAAAAAAAATGGGTACGATTTAGACGAGTAAGCCAACGACTTATACAGTTAAATGGCTGGAAAAAATACAAATGCAAGAATTCCACGATGGAAAGATGAAACAAACTCTCGACTCGAGTATACACCAGCCGCGGTGGCGAAGTGGTGGCGTCGCTCGATGACATCATCTCTGGGCAGCCAGATTACGTGTAGCGTGGAACAGGGCTCGCCAACCATTAAAGATACCCTATAATTTAGGTTAGTAAAATTATTAATAAATTAGGACGAGTAGGTACACACAACTGCGCCCTACTGTATATAGGTGCCTTTTTGTACATTTTCATACGTGAAGTATGAAATGCCATTGTATGTTGTGACCTTTGATTATTTATCTTTCTGACGTCTTAGAAGGAGACTGTACAGCCTGTACACCTACCTACTTCTCAAGAAAAAACATTTTATTTTACATACATAGGTACATGTAAGCCATGTAAGGTGACATGGATTGATACAGCCAAATTCATTCTATAGTAATTAATCAGAAACAAGAACCGAGTATTATATTTTTTCATTTACATTGTTATATTACATAAAAACACCTAGTTTAGTTTCTTCCACATTTATAATTTTTTCCATAATATATACAAGCTCTAATACGGGTTCTTTTAACTTACTCTTCGTTAGCATGTCACCTTGGCACCTTGCATGCTTGGCATACTTAGGTACTTCTATCATTTCGAAATGTTCTATGATTTTCAATCTGGAAATCAGATTGAAACAAAATGGAATTAATTGTTTTGCAATAGTACTCAGTTTCTTTGTCTTCAAGTTATGTAAGTACTTATGCGATCAACAAATATGTGCAATTTGTATGCAGTTTGACGGCTACAAGGAAGTTACTGTTCAAACAATGTTTATATGGATTAATTCAAAGTCTCTTTCCTCTGTACATATAAAATGCAATATCTGTACGCATGTTCGTTTACAGCCAGAGAATGATAGAACGGAGTTTGAAGTGGTTTTCTCTGTTACATAAATGATTTCTTGAAGAACATTTCAGTTTGTTTCTATCATTACAATGTAAAATATTAGCTTGCTTGCTTTTCGTATTACTTTCGCTAAAAAAAAAAGAGAATCTCGTAACGAATTTTAATTTTAATGCTTTTTTCATTGATACCTACATACCTACTTTAGAGGGTTTTTTGAAAATCATTTGACGCTATGTGTAATTGCGCTGTAACTAACGGAATCTGAGCAGTGACCATTTTAATAAACAAGTCAAACAAAAAGTACCGATGGCATATAATTAAGTATGCGCAAACAGATCCACAGACAAAAAAATGAATGTTAATTTCTTTACATTTCTAGATCGACTAAGCTGCGGTATCTCCGCAATAAAATTCACGGTTGATGGCCCAAATCGTAGATAGAATTTTTATGAAACGATCACATTGCATGCACCTAGCAAGTTTTTTCCTAGAACACTATTTTCTCGTTGCAATAGGGTAGATAGGGGCAAATAAAACCGACGCTCGTCTATCTAATAACGTCACGATTTAGGTAGTGGTGGTTTTTATTTTCTACAGATAAAGGTGAAAATCAAACAAGCTGGTACATATATAACTTTGGGTGTGGCCATAGCCTCCTTGAAGGCTGTGGTGTGGTGTGGCCGATTCTACGAATAAGCAACGTAATCAAAGCCGAAGGTTGACGATTACTGCGAGCGAGAGAGAACGATGAACGAACTTCGGAACAACATCGGAATCGGACGGACGGACGGAACACGGGAACAGTTTATTTCGGAGTTTGGAGCTGAGTGGTTTTGTTGTGTCGATATTGAAATATTACAAGTACGTATTTTAACGTTTTTCCTGTTATTCTTAATCAATTTCACAAGATTTTATTTCGATTTGGAGTATTCTATAAGGCTTTTTGTAAACGGAAATAATTTGAAAGAAGATTTCCTACATTTTAGGTCAGACGACCGGCATTTTTGTTAATCGCTAAAAGCCGGTCTGTTATTTGCCGGTTACTGCAGTTAGGTTTTATTTTTAGCTTCAGGCACTTATGAGTGTTTTTGTTACGTGGTATTTGAACAGTGTTTTCGAATTTTTGTTCTAGAAACAGACAAAATGAGCGGACAACAGTACTACCCGTACAAGGTAAGTCAGAATTTTCCACCTACAACATGGCTAACTTATAATGGTTATGTTCTCACGGGATGATGTCACTGTTTTCGGGGCAAGGCTAAGTTACTAAAAGAATGAGGAAAATTAAATAATGCATGGTCTTGTAATATTATTATGAAGGCAATCAAGAAGATACACTTGTTAATATGGGGTAATTAGGGAATCAATTAGGTTAATTACACTATGTTAATGTTGACATAAAAAGTGCGTTACCGTTGAAGAATTTTAGTAATCTACCTGCTTGTTAGAAAAAAATAAGTGGCACACATCCATTAAAGAACTTTTGTATCAAAAGAAAGATAAGAGAAATCTCAGTGGAGAAAATAATATACGACTGATAGATAAGAAATGAAACTTATTTTTACACTAATAAACACGCACTATTCTATAAAGTCTGCCAACTGTTTTTCTTTTCATCGATTACTGTAATAAATTTATATTACCTGCATAATAATAATAACCAATGCGGGAATCATAATCCTATATCATAAAAGAAGTAATCGGGGTACCTACTTTGTTATGGTTACCTACCTGTCAGTAATAAATACCTTCCAAAACGAACAATCTGACCGATATTTGGTATCTTCCAGTGCACTCCCACCGTGTACCCAGCGGAGCCCTTCGAACCTGCAGCGGATGCGGAAACCCTCCGCAAAGCCATGAAGGGCTTTGGAACCGATGAAAAAGCAATCATCGACGTCCTCTGCCGCCGCGGCATCGTCCAACGACTTGAAATCGCTGAGACCTTCAAGACTAACTATGGAAAGGTAAGATCCCAAAAAATGTAAAATAAATGTTGGTTTGTTGGGGGCCAGGGGGCAATTTCGAGTCTGCTGATTAGCCTTCTCGACCGTAAAAACCTGTTTTATCTATAGGACTCCATACATTTTTAGCTCGAGTTTTAGAAGTCTCGCTTCAACTGTTTCTCCGGAATAGCCCCCCAGGATAGGTCATTGTATTGTTGTCATATTTCTTTTTACTTGAACATCGATAGTGTTTAATGAATAATGCACTCTGTGTAATTATCATTAGCGATATGCCAGAAGCAATATAAGAAAATGTATCTTCAATATGCATATGTCTACTAAGCATCTACATTTAAATGTTTTGCATGCCGTCTTGAATGGTAAATGGGGGCGTGACGTGAGGTGGACGGACGAAATCAATAGTCAATGACTCCATTTTATTTGTAACCGACAAGCTTGTATTCATATAATAATACAGTTTACTCGTCCCGTTTATAATTTACTTTTGATTAAGGCGGACATTAAGGTATTCCCAAACTATGAAATTCCACTTTTGTTTCCGCTTCACCATGAATTCACGCTTTTCCCGTTTCTGCTTCCGGGAATGAAACGATGTTAACATTCAAACTAACTGATTACGCATCATAGGCCGGAACAATTAAAACTGTTTTTCATACTTTAGTCTCTATACTTGTTAAAGGCTGCTTAAGAAACCGGTTACCAAGATTTTTGGTTCCTGACGTAATCGCTCATAGTTTTTGATAGCATCAATCAGTGAATGTTAGCAAGTTAAGGCTATGCTAGCTGTAGAGGCGTAGAGTCAATCAAAACAGAGTTTTAGTCCTTCTTCATAAAGACTAAGATTATTCTTTCAGTCTGTGGATATATTTGTGGCATTGAGGAGTTGCAGCCTTGTGTTTACTTAGTCATCGTATTACAGCGTTGAATCATGGTCTTGGGTACTACGAGGAAATTACTAACGACACTAATTTTTTCTCGCAACGAGTTACACCGAATCATTTCCTTTGACCTACCCACTAAGATAAAATCGTATTATGAACACTTAATTTAACATAAAACATAACTATGTATTAACTTAGATTAATTAATTTACTTATGTGGTAGATTGTAATAGCACCGCAAACAAACCCCTAAGGGTTTAAGTGGTGTATATTTGAAATATGTTTGAGCAACTGTATGTGTGTAAATAAATAAAAATAAAAATAATAAAATCACGAAATAATGGGGAAAAATGATACAGAATTCATTGAACATTTATGATTTTATACACATGGATGTATTGGATGTAAAATGTTATGAGAATAACTCAGTGGATAAGAAGTTCAAGAAATATATTCTGAGATATCGGAAGAACATGGCCGCAGGTTATTTTAGGTTGAACAAAATGACAACATGAAACAGGTATGAGGTAAATCTGACGGTATAAAAAGAAACAAAATTGCCCCATGGTGAATTAGTTTCGTCGGCGACCCATAAATTATGTCGGCCTTAAAAAAAGTTCGGTGAAACGCCCACATTTAACGTAGGTACTACGTAAAGATAGCAGGTATAAACAAAATTATGTAATACTTCTTACAAATATGATCTCTATTCCAATCTAATCGATATAATGTTCGATGAATATAAAGCAACCTTTATTCCTCCGGCTTTATTGCAATTTTTATAGGTATTTCACGCCAAGGAGGAGCTATTCCCAGCAATATCACAAAACTAGTTATGCTATTAAACAGCTTGTTTTTAGATTGTACATACCTAATAATAAGTAAAAAAAAGAAGGAACCATTGTGATGAATAACACTCCGCTGTCCGTCCGTAACTTCAGAAGCGGTAAAGATAATTTAAGGAGAAATATTTTTTTTAAATATTCGAAATTGCTCAAAATATTGTCATCTTTGTTGTTTTGTCCTAAGAATCGAATACGGGTATCAAAGTGTAGGTATTAAAGAGCATATTGTAAAAATAAATACTTAAATACCGCAAATGAATGTATGTTAGAATAAAAATTTTCCTTGTATTTGAAACAAAAGGACCGACAATTATGAAAAAAAAATCGGTACCAGGTTTAGATTGCAGAAAAATTATAGCAGTTAAAACAAAAATAAATCACATTAAATTAAATGAAAAAATTGCCTTACATAATGTAGCCATAAACAAGGTAGGTATAATCTACCCACTTCTTGTAATTATTTGGTACAGACAGTCAATTATTTTATGAGTCATCATAAATAGTTTTGGGCAAAATTTTAATTATAATTTTTCTGACTTTCCCCAAAACTGACGAAATACGGAACGGTACCCTTGATACGATAAATCTGAGTCGCACTCAAACCAGTTTTTATTTTTATTTATTGGATATCCTGTACGAAATACCTACCCAGATTCAACGAAACCATTTGCAGTGTTAGTTTTGAATCGTTTGCCATCTAAGTACGAGTTTGTATGGTAGTTCGATGGGGTCAGAGTGGGGTGAGTAAAAGCAAAAGTAGGTCAGTCATTGCCCCATAAAACTGTTTATTGTTTTGCACAGGCCACTAATTTGTAAAATTGTAACTTCACAACAAGGGATGGTAATTTGATTGTTTTTTATACAGAGTAAGTGGATTAAATCCCCTTATCTCTTATTTAAGAATTCCTTTTACATTATTATAATTTATATATCGGTCATTAAAGCCACAAGCCTCAGCATAGAAAGAACGACTGAATGGGTGAATATAATAGGTAGGTACGTGTATCGTAATTTTACATATTTTTCTTCAATAATGGTTTGATCAATATTGATTTTTAAATGGTGTAAGATGTCTATTTCTACCTTTATCGTATGAATGTTTAACATGCAAAATGCATTACTCATAGAAATTGTAATTTCCATCACGTATGTACATCGATAAATAACCGTTCAAGGTTATAGTGGATTAAAAGCAAATGTATGAAATAGTAAACACCTGACCCTGATGTCATATTGTTTATAGCCAAGTCAACAAGAATTTTCCTATCTTTCACAGGCTCGGTTTTGGCATAGCAAATTGGTTTTATCTTACACAATTTTATTTTGTTTACATTTTTCTGTCACCTTTTCTTTGATAAGATAACGAGCACATATATATTGCATTATCTAAAATTTTTATGTATCCTTAGCTAGAAACAAAATGTTATTTATAAATGAGTGACCTAAAATGTTACCTACGTCTTCAAATATTTAATGAATGTGGGCACGAACTTTTCATTTACCTAACTATTAAGAATTTAATAGGAGGTAATCGTACATCGCAATGTAATCTTGTAACTGGTATACCAAGATGCCATAGCCATAGGTAAACATGAATGCCATTCCGTATTTTACTGATGTTTTTCCGGAGCCGGAGATAGGTACCTACGTAGTCTTCAACACGTCACGCGTCGTGGTAAACTATGGCAGTCTTATTATTAGCCGCGCCATAAAGGAGGTTTGGGGGTTCCCCCGTAATAAAGAAAATAATATCATATATAACATTTTTTTTTCTTTTTTTTCTTTCAATTAATTTTTTCTGTCTATGGAGATTTTTTAAAACTTTGGAGTTGGACCGATCCAGAAAAAAATCCTTTGTGTCCAAATGACTTATGGCGTAGCGTGTAGGCGTCTGTACTCTACCTATCCACCGTATTAAACAGAGTGGATTATTGTCTGACTGTGTGTTGTTTATAAAATTATGATTAAAATGTCAAAAATAAATTTTGTAACTGAATAACTGAAAATTTATTTAAGTTTCTTTTTATATAATATTTGCATGCTATCTTCCCCTTGCCCTTGAATAAGGCGATTTCTATACATGATTTTTTTCCCATCATATGTATAACCCTATTCTAAGCAAATAAATGATTTATGATACGAATATGCTGGGTACTTTCAAGTATATACTGAGTAGATTCAACATAACGAACTAGCTGGTCGATGATAGTACGTTCGATAGATTTTGAGAGAAATATTGAAAATCTGGGCGGTACCTAAATTCTAACCCAAAACTCCTTGTCATCTTAGGACCTGATCAGCGAACTGAAGAGCGAGCTGGGTGGCAACCTAGAAAATGTCATCATCGCCCTGATGACCCCCCTTCCTCACTTCTATGCCAAGGAGCTACATGACGCCGTCGCTGGGGTCGGCACTGATGAAGAGGCCATTATTGAGATCCTTTGCACACTGTCCAACTATGGAATCAGGACCATCTCCGCTTTCTATGAACAATGTGAGTAACAAGACTGTAAAAATAAAAATATGGTTGCCAAGGTCCTACAGTTTTGCCCATTTTACTTGGAAGAAAGTGAAATCTGAGTAAGTTTTTTAGCTATCTAATATACCTACACAAAATACAAAGCCAATTGGTTCAGTGAATTGGAAAATGGGATGATTGCCTTTACCTACGTGTCATTCTTGTGTTGACGATGACTACGACACGAATCAGTTCTATTTGTTCGCTTTTGTACTCCGGCACGTTCTGTAAAACTTTACTTGGTAATAACTGCTTTATCTTTACGCTCTGCTGGCTATATTGTTTTTAGAATGTTATTACAAGTTAGTAGTCACCTAAAATCTAGCTCATAGTTTCATTTGGCGAAAGTTTACGAAAATACAGTTCTTTATAAATCCTTGATTGATAAAAATATCAAAGCAAGTCTTACACAATGCGTAACTAATATCCACATATTCACACGCTACCTAACATTAAGCTTTACATTGAACTGACCTTGATTTAAAAAACCTTGAACTACCTACCATCACGATTATTAGTTTCGGTAAAAAATCTAACCATTGCTTCCTATTCACGACATGACAGACTAACAAACGAAATTATAAATGCAGAATCTACGCTTTCGAAACGCATTAATACGCATATAATGAAAAAATGCGTGAGAGTGCTATGATAATCTGATTTTAGTTACGATTTACGATTTGAAAAAGTTAATGGTTGGAGCATTTTTGTGCAGTATGTAGGTCGCGAGTTACTCTGTCACAAAAGACAAAGCCTCAACATCTCTAATTCAAGATCGCTATATACAGTATACGGCAAGAGTCTGGAATCCGACCTGAAAGGCGACACAAGCGGGCACTTCAAGCGACTCTGCGTGTCCCTTTGCATGGCCAACCGCGATGAGAATCAGGGCGTGGACGAGTCACAGGCCAAGGCTGATGCTGAGGCGTTAGCGACGGCGGGAGAGGGGCAGTGGGGCACCGATGAGTCGGTGTTCAACAGCATCCTGATCACAAGGTCTTATCAACAGTTGAGACAGGTGGGTTTGTTCTACAGGATTCCGAGTTCCGAAACTTTAAACTGCTCTATTTTACAGCACGGTCATTAAAATGAAATTTAAGCTTTGATGTGGATTTACTGCCGTTCTATTACATTGCTAATACACTCATAAAATATTATGCTGATTTGACTGCGGTATTATGGAATCCGTCAATGTGACTTATCGAAATGAAACCGATATTTCCAGCAGACTATTGCAGTATAATGTCCTGACTCGCATAAATAAATCAATGACACATCCAATAATAGAACCTTGCATTTGTTATGCACGATGATTTCAACCAGTATTGCATTATTCATATTTATTCGTCACTACAGTTGACTCTCGGAATACCTTTGATATTAATTTGTTCTGTACTTTTTCTATTCCAGATCTTCTCTGAGTATGAAGCTATTACCGGAAAGGATATTGAAGAGACCATCAAAAAAGAATTCTCTGGCAGCATCGAAAAGGGCATGCTTGCTATTGGTGAGATTTTTTATTTAAAAATTTACCGTTCTATCTGCAAAGGTAGTACATTAGTTTTATACTTTATATGTAGGTATGTTGTTCTTTTTTAAAAGTAGAGTAAAATCGTAATAACGAACAAGCTTTCTAAGCAGATAACTTTTTAATGTTTGTTTTTATTGCCCCTTGGTAGTTTTTCGGCTTTACCCCGAACTACTCCAGGCTACGTGCTCTTCTATTGATGTAGCTAAGTATATAATTATTAAATCAGGATTCGAAAAATTCATACAGGCCATTGTGCAGCCTTTGCTTGGGTCCGACCGCTCAGAGGTTTTATTTTAGGAAAACTTTTAAAATTTAAATATAGAATGTTTTTCAAATTGGTGACATACTGAAGAAGGGCAATGTCAAAAGTACCCGGATTAGCAGAGCTTGTATGACTATAGATTGATGGATGTGGAAGAGGCGAAAAGGGTGTGTCAGGATCGTAGCAGATGGAAATCTGTAGTCTCTGCCTATCCCTCTGGGAGACAGGCGTGAGTATTTATGTATATGTATGTTTTTCAAGTCTAAAGAATTGTGTTTTGGGTGATCACAAAATCATTAAATAATTTGAAAGGAAATAAGTACAAATCATTTCATATAGCCATTGACTTAAAAACCATGGATATCGGGTCCGCGCTCAAAAGTGTCCGAACCAAAAGAGACAGAATCGCACGCCAGTTATGATTGTGGAAAACAATTCTTATAGCAGTGCAGGCAAGGTCTGTTTCGAAAAATCATGGTTTGACTCTTATCTTATTATTCTTTTGTTACGATATAGATGTAACATGTACAAGTGACAGCCAGCCCAAAAAATTTTTTTTTTTTTATTAATTAATTGTGACTATAGTCATATAATGTGACTATTTTAAGAAAGGACCCCAGCTATCCGAAAAGCCATAGATTCTATGAAGTTTTTACTTTATTAAATTGACCTTCACGTGCACCTATTACAAATCAACTCTAAAATAGAAAGGTACAGCATTAGTAAACCAAAACATATGTAGTGAAGGCACACGCGTATTCAAGGTGAATGAGTTGGGTTAGTCCGTTTGTAGCTGGAAAACAGGATATTGCGTACTTACCTATGAAATTGGCAAAATTTTCTTACAGTTCATAATTCCTGTAATTCAATAGCTATTTCCATTATTTGTTTCTTGTTTCAAAGTTGATTTCAAGGTTTTACATCTACGTATTCAATTTTGTTTTTATTTTCAGTTTGATAACTAAAAGTAAATCTTCAAAAACCTTTCGTGCCATCCATTTCCATAATAAGATTCATAATAACTTTTTTAGCTGGCACTTTTCAAAAATTAAATGAATGGTGCTGTTAGCATAATGTTGTCTCATTCATACACAAAAGAAATTGTAAAATTTGGATCTGTAATTCCAAAAAAAAATGCAAAATGTTAGTACTGAAAATTGAGTATCCTTCAAATTCTCTATATAGGTATGTACAAACGCAAATTTCATATGTAAGGACCTAATATTACAGATGATGAGACTGACCTGGTGACGTGAGCGCATTAATTTATGTAATGACCTTGTCCGGTCACCACTGTTTTGAAGAAACCGGGTTTTAGGGTTCCACCTAAAACGACGATCCTTATGTCTGCGCGACTGACTTACTCGTACCTCAACAAAGGCTATTCAACTAAAATTTGACGTGTTCGTGGTGAACTTTCATTTACGTTAAATATAAAAAACTCATTTGGCAGTTGTTAAATAAAGCGTATTATTATCCTTATGATTGAGCAGATTACCCATAAGGTACATCATGTAAGACGTTTTCTTTAAGGGTATTATTTAGAGACGCCTAGCCTACCCATTTAGGTAATATTTAAGTAGCCAGCACACATCGAAATCTAATTCGATTGGCCACAACTTCAAATTTATAAAGTATACGTGAGTCGTAATCTTATAACTTTCATAACTTACAAGTCCTAAGACTTTTCAATCCGCCTCGACAGTTGGGCGTACGTTGTATTAAAATCATAGACTTTTTCTTCTCATTAAAATCGTCTGTACTGTATCACTTTACAGTCACACTCTCGGGAGAAGAGTACTTACTATACGCTTTGCTGTAGAAGAATATTATACTCTTTGCTGTAGAGGAGTACTATATACTTCGCTGTAGAGGAGTGCTATATTCTTCGCTGTAGAGGAGTACTATATACTTTGCTGTAGAGGAGTACTATATTCTTTGCTGTAGAGGAGTACTATATACTTTGCTGTAGAGGAGTACTATATACTTTGCTGTAGAGGAGTACTATATTTTTTGCTGTAGATGAGTACTATATTCTTTGCTGTAGAGGAGTACTATATACTTTGCTGTAGAGGAGTACTATATACTTTGCTGTAGAGGAGTACTATATTCTTTGCTGTAGAGGAGTACTATATACTTTGCTGTAGAGGAGTACTATATACTTTGCTGTAGAGGAGTACTATATTCAAGAAAAACTTCTAGATCAATAGATTTTTGCATTTATCAAAGTACAGCAAAGATAATTTATAGTACAACTCAGTTCTCGATCTAACCCTTCAACACATAAGTTGCGATCCTCGTGAGTTCGCCATCTAGATCTTCAATCAATATAAATTGTTCTTCACTGTCTACATATATTAAAGATACTAATTACGCAACTCTGAAATACCCTGAAGTTCTAGTCCAAGACTATAACCAAACCTGCACGCAATCTATAACCTTTTCTACAGTACTATTAACACGTCGATCCCTTGTCTTACTATTAATTTAGTGCTCTCTCTTGTATGTATAGAACAATAGCCATAAACAATAGTGTTTTTCTTGCTTGTAATTAAGTCAGGGCGAGGTCGTAGGTAGGTCGTACCTAAATAAAAATAATATAATAAACCTTACCATTCAATCTTTCCAGTAAAATGCGTAAAGAGCAAAGTAGGTTTCTTCGCTGAGCGCCTGTATTACTCCATGAAGGGAATGGGCACCAACGACAAGACCCTCATCAGAATCGTGGTCAGCCGTTCAGAAATCGACCTGGGAGACATCAAGCAGGCCTTCCTTGATAAATATGGCAAACCTTTGGAGAACTGGATCTCTGTAAGTGGACCTTTTGGTTGTTTTTGTAGAACATTCACGGGTTTGGGTGGAGGTTGACCGGGGATAACTTTATGTAAAAAAATACGGGAAAATTAATACAGAAACTTTTATCTAGTTTCGTGAATGTTTTAAATTATTTAAACCGTATACAAAATTTACTTAAATACTGGTATCTCTTATCTAATAATTTTATTAGTACAACCCGTGGAAAATAACTTGTCACCCGAAACCCCTCCCGCAAGGTCTCAGCCTACCTTTGCGGGTAAACTGAGTTAACTTCTGCGAGTTGTATACTTTTTTTTTTACACCATGCTAGTTATGTACCTAACTCCACTATTTAATATTTTATGTGCATCACTAATTCTAGCTAGAAAATTCTAACATTTTACAGGGTTTTGATATTAACTAATATTCATCAAGTTACTGTATCATAGTTTAACCCTATTTTGAGCACTAACAAACAAGTTTCTGGTTCAATAGTTACACTAGGTACCAAATCATTTTAGGTGCAGTATTTTTTTCTCAAATTCTTCTTCTTCCCAAATGAAACTGACCCATAAACAAGTGTATGTACCTAATGCTTAAAATAATGGCATGAGATAAATTAGAGATATTTAGAACTTTTAAATTAATTCTATCGCTTAGCTAAATTAATTCATCATTTAAAATCATAATCATCAATACAAAAATACAGATCTATTTTATGTACATTATGTAAATATGTAAAAACGAATCATCAACAAGAGTTATTCACTCAAAAAGCTACGTTAGAAAAAACAATTGATTTTGTTTCCTTTTTTTTGTTACCTTTTTGTAACCCTTATTAATCTGTTATGTGGGGTAACCTTATACCATGGGGTAAGCTAACTCCTAAGTGCTGGCGATTGGAAGAGGTTTTCAGCAGCTGAAATTCTGATTACAGGGCGACACCTCTGGGGATTACAAGAAGGCATTATTGACCCTAATCGAATAGTTAGTCATCTCGGCGTTCCGAACTTCCTACGAGTACCACATTTCCACTAATTTAAGTTTTAATTGTCAAGTCAATTGCTAGGTTGTTACTTGTTAAGTCATCAGTAGTCATCACAACACGATTAGGACATGTGATATTGTTATTTTTCCTATCAAATGATCTGTATATTTTGCTTTTTTACATTCATCGGTCACGTAACATATTTCTTTGCACTCACTATTTTTTATTTATTTTTAACTGCCGCTTCTTCGTGATCGTGCATGATTGGCGTGGTGGATAGTCACCAGATGTTGGTCAGTGTTTTGAATATCGGTTGAAATTTTTGCAGGACGAAGTGGGAGGTCCCATCGGCCTACTACTTTCTACAATGTGTTACTAAAAGCAACGCCACTACTACGCATTTAACGCTCAGTATTACAGAGCCATAAACAATAGTGTTGTGTGAAGAAACTAATGTTTTTAGTCACAAAAATAAATATTTACACCGTGACGAATACCTTGCATTTTATCGAATACTTACTTATTTTATTACTTTTAATGTAGATTTAATGTTTAAATGTAACAAATATCTGATAATCTCATTTTAATCTCGTGCTAAATTTTAAACTGCATGTCGTGTGACTGAACTTAAATTTTCTGGTACAACCTTTTTGGGTCAGTTTTGTTTTTGTTTTCGCTAACGTGACTTCAGTTTTGTTTTTCAAAATTCTTTACAGGATGACCTAGATGGTGACTTCAGGAATGTGCTAGTCACACTATGTGCTTAATCCTGCAAAATAATTTTAGTATTACTTAGAGTTTATTTTTTATATACCTAATTATTTCGTTAATAGAAGCTAAGCTTTGCATGTTATTCCAAATTGGACCAGTTTACAAAGTACATACAATGTAATATTTTGCAGGATGATACGAAGGGAGACTACAAACGCGTGTTACTGACTATAGTTTCATAAAGAACATCAATTACGCATAATATTGTTAAGTCTAGTAATAAAGATATTGCCTTGTTGCTTGCTATGCAACGGGCAAAGTAATAAAGATATTGCCTTGCTGCTTGCTATGCAACGGGCAAAGTAATAAAGATATTGCCTTGCTGCTTGCTATGCAACGGGCAAAGTAATAAAGATATTGCCTTGCTGCTTGCTATGCAACGGGCAAAGTAATAAAGATATTGCCTTGCTGCTTGCTATGCAACGGGCAAAGTAATAAAGATATTGCCTTGCTGCTTGCTATGCAACGGGCAAAGTAATAAAGATATTCCCTTGCTGCTTGCTATGCAACGGGCAAAGTTCCGAATGTACCGATCTGAAACTGCCTTTTACATTGTATAACTGTTGAGATGTTGTAGGAATTGAAGCTTTGATATTTTTGTGAAAATGAGATATTTATTGGTGCTGTAGTTTCGTTTACAATATATTTACATTACAATTAAATTACATGTACCGGTTTCCTTGGTGTTTTATTCGACATCCCTGATTCCTTCGGCTGTTATCTGCAAAGATATTTAGAAAACAATTACGGTTAAAATGGCATAAATTCAAATTCAAATAGTTTATTTTGCAAAGCAGGTATAGATATATGCACTTTTTACACGTCAAATTTAATCAAATAAAGAAAATAAATGTAATAAAATAATAAATGTATTTACGATTAAAATGATAGGTAAAATATATATTATACAAGGTAAAATCCAATCAGCCGCCCGAACCCGTACCGGAGACCCGGCCAGGGACCAGGAACAAGGTTCAATTATCACCAACCGAGCCCCAAGCACGAATCCAGTGACCTCCTACGAGCTAAAGTTCATAGAAACGATACATTTCCTCCCAAAAGAAACATATTGATCTTAGAGTGTCAGATTCTTGGCAAAGTGACAAACTACAACATCATAGTATTACTAGGAAAGCCGTCTTTGCCTTGGCTTTTATCCAATGAATCCTTTCAGTTACACATCATAGTAAGCAATCAATCAGGCCATGGTCACTATGACCGGGGGCTAGGATTGCCAGATCGTCGGGATTGTCCCGACATTTCATATAATGTCCAGAGTCCCGACAAATAACAACGGCCGGCGGGCAAAAAAGTATTTTGTTGTAATTACTTTAATTTTAATAATAAAAAATGTTTTTTATAAACAGAATAAAATAAATATTTAAAGGGGCTCCCATACAACAGACTTTTTATTTTTTGCCGTTTTTATAGATAATGGTACGGAACCCTTCGTGCGCGAGTCCGACTCGCACTTGGTCGGTTTTATTTTATAAGCAATCACAATCAGTATAATGTCTAAAACTCTCAAGTGACGTCATATCGGACAATTCTTTGTCCTGCCAATCCTATGACATAGCTATCTTTTTTTATTGTAATGTGATTGCTGAGTCAAATGCTGAGTAATGGCATTAAGCTCAATTGTACCGATTTTTGTGCTTTTAACACGATTTGCAGCTTTTTTAGCGTATCAGTAGGACTATAAAAGGGGGACACACATCATGGCTTACGCTAAAGTAATTCCAAAAACATTAAAATCATTAATTATTATTAGAGTGCATTACAAGTGCAAGACAAGCGCGCTACCAATTGCGCCACCGAGGTTCCTACCTAGACTGGTGAATTCTTGTCTTGATAACAAGAGGTCGCAGGTTCGAATCCTGGCCCGGGGAATTTTTTCAAATTCTTGTCTTTGGATTTGTTTCTGATTGATATTTTCTAGTTTGTAATGCACTCTAATAATAATTAGAGTATTCATAGCGATGGATTTCGCAAAAATAAATATAATATTAAAATCATTGCTAATTTTAGTTTTGTTTATTAACATGATAACATGTAAAAAACAGCTGGTTTCTTTATTTTACTGAAAGAAGTAAACGACCTGCCAAAGTGTCTCTCACTGTGTTACTGGAGATGGGAATAAAAATAAAAAGTTGTCCCATCGAATAATAGTGTGACTGGTTGGGAAAGATTACTAAAACAAAAAAAAAAAAGAAATCCTAATTTACAGAAACCAATGGGAAATTTGCGATGGCAGCATACTCAATACATAGATAATAATAAGGTGTTGTTGAATAGCTATTGATCGAATTTTGAAGTGTTCTGTTTCGATTAATTAGAAAAAGGCGGAATCACCTAAAACTTGACCGTTTAGGAGCATTTTGAATACATTATCAACTGCTTGAAACAAAAATATATAAAAAAAAATCTCAAAAGTTTCAAGTAATTAAAAAATGTATGGGGCTGTACTTGAGCCAAGATGACCTCCCCCAAAATCGTAAGCAGTGTGCGACCGCGTCTCCAAGGTATGTGTTAAATGACAATTACTCATAAATCGTGACTCCGAGATTTAAGTATTCAGTATGTCACTCACTATCAATGAATAGAATACTAATGTTAGTGCATCATTTTAAATACAAAACGACCATGAAGCAATATTGTGACGATGTCACTATTTGTAGATAAAAAAATAATAGTTTGTATTATATGAACTCATTATGCCATAGATACCGTGCATTATGCTATTTATTCCAGTCAAGTGCTAGTTCTACTTAGTGTCAATTAGTGCAATTATGAACGTAATTAAAATAGGCTCTTTAACCCCGTAAACTTTCGGTTTTTAGGGTTCCGTACCCAAAGGGAAAACGGAGCCCTATTAAGGTTTCTACCAACGCCAACGACCTTGAACTAAGTAACTTTGTAACCATTTTATACGGTAACTATTGCAGTTTTTAATAGAAAAAAAAAATACATAGTAATCTGCATGATACAAATAGTGATGTGGTTTTTCCTGAATTTCATTATAACATACAGAAGTGAAGCAAGAAAATTCTAAGTTTACCCTTATTTCTCGATTATTTGTTCACTTGTAAAAACATAACTACTGCAGTTTTTATCGAAACAGTATGAAAATTTATAAACTTCTAGACAAAATAATATAAAATGATTTGGTTTTCTCAGTTTTTGTAAATTAATTTTATTTTGGATAAAATAAATTAAAAACACACTGTTTTCGCACTTGTCAGCCGCAGCGACCGGCGTAACAGCCATGTTGCAGTGCGAGCTGATAAGGACTTTATTTTAATATGGTTTTGTTCGAAATTTCAACCACCACGAATCGAGTTGCTAATTATTCCGACGGAGCCACCTTAATGTCACTCCGCTGTCCGTCTGTATGTCACGGTCTTAGCTAAGGTCCCCGTTTATCTTTGTGGCTTCTGATTGGCCCTAAGGCAGCATTACCAGACGACGCACCTCTGGTTCAGAACGAGTGTTCTTCATCTCAGTTTTCGTAAAATTGTTAGTTGAAAATATTATAAATAATGTCACGCGAAGACATTTTTGATGGTCGTAGACAATGATATTCCATAGCCCTAGATTATGCGACAGCGCGCCAAAAGTGGCCCCGTACAAACCCACTCAATACAGTTGAGGAGTGGGATTGTCGTTCAGAGAGCGCGTGACCCCGCGTGACACAACACGCAAAATTGTTGCCTAAAAAAGTGTAAACCGACACCAGAAGGCAGCAAAAAAGAGATGGCGTCTCATATTTTTGGTGATTATTCAGTATTTACTACCTTATATTACATCAAAGTTGTAGAAATATGCTTAAATAAAATAAATAATACTAAAATCGTAAATATTTCGGTGTTTTAACGGAAACAATTTGAACAGCCATTCGCTTTGTTGTTATCTCTTACATACGCATCACAATTCATGTACGTTAAAGTAGGAAAGAAGACAAGCAACAAGAACATAGTACAAAAAGTTCTAATGGAGTCGCCTTTTATAAATATTTCTTTTTATTCTTTGATTTATTTTTAAATATCATGTAATGCAGATATAAGCAGTTAATTTATATTTCTCAAAAATAAATTCAAATGATATCATTTCATACAATAAAGTTAGACAAACTAGTAAGTATTTCATCCTGGAGAGCTATTTCAAGTTACCAGTAAGTTTTTCTTTAAGTGTCTAGTAAATTAGTATGAAATTCATATGTTTATTTTTAAAACCATCCGATACTATGACGTTAGGGATGTGCTTCGACATTCTTTGAATTTGACATAGTTAAGTCCCTGACACTAGGGATGGGCCTTGTCATTTTTGAATTCGAAATAATGATGTCCCCGAGTTTGTAGTGATGCCCATGACATTAGAGATGTGCTTTGCATTATTTGACTTTGAAATAGTGATGTCTCTGACACAAGAGATGTACTTGTCACTAGGGATGTGCCATTCATAGTGATGTGCCTGGCACTAAGGATGTTCCCGACACTTGGGATGTGCCTGAAATTGCGGTTGTTCTTGACAGTAGGGATGTCCCTGGCAGTCCTGACACTAGGACCATCACACATCATCACATACCTAGGTATGTACCAACAAATATCGGCCAAAATATTTTTCGCCAAAATATTCTTTCGGCAATATCTTCGGAACGAAAGGTGGTAGACCCTTAAGGCTGGAGCACAATGTGTAAAGTTTTTTTTTTTATATCAAATCTTAAACGCCCCATATCTCCTAAACGGCTGAAGCTAGAACCATGTTCATGCTAATTTAAGAAAAGGGCTTGACGAGATTTAGGCATAAAAAATAAAAAAATTGATTATTTTTTTTGGCAAAATTTTGGTTGACCATACATACCTCATTAACAGTTGGTGGTAAAGACTCCGGGTTTAAAGTATAATGAATGGTTAAAAAATTGATGCCCACACCAAAGATCTTTAATCATGTGTATGATTTGACTAAGGCTGTAATTGAAAAGTTTGTCGATGTCCGTCTACATTACATATGCAAAAAAGATAATGTTGAAAAAAGTACACTTCGAAAAGACAATAATTAGTTATCTAATAAATAAGTTTTTGTGTCACAATTTCGGTTTTATTTCTCTTGATGACGTAAGATTCACATGTTAAATATTTTTTATGAAATGTAAATTTCACAGTAGTACAAAATAAACAATGCACCTCCGTAATATTAGCAATTCTTTGATTTACATTGATTTAGAATCAATGCAATATCTTATTAGGTAGCTTTTTATACTTACAACCGAATATTGCCGAAGTGCATTATTTATTTCGTTCTACTGTATGTTGTTTTACAGTACGTAAACTTTTCTTAAAAAACATCACAAACATCTTAAAATCCATCCAGTGGTTATTATTCCCGAATGATGTATCTAATAATATTCCATAACATTTGTGTGATATATCAAGCTCCTATCTAATCCAATATTTTAGTTTATTTCATATTAATAATTTACTTTTGCAGCGCCCTCTAGTGACAAGTACAAATGAATAAACCTGCTTCGATCACAGACTCTGGTTATATTAAACAAACATAGTATATATCCACATAGCTAAAAGCTACATGCATTCATATTACATACAAACAATCATACATACATAAATATGTGTATGTATGATTGTTTGTATGTAGTACATACCTTAAATATAAATAATAAATTAAATCTTCTTTGTTCCGTCATCATCGTCATCAGTGGATAAAATAAACGAAGCGCGACTCCATTCCTTTTATAGTCCTAAAACTAACTTTGCCTGTTTCAACAATAATACGTCGTAAATCGACAATATGATGCAATCCGTTTTCTACCTTAATGCATTAGCATAAAGGTGAAAGATATAAAAATAATAATCATTGGAGCTCTATATTCGCTGGCTGGTCGATATGGTTTTACGACTTTTTGTGAGCTACGGAAGCAACATGGAATTTTTGCTTACATCGATCGTGGAAAACAAATCTTATGCCAGAGCGGACAAGGTCTATTTACGAAAAATCCTTACGTGGCTCTTATGTTATTGTTGTTTTGTTTCGATGTATAGATGTAACCACAAACTTGGGCCATGATTTACAACTGTCTATATATGGAGTAAGACATCTAGGGCTATGGAATATCATTGGTCGTAGATTTAAGTTTTGTGTGCAATTGAACATAATTAGACATTGGAACACTCGTGCAAAACTATTACGAAACGAACGAAACATATTATTACAGCCCTCTTGCCCCCTAAACAAAATCCTGGCTACGCTTGCCTTCCAGACAACCTACTAATGACTGGAATAGGTTTAAATACTAAAGACTTCATGAATATCAAAACCAAGAAAACTAGTAAAGAAACGGAGCATTATAAAGAGACATCTCACATTATCACGGTGGTAGCTAACGTCTTTACCTGAAACCTGGCCATAGAATTTGTCGCCACAGACCCCTTGACGGCGAGAGCGGCTCTCTCTTGTGACGTGACGGATGACAGCAGCACTCTGACGTCACAGCGGTGCGCCCACGCGTCGCCCATCGCGCCCACTATGTTCCCGCACGACAGACCGAGGCGAGTACTCATCTCGTTTGTCAGGACCACCTATCGCAAAGGTTTTGTTTTATTAAAGGAACATCATACACATGGGCGGCAGAGCTGTCACAAGGACCAAATAAAAGCCCTAAGTTGGCCCGTTCAAATAGGACTCGGACCTTTTATGGTAAGCCCTAAACTCAAGCGGACCGAACGGACTAGCCCTATTTCGGTAAAAAGCCGGTCCGGTCCGAGTTGGTCCGAAACAGTCCGTTAAATTACTTCAAGAGAGTTATTTAATAAATAGTCGAAAATTTTATTGAATAATATAATACCTGAAAACTTCGATTAAGGTGAAATATTTTTATCCCACTGCAAAATGCAAAAAAGATACGTTTTTATGATACAAGAATACAAACTCGAGTCACGCGAGCGTACGAAAGTCATGGTCTGGTCATGATGACGGTGCGTGGCATCCGTTTCACATTAGTAAATCTTAATTGTAAATCAAACTGAATAGCTTTTACGTTTACAATGTATTCGGGCAGCAGGCGCGTCACACTTATCATTATCTACTCGAATACGTTATTGCGAGTGCAAATAATAAAATACATATATATCTTCACGACATGAATCCCCGAAGGGGTGTCAGAAGTGTTCCGAGTGTGAACTGTGAAATGCAAGTCACAGTCCACTTTCGGTACACCCGCGTTTCACCGACGAATACATTACGTCCCAACGTGATGGGTGGTGAGCCCTATCGCCGTATTTCGGGCACAAATACACGCAAGTGGTTAAGTAAAAACAAATACTATGCACATAAATTGCGAAAAACTCATTGGGGCATGCCCGACAGGGAATTGAACCTGCGACCTCAAGATTGAGAGGCCAGCGTTCTAGCCCTGAGCTACCAGTCCTTTGTTTTTATTATTTATTTTTATATTGTTTGTTACTTTTATAGTTTTAATTAAGTATGGACAATATGAAAAAAATATGAATGAATACATACCTACAAAACATATATTTCGACTCTTAGTCGTCAACTCGTCATCACATCATTCGAATAACATTATTTTGTCATGCTATACTTGCATAAAACCATCCATAATCATTTCGTTAAACACAACGGACCAACGGACTAACCAGAAGCCCGATAAAGTCCGATCGGTCCGTGGTACGCGGGCTCGCTCACGGTTGAAAGATTTAGGAAATTCATACATTTTCGGTCTTTTACGGACTTTTTATTTGGTCCATGTGACAGCTCTGATGGGCGGCGCCGGCAGAAAAAATATCCAAAGGGGGCTTGCTGCCTTGAGTTTTTCATGTAGATTAGTGTTATGCCATAGAATAAGTAATTTAAAGAACTACCAGCTATCGTGCTTGAACATTGACGTGTTATACTTTAGTCTAGAACTAGAACATACTTAGATGCACTTAAATCATAAACTTGTTATAATGTGAATAGCATTAGTTGTCTCTCTCAGTCAGAGCGTCATCTCACATACTCATGTGGGAACTTTGTTTTTGTATAGAGCCCTATATGAAACAACACGCGCGCGTTTACAATACTTGCTTCAAGCAAAGACTCGAAACGCGAAATTTTAAAAGTATCGTCGGCAATAAAAATATCGCCAATGCCGATATATCGGCAAACCCAAAGTATCTCCGATTTATCGGTATCGGTATCGGATGCATCCCTTTACTATGAATATGTTGCCAATGCATAACATGCATGTAGTTGTTGTGGTAGTGACACTAGGTACTAAGAGGTCCTCGCGGACAAATCCCGAGCAAAAGCTAGTAAATAAATAATAATAATAATAAATAAATAATGCTGCTTACCGCCACTTGATTCTCGAAAGCAGCTCGTTGAAGATCAGCCATCAGTCTGAACAGTAGTCCAGTTCTTTGTTTCACAGATATACCTTCTTTGAACGGGAATACTATCGAGTCTATTACTATTAGCTTTACCTGAAATCAAATAATAAATATTTATTTTATAAAGAGAATTTAGTAAACAAGTTTGAGCACATCTTAATTTATTTTTATTTGACAGGGCTAAACTTCTGTCCTGGTCTTTTCGATAAAGAAAGAAAAAGACAGGACGCTTAAAATAAGGTTAGTCCTGTCAAATAAGTTAACTCGTGTTACGGCGAATCGACACCATTGAGCACCACATTTTCCTTCAAGTAGAACTAAACTCTATGACGTTTTATTATTGTTTAAAATAGCGCGCACTGAGCCGCCGCCACCACGCCGTGGATTTTACTTACCTATCGGCCACAAATTGAATTATGACAATTAAAATTATTATACAAACAACCGATATTTTATTATTATTTTTTAAAGTTTGAAATCTGGTATGGGACACCTTGTATTTCATATTTAATTTTGAAAGAAAATACAAATTTTCAATCGGTTTAAAGCGGTTTTAGCTGTTAATTAGGGTTCTATAGTACCTAAAAGGTACAAAAGGAACCTTTATGGTGAGACTCCTTTGTCCGTCAGTCCGTCCGTATATCACAGCCTCATAAATTTAGCACCGTTAAAGATAAAGACATGAAATTTGGAACAAAATAGCATTAATTTGCCCACATATCACGGTGTAAAAAATATATGAAAAATTTTAAATTGTTAAAAATATTTCCAAAATAAAAGTGAGAAAAATAAAAAATATTATCCTAAAAATACAATATGGGCATCAAATTGTAGATAGGTTAACTTCGCAATTTTTTTCTAATAAGAAAATTCAATGGAATCAATTCAACGATATGCCACATTCTAGGCGTGGCATTAATCCTCAACTTTATCACAAGAGTGATTGGTGCAGTATTGTTGATGGATCAGCAATGTGAGGTATTCTGGACTCCTAATTATTATATTTTCCATACCTATAATTTTTACTAATTTCCTAAAAAACCCGGCCAAGTGCATGTCGGACTCACACAATACGGGTCCAGAACCCTATTTTCACGGTCGGCAAATTTGTATGAAATTGATTACGTAAAGTGCAATAACTTTTTTTCGCGTTGAGTTATTGAGTTAGCTTTATTTTTCACAGCACCATGGGTCTTGAGACTTCTATAAGAGTTATCAGTTTTGACTTGATATCTCATACGGGGCCCAAGCAAAAGGGTTGTGACAGACAGACAGATGGACAACAAAGTTATCCTATATCCTATGGCTCACTTCTATTTAATTTTGTCATCCATTAGTTGAAGATTTTTTATCGGCATTTAGTTGTTTATTCATAATTTTTACTGTACCTATTTGTCTGTTAATCTTCCTATGAGTAAATAAATAAATAAGGATTCCGTTTTTCATTTTGAGGTACGGAACCCTAAAAATGGAAGTTTTATAATTTGTTCTGTGTACTATATAAAACAAAGGCTACCTACTAACATTGGGTCTTTCCTGTAGGAGTTTGGGTAATTTGTGCATGATTGCACAAAACTTCTCCAAACCAAAAGCATTCACATAATATAGTTTCTCCAAAGCATCTTCAATGTTTATTTCTACAGAACTATCCAGTATGCTCCGACATTTGACTAAGCTTGCTGTTAGAATTTCTGAAAATATAAAATTCCGCTTTTTGCTTGACTTGGCGGGGGCACTGCCATGCATAGATGGTAAAATCATAGTGTCATTGTCATAACATAATATTGTTTCAAGTCTATAATGTATACAAGGTGAATTTGTGAACATCGTCCAAATTATTACTTGAGCCTTGGTGAGTGATCCGCGGGTCTACCGCGTAATTCTGATTTGTATCAACTTCAAGCAAATGCATGCAAAATTCAACGCGTGCAAAAGAGATGGCATGTTAGGCGGGCATGGTCGCACGCACGACAAATTTCAATCTCAACTTGATGTTGATGAAAATCAGAATTACGCGGTAGACCCGTAGTATCATAAACCAATAACAAGTTTTGTAAAATTCATAAAATTAAATTTCGACTCCCCATAGTGATTCACTCAAGACTGGGAGTGAATTACTATGGGAAGTCGAAATTTCATTACACGAATTTCACAAAAATTGTTATCATTTCATGATGCTGATTACTTACCAAGCCTCTAGTATGAGTTTGGACGATGATCAAAAAGTCACCTTGTATATCGTAGCATTGTACCATTGGGCAGATCACAAAGTATAAAATCGAAAATCTTCCAACAAATGTCAAAAATTGGTGCGACGACAAGCGGAGAGGATCGTGTTGTTTTCATGGAAATAAATTTGGGGAGCTGAGCGAAGCGGTGCGGAGCAGAGCTGTCATATGGACCAAATAAAAAGTCCGTAAAAGACCGAAAACGTATAAAAAGTCCTAAATCATCAAATAGGACTTTTTCAACCGTGAGCGAGTCCGCGGACCACGGACCGATCGGACTTTTTCGGGCTTCGGGTTAGTCCGTTCAGTCCGTTGGTCCGTTGCTGGTCCGTTGTGTGTAACGAAATGATTATGGATGGTTTTATGCAAGTATAGCATGACAAAATAATGTTATTCGAAAGATGTGATGACGAGTTGACGACTAAGAATCGAAATATATGTTTTGCAGGTATGTATTCATTCATATTTTCTTCATATTGTCCATACTTAATTTTGATTTTGATGACTATATACAAAGCTACAAAACGGTAACTCACTGACTGACATGGTTGTTTAGTTTGAAGGAGTCTTTTGACATGGTAGTAATGAGTGGGGAAAAACCTTGACATTTGACATTTTAGTGAGACGTGTCGTTGTATGGGAGTTTTGAAAATTTTTCCGAGTGAGTAGGCGAGCCCGAAGGGCGAGCCTACGAACGAGCACGAACGAGCGAGCGAGCGAAGTTCGTAGTGATATACCTGGGTACTCAGAATAAGGAATACAAATAGAAACCTGGCTAAAATAATACGCGGAGAAGGACACCTATCCTTGATTTTCTTACGACATTCTAGTGCGTTAGAGAGAGATGGATATGTATTAGTTTTTTCTTAATTAGGTAGGTTGTCACTAGTTCGTTGCTTTGCTAGTGATGTAACAATGTCGATTTTTGACTACGATAAATAAACCAAATCGAAATGAACCGCGACCAATCTCCTTACCACACATTATATCGTTTCAGTGTGAAAAAAAAGAGAATGCAGGAGGCACCGACCTTTCTGGTGACATCCTCTTGCTTTGGAAGGAGGCCAAGAGAATTAATAGCAAATTGGTCTCTGTCTACCCCAGTGGGACACATGTTATATTATGTAAATAAGGAATTAATAAAAGGATATCTTTCCTTTAGCATAATATTTTTTATTAAGTACAAATTACTATATCGTAGGCAGGTAGGTCCATACGTTAAGTCCAAAATTGTGCTTGTTTCTAGTACAAAAAATGCTGTAGCTTGTATCAGAGATACAACCGTAAACTATTTAAGTGGATACTTTTTAAGTCGCCTCTTAACTCAATCAAATAGATGTTCGTTGATGTCGCGTCTTTGTTCAATCAAGGAGGAAGAAATTAATCGCAACAATAGAAATTATAATAATCATAGACTTATAGGATTCGTAATAATAATATTATGTCAATGATGAGCGATGACAGCGCAATTACTACAAAGGTAATTTCAATTTTTTTTTTTATTTCTATCAAATAAACATCAACTTATCTTGAATAAAAACTAATAACAAATAATGAACGATTAACATACCTAATAACCTGTAATAAGAAATCAAATTATGCGCAGTTCAAGTCAATAAGCATTCCCAAAATTCATTTCACGATAGAACTACCCTGTCAAAGTACTTTTATTGTCAACCACTAAGTACGAAAATGTCTTGATCTGCGGAATTTCTTCGTGAAGTCGATCACGGCAGTAACGTGAACGAACAGGCCTTTCAGAACGATTTGCGAACATAGAAGTATGCACTTTTCTAAACCACAGACATCCATAGGTACTGGTTCTGTTGCCTAAAATTGAAAAATTATCGAGTTAATATACTATAGTAAAATACAAGCACCTACCTACAAACAAGATTGATAATGCAACTATACATAATTATTTAAAGGTTACCAATGTGTCTGTATCTGGTAAATATAACGTTGGTAAGGCATCTGCTTTTAAAAGTCTCCATTTTAAATTTTCGTTTGGTCCAAAAGAATCCGACGTAAAGTGTTTCGAACAAATATGACTGCTTTTTTTAATTGCCCAATTTGGTCAAATTATTCGTCTAAGCCATTCATTTTTAATTCTTCCCTTTTTGGAAATCTGTAACAAAAAAATATAGCGATATTTATTCGGCATTATTTTTCTTTTAACTCGCACTGCAATGAGGGATTTTCTTTTCTTTTTTTTTTTACTCTTCCCTAGTCGCTGGATAGATGGCGCTGAACTTGGTAAGTTACTGCAAGGAACGAAACGTCACATAATTTTTTGATTATTGCACTTGGATGTAATTTTGAGATCGTAAAACGAAACGTATATAAAAAGTAATTAATGTCATTGTCACATCACATCACAATGACATTTTGAAAATAAATAAATAATAACAACAAGGAAAAAGAAAAAAATAATTAGCAGTCTTTTTATGAGTTTTCTACGCCAGAAATAAAATGTCCCAAGAGAAAAAGAAGAGAAGTCTGTGCCTTGTGGATTTGTATAAAAATGGAGGCATACATCTTTTTCCTAAAGATGAAAGTCGTAAAGCGCAATGAGTACAAGCCATGGTACATTTTAAACCTGGACGGACCATAACAAAGCATTCGCACATAATATGCTCAGCACACATGTCATCAACCAACGAGCGTATGTGACGTGACGTGACGTGACGCAATGTTTTTTTTCAATCGTTTTGGCTTTGGCACCTAGCAACGTAGTCAGTTCAACACCATCTACAGAGTTCTTGGAAACTATGTTTTTTTTTAATACTCAAAAAGAAAACCTCTCATTAATCTATTATCCTTTATGCACGGCTGCCGCGGGAACCAATGTTCGATAGTTTGCCACACGGACTTTAGTACATCACTATACGTAAAAACATAACCTCTCATAGTCGGCAGAAAATCTATATAAAACAGGCAAATATCGGTGTAGAATTGAACACGAGTATGATTTACAAGAACTACTATTATTGTTACTGAGTTTTAGGTATAATCCTGCAACTTATTAACATAAAAACTATCAGAACTCACCGATGAAATGATATTGCTTCATTGTTGTTTTCTTTTCTTCCTGTATGCGATTTACAGCCTTCAATCGCACAAGACATTTTATTACAATGTTAAAAAAACAATCAACACAAACAATAATAAATCACACTTTCACGAATTTAGAGAGGAAGAGCACCAAAATATTTAATTTCTCTCGGTGAAGCTGTAAACTTTCGCAAAATGCCAATGAGTTCAAAAGGAAGGAGATGCCCATCTAAACATTTGCCCAAACTACAACTGGCGCCACACTTTATGACGCCTCGCACGTTAGTATATCTCTCTCTTTCATACATCATATATTTCTTTCATATTTTTCTCTCTGTCTCGCTGGTACTAACTTCACTCGGGTTTGGCGCGAACATGAATGCCGCGTTGCGTAGGTGTGCGATGTAACCTTGTACGTGCGTATATGAATCCTTAATTTCTTTTTTATGGTAGTGAGTGAATCAGTGATAAATTCGACGTGTTGTAGGTATTAATGTAATTCAAAGTATATAAAAATTAAGTTCAAAAACTAAAACCCGACTACTCACGATCACGCTCTAAAAAGTATGAAACAAGAAAATCACAAATATTCATAGTGATGTTCAGGGGATAGCCGTGGTCGTATGCCACTTTGCCCTAAAGCTTAATACTGTTAGAATGCATTATTTTTTTTATTTAAGGCAGTGTGCATACAACCATGGCTATCCTGTGAATATCACTATGAACGTTTATTTTCTTGTTTCATACTTTTTAGAGCGTGATCGTGAGTAATCGAGTTTTAGTTTTTAAACTTAATTTTATCTAAATTATTTTGGGGTTATTATTTCGTGATAATATATTGTTTGTTTTTAATAAATTATTCCAAATTGTCAAATTATCGGGTCCATGCAAGCAAAGCCGCGAGCAAAAGCTAACAATATATATATTTTTGAAATATGCTTATTAAATCCTTTCATATGATATCAAACACGGCACCATAGGTTTTTTTTTTTTAGTTCTTGACTTTTTATCCTCTAGAGGGCGCCACGTTCAATTTATTGTGACGACACATAACTTATAACTAACGGACGGTCAAGACGCTTTCAACGATACCTAATTTATCAAATTATGATAAGTAGTTTAGAAGTTATAAGAGAACAGATGAACATACATACGTACATACATACATACATACATACATACATACAGGTCAAACTCATAACCCTCCCTTTAGCTTTGCCGTAGTCCTAATTATAGGTAACCCGGTCAGAGTGTCGATAAGGGGGCACGATACCATAGTGCCATCTTATCTCACCCCAACTGGTAACCCTACTTTTGGCTTCGCCGTAGTCGGGTAAAAAGCTGGACAAATGAAACTAAGTTTATTCCATTAGTCTGCTAAGCAAATCTTAATCAAATCCAGGCCGAAGTTATTATTAGATTTATTGACATCAGAAAAATGTTTTCGTGGTATTTTACTTCTGAAAATAAAGTTAATTATTTCATTTCATTATTTTTTTCATCCAATTTTTAGTTTCCTATTATTATTATATTTTCCTAGTATCGTATATTAAGTTCCCCTTAGCAAAATTTTAAATTTCCTACATAAGTTTAAAGTATATTTCCTACATAAGTTTTAAGACAAAAATAAAATACAGGTTGATAAAAATGACGCCCGTACAAAGTTGCTTTTATTAAAACTCGCGTGAGGTGGTAGCGAACATCATGGCCGCCATTATGGACTTCGATAATATAATTATCGCTTCGAAAATGGTTTATTTAGTTGTTAAACAAGCAAAAAACTTGATGTACTGTTACTTATTGATGATACGATATCCCATCTGGCTTTTTAAATTTTTTTTCATAGTTTTTGCAGCTTTTTACTGTGCAACAAGGCATTTTTAAAAGAAGTTCATACACAAACACACTGCACAATCTCCCGCGGAACACTGAGTCGCACTTGTGCTAAATTGGCATTTTAGCACTTACGCACTGGGGTCATTTACTCGCTTCGTTGGCCTGGTCCTTACCTTTAGGTCAATGCAAAATGCAATAGACATGTCGATGCCACCAAATTAAGATGTGATGCACGCAACGAACGATATTACAACACAACGATACAATGATGAGACATATTTAATTTGATGGTATTATAATATTTAAAATACATCCAAATTACATCCATCTGACATTTGTTTGGTTCAATCTAGTGACACACCAGGAAAAAATATAAAGTAAGTGCGGTCCGCTGTTTCATTCACTCGTACACAGAAGTAATTTACGTTAGATGAGTACAATGGCTAATGCCCAGTTCTTATTTTAGTCAGGCTTCTATTTGTATTCCTTATTCTGAGCCTGGGTACTAGCGATGGGAAAGATTGTCATTTTTGACAGAACGAGCCCGCGAGCGCGAAGCGCGAGCGTGCGCAGTTCCTAGGGATGTCCTCGATCACTAGGGATGGGAAAAATTGCCTTTTTTTTTTAAGGGATGTATCGAAAAAAAAATTGTTTTGGCCATATCTTCGGAACGGAAGGTGGTACATCCCTAGGGGTCGGACCATAGGGTGCCAAAAAAGTTTTTTTTTTTTTTTTTAATTTCAAAACTTTAACCGCCCGTATCTCCTAGACGGCTTGAGTAAGACCCATGTTGATGGGTGTCTAAGAAAAGGTCTCGCCGAGATCTAGCCCCCCCAAGTGTCAAAACTTTAACGGCCCGTATCTCCCAAACGGCTGAAGCTAGACCCATGTTCATGGTACTCTAAGAAAAGGGCTCGACGAGCTCTAACTGAAAATGAAAAAAAAAAAAAAAAGTCGAAAAAAAACATATTTTTGCCAAAACTTTGATCGGCTATATCTCCCGAACCGTAAGTCCTAGCGAGTTGCGGTTTCGACTTTAGTAATTGGTTTGCCAAGGGCTTCCCGACCGCATAAAAAAATTTGACATTTGACAGGTTTTGACATTTTTTTGACAGGTCCAAAAAAGTGCTCTGATTCGCTTGAAACTCGGTATCAAGGGGCAAGTGGGGTCGGTGATTACGAATTCATTGTTAAATTTGACACTTTTTGACAACCGACAAGGATTTTAACACTTTTTTGAAAAAAAATTGATCGGACATTTCTTCGGATCTAATGGCGAGGCCGAAGGCCGAGCCTTCAAGTGTCTTTCTAGCGAGGCTAAAAAACGAGCATGTGAGGACGGAGAACGCACCAGTGAGGCCGAGTCCAATCAAATTTTTTTCAAAAAAGTGTCAAAATCCTTGTCGGTTGTCAAAAAGTGTCAAATTTAACAATGAATTCGTAATCACCGACCCCACTTGCCCCTTGATACCGAGTTTCAAGCGAATCGGAGCACTTTTTTGGACCTGTCAAAAAATGTCAAAACCTGTCAAATGTCAAATTTTTTTATGCGGTCAGGAAGCCCTCGGCAAACCAATCACTAAAGTCGAAACCGCAACTCGCTAGGACTTACGGTTCGGGAGATATAGCCGATCAAAGTTTTGGCAAAAATATTTTTTTTTTCGACTTATTTTTTTTTTCATTTTCAGTTAGAGCTCGTCGAGCCTTTTTCTTAGAGTACCATGAACATGGGTCTAGCTTCAGCCGTTTGGGAGATACGGGCCGTTAAAGTTTTGACACTGGGGGGGGCTAGATCTCGGCGAGACCTTTTCTTAGGCACCCATCAACATGGGTCTAACTCAAGCCGTCTAGGAGATACGGGCGGTTAAAGTTTTGAAATTAAAAAAAAAAAAAAAACTTTTTTGGCACCCTATGGTCCGACCCCTAGGGATGTACCATCTTCCGTTCCGAAGATATGGCCAAAACAATTTTTTTTCCAACATACAAGGTGACTTTTTGATCATCGTCCAAATTCATACTGGAGGCTTGATAAGTGATCAGTATCTTGGATCAGTAACAATTTTTGTGAAATTCGTAATGATCAAAAAGTCACCTTGTATAATCGCTTCTATGAAAAGCAAATAAGGTCTTTGCCATTAGACTTATTGTGCTGGACGGAAATTAAAAAAAAGTTGCTAGGGTCTGCCATCCTCTTAATCGAAGTTTTCAGGTATTTCAATATTATTCAATAAAATACTCGAATTTTTTCGACTATTTATCAAATTGTAGCACAGCATTTATTGCATAACTCTATTGAAGTAATCTAACGGACTGTTTCGGACCAACTCGGACCGGACCGGCTTTTTACCGAAATAGGGCTAGTCCGTTCGGTCCGCTGGAGTTTAGGGCTTACCATAAAAGTCCATCGGACCAGGTCCGAGTCCTATTTGAACGGACCAACTTAGGGCTTATATTTGGTCCATGTGACAGCTCTGGTGCGGAGAGAGGCGACATCACAAGTTTTTACAGAAATATGATATGCCTGGGCAAATCATGATATGCCTGGGCAGATCATGATATGCCCAATTCCACTGTCAACGACAGTATAGATAAGTATATACTGGTTCATTATATGCAGTTTTGGTCAGTGTGTCAATAAGAGGGCATGAAACTATTCTACTAGTTATAAATGTAGCGGAAGATACCATAATTTTTTTGGTCACTCTGCTTTCATTCATCCTCTCTACATATCTCTCCTCTGTACTATGTTTAATTTTAAATTTTAAATGTACATGCCTTGTGTAAATAATTAATATTTCTTGTATTTTTATTTTTAGATGCTTTTTTGTTTGATATTATGCAAACTTTGATAGACAAACACTTGCCTGTGCGAAAATAATACAACTCGAAATCTCTTATGTTGGTACCCACGAGTCAAGCTTGCTTAGTCTGGGGCCACAAGAATACAATTTATTACAAAATGTAAAAATACAAAGTACCTATCTACCTAAGGCAACTTTTGTAAACGGATATATATTTGTGTTTGTCTTTGGAAATAAATAATATTGTTTTTTTTTTTTACTTATAGATGTTGGGATATTCGCCGGTTCCCTAAAAAACAGGCCTTAAGAGGCTATGCGATTATGCTTTTATTTTTGTCACTGTCACTCCAAGCGAAAAATCGCGCAGTGCGAGAGGGGCGGATTCAGGGCAAAAGGGAAAAATTTTAGTTTTATAATTTTTATAAAAAAACTACAATAGCTAGCAAAATATCAAATCTGTAGATATTGTTGAAACACACCTAATAAAATATGTTTGAGTTCTGTATATGGTTCCTATTCGTCAAACGAGGAGAAAAAGTGTACTTGAAGACCTCATTTCAACAATTATTTCTATCGAGGAAAATTTATCAATTTCAAATTTCAAAACCCTAGATTATATTATAGTCAAAATGCATATACCAGAAATTTATTAAAAGTTTTCCGTGTATTTCATGAAATACACAGAAAAGAAACACCCGTATTTTTTTCGCATATCGCCTTAAAAGAGGTGGTTCAAATAAAAAAATATAAGACTAACCCTTAAACCGAAATATACTGAAGTTAGTGTTAGTATCAATGTAAACAGCCTCTGCACTGAGCCCTCCCAAAATGTTTGGAATTTGAACTGAGGCACAAAGCTGCAAACTGAAACAAAAAACAAAATTTCACATGAAATTAATGGAGCTCCAATATTGTGTAAACCTAACACTCTCCTACACATGAATGCATCCAAAACTAAAATTATGTCAAACAGTCATAAGAAAACAATCAAAGTAGAGGAAAAGCAGATAGAATATGCAAATGAATATGTAAATGAATATGTATCTAGGTAAATTGGTGTCCTTTGATGCAAATAGTAATGAAAACGAAATAGACAGACGAATAAGTACAACTTGGAAGAAGTACTGGGCCCAAAAAGAAATTCTAAAAGGAAAGTATAGCCTTAATATAAAAAAGACAATAATGGATTCTTGCATTCTGTTAAGTTACGCTAGCCAGACATGGGTCTTCACTGAAAAAGTAAAAAACAAAATTTCATCTTGTCAGCATGCAATGGAACAAAGTATACTGAAACTTAAAAAAATCCAAAAAACGAGAAACGCAGACATCCGCATGAAAACTAAATTAACAGATGCTCTACATTTTAGTTTGAAACAGAAGTGGAACTGGGCAGGGCACCTGTCAAGGTACAAAGATAAAAGATGGACTTACCAAACAACTAAATGGCAGGGCCCAAATGGCAAAAGAAATGTGGGAAGACAGAAGAAGAGATGGGCCGACGACATAATAAACAGCAGGAAAAAGTTGGATGCATACAGCCAAAGACAGGGAAAGGTGGAAAAGAATGGAGGAGGCTTTTACCCATAGAGGGGCCACATAGCAAAGAAATTAATAGAAATAATTATAATTAGATGTATATATTTTAAGAACTGTTAAGTGGATAATAAAGCTGATTCTGAAGGCTTTAATTTTAGTTTTAGTGCTGTCAAAACTAAATTTTCTTCATTGCAAAATGGTCCTTAGATTTAAGAAACAGAAGTTAAATTACTTAGGAAAATTTTAAGTTTTGACAGCACTATAACTAAAATTAAAGCCTTCAGAATCGGCTTTAATAAAGCTGTAATAATAATAATAATAATAAAACACTCTCCTTCTCCGCTCCGCTCGTGTTCGCACTTCCTATTTATTTACCTTTGTTGAAAGATGTTCAATTTCTTACTTTACGATCTGCTCAATTCTATATTTAAATAGGTGCGACAACAAGCAGAGTGGAGCGAGCAGATCATAATATGCCCAATTCTATGATGTGCCGACAACATACATAAAGATATAAACTAACCATAGCTGTGTTTTTCCTGTGCCGGGAAGACCAAGAACTTCAGTTATGGAGCACAGTTGGACTCCACCGTTACCCAGGATTTTGTCCAGGTTTTGACTGAACGTTGGTATAGACGGTAAGCTGGTTTCTCTCTGGAGGAATCAGGAAAGAATTTAATATTAAGCTTAGGTACCCATATTTCTAGGTATACCGCATGAACGTTTATTGAAACAATTTATAAAGTTTCAGTTTACAAACCTGCCATAAGTCTGTTGTGCTGAATATCTTGAACTTGGTGCTCATTACTGTTTCGTTGCTTGCCTTTACCTTTGTTTTGTATTCCAAAAAGTTAATTTAGTTAATTTAGGTGGGTAGGTACCTATTTATTTACTACTTGCATCTTGATCTTGCATTGCAAGCAAATTCAAAACTAACTAATCAAAACAAAACAAACCATATATATATATATTTATAAAACAAACAAACCATTTTTTGGGTACGGTCATGGATGATAACGGGAGTGGTTATGTTAAGAGTGTGGTTATCACTTATCACATTAAACAGATTCATTAATAGACCGATAGCCGGACGTTTTAATTTCGACGTAAGTTATGGTATTATTAAAATCCTTAGTTTTCGGACAGTGGATAGGTTATGCATATTTGAAGCTTTGTTAAAAAAGTTAGAAATCTTACAACGTTGCTTTAGGTATTAATTAGGTATTTGCAATTATTGAATCTAAAGTGTCATTACAAAATTAGAATTAAAAGTTTGGATTGTATCTGACATAAGACATGCGTATCTTGTTATTATTCATTTATTAGAAAGACAGCATACATGGAACATAGGTAAACTGAAAATTGTGGAAAAGTCTTTCAATATAATATTAGAAGGACTTATGTTTATTTACATCATATGTTATTATTTATCTTGACCTATTATAGAAAGTTTAGAAATTCATTTAGCATGCTTTTCGATTTAATTAAGTTTCTTTTCATGTTGTGAGTAATATAAAATTAGAATGCAGAAGTTGGCAGCTACTTCATCGTAATAACATACCCGATCATCATTCAAAACATTAGAAAAAATCGCACATGGAGTTTTAAGAAAACATGATTTCGATTATCATGGCATACAAAAAACGCGCGGGGTGAAGCGCGGGGGCGGGGACGCTAGGCCGTGTGACGGTGTCGTGAGCTGGTCGGCTCGCTTTGTACTACTTTGTAGCCGTGGTGAGCGGAGAGCGCGAGATTAGCTAATAAAATGTTAAAGTTCATTTCTACTATGATAAAGTATGCAAAAAACATGTAAGGTCCTTGCCCGATTTTTTTTTAGGGATTGTCAAGTGTCCTTTTAACATTCATTTGCGATAGGTAATTTGTCCTTTGGTAAAAATTAAAAGCTCTAAAATGCTTAGTTTCTGAGATAATCAATACCTTAAGGTGGTAAAACCAACACAATTTCATACGATTTTATAATTGAATACATACCTTAATTACAACAAAACAGACTTCTCAAATAAAGCTTAAAAAATCAACGAAAAATCTAGTTTCCGCATATGCAATAATATTAATTAAAAAATTGTTTAATTATTACGCAATTAAAATATCAAAAGTATTCAAAACTCACAAGATTTTTGAGTGTATTGGTGAGATCTACAACCACATAGAAGTTCATGATAGGTGTACAAATACGTTTCATTCATAAAAGTTTGTTCCGATTGTAGCACAAAACAATAACTTCCAATATTCTTAAATTTTATATGGATATAAAAATTATTTCGAAGTAACTTCATTAAAAAAAAAAACACTTTTCTCATAACTATTGGAAAAATCAGCGATCACTCGTATTTCTTAGAATATATATTTTTTTGTTTGTCACCGAACTTCAGTGTAAAGACTCGGAACGGTAGCGGCCGCCATGACAGTGCATCAGACTTACATCGCCGCAGCCGATGAACTTTGCATTGGGTGCAGAGTTATAAACGATCATTTCAAAAGTCGGACTTGTGAATGTACAGTGGAGACCACATCAAGCTATACACTTGCAGTATGAAATTAGCCCCTACAGAGAAGAATATAAGATAGGTACAAAGTCCAATGTGTCTTACTTGATGCGGTCTCCACTGTACATCCACTAGGGATGTACCATAAATTTTTTTTTCTCTTTGGAACGGAAGGTAGTACATACACCCTTTAGGGTTGTACCATAGGGGGTCAAAAATATATACAAGGTGACTTTTTGATCATCGTCCAAATTCATACTGTAGGCTTGGTAAGTGATCAGCATCCTGAATCGATAACAATTTTTGTGAAATTCGTATAAAGAAATTTCGACTTCCCATAGTAATTCACTCAGAGTCCTGAGTGAATCACTATGGGGACTCGAAATTTCATTTTATGAATTTTACTAAAATCGTTATTGGTTCATGATGCTGATCACTTACCAAGGCTCCAGTATGAATTTGGACGATGTTCATAAATTCACCTTGTATATTTTTTTAAATGTCTAATCTTTAACGGCCTGTATCTTCTAAACGGCTGGGATTAGACCCATGTTGATACTTTTTGTTTGATCGTGATATAACTGATGTTAGGGTTATGCTTTTGATATAGTGATGTACCACTAGGGATGCACAATAAAAATGTTGTTTTGGCCTTATCTTTGGAACGGAATGTAGTACCTACACCCTTTAGGGTTGTACCAAAGCGGGTCAAAAATATATATTTTTTTAAATGTCAAAACTTTAACGGCCTGTATCTTCTAAACGGCTGGGGTTAAACCCATGTTGATGGGTGTCTAAGAAAAGGTCTCGCCGAGATCTACTCCTCCCAAGTGTCAAAACTTTGACGGCCTGTATCTCCTAAACGGTACAAGTTAGACCCATGTTGATGAGTGTCTAAGAAAAGGTCTCGCCGAGATCTACCCCTCCCAAGTGTCAAAACTTTGACGGCCTGTATCTCCTAAACGGTAAGAGTTAGACCCATGTTAATGGGTGTCTAAGAAAAGGTCTCGGTGAGATCTATCCCCCCCAAGTGTCAAAACTTCAAAGGCTCGTATCTCCTAAACGGCTGAAGCTAGACCCATGTTGATGGTACTCTAACAAAAAGGCTTCACGAGATCTACTTAATGGTGAAATAAAAAATAAAAAAAGTCGTAATAAAAATGAAAAATAAAATTTCGCAAATTTTGATCGGCTATATCTCCCGAAAGGCTGGTGCTAGAGAAACCGAGTTTCGACTGTTGTAAATTGCTTGGCAGGAGCTACGTGCCACAATCAAAAAAATTTACATTTGACAGGTTTTTCCGAATTCTCGTTTAGACCTTTCAAAAAACTGTTAAAACCTGTCAAATGTAAAATTTTTTGATTGTGGCACATAGCCCCTGCCAACCCATTTACAACAGTCGAAACCCGTTTTCTCTGGCAACAGCTTTTCGGGAGATATTGGCCGATCAAAATTTGCAAAATTTTATTTTTTATTTTTTTTACCACTTTTTTTATTTTTTATTTTACCATTAGGTAGATCTCGTGAAGCCCTTTTATTAGAGTACTATCAATATGGGTCTAGCTTCAGCCATTTAGGAGATACGAGCCTTTGAAGTTTTGACACTTGGGAGGGGTAGATTTTGGCGAGACCTTTTTTTAGACACCTATCAACGTGGGTTTAACCCCAGCCGTTTAGAAGATACAGGCCGTTAAAGTTTTGGCATTAAAAATATTTATTTTTTTTGACCGCCTATGGTACAATCCTAAAGGGTGTCGTTACTACTTTCCGTTCCAAAGATAAGGCCAAAACAATTTTTTTATGGTGCATCCCTAGTGGTACATCATTATGTCAAAAGCATAACCCTAACATCAGGATCATCACTATGAAACAAAAAGTATCATTATTTAAAATCAAAAGGAACCCTAATTTCATCATTTGATCCATGATGGCAGTGAAAATCTTTTCACGACGCAACGCGACGTGTAGATAGGTACCATTATCTATAAAAACGGCAAAAAAAACATGTTCGGTCACAAAATAACCACTTATAGAATTTTTACTCCGAATAACTAGCGAAAACAGGCGCACGCACACATAGACGCGTACGTACGACGATAGCGCCGACTTCTAGATAACATATTGTTTCAGGAAGAAAGAAGTCGGCAAAAGTGTTGCTTCGGTACCATCGGTCTTTATAGAATTATTATTAACTTTTTAGTGAATGACTGCTGTAACTATTGAAGTCGGTTGCTATTTTTTTGTTAAAAGTTTTATAACAATACAATGTCGGCCCTTAGCCGAAATAAGGCAAAATATAATAAATTTTTGCTAACGGGTTTCTTAGTGGGTCTGGGTACCTTATTTCTTTCTTTTAAGGTGAAATTTTCAAAGGCATTTTAGAGGCATTATTTTAATTAGGTACCAAAGTTCGGCCGCCTTAAAACAGGAGGGTGTAAATCTGATCATGTACTTTCATTCCTTACCTATTGAATATCCTATTAAATATTTCTTTTGCAGCAGAAAACATTTTTTGGCGGCAAAAGAAATATTTAGATGACGAATGATTCCCTCCCACAAATAACGCACTTTTCATTCATCTTGACGGATCGCCATCTACTCACACGTCGCCTCGCCGCTTTGTGAATAGCGTGCGAGCAAACTCCATCCGTCGCTGATTGGCACGTGGCGTGGAGTCCGCCCCGACCCCGCGCTGCACCCCGCGCCTTTGTTTATATGCCATGATCATAGAAATTATGTTTTCTTAAAATTACGGGTACGAATTTTTCTAATCTTTTGAATGTTGATCGGGTATGTTATTATGATAAGGTAGCTGCCAACTTTTGAATTCTAATTTTGTATTTCTCATAATATGAAAAGAAACTTAATTAAACCGAAAAGCATACTAAATAAATTTCTAATATTTCTATTTTAGGTCAAGATAAATAATACCATTTGATGTAAACATACTCAAGTCCTTCTAATACTATATTGAAAGAGTATTTCACAATTTTCTGTTTTCCTAATTTCCATGTATGCAATCTTTCTAATAAATGAATAACAACAAAAAACGCTTATTTTATGTCAGATAAAATCTAAACTTTTAATTCTAAGTTTGTAATGACCCTTTTAAGTTAAATAATTGCAAATACCTAAATAATACCTACAGCAACATCCTAAATTTTCTAAGTTTTTAATATAATCTTTAAATATATATACTTAATTAATCCTGCAAAGATAAACAATTTTAATAATATCATAAGTACGAATCGTACGCTACGCGCCTATAAGCCGGGCCCGCTGCGCCATGTTTTCGTGATTTTCTAACATCTTAACTTGTATGTTAAGTAAGCAACTGTTTGCTCATTGTTTGCCGAATGGAATAGATAACATCACCCGCGTTCGCCTGCGGGGAGGTGAGGTTTAACCATGGTTTAACATGTTAGATGTTTGATTTGAGAAACACGAAAACATGGCGCAGCGGTTACTCCTTTACGCTAAGCAATCGTGGCTTATGCATCAGCCTCAGTGGCAAAACTAGTTTTATATAACGTTAGAGATTGAATTTCATACCTTTGGTAAGTCGGTTATGTAAATAAACAGAATAAACCCAAACGGACTTCATGACCGACCATTGAAGTCTGAAACCACTCTCAACGACCATAGGACATGCTCTTAGATAGTAAAGCTAGAGCACTAAAAGTAGAGCTCTAAATAGTGCCTTAGAAATACGCCTAAAACTGGTCCAGTCTTATAGGTCTGAGAAAAACACCCACGATACGGTCACGACCACAGAATTCTATGGTGAATCTGTTTATTTTGATAACCATACTTTTGTTTTGATTGACCATAGAGTTGTGACTGACTTCGTGACAATATTATTTGTCAAACAAAAATATTTGAAAAGAAACCGAAAAAATCTTTCGTTTGTTTTATTAACGACGAATAGTATTGTATGCAAAGAATATATTACAATTTACAATTATGGACGAAGACCTAAAACAAAGAGTTGTAGAGCTCGAGACCAAGATGATGAATCACCCGGCATTTGGCAATGCGTCGTAAGTACCTACCTACCAATCTAATTTTCAATTTTCTCTTTTGTTTGAGGAAGTTGTAATTGAAAGTTCCTGACCATGGGCGCTCGCTGACAGAGAAGTGCCGGGAGGTGCACTTTCATCCCTTGGGAATCCTGAGCTGGGATCAACTTGATACTTACCTATAATTAGTGAACTCACCGCTCTGAAACCTTTGAATCTGACTTATGTTGCTATTAGGTCCTTACAATTGTACATTATGTGGCATGGCACTTATCTACATAAAAAACTCAACACTGGACCATGTTCCTGACCAGAAACCATAAAAAATTCACTTTTTCAGATACAAATGGTCACCGAAGGACTTCGAACTTGGCGACTCACTTGGTAACGGCAAATTCGGACACGTTCACTTAGCCAGAGAGAAGAAGACTGGTTGGCTGGCGGCCATCAAGACATTATTTAAATCTCAGATATCAAAATCCAATTGTGAGAAACAAGTGTTGCGGGAAATAGAAATTCAGTCACATTTGAAGTGAGTTTGCACTGTTTGTATGTTTTTAGTTTTTACTGTGTGCATTGGTTGATGTGCGAAACAGCTAGTAGGATGGAATTTGATGGAAAGTGTTGCATGCTGTTGTTTTCTCTTCACACAGAGACAGGTGTATATTTAATATATACACATTGGTATATTTTTAATTACTGTGAAACAATATTGTTATAACTAGGAGTTATCAGAAAAACTTATTGAGTGAATCAACACATGCATCCATTGATGAGTTTCAACTATTCAACTGAACAATCAAATATGCAGAGTTTAGGCTGGTCAAGAAGGCAGGCATTAAAAATAGCTTTAATAACAAAGAGATAAACAAAGCAACACAATGGTTTACAGACACCCAAACATACTCCGTCTGCTAACTTGGTTCCATGACGAGAGACGCATCTACTTGGTAGTTGAGTATGCAGCAGGAGGTGAGCTCTACAAACATTTAACCAACTCCAAAAATGGAAGATTTGCAGAGCCTAAAGCTGCCAAGTACATATATCAGGTAGTTTGGCTGTTTAAATTTTTTTCTATATTATTCTGTTGTACAATTTTTATTTTGTTAAATTTTCATCAAATGTGAAATCGTTTATATATTTTAGACAGCATGTATTTACGTTTTTCGCCATTACCATTCTGATAGAGGGCATCTAAAAACTAAGTGCCGTTGCTCAGAAAGTGGGAGAATGAAAGCAGACAAGAGGTTAGTCAGTCTGTCCACACATCTGAAAAATCTGTGGATGTTGGTAACAAACGTAAAACTGATACTATGCAATTATTTGTCCGTTAGTTGGGTTTTGGTCTAACTGTCCAAGATGCGCCAGACATATTTTGAGTGATCAGCTGAGGAGGCTCCTTTCAAGTACCCCCAATACCCAAAGGGCAAACACACCTTGTCATCCCTCTCTCCTGAGGGGAGTAAAGTTATCACTATCAGTCACAGGCACCTCAGGCCCTTGATAGAAGACAAACCCCTCATGATGAAGATAATGTGTTGTAGGTACCGGATGCAGTGGAGTATTGTCACCAAAATCATGTCATACACCGAGGGCAGTACAGATATCTCTCACAGACCGACTCAGGCCCTTGATAGATTTGTTCCTGTAGAAGATGAAGATAATACTGTGTTATAGGTAGCGGATGCAGTGGAGTATTGTCACCAAAATCATGTCATACACCGAGACATTAAGCCCGAGAACCTGCTTGTCTCACTGCAAGGTGATATCAAACTGGCTGACTTTGGATGGTCTGTACATGCACCATCGGAAAGGTGAGACTATACAATTAAAGGTTTCTCGTTTTAATTAAGATACTTTTCAAGTTCATAACTCTGAGCTTAATAAATAAATTTAAGTCTAAGCTTTCCTTGTTATAAGTTTTTTGCATTTTTAGGGTTTCGTATCTCAAAATGCAAAAATCGAACCCCTAGAGCAGCAATTCTTAACCTCGGGTTGCGACTCAAAGTGGGGTTGCGAAAGGTATTAGGTTGGGTTGCGGCATAGATAAATAAAGAAAGGATAGATTGCTCACTCCATAAATTAGAACAAAGCCTGCGTAAAACTTATTATTTTCGCCGGTACCTAGTAGTTCGACTTATTATTTTTGATGTCACTACTATCTAAATATATAAAACAAAGTCGTGTTAGTTACACCACTTATAACTCAAGATCTGCTGGATCGATGTTAGTTATCTCTTTTTTGGTGTATTCTTATCCGCTCCGAATAGCAGAATAATTAATAAAGTATCGGATAAATTATCGAATAACAATAAATTAATTAATTAATTTTACGAATGCAAACAGCATGTGGTGCCATCTGTTGACAAAACTACGCATATAAAAGAAACCTATTTATCTAGCGTTCTGACATCTAAACCCCAAGTTTTAAAAATCGCTTAGTTATTCCAAGAACTATTATTTCTGCATATATTCAATACCCTAGGCTAAGCCTAAAAACGGTACTGAAATAACATGGGTCCCTGCCATTCTTCTTTCGCAATGGCAAGCAAGAAAACATTTCTGTATTTGCAAAAAAGTCGTATTAATGTTATTACCTTAATGAAATCCTAAATTAAGTTTAACTAAAGTTAACACGATAATGTAGCCGATTCTGAAGGCTTTAATTTTAGGTTTAGTGCTGTCAAAACTAAATTTTCATCATTGCAAAATAGTTCATAAGTGTTAAGAACAGAAGCTAAATTACTTTGGAAAAATTTAAGTCTTGACAGCACTAAAACTAAAATTAAAGCCTTCAGAATCGGCTTTATTATTAGACTGTTAGGCGGAACGAAGTTCGCCGGGTCAGCTAGTACTAGATAAATTGTGACATACCTAGTGACATCTATCGAACATTTGATGAAACGAAATTCGATGTGTGTGTGTGTGTGTGTGTGTAGCAACTATACTGCGCCCACAAAAACAAAAATTTGCTAGAATACGACAATACGTGTGACAATATGTGCGCCATCTACCGGAATTCAGAATAACCATCTGCACGCTTAGTTAGATTGCCAGCTTACCACCGAAAGTTTAATGAAAAAAATTTTAAAAACACCTGATTAAGAATTCACTATTTTCTGATGCGATGGAAAATTTCGTGTCTTTATTCATAAAATAAATAAATATGGTGAACCAGAACAGTAAAATGCTATATTTCCTCGATTTCAGACAAATTTTATTTCCAACGAGACAAGTAACGCCATCTAGCAACGTTATTTTTAGTATTGCGAATAGTACAAGGAGATAGCAATCTATCCTTCCTTTAATTTATCTATGGTTAAGGTAAGCCTCCAAACGACTTTAAAGAAGTGATAAAAATGTCAATTAACATAGTTTCCAACATTAATCTTGTTTTTGGAAGATCTTAATGGCAACCGTATTTTCGTGGAGAACATATCTATTTTTTTTTTGAATATTTAAGAAAACTTGGATATGAATTAATGGAAAGAGAAATCAAGTTGGGTAAGAAATCCATTTGAAGTAGATGTAATGGGCATTCAGCTGGATTACAAGAAGAATTGCTCGAAATGCAAGGTGATGGAGTTTTAAAAGACAGATTTGCTAGAAAGAATCACAAAATTTTGGGCACAATTATCTGGAAAGCCTGTTCTGAGCGATGAAGCTGAAATAGCCCTGCTACCTTTCCCAACTACTTATTTGAGTGAAGCAGGATTTTCGTGCCTTGCTGTAATGAAGAATAAGTACAGAAATAAGTTGGGTCCTCAGCATGACATGCGGTGTGAACTTTCAATAAACATAACTCTACTTATATATATTATGCTCTTTGCTGAAAAATACAACACCAGAGTAGTCACTAATTATTTTGCTGTAAATTTTCGAACCATTATATTAATTACATTGTCAAAGTGTTCATTCTGGTAATTTTGAAATGGAACTTTAAAATAATTTTCATAAACCAGCAGTAGGGATTGCAAAATTCAGATTTTTCTCAAATCCGGATCTAACATTACCATCACAAACAATTATCTGGATTTTTCGAATTTTCGCATTTTTTTTGGAATCTTAACATTTTCACATAATTTCAAATTATTATGTAGTATATAAATTATGTAGTGGCGCGGGCCGTGAGACACGGGTGTGGCGGGTGGCTATCTAGCATGGTATTTTTATGATACGCGGCTAGCTGCGTGCGAACCGGAACGCGTGCGAACAAACGGGGAATGGAATCCCGCGAAAAATGAATATTGTTCGGAATTGTGCGTCAGACTCGTCAGAGTAATATTAACCTACATCGACACGACGTTTAATTAAAAATTGTGGTTAAAAATCAACTATTCGAAAAAACCAGATATCATTGTCAAAATTCGAATCTTACCCGAAGATACGGATTTTTATTTTCCAATTTCGAACTATCCGGATTGTATTTGGATTGTGATTGTATTGGAGTATTTATTTACCTTACAGACGCAAGACGATGTGCGGCACACTAGATTACCTGCCTCCAGAAATGATCAAAAGAGAAGTGTACGACGTAAGCGTCGACCAGTGGTGCATCGGAGTACTGCTGTATGAGTTCCTCGTTGGCAAGCCACCCTTCGAGAGCGAAGAAAAGGACAGGACCTACGCCAGGATACTGACGTTGGACATGACTTACCCGGACTATGTGCCAGAGGGAGCTAAGGATATTATCTCTCAGGTAATTAGTCATTTGCAGATGTATCAGGGTACTATGGGTTCATGAAGATATATACGACAATACGTCAAGTAAATAAATTCTGTAAGTATTACTTATAATACCAACAGAAAAAGAAATTAAAAGTAATTTTCAAATTATCATGTACGTCACGAAATTGTCAGTAATTTGTTTCGTTAGCAAATGTCAGGAAAAGTAGGCCGCATTATTTATGTTATTAATGTTTAATTTTAGTCGGAATCATATTTTTTAAAGATTCTTGACGAGGACAAACATTTAGTAGTAGATATAGTACATATAATTTGAAAATGACTCTTAAATTGTAATGGTCCAAGGATATCCATAAATGAGATAAAGATTAATAGTAGTTTATGCTACTAGGGCGAAAAGGAATAAATCACGAGGACGATTTAAAACACGAGCGTAGCGAGTGTTTTAAACGTAACCGAGTAATTTATTGCTTTTACGCCCGTGTATCATACTACGTTTTTCAATGCATAGTGTGAGGAAATGAAAACAAATATAATCTTGTGAACTTTCAATTATGATTGGCTCAAAAGGATTGTATTCAGAGCCGTTAAACAGTGGAAAAAAAAGTATAACATCTATGGTACACAGGAAAGGCTGCAGGTTAGCCAACGATTGCAAACAAATTAAAAAAAAAATAATAATAAAGCCCTAGGGCAAAATAATCGACTTTCTGTTCGGTTTTGATGCATAAAAAGTGGGCCTTTACGAGCACTTGCATTGAAAATAAACAACGTTTTTGTCCTAACTGGTGTGGTATGACCGAAAAAGGCTTATAATAATAATTATTCGGTTTAAGGGGCTTCAGAATCAAAACTGCGTTTACAGACGTTTTTAAATTGGTTTAAACTTTCTATATGAATATAACAAAACTTAAAAAAATATATATCACACATATTGACACATGTCCCGTAATTGTGATGTTTTAAAATCTTAAAAGCTTTAACATACAACGAGAAAATAAATACCTTTAATAACCTGATAAAAAACTGATAAATTGTTAAAGTTTTTAAATTCAAAAGAGACAATTTTAAAACTTATACACACACACGAACAATACAAAAATCTAACACAATGATGTTTAAAACTTTTAAATATCAAACTTAAGGCGCTACGGAAAAAAAATCGACACTTTTAGAACTTCTATATCTACTTCGGTAAACAATGTATAATTTTGATAAAAAAAGTATATTATTTTTGGAATCTTTTTTTAGGGATCTGTTAAAACAGAAACGCGATTGGAGAATTTCGGCTCGATAGAAATATTTATTGAAATGAGGTCTTTATTGACACCAATTCTCCTGGTTTGACAATTTAGAATGACATATGGACTGCAATTATATTTTATTTGATGGATTTTAACAGTATCTAGGACCTGGTTAAACGAAATTTTGATAGCACTTTTAGTACATTTTATATTAATAAAAACCGACTTTTTGCTACTTTTCCACGAATCCGTCCCTCTCGCACTGAGGGTTTTTTCGCATATGGAGTAGCAGGGACGCTAAAACTTTTACATATCGCCGTAACACATGTGAAAAGCATTATTTTCTCTATTTTGCGCTACCCGGCGACACAGCAATCGCCGTAACAGCCACTTTGCAATGCACTCTCATATGAACGTTATTTCTATTTCGTTATTGTCGATATTTGTACTGACATATTTCGACCTGCTAATTTAGCTTACTGAAGCCTCTTAACAAAGGTTTTTTTTCTCAGCTTTTGAAGACATCGAGCAAAGAACGTCTTTCATTGGCAGCGGTGAAGTCGCATCCATGGGTCAGGCAACATTACAGCCCGAGTTAGAGAAGTATTCAAGCTATTTTTAAGCATATATAATTAGTCAGTTGTCAATTTCCAATTTTGTCATTAAAAATATTTTCGATTAAGTGTTGTTTTCTTTTCTGCATCGACTAGTACAAATGTATCCAACGTTAACAAATCTAACAAACCTGCCCCCCTATTCTGTATCTTTGGTTGCCACTGGGTGCGTATCATCAAAAACATAGATAATAACAGAAATTTCAAAAGTGCCTTTAGTGGGTATTGAACTATTCACGAACTGTGCCGTCACTTCAAGTGCGAACATATCCTTAGACAATCGGAATTCGATAGTATATACAAGGTGAATTTGTGAACATCGTCCAAATTCATACTTGAGCCTTGGTAAGTGATCAGCATCATGAACCAATAACGATTTTCGTAAAATTCATAAAATTAAATTTCGACTCCCCATAGTGATTCACTCAGGACTGGGAGTGAATTACTATGGGAAGTCGAAATTTCATGATACGAATTTCACAAAAATTGATATCGATTCATGATACTGATCACTTACCAAGCCTCTAGTATGAATTTGGACGATGATCAAAAAATCACCTTGTATATACGTTTTTGATGATAGGCACCCAGTCCAGTCGGCAACTAGAGGTACATAATAAGCCCTCTGTACATTGGTTATTTTTACAGATAAATGGTTATTTAAAAAAAAACAGTCATAAAGCCCCAAGTGTCAACCATCATGTTGAGATTTGAGAAGCATTTCTTTCTTTCTTTCTTTCATATCTAAACTAGCTTTTGCCCGGGGCTTCGCCCGCGTTTTGAAAACTTGACACCCCATTGCCATCCCATGGCAACTGACCTATGGGGTAAAAGTAGCCCATGTCCTATTTTAAGTCTAAAACTACTTTTTTGCAAAGTTTCAGACCAATCTGTTCTGTAGTTACGGCGTGAAGGAGTAACACGGTACTTTTCTATAGAAACTTGACACGATTGCCATCCCATGGGAACTTATTTATGGGATAAAAGTAGTCTATATCCTGTTCCAAGTCTAGATCTACAATTGTGCAAGGTTTGAGCTCAATAGTTACGGCGGCGTGAAGTAGTAAATAAAATAGACAAGACAAGACAAATACTCTTTATGGTGCACCATATAAAAGAAAACTTAAAGTAGAAAAACAAGATAAAGACAGATAACAATGGGCTCAATTTCTTCCAGACAACCTTTGGGTGGAAATGAAGCCAAGGATATAAATCGTAAAGGCGGTGTACATCAAAATAAATAAATAATAGACAATTTAATAAGTGTGTACTTACTATATTATATAGATGCAATTAAATATAGCTAAACTATATATTTTTACAATCAGCTTTTTAATACCTACAATTTGATACCCTTATTGTATTTTTTATAAAATATTTTTATAGTTTATTATAATTATTTTTTTATATTTTTCATTTGTGCTCAATTTTTTTTAATCACTTTAGTGTTCCTGTAATAGGCCAGCTATAAAAAATACATAATAGTTTATTTATAAAAACAAGTTTTATGTAAACAGTACGTAGGCCTTATCCAGTTAAGTTTATATAAACCTGTATAAGGAGGAGACCGCTCTTCATAATGTTATTACAATAACTTTGAGTTAAATATTGATTTAAGTTGATGTCAAATTTAAATTTAGGATTAAGTCTAAGTTAGATTAAGTTTAAAGTTAAAATTAGGCTTATAAATTAGTTTAACTTAATTGATTTTATTAATGTTTACTTTAAGTTACATTTACAAATGTGTTTAAGAAAATAGGTATTTGCTTAAATATTCTGAGATTAGGTATAAGATGTTAGTATATTTTCAGTTTCAGCATAGTCTTGTAGTTTCAGCCAGGAAGTGACAGATATGACATTGTGTAAAGTTTGAGAATTATGTTAAGTCGATTATATAAAAATATAGATTGAACATTGTATTGAATACTAGCAAATTTGGTTTTTACATTTGGGTGTTGTAACACAGTATATGGATTTCGTTTCTTTAATATAATAGGATCTCGTGTGATAGTTTTATGTATTTTCAGTACACACGTTTTAAGATATATAGTTGTTTGACAGATAAAACATCACAATCTTTGTACACTTTTGCAGTTCTATAAGAAATTTTTTGGGATAATAAAACCTTAAGGGTCGGTTTCGCCAAACATGCTCTCGCGTTTGGACAATTTACCATATTAAAACAAAATATTTTTAACAAATAAAATTTGTGTAGGTAGTTAAGGAGTTGAACCACATTATAATTTTTCAGATTTGACACAAGTATCCAACGACATAAAGTATCACAAGCATCGAGATAAAAAATCGGAAAGATCACTAAAATCTCGAAAAACGTAATTTGGCGTTGCAAACAGAAAAAAAAATTTTTTTTGTTCCAAATATAAATATATTTTTTTGCGTAAAGAGTTCAAAGTACCTTATTCATATAATATATTAATATTTTTTTCCTTTCGTTATTTAAAAAGAAACACAAACTTCCAAATTCTTTTTGCGTAATTTTTCTGTAGAGGAAAAATGTAAAATGTTTGAGTATTTCTTTTAAAATAACGAAAGGAAATTAAAAATTATAAAAATCTGTAAAGGCTGCTTTCATTTCTTTGCTCTATAAAAAAATATTTTATTTTTTAGTTAGATCAGTAGACTGATCATACTAGTTACAAAGCCAAATATTTTTAGAATAATATTTTTATATTTCTCACTTTTGTTTTGGAAATATTTTAGACAATTTAAAATTTTAAATATTTTCTTTTACACCGTCATATGTGGGCAAATTAATGCTATTTTTGTGCCAAATTTCATGTCTGTATCTTTAACGGTGCTAAAGTTATGAGGCTGTGACATACGGACGGACGGACAAGGGAGTCTCACCATAAAGGTTCCTTTTGTACCTTTTAGGTACGGAACCCTAAAAATATTACTTTTGGCCAGGAATGACTAACGATATAATATTTCGGTAGCTAGGTTATTTGTAAATAATTTTATTTTAAGATACGCTGTCCCGAAAGAAATAGTAATTGACACGGGACAGAGATTGTCTTCAGTTTTTTCAGAAATTTATTGCTTGCTAAATATTACTAAACTACACTCAACCGCGTACCACCATGAAACCCTAGGATCCATAAGCATCTAGGAGCTTACCTTAGGATACAGTGCGATAGCAACAATACTGACGACTCACCCTTTGGAACTCAAATACAGGCTTCAAAGGGGTGGTACCCTGTGTTTCCAATTCTTTTGTTCTCTAGAAAATCAAAACTTCATACATTCATTCCTCTTGTTTCCAAAAAATATCTTATTAACGAAATTGGTTTCCGTTTCGTTTCCAAAAAGCTGGTTGGTACAGTCGGCAGCAAGTGATTAGTAGGTCGAGCCTCGTCTTGATGTTCCCTTTGTACGTCTTGTAATGTGTTACTTTTTAATTAATATAATTGTATTTAGATCTATCTTGCAGTTATTAATTATAGAAAATAGACGACTTTATTACTATAACGCTCTAATTTACTATATTGTTACACATGTAAAATGTGTTTTAGTGGTTTAATCATTAAATTCAGTTGCGATTGAAGGCACTCGGTAATTTGCTTCTGAGACTGACTGTACCCATCTTCGTTTTGGAAACAAGAGTAACTGAATTTGATTATTAAATAAAAATTTGGAAACACGCGGAAATAAAAAAGGTCGTTTTTTGGAAACACAGGGCACCACCCCTTCAAAGAGCACAACTTGAAGCTAGAAATAATTTATTAATGAGCAAGGAACTAAGAAAATTACATTTTGATAAAAATGCTAATCCTGTAAAGTATAAGAGTGGAGATTTAGTTGTAATTAGAAACTAAGTTGGTGATAAGTTAGATGAGATTTATTTAGGTCCATTTAAAGTTATACAAGATCTGGAAACGATTGTAAAAATTTTAAGGGATGGTTAAGAATATGTAAACCATAAAAATAATACAAAATTATCTGTTAAATTCAATATTTGAGTTTTAGCAATTATTTTATAAGAAAATTATATTTAGATAATGTGAACCAAGTAGTATGCCTCACATTTTTTTGTAGCACCCCGGGAATGAAGGGACTTTAAAGAGGAGATGAAGTATGTATAGTAGCTATATACGTACAAACTTTGTTTTCTAGCATTACTGCGACATGCCTCTACTGACTGCAACATTGTGACGCATGCTGCTTATTTAGCAGTAAATAATTATATTACAGAATATTGTACATTTACGGGGTCACTCTAATTCTAATTCTGCTATTTGAGCTTGGCTGTCATACCAATACTCTCTAGCACCGAATATTATCTGGACACTCGATTCCTACTGCTTTCATTGAGGATAGGCCACGAAAAATAGAGGTTTCGCAAGAAGAAATTTCAGAGTGTTAATAAAGTTTATACAGGCATGGAATTTTGCTCAAGTAATCTTAAACCTCGACATGACAACTTTTTTTAAGAGCAATCTTTGTTGTTGTTTTTTCTCATTACTGAAATGATTTCAGATGATTCTGTTTCGCTAAGTGTGTGCATTGTATTCTAGGCAGAAATACTTTTTTTTTTCACTTATAGTATTGCTAGAATCTTCAAACCACGAAGAATAAATTAGGGAACTTTGATATTTTTGCGGGGCCTATCCTCGACAAAGATTTCAAAAGTAAAGATAAGCCCTTACCGTACTATGACAACACTGAAATGTTTCCGCCTTTAAATGGGTGATGCTCACACATTTGGAATCAGTGCTAATCTGAACACAGTGATAGTTGGACGCCTTAGTGCACTTAAAGTTTTGAATGTTTACGACTTTAGTAGTCTGACTAGTGTTTTGCGTGGTGCGCGGGCTGCAGGCAGCCCGCGTGAGTTGTAATTGTTCCAAGTTGTACTTCGTTATTGTTGTTGTTGTTTGTTGCATTTAGTTGTTGTTGTAACTTTTTCGTTAACGTGACAGGACAAGGTATCGAGTAAAAAACACGTTTGAAATTGAGTTGCAACAAATTATCAGACGAAATTCAAGTAATGGGCAGAAGTCAATTGTATCACGAAATGTCATCGGCCATGATCGGGTGGGAAAAAAGTCATCGGTCATGATCAGTTTTCAAAATTGTCATCGTCGTAACCGTAATAGCGCGTTGAAATACGTGTGGCAACTTTGATTCCATTGAAATGGACTAATATTTTGCTATTGTGTACTCTGACAGTTGTCAAAGGTCCAAAATGTACACGGTCGAAATGTGCTGGAACCAACTTTCAACGGAGTCGAATCCCGCTAAGCCCAATCTCAAACGTTTTCGAGATAGGTCCAAATGAAACAGTCTTGTACTGCCCCCGGGGTTAAGTGAACTCGGCCTCATGAACTCACATACTCGGCCTTCGGCCTCGTATGTTCGTTCATCGGCCTCGCTTATACTCGGTTCGGCCTTCGGCCTCACAAGCTCGGCCTCCGGCCTCGCCGCTTGGTACTGTTTGGCCTCCGGACGATTCCTCCGGAATCGTCCTCCGGGGTCGGCCTTCGGCCTCCCTAGAATGACATCAGATATGACTTTGGTGGCCGCGGTGTCGTGCTCGGCCGAAAAACTCGCATGTTCGGACTCCGAACGCTGCCAGCTCGGCCTTCGGCCTCACTGGCGCGTTCTCCGTCCTCACATGCTCGTTTTTTGGCCTCGCCGGGATCCTTTACGCGAAATGTTTCCTCTGACATCTGTCAAGTGTCCAAACTGTCAACGGTCGAAATGTGCTTGAACCAATTCAACGTAGTCGAATCCCGCTAAGCCCAATCTCAAAGGTTTGGGAGATATGTCCAAGTGAAACAGTATTGTAATGCCCCCGGGGTAATGTGAACTCGGCCTCATGAACTCACATACTCGGCCTTCGGCCTCGTATGTTCGTTCATCGGCCTCGCTTATACTCGGTTCGGCCTTCGGCCTCACAAGCTCGGCCTCCGGCCTCGCCGCTTGGTACTGTTTGGCCTCCGGACGATTCCTCCGGAATCGTCCTCCGGGGTCGGCCTTCGGCCTCCCTAGAATGACATCAGATATGACTCTGGTAGCCGCGGTATCGTGCTCGGCCGAAAAACGCGCATGTTCGGACTCCGAACGCTGCCAGCTCGGCCTTCGGCCTCGCTGGCACGTTCTCCGTCCTCACATGCTCGTTTTTCGGCCTCGCCATTAGATCCGATAAAATGTCCAATCCATTTTTTTTTCGAAAAAGTGTCAAAATCCCTGTCGGTTGTCAAAAAATGTCAAATTTGACAGTGGATTCGTAATCACCGACCCTACCTGCCCCTTGATACCGAGTTTCAAGCGAATCGGAGCACTTTTTTGGACCTGTCAAAAAAATGACAAATCACTAAAGTCAAAACTGCAACTCGCTAGGACTTACGGTTCGGGAGATATGGCCGATCAAAATTTTGGCAAAAAAATTTATTTTTTCGACTTTTTTTTTTTTTTATTTTATTTTCAGAAAGATCTCGTCGAGCCCTTTTCTTAGAGTACCATGAACATGGGTCTAGCTCCAGCCGTTTGGGAGATACGGGCCGTTAAAGTTTTGACACCGGGGGGGGCTAGATCTCGGCGAGACCTTTTCTTAGACACCCATCAACATGGGTCTAACTCAAGCCGTCTCGGAGATACGGGCCGTTAAAAGTTTTGACATTTGAAAAAAAAAAAAAAACTTTTTTGTCACCCTATGGTCCGACCCCTAGGGATGTACCACCTTCCGTTCCGAAGATATGGCCAAAACAAAATTTTTTTGTAACAAATTTTAGAAAAAAAATAAAAATCCCATCCCTAGTGACCGGAGACATCCCTAGGAACTGCGCCCGCTCGCGCTTCGCGCTCTCGGGCTTGTTCCGGCGAACTTTCTGTCAATAATGTCAAAAATGTCAATTTTTCCCATCCCTAGTACCCGGGTACATCACTACGAACATCGCCCGCTCGCGCTTCGCGCTCGCGGGCTCGTTCGTGCTCGTTCGTAGGCTCGCCCTTCGGGCTCGCCTACTCACTCGCAAAATTTTTCAAATCTCCCATACAAAATCCCATACAACGACCCGCCTCACTAAAATGTCAAAAAACCATGTAAAATGTCAAAAAATGTCAAATGTCAGATTTTTTCCCCACTCAGTATTAGACACCCAACATTCCATACATACATCACTACCACCCCAAACGACTCCTTCCAACTAAACAACCATGTCAATGAGTGAGTCAGTCAGTTACCGTTTTGTAGCTTTATATATAGTCAAAAATTAGTTTGCTGACCGTAGATAGACAGAATGCGCACTCATAAGTGTGCGCGCGTCGGCATTATGTTACGCACACATTCAAAAACAATGCAATAGATTTTAGGTGCCAGGGCTCATCTAAACTTTTGAACATTATTTGTGAAAGGTTTTTGCCTAAAAATGCTGCATGCAGTAACTCTAATAAAGAAGAAATCAACCCTGATAAATATCAAGACAGCACTGCTGGATCATCAGAATAAAATCTTATTGAAAAAGAAAATCTGGAAGACAACGAAGTGTTTACTGACTTTTATCGAGCACAGTCCTTAAAGTCCTTATTCTTTATAGTACGGGGTTGACATTTGCATGAAGAAATACAGTATTTCTGTCTCTTGTTCCGTACCAATATCTATAAAAACGGCAAATAAAACATGTCTGTTGTATGGGAGCCCCCTTAAATTTTTATTGTATTCTGTTTTGCCGCTATAGCGGCAACAGAATAGTATATTTCATTACGAGTGCGGAAAGCCTGTCATTGCAAAGAGTTCCGACAAATGTCTACCCGAGCCGAGGCGCAGCCGAAGGTGAGGGTTGACAGTCGGAACAAGTTGCAATGACGGTTCCGCACGTGTACTGAACAACTATTTTTAATACAGTTGCGAAAAAATGAAGCAATTTAATAAAATAACAAAAACACACTAAACTCAACTAACTAATACTCCACGCAATAAATTCGTCGTATGTAGATATGTAGCGACTATTTGACTCCTCCAAAGCATTTTGTGCAATTATACTGAGTTCCGGTGGTGTCAATTCAAATAAAATATCGTCGAAATTACTCATTTTGTGCAACAAACAACTAAACCCGCAAAGAAAATTTTTGGAAAATGGCGCCAACCGTAAAAGAATATGAGCAGAGATTTTTTTTTTGTTTTTTTTTTTTTTGTTTTCTTCACCCATTCTGGCTAGGCAAAGAGAACTATGCCCATACAGCCAAGTCTTCAGTAGAATTTTTTTATTGATATGAAATGAAAATGAAATTTAATGAGATGAAATGAAATGAAACCTAACCTAACTCATTGAATCAAATCATTAAATCTGATATTGAAACAAAATAGTAGCTTTTTTTTAGAAATATTTGCATGAATCATAAAAACTCCTTTGATTTTTTTTTGTAAAAACTTCGTGGTTGGTTTTTTTCTTTTTAATAGACAATATTTTGACAGTTGGGAAAGAGAATGCACGAGTTCGGAAAAGGTAAAGAAAAAGCTCGAGTATGTAATAGCCCACATCCCGAACGCTATACGTCCCTGCAATTCGCCACTTTTTGAGCAACTGTATTAAAAATACATTATCTGTGAAAATTTCAACTGTCTTACTATCACGGTTCATGAGATGCAGCCTGGTGACAGACAGACAGCGGAGTCTTAGTAATGGGGTCCCTTTGGGTACGGAACCCTAAAAAAACGGTTGCTTAGCGCCCCACCCCACCTGCCTTCAGTCAGCAAGCGGTGGCACCCGAAGGACCAGTAAAGTTACGCTTGGGAAGCCAAACCTCAGTTTTCTGGTAAGTTTTTAACTTAGTCATACAGCATTCTTTTGATAAAGCCATTTTGTTATCAGTATTTAGGATTAGGGTTGAGATGCCCTTTATTGTAGATCTGAAACATGTTGAATTTCTTTTCCTTATTGTTGCAAGCTGATATAAGCTCAATAACTCGAAGAACGCAGCATTGTCCTATCCATCTAAATTAAATGAAGAACATGATTTTTTGGGTTAGGTTAGATTTGTTCGTTTTCTTTTCAAATTTGGTGGTCGTTTCTGAAAATCTTATTATTTTGGGGAAAAATTATTTTGAATCTGGGGAAATTTGAGAAATCAAAAGTTTTGTTTTTGTGTACAATTGGAAACGTAGAGCGAGCGAGTAAAACTACAACAACGCGTATTGTAAAAATAATACGTCTGAATCTAGGCCGGGGATGAGTTTACGCATGTATACAGTCGCGCGTCAAATTTGGGGGTCGTTTCTGAAAAACTTATTATTTTGGGGAAAGATTATTTTGAATCTGGGGAAATTTGAGAAATCAAAAGTTTTGTTTTTGTGTATTGGAAACGTAGAGCGAGCGAGTAAGACTACAACAACGCGTATTGTAAAAATAATACGGCTGAATCTAGCGGGGGATGAGTTTACGCATGTCATACAGTCGCGCGTAAAAAAGTGCTTGCGGACACTACAAGCTGATGACGGGTGATATTGCATAATTATTCAACCTAACCTAAGTGAATGTAATAATCTGAATCTTTCGTATCTTTTATTATCCGCATAATAGTAGATTCGCAAGTCTTCGTTGCCTCGGTGGTTTGTTTTATACACTGTCTCAAACTTGTGTTTCTAGCATATTTCTTCATATATGTAACACAATACGTCATAAATCATCTTTCTTTCTTTTCTATGTAAAACCATCACAATCAGAATGAGTAAACTTTTGTGTGTGACTGTACTTTAAGAGCAAAATGGACGGTTGGACGCCGCATGGAAAACAAACGTCGACTGACGAGCCAATGCCAATAGCGAAATGCGCGGGAAACAAACAGCCAATAGCTTAGGGGACGGGGTCGTGCGGTGCCCTCACATTTTATCCCGACATCGTAGGGAATAAATTAAGACATTGCTTGTAACATTGACAGCAAATGTACAAACGTCTCTTAAAAGATTGACGAACTATTCATTTTATTTTTTTATTAAGGAACACACGGTCACACATGAAACTGAAATAACACGAAGTATTGTTTACTTAAAGGCCTATAGTTCCCCTAAATTATGTACTTATCTAAATACAATATCATCACTTCAACAACTTAAAATACCTAACTAAACTTTAACTTTAAATGTATTTTCTTACATATTTTTTAACAAAATTTAAACTGTTACAAAACAAAACAAATCTATTTCAGCGCACCCGTCGTTGTAGGTAAGTCTTATAACTTCGTCAAATAAAACTGTTAGAGACATAACTACTTTTATCCACTGCAATCGAAAAAGATGTATAATACGACAGCTGCGTTCGCGCCTACGAGGTACACGAATGAAAATCTATCGATAGAATTATTAAGAAGTTTCAATGATAATGGAATAAATATCATTGAGAAGTTTGTATAAAAATGTTATATCTAAATATTTACGTCGGTCGCACAACTTCATCATGTTATGACGCTGTTAATGTTTATTAGCACTAGTCCATCGGATTTCATGTTCGTAAATACATATTTTTATATTTATCACATTATTTATAGGTAAGAATAAAATTTCAGTGGAATTTTCGACGAAAATATTACAATAGAGCTGGCAACAATTGGTCAACCGTTTCAGTGCAATCTGTTGGTGTATTTTAAAACGTTGCTTTAGGACTCTTAGGAGTATTACGACTATCTAGTTGGCTTAACGTTGGATGAATAATGGTTTAGGTAGATTAGGTGTACATAGCAATAACAAAACAAACGCTCCAGCTGTTTTCGACACGCCGTGGGCTTTGAAAAAAAAAAAGTCATGGGTGTATTTAGCCAGTGGCCCAGTGTGGAAATTTTATTTCAAGGAAATTAAATTTCCCGTGTTTAAATAATCTTGAGCAAGGAATTAATACTATCTTGAGGTACCATGAATCAAATGAATATGCATGTCCCCATGAACCCCGTCGGTGGAGGGCCGAACGTGGGAATGCAAATGCCCGTCACAGGGCCTATCATACAACAACCATCACCGCAGCAAATGCAGGTTTCCCAACAACCTATGCCTCAACAACCGCAGCAGGACAAAATGGATAATATTTCTAAAGTGAAGACACTCATGGGTTCATTGCGGGAATCTATACCGGTTAGTAGCAATTAAAACTTACAGTCCAAAAGTTGTATGACAATGTCAATTCCACTCCTCTTTGGGGGACACCTACTACATTGTAAACATATTTTGTCTAATGGTGACAACAGATTCACCACAAAAAGCATTGGTACTAGTGACCACTGGGATAGGCATTTGCCCCAATATCGACACTGTCCCAGAAAATCAAAATATAAATTTATTTAATGCATGGTTACGACATAAATCAGAGAGGGGGTGTCAGAGATGTTCCTGAGCATAGACTGTGAAATGTAAATCACTGTCTAAACTCTTACAAACACACTCGGTCGCGAATGTGTATCAGCTCGGCCTAGTTTCACTAAAAGATGCTGTATTGTACATGTGAGTATTTTAGATAAAAGCCCATAACTCTCTGTATTTCCTGTCTATTTTTGTGGTCACACTGATACTCTAGATTTCGGGACTTCTAGTCCCTCTAAAGAACCTCCTCCTGACCCCTATAGCTCTCCCTGATCTCGAGCTCAGCATAAGCTTCTCTTTCCCTGCGAGATATCCTTAAAGCACTTATAGATCCGGCAGTAAATAATGCACATTGTATTGCAGCGTCATCTCTGTCGTACGAAGCACTAACAGTCCGGTGACAGAGACGGGGCAAAATGAAGCCAAAAATAGCCGATGTGCATTATTTACTGCCGGGTACTGTACCACTGGTAATCAGCATCACACGTTCTGTCACATGACCTCACTCTACACAATTACTAAAATTACAATTTTATTTAATTGCAAATAGACTCAAACTCTCAGATGTGATTTTCTGACCTAAAACCCCCAATCAATGTTGACAACAGCAGCAACGAAAGACAATGGATTTGGATTAAAACATGTGAAATAAAATATCATGTGAGACAAGCTGGGGCTCTACCGCGTAATTCTCATTTGTATCAACTCCAAGCAAATGCATGCGAAATTCAACGCGTGCAAAAGAGATGGCATGTTAGGCGGGCGTCGTCGCACGCACGACAAATTTCAATCTCAAGTTGATGTCGATGAAAATGAGAATTACGTGGTAGACCCACTGGGCTCGTAGTCTTTAAGCAATGGGTTTAGAGATGTCATAATGCTTTTGCAAAAATGAATGATCTAGCCTGCCTAATATTACGAATACCCTGGCACAATTTAGAATCCTTTCCGGAATGTTTTGCTGTTGTGTTCATAATTCTGTTTGTATTTATTTCAGATGACATTAAAATCAGCAGCACAAATTCTCCATCAAAACCATAATGTGGATTCTATATCTCAGTGAGTCATATAAAATAAACGCAAATAATGGGTTATTGATCCTGTCAATGAAACATTTCTAGATGGAAATGGTTGGATCATACTTTTTATTTTTAGCTTCTATCTCAAAAGCGGTGTGTTGTAGCTGAGAATATAAAGTCGAAAATTTTCTATGAGATTGCTCTAACACATAATCCCGTATCTCTTACAGTTTCAGAGATAGTCGCCTTCAGTACTCAGATTTATTAAAAACTGTACTATTTTTAAAAATGAACTTTTTTCCAAGTTTTTTTTACTAAACTTTGCTTTATCTGCTCTTTATTATACATTTGTGAAGAAAATGCTCTAAAGAGTATTGAACAACATTAAATTATCATTAAAATAAATACAAATATTTTATACATTAATTCATACTTTGTTTCCTGGGTCTATCAACCAAATAAAATAAATAAAGTTTATTAGCAAACACAAGGTAACAAAATCTCTTAAAATAGGGTTACAGAAATTAAAAAAAGTTACAGAAGTTTAAAACGTTTTTTGGTAGTCCCCTAACTGAGCGAACTTGAAACGCGGGTTCCAATTAGGGTTGCCAGACGGCCGGGAAATCCTGGAATGTCCCGGAATTTTGCGTCCAGTCCAGTGTCCAAGTCCAGGAATTCTTAAATACTAACTTTTCTTGATAACAAACAATAATAATTCTATTGTTATTGCAAATCTGAAGAAAATAGTTGGTTTTGTTTTGTCAATTCCTACAAGAAATGCCTTTTGCGAGAGATTGTTTTGCTTAGCCTGTTGAATAATGGACATAAGAGCGAAACAAAACGTCTATGGATTTAATCAAGACTCAACTGCAAATTCGTTTCAATTTTGAATAGTCTTACTCAGAAATTTTATTAATTTGACAATGCAGTGATGGAGGAAATCTTGTAAAAATGACAAAATTTAGCGACAAATATTTAATAAAAGTAGTTGATTAATATTTCATTTAATTGGTATGTATGTAAGGAAAGTTACATCGTTTTTTACCTGAAATACAATGTTTAGACAGAAATTTTCATACAATTTTTCCCTTTAAAAATACTTAGTAATTTTTAAATGTTATTCTGTGATCTGTCCAACAGTTTGAGCTTTGGAACTTGGAGTCCACCAACTAACTCAGAAATGTCCAGGAAATAATAAACCTGTATCTGGCAACCCTACGTCCAATTTATAATACCACGTCCAATTTAAATACATATTTTAATGTTTTAATTAAATTATATTTAAAGTGTAACATTTTTTAAAGTAATTAAACAATCTAGGATAACAATTACATAATGAAATGAAGTTTTTTATAATTGACAAAAGTAAGAAATATGAAATAAAACGAGATCATTTTAGCAAATTTATAACTAGAAAATCATATCAGGTTGGAAATACCAGAATATGTTATTGTCATGAGATTTATGTGCCATATATCGTCGCTGTTTTAACTAATAACTGCCTTATCTAAATTTTTGGGTTATTTGAGTTAGAATAAAAATAAATTAGTAAATATAAATATAACGCTTGTTCTGAAAAACTCACTTTATTGAGACACGACAGTTAAGGGTCGGTTGCGCCAAACATGCTCTCGCGTTTGGACAATTTAGCATATTAAATCAAAATATTTTTAACGAATAAAATTTATGCAAGTAGAACTACATTTAGAAGTTGAACTACAATATGATATTTCAGATTTGGCACAAGTATCTAATCATCAAGAGAAAAAAATCGGAAAGATCACTAAAATCACGAAAAACGTAATTTGGCGTTGCAAACTTTTTTTTTTTTTTCTAAAATTGAAATATTATTTTTTGCGTAAACTGATCAAAGTACCGTATTCTTATAATATTTTAATATTTTTTTCTTTTCGTAATTTAAAAAGAAATACACAAACATTCAAATTCTTTTTGCGTAATTTTTCTGTGGTACAGGAAAAATGTTGAATGTTTGAGTATTTCTTTTAAAATAACGAAAGGAAATAAAAATAATAAAAATCTGTAAAGGCTACTTACATTTCTTTACTCTATAAAATATATTATTTTGTAGTTAGATCAGTAGACTGATCGTATGATAGTATTAGTATTAGTTCCATAGCCAAATTACGTTTTCCGTGATTTTACTGATCTTTCCGATTGTTTTTCTCGATAGTTGTGATACTTGTGCCAATCTGAAAAATTATAATGTAGTTCAACTTCTTAATGCGAGAGCGCAAGGGCCGTAGGTGCAAGGGCTTTGAGTATGTTTACCTCCTTACTACTCTAAATACGACCCTGAAGTCAAAAATCTCGATCCAACCATTTCCATCTAGGTCTCCATTTAGAGTGTTCATTGACAGAATTATATTTGCTACATGCACATACATTTAGATGTTACTAGCTATCAAATGACTTTCGCCTGGTGGGGACAAAGCTATACGCAACAGGGTCTATCTCCTTTACTTATAGCTTTGTTACCGTCATGGCGAGAGTCTCGCCGAGAATGTGGAACAGCGGTTGTATATTGCAACTTCGAAGCACAAAACCAGAATGTTATTAAAGGGTATGACTTCCTACTTGAATTGTTTTGATATGATAACTGAAATCAATAAAATTTTATGTTGAAGGAAGTTTACTGCTCTTATGAGTATAATTTAATAACATCCTGTTTACACAAAGAAAAAATGAAGATATAAGTTTATATGAATCATTTTTCTTTTCAAGAAGTCTCATTGCGTTTTCAACTCTATCTGTACCTCAGCCTGTTTTATTGAGCTCAAATTTTGTAAAAACTGGAGATTTGTTCGTTTTATGTGTTGTTTTTTAACTTGTATGGGTAAAGTGCAGATCCTTTTTTTAAATGAAAATGAAAATTTTCATTTCAAAGGCTAATTTAATTGAATTCCTAATATTAATAAAAAAATTGCTTAAATGATTAAAATTTTTAAATCATCGTAGAACCTACTAAATTTTGTTACACAATAAAATGTTCGTTTATAGCTACAGAGAAGGGGTGGATAGTGATAAATTCGAAAAACTTGAAAGTTTGGGCCACCCCATTGACCACACAAGAAGCTAGTCCGTGCCTTGGGTAGTGAAGCGGGATCATATCTGCCCCAATTGTATTTATAGAAAGAAACCTGTACGAGTGCGTCCCCGCAGCAAACCTGTAAGGCGCGGAATACCTTCTTTTGGCCTGCCATGAGTTTAGGTCTCGATGTATTGGCTAGATGAAGAATTGCACAACGCCCCAGATAGTCGTTCATAAACTCACACCGAGTTGGGTTTCCTACCTGGGTCGCAAAACTAACCCGTTCAAAAATGAACTCGCGTTTTAACACCAACCGTTCAAAAATGACAGTGTCGCTACACTGGTGTCGAATTTTTCAACATCAACTCTGAGCAGGGTTCGCAAGGTTCGTATAGGCTCCAAACGTCACCTGACATTCACGTTAATTTTCGTAAATGACATGACGTTAATTTTCGTACCAAGGGGGTCTTCCAACGTTATAGTTGATATATTTACGTTAAATTTCATACAGAGGGGGTCCTCTCAACGTTATTATAGGTACTAAATATAATGCAAAATTGACAACTGACGTTTGGAGTGTCGCTACACGACGAAACCCGTTCAAAAACTCAGCGTTACAACCCCAGTGTTCCTACCCAGCCCAGGGTTATTTAATGAACGCACTTCTAGCGGTTTAAAAGAGGAACAAGAAAAAATAACTTATTATAGTCTTTAAAGAGTACCAACGAAACACTCATGGTAGGCCTACTGCTATAGTAACATTATTCATTACATAACTATACTTCCTGTTTCAGAAAAGGTATTGAAAATCCTGTGCCAAGATTTGATAAAAACTTAGAAGAGTTTTTTTCCCTTTGTGATCAAATGGAGCTTCATTTGGTAAGAATTGTATTTTTGCTATTTTAGTAATAAAATGTACCTAAATTGATGTGCTATGTGGACAGACAAAGCTTTTATGTTTTTAAATCACTCGAAGATGAAAGTGGTACAATTTCCTCCTCTAGTACTGTACTAATGAACGGCGAAAATGTGCGTAGAAGATAACTGGATGTTTGTCGCGCGCGCTTTGGGTATTTTTATATAGCACTATTATCGGGAAAGTTTACGTTTTTTTGTTATTTCACAGATACTGTTATAAAAAATACATATTCTGGTACATTATGTGTTAACAAATTTATATGTCAGAAAAGAATTAGGTCCTTAAAGTTGACAATGTGATTAGTTTTCCGTAAACAAGGTGTGGGAGATTGATCACTACAAAAAATACAAGGTAGTGTTTGGAAATGTGGTACATTAACTGTCAAAAGGAAATATTGGTCTATGTTTATCATGTATTCAACAGCATAAAATTCTTTCTTAAATTGGTAAATTAGGCTCTTGAAATTTTTGATTTCTTGCTTAAAGTGTGAAATGGCCCTCAAGTTGGACCCTCATAATTGCACGTAGAATAATTGAGTTTTTTAAACGGTATGTACGGAACCGTCGGGGCACGAGTTCTATTCGCACTTGGCTGTTCTTTTTTTACAAATTATCTTAGTTATTTAGTTGTAATATGGAGGCGGGAATACAAACCAAGTTAAAAACATCGTTAAAAGTCGAATGACATGATAACGGTAACATAACCTCGTTGAAACATTATCATCTGTTTGTAATTGCAAGTATAAACTTACTGAGCGTATAACATCGAGTCGCGCATTTACAAAGTGAATCTGGTCCATTTGAGCTCAAAAGGAGTTATTGATAAAAAAAAACTATTCCTGTATTAGCGAAAACCGTTTTAAAAACGTTACGAAAATATTAATAAAAAAACTGTTCCTGTATTAACGAAAACCGTTTTAAAAACGTAACGAAAATCTTTTCAATTGACTCGTTTCTTAAGCATCTATTTTAATCATAATATGCATTACATTAATCATAATTAGTCTAAATTTACATTAAAACATTGGACAAGAGGAGAGTTTTGGAAATACATCAAGACAACAAGAGATCTGGAAATAATAATGGACAACATGCTTTACGGAAATATTAGTTACATCAAACAGTTTATTTTGTTAAAGAAAATTCTAAATTCTTAAATCAACATCGTTCATTGGTTCGTCTTCACTTTCATCAATATTTTCTATTTCATTCGAATCATCAATAACTTTTTTGTAGTCGAAGATTTCAAAAGTTTAGATGAGCCCTGGCACCTAAAATCTATTGCATTCTTTTTGAATGTGTGCGTTAACATAATGCCGATGCGTGCACACTTATGAGTGCGCAATCTGTCCACCTACGGTCAGCCATAGAATTTATTATTCTAAGCGGTCAGTAAACTGATCAGACTACTAAAGTCGTAAAAATTCAAAACTTTAATGCACTTAAGGCGTCCAACTATCAATGTGTTCAGATGAGCACTGATTCCAAACGTGTGAGCGTCACCCATTTAAAGGTGGAAACATTTTGGTGCTGTCATACTACGGTAAGGGCTTATCTTTACTTTTGGAATCTTTGTTTGTAGCATGATAATTCCTCAATTTGGTCCCCAGAATGGACGTCACGTGTTTTGGTAGTACATACATGGACAAGAGGGCATTTGGAAATGAAGTCTTTTTTTTTCTTATTTTGTACTGGACAAGAAGGAATTAGGAACAAACGTATTAGTGCAGAAAATGGCGGCTTACATCCATAAACTTTCATCATTTTTACTTTTTTTTTTATTGATGTGGACAAGATGCACTTTGGTACTGCACGACTCAATTCAGTTGCTACCGGTCCGTGTGATTTGCTTTGATTGTGATAAGACTTGTGTACCTACTTGAAGTTATTAATCATCTCGCCGTGTTTTATGGGACACTAGCGACCCACCCCGGCTTCGCACGGGTGCAATTCTGAAACTAAATATACTACAGAAATTGATAGATACGCGCTGCGGCCCCCCGGCCGGTGCCGCCGCAACCGCTATGTCCCTGAAAATATTCATTTAAATTACATGCTGTAAAGGGCCATATTGATAAATAAGCCATTATTTCTCGTAAAAAGTAAAGGATAAAAATGGTTATTGTGGGTTATCCCTAAGAGATAGACATATAGTAGAGAAACACTGATAATTTTAGAGGTTTCTAATGTGATGTCGTAAATCAACACATTTTTTTGGCGCTTACATTGCAAACGCTGGCTGAACCCTACGAGATAGATCAAAATAATGTACCACAGTATTGTACACTTTAAAAAGGTCTACCAAAAAGTCTGCGATGGTATATGTCTATCTCTTAGGGATAACCCACAATAACCATTTTTTATCCTTTACTTCACTTGTTTAGATTTATATTATTGTTAAGGTGGTATGTTTACGTGCGGTAATGTGCGGCCCTTTGACAGACCTGGAATAGATTATTGGCCCTCCAGCTAAAAAAGGTTGAAGACCCTTTGGTTTAGACCTATCTTGCGATTTTTTTGGATGCAGGGAGATGCAATTTATATGCAAATGTATCAAAGACATTTTAAATAAGACATTTTTTCAAATTTTAACTTGCATTTCACGGTTTAAAATGAATTTGAAATGAGACAAATTCGGTAGACCCTTCCTTAAACTTTAATTATAATATTTAATATGATTTCGAATTTAATATGATTGCCTTTTATCTATATTTATATACAGTGTGTCCCTCGTACAAGTGCACATCCGAAAGTGGGTGAAACTAGATCTAAATAGGCCTATATCGACAAAAACAAAGAAAAAAATTTTTTTTTTATATCTTGTAAAAATACTCCACCTTGGGTATCTTTGTATGGGACGCGGGCGCAGTGCCTTTGGTTAACCGCTCGTAGAAAATATTGTATTTATGATAGAACGCTGTATTTTTTTTTTTAGAAATAAACATAAATAGGAATAAAAGTATAGTAAAACGGGGACATTATTTTGAAAAAAATGGCTATTACTGAAAAAAAGACGGAACAATTAAAGAAATAATCTTTTAAAATTTATAAAATTTATAAAACAAGTTTTCTAAAAAAAAAAAACATTTTTTGACGATAAAATAAGGTCTAGTTTCACTCCTTTTCGGATGTGCACTTGTACGAGGGACACACTACAGATATACATATCTACAACGCTTGGCAGATCCGAACAAGGCATACATTTTTATTGTTCGGACTATTGAAGCTCTGCTGTAATATATTCGAGAATAAGTATGTCAATACTTGTAACATTTGTATTTCAGCGCACCGCGATAACTTGCATCCAGCAAGCGCAGTCCGCCGCCCACTATTTGCCGCTCACCGTGATACCTTCACGACTGGATGCGGCTCCTACAACACAGGTGAGGGTCGATTTATATATTATATAACTTGCATCCAGCAAGCGCATCCGCCGCCCACTATTTGCCGCTCACCGTGATACCTTCACGACTGGACGCGGCTCCTACAACACAGGTGAGGGTCGATTTATATATAATATAACTTGCATCCAGCAAGCGCAGTCCGCCGCCCACTATTTGCCGCTCACCGTGATATCATCACGACTGGACGCGGCTCCTACAACACAGGTGAGGGTTGATTTATATATAATATAACTTGCAAACAGCAAGCGCAGTCCGCCGCCCACTATTTGCCGCTCACCGTGATACCTTCACGACTGGATGCAACTCCTACAACACAGGTGAGGGTTGATTTATATATAATATAACTTGCAACCAGCAAGCGCAGTCCGCCGCCCACTATTTGCCGCTCACCGTGATACCATCACGACTGGACGCGGCTCCTACAACACAGGTGAGGGTCGACTTATATATAATATAACTTGCATCCAGCAAGCACAGTCCGCCGCCCACTATTTGCCGCTCACCGTGATACCATCACGACTGGACGCGGCTCCTACAACACAGGTGAGGGTCGACTTATATATAATATAACTTACTCGCCCAGATGAAGGCAGTCTAAATCTGCTGAAACTGGTCGGCTTTCCCGATCATAACACGTATTGAGGTGAGCCGTTTTTATATAAATCACAATATAACTTGCATCCAGCAAGCACAGTCCGCCGCCCACTATTTGCCGCTCACCGTGATACCATCACGACTGGACGCGGCTCCTATAACACAGGTGAGGGTCGACTTATATATAATATAACTTGCAACCAGCAAGCGCAGTCCGCCGCCCACTATTTGCCGCTCACCGTGATACCTTCACGACTGGATGCGACTCCTACAACACAGGTGAGGGTCGATTTATGTATAATAATATAACTTATATATAAAACGACCCTCACCTGTGTTGTAGGAGCCGCATCCAGTTATACAAGGTGGCGCAAAAGTAATGTAATAATTTGAATTGGCTGCCATTTTTGCAGATGGTGCCAAATGTCACTGTGCTTTGACAACTATAATGTAGATATATAGAGAATTAGTTGCCAACAAGCCATGGAGCGATACACACCTCAAGAACGTGGAATTATTGTTACTGCTTATTTGACAAATTTTGATCTCTGATTTTGGAGATTTGAACTGGCCGTCCAGATCGCCAGATCTAACAGCACCAGACTTCTTCATTTGATGCTTTTTAAAATCTTGCGATTGCCACAACAAACCACGGACCTTGCAAGTCTTGAAAGATAACGTTGAAGAAAATCGCGAATTTGGTGCCAGATAGCCAGATGTTTTGCGAGCAACAATTTAAAATGCCGTAGAACGAGCGCAATTATGCATCAACTCGGGAGCCACCTTCTTTGAGCGATATAATGTCAGTAATGTCATCAATTTTACACTTTCAAATAAACTTTTTATGAAAACAGAGCTCTTATTTTTTCATTTATAACAAAATGGCAGCCAATTCAAATTATGACATTACTTTTGCGCCACCATTACCGTCACAACACAGGTGACGGTGGATTTATACAAGGTGAATTTGTGAACATCGTCCAAATTCATACTTGAGCCTTGGTAAGTGATCAGCATCATGAACCAATAACGATTTTTATAAAATTCATAAAATGAAATTTCGACTCCCCATAGTGATTCACTCAGGACTGGGAGTGAATTACTATGGGAAGTCGAAATTTCATTATACAAATTTCACAAAAATTGTTATCGATTCATGATGCTGATCGCTTACCGAGCCTCTAGTATAAATTTGGACGATGATCAAAAAGTCACCTTGTATATAATATAACTTGCATCCAGCAAGCGCAGTCCGCCGCCCACTATTTGCCGTTCACCGTGATACCTTCACGGATGCGGTTTTCTTTATTATAATCGTAAAGACCCTAGCCAAATTATAGGCTATAAGGGGTGTTAATAAAATAACGCTAAAGCCGAAAACGGGGCAGAGTTGAATGAACGCGGGCGAAGCAGCGGGCAATAGGCTAGTGCATAAATAATAGAGTTATCGTTTACTACGTTTAGCGAGACGATGCAAAGCGGGTCGTTCCCCCGACTGACACCTGCCGCCGCGTCAAAGGAAATGTCTTGTTAATTTAAAATCTTAAGAGTCAAAGTTGTAGGAGTCAATATCTGTGAAGGAAGAGCGTTGCTCTCCCTTTTTGCACGCGAAGTACATACACTCGCTTCATCTATTTAGATCTATATCTGTGGTTTGAAAGTTTCATCCCCCCCCGAATACGACTCCTGGCTATGGGGCTATACATTGTTGGCTCACTATTATAAGGTTCTATGTAAAAAAAATAGGAATAATACAAGGTTCTATGTAACAATAGCTAATGAATGACACATAGAACCTTGTGTTATTCCAATTTTTTTTACATTGAACTTCGTAATAGTGAGCCAACGACATGTCTATAGCATTTTAGTTTCGGCTGTGAAAATAGAAACAGACAGACCAGAACATAAGCTTCCAACACTACCTATTTATAGTCCTTCATAAGATAACAGTGTACAAGTTTCTCGAATATTTGTCTATCAACATTCTTGCATGATGTTTATGTTTACCAGAAAACAGGAGATCTAAAATTAAATCAAGGTTAATAAATAAGAAAGGTCCTTACAAGTTATCGTTTTACATCGGTCACCTTGTTACGGGTATTACCTCATTTTGCATCAAGCAGAACTGAACTCTATGACGTTTCACGCTCAGGGGATCTAAAAAGGCCGACTTGGGTGAATCATAAAATGATTTGAAAGTAGGACAGAGTCAGAGATTTTTTACGTGTGCAATAGAGATGGCATTAGAACAGGATCATAATGTGATTCATGCAAAACGGCCTTTTTAGAGGACCAGCCCCTCTATTCTGTATCTTTAGTTGCCAACTGAACTGGGTGCGGATCATCAAAACTATAGATAAAACAGACATTTCCAAATTGCCTTTAGTGGTTGTTGAACAATTTACGAACTGTGTCGTCAGTTCAAGTGCGAACATATCCTTAGACAATCGGAATTCGATAGTATATCTATGTTTTTGATGATAGGCACCCAGTCCAGATGGCAACTAGAGATACATAATACATAATATAGAGATATATAATATAGGCCCGCTGGTCCTCTAAAAAGGCCACTTTGGATGAATCATATTATGATTCCGTACTAATGCCGTCTCTTTTGCACGCGTGAAAAATCTCTGACTCCATCCTACTTTCAAATCATTTATGATTCACCCAAGTCGGCCTCTTTAGATCCCCAGGTCCTCTAAAAAGGCCGTTTTGCATGAATCACATTATGACTCTGTTATAATACTGCCTCTTTTGCACACGTGAAAAAACCCTAACTCCATCCTACTTTCAAATCATTTTATGGTTTACCCAAGTTGGCCTTTTTAAATCCCCTAAGTCGTGGCTGTTACGACAACCGAAATTTTAGGCGCGCTCAAAAAACTGCTTTTGATTCTGGTTAAAATAAAAACACGATTTGTTCAAACTAACTAGATATCATTTGAACAAAATAAACAACCAACTAAATCCTGAAATCGATACTCGGGAGAAAATCAAAATAAAGTTTGAAATTATTTCATTTAAAGGAAACAAACAATATAACACTAATATATAATACATATTCCAACAGTATCCATGGATAAATAAACAATGATACTGTCAATAGGTACAGTCCATTATAGAAAAATAATAGATAATATGTAGGCACTTATAGCTATAACAGAATATTAAGCATGCACTTAAAATTTAAATATAGGTACAGCAAAACAAATACTGGTAGGCAAAATTATTAGTTACTGAGAAAAGACAGAACCATTTTCACGGAAGCTTTTTTAGTTTACTTTTGTAACAATGTACCTATACTTTGACTTAAAGGATCTAGAGAATTAGTAAAATAGAGGTTTAAAAAATATTTTATTTACAGCAAATGTATGGATCAATTGACGTGGTTTGTTCAAACTTACTTGATATAAACATAAAGGTGTATTTTTTCTATGACTGCGTTTCCTGATTATTTCAACAGTCTGTCATTTAATTTCTATTTGCCTCATCTTTCCCCTTAACCACACATTAGCACGCCAAGCATGCTAATGTGTGGCCAAGCATGTGCATTGTAAATTTCATTTTGTGCAATAAAGTATTTGCATACATACATTTACTATTTTACTTAATATTTTGGACAATCCTACTAAATATAGCTATCTACAACAAAGAAAATCAATACGTTATTGTAAAAACTTTTTTTGGGCCGATTAATACAAGAAATTGGGCAAAATGTAGTTCAAAACATTCTAATGACAAAATCACATTTACCTGTGAAATGTGTAATTATTTGGGTTATTTCACCTTCTCACATCACAATTACTCACTGCACAAGAAACCATGTCTAAACCAATCACTATTTATCAATTTAGTTACATATTATTTAAATATTATTATAAAATCCGCAATCACAGCCAAGCAAGCAGTACGCTATGGCCTCTTACTCGAAAAAACATTGACAGAGGGGTTCTTAGTTGTGCATCTCTTTCTCTCTTGCAAGGTGTTCATAAAGCTAGGATATCTCTTTTTCACGCTATGGGCGTCTTCTTATCCTATCCCATACCACTCATATGACAACATTGGACATTCAACCCAATCTCAGTGTAAAATATGTAAATTTCGCAATAAAATCAATCTCAAAATTATTGTAAAAGATGTGAAATTCATTATTTAATTGTGACATTTCAAAACAAGATCGAAGTTCACTCTCAGACCGTTCTACCTAGATTTGGCTTGTTTCATCCTTGATGAATATTCATATTATTTATACTACATATTCCATTGTATATATTTACAGGAAACCAACGCCCTGAGTTACCCACAATACCTGAGCACGGTACGAGCTCAAGTGGCGTATGCTAAGGACATCCACGACACTTTGGTCGCTGCCGCACAAAACATCTCTCCCACCGAATGACCAGAAAAACATATGGTGTGAGTTTGGGAAATAACTTTCTGATCCTCAAGATCGGGTTTGAGCATTACTTTATTTAGGAACAAGTGCTTATTAATTTTGTAAGTTAGATTAAGTGAATAAATAATTATCTTAAAACATGAATAAAAATGTTATACTTACTCCTTTTGAGCTTTATTTATCTATTAGCTTTTGCCCGCGACTTCGCCCGCGTTTAAGAGATTTTTGTGGAAATAAGGTAAGATGATTGAAATTATTTCTCGAGCGACGTTAAAGACAGTTTCTTTAGGTTTGATAAATCAAAGTTCTTTAGTGTCGATTTGGTGTAGCACGATTTAACATATCTGACAGGATATAACTTAATGTAAGCGTTCTGTCTTTTATTTACTTTCTTTATCGAAAATACAAAGGCAGAACGCCTAAAATAAGTTGCTGTGGTAACCTAGAGATTAAACTATCTACTGATCTACGATCTACTGAGGCCGGGCCCAGTGGGTCCCGAAATATATCTTGATTTTTAAAGTGTATTTTAATATTGTGAGCTATTTGTGTATTAGAGTGAGGTGGTAGAGCTGATACCTAGCTCGACTGTGGAGGTACCACCATCTTACTCGTAAACTCCCGCGAAGTTATTCGGGGGAGAGTAAGAGGACAGCTTTCAGGCACAACCAGGTGGCCGATTGATGGGCGGTATCATCCACTCCCAATTGTCGGCCTTTTATAAAACGGACTGATGACGATCAGCGGCGTCACTGATGCGAGGCTTTCGGCACCGCGCTCACCAACCCGCCTGCCCACCATGTGTGAGTATGGGCATTTCATCCAGGAGGACCGCCAACAGGGTCGAAATTTTGGAAAGGCCTATGTCCAGCAGTGGACGAAGACAGGCTGATGAATAGATTTGTGTATTAATTAATAAAAATATATAAGAAAAAGGCTATAAAAATAAACTGAAGGCAACAAACCAAGTGAGACACTAGCTGCTTGCCGCGCGTGCCACAAGATTTCCGCCTGTCCACCTTAAGGCGACATGTAAAAGTTTTAGCGTCCCTTTTACGCCATAAGCGAAAAAATCCTCAGTGCGAGAGCGACGGATTCGAGGAAAAGTAGCAAAATGTCGGTTTTTTATTAATATAAAATGTACTAAAAATGCTATCAAAATTTCGTTTAACCAGGTCCTAGATACTGTAACAATCCATGTAATAAAATATAGTTGCAGTCCAAATTTCATTCCAAATTGTCAAACCAGAAGAATTTGGTGTCGAGAAAGACCTAATTTCAATGAACATTTGTATCTGGCCGAATTTCTCCAATCGCGTTTCTGTTTTAGTGGATCCCTAGAAAAAGATTCCAAAAATAATATACTATTTTATCAAAATAATACATCATTTACTGAAGTAGGTATGCAAGTTCTAAAAGTGTCGATTTTTTTTCCGTAGCGCCTTAAGAGCTAGTTTTGTGTGCAGTGGTTCGCGGCATCTTCCTCTAGCCCCGCTTTGCCCGTTTTTGTCTGCCAATAGTCATTCACACAACAACCAACAAGTGACTAATGAAGTCTGATGGACCCGAAAACGCCATAGAAAGTGTCTCCAATAAACTTACATTGATCAACAAAATAAAAGACGGGGCTAACTGAGATCGCCACATGCAAGCAACAAGGGTTTGAAACTGGACAGGCGGGAATCTTGTCGACTGTACGTACACCCTACGCCCCCCGCCCTGTACCGGCGATGCTGATGGCTCCGTTCGCTACTTGACTGACTGTCACTTATTTAATAAAATTTATACCTGCGATTGTCGGCACTTGGTGAAACTTGAAAACACTTGTACATTATAGTTTCACTTTATTTATGTTAACTCCCAACCGGTTTCGGATTTTACTCCATTTGCAAGGGAAGATGTTAATTAATTAATTAATTGGAAAATTATTATCATCATCAAATTATTAACATCTCAGCACGGTATTAAATTAAATTGAAAAGAAATTTACCCCTGCTTTTTAAAACAAGGGGGCGTCCATAAATCACGTGACACTTTTGTTACATCCCCCCCCTAGTGACACTTTAATGACATACTTATTGACCCCTCCGCTCCCCCTAAATGTCACGTGACATCGCTATCTTAATTAAATCAAACTGCTAAATATTTTTTCAATCAATTTTATTATGTTAAACAAATTAATTAAAATAATCGTACATATATTATTGTGGTTCATTTGAATTAACAACCTATGTACTCGTTTAAATATAGTAGATAGAGCATCGATGACACTCAACAACGACCCCCCCCCCCTCCCCCAATTCGAGTCACGTGATTTATCGACGTCCCCCAAGCTTTTGAAATGAAAAATATTAGCGAAGCATAAACTTCAATTCATCATGATTGTTTATATTCGGGTAAGTAAGAGAAACATCAACCTGTGTTGGCAAATAAAACTAAAGTAGGTAAGAAAATTTGAATATTTATTTATAGTGCACATAAAACACTTAAGTAAAAAACTGCGAAATGAGTCCACGAGCATTAAGAGCTACATAAACGATTTTTACTTAAATTATTCTTAACACTTACATTGCAACAAATAAAAGAAATAAAAAGGTGTACTTACTTACTTACAACTTAATCTAGTACCTATATGAGTTTGAATATGTCACTATAAAAAGAAAGAAAGTAAACAGTTTGTCGACTACGTTCATTTTTGAGATCATAAAGAAAGGATATTTATTTTATAAATTCATTGGAATAGTCAGTTTCAACATTTCCCAACTTGGCTACGTCATTGCCACCGAGTTCCTACCGGTTTATACACGATATACAGCATATTTACTCGTATATTTACAGATATACGTGTAAATGTGTAAATATATCCGCATAAACAAATTACCAGTTATCATAATTAACTATAATATTACCTTATCAATCAATTTATATACTGGCAGCCATTTTGTAGTTTCCATCATACCATTAAAACTCTTGATAATGTAATGAATTACTTATAAATAAATACGTACGTGATGAATAATCAGATCTTTTACAAAGAAAGGGCGTGCCTAAATGACTACATACAAACATTTTTTAAATGCATGATTTTGTAAAGGCTGTTTTAAAAACTATGCAACGTCTATCACATTTTACTTTAAACACTATCAGTCTTATTATATAGAAGACGTAACAGGAACATTTATAACGCTTAATTCCAGCTTGAATTGTTACCTGCAAAATAGAAAAAATACATATGATTATGAAGAAGAAGTGTAGGTATTTTATATAAAGAGGCGTCGTCACAGGCAAAACTACGTACAAACGCAGTCACCAAATTGTGGGGTGTCTTTGGAATGTTATTATAATATTTTAGGCCGAGTCCATTATCTAGATCTATGTTTAAATCGAACTAAAAATCGTGAAATTTGAGTAAACCAAGTGTGCTTTTTTTTGTTTTAGATAAAATCAAAAAAATAACACGAGTCAAACATCGAAAATGTAATCTAGATTAATAATAACCAAAAATAGTGTTTGAAAACGTCCACGTCTTGCTAAAAGTTGGTTACTCCTGAAACAATTTTTTTATTTTGCGCCCGCGACGAAATCGGCCCGATTGAATTGTCCTCGCATGTTTCAGGAAGCGTGTACTTCATAGCGAAATGAAACAGCATGACATTTGGCCACGCCCACAACTGAGTTGGTCGCGTCAAGAAACAACAAAAAAGTAAATTTTACGTTCTATATCTATCATTGATTTCATACGACATAAAATCCCTTAGGGCTGATGTAGGAACTTCAACTATAACGTTGACCCGCAATTATGACGTACCTACAAAACAAAAGGGCAACTGTCTGATTATGTATTTCTTGGAAAGTTACTTGGGCAAGCTGATGTTGGTCGGAAGTTGAATGTATAAATTGTCAAGTAAATCATATATTATCTTATATTTTGCCCAACAACAACCCTTGGGGGGACCTAAAGATAGCAGCAAGGGCATTAATCCTAAAATTTATCACTAGGGAGAGAAATATTGTCTTATTTCCCTTAAGATATTATGTTTGCCCGGCCCGACCTTTGATAAGCTTATTATTCTGACATAAATACAACAATGTGATATTTTAATGAACATGGACGGCTCGATGTGGAATATTACTAAATGTTCGTCCTATCTGGAACGATTGTGTTTTATTTGTAAGAAAATTCTGGAGGCCGATGGTCAACTCATTTATTTTTAGTAACGCTTACTTATTGCTTTAGATTTGTCATTTATCTCTACAGCAGGTACATATAAAATGCAACGTCTGTCTGTATATATAACTCGAGAAGCACATGTTTTAAGAGCTGTTTCGCAGCCGGATTGTGAAAAACGCGCCTTTTTTTCTAATTAGTCGAAACAGAACACTTAAATTCAAAATTCACTCAATAGTTAATGAATAATAAAATTCAAAATTCGCGCTCTTATCCCAAAATCAGTAATTTCAAAGTCAAATAGAACTTTCAAATATCGTCTAAAACTTCCAAAAAAAAATACGCAATATAGTTCGAACCTTTATCTAGGTCTTCCACGCATGTGTTACACGATCAGATGAACTTTGCTCGATAGAAATAATTCACGAACACAGCATGTAATAAGACCTTTAAAATCATGCTATTTCCATAATTCCACTCTTTTATTAACGAAACATATCTGGTAATATTGCTCTTTAAATTTTCTAGGTCGACCACGTAAGTGAGTTTTAATAAACATATCCCTTATTTTTAAACAATTTAAAAACCGATAAAAACAACGAAAAGTACAAAAGTGTGGTTATTTTCTTTACTCCTTACACGTAAAGAAAAAGACAGAGAGTCACTCTTTTGGGATAAGGGCGCCTTAATGAATAATAAAATTCACACAACAAAATCTTATTATCTATGTATCGTGTACACTGCAAGTTTCCATTGGTTTCTGTAAATTGAAATTTTTAAATTCTCGTTCAACATTATACAGTTCGATCGTCGTCGCACCTATTTTTGACATTTTGTTTAAATTGCAAGGAACAGTAAAAAAGAAAAAAAAACAAGGGCGGCTTTCATCATAATTTTTCCTATCGCCATTGCACACGCGCAGAATGACCGGCCCGGATCTAGGGAGGGGGGGGGGGGGTTGCACCGCATCGGGTGGCAAAAGCCTCTACGTCCTCACAAATTTTGCCGCGAAACTTCATACTAAAACAGATATAGTTTAGGAAATATAATTTTGATAACAATTGAACAATAGAGGCACGTACCTTGGACAATAAAGGCACGTGCCGGTAAATCACGACTCACGCTCACAGCTATCTATTGTGAACAACAAATATTGAGACTTCAATTTTTTTTAATTTTTACCCAACATTTTTATTTACTATAAAATTAATATTAAATTTTGAAAACATTCACTAATGGCTAATTCACTAAGGTGTGATGGACACCAGTACTCAAGTAGTTGAAGAATTAATCGCTGATATTCAGATCCAACGCTTACACTTGTATTTTAATTAAAATAAAGGTTGTTTTTTTTCATAAGGGTGCCAAACTAGCCCTTTGCACCCCCTACAAAAATATATAGATCGATGGTATTCAGATCCAACGTGTTGATTTTTTGAAGAATAATTAGAATTATGACGATAAATATGATTTTGCGGGAAAAGACTGTAGGAAAATAATATTTTGTTAATTTAATTGTTTGGTGTATAATGCTCACACTTGTTTTTTTAATTAAAATATATGTTTTTTTTTTCACAAGAGTGCCAAATTAACCCTTTGCACCCTCTATAACGACTGATCTGTGACCTGCATTTAGGTGTAGAATTTCATATGAACTCTGGCAAATGTACGAAGAATTATCTAGATGACTTAAAATTAAGAAAATCCATAATATAACATAAACATAAAAAGTATTTATTTTCCAACACAAAGTCACAATTGGTTTAAAGCAACTGGCTCCCAAAAAGTTAAAACTGAGATTCAGGAGCCATGTTAATATTGTTCATTAATGGTCATTTAATTGGGCAGACTTTCGATAATTATTCTAATAGGTAACTTAAATAACTAAATTATAAATAATACTTAAAATAAAATGAAAAATGGCCTAAATTATCTAGATGACGTAAAATTAAGAAAATCCATGGCAATATTGTTCATTAATGGTCATTTAATTGAGCACACTTTCGATAATTATTCTTATTGGTAATTTAAATAACATAAATATACTATTTTATTAAAATTATAAAAAATATAAAATTCGACTGATGACGGCCCCATACCGAGGGCCGAAATATATCGAGTTACAATTTTTTTTAATTGTTTTAATAATAGTACTAAAATCAAAAGCTCGTAAAAGTTAAATATAATATATTTATAAATATACTAAATTATAAATAATACTTAAAATAAACACTAGCTATAAATGAAATAAAATGAAAAATAGCCTAAATTGAATAAATAAAAATATTAATTATTTTTATTCTGTTTTATTTCGTGCTTGTAAAATAAAGTGTCCTTTCATTCATTCATACATTGACGCAAGCAACCTTTTGTACGTTTGTCTTATCTTCATATTAAAAATAATACTTACGTATAATCGTCGTTATTTCTTCTGAGGGTGTATCCCTTTATCTATGTACTTATTATTACTACAAAGTTAACGACCCTTGCTTGTCATTGACATGGCAGTATCTTATCCTTGTCAGTTTGTTATGAAAAGATGTGCTGTATTTGTATCGAAGGATTGACGTTACTCATTGGAACATTAATTATTTACAGTCCATAACAACTCTTAACCTAAACAAGTTTATAATACTTGCAATTCTGTCAATTAAACATTTATATCTCTGAAACTATAAGAGATGTAGGATAATGTAAGAAAGCAATCTTGTAGGAAATTTTATAAGCTTAATTTTATTCTCAACCACTTTTTAGATATAGCGCACCGCTCTTGAGATAGATGCGAAAAAATTGGCACCTTAGCCCCTCTTCCTACTTCTAGCACAACCCGTAAGTCCAAAGACTTTGGGTTTGTTTACCTCCTAAATACCACATTTATCTATGATACCACTATTCTAAATACGACCATGAAGTCAAAAATCTCGACCCAACCATTTCCATCTAGACCCCCTTTAAGAGCGTAAATACTGGTTTATTACAATAAAATTATTGTTCCCGGTAGTAACGAAGACGATTAAAGTAATTCGGTTGCATAAAACGTACCATTAATTGAATATTAACTTTTAGTTATGAAAAAGATAATGTAATGCTTTTGCACGTTTGACTTTCTGCAAGATAAAGACTCTTAGATAATAATGCTGCTCTCTATTATTTATAATTTGATAGGAATTTGTGAGAATGTTTAGACTAGTCGTTGTAGTAGGGCAGATATCTATAATCTTGAGAATCTCTACTTGTGGAGTTCAGACTAAAAACGAAGCCGCTTATCTAAGCGAATCGCAAGAAGTTTATAACCATATAAGTAACCATACTTGACAAATGGTCATGGAATATTACAATTCCATGAATATCATGGAAGATCCAATTATTTTGAAGCTAGCTTAGTATAATAACATTCCATCCATTCATCAGCCCGTATTCGTCCACTGCTGGACATAGGCCTCCGCCATATTATGCCACTGTTGGCGGTCCTCAGTCATCCTCATCCAGCCGCCACCCAACGTCCTTCAGATCGTCAGCCCAGCGGGCACGAGGGCGGCCTACGTTACGCTTTGCTGTACGTGGTTTCCATTCCAAAGCCTTACGGCCCCAACGGTCAGCACGTCGGCGACAAATATGGCCAGTCCACTGCCACTTCAACTTACTGATTCGGCAGGCTATGTCGGTCACCTTCGATCTCTGACGGATATCTTCGTTTCGGATTTTATCCATCAGAGATATACCATTACAAGAATAAAATTTAAACTATGATTTGCGTAGTAAACTTTTTGTATATTTTGCCATGGCCATATCGTAGAATTGACCATTTCATGATATAATACCATATATCATCATGAAATTTGAGGCTATGCGAATTTTATTTTTGCACTGTCACTCCAAGCGAAAAGTCGCGCAGTGCGAGAGGGGCGGATACAGGGCAAAAGGGAAAAAAGTTGGTTTTATATTTTTATTAAAAAAACTTAAATAGCTAGCAAAATTTCAAATATCAAATCTCTACATATTGTTGAAACACACCTAATAGAATATGTTTGAGTTCTGTATATGGTCAAACGAGGAGAAAAAGTGTGTTTGAAGACTTCATTTCAACAATTATTTCTATCGAGGAAAATTTATCCAAACATGTTTTCCAATTTCAAAACCCTAGATTATATAGTCAAAATGCATATACCAGAAATTTATAAAAAAATTCCGTGTATTTCATGAAATACACAGAAAAGAAACACCCGTATTTTTTTCGCATATCGCCTTGGCTCCCGAATTTGTGATCACCAACTATCTAACACGTTTCTCCTCGCTTCGCTCGTCGTCGCACCTAGGTATTTTTGTTAAAAGACTATCTTAAATCTTTTATATCATACTTCATGATTTTGCGATATGGCCCCGACAATAGATAAATACATCATTATTAGCTAAAAGTACTTTTTAGGTGTTATACTGATTTTGTTACAAATCTGAAGATCTCTTACAACATGGACCGAACCCAAAACCAAAAAATTTGAATCGTGGGCATTGGTCCGCCGAGCTGAGCCACGTACCTTCAGGCTCATCCAAAAACTTGTTGCGCCGCATATGTGATGTGCAGGAAGCCATCTTCGGAGCGGAACTCTTCGTACGCCTGAGCCATAGTCATGCTATGGCTGGCCAGAACTTTGTCGCTCACCATTAGGTACAACGCCTGTACGACAAATTATATTGTATTAAAATATGGGTGTAAATAGACACTACCTTTAAATGAAACCACATATTCTACCGATCATACTGAACCACTTTTCCCAAGAAACATACCAGCGTGAACCATTCGTTTAGGTAATATTTGAGTTTCAAACAAAAATTCGTGAACCCTAACGGACCGTGATACGGGCGTTTCGTCCGTGAAACAGTTGTTCACGCGCAGCGTTCTAAAATAGACGTTCTTGCTGTGAAATAGAGTTGAATCTTCTTTTTCTCTGATGATTTGCGCGGGTATTTTTCTTCAGAGTTGTTCAGTATCGTCAATAGAGTATGTGGTTTTATTTAAAGGTCGCAGTCACCCTGCATATATTCAAAAGTACATCGTCACGACATTAATCCTCGAAGGGGTGTCAGTGGTGTATCCGAATGTAGACTGAGAAATTGTTATGCAACCTTTTTATATGCAACCTTTGGCCGTGGCTCTACATGCGCTAAATAGGATTTCTTACCTTAGCTTTTCTCAGATTTCTCTTTGTTAATATACATATAAATTATCAATAGTATCAAGTGCAATGATATACCTACCTAAGTACTTATCTCCAATCTATTCCTAAGAAAGGTTATACGGTGAAAACTGCACACATGTCAATTAAGTGAGTATTAAATTATATGATTACTGCTCAGCTCTCTTTAGTTACTGCGCAATATAAAAAAATACTCGTATATATGTACCAACTTCCTCAAGGAACTTTTTCGGCAGCAGTCATAACCACATTCAAATATGTTCAATGGTTCTTACGTTACAAGCGAACAGACTTTCCATTTTATATTCTCTGTACACGCAAAATACTTATGAAAGGGGATTAATGGCACACCTGCGAGTCTCTCAGTTTCATCTTGGTCCTGATGATGTAGAGGAACTGGCTCATCGTCAGCTCCTGTGGCACGAGGAACTTGTTCCGCTCGAGCTCTGGCACCTCGCGCTCTCTGCTGTACCGCTCCACGAACAACTGGGGCAAAGAATCATTGATAAAAGACTGCTAAATATATACATGCTGGCGGAGTGAGGGCAGCGCATGGAATAAGGCGCCATCCACGTATAAACAGCTTATTATATTGACGTATTGTCTTGACTCGCCTTGGCTCGCCTAGAAGACTGAGTGTAGGCGATATATATCGTTATTTTATCGTAAAAAGGCGTTTCGTTTATCTATCTCGGTTACTCTTTTTGTCCTTATCGCGCGCAAATTCCCTGGGTTGCGTTCAGTTTGTTCGTCGGAGTACACCCGGCAAGCACTGATAGCAGGAAAGCAGATACAAATTCTACGCGTGCATAAGAGATGCCAAGATAAGCGGGCGTCTTCCGAGGATCAAACTGAACGAAGCCCAATTGTGGCATAAATTCAACAGGGAGCAAGCAACGTGTCTATTCAATCTACGTCTCTGGCAGAGAATATAAAGTATTACTACGTTCTCTGGTTTACACGGTTAGAGTAGGAAGTGGAGTGCGAGGGTTAAAAAGTACAGCCAAATGTAAACGATTGCAAGATGGTACTAAAAACAACGACAAGTATAAATTTTTTACCAAAAATTGTAGCTGGGTATGTAAAAATAAAGGTATGCATATGTGTACAAGAGAAGCTTTGTGTAATTTAATATTTTGTGGGTGGCCGAATTAAAGCCTCCTTTTCTATTATATACGTAATTTTACCACAATTCATTATTTATTATATCATCATATTAAATTTTATAATAATTCTATGATTTTACTTACTGGTACTTTATTAGGAAATCTGTTTCTAATTGCTTGAACCTCCACACTCTCTCTTCTGATATCTGAAACAAATAAATAATAAAGTGGTTTGAGAGCAATATTTTTTTTGCGCAAAGAATGTTTGTTTTTCGGCTCTCCCGTAAAATTGAGTTTTTTGAATTAAGGCGATATGCAAAAAAATACACGGAAAATTTTAATAAATTTCTGGTATATGCATTTTGACTATATAATCTAGGGTTTTGAAATAGGAAAACATGTTTGGATAAATTTTCCTAGATAGAAATAATTGTTGAAATGAGGTCTTCAAACACACTTTTTCTCCTCGTTTGACGAATAGAAACCTTATACAGAACTCAAACATATTTTATTAGGTGTGTTTTAACAATATCTAAAGATTTTATATTTGAAATTTTGCTAGCTATTTTAGTTTTTTTTATAAAAATATAAAACCAACTTTTTTCCCTTTTGCCCTGAATCCACCCCTTTCGCACTGCGCGATTTTTCGCTTGGAGTGACAGTGCAAAAATAAAATTCGCATACTAGCCTCTTAAAAATCGTTTTACACCGGAGGCACAATGTTCTCTAGAAGTCGTTTTTATATTGTAGGGCATACGGCAACTTTTAGTTAATAATGTTTCAGGAAGAAAGAAGTCTGTAAAAGTGTTATTTCGGTACCATCAGTCGGTATATAATCATTTTAAACTTTCAGTGAATGAATGGCAATTACATTTGAAGATAGTTACTATTGTTTTGTAAAAAAAAATTTTTGATTCTCGTTTTAGTGTTGACGTTAAAATCAATGGCGGAGAAAGGAGAAGAGTGGTGGTTACCCAACCGACAAGAGCCAAGCTCTTAAATTTTGGCTGGAAGCGTAATTAGTTGCTCATTATTATTTAGAGTACTGACTGTCCTGGTAGCTAAACACCTCCTGCGACGCGTTAGTGACGTACAGGAAGCCATCTCCAAGGCTGTAATGCTCGTACGCCTGCGCCATCGTCAGACTCATGCTGACCATGGATCTGTTGTTCACTATTAGGTAGAATACTGACCGTCCTGGTAGCTGAACACCTTCTGCGACCCGTAAGTGATGTACAGGAAGCCGTCTTCATCGCTGTAATGATCGTACGCCTACGCCATCGTCAGACTCATGCTGACCATGGATCTGTTGTTCACTATTAGGTAGAATACTGACCGTCCTGGTAGCTGAACACCTTCTGCGACCCGTAAGTGATGTACAGGAAGCCGTCTTCATCGCTGTAATGCTCGTACGCCTGCGCCATCGTCAGAATCATGCTGAGCATGGATCTGTTGTTTTATTATTAGGTAGAATACTGACCGTCCTGGTAGCCGAACACCTCCTGCGACGCGTAAGTGATGTACAGGAAGCCGTCTTCATCGCTGTAATGCTCGTATGCCTGCGCCATCGTCAGACTCATGCTGAGCATGGATCTGTTGTTCATTATTAGGTAGAGGGCCTGAAAGTTCAGATCATGTTGACCATTTGTTGGCGTCATTTTATTTAAGTAGGTATACGTATTTTACAAGGAAAAAATAGTGCGTGTTTTACATGCATTTGTAAGATTTATAAAAGAAACATGTATTTTTTAGATTTCCGTAGTACCTAAAAGGTACAAAAGGAACCTTTATGAAAAGACTTCGTTGTCCATCCGTCGGTATTTCACAGCCTTTAATAACTTAACTTTAGCACCGTTATAGATAAAGACTTGAAATTTGGCACAAAAATAGCATTAAATTGCCCACATATTACTGTGTAAAAAACATACGAAAAATGGGTGGGTCTCATTATTTCCACTGAGAATAACCATTGACGGTTATTCTGATACTACACGTATCACTATTTCCATTGCGTTTCGCGACGCCGACTTCACGGTCGCTTATCAGACGCCGCAATTTCTTCTACCAATAGATAGGTAGGTACTGGCCACTGAGAATGTTTTTGATGGATTAATTGTCAATAAGTCGACAGTGATACGTAAACATTTTTTATTTATTTATAAGCAACGGAACTACCACTAACAGTAGTAGTACTGTCGTTGCCACTACCAAGCCAAATTACGAATTAAAATTACACGGTCAACACATACATTTTGAACTATTCTAAACAGGCTTAGTATTTTTTTTTGCGTCGAAGAGATTTTTTGACAATTCTATGCGTTTTTATAAATCGCTTATATCGGTTGAAATCGGGTATCACTATTTCCATTCGAAGTTTTTCACGTCAATGGCTATTGTGAGACAGATTTGCATAAATCTGGCAGTATCAGAATTTCCATTCCAATGGAAAATGGAAATAATGAGACCCACCCGAAAAATTTTAAATTGTTCAAAATATGTCCAAAACCAAAGCCAACTCTTCAGTTGAAAAACTAACTGGAAACTAAAAAGTGAGCTGACTATACAAAGTGTAACAGAAAGGTGTAACCATATTTGGAGAGCTTATTCAGTCAATGGTTTAGAACAAATGTTACAATGAAACAAATCCTATATATCGAATAAAAAATTTACTTGTGGTTCATAGGAAAATGCGATGCAGCTCGGCCGAAATGTATCGAAGTGCAGATTTTTTTTTCGAGATTTCAGTGTTGTCTTCATACTAAAAGTTGTTCTATACCATTGACTGAATAAGCTCTTCACCTTACACCTTTCTGTTACACGTTGTATAAGCTAAATGATAAGACTAGCAATAGTTTTGTAATGATTAAAGTAAGACGATGTAACCCTTTTCGTTACGGTACACTTTTGTGACCCTAAGTTTCGGTGTGATTTTAAAAACGTTTAAAAAATAACTTAAAAATACTTCGATCAACAATATACTTACAACACGGCAAATTTTTTTTTTTGATCAGTTTTTGGTAGGCTAGGTACCTACAAGCCAGATAATCGAACCATATATCGCCAAAACAGCTGGGAAACAGTCGATTTGTGACTGATTACGTAAAGTAGAGGGTGAGATGACCGCCAATTTGACAGCCCATCTTTTATTGATCTACTCAATTAACATAAACATGATGTATTGATAAAAGTAGAATCTTATTATTTTATTTAACAATTAGAACTTAATAACTATATAAACTAAACTAAATAATTCAAGATTAAAAAGAACTGTGTAACTAAAATAAAAATTCTATTCACAAATAAAATTTTCAGCACGTATTAAAATTTCAAGTTAAATAAAATATGCTGGCCAGATCGTTGCCGTTATTAGGAAAAGTACTCAAGAGGCTTGCGGCGTTGCCACGCTGGATCGCGAGGCTAATCCTTTGACCAAATTATGCCCCAGCCCTTGGGTTACCGGAGGTGTCGATGGTGCAACGAACCCTCCTTAAGGCGATACGTAAAAGTTTTAGCGTCCCTGTTACTCCATATGCGAAAAAACCCTCAGTTCGAGTGGGACGGATTGGTGGAAAAGTAGCAAAAAGTCGGTTTTTTTATTAATATAAAATGTACTGAAGTTGCTATCAAAATTTCGTTTAACCAGGTCCTAGGTACTGGTACAACCCATCTAATAAAATATAACTGCAGTACATATGTCATTCCAAACTGTCAAACCAGGAGAATTGGTGTCGAGGAAGACCCATCGAAATAAAGGAAGACCTAATTTCAATGAATATTTGTATCGAGCCGAAATTCTCCAATCGCGTTTAAGTTTAAGCGGATCCCTAGAAAAAGATTTCAAAAATAATATACTATTTTTTCAAAATAATACCTTCTTCAGTGAAGTAGATATGCAAGTTCTAAAAGTGTCGATTCTTTTTCCGTAGCGCCTTAAAGAGTCATCGTGCTTCTGGTCCCCTTGGGCCGAGGGCAGAGAATATAAAGTATTGCTACGCTGAGGGTATCCACGCCAAAGCGTACAAACATGTAGCCCTCCCCAAGCCGCGCCCGCCCTGAGTGAGATCGCTCGGAGATGGGACGCTGCCATCGTATTAAGGTTAAACGGTAGTGCCAATTTCCATACAAAATCAATTAACCAAGATCAGCTGAAGTACAAATTTTAGCTTGTATTTATCACTGTATTTTATTACATTTTAATACAAGAATGTCGCGAATTTAAATAAAAGTTATATTTTACAACAATAATTGGGTTATTTTAGCTTTTAAAGTTCAGTTAAATGTCCATCATTTTACGTGTGTAGTTGTGGATGTCATACTATAAAACTGTTAGATGTGTGTGAATATGCTTTACGTGTGTGCGGTTTAACTACATGGCGGTTTCGCATGATTAGATTGCGTACTAAATTGTACTTAAATTTCACACCAATAAAAAATACTTCAATAGCATAAGTGATATACTGTCTGACTACAAATCATAAGGTTCAGAGTTCGATTCCTGTCACATGTATTTATTTTGTTTTTGTTTTGTCTATTATTATTGATTCCAGAATTGTAAATATAAATAAAAAATATTTATTGGATTTATTCCTTCACTTGTGCCAAAATAAATTCCTTCGTGCCCAGGCGCTGTTCGTGCCTAATTAAAAACCGACAGATGAACAACAAAGTGATTTTACATATAAGGGTTCAGTTTTTCGTGATGAAATAATGAACCTTAAAAAAACGGTCATGTGCAGGTCAGACTCGTGTACCTAGGGTTCCGTATTGAAAATAGTAGGTAGGTAGTTAAAGTTTTGCCAGTAACTGATTATGAAGACAAAAAAAAGATTTGATTGCAAGTAAGTACATACCTACCAATTATATTTACAAAAGAAAAAAAACCGCGGCTAAGTTTTTAAATAATGAAAAAAATATAGGTAATAAAAGAAAAAATGTTTTTTGTGAATTTCTTTACCGCTACATTTTTCCTGCAATCTTTGCAAAATAATCTATTATTGTGATTTATATTTTATTTTATCACTAGCCTTTTACCCGTAGCTCCGCCCACGTTTATTCAACTCTTCCCCGTTTTCGGCTTTGGCGTTATTTTATGAATAAATAAAATAAAATAAAAAAAACACAAAAAGTGACGTTGTCCTCGGAGATTAGAACTTCCGGCTTCTTGCGTCCTAAACGAACGCTTTTCGTTCCTAGCTGAAAATAACGTTCACTAGGTGTTAGCGACGGGTGCAGCAAAGGTCAACTTCACACGCCCTCTGCAGGCAACGAAAAGGAACTAACGAAGAGTTAGGGTATGCTAGCGCGGCGTTACCGTACAGACACAACAAAATGTTTTTCGCGTTTTTAACATAAAAATTATGATTTTAGAACAAATAAATAAATGTTAATAGATTAGGAATAACATATAGAATTAGGGAAAAATATTACATAATGTCTAGTTATAAGAATAAATAAATTATGACGAGTTTTCTGGATAGAGCCCTTGGACAGGGATGCACATATATGTAAGAAAGAAATAGATATAAGATTAGTGCCGTGTGCAAAACGGCAAGTATATAAGGCGGGCCTAACCCGCGGTTTGTCATTCAGTACTGAGCATTACAAGAAGAATAATAAAAGAAGAAAAATCTAAAAGAAGTTTCAATACAGTCCACTACAGTTTTTGGACCTTCGGAAGCCGGATCACTGAAGGAAGAATATTTTCGTCGAGAATCAAGATCCCGGGAACAATGCCGGTCACACGCTCCACGACGTCGAGGGACAGGGATGCAAGAGCTGCCTTGAGGACGACTCACGACCCGCCAACGGCTACCCATAGTACGACCACCGGTGGCACTACTGACGTCGAGGCTACAAGCATACTACACTTCGAGAATCCCGCGTCGCCGTCAGACTCCGAGAGGCCCGCACACCCGACCGAGGGTATTGCGCTGCTCGCACCCCCCGCGCTGCCCGCACCCCCTGCACCGCCCGCATGCTCCGTGACACCTTCAGCCACTGCAAGCACCATCAAAGAAACCGAAGCTACGAAGCACACCACGACACACGAAGAACGAATCCTACCGCCCGCTGGAGCCCACCGTGCACCGTTAGGGTGGAAAGATACCACCGTGGCAAGATCGACGACGTCATCCCGTAGTCGCAGAAAGCTTGAAGCTGAGGCCAAATACAGACTCGCCATGCAGAAGCTTGAAGAAGAAAAAGCTCGAACGGAGCTGATAAGGGCACAGGCAGAACTGTTGGCTCTTGATTCAGAAGAAGAACCCGACGAAGTCTTGGAGCTGGAGAAATCAATAAATGTAGAGCGATGGATCGACGACACTATGAAGAATCAAGAACCTGACATGCCGCAAGAACCTCAACCTTCTATGGAGCCGAAGCCACGTGACCACGTGACAACAGCACCGTTTGAAGAAATGAGAAGCGACACCAAGAAGAGCGACATACAGATCCTGGCTGATGCAATTTTAGAAGCAACACAGAACAGCGCATCACGTCAACCAGTCGCACTCCACGCATACACGCAAGATCTACCATCGTTCAGCGGAAACATTGAAGAATGGCTCATATTCAAGAAACAATACAGAGAGACCACAGCCCTGTACTCCGAAACACAGAACATGGCAAGGCTGAGGAAGAGCATCACTGGGCCGGCAAGAGAAGCTGTGAAGAGTTTGCTGATGCTAACATCACGACCCGAGGACGTCATCACAGCATTAGAACGACGCTTTGGGAAACCCGACGCGATAGTATTGGCCGAGATGGAGAAGATCAAGAAACATGCAGCACTGAACGAGAACCCACGAGACACATGCATCTTCGCTAGTCGCGTCAACAACGTCGTGGCGACTATCAAGGCGCTTTCAATGCCGCAATATCTCCACTCACCTGAGATGTGCAGAAGCATTATCGAGAAGCTCACACCGATCACCAAGCACCGATGGTACGACTTCAGAGCGAGGTGCACCGACCATGAAGAACCAGAACTCCTCAAAATCGACCGGTTCCTCAGTACGGAAGCAGACCTCTGCGGACCATACACACCAGCGGAAGTAGAGAAAACGAAGAGCTTCAACAGATCGAACCCGCGCTTCGCACAAACACATCACGTCGAGGAAGAGAAAGAAGAGACCACTGCTGCAGTACAAGAAGAGAAAAAGAAGACCTGCATATTCTGCACTGAAGAACATTGGTCACACGAATGCAAGAAATTCATAGCAGCAGACAACGAGAAAAGATGGAAGATGGCAATGGAAAACAAACTCTGTTTCCGTTGCCTGAGAAAGCGTCACCAAAGAACAAGCTGCCGCAGTCCACCATGCAAGATCTGCAAGAGAAGCCATCACCTTACTTTGCATAACCCAGAGAAGAAAGAACAAGTTGAGAAACCCAGAGAACAAAGGGAGAAACCAATAGAAGATAAGAAAACTGAGGAGACCGTCAACACTGCAGTACTGTCCGTCGCAGCGCCACTCACAGCCTATCTCAAGATCATTCCCGTTGAAGTTTACGGACCCGAGGGCTCTCAGAAGATACTGGCACTCTTGGACGAGGGATCAACCATCACTATGCTAAACAGTGATGTAGCCAGGAAGATAGGAGTCAGGGGTGAACCAGAGAGGCTGAGCATCAGCACCGTGGGCGGCGGTAAAGTCACCACACTCAGTTCCCTACGAGTCGACTTGAAGATAAGAGGACTTCATCGCAGCGACAAGAGAAACATCACCAACGTGAGAACTATAGAAGACTTGAAGCTGCCACTCCAGCAAGTCCAGAAAGAAGATATTGAAGCATGCAAACATCTCAAGCAGATAGAGAAACAAATCACCTTCGCACCTGAAGCACCCAAGATGATCATTGGGCAAGACAACTGGGATCTTATCGTCAGCAGAAAGATAATCAAAGGAAGACCATCTCAACCTGTCGCCTCACAGACAAACCTCGGATGGGTACTCCATGGCGTTCACGCAGGCATCTCCGTTCCAGTTAACTTTGTCAATCACTGCATGGAAGAGAGAAGCGAAGATGAGATAGAGAAAATGATAAGGCATCACTTCAGCATCGACGCACTAGGAGTACAACCGAAACGACCGAGCACTGACCCAGAAGAGAAAGCTCTGACGATTCTGAACACAACCACAAGAAGACTTCAAGATGGAAGATTTGAAACGGGACTGCTGTGGGCCAGCAAAGAAGAAACACTACCGAACAATCACACCCACGCCCTGAGAAGACTGAAATCAATAGAAAAGAAGCTGAACCAAGACGAAGAAATGAAGACTCAATATCGACAGCAGATCCAACATCTCATTGACAGCGGATACGCCGAAGAAGCCCCTCCACCAAAGAATGAGAACAAGAGGACATTCTACTTACCGCACTTCGCCGTAATTCATCCAACAAAGAAGAAGATCAGAATTGTCTTCGACGCAGCGGCACGCTTCCAAGGAAAATGTTTGAACTCCGCGCTGCTGTCAGGACCAGATCAGCTGCAATCCCTGTTCGGCGTCTTAGTTCGCTTCCGAGAAAAACCCATCGCAATTATGGCAGACATCAAAGAGATGTTTCTACAAATCAAGATCAGAGAGGAAGATCGAGACAGCCTCAGATTCCTGTGGACAAATCAAAATGACAAAACAAAGGAATATAGAATGACTTCGGTGATCTTCGGAGCGACCTCATCACCAGCAACTGCAATATTTGTCAAGAATAAAAACGCAATGGAATTCAGCGACAAATACCCTGAAGCAAGCAGAGCAATCGTCAGAAATCACTACATGGACGATTATCTCCAGAGTTTCACCTCAAAAGAAGAAGCTGCAAGAATCGCCAAACAAGTCGATCACATCCACAAGAAGGCGGGTTTTCAACTCCGAGGATGGGCGAGCAACGAAAAGTCTCTTCTAGAACAAATAACCACAGAAGAAAACAAGACTGAAGTTAAGCTGACGCAAGAAACCGAAGAAAAAACTCTGGGATTATTATGGAAGACAGAAGAAGACGCATTGGCTTTCAACGTCACTCTCAGGAACACTCCGACAGACATCCTCAACGGTGAAAAGAAGCCAACGAAGAGACAAGTCATGAGCGCCGTGATGTCCACTTTTGATCCAATTGGTCTATTGGCACCGGTCCTAGTACAAGGGAAGAAAATAGTTCAGAAACTATGGAAGACTGGAATTGGATGGGATCAAGAAGTTGGAGACGAAATCATACCTGCGTGGAAGAATTATCTGGCAGAACTAACAAGACTCCGAACATTGAGAATCCCAAGAAGCCTAACGAAGACCGTCACCCATGGAGAGCTTCATACGTTCGTAGATGCCAGCGAGGAAGCATACGCAGCCGCCGTATACTGGAGAACCACTGAAGAAGATGGCAGCATTAGAGTCGTGCTCATCGCAGGGAAAGCCAAGGTCACGCCAACGAAGCCAATTTCGGTCCCACGTCTTGAGCTGCAATCCGCTTTACTTGGTAGCAGGCTGGCCAGAAGCATAACCGAAGAAACAGACCTAGAAATAAAGAAGAAAGTTTTTTGGTCAGACTCCAGTACAGTACTACAATGGATCAAGACAGAGCCAAGAAAATTCAAGACCTTCGTGGCGCACAGATTGGCTGAAATAGAAGACCTTACCAAACCAGAAGAATGGAGATGGGTCCCTACTAAACAGAATCCAGCCGATGAAGCCACCCGTGGTGTTCCAAGAGATTTCGCCGAACAATCTGCGTGGTTTACCGGACCATCCTTCCTGCAGACAACAGAGGAGAACTGGCCAATCAACAGATTCCAGAACAAGGTGGAGCCAACAGGAGAAGAGAAAATAGAAAGAGTAGCAACCATTAATTGTCTACAACCGTCCACTCCAGATGAAGAGCGCTTCTCAACATGGAAGAAACTACTGAAAACTATGGCAAGAGTTCTCATGTTCATCGACATCTGCAGAAAGAAGAATATCATAATGGCCGCACATGAAGACAAGAACTGGAAACCCTATTCCAAAAATGAGAAGAAGAAAAGGATCTCGCAGCCCAAGAAGATAGAAGAAAAGAAATTTTTACCGATAGACGAGTCATACATAAGACGAGCAGAAATACTTTTAATAAAGAAGAGCCAAGAAGACTGCTTTAGCGAAGAAATCAATAACCTAAAGAAGAATCAACTATTGAAGAAATCAAGCAAACTCAGCAGATTCGAAGTCTATTTAGATGAGGAAGAAGTACTCCGAGTCAAAGGCCGCATCGAAAAGGTTACTGGCGTACAAGACACTGTGAAGAGACCCGCAGTGCTGGAAGGAAGACACAGAATCACACGTCTGATTATGGAAGATTATCATAGACGCTGTTACCACGGAAACCATGCGACGGTGATGAACGAACTACGGCAACGATACTACATCACAGGGATGAGATCCAGCATCAGAAAACTGATTCATCAATGCCAGTGGTGCCGTATGAAGAAAAACACACCGCAGAGACCACCGACGGGAGACCTACCAGGAGAACGACTACAACATCATCGAAGACCATTTACATACGCCGCTGTTGACTACTTTGGGCCAATGAAGATCACCATAGGCCGACGAAATGAAAAACGCTGGGGCGTACTCTTCACTTGCCTCACTACAAGGGCAATACACTTAGAGCTGGCGCAAACACTCAGCACCAGTTCCATGATCATGGCACTGAGGAGGATGGCAGCAAGAAGAGGAACACCGGCTACCCTCTACAGCGACAATGGAACTAATTTCGTCGGAGCAGAACGTGAGCTGAAAGAAGAGTTCGAGAAGATGAAGAAAGAAGACCCAGAGCAGAAGATTCAAGGCCTAGGAATTCGCTGGAAATTCGTACCGCCAGGAGCACCAAACATGGCAGGAGCATGGGAGCGAATGGTCAGAACAGTCAAGACTGCACTCTACGCTACGCTCAAAGAGAAGGCGCCATCTGAAGAAACACTGCACACACTGCTCACTGAAATAGAGCACATGGTTAACTCCAGACCATTGACGAACGTGAGCACCGATCCAGCAGATGAAGAAAGCCTAACGCCAAACCACTTCCTCCTGGGACGATCAAACGGAGCACCAGTCATTGGAACATTCGACGACAAAGTAATGATTGGGAAGGCGGACTGGAGAACTGCGCAGCGCCTTGCAGACCACTTTTGGCACAGATGGATGAAGGAATACCTCCCAGAACTACTTCTACGTCGCGGAGGCCTCCGACAAGCTACAGCAGTCGCCGAAGGAGACATCGTACTCATCGCGGACGGAACGCTGCCAAGGAACCTGTGGCCTAGAGGAGAAGTAACGAAGACGATACCAGGACCTGACGGAAGAACAAGAATCGTCGAAGTCCGAACAGTTGGCGGAACATTTAGGAGACCGGTGTCACGGATCATCGTGCTGGTTCCTGCATCGTCGCGACCGAAGGATGGTGCTGCGCACGGCGGGGAGACTGTTAGCGACGGGTGCAGCAAAGGTCAACTTCACACGCCCTCTGCAGGCAACGAAAAGGAACTAACGAAGAGTTAGGGTATGCTAGCGCGGCGTTACCGTACAGACACAACAAAATGTTTTTCGCGTTTTTAACATAAAAATTATGATTTTAGAACAAATAAATAAATGTTAATAGATTAGGAATAACATATAGAATTAGGGAAAAATATTACATAATGTCTAGTTATAAGAATAAATAAATTATGACGAGTTTTCTGGATAGAGCCCTTGGACAGGGATGCACATATATGTAAGAAAGAAATAGATATAAGATTAGTGCCGTGTGCAAAACGGCAAGTATATAAGGCGGGCCTAACCCGCGGTTTGTCATTCAGTACTGAGCATTACAAGAAGAATAATAAAAGAAGAAAAATCTAAAAGAAGTTTCAATACAGTCCACTACACTAGGTATTCTCTCATCAGGATAAATACTTACTTATCACGCTTTATTTCGCATTTATATCCTAGGTATATCGTAACAGGGAGAAGGGTATTCGCAGATAAACAGGGCGGCAAATCGGTATCCACACGGGTGTTCAAATAGGTAGCGGCGAGCCTGGTTACATGCAGCAGGGACAATCGTCTTTCATTCAAGCCGCCGCCATTATTGAGCAATGTCGGCAAATATCAAAGGGACGGCACGCGCGGCCGGCGACGACTCTGTGTTGCCATAAACATAGATTTATCTGTACTTGTAGGGATTTAGGAACATTTACAGAAAACAGATTGGACCAGTTATTTACGGAGAAACGAGTTTGTACGGAGGTTTTTTTATTTAGCGCTAAAAGTTTTGGAAGAGATTCGGACGCTTCATAGAGGGACTTTAATTATCCTTTTTGTACCTAAATGTAGAATTTTCAACATTATTTTCAGTTTTTTTGTTAAAAATAATCGCTAATCTTGATAGATTTCATAGTTATTTACTCGTATAAATATTGTTTCTATGGTACAGAATTTTTAGGTCAGTCAGATTAATAAGTTTGTTTTTTACCAATAAATGAGTATGAGTATGGCAACACTAACTTCGTACGCTTTCGCTACCTACGTTTGTTCGTTTTTGTTTCCGATTGCAAAGGTTTTAGGTACCACATTTTGGCTAGGTAAGTAAGTAGGTAGGTAGTTAGTTACTATCTTTCAGCACGGACCCTACACAGACCGAATCCCTACTAACATTTTATTTTTCGAAATTCGTCATACTGATTACTTACCAAGCCTCTAGTATTAATTTATATATTATTTTATATTATAAATATATATAAAGTAACTATGATTTATATGACCAAATTCATATTGGAGACCAGTGATGTAAAGTACCTATCATAAATATTTTTTTTATTCATATCGCTGTTGGAGTTGGAGACACGATAAGTCGTCAAGATCAAGGTTCAATGACTCGTTTTACGAAATACGAAAAATATTTTTTGTTTTCCTATACAAATTCATGGTCTACCCCGAGTCCCGAGTCCCCGACTCAGTATAGAAAGCCTAAATTGTATTTTCTGTATTTCACAGAAGGTAGGGTAAGTAATCGAACCTTGTTACTGATCTGATCACTTATAAAGTCTCCAGTATGCATTTGGTCAATATAAAACAAAGTCACCTATTCACCTTATTATACAGGCAAATTCATAATGAAGACCCGGTAACTTCAGCGATTTATACAACAACAACATATCGTCACGACATGAATCCCCGAGGGGGTGTCAGAGGTGTTCCCGAGTGTAAACTATGAATTGCAAATCACAGAACACACTCGGTAATGGTATACCCGCATTTCATCGAACATTATTTTATACTTTTAAGTACCTATATAGATAGACACATAGATTCCAAAACAATTAGATGAACGGGCCAACCAATAATCACCTCTGTAACAAGGCAATAAAGTCTATTCGTCTCATTAGCTTGGGCAGTTTAAAGATATTGCCGTATTTCGGGGACAAAAACACATGTTTTAGGGCATGCCCGTTTACCTCACAGTGTTTTCCTTCACCGTTCAGCAAGTGGTAAGTAAGAACAAATACTATGCACATATATGTCGCCCGACCGGGGATTGAATCTACTAACGTCTAAACTAATTAGACGAATGGCGAAGACTTTATTACCTTTTGACAGAGGCGATTATTAGTTGGCCCATTTGTCTAATTGTCTTGGACGGAATATTGATCTCAAGTACGTAGTATTGTATTCTGTGTCTCAAGCAAGACTGAGAGGACAGCGTTCTTTCTGCCCCTAGATACCGCCACGAACTTTTTTTTTAAATTTCGCATATGTTATTGATCCGTAATACTGATTACTTACAATCCGGTCTATGTACTTTTACGCATTGTATTATGAAAATTAGAGTGCATTATGTTATGTTTATGTTGTTCAAGAACAACCCCGAGTCTCCAGTATGAATTTGGCTACTCAAATATCAATCAGTCACCTTATTTAGCGAGATGGAGTCGTCCCAGTTACGACGAAGTTATGATAGGTTCTAACAGATGGCGCTAGTTTATTTAGTATTTTTTAAAAAATTGCAGCTTTCGTTCGTAAAATTTATTAGAGCTTCATTAGAGCTTTTTTATTTTTGTATGATTTTATAATGGATAAAAATGTGATTATACTCTTATTATGCTTATATCATTGCATATATCAGGGGTCACCAATTAGTTTCGGTCGGGGTCCATTTTTAGAAATGAAATGACCTTACGGTCCACACATTTTATAAAAAAATATTTATTGAACAAAAGTAATTACGGAAATTACAAAAGTTACATATCAATGAGAAAAGTGACATTTTTTATTGTTAATTATCTGTCTGAAGTTTGGAGTGGAATTGGTGCAAGCTATTGACATTAAATCCTGAAGATGTTCATCAGTAAGTCGAGATCGAAATCTATTCTTAACAAAGTTCATCTTCGAAAATGCTGCTTCACATATATATGTTGACCCAAACAAAGTGAGGAGTTTCAAAGCTAATTTTTGTAGTTCTGGATATTTATTACCACACACAAATTTGGTATCATAATGTCGTTTTATGTTCGAGCTTTTGATCAACGCCACTGTTTGGTTACAGATCAAGCACATTGGTTTTGCTCCAGCACGACTTGGCAGCGTAAAACAATATAAATCGGTCCATTCGGGCAAAAACTGTCTATTTTCATCTTCGACTTTCCTTTTTTTCGGTTCCATAGTTATAAAACTCGCTAATGTAAACAATTATGTACTTAAACGTAAACTAAACAAGCAAACGCGCGTCGTCGTCGTGGCGTCCTTCTCTCGAAATTAAAACAAAACACTAACCCCGCGCGCAGCCGGCCGGGCAGCACGATCACGTGACATCCCCGCCCCGCCTTCTTGTCGCCCGCGCGCGCCGCCGCCGCGCTTGACCACCGCGCGTCGATCAACGCTTACGGCGGCATAAAGAAAGAAAGAGAAAGAGATTGCGGAGCGCATCGCATAAGCCTTATGCGATGCGCAATCTCTTTCTTGCTTGTAAGCTCGTTACATATCGCCCGGAATTTTTCGAATTAACGTCAACAAAAATACTGCGGGGGATATATTTTTTCGGTCCGCATACAATGGGTCGGCGGTCCGTATGCGGACCGCGGTCCGCCATTTGGTGACCCCTGGCATATATCAACAGCATTATTTATGTAAAATAATTTGTTTATTACCTGTAAATATTATGAATAAAAAAAAAAAGTTTGGTACATCATCTCTCTCAATTCGCGGGTTTCTCCCATAATTCAATGTTTTTTCCAATCTAAAAGTAGTTTGCTTGAAAGGATGTAATTGTAAGTACACCTTACATGATTCTTCAGAAAGTCACATAATCGAATAATTTTCTTGAATTTGATGGAAAATAATCATTTTGATGGATCAAATAAAAAAATAAGTAGGTAATTTTGAAATATTTCACAAAAATAGAAAAAGAAAACGTTTGCAGTGATGTGGGATCGATCCTTGCCCGAGCAGATCGAAATTCCACAGGTGTAACCATTAGACCAATCAATCTCTACACCGCATCTTGAAATTAACAATTATTTTATATATAAATTCATTGTGTATGTGTGCGTGCATAGCTACGACAAAACAGCAAATTTTAAGATTGTTTGGGCCCGATGTAGAAACATACAACAGAAAATGACACAATTCTGCCTTTATAAAATAATTAACACATTAAAACTGTCGCATCATACAACGGAGCGAAATATTTTGTTTGTTTACTATTTTTAAATACAAAAACCAAATTATAGTAATTATAGTACCGCAGCGCCATCTATTGACAGGAAACTTAGAATCAGGCACTAGTGTTTAACCTTAACAATGTGGCGTCCCACACCAGCGACCTCCCATTCTTCCATGGTATGAGCGTCATTCTGTCGGGCCTTTTACCATCGTCACGGATGAGTCCTTTTGGCTCTAAAGTGGCCCGGACACTGGTATTGACTAAGGCCCTACGGATGACGTCATGACGCGGCAGGCGACCGGCACTGAACTGGCATGCCTGGCCATGATGACCAAGCTGATCGACGATAAGTCCTATATTTAAATGAAAAATATTCATTTTTATCTTCGCTATAATTAATTTACGTTTACACAATAAAAATCTATATCAGTCCGATTGTTTTTCGCTCTTGACCTGACCTACTTTACTTAAAATAACTTGGATTGTTTATTTATGTTTATACGTAACGTTACCGCTATTCATTCAATATAAACATGCATCGTTGCATTGGCAATGCAATTTGGCATACATAATTATTCTACAACGGGCAATGCCCGCCTGGGCAAGGCTTTTGAGCGCTCGTTTCTGCTGTACCCAAACTATACATTATAAACTATAAAGTGCAAGTACTACAAGGATCTTTTGGCGCGTATACAGATAACATTGACAGGGGGGCGCAGCTGGGTAACAAGGGAGGTAAAGGTTAGCAGCGTTAGTTCCGATTTTGACCACGACCAATCTACGCGCCAAATGCGCCTTGTCGCACTGTACAGACTTATAGCACAAAAATAGATACTAAGTGGTTATTTTGTGCCTATAGGCTATATGTTTGCGTAAATAACGGAGTTTAGCAAACACAGACCCACCACCTTATCTGCCCAGTTGCAAATGGCGGAACTAACTTTTTTCAGCTCTGTGATTGGCTAAAATTAACAGCGTATAATGTAATGACAGTGCTGCCATCACTAACTGAAGAGATAATATGGTGGATCTGTAAGACTTTCAAGTGTAAATCAAACTTTTTTGCTATAAATCGGTTTGTTATAATTATTAAGGTCTACGAATTAGGTACTTTACTTTGCCTGCAAGAAAATCTTTTTAATGAAGGCACTTACTTGGTTTGCTTTGATTGCCATTCTATTTCTTATAATTACTAGGAACTGTGACATGGTTATTTCTTCTGGCACAAGGAACTTGGTTTTGTCAAGCGCTGGGAGGTTTCTTTCCTTGTGGTATCTTTCTACTATTAACTGTGGAATAACGAAAATCATTTAGTATAATTGTTTGTCGGTTAAAATGACAGCTCTATTTTTACAGACTTCTTTTATTTATACTTACTGGTATTTTGTTCGGGAATTTTCTTCTTATTGCCAATACTTCTTCTTTTCTCGTATCTGGAATGAAAAATACTGTTATTAGTACGTATACTTAGTTACATATTTAATTTATTTACTACTTTACCTATGCAGTGGCGTATTTTAAGATTTGGCGCCCTGGGCCTGTGAGGTTTGCTGCCCCATAAATATAAGAGTAAAAAGCAAAAATACTTTAACAATAAAATAAAATAAATCTAGCAGTGTGTTGATTTGGGCTGAGAATGATGATAATTAATGATAAAACTCAAAAGGCCATACAAAGAAATAAACAGCATTTATTCAATATTTCATTAATTCTCGTTTTTTTTAAAACAAGTTCAAAAAGCAATATAAATTAAAATTAATATTACGATTGATTGATACGATTGATTATGAAAGGCGCCCAAAGTTGAGCGTGAGGTGCGGCTTGCGCCCCGCCCCTCGTAGTCTGCCGCCCCGAGCCATGGCTCTTTTGGTCCTAAGGTAAATACGCCATATATATATATATGTACCTGTATATGGACCTGTCTTTGAAGGCCTACCCCTCCCAAACGGGTGGTTCAAAAACTTTCATAAAAATATATGTTAGGCATTATAGAGTCATAAACTGTTTTTCTATTGTAAGTTTTGACAAAAAAAAATCGAAAGTCATCGAAAGTTTCACATGATTAACACAAGAATTGTCTTACTCCTTGCAAACGCCTACAGCGATTTTAATTATTATTTCACCAAATTATAGGAAATTTTCAAGGCACGCTGAAATGAACATAATTTCAATGTCGTTTCCGTTGATATTTGTACCGACACACATCGAGTTGCTTATTTAGCGTGGTCATACGCCTTAACTTAGGCAATTACTACTAAGTACTAATTTATAAAAAACTTTTGAAAAGCGCTGCGTTTTTCTGTGTATTTCATGAGATACACGACAAATTGTAATCGATTTCTGATAAGTATGTGCATTTTGACTAGTTATATAAGATGACTTCTAATTATATAGCCAAATTCATACTGGAGACCAGGTAAATGGTCAGGACCAAGGTTCAATGACCCTTTTTGTAAAAAACGCAAAATGAAATTTGTGCCCCTATACTAATTCACGAATAACTCCGAGTCAATTAGTATAGTAAGCCTACATTTTATTTTGCATTTTTCACAAAAAGGGTCATTGAAGCTCGGTCCTGACAACGTATGAATGTCTCCAGTATGAATTTGGCAACGTAAATAAAAGTCACCTTGTATTATCTAGGATTTTTGTTGTGGAAAGTGTGGAAAACATGTTCGGATACATTTTCCTTGATAGAAATAATTATTGCAATGAGGGCTTCAAACACACTTTTTCTCCTCGTTTAACGAATAGGAATCATATAGGTTCAGAATTTAAACATATTGATTCGATCAATTTGACGAATAAACCCGATACATTGTGCTAAATTACTTCTTTTATTGCTATGATAATATAAGAGCTTTATTATTGTTAATCGAATCGATATCGGTTCGATAGCAAGTTCATACTTGTACTACAGGTCAGCTAACGCCAATTTATCATTATCATAGGCTAAGGCCTAAACATAATAGCCCGAGAGCTGGTGTCAAAAAAACTGCAAGAGCTTAGTATAGCTCATGTTCTAATATGTTGTAGTACAAAAGGTGTACATGAATCAGCACCCACTCACAAGGTCAGGGATTAGAACACCGGTGCATTTTGATGTTTGTTAAATTATAACAAGTGTTTCGTAATAGTTGAAAATTAGCGCTGAACTAGTTTATAAAACAAAGAAACGTGAGAAAGTGGTCAGACCGCAAATGGACGGTTCCCGGCAAGTCAGTACGTCACGTCACGTCGTGATGTCTTCTGCGGCCCTACCGCGTAATTTTGATTTGTATCAACTTCAAGCAAATGCATGCGAAATTCAACGCGTGCAAAAGAGATGGCATGTTAGGCGGGCGTCGTCGCACGCACGTCAAATTTCAATCTCAAGTTGATTTTGATGAAAATCAGAATTACGCGGTAGACCCGCTGGTCTGACCACTTTTTTCACGTTTCTTTGTACCATAAACTAGTTCAGGGCCAATGTTCAACTATTACGAAACACTTGTATGTATGTAAATACTTTATAGTACAAAATAATTTACAATGCACAAAGGCGACCTTAATGCTAATTAGCATTCTCTGCCAGTTAACCTTTGGTGATGTGGAAAGTTTTTAAGGGTAGTGCCAGATAAGTTGATTACGATAATCATGCACTTGTAGTGCATGTTATAATTTAACAAACAAACATCAAAATGCACCGCCTCGCCACCAAGTGTTCACTACCTGACCTTGTGAGTGGGTGCTGCTAACTCATGTAGGTATTTACACTTTTTATACTACAACATATTATAACATGAGCATTGGCTTGGTATTGACCAAGCTCTTGCAATTTTTTGAAACCAGCTCTCGGGCTATAAGGTCAATACCATCTTGCGGGGGTTTATAGTCATCCTATGCGAATAGCAAAGAGCCAAAGAGAGACAGGTATGTCTTTACTCTCTGTAGACAGTTAGTTACTTGGCATACCCTAGCAACTTTTTTTAGTCTAATGGCACATACCTTATTTGCTTTTCATAGAGGCGATTATATTATGTTGGCCTTTTGGATCTTTGGCCTTTTGTTTTTGACGCGTAATACTAGTGATGATCACGCAGCGAAACAACAAATTGGTGTGTTTTTAGCTAATACTGAAATATTTTGTAGGGAAAAAAATATTGGATTTAGGTATGATCCCTTCATATTTCTTTTGCCTATTTTATAAAAAAAAAACAAGTTAATGTCTTAACCGTGTCTTTGAAACGAACGTTTGAAAACCAAAAACAAGAGGGTAGTTTTTTTTTTTTTTTTGACAAGTGTATAAATCTTAAAACATTGTTTATAGGTAGAATCCCTAGATAAAAGATCGATAAATCAAATATATTTTCTTCAACATGAGGAGAGACCTAGTTTCTTAAAATTAACCCTTGAAAACCTGGTGTTGTTGATGTTCTAGCGTCAGGTGTCCCGTTAATTAATTTACCCTGTCCCTCATATTACCCGTTTCGAGTTCAATGCACTTTGCACGTATTATCTTTGTAGTAAATGGCGTATAAATCACGAGTATGTGTCGAAAATAAGGGCATGGTACGAATGTGCCTGGGGGGCTATTCCGGAGAAACTGTCGAAGCGAAACTTCTAAAATTCGAGCTAAAAATGTATGGAATTCGACAGATAACACAGGTTTTTACGGTCGATAAGGCTAATTCGACAGAATGGGAATTACCCTCCAGTGGGTCTACCGCGTAATTCTCATTTTCATCAACATCAACTTGAGATTGAAATTTGACGTGCGTGCGACGACGCCCGCCTAACATGCCATCTCTTTTTGAATTTCGCATGCATTTGCTTGAAGTTGATACAAATGAGAATTACGCGGTAGAGCCCCTGCTTGATACAATTTGATAGAGAAAATATTTGCGACTTCTTGTTTGGGAGATAAGGATACAAATTGGAATGAAATAGAATAGAATAGAAGCAGCGTAATGCTGCCGTCCAAAACGTAAGTGTAGTTATGATAAGTTTCACGTGTGTCCTATGAGTGTCCTTTTTTATCCTTGTACTTTTATAGGGTTCCGTACCCAAAGGGTAACCAACGGGACCTTATTACTAAGACTCCGCTGTCCGTCTGTCCGTCTGTCCCTAGGCTGTATCTCATGAACCGTGATAGTTAGACAGTTGAAATTTTCACAGATGATGTATTTCTGTTGCCGCTATAACAACAAATACTAAAAAACAGAATAAAATAAATATTTAAGGGGGCTCCCATACAACAGACACGTATTTTTGCCGTTTTTAGGGTTCCATACCCAAAGGGTAACCAACGGGACCCTATTACTAAGACTCCGCTGTCCGTCTGTTTGTCTGTCAAGGCTGTATCTCATGAACCGTGATAGTCAGACAGTTGAAATTTTCACAGATGATGTATTTCTGTTGCCGCTATAACAACAAATACTAAAAAACAGAATAAAATAAATATTTAAGGGGGCTCCCATACAACAGACATATTTTTTTTGCCGTTTTTATAGATAATGGTACGGAACCCTTCGTACGCGAGTCCGACACGCACTTGGCTGGTTTTTGTAAATACATCCCAATTTTATACAGCACGTTCTCACAGACCGCACGTCGGTACTTACTACTTACTTACCTATGTTACAAAAAATCACGTCGGTAGTTAAAGTATTTATTGCAACGTTAACATAATTAGAGACGTGATATGAAATAAATTTATTTATGTAATGTAAGTATAACAGATACACTTATTACAGGTCGGTTTTAATGTAATATAAGTATGGACACGAGTCACTTGTTCGTTTCGTAATAGTTTTGAACGAGTGTCCCAATGTCTAATTATGTTCAGTTGCACACAATAAAGCTGATTGATCAAAGCCTACAATTTTCCACAATAATTTAGCTTCTCTTCCTAACACTTGAGGACTATTTAGCAATCAAGAAAATTTTGTTTTAACAGGACTAATTTAATAATCTACTTTGTCTACGACCATCAAACATATCTAATCGTCTTTACTTATAATATTTTCAACTAACAATTTCAAGAAAAATGAGAAAAAGAACCCTGGGTGCATTGTCCCAGTAATGCTGCCTTGAAGGCCAATCAGGATAAAGGGGGCGTGGCTTAAGAAATATGGTCGGGACTTATTTCTCGTATATGTTGTTGATTGACTCTCAAGCGGTGTTATACTTAATAAATTGGGTCAATCGCAGTGTTATAATGTAATATTATAACATCGGGTAAACAATTGTTGCAATTACCTGACTGGAGTAGATAAAATAGTATTCTGAGTACCGTGATGCTATAGTGATGCAGGTCGTACAGGATTATGTTTAACTTTTTATCATTATTAATTTATAGAATTAAATGAGACTTGAGGATAAATCATGATTTACATAAAAACGGCTCACCTCAATACGTGTTATGATCGGGAAAGCCGACCAGTTTCAGCAGATTCCACGGAGGGTATTCAAATGCTGTGTACAGCATCGTATCAGGTGACGAATCCTGGATATATGCATATGAACCCGAAGCAAAAAACCAGTCACGAGTTTGGGTGTACGAAAATGAATTGAAGCCAACAAAAGTTGTTCGTTCACGGAGCGTTGCAAGAAAAATGGTGGCCACGTTTGTCTCTAAAACCGGACATGTTGCGACTGTTCCTCTTGAGTGACAAAGAACGGTTAATGCAGAATGGTATGCTAGCATTTGTTTGCCAGAAGTCGTCTCTGTACTCCGTGAAAATAACTGCAACCGCCGCATCATCCTACATCACGACAATGCGAGCTCTCACACCGCCCTCAGTTATTAGACCATCCGCCGTACAGTCCTGACCTAAGTCCTAATGATTTTTGTACTTTCCCGAAAATTAAGAATAAATTGCGTGGTCAACGATTTTCGTCACCTGAAGAAGCTGTAGACGCCTACAAAACGGCCATTTTGAATACCTCGACTTCAGAATGGAATGAATGCTTTTTAATAATTGGTTCTGTCGAATGGAAAAATGTGTCAAATTTCGAGGAGAATACTTCGAAAAACAATAAACATGTTTCCCACTAATAATGTCGTATCACTTCCTCGATTCCCTTAATTTTCAGTATAGCCTACGTATATTGAGAACAAACGCAAAACTATTGCAAGTTTTTTTTTTTTTCACCTATGTGAATAGACATGGTTCAAAAACTATTAGCTGTATCAAAATAATCTAAACAGTTTGTAGTAGAAAATTTAATGAAGATTATTTTCGCCATTGACAGTTTTCTTCTAGCTCTATGGTGAATAATCAAAACTCTTGTACTTGTTTCACAGTATATTAAATTAGTTTTAGCCAACCGGTTTCGGTTTTACACCATCATTTCTATATTATTGCACTAAATAACATAGAAAACCGGTTTGGTAAAACCAACTTAACATAGTTACTGTGAAACAAGTACAAGTGTTGTGATTATTCATCATGTTGTTATCCAAGTTCCACCTATTAATCTAATTGATTCTGCAGAAAATAAAAAAACACGGTAAGGGACACGTTTTCGGGGGGACGGGTTCCAAGCTGGGGAGGGGGGGCACCGAGCAGATTCGTGTTCAGCAGGGTCGAATGAGACCAGAAAGGCCCGGTGCTAAAAAGTTTCACAAAATGCAGCTAACCGTGTTTCTGCCCTAATTTGCCGCCAGTCTAAATTAGTAAAATTAGCTTTGTTGTTTATTTTCATCGGTGTAAAACGCTTCTGTCCCATGGTCAAGCAGGGCCTAATGTTTTAAAATTGGATAACGAATATTAAGAATATAATATTATGTAGTAGCATTTTTTGTATTTTATGTTGTGCATTTAATATTGTGTTGTGTATTTAAATGCACAACAGAAAATACTAAAAATGCTACTACGTGTTCAATCAAAAATAATAACTGCACATCAAAAATATACTGACTCGCATACTGAAATACTAACTGTGCTCTTATAGGAATTCTGGGTTGTCATAAAATATAACCACGAAGGTTAGATACCTTTATAGGTCATATCTATCTAACCTTATAACCTAACCTACCGGCTCTCTTATTGCCTGAAGGATTTCTGATGGCAAATTTACTGTGCAAAATTGTATTTTTGATGTGCAAATGAAAATATCCCTTTATAATTCCCGTTTTACTAAAATAAAAGAAGTGCAAGACATAATATTCGTTAACCTAAAATACCTCACAACGAAAGTCTGACATAGGTAATGTTAACCATTTTCTGTTTCACTTACCAAACGGCTTTTTAGCTTTGAAGCACTTTCTCACATTATAATTCACATCGTGTTTGATCAAAGTCGTAATGAAGTTTAACTCCATTTTGCAAGTATCACTATAGACCGTGTAAACAAGTGTTCTATTCCGCCCGGTAATGCACTCCCTACTACCAGCGCTTCTCGACTGCAACCAAGTAAATAACATCTGCAACTTTTATCTCTAGCAAGGGGTCGAGAGCTGTCAACAACACTGATATTATCAACACCGACACTTTTTATGTATATTTTTATTTTCTCTTCCTTGAGATATTTCCTGGCTGCAATGTACAAATCACGTACGCACTCGCGTTGTTTGTTTTTGAGCAAGTAGCGGGTAGTTATAACGAAACTTTAAAAGATGCTCGCGTTCGATCGCGCACGCCGAATTTTATGACTGCGTTCACAATCACGTCCGCCTTAGAACGAAATTTAAACGAAGTGGTGATACGTGACCAATTGAACGACAACTGCTAACAAGATAGATACGTGCATAAGTACATATTTAAATAAATAAATAATTAGAATTCCGTGACGTGTGATTAAAGAACGAGTGAAATATGTAAACATGGAAATGTTTTCTTTCTTGATAGCGATAACACTAACAAAATAACCATGCATAATGTGAAAGTAGTTTCTAAGGAAGATAGATTGAGTTAAGAGGCCTGCGAGCAATCTTAGTTCATACAAACGAAATACCAAAACTATTTGTAAATTTTGTATTAATTCCGATTGGATTACAGAATATCTAAGTTCCCAAATGTATATTTTGAAAGGACACTGATTTAAAGACGATATATAAGCAATTCAAAAGAAATTCATTCATAGAAAGCTTACTTTTGTCATATTTCAAGTGTTCTTATTTAATATAAGAACCTAGATATTCCGTAATGCAATCGGAAAAAATACACCTACTCGTACTTTGAGAATATCTATGATTTATAAATGGTTTTGGTATTTCGTTTGCATGAACTAGGATTGCTCGCAGGCCTCTTAAAGGGAAGCCATAAATTTTCCATCTCTTATGCACCTTTCTTTTTTTGCGGACTATTTTAATACCATGAATAGGTCGAGAATAGAATAGGAGTTTATTTGTTTTCAAAATAAATAATACATATAATTTAAAATGGATCGAAATCGAAAACAAAATAAGGAACGACTGGGCATGTAGCTATTATAAGCATGCAGATTAATATCAGCCGATTTTCAGTCTAAGCCAAACATCAGTATAAGGTAAATAAAATTGGAATACAGGTCAAAATAGAGAATACCATGGCGGATAGCCATTGCAAGAACAAGAGCTACTTTTAGCTCATAGTTGTGTTAATTTTTGTTTATTGATTTAAGTATCCTTATGGATGAACAGGCAGTGACAGAATAACAGCGTCCCTTTGCTTCTGGCTTAAGGGACAAAAGCTGAGTCACCAACCTTTTCAACAGAACCTGTCTAATCCTAAATAGTCTTTAAGTATTATGAGTTTTGTGTTGTGTTCTGTTGAATAAAAATCTTTTTATTTTATTTTATTTATTTATTTATTTTAGGAACATGCTCATCAGTTAATTCTAGAGAATATCGTAGAAGCATGCAGTAGCTTCTTCAATATTTGTATCTAATACGAAGCATAAAGTAAGCGCAGTGGAAGTGTGCCGGGCCCATAACCTAATACGGAGCAGAAAGTAAGCGTAGTGGTAGGAATGATAAAATGAAGTAAAAGTAAAGAAACAATTGTATTTTTAGATATTTAAAAATATCTAACGAGAAAACATTTTGACAGACAGGTAAAAAATCTTGACAAGAGACACATTAAAAAAATGTCATGTATACAGTTGTTATACGATCTCTTTCAGTATCAAATAAAACATTCCAATCGGTCAAGGTTAGGCCTTTTTTAATTTCATTGTAATTGGCGCGATAAAAAAATTAATTGTTGTGAATTTTCTCCTTCAAAATGCTAACAGATGCGAAAAAAATAATAATCTAATAAATCTAAACATTTTGCCTTGCAAAAGGTCAGTATACCGCCATTTTTGGATATGTTATACAAGTAGACCCCTTTATTTAAAATGCAAGCTTCCCAACTTGAGATGCTGCCGCGGCCTCTGCCATGTCCTTAAAACAATAGAAATTTCGAAGTTTTTTCTGTTTTCATTAAATATATCCCAAACTTTTGGGTTAATAGCATAGGTGTTTTCTAATTTTTACAGGTGACCGAAAAGAGTTGATGTCGTATCACACCCACTGAAAGCGTGAATAAAAAGAACTACATCAGTTAAACCAGCATACTTTAAGGAGTTGTAGAGGAAAGGGGTGTAATTTGGCCCCCTAGTTTGTTTTTCCTTTATAAAATGTTTTTTTTTTAGCTCTAAAGACTCAATTTATTTTTATACTGCAGGTAATTTAATAATTAAATGATGGTGTTAAGGTACATTCAATAATCACAAAAATTATGAAAATATGTTTATTTTTATTAAAGAATCAGTTTGACCTGTTTTCAAAAAACGGGTGGTAATATGGCCCCCCAGTAAAAGTCACTGTAAATGCTTAGATTAAACAAAAAAGTTTAAAAAAACAAAAAAGTTTAAAAGTTTCCAGTATAGGTGGCAAGACTGGTCTTCTGCCAGCTTTTTTTTCTACTGTTTCTTCTGCTGAACAACTATCCTTTACCAGTCTTCTGAGGGTAGTTCTGGGGACGGAAAACTCTTTCACTGCTCGTTTGTATCCCATCTTTTTCTCCCTAACAGCATTGATAGCGTTTATCATGTCGTCCCTGTTCCATAACTTGGTCTTCTTCTTCTTGTTTCAGATATTTTACGCATGCAGAAGACCATGATGGCAATTTGGCCCCCGGGGCTAGTTTACCCTCTATGTTGGGGGGCTGAATTGTCAACATACGTGTTTTTGAAACAAAGATGAAAACGTTCTAAATAGGTCAAATAAAGCAAACTTACTTGCAAATATCGATAGCCCGACTGTTCAGCTGAGGATGTGTCGTAGCAGCGGCTTCCAAATATTCTTAAATCCAGAGAAATGATTTTTTCCGTCGCAGCAAAAAAACATTCGGTTCGCGCGTTTTGACAGATAAATTCATACTAACGCCATCTATGAACAGTTCACGTCCAGACTAAAAGCCACAGATAATAGGCAATGAGGAACATCAAGTTTAATTAAAATTGGCTAGATGGCGTGATTCGTAGTATGTTTTTCGATAGGGGGCCGGTTTGCCACCAGGGGGCTGCATTACCACCTTCTCCTCTATATAATAAATATCTAGTTTATTGCCTCTTCCACATTTGTTAAAAAATGTGTTGTTTTTGTATGATGTTTTTTTTTAGCTAATCCTGTGAGTAGAACTAACAGATCCACATCTTCCCCAGCTATGATAACAATTTCGAATTTATCGCTTATCGAAATGGCAGTGGTGACAATTTTTTCATCAGGATTTTCTGCTACCTGTTGCACTTGTATATGTATATTAGCCTTTTCCAAAGTCTTTTTCAGTATCTCAATGAAACGCGTCTTATTAATCTCATTCGCTAAAAATTTTCTTGAGTGACTTGTGTGACCGTTGTTTCGTCAAATATTATAAAAAAGATAATTCAAAAAACAAATTGTAGCAAATTTAGTTAAGTTTGTACTTCTGATAAAATATTTTTCAGTTAAACCTACAGCTCAGGATTTATTTTATATAAAATGTAAAAGAAATCGAAATTTTGTGGAATTTGTCCTAACTGCTTATATTTTGAAGTATCGTATCTTGATAACTAATGAGTTTATGAAGATGATTCAAATACCAAATTGTAGCGCATTTTTTGTAGTTAATTACACTAGAAAACACCTATTCTATTAACCCAAAAGTTTGGGACATATTTAATGAAAACTGAAAAAACTTCGTAATTTCCATTGTTTTAAGGACATGGCAGAGCCCGCGGCAGCATCCCAAGTTGGGAAACTTGCATTTTTAAATAAAAGGGTCTAGACGCTTTTATTTAAAAATGCAAGTTTATTGTATAACATATCCAAAAATGGCGGTATACTGACCTTTTGCAAAGCAGCTATCCTTATTTCATACAGATTAAGATTATAAGTCGTGTGACTAATGCTGAGGATTCTCGGGCGGGTGTAAAAGGTTGGGTGCATTTTTTATAAGATCCAAAATTCGTCTTATTATCCATTATATCCGTTATACTGCTTCAAATCAGTGATATTAAAAAAGTCTGAGAGAGAAATGGTGGTGAGATCATTGTTATTATATATCGATAGATAAATAATTCGAACCATTAACAGGATTCCAGGAAACGTGTGAAATATTGTAATCCCTAATGAGCAAAAACAATTCATTAGGAGTTTCAAGAAGATGATCAGAAGCATGGTTAAAGAAATTACTAAGCAAGTAACTTTAGTTATTAGGGAGAAAGTATATTGTATGAACATACAATATGCAGCTTTGAGGTAGGGGAGGTATAAGATTGAGACGCGTTGCCTAGATCAACAGTGACCCAAAGCTCCTCAGCAAGCCTCGAGGAACGACGGGTATTGCAGCGGTAAGCAGTCATAATTAGAACCTAATACACTGGACAAAAATGAGTGAGATTTTGTACGCAGACCTATTATAACAAAAAAATACGAAAAAATCTAAAAAGCAGGTTTATATCGTGGTTACATTCATAAATAAATATATATATACAAGGTGAATTTGTAAACATCGTCCAAATTCATACTTGAGCCTTGGTAAGTGTTCAGCATCATTAACCAATAACGATTTTTGTAAAATTCATGAAATGAAATTTCGACTCCCCATAGTGATTCATTCTTTATTCTTCTTTATTCTTTAATGTACACAGAAAAGCAGTTAGAAATTCAGGAGTGGGAGTGAATTACTATGGGAAGTCACAATTTCATTATACGAATTTCACAAAAATTGTTATCGATTCATGATGCTGATCACTTACCAAGCCTCCAGTATTAATTTGGACGATGATCAAAAAGTATGTATATATTTCGTCACGACATGAATCCCGAGGGGGAGTCAGAGGTGTTCCGAGTGTGAAAATACAAGTCACAGTCCACACTCGGTAAACCTGCGTTTCACCGACGAATATTACGTCCCAAAGTGATGAGTGGTGAGCTCTATAGCCGTACTTCGGGCACGCAGTTTTCTTACGATGTTTTCCTTCACCGTTCAGCAAGTGGTAAGTACTACGTAATTACAAATAGTATGTACTATTCATATAATTTCCGAGAAACTCAATAGTGTTTGCCCGACCGGGGATCGAATCTGGATCTCAAGATTGAGAGGTCAGCGTTCTACCCGTGAGCTAGCGCCGCCTTTTTTGGTTACATTATTGAAGGATAATATTAATTTAGTTTTTTAATTCATTTTCTTTGTAAATTTCTTAACCGTTATATAACGGTAAATATTTTTCCTGTAATCTTTACCTGATCAATCACCTATAAGCATATTTTTTTTGTTTTTAGGTCCTCTCGTTTCGGATAGAAGAACATACAATTTTTCGATGTTTTTCGACTCTAAATCTGCACATTGCAATCTGCTTTGTAGTACCTACCTATAATTTTATAAGAAAGTGCCCATATTATAGCCGATTCTAAAGGCTTTAATTTTAGTTTTAGTGCTGTCAAAACTAAATTTCATTCATTTCAAAATAGTCCTTAAAGGTTAGGAACAGAATCTAAATTACTTTGGAATAATTTTTTGTTTTACAGCACTAAAACTAAAACTAAAGCCTTCAGAATCGGCTAAATTGTATATTTAGGACCACAATTTTTTTCTCTTTTTTGGGGTGGCCATATTTTGAACAATTTATAATTAAAAACCGGTCAAGTGCGAGTCAGACTCGCGTATATACCTAGGGTTCCGTAACGTGGATGAAAAATTTTATGTTTTCCTTTTGTTTTCGTAAATTTCTCAATCGCTATATTTTTCCTGTAACCTTTACGTAAGTATTAACATTGTTTTTTTTTCATATTTTTCTAGTTTTGGAGATAAGGGGGGAGGGGAGGGTACATTGTTTTGTGGTTTATCGAGGATTTCTCGAAATAGGTGCAAGTAAATATAGCCAAACTATATATTTTTACAATCAGCTCTGATACCTATATTGTATTTTTTTCTCATTTGTGTTCAACCAATATAGAAAAGAACTAGAAGGCTCCCGATTCGGCAACGTTAGAACGTTTAAAATATTGTGCGCTCTTTTCAATATTCTCACGAGCCCTTCTGCACCTCTGTATCTGCGTGACCGCTTTGAATACTTACCTCTTTTCTAGAGACACTTACCTAACTTATACTTCTTTGTTGATAGTGATGTACTACTTGTTTCGGTTATTATTTTTCGATTTGAATGTCTCATTTTTTATAGGTCGTGTTTGAGGTCGCCAAGTTACGCAATAATATTTATTTAAAAACAAAACAATTACGAAGTTAAACTAAACGAAAATAAATGATAGTAAAATACTTTTTTCGATTTAGATATTTAAATATATCTTGGGGGCCCCGGGGCACTACACCGCATAGCCCTCCGATAGCTACGCCACTGGTTTTGGCACATTTTCCTTTTGTATCATTATGTTGAATGTTGAATGACGTGTCTAATGTTGAGTAAACTCACACTTGATTTTTATTTTTAACCGAAATTTGAAATGCACCTCATCACTAAATGCAGCTGTTATAAGTGCCATCACTCAGTGGCTCTACTTTAATTCCACACCCCCGACACTTCATAGTCAAGGCTCAAGTTATTTACCTACACTCTCACGCGCGCATCTGGCTTGTCCGCACACGCTTGTGTGTGTGCGTGAGCTAGTCTAGGGCTGGCAGCAATCGTGTGAGCGTCGTCGCCCGAGAGGGACACAATATAAGTCAGCAACTTATGTGATTCTCTTCCTAAATTTTAGCGTAGTCCAATTTCTGGTTCCCCGTGGATTAATCAGTATTAAAAAAATATATGTATATATATATATATATATATATATATATATATATGTATATATATATATATATATATTCAAGGTTAAATTCAATTAGTTGGCGAAATTTGAAACATATGTAGAACATGTCCAATTGTCCATATGAATAACTTTTTTTAATAGGATAGTGAAAAATTCTTAAAATTCGTTTTCACCGTCCATACTGGACGAGTCAGCTGATCGGAGCAATTTGTATAGGAGGAAGTGAAAAAAAGTTAAGAATTTCGCTTAGCTCCCATACAAACAGTTGTCCATATAGACTAGTACTACCTTTGTTTTGAGTTTCGCCAAATAATGTTATTTAACCTTATATATGTATATAAATCGTTACGACCTGAATGCCCCGGGGGGTGTCGGATGTGTTCCGAGTGTGAACTTTGAAATACAAGTCACAGTCCACCCACACTCGGTAAACCCGCGTTTCACCTGCAAATATTACGTCCCAACGTGATGGGTGGTGAGCCCTATCATCGTTCTTCGGGCACAAATACACTCTTTTTAGGGCATGCAGGTTTCCTTACTATGTTTTCCTTCACTGTTCACAAGTGGTAAGTACCTATTAGCAAATACTATGCACATTATGTAACTCATTGGTGCATGCCCGACCGGAGATCGAACCTTAATCTCAAGATTAAGAGGCCAGCGTTCTACCCCTGAGTTACCGCTGCTTTTTCGTTACTTTAAAAGTAAATATATATATATACAGGGTGGAAAAAATTTAAGGGCCCTGGAGGGGAGCTACCTTAAATCGTTAAGTTAGCTCATTTTACTGAAAGGAAACATTCCTTTATTTTTTAAAAGAAACAAAACTGCATTCAAAGATATTCTGAAATTCGCTTGTCTCACCCGGGAATCGAACCAACTAAAAATTAAAAAAATAAACTCTCGCTATTATATCATACGAATCGGTAGGATTATTGTTCAGAATAAAATTTGTCTAATAAACATTTGGTCTTACACTCATCTGTTGTACGAGATACTCATGAAATTAAATATTTATTACAAGTTCTTTGTTAACAATACCTAGTACTGTTCACTTGTAACAAGTAAATGAAACCATGGACGATATTGTTCGTCTATGATGAAACGTTCTAATTTTCTTATCTCTCTTACATCCAAAGACATCGTATGAAGTACAAGCTTGCTAATGTTATTTATCTTAAGTACCTTGTTGAAGACTTCAATAAGAAAATCGTTAAATGGTAATAATAAATGTATGCAGAGCACAATTACTTCTTGCACTAGGCGTACTGACGAAAAGTTTAAAAAAGAAACGTATTTTTTTTGCAACGCATTTTTTGCAAATAAACAAATTTGAAGTTCGAACCATAAATTTAGTTCGAAAATAAAATTTTGTTTTGTTTTGCTTTCATTCTGTGCTGTCATTGTGTAATAATGGCGTATAATTATTACTTTACAAGTGAACAGTACTAGGTATTGTTAATAAAGAACTTGTAATAAATATTCAATTTCATGGGTATCTCGTACAACAGATGAGTGTAAGACTTTAGTTTAGTAGACAAATTTTATCCTGAACAATAATCCTACCGATTCGTATAACAAAATAGCGAGGGTTTATTTTTTAAATTTTTAGTTGGTTCAGTTCCCGGGTGAGACAAGCAAATTTTAGAAGATCTTTGAATGCAGTTTTGTTTCTTTTAAAAAATAAAGGAATGTTTCCTTTCAGTAAAATGAGCTAACTAAAGGATTTAAGGTAGTTCCCCTCCAGGGCCCTTTCATTTTTTCCACCCTGTATATAGTATGCCTAAGCTTAGTAGGTACCTATATAGTTTCGTATGCATAAATGATCATCATATAATTAACAACTACTCAAACATAAATTTTGGAAAAAAAATGAAAACTTGTCAAAACATGGACAGTTATAAATACTGATTTTATTGTTCCAAATGCGTTACTGAACGAAATTGTAAGGTTTGATCACGCAATTCTAATTTTTGAAAAAATGTTTTCCAGGCATCCATAACACTGCAATAACGCACCATACTGATTAAAAATCAGTATCAAAACTTTGTAACACAACACGCGCGCTGCAAACGAGTGGTAATCGAGCTCTGCCTGCCTCCAGATTTCCACTAACTTGCGGGGGAACGCGGGGGACGTTAAATTCGCGCGGGGAGGTGAGTGTCGCTTCTTTACGTAGTAATACTTTATATTCTCTGTTAATTCTGTGTTACTTACATATTATGTATTGTGTATGTTGCCATCGCAAAGTTTCCTCACACCTCATACACAGAATAATTTTTTGTTTATACTGTGCCTCAGAGCTGGTGCATGGTGTCAATGAAATGTATTTTAATTAACATCTTCCCTTGAAAATGGTGTAAAATCCGAAACCGGTTGGGAAAAAACATGAATAAAGGTACAAGTGCTTTTAACTCAAGATGTGTTTCAAGTTTTACTAAGTGCCAACAATCGCAAGTACCTACCTATAAATTTTGCAAAGTTTCCGTTGGTTTTTAGGAATATCAAAAATTTCGAGACGATTTACTGTTCCAAAGAGATCAATAATTTATTGTAAGCTTGTAAGTTGTTGATTTTTGAGGATATGACAATTGATCTCATTGAAACAGTACGAGTATTTATATTGTTGATTAATATTTATTAAGACTCTAATAATGTCTCTTGGTTCCTCATTTAACTTGTAAGTTGCTTGTAAGTTGTTGATTTTAGAGGATATGACAATTGATCTCACTGGAACAGTTTTATTTTGAATCTCATTGCTTTATTTATATTATATATTATTACTAATTATATTTATTCAGCTTTACAATTGTAACTAGAGCCAAATAATTGAGAGAGAAAGTTTATGTGTTTCCTTCTGTAACAGATATTTGGGTATTACGTCTGAATGGGGCGCGGCACATTCGAACGTAAACTGAAATCGATTACGTTCGAATGGGGCGGTCGTAAAAATTTTAAACGGTACTGTCACTTACAGAATACAGGAACATTTGGCAATATTATTTTTCATCATTATATCAGTAAGATTTACTCTAAACTAATTATATATTTACTTGGTTGAAATCAAATACGTAGAGAAACATGACAGAAACAGATCATCATAACCCGGTTTGCACAATCACAGGTAGCTAGTTTAAACAATGACCCTCTCTTGTCAACCAATCACAAACGAACTGCTTATCTGTGACGTCAGAGGACTAGCGAAAAGCATTTTTTTTGCGGTCTATGCACTGTAGTTTTTGCAACAGTCTGCTCGTGTAGTGCGTTGTGTTTGTGAATTAAATGGGATAAAACACTTAGCGGTAAGTACTTATAAATAGTTATATCAAACTATACATAATTCCCTTACGGTGTGACTCCACTTTTGTAGAAGACTGTACTTAATTATTGATATTACATTGAAATTTTCATAACCGCCCTATTCGAACGTAGTCGATTTCAGTTTACCTTCGAATGTACCGTGACCCATTGAAACCGCCGCCCCATTCAGACGTAATACCCAAAATACGACCTGTTTTGAGATTAAGGGTGTGGTCATCAGATTAAACAAAATAAACACACTCAGCTATCTTGGGTAAGTCGGCTATGTAAATAAGCAGAATAAACCAAATAAACCAACCACCATAGTACATACCATGGTGGTTTATAGTGGCCTGAAGTTAATAGCTCCTCCTTGAATGAGGAATGCCCAGCCTGAGTATGAACGTCGCGTCGATCACTATCTCCAACGGGATAATCAGCATATTCAGCATTTGCATATTAGTTAGTTTGATGGTAGTTTAAGACTTCCGCATGGCGCTAATCAACGACAGAATGTCGTTGGCGCTAATAGTGCTTAAACTTTAAGCACTAGCGCCATGCGGAAGTCTGCGGAACGCGCTATGATGGTTGGTTTGGTTCGTAGAGCGCTCTACGCTTTGGTTGGTAGTGGTTTTTCATCATCTTTCAAAAAACGCGCGAAAACAGAAAAATAATAAAAATATCGAAAAAATATGGTACTAGCGAAACGGCAGATAATTATTTCAATGGGCAGATAATAATAATTCCTTCAGGTGAGGTCATTGTAGTTTCCGATGTTCTGAAAAACGAATTATTATCTGTGAGTCTTCCACCAAAAGAACAAAATTGGCACTTTGACAGTGGTTCGGTCACGACTCACAATGTCATTAAGTGCGGCTTGTTTGGTTTGTTTACGATAGATTAGCGCTGGTATATGCTCTAAGGATGAGCGTCATGAACTTGTTAGTTTAGATAACCACCCCTAGAGTTTGTGTCAACGTTTCTGTTGTGGCCATAGATCGAATCCTAAATCCTCAGAATAAGGAATACAAATAGAAGCCTGGCTAAAATAAGAACTGGGCATTAGCCATTGTACTCATCTAACGTAAATTACTCCTGTGTACGAGTGAATGAAACACCGGACCGCACTTACTTTATATTTTTTCCTGGTGTGTCACTAGATTGAACCAAGCAAATGTCAGTTGGATGTAATTTGGATGTATTTTAAAAATTATAATACCATCAAATTAAATACGTCTCATCATTGTATCGTTTTGTTGTAATATCGTTCGTTGCGTGCATCACATCTTAATTTGGTGGCATCGAAATGTCTAATACATTTTGCAAAAGTTTACAGCTTCACCGAGAGAAATTAAATATTTTGGTGCTCTTCCTCTCAAAATTCGTGAAAGTGTGATTTATTATTGTTTGTGTTGATTGTTTTTTTAACATTGTAATAAAATGTCTTGTGCGATTGAAGGCTGTAAATCGCATACAAGAAGAAAAGAAAACAACAATGAAGCAATATCATTTCACCAGTGAGTTCTGATAGTTTTTATGTTAATAAGTTGCAGGATCATACCTAAAACTCAGTAACAATAATAGTAGTTCTTGTACATCATACTCGTGTTCAATTCTACACCGACATTTGCCTGTTTTATATAGATTTTCTGCCGACTATTAGAGGTTATGTTTTTTTGCATAGTGATGTACTAAAGTCCGTGTGGCAAACTATCGAACATTGGTTCCTGCGGCAGCCGTGCATAAAGGATAATACCGCAGATTAATTGCAGTGCGAGTTAAAAGAAAAATAATGCCGAATAAATATCGCTATATTTTTTGTTACAGATTTCCAAAAAGGGAAGAATTAAAAAGTGAATGGCTTAGACGAATAATTAGACCAAATTGGGCAATTAAAAAAAGCAGTCATATTTGTTCGAAACACTTTACGCCGGATTCTTTTGGACCAAACGAAAATTTAAAATGGAGACGGTTAAAAGCAGATGCTTTACCGACGTTGTATTTACCAGATACAGACACATTGGTAACCTTTAAATAATTATGTATAATTGCATTATCAATCTTGTTTGTAGGTACGTGCTTGTACTATACTATAGTATATTAACTCGATAATTTTTCAATTTTAGGCAACAGAACCAGTACATGGATGTCTGTGGTGTAGAAAAGTGCATTCTTCTATGTTCGCAAATCGTTCTGAAAGGCCTGCGGCCTTACCACAGCCAACAAAGCAAACAGGAGGCTTTTTGCTTTACTCTTAAAAGTTTGCTTCAAAGCTTTAATGCTTTCTTTTTTTTAATCCGTAGATTGCGCACACTTTTTCAGATTACGATCGTTTTGCGTTTGGCAGCAAACTACCACACAACCATTCACTCGAAAAAAAAAACTGCATAGACAAAAACAGCAATGAAACGTCAAATCTCCCGCTTTTATCAGCGAAGTGAAACATTTTTACACAATTTTAGTAATTAATCTGAAAATAATTAATCCAGTATTCGGTTGCATATCAAGGTAAGAAAATTAACATAGTTCATGCTGTAATTTAGACATGATTGATTATATGGCATACTAATTTGAGGTTATGTTTATTTCAGAGATTCCTCGTCGCTGCTGCGTACCTGGATGACAACACTGTACAGAAGGAGAAAATCATAGATAATGAAGGAATAGCAAGAAATCAGGTTTTGAAGAATCCAAAATTAAGAAAAGGTGCCGTTCCTTACATGTTTCCCAATTTGCCTTCATATCTCACTCAACCAAAGGTGACTCCACGGCCTGGCCCGTCACTCCAACACCTCAAGGAGCAAGAACGCCATGAGGACGCTACCCAAAAGTTCTTGAAAAGTGATGTGATTGAAACATATGAAGCTTTCAAATCAAATATCAGTGCACTAAGCAATGTTTGGGACTCGAAGATATTGTCTGACAAGATATGTCTATTTCAGTTAGACTTTGCAAGTGAGGAAAATGATATGCATTATGTGAAATGTAGTTTTATTGTTGGCAGCAATTTAAAAGTGAAAGTGTTTTAGGCAAGAATCAGTTGTCTGTCGCAAATGAGCTCAGATGGATTCTCCCCGATGGACTTACACTAAGTAGGTGGTCACATATTGAAAATATCTTGTCTAGATGTAGACATAACGAATGCTCTACTTCACCATAGTTTTCCATACAAAAGGCTGTTTTTAATATTGTAAGTGATGATGACAGAATACAGTCTAATTAAAGATCAACTTGCATTGTTAAACGTAAAAAAACGCCAATACACTTAGCTCTGCTTATAACTTGCTATGGGACTATCTATTGCTCCCTACAAAAAGGTACTTGCAACACATAACCTGCTCTCTAAATTTAAAACCTCACTCAACATTGGGTAATGATCACTAATTGTCACATATGGTTAAAACTTCGTGTAGTAAAGACAAGTTTGTGAATTTAGTTATTGATGAAATGTATATCAAAGGCGGCCTTAATTACAAAAGTTCTAATGTTCTAATGTTGTTAAACTTTAGCCTGTTCAGTCCATGCTTGGAAAAGATCTAAAATGTGGTTGTTGTTGATGTTATATCTTTTATTCAAGGTAAAGGCTTCAAAATATTGTCCATAATCACTGATAACAACAGGGTCAATCAGAATGTTTTTAACTCCTTGTCGTCTGAAATTTTCATGAACCCTACTTTTCCAGGAGAAGTGATTTACATGCTCTATGACTTTGTTCACATAATTAAAAACATACAGAATAATTGGCTAAACTTAAAAGATAATCTCAAATCCTTTGTATATCCCGATTTTGAGACAGGTGACAAAAAAGTTGCCTGTTTTCAATACCTAAGACACTTTTATAAAGATGAAAATATTAATAAAGCTTATAAATTAAATATGAAGAGTTTATTTCCAAATTTCCTTGAAAGGTAAAATGTTACATTAGCAGAAAAAAATTTCATTTATCTATCACATTCTGGTGAGTGTTGAAGGCCTGAATGATATGTTGTAGATAGCTGAAATGTTCAAAAATAATTTTAAGGTTAAGTCACCTTTGGACATGTCTAAGGAGGAAGACATGGTGCATTGTTCTAGTGGTTCTCGGGATAAAAAGGTGGTAGTCATTACAGCAAGTGAACTAAGATCTATAATAAGTAAAATGACTCGAGGTAAATCACCTGGGCACATCCTGGGCATGATCATTTGAGTATTGAACATCTGCAATATGCAGGTATACATTTGCCACGAGTTTTAGCCATGTTTTTACAAACAATTACAGACCGATCTCATTGGCAACCATTATGGCTAAGGTGCTGGACAGGTTGCTTGACCAACAGTTATGTAGGCATGTCAAATTACATGTTGGCTCAGTTTGTCCACCGAAACTGCGATCCTCTGTCTCAAGCAGACTGTCCAGTACTACACAGCCAGAAATACACCTGTGTATGCCTTATTTCTAGATTTAGAAATAAATAAAACTTGTAAAATTCCTCCTGTCATGCTAAATGACGTTCCTCTTAAGCAAGTTCAAAGTTTTAAGGCTCACTGGGTTAGCGAGACGCTTAGGGATGGTTTGGACATTGAAGGAGAGTGTAGAGCCTTGTCCGTAAGATCAAATATGCTATCCCGTAGATTTGCACGTTGTACAAAAACGGCCTATTTGCGACCTATGTGTGAACTATACGAAAAAGGCATATGTGGCTCTGCGCACTCAATACAATAATGCTTTTAGAGCGCTGTTGGGGCTGCGACGGTACTGCAGTGTATCAGGGATGCTGGCAGAGGCTAGAGTCGATAGCTTCTCTACTATCGTTAGGCTGCGAACCGCATCCCTGATGCATAGAGTGCGGAGCAGCTCCAACAGTCTTCTACAGGTGGTAGCGGCCATAATGAATGCGGACTGTGCTTTTATGAGGCACTGGACTAGTGTCAATCTTGTTAAAGAGACGAGAAGGGCAGGGTTTATGAAGCCCTTTCCTTAGCGTCTCTTTATAGTTTTCTATTTCAAATATTTGTTTTGTTTTAAATTGCCTGTTACTAACATAGTAAATAAGTATCTAATCTGTTACTAACACAATATGGAGCTTGTCTCTGAAATAAAAGATTTTTATTTATTTATAAAATTACTTTCCAGGATTAAAATTTTATGAACCTAAGTACTAAATATATCTATGTGTTTTAATAAATTTTGTATGACTTGCATATATTGGTTTTTTATTTTACGTAATATTAAGGGTCCGTTTCGCCAAACATGCTCTCGCGTTTGGACAATTTAGCATATTAAAACAAAATATTTTTAACAAATAAAATTTGTGTAGGTACTTAAGGAGTTGAACTACATTATAATTTTTCAGATTTTACACAAGTATCACAAGCATCGGGAAAAAAAATCGGAAAGATCACTAAAATCACGAAAAATGTAATTTAGCGTTGCAAACAGAAAAAAATCATTTTTTTTTGTTCCAAATTGAAATATATTTTTTTTACGTAAAGAGTTCAAAGTACCTTATTCATATAAAATATTAATATTTTTTTCCTTTCGTTATTTAAAAAGAAATACACAAACTTCCAAATTCTTTTTGCGTCATTTTTCTGTACAGGAAAAATGTAGTATGTTTGAGTATTTCTTTTAAAATAACGAAAGGAAATAAAAAATAATAAAAATCTGTAAAGGCTATAGTATGTTTGAGTATTTCTTTTAAAATAACGAAAGGAAATAAAAAATAATAAAAATCTGTAAAGGCTACTTTCATTTCTTTGCTCTATAAAAAATATTTTAGTTTGTAGTTAGATCAGTAGACTGATCATACTAGTTCCAAAGCCAAATTACATTTTCCGTGATTTTACTGATCTTTCCGATTTTTTTTATCAATGATTGTGATGCTTGTGTCAAATCTGAAAAATTATAATGTAGTTCAACCCCTTAACTACCTACACAAATTTTATTTGTTAAAAATATTTTGTTTTCATATGCCAAATTGTCCAAACGCGAGAGCATGTTTGGCGAAACGGACCCTTAAGGGCTTTTGACCATATCTGAATAAAAACTCTTATATTAGAAATACCTATGGTGCTAGAAATTTAATTTTTCCTATTTTTTTTAATTAATTAATGTCTAATATAATATGCATTTCCATTTAAATATAGAAACTAAAAAAGTTACATGTCATGTTTATCTAAAATATATAGGAACTAAAAAAGTTACATGGTCATGTTAATCTAAATAACAAAATACTTAAATAAACTAGTACTGAAATACATTTTATGGGAAAAGACGATGGATTAGTCGAGCGCATACCGCTCTACCAACAACCAGCTCAGGTGCCCCGTTGTCTTCAACATAGTCGAGGTGTGGTACCCTTTGGTCAGCGTCATACTCGTCCTCTTCGGGCATGCCCCTACTAATTATGAGCATGTTGTGCAAAACACAACACGCTTTCACAATTTCGGCCACATAGTCCGGGTGGTAGCATAAGACCCTCTGACCTAATAAACTTCGAAATCTGTTCTTAAGAACACCAAATGCGCATTCAATGGTGTTGCGCGTTTTCATGTGGAGTGTGGTGTAACTCTCGTCCCGTGACCCTGGTGCTGCATGAAGTATAGGGATCATACATGGTGTTAGTTATTTTATTAATCAATACAAGTGGCACATTCGGATGGGGCAGTATAGGGCATATTTTATCTTGACAAGATACATCTATGGACTAAACAAACATAGCCTTAAAATACAATAGGTACACGACTACATATTATACAGAAGCAGGGATGATGGACTCATTAACTATGCTCTTCCAGATAAAATTAATAAACTCATGCAAGTTTTAGAGGTGGTAGAACTGATGCCGGGCTCGACTGTGGAGGTAGCACCATTTTACTTGGAGACCCCCTCGAAGTAATTTGGGGGAGAGTAAGAGGACAGCTCACAGGCAAAAAACCAGGAGGCCCACCATGCCTGGGACCGATAGATGGCGGTATTTCCATCCCTAATAGCCGGGCCTTATATAGAACAGATTGGTGACGGGCAGCGGCGTCACTGGTGCGAAGGTTCCGGGACCGCGCTCACCAACCCGCCTCTTTAGCGTGTGTGAGTATGGGCAATTCTTCCAGGATGACCGCCGGGAGTGGCAAAGTCCTGGAAAAGCTTATGTCCAGCAGTGGACGAACTAGGCTGATGGATGGATGTGCAAGTATGTTAATCATCTGATTGTAAATTAACACAGTCAGCTTTAAACACACTTACCGAGAAGCCATGTTAATTCAGCAGCTCTATATAGATTCTCCATGTGCTCCTTGATGAAGCTCAAACCCCATATGGCATGGTCATTTGTAGCACCCCCAAAACTTGGCATTCACATTCAAGAACTTTAAATCATTGTCACGGACCTGTAATGAACAATGAAACAATATGTTGTATATATTCAGATCAAACCAGTTTAAGCAATATTCACATATGCTATATATATTGTATATTATATAATAAAACAAAACAAACCATTTAATTAGGAAAAAGTAAGTACTTGGAAAAAAAAATACGATTTTGAGGTTATCCTTGAAAGTTAATAAAATAAAGGATTAGTGTGTTATAGTAAATCGTAAGCACTAATATAATTATGAAATTCCTTCAAAATAGTAAAAACTTGATGACAAGGGTAATTTTAATACACTTTTGATAGGCTAAAACAAAACGACTTTTAATGACTGCAAATAAAACAAATATTTACGTATACTTACACCGCGTTCCGAATGACAATATATACTACGGTCAAGTCGGATTGAGTAGACAGGTAAACAAAGAAAAGATTTTTTCACACTTGACACCTTTTGACAGTTATAGTGATGTACCTACGGTGATGAACGAGTTATTCTTTTTTCATTCATTCATTCGGTCTATTTGTTCTTTTCTGTTAATTTAATATTTAATAAATAGAAAAACAGTATATTTTAGATTCTTGATGAGCAGTTTTAAGGTTATGTAAAGTTGTCTTTTTGTGGTGTGTTGAATTACCGAAAAATTGTAATGTTAAGTGTCGTTACACTATAAAGTAACCACGCATAGTATGATTTTGATTTCTCAGGATTGCCTGCGTTTACGCTTGTGACATTAAGAAACAGCCTTAGTAATAATAAAATTCCCTAATAATATACTATAAATAATACAGGTGGATCAAATATTTTGATATAGTTTTATTGGGCCCGCTATGACCTCTTATACTACGATCAAGTCGGATTGAAAATTGAGGATAACAAACCGTTTGGGATGAAAATTACCGATATTGTAAACACCTTTTATTCAAAACTTCACATACATCGATTCAAGACACTTTGATCTTCATGTAGAAAACACTTTTGACAGAAAAGTTCCTAATTGACGTTGGTTCAGGATCTGATGGATTTGCATCAGATTTTGAACCTGATTTTGAAGACAATGAATAAATCCTAATAAAAAGTAACCATTGGTTTTATTTATGATTAAAATGATTCTAAGGTAGTTCCCTTAAATCTTGTAGGAAGATTATTTAAAAAATATATTTAAATCCAATGAGAAAATGCATTCCTGACATAATGTCAGCTGGTAATAACTATTAATGGGAAATAAGTAGTAGTATTATAAACAATATTTGCTTGTCCAGCATTTTGTTAATAATATTTCATACTAAGGCTGTTTCTTAATGTCACAAGCGTAAACGTAGGCAAGCAAATCCTTATCATCAAAATATATGTAATAAAAATCTGTAATAGCTAACAGTATTAAATATTATTAACAAAATGCTGGACAAGCAAATATTGTTTATTCTACTTATTTCCCATTACTAGTTATTACCAGCTTTCGAACTCAGCACCCAGTTTTCAAAAACCTAAGGCTAATCTGAAATAACGAATCAAGCGATTATTGAAAAACTTAATCACGTTACCTCCGGCAGCTGTCCTAAATGCCGGCTCCGGCCGCTGTCCCAATTCATTCATTCATTTGTTCATGACACTTTTTGCTAATCTGTGTAAAAGTGGACCATCACTAATTTAATTATGGTCACACAGATAAAAATGTGCAGCCGCCAACAGAAAAAATGGATTATCGTTTTGTTGAATAGTTTTTTTTACCAAAAATCGAGGTAATATGTATTTATTGTGAACAAAAGTGTATTCTACATGAAGATCAAAGTGTCTAGAATCGATGTATGTGAAGTTTTTAATAAGAGATGTGTACAATATCGGTAATTTTCATCCTAAACGGTTTGTTTACCTCAGTGTTCAATCCGACTTGATCGTAGTATAATCGATTTTATCGCGTCAACGGCCATTCCGAGTCGATGTTAGCGCGATAACGATAGCCCTACAATGGTCGCTATGACGTCATAGATGACATCATGAACGACGCCATGTTGTGCTATCATCGTCCATGCTTTATAGCGTTTGCACTGTGGGCGATCTATGAAAAGTGACAGCCGGCTGGCGGCAATTTTAAAAATAATTTATTAGGTGTTAAGAGTTTATTATTAAACCATAACTCAAAGATTGAAGTTAGAGTAAATCACTTCTTGGACCTAGTAAAGTAGTATGCCATTTGTATTTACGTAACGTAAAACAAATTCCTAAAAATTCTGTCACTTTCAAGTGTCAACGTCCATGTCGCGTTCAAAAGCGTTCCGAATGGATCATAAGTTTAAGCAGTGATGGACGCCATTGTCCATTCGGAATGACTTGATGGGCGTGAGAAGTTTGATGGTAGTGTTGGCACTATTAGCGTCATGCGGAACGCTCTGTTAGTGATACACGTAGGTAGGACATTAATGAATACAATAAAACTCTAATAATTTACTTACATGAGCTTAAACACCTCAATTTTATAACAAGAAGACATACTATTTTTTAAAAAGGCATCCAATTTGGTCACTGTCACAAATTATAGAGGGATACTGACCCCCTAGAACGAGCGAGCGCACACAAAGCAAACAGTTTGAAAGAAAAAACTTCTATCAAACCTCATTTCTTAGATTGACACACCAAAAAAAGTATCTTTTATTTCCGTTTTGCTTCAAAACGCATTATCTCTGATTATTGGTCAAGTACGGCTTTGTTTTACTCCTTCGTTCACTCAGAAAGCAAGCTTTTTGTTTACTTCCGTAGATCGCGGTCATTTTTGACAGCCGTTTGAATAGTCGTTGGACGGGTCAAAAGCTTTATGCTTTTGCTTTATAGCTCTCAAAAACAGTGACCAAATTGGATACCTTTTTAAAAAATTGTGTGTCTTCTTGTTATAAAATTGAGGTGTTTAAGCTCATGTAAGTAAATTATTAGAATTTTATTGTATTCATTAATGTCCTACCTACGTGTATCACTAAGTATACGTAAATATTTGTTTTATTTGCAGTCATTAAAAGTCGTTTTCTTTTAGCCTATCAAAAGTGTATTAAAATTACCCTTGTCATCAAGTTTTTACTATTTAGAAGGAATTTCATAATTATATTAGTGCTTACAATTTACTATAACACACTAATCCTTTATTTTATTCACTTTCAAGGATAACCTCAAAATCGTATTTTTTTCCAAGTACTTACTTTTTCCTAATGAGGGGTTTTCAAAGTCAAATTAAAAAAGAAAAAGTAGTACCGAACGACTCAATAGATGGCGCAGCCTGTACTAAAAGTGTCAAAAAATGTCTTCCTGGCAACACTGGATTCTTTTGATTTTGACACTTCTTCTTTGCTTCTTTCTTTTTTATGGTCAATCCATGCCTCAAATGTATTATTGCTAAGATCCATTGTTCTTTCCGTAATTAGTTGTACTGTGTGTTCCTATATTTTTACAATTAGCTACAACGCATGGGCTGACCATGTTGAAAGTTGAATGAAATACCAAGCTATTAACGTAAGTAATATAGATAGAAAACAAAACAATATAAACACAACAAAATAGGAATGTCTTTGTGAAGGGTTTTGTTGGATTTAACAATTGAATTGACAATTTTTATCTTGCTGCCCACAGATTAAAAAATAATCTTTGCTTTTTGACACTTGAAAGCAGGGTAACGCCATCTGTGTTTACCTCTGAAAGCTTGATCAAGGTCAGTCTGGAAAACCGCTCATTAAATGGTTTGTTTTGTTTTATTATATATATACAATATATATAGTATATGTGAATATTGCTTAAACTGGTTTGATCTGAATATATAGAACATATTGTTTCATTGTTCATTACAGGTCTGTGACAGTGATTTAAAGTTCTTGAATGTGAATGCCAAGTTTTGGGGGTGCTACAAATGACCATGCCATATGGGGTTTGAGCTTCATCAAGGAGCACAAGGAGAATCTATATAGAGCTGCTGAATGAACATGGCTTCTCGGTAAGTGTGATTAAAGCTGACTGTGTTAATTTACAATCAAATGATTAACATACTTGCACATCCATCCATCAGCCTAGTTCGTCCACTGCTGGACATAAGCTTTTCCAGGACTTTGCCACTCCCGGTGGTCATCCTGGAAGAATTGCCCATACTCACACACGCTGAAGAGGCGGGTTGGTGAGCGCGGTCCCGGAACCTTCGCACCAGTGACGCCGCTGCCCGTCACCAATCTGTTCTATATAAGGCCCGGCTATTAGGGATGGAAATACTGCCATCCATCTGTCCCAGGCATGGTGGGCCTCCTGGTTTTTTGCCTGTGTGCTGTCCTCTTACTCTCCCCCAAATTACATCAAGGGGGTCTCCAAGTAAAATGGTGGTACCTCCACAGTCGAGCCCGGCATCAGCTCTACCACCTCTAAAACTTGCATGAGTTTATTAATTTTATCTGGAAGAGCATAGTTAATGAGTCCATCAGCCCTGCTTCTGTATAATATGTAGTCGTGTACCTATTGTATTTTAAGGCTATGTTTGTTTAGTCCATAGATGTATCTTGTCAAAATAAAATATGCCCTATACTGCCCCATCTGAATGTGCCACCTGTATTGATTAATAAAATAACTAACACCATGTATTTTCCTTACAGGTGACAGCGGCCATAATTGATGATCCCTATACTTCATGCAGCACCAGGGTCACGAGAGGAGAGTTACACCACACTCCACATGAAAACGCGCAACACCATTGAATACGCATTTGGTGTTCTTAAGAACAGATTTCAAAGTATATTAGGACAGAGGGTCTTATACTACCACCCGGACTATGTGGCCGAAATTGTGAAAGCGTGTTGTGTTTTGCACAACATGCTCATTATTAGTAGGGGCATGCCCAAAGAGGAGGACGAGTATGACGCTGACCAAAGGGTACCACACCTCAACTATGTTGAAGACAACGGGGCGCCTGAGCTGGTTGTTGGTAGAGCGGTATGCGCTCGACTAATCCATCGTCTATTCCCATAAAATGTATTTCAGTACTAGTTTATTTAAGTATTTTGTTATTTAGATTAACATGACCATGTAACTTTTTTAGCTCCTATATATTTTAGATAAACATGACATGTAACTTTTTTAGTTCTTATATTTAAATGGAAATGCATATTATATTAGACATTAATTAATTTAAAAAAATATAGGAAAAATTAAATTTCTAGCACCATAGGTATTTCTAACATAAGAGTTTTTATTCAGATATGGTCAAAAGCCCTTAATATTACGTAAAATAAAAAACCAATATATGCAAGTCATACAAAATTTATTAAAACACATAGATATATTTAGTACTTAGGTTCATAAAATTTTAATCCTTGGAAGTAATTTTATAAATAAATAAAAATCTTTTATTTCAGAGACAAGCTCCATATTGTGTTAGTAACAGATTAGATACTTATTTACTATGTTAGTAACAGGCAATTTAAAACAAAACAAATAATTGAAATAGAAAACTATAAAGAGACGCTAAGGAAAGGGCTTCATAAACCCTGCCCTTCTCGTCTCTTTAATAAGATTGACACTAGTCCAGTGCTTCATAAAAGCACGGTCCGCATCCAGTATGGCCGCTACCACCTGTAGAAGACTGTTGGAGCTGCTATTTCTAAATCTAGAAATAAGGCATACACAGGTGTATTTCTGGCTGTGTAGTACTGGACAGTCTGCTTGAGACAGAGGACCGCAGTTTCGGTGGACAAACTGAGCATCATGTAATTTGACATGCCTACATAACTGTTGGTCAAGCAACCTGTCCAGCACCTTAGCCATAATGGTTGCCAATGAGATCGGTCTGTAATTGTTTTCATCACTTGAACAATCTGTTTTATTTTTAACTATAGGCACTAAAGTTTTTAACATATCAGGTAAGTAGTTGTGACTTAAACAAAGGGAGAAAAACATGGCTAAAACTCGTGGCAAATGTATACCTGCAAATTGCAGATGTTCAATACTCAAATGATCATGCCCAGGTGATTTACCTCGAGTCATTTTACTTATTATAGATCTTATTTCACTTGCTGTAATGACTACCACCTTTTTATCCCGAGAACCACTAGAACAATGTACCATGTCTTCCTCCTTAGACATGTCCAAAGGTGACTCAACCTTAAAATTATTTTTGAACATTTCAGCTATCTACAACATATCATTCAGGCCTTCAACACTCACCAGAATGTGATAGATAAATGAAAAATTTATCTGCTTATGTAACATTTTACCTTTCAAGGGAATTTGGAAATAAACTCTTCATATTTAATTTATAAGCTTTATTACTACTTTCATGTTTATAAAAGTGTCTTAGGTATTGAAAACAGGCAACTTTTTTGTCACCTGTCTCAAAATCGGGATATACAAAGGATTTGAGATTATCTTTTAAGTTTAGCCAATTATTCTGTATGTTTTTAATTATGTGAACAAAGTCATAGAGCATGTAAATCACTTCTCCTGAAAAAGTAGGGTTCAGCATGGAAATTTCAGACGACAAGGAGTTAAAAACATTCTGATTGACCCTGTTGTTATCAGTGATTATGGACAATATTTTGAATCCTTTACCTTGAATAAAAGATATAACATCAACAACCACATTTTAAATCTTTTCCAAGCATGGACTGAACAGGCTAAAGTTTAACATTAGAACTTTTGTAATTAAGGCCGCCTTTGATATATACATTACATTAATAACTAAATTCACAAACTTGTCTTTACTACACGAAGTTTTAACCATATGTGACAATTAGTGATCATTACCCAATGTTGAGTGAGGTTTTAAATTTAGAGAGCAGGTTATGTGTTGCAAGTACCTTTTTGTAGGGAGCAATAGATAGTCCCGTAGCAAGTTATAAGCAGAGCTAAGTGTATTGGCGTTTTTTTACGTTTAACAATGCAAGTTGATCTTTAATTAGACTGTATTCTGTCATCATCACTTACAATATTAAAAACAGCCTTTTGTATGGAAAACTATGGTGAAGTAGAGCTTAGAGGACATTCGTTATGTCTACATCTAGACAAGATATTTTCAATATGTGACCACCTACTTAGTGTAAGTCCATCGGGGAGAATCCATCTGAGCTCATTTGGCGACAGACAACTGATTCTTGCCTAAAACACTTTCACTTTTAAATTGCTGTCAACAATAAAACTACATTTCACATAATGCATATCATTTTCCTCACTTGCAGTCTAACTGAAATAGACATATCTTGTCAGACAATATCTTCGAGTCCCAAACATTGCTTAGTGCACTGATATTTGATTTGAAAGCTTCATATGTTTCAATCACATCACTTTTCAAGAACTTTTGGGTAGCGTCCTCATGGCGTTCTTGCTCCTTGAGGTGTTGGAGTGACGGGCCAGGCCGTGGAGTCACCTTTGGTTGAGTGAGATATGAAGGCAAATTGGGAAACATGTTAGGAACGGCACCTTTTCTTAATTTTGGATTCTTCAAAACCTGATTTCTTGCTATTCCTTCATTATCTATGATTTTCTCCTTCTGTACAGTGTTGTCATCCAGGTACGCAGCAGCGACGAGGAATCTCTGAAATAAACATAACCTCAAATTAGTATGCCATATAATCAATCATGTCTAAATTACAGCATGAACTATGTTAATTTTCTTACCTTGATATGCAACCGAATACTGGATTAATTATTTTCAGATTAATTACTAAAATTGTGTAAAAATTTTTCACTTTGCTGATAAAAGCGGGAGATTTAACGTTTCATTGCTGTTTTTGTCTATGCAGTTTTTTTTTTCGAGTGAATGGTTGTGTGGTAGTTTGCTGCTAAACGCAAAACGATCGTAATCTGAAAAAGTGTGCGCAATCTACGGATTAAAAAAAAGAAAGCATTAAAGCTTTGAAGCAAACTTTTAAGAGTAAAGCAAAAAGCCTCCTGTTTGCTTTGTTGGCTGTGGTAAGGCCGCTGGTCACTGTTTTTGAGAGCTATAAAGCAAAAGCATAAAGCTTTTGACCCGTCCAACGACTATTCAAACGGCTGTCAAAAATGACCGCGATCTACGGAAGTAAACAAAAAGCTTGCTTTCTGAGTGAACGAAGGAGTAAAACAAAGCCGTACTTGACCAATAATCAGAGATAATGCGTTTTGAAGCAAAACGTAAATAAAAGATACTTTTTAATACAGTTGCTCAAAAAGTGGCGTATTGCAGGGACGTATAGCGTTCGGGATGTAGGCTATTACATACTCGAGCTTTTTCTTTACCTTTTCCGAACTCGTGCGTTCTCTTTCCCAACTGTCAAAATAATGTCTATTAAAAAGAAAAAACCAACCGCGAAGTTTTTACAAAAAAAAATTCATAGAAGTTTTTATGATTCATGCAAATATTTCTAAAACGAAGGTACTAATTTGTTTCAATATCAAATTTAATGATTTGATTAAATGAGTTAGGTTAGGTTTCATTTCATTTCATCTCATTAAATTTCATTTTCATTTCATATCAGTAAAAAAAATCTACTGAAGACTTGGCTGTATGGGCAAAGTTCCCTTTGCCTACCCAGAATGGGTGAAAAAAACAAAAAAATCTCTGCTTATATTCTTTTACGGTTGGCGCCATTTTCCAAAAATTTTCTTTGCGGGTTTAGTTGTTTGTTGCACAAAATGAGAAATTTCGACGATATTTTATTTGAATTAACACCACCGGAACTCAGTATAATTGCACAAAATGCTTCGGAGAACATTTTACCGGAAAAGTCAAAAAGTCGCTACATATCTACATACGAAGAATTTATTGCGTGGAGTATTAGTTAGTTGAGTTTATTGTGTTTTTATTATTTTATTAAATTGCTTCATTTTTTCGCAACTGTATTAAAAATAGTTGTTCAGTACACGTGCGGAACCGTCATTGCAACTTGTTCCGACTGTCAACCCTCACCTTCGGCTGCGCCTCGGCTCGGGTAGACATTTGTCGGAACTCTTTGCAATGACAGGCTTTCCGCACTCGTAATGAAAAATACTATTTTTTGGTGTGTCAATCTAAGTAATGAGGTTTGATAGAAGTTTTTTCTTTCAAACTGTTTGCTTTGTGTGCGCTCGTTCTAGGGCCGCTGTTCAGAACTTGTACTTTACTTCCATGATCGACTTCACGAAAAAATTCCGCAGATAAAGACATTTTCGTACTTAGTGCGACTTAAAAAGTATCCACTTAAATAGTTTACGGTTGTATCTCTGATACAAGCTACAGCATTTTTTGTTCCAGAAACGCACAATTTTGGACTTAACTTATGTACCTGCCTACGATATAGTAATTTGTACTTAATAAAAAATTATGCTAAACGAAAGATATCCTTTTATTAATTCCTTATTTACACAATATAACATGTGTCCCACTGGGGTAGACAGAGACCACTTTGCTATTAATTCTCTTGGCCTCCTTCTAAAGCAAGAGGATGTCACCAAAAAGGTCGGTGCCTCCTGCATTCTCTTTTTTTTCACAATTTGATACGATATAATGTGTGGTAAGCAGATTGGTCTTGGTTCATTTCGATTTGGTTTATTTATCGTAGTCAAAAATCGACATCGTTACATCACTAGCAAAGCAACGAACTAGTGACAACATACATATCCATCTCTCTCTAACGCACTAGAATGTCGTAAGAAAATCAAGGATAGGTATCTTTCTCCGCGTATTATTTTAGCCAGGCTTCTATTTGTATTCCTTATTCTGAGCCTAAATCCTAAAGACAACGTAGAGGGAGTAAATATTATACTCTCTCTATGTACGCTATCGCGCTATGTAACGACACGACCATAGAGAGCTGGTAAAAGGTGTTCTGTGCAAAGACAATATATGGTTCTGTGATAGAGAGTGAAAGACCATAGAGTAGAGGCTTGATTTGTAAAAAATATTTGAAAAGAAACCGAATTCTGTTCAATTCAATATTTTTATTTATTTTGTTAGTATCAATCAATAATTCAGCAGCTTTTTCATTTTACAACCATGGACGAGGACATGAAACAAAGAGTTTTGGAGCTCGAGACCAAGATGATGAATCATCCGGGATTTGGCAATGCGTCGTAAGTACCAACCTAATTTTCTCATTTGAAAAAGTTGTATTGTAAATGAAAGTTTCTGATCATGGGCGCTGGACAGGGGTGCCAGGAGGTGCACCTGCACCCCTTGGGAATCCTGGGGTGGGATCAACATGATACCTATAAATAGTTTTGTAAATTTGTAAAGCAAACTCATCGCTCTGGAACTGTCAGTTGTATCACTGCATGTGATTCGAGGCAGATAGTTAGGTAGTTACAATTATTCATTCTGTGGCATGGCACTTATCTACATAAAAACATTAATACTGAACCCTGTGGATATTTTTTCTGCCGGGGCCCATGTTCCTGATCGGAAGCCATCAAAATTTCGCTTTTTCAGATACAAATGGTCCCCGAAAGACTTCGAACTTGGTGACTCGCTTGGTAACGGCAAATTTGGACACGTACACTTAGCCAGAGAGAAGAGGACTGGTTGGCTGGTGGCCATCAAGACATTATTTAAATCTCAGATATCAAAATCCAGATGCGAGAAACAAGTGTTGAGGGAAATAGAAATTCAGTCCCATTTGAAGTGAGTCTGTACTTCTTATTAACAAAATACTCTTTTTCTTTTTACCACATGCATTAGTTTATGTGCGATACAGCCAGTAAGGTGAAAAGAGTTGCATGCTGTTGTTTCATTCTCGGGGAGACAGGTTTATTTAGTATACGCATTAGTATACCTATGAAACAATATTTTGTAACTAGCTAGCACCTATCAGAAAAACTTGTTTATCATTGAGTGAATGAACACATGCATCCGTTGACGAGTTTCAACTGAATAGTCAAATATTTGTATGCAGAGTTTCGGCTGGTATAATAATAGCTTCGTCAAATAGATAATACAAACAAAGCAACATAATGGTTTACAGACATCCCAACATACTCCGACTGCTAAATTGGTTCCATGATGAGAGACGCATCTACTTGGTAGTTGAGTATGCAGCAGGAGGAGAGCTCTATAAACATTTGACCAAATCCGAAAATGGAAGATTTGCAGAGCCTAAAGCAGCAAAATACATTTATCAGGTAGTTTAATTTTTTTTCTATATTCTGCAGTAAAATTTCAATTTTATGTAGAGCTTAATTGTTTTTATATGTGTAAACATCAAAAAGTTATATTTTTGTAGACAACATGTCCACTAGTGTTTATGCTTTTGGCCATTACCACTTCTGATAGAGAGCGTCAATAAGACCTAAGCGCCCCTGCGTAGAATGTGGGTGAACGAAAGCAGACAAGAGGTTAGTCAGTCTGTCCACGCATCTGTACAATCTATGGAAGTTAGTAGCGGACATAAAACTGATACTATGCAACTGCCTTCAGCCACTCTCCCTGTACAGCTTCTCATGATATCATGCTGAAATAAAAAGAGTCACTTGTCAGCATTGTTTCGTTAATGAGGGTGGTGTCATGCCACAGCCAAAACTAACCTCTATTGAAGTGAAAGAATTTGTCAGGTAGTTGGGTCTTGGCCTAACTGTCCAAGATGCGCCACACGTATTGTAATACATAATAAGCCAGACACTTGAGGAGGCTCCTTTCATGTACCTCTAATACCCAAATCTGCATCTTGGCAAACATACCTATCCAAGGTTAAAGGGAGGGCAGTACAGATCTCTCACAGACCACATCAGGCCCTTGATAGATTTGTCCCTGTAGAAGATGAAGGTAATACTGTGTTGTAGGTAGCAGATGCAATAGAGTATTGTCACCAAAATCATGTCATACACCGAGACATTAAACCTGAGAACCTGCTTGTCTCACTGCGTGATGACATTAAACTGGCTGACTTTGGATGGTCTGTACATGCACCATCGGAGAGGTAAGACTTTACAATTAAAGGTTTCTTGTCTGGATTCAGATACTTTTAAAGTTTATAATCCTGAGCTTAAGAGGCCCCTTTACGCCTTGATTTTTCTGATTTATACAAACGCGAGAGCATGTTTGGCGAAACCGAGCCTTAAACCAAAGTTGTTTTATTGAGAAGTATTTATTTTTTTCACAGACGCAAGACGATGTGCGGTACCTTAGATTACCTGCCTCCAGAGATGATTAAGAAAGAAGTGTACGACGTAAGCGTCGACCAGTGGTGCATCGGAGTACTGCTGTATGAGTTCCTTGTTGGCAAGCCACCCTTCGAGAGCGAGGGAGAAGACAGGACCTACGCTAGGATACTGGCGTTGGACATGACTTACCCGGACTATGTGCCAGAGGGAGCTAAGGATATTATCTCTCAGGTAATTAGGAGTTATTTGCCTTGTATCAGAGTACGATGAGTTGATGGAGATAATATTATTAGAAGTAAATAAGTTCTATAAGTATGCCAGAAAATGAAAAAGATATTAAAATGAAATCATCAGAGGATATCCATATCAATTAATGAGATGAAAATTAAATAAACAAAATTTATAGCACGGTGTGACCTAAACTCGCACTTAAGGCTCGGTTTCGCCGCTGGCCGCCGTCGAATTTATGTATATCGACGCTTGTACACAGTGGTCACAGCTCTCACGCACACTTGTATGCATGCACAGTGTGCTCGCGCCGCCGCCACGGCCGCCGTACTATGCACTAAAGTTTTATTCAAAATGACGAATATGAGAAATAACTGTCACATTTTTAGGGTTCTCTAAGTGCTCTGGCTTGTAATTCAAGAAATAGTGGCGGTTGAGCTGACTTGAGCTAGCATATAGACAAGTAATAAAATGTTGGGTAAAATGAGAAATTAGGGTTCCATCTGAAACGTAAACCTTTTAGTGAATGAAGCATCTTCTTGTCTACCGTCTGCGGCACAATTCAAGAACGGCTCGAACGGTTGAGCTGCAATTTTACTTGAAAATTTATACTTTTATCGAAACTATGACAGAAATAAATGTCTATGTTTAAACACTTGGCGATTTATCCATCGCAAGGAGATATAAATTAACATTATATAATTGCAGTATAGAAACGCAGAAATAAAAGTACATCGGTAAATTCACGAGTTGTGTTGAGACCTGGGTAGCTCAGAGGTTAGAGCATTCGCCCGGCAAGCGAGAGGTTCCGGGTTCGATTCCCGGTTCAGAGCTTCTCACATCCAGATTTACTTTTATTTCTGTGTTTCTATACTGCAATGATATAATGTTAATTTATACTTTTATATTCACAATATGGATGTCACTTCAAAATTTGATTTTCCGCCAATTTGACATCGTTGTGAAATTTAAGATGGCTGTCGCAACATATTATTTGCTACTTTGAAATATAGGTGTCGTTTTTAAGGTTTTTATGGTGATGCTGTGGCATTTTGCTGAGTCAAGGATCTTTTTTTTGCTGCAACTTAGCAATTAAGTTGTCTCAGAGTTGATAATTGTATTTGTTTAGGATGTAGCATCAAAATAAATGTCTTATTTATTTCTTGCTTTCGTTGTTTATTTAGCACGGATTTGAAGAAATGATTTTTGAAATCAAAGATATACATAGTCTGCGACAAACTGACAGTTACAATTATACAAATTTTTCCCATCCCTAGTGTCAAAGTCAAAAAATGTCAAAGTACATCCCTAGAAACTTTTTCCCATTTCTAGTTTCCAAGTACATCACTACAAACTTCGCGCTCGCGTGCACGTTCTGAAAAATGAAAATTTTTCTCATGCCTAGTGTCCAAGTACATCACTACGACCTTCGCGCTCGCGTGCTCGTTCAGAAAAATATTTTTCCCATCCCTAGTGTCAGAGTCAAAAAATGTCAAAGTACATCCCTAGGAACTTTTTCTCATCCCTAGTGTCCAAAAGCATCACCACGAACTACGCGCTCGCGTGCTTGTTCTGAAAAATGTAAATTTTTCCCATCCCTAGTGTCAAAGTAATAAAATGTCTAAGTTCATCCCTACGAACTTCTTCCCATCCCTAGTGTCCAAGTACATCACTACGAACTTCGCGCTCACGTGCTCGTTCTGAAAAAAGGAAATTTTTCCCATTCCTAGTCTCAATAAAGTCAAAAAATTTCGAAGTACATTCCTAGGAACTTTTTCCCATCCCTAGTGTCCAAGTACATCACTACAAACTTCGCGCTCGCGTGCTTGGTCTGAAAAATGTCAATTTGTATATTACGTTACGTATATATATGTTTTTGCCTAGAAAAAAAAATCTAGTTAGAAAAAAACTAATATAGAAAAGAAGCAACACCTACTATATACTAAGGAAAAGTTCATATCGATACAAACTTACTACCTACGTAAAAACATTCCATGGTGGCTTACTTGATCAATTTCCGTCTCACTGTGCAGGATTTTTTGTGTCTTTACACGTAATTACGCGTACGATTTCCGTGGCAACGAGCGACGTACTCCCACTCTGAAGCTTGCGGCGGTACTGAGGCCACACAAGGGATGCGCTTGCTATTATATTTCGCCAGTTGAGCGGTCTCGAATGCCATACTAATTTGTATAGAGAAATCACGCGGGAAAATGTTGAGTGTTTGAGTATTTTTTATAAAATAACGAAAGGTTTAAATAAATAATGAAATAAGCTAGTTTGACTTCTTAACTCTAGAAAATATCATTCTATTTTTTAGTTGGATTAGTAGATATATCATAATTGTCCAAACGCCAAAGGCTGTTTTCCGTGATTTTAGTGATGTTTCCGATTTTTTTTTCTCGAAGGTTATGATACTTATTTCAAATCTAAAATATAAATAATGTAGTTCGACTTCTTAACTAACTACAAGAATTTTATTTGTTTAAAATATTTTGATTTAATATGCTTAATTGTCCAAACGCGAGAGCATGTTTGGCGAAACCGACCCTTAAGTTACACTTTTCCGTGGCTGACTACTTAAGTTGACTTTAAAAGCGTTACGGCTGCCAGATAAATGCTTTAGGTGTTTGTGATATCCTGAATAATCCTGATTGATTTGAACTCAATGAAACTTTGCACACATCTTTATACGAGTATATGTTTACCTTCCCCCTACACCGCACTCCGACCCATCTCTCATCAAGAGGTGCAAGATGGCGGATATTCAAAAAGCGCTGAATTTGTGAAATGGTTTCAGGTAAACACTGTTCTCCATGAAACGGTAACTGTTTATTTATAGAAAAGTGTATAAACTTAGTCTTCTTTATAGGAACAAAACGTCTGCATTTCTCTTTTTTTTTATTTCCAGTATAGATAAAGGTTATACAACTTGTTAAATTTTGCGTAAAAACGAGGCAATGTTCACGATATGCTGACACAGCTATTATGATGGTGTTTCATGAAATTTTGCTGTATACATAATATATACATAGAGACGTAGTTAGATGTCGCCTGATAATACTTGTGGAAAAAAAAATGAAGAAAATAAGCTGTTGACTTCACATTCAGTTTTGTATTGAATTGAACCTTTTGTATTGAATCTTTAAAAAATCCAGGCGTAAAGGGGCTTCTTTCTTTAGTGCGAGTTTAGGTCACGCATGCTAAAAAATAGCATACGATACTCGTGACTAAGTCGCTAAGCTCGGGGGCTAACTCACGCTGTGCAATAATAGACTGCTTAAGTCACACGTATCGTAATGTAATATTTGTACTTACTGGTATGACCGAAAACTGCTTAAAGTAGGGCCACTGAGTGATGGCACTTATGACAGCTGCATTTAGTGATGAGGTACATTTCAAATTTCGGTTAAAAATAAAAATCAAGTGTGAGTTTACTCAACATTAGACACGTCATTCAACATTCAACATAATGATACAAAAGGAAAATGTGCCAAAACCAGTGGCGTAGCTATCGGAGGGCTATGCGGTGTAGTGCCCCGGGCCCCCAAGAGACGTTTAAATATCTTAATCGAAAAAAGTATTTTACTATCATTTATTTTCGTTTAGTTTAACTTCGTCATTGTTTTGTTTTTAATTAAATATTATTGCGTAACTTGGCGACCTCAAACACGACCTATAAAAAGTGAGAAACTTTAAAAAAAAAAATGCTTTGTGTCTATACGAATTCTATTGCACAATAAAGCAACATTCAAATCGAAAAATAATAACCGAAATAAGTAGTACATCACTATCAACAATGAAGTATTACATTTTTTAATTCACACTTGCTTATAAATAATTACGATACTTTGTAGGCATTTAAACGTCATAGGCGCCATCACTCAGTGGCTCTACTGTAATTAGTCGGGGTTTAACAAAGTTTTTTTTTCAGCTTTTGAAAACATCCGGCAAAGAACGTCTTTCATTGGCAGCTTTGATGTCGCATCCATGGGTCAGGCAACATTACAACCCGAGTTAGAATTATTCAAGCTATTTTTATAAGTATTTCATTTTAAGTCATAACTTCATTTGCCATGTTCCATTTTGCCAAAAAAAAATATTTTTCGATTAGTGTGTGTGTGTTTTTTTTTGGGTAGTAATAAAAGCTCCGATAATAAATTTAAAAATGTCCTTACTAAAAATATAATATTTACTGCCCGAAATACTAAATCTCCGACTACTTCTGTCCGACTAAAAATGACGAAACGACCGAATGATATACTTAAATCTCAGAAAAAATCTTATGACTGTTAATTGCTGTAATACTTTTTTACCATATAAAATTATGTTCTACTGATAACAATGCTTTGTAATTATTACCTTTACTTGCCAACTAGAAATTCATCAATTACATTTAATTTTTCATAAACTCTGTGCTATTTTTACTACAATGTTATACTTAAATTTCTATTGTTGGCGCTTGTCCAGAAAGTTATTAAAAATACAAAAATGTACTTACTATAATCATGAATTCTAGTTACTACAGGTACAGGGAGCAAAGAATAAAATAAAATTCAGTTTATTATATCTAAAATATTCTTTAATCAGTAGTAGAAAATGTCATCATTTCTTCTTATGACCTAAAATAAAGAGGTAGGTAAGTAGTACCTAATCTTAATAATATTTCGCGTTATAAGAATTCATTGAATTATAAGAGCAGGTCTGGATTTAGTAGGACGACCCCGTTTTCTTTTTTGTCCTATAGGTAATGCTTTCGCTTCCAAAGGCGGAGTCGCGAGTTTCAATCTGATAGCGAGCCCAAGAAGGTGTTTACAAATGTATTTTTTATAAAACTGCGGGCAAGTGCAGGATCCTTTTTTCCAATTTACATTTTCAGTTCCATTTTTTGGGACCTTGACTTTCCAGAAAGCAAAATGTTTCCTCTTGTAATCATCGAAGTTTAACCACTGTTCGCCGTAATTTACGTCTCCTACTTGGCTACTTGGGATCAAGTATTCTGTGTATGCTGTGTTGGATGATAAAATCTTTATCTTTAAATCTTTTTTTGCCCAGCAATAACCATCAGTCCAATCCTTTAGCTCAATAGTAGGTTCTTCAGGTAAAGATTCTTTGCAGCTTTGTATAGACCATTGACCAACCATCTCAGTCGCAATGGCCAAGAAATGTGAAAGCGGAAAACGTTCACGTAAGGTGTTGTGGTCTTTAATATTCCGATTAAAAGCTTCTAACGCATTATTTGTGACAGGTGAACACGGCGCTGCACCTAAAAACCAATTCGGATGCTTTTTTAACCATTCTTCTTGGAAGTAGTTAACAAACTCGGTTTGAGTCTGCCATTTCTCAACAAATGCTTGTGACGCAGCATTAAATACTTCATATGATGTAGCATTATGTAGCGTGTCTATGTCCTGTATGATTTCTTTCTGTTTTGTTTTGTGGACGGTTTTCTGAACTTTCTGTTGCATATTTTTCTTCGCGTGAGCCCAGCACATACGAACAACAGGTGCATTACCAAAAACTTCTATGAAAGCATTTATTATAGCCTGAGCAGCGTCACAAACTAAAACTCTAGGTTCCAATATGTGATCAAATAAACTTAGTGCCTTTTCTTTGAGGCCACCAAAAATCATTTGGAAATCTTCTTGACGTTCATTTGTGGAGATACCAAGGCAAAGCGGATGAAACTTGCGGTTCTTGTCAGTGGTACCAAGAACTAAAACAGGGAACCCTTGCCATATGAGTTTGTAGGTGGCGTCTATGTGAAGTACGTCAGTGGAACAAACAATGTTGAGTAATTTTTTTGTTGACAATGCAAGACGAAAAGTTGGTACTTTATCTTCTAGCACGTAATAGTTAAACACAAAAACTTCATTTTCATCATCGGGAATAGTTGTTCGATCGAAAATCCACTTTTCAAGTTCACCTAAGTAAATTGTAGCTCTTCCATACTTTTCGCGCCTGTTCACGCTACACTACGTTACCAGCGTGACGTTAGAACATGATATGTGCATGACTAATATCGCGGCGCTGCGCTGGCGCCACCTGGCGACACAATGGACTCGCGTGCTGCCAACCCGCGGTTCACTCACTCTCTTCGGCTCGAGGCGCCTCCGGAGGCGCACGCCTGCGCTCGCGCGGCCGGACTGTTTCGTCCGAACTCTCTAGAGAGTGACACGTGTACACACATTCGCGACGCCACAAACAATATCGCATACGTCTCAGTGTTGTGTTCGCAGTGTTATATACCAGTGAAGTGTTCACGTTACTACACTGCCCTTTCTGCACATTCCTGACACAAACGCCGTCTGCATCATCCCAACAAGGAGGGACGCTGCACAGCGCATTTGCCATCGAGAACAACATTCCAAAGCAAGGTCAGTCAGTTTACCCACAATTCTCTCGTGTCAACCCATCCGTTTATCCTCTTTCATCATCTCTGCATTCCTGTAGCCAGCGGCTACATTTTTGGTCCTTCGGCCGGATCGAATTCTGGTCCTTACAGTCCATTTTCACAATTTTGGCCCTTCAAACCGCTACTGAACCAGCCCTCGTCGAGTTACTACAGTCCATTTTCACCCGGTTACATATTTTGCCCCCTTTCCCGGCAAAAAATATTTTGTGGTTTCGAATACCTATCGCGGGTAGATAATTAGAACCGCCGCCTGGAACATTCCATTTATCGGTTAGAACCGACCCCCCCACGCCCCTTTACAGAATAACTCATTTTCATCACGGTTGTAATTATTGTTCAGCTCAGATAATATAATTATATCCATTCGGCCCAATTGTTTATTACAGTCCACTATATTTCTTTATTAAACCCCCCCCGTCACTTCCAGGGATTAATTATCAGCCCTTATAAACCCCATACGTAAAATTAATTAAACTCAAAGTCAGCATTTTGCTCAACATTTTTTACATGTAATTCCCGACCCAATCTTTTCAAATGTTCTCGAAGTGATTCAACTTTGCTCGTAAATACATAGTTCACATTTTAGTTTCATATCGTGTTACAACGTTTTGAGTACCTACACTTCACTTTGTTTTCTATCGCGCGAAGAGGTGCAAATCTACCCACTGTCAAAGATAGTTCTCGTATCTTGCGAGATATTTTTTGTGAGAGTATAAATTCGCTTTATTTCGTGCATATACATACGTATTACGTATATTACTAAAGCGTGATTTCATCATTAGTTTGTCCGCTCATTTAGATCCGATTTCGGCTAGGTATTTTATTATATAAATAGAATAGCATTTAGCTTCGTGTAAGCGGGAAGTAGCATAATAACATAAGAGTGAACAAGCCTTGTCGATTGTAATCTTGTAATCACGGTAATCTTGTGTTGCAGTAATATATTGCCGAACAGTTTTATCCTGATATTGTCTGCTTTTTATAGTAAATTTTTTTTTTGTTTTTTCATCTCATCTCTGCTTTTATTGTTTATGGTACACATATAGGGTGTTCCAAGTTGGTGTATCAGCTCATATACAGGTTGTTTAAAAAAAAAAAATATTTTTTTTTTTTCTCTCTGTCGTGTTTATTTTCCGTGTTCCGTTTGAACATAGCCTTTGTTATTTCGGCCCGCGCAAGTTACAAGCTATCCGCACGTTGGAGTTGGTAGCGCTCAAGTTTTTAATAACTCATTTTCACATATAGTCACACTCATCACACATTCAATCAGCACATACACACTCAGCTCATTTTCACTCACACATTCAATCAGCACATATAGACACACTCAGCTCATTTTCACTCACACATTCAATCAGCACATATAGACACACTCAGCTCATTTTCACTCACACATTCACTCATCAGATACACATTCAGCTCATTTTCACTCTATGAAACCAGCACTCAGTCATCACACACACACTCATCACATACACACTCAGTTCATTTTCACTCAATGACTCCAGCTCCAACAGAGAATTCTTGTAACTCCGCACAACGTGTAGTGAACGTCACTAACACACCAATAATAGCAGACGTACATGGTCAATTTCACTCAGCACGAGCCCTGTTAGGTTTTATCTCACGTCGCGGTACTCCAGTTCTCATTCGCTCAGACTGCGGCACAAACTATGATGCAATCACTCACAAGCTCGCGAATCAGCACATAACTTGGTTCGGCGCTCTGCACGAAATAATACTCAACTCAAGAACCCTCTGCCCGATTTCATCCGACCCTACGGACTTTGAACCTCTCACGGCCGGACATTTCATTATTGGTCGTCCGCTCACCGCTCTACCTGAGCAGTCTTTTGACGACAGACCCATATCTGCTCTTAAACGGTTTCAACTCATTCAAGCGCTCTCTCAGCGTTTTTTGACTCTCTGGTCCAGATCCTACCTCCATACCCTGCAAACCCGCTCCAAATAGCTCTCCCCTTCTTCCCCTCCTCAAGTGGGTGAACTGGTCCTCATCAAAGAGGATGACCTGCCTCCGCTCCAATGGAAGTTGGGGAGAATTCTCCGCACAATGCCTGGCAAGGATGGAGTGATCCAAGTTGTGGATCTGGACACAGCCCATGGAGCCGCAGCCCCGGCCCCCCCAGGATGTTCACGCTACACTACGTTACCAGCGTGACGTTAGAACATGATATGTGCATGACTAATATCGCGGCGCTGCGCTGGCGCCACCTGGCGACACAATGGACTCGCGTGCTGCCAACCCGCGGTTCACTCACTCTCTTCGGCTCGAGGCGCCTCCGGAGGCGCACGCCTGCGCTCGCGCGGCCGGACTGTTTCGTCCGAACTCTCTAGAGAGTGACACGTGTACACACATTCGCGACGCCACAAACAATATCGCATACGTCTCAGTGTTGTGTTCGCAGTGTTATATACCAGTGAAGTGTTCACGTTACTACACTGCCCTTTCTGCACATTCCTGACACAAACGCCGTCTGCATCATCCCAACAAGGAGGGACGCTGCACAGCGCATTTGCCATCGAGAACAACATTCCAAAGCAAGGTCAGTCAGTTTACCCACAATTCTCTCGTGTCAACCCATCCGTTTATCCTCTTTCATCATCTCTGCATTCCTGTAGCCAGCGGCTACAGCGCCTTCTGTCATATAAGTAGTTATTAAGTTGCCTTTTAGAAGGGACCTTTATCCCTTCAATCTTGTTCAGAGCCTCTAATATAGCTTTTGGCTTTAGACGTAAATCAAACAGCTTATTTATTTCTCTTTTAACATTTTCCGAAATTCCGTAATCACTTCGCGTACCAATCTGGTCATGGTTGTGCTCTGAAGTAGTCTTAAAAATAAGAACATCTTCACAATCGTTCACAAACAATAAATACAAGGCACAATCACACTGTGGTGTGGCCCTTTGGATTTTACTTTATTACAACGATAGAACCGTTTTTGGCCTTCTTCACTATCCCGCGTATAATTTCTTGACCAAGTCTTTTCATCATTCACAAATTCTTCTGCTTCTTGTTCACTGCACCGTTTGATTAACACCCAACTTTTAATATGACGGCTCTTCTTCGCCGGTACTGACGGTTCAGCTCCCACTTCTTCCTCATCAGAGTCAGAACGGTACACAGGTACCTCATCCATACTTCAGTGTCCTTAGTTTCAACTACAAATACAAATATTATAATTATTTATGTAAACAAACAAACGAAACACGCGGCGAGCTGTCGTTGCAAGCGCACTGCGCTCGAAACTTCCGACGTCACGCCGAACGTACGCGAAAACACCCGAACGCGACCCAAACGCCGTTCGCGCGGTCCGACCAGTTTCGGTATTTTCATCAATGTTGAGAGTTAAAAAATATATTTGGTAACCAACACTAGAAAATTAAATAACTCATAAAATTCGTAAAAGAATGATTATTTTGACATGACCTCTGTTGTCAGTAACCCAGTAATCTCGTCGGAGGTTCAGTATTTTATTCAGAAGTTTAGTTTTGTTATTCGAAGTTTAATATATTTTTAAGTAGAAATGTAATTTGATTGTGTTCATAGGTGTCAGCAAAATTTAGGTATTTTATTCGGTATGCTTTGAATTTTTTTGTCGGTATATTATTATAACGCTGGTAAATTAGAATAAAAGTCGGACAGAGATAGCTGGAGAATTATTTATTTGTCGGAACCATTATTATTTCCCTTTTTTTTTTTCTACATCTACTAGTCCAGACATTAGTCAACAAGCGTATCTGTACGTTGGTTATTTTGATCTACTGAGAATGATCGATTATTTTATTTATTATCGATCAATTTAGTACGTTGGTTATTTTGATCTACTGAGCTGATTGATTTTGAACTTACCGAATCTTCAGTATGACTTTGAGTAATTATGTAAACTAATGTGACCTTGTATAGAAACAATTACAAACCAACTAAAACCTCCACTTTCAGTTCAATTTTATAAAAACAATAATATTAAAAGTGAAAATATATGTTTGTGGATATATTGATAATTTGCAATACAAAATATGTACTTATCATAATCACTTACCACGTTTTGATGTTACTCAGTAATTTATAACCAGGGATCGGATATTCTGAAAGTTGGAAAAACTGAGAAAGTTTGTTGGTGTGGAGTCTGCTTCTTATAATATTATTTTTATAGTAAAAATCTTGGAATTACGGAATTACTTTAAACGTTACGATAATGTAATACTTGATAGATATCATCAGGTGGTAGAGCTGATGCCGGGCTCGACTGTGGAGGTACCACCATCTTACTTAGAGACCTCCTAGGGAGAGTAAGAGAACAGCTCACAGGCAAAAAACCAGGAGGCCCACCATGCCTGGGACCGATGTATGGCGGTATATCCATCCCTAATAGCAGGGCCTTATATGAAACAGACTGGTGACGGGCAGCGGCGTCATTGGTGCGAGGGTTCCGGCACCGCGCTCACCAAGCCGCCTGCCCAGCGTGTGTGAGTATGGGCAATTCTTCCAGGATGACCGCCGGGAGTGGCAAAGTCCTGGAAAGGCTTATGTCCAGCAGTGGACGAACTAGGCTGATGGATGGATGATAGATATGTTACCGGCAAGGTAAATAAATGAAATAAAATGAACAGAAATGTAATACAATTCCTAGGAAGTTTATAAAATGCCAAGCTTATTAGGCCGAACAGAGCAAAAGGCAAAACAGAAGGCCGATCAAAAATAAAATAAAATAGATAAATCAGCTTGGCATTTTATAAATTTCCTAGGAATTGTATACAATTTCTGAATAATATACATTCACGGTAACATCTATTGAGTATTACGTACATCATCGTAACGCTTGAAGCAATGCCGTAATTTTTACTAATAAAATAAATAATATTTTAAGAAGCCGACTCCATACCTACAAACTTTTTAGGATTTTTCCAACTTTAGGTATATATCGATCCGATTATCCGATCCCTGTTTATAACGCATGACAAAAGCACACCATAAAGTTGTCTTTGGCCATTCTGAGTTTTTGACATAGACTTCTTTTTAGGATTCCGTAGTACCGTCCAAGTATGCCCGCTTTTTTTTATTTTTGTTGATTTTTCTAAAAATATATATGATGTGTTATACTTTTTAATTTATGAGGATATTCCATCATTTTATTTTCTTTAACTTGTAAATTTTGCATAATGTTTAAAATTTCATGCCAAAATATATTTTTATGATGGCGGGCAACCTTACCTTCAGTTTCGTCCATGTTTGTCCAAGTTTGCTAAACAGGTTTTAGAGCATTCTTGTCTAAGGAAGACTAAAAATTTACGGGCAAAAAAGTTCTGTTCCGTTCTGTTCTGGTGACTCATCCAGCCAGCAGTTCTGCTGCAATGCCCTCCCCGCGCGCCCTCTCCCTGCTCCGCACTTGTTCACTTACAGCTTACTCTTAGATCCAGACATGAAGCAACAAGCCAAGCCTAGTACTCCATGGATCCAGATCAGGACACCCTTTCGTACTTTCGTTTTTAGTGCTTTTGGTTATTTAATTCAAAAGAAACAACATGCAAAATAAAAAATGAATGATCTCCTGTTCCTGTTTGTCTAACGAAGGCAATATAATAGTATCAAACGGACGAATGTAGGATGCTATAATAGTATGTAAAATATTTTGGACGATTACTGTGTGGTTATACAAGATGACTTTTTGATCATCGTCCAAATTCATACTGGAGGCTTGATAAGTGATCAGTATCTTGGATCAGTAACAATTTTTGTGAAATTCGTAAAATGACATTTCGGCTTCCCATATAAATTCAGTTCCAGTGCCGAGTGAATCACTATGGGGAGTCGAAATTTCATTTTACGAATTTCACCAAAATTGTTATTGATCCATGATACTGATCACTTACCAAGCCACCAGTATGAATTTGGACGGTGATCAAAAAATCACCTTGTATGAGTAACTAAATGGATATTTACTGTGAAATTTAATTGGTTTTGGAAACGAAAACTGGTGGTAATACTCGTCTAACGAACAATTTTTACGCTTTATTTTGTGCTATACAGGCCGTAAACTTAATTATGTGCTTCCTAAAATATGTTATGACTGAAGGAAAAGTGAAATAAATTGAAAAAGATTTATGAAAAAAATCATGGTAATTAGTGTTTACGTAAAGATTACAGGAAAAATAAAGCGGTTGAGAAATTCACGAAAAAAATTACTACATTAAATTTATCATCCACAATACGAAACCCTGACTCGCACTTGGCTGTTTTTTTGAAATGTAACAATCATCAATCAATCATAGAGTTATTGAAATATTATTTTTATCAATAAGTGTAATATGTAACAATGAGCTGATTGATGTTGTAATTTTTTAGTTTATTACTTACGTTGTAATCTACATAGGTTTCGTTAGAGTAATTTTCAAAAATACTCTAAAAAGCTAGAATAGAATAAAAATTATTTATTATCCAGATATTATTGCACATAATAACATCGAAATGTTGCATTTTTTTTTAAACTATTTTATGTAATCCCTTGACATTTTTTTATGCGGAACCGGCCGGTTATTTAGTTAAGGAAACGTAATTATGGAATATACAGTATTTTTTTGTAACCATTTTTTGTAAATTCCAACAAGTGCCGATAATAATTTACAAGGATAACATGATGATTTTTTAATAATTTGTATTTTAAATTACCTAATAATAACACATTCTCTTGCAGGCATATTTCTAGGTATTCAGAATCAATCAATTGTGACTTGCTGACATTGGTTTCGAGAAATCTTTAAAAAAAACAAAAATATGTAAAAAAATGTTTATAAAAATACAATATGGGTATCAAATTGTAGGTATATATATAAAAATATATACAAAAAAACTCGAATATCCCCCCCCCCCGCCTTATCTCTGAAACTAGACCGAAAAATATGAAAAAAAGTTACAATTATAGATCACAACTGGCCAATTACATGACAACTATAGCGATTAAAAAAAAATTCAGCACTAATAAGAAATAAAGGGAGCTTTTTCTGCCTACAAACTATTATTGTAGTTTGGTAGAATTATACACAAATATGTATGAATGTGCATGTGAAATAAATGTTTATTTATTTTATAAAAAAAGAAGTAAAATAAATAAAAAAAAGTATTTTATAAAAATACAATATGGACATCAATTTGTAGGTATTAAAAAGTTGATTGTAAAAATATATACTTTTAATATATTTACTGACACTGGTTTCGGGAAATCTTTAAAGAACCCCAAAAATATGTATGTCCGACCCCCCTTATCTCCAAAACTGGTGGACCAAAAAATATGAAACAAATAATGGTAAATATGTGTTTATGTAAATATTACAGGAAAAATAAAGCGGTTAAGAAATTCACGAAAAAAAATGACAAAATTAAATTTATCATCCACAATACTAAACCCTAGGTACGCGTATTAGTACAGATAGACTAGCCCCTACTTTGCCCCGTTTTTTTATCAACACTCTTATAGCCTATCTATATTATACAGTAATATAGTCATTACGATGATAATAAAGAAAACCGCATCCAAATCGGTTGAGTGGTTCTCAATTTAAAACGGAAGAGATAGACATACAGAGAGACAAAAATTGTAGTTTGGTCTCAGTATAATACTATTTATAATATTGAATGTACAGACAGACAACACTTTTTTTCTACTTTATTATTTAGTAGTACCTATAGATAAAGATAGTTGATTGTTTACGTAATATTTACCCACGGTAACTTATCCTTCCTTCTCATTTACTCTGACCCATTCCTTCAAATTCTGTGTTTCTGTGTATTCAATCTATACCTAGGCTAAGCTGTGACCTAGGTTTAGAGAAGAAAACGATATCGATAAGTAGGATACAAGTGCTGTCATCTGTTGATTGGTCAGATTGGTATGATACCTTTTTCATCACTGATTTTTATGTTTTTGGCCTTTACAACTCTGCCATGGTGAGGCGGGACAGGTACCTAGTCCCTGCCTCAAGATTATAGCTGATTGATGCTCGTTGGAGCACCACAGGGGATAGACTCCAGCCTAGTTTCATACCAAGGGGTGTTATGTGCGTACCATAATTATGGTATTTGTACTAGAATTCAGGAGTCCGTAACGTGTAGCATTGTACTTCCATTACGATACGCAAAAATACCATGATTTTTGCATTTCTAACCATAAGCAATCTTAGGGCACTTTAGCACACTTTCTCCATGTGTACTCTGGAATAAGGAATCCGATCAAAAACATAAAATGTACAAAAATGGCAAGTCTCGCAACGCAATCCTTCCACCGTAAAAAGTTGTGAGATCTTATGTAAAGCCAAGTCTGCTATTTTAGTTTTTATGGAAGCACCTTTTCATTTAAGTTAGTATGGGAGCACCTATTTAACAAATTTATCATTAATTGTTTCCTATTTAGTTACCTACCAACATTAAGTGACTGTATTAATATTAGTCATCTTTATTTCTCTAATAAAATATAGTGACTTCGCAATCGCACAGCAACATATACAACATATCAGCTACCTAATACCAATTTATTAACGATTTGAGAAGATATTTCTACGCATCAGTGCTTTATTTGTGCTCTGCGATTGCAAAGTCACCATATTTTATTAGGAAATAAAGATGACTAATATTAATACAGTCACTTAATGTTGGTAGGTAACTAAATAGGAAACAATTAATGATAAATTTGTTAAATAGGTGCTCCCATACTAACTTAAATGAAAAGGTGCTTCCATAAAAACTAAAATAGCAGACTTGGCTGTACATAAGATCTCACAACTTTTTACGGTGGAAGGATTGCGTTGCGAGACTTGCCATTTTTGTACATTTTATGTTTTTGATGGGATCTCATTTCTTTTTGTAGGTAGTCGTCCTTTTTTTCTTCTCGGGTAATATTTCTTGCACGTCAGCTGCGGATTTTCTTAAAACCCACTCCCTTTAACTGATCATTAGGACATACTCCTGAGAAACTAGTATCGGGAAGGAGCATTTCATAATGACCACCTAAGAAACTACCAGAGAATCGTAAACGTTTCACTGGCATCCCAGGATCGCCACCGAATGATCCTCTCAAACGGCCATTTTCGTAAACCTCGAACATAAATGGATACAAAGCGGTGGCTGCCATAAGTTCGGATACGGAACCGTAGGTGGTAGTTTTCATCATTGCTGTCGAGTGCATGTGTCTCCACGCTCGTCACACGTATAAAGTTGCATTTCATCCCAATGCGCTACCACATACTCGACTACCGCACACCTAATGTCATATGACGACTTAATGTTCCCATAAATAGAGAATGACAAAGAATGGAACAAACATGAACCATCTCCAGGTATAGGGACAACTAGGTGTGGACAAGGATTTTAATTTATGTACAATATTTCAGGTTCCATTGCAATATTAATTTTTACGGTAAGTTATTATTACTATTATCGACAATTAGATGCAACAGGCAGGTTAAAATTTCTTTTGACCATGAAGTGAAAGGCAGGCTTGTCAGTCTAAGCCACAGAGTACATTATTATGTCTAAACCTCTCAGAATAATGAGCTAAACCTGGTCTTTTTTGAATGACACACGAGTACATAGACATTTCAATATACCTACATCATAGAGGATGCATATACAAATAAAACAACATTAGCCGCTTTATTTTTCCTTTAATATATTTAAAGCTTTACTTGATAAATAACCTTTTACCTTGATTTTTAGGGTTCCGTATCATTAGGTTCCGTGACCCTATTACTAATCCTCCGCTGTCTATCCATCTATCACATGGGTCTACAGCTTCAGCCGTTATAGGTAGCGCGTAAATATTTTCACATAATATATGTTACATTGTCCTCTATCACGGCAAATAATAATATGGCCCCTATCATAGCATAAAAAGTTCAATAAATGGAAATCCAAGGGGGGTCCAATTATTCGATGTTATTTGTTTCAGCTCTATCTTTATAAAACAACAATTTTGGGCATATAAATATTAGAGTTCCGTATTCAAAAGGTGCTGATTTGTTTGTCAGGTGCTAGCATTTTAGCGCCTTGTTTTTTGTCGCCTTGATGTTGCTATGTCATCTTTATTGTTGGTATTTACCATAATGATTTGGGGTTTCGTACCCATATTGTGTGATGGTAGTACGGAACCCTTCGTGAGCGAGTCTGACTTGCACTTAGCCGGTTTAATAGCGACTTAATTACGAAATGTTGATATTTATCTTCTTAAATAGACTAAATGTGTTTTAGGGTTCCTTACCCAAAGCACAAATTATTATAACAAAGGCTCTATCGTTAGAACGGTTATACATACAAGTACCTACAAGTTGAAAATTTAGGCAGACTACTTTAAAGTAAAATAAGAAATAATAAAAATTAGGGTTCCTTCCTAAAAAGGTACCGAATTGTTTGTCAGGCGCTACCGTTTTATCGCTTTGTTTTTTGTCGCTTTGATGGTGCTATGGCATCTATGTTGTTGCAATTTACTTTTAGGGTTCCATACCCGTATTGTGTAGGGGTACGGAACCCTTTATGCGCGAGTCGGATTCGCACACTACCGTTTTTTTAGTGACTTAATTACGAAATGTTGATATTTTCTTCTTAAATAGACTAATATTGTGAATATGTGGAACATTATAAGCCACCCTTTTTAGGGTGCCTTACCCAAGGAACAGATTATTATAACAAAGGCTCTATCTTTAGAACGGTAATACAACATACAAGTAAAAGTTTAAACTTTGGGCAGTCTGTAGTAAATACTTTAAAGTAAAATAATGAAAATTTGGGTCCCGTACTAAAAAGGTACCGAATTGTTTGTCAGGCGCTACCGTTTTATAGCTTTGTTTTTTGTCGCCTTAATGTTGCTATGGCATGTATATTGTTGTTATTTACTTTTAGGGTTCCATACCCGTATTGTGTAGGGGTACGGAACTCTTTATGGACGAGTCAGATTCGCACTTTACCGGTTTTATTTTTTAGTTTTCGCACTTTAACTTTAACGTAGAATTTTTCGTTTTAGGCGTCTTTAATGCAAAGCAGCATACCAGCAACGTCATCTAGTGTCATACAAATTTATAGATGCAGCTGGAAACATACATTTTGTATAGACTTTGTATGGAAATATTAAATTACCAACCGCAAATAACATTTTTATATTTTTTTGTTGCAATGTACACTTAACACTTACCGCATACAAAATTTCAAGTTTGTAGGCCTGCTAGAACACCTTTAGACTTTTGATGATGTGTCAGTCAGTCAGTGACAAAATAAGGGAACTTTGACTTGAGATATTTCGTAATCAAATATAGGTACAAAGTTGTAATTTGGGGTCAGAAGTAGGATCAGTAAGTACTCTTGGTTTCTGAAATTTCAGACTTCTAGCTTCACCCACAACGAAGATACAGGGGGGTTGAAAGTGCCGTGAGTTGCTTCGAGAAAAGGATGGTACGGCCGTTCCGCGTTTTTTCTGCGAGACTTTGCGGGGGCACTGCCGTGCCCCCAGATACAACTTAACTTTGATTTTCTTGTTTAGAAATTTAAAATTGGAAAACATTTTGTCTGTGCCATTTGACGCCAATCCTTCAGTATTAGTGAGGTTCATAAAGTAATGCAATGCGCGCTGATTTGAGCGTTATTTCAATGTAGATTTGTCGTCGGTGTCAAGGTCGTTGGCCGATACATGCCCCATAATTGAAAAACCGGCCAAGTGCGAGTTGGACTCGCGCACGAAGAGTTCCATACCATTATCTATAAAAACGGCAAAAAAAACATGTCTGTTGTATGTATGGGAGCCCCCTTAAATATTTATTTTATTCTCTTTTTTAGTATTTGTTGTTATAGCGGCAACAGAAATAAATCATCTGTGAAAATTTCAACTGTCTACAACCTGTCCGAGTTAACTTGGCACCCCGCCTTCCTTGTCCTTGCTGCGATCGCTCATACTACAGGATTATATTTATCTCTCGCTCCCCAGGTGTCAAGTTAACTCGGCAAGGGTGTAACTATCACGGTTCATGAGATACAGCCTGGTGACAGACGGACAGCGGAGTCTAAGTAATAGGGTCCCGTTGGTTAACCTTTGGGTACGGAACCCTAATAAACGGAAATACTTTTAATAAAAATAATCTATTCAATTGACGCGAAAGATAGAAGTCTTGATATGAAGAGAAGACAATGAACATTTGTCATTGTATGTAGAGGCTCTCTTTGTGTGCGAGAGGGATGCCAATGCACATTCACATCATTCAAAAGGCGGTGCCAATGCCTAAGAAATCATTGTTTGCCGGCGCCAGACATGTGTCCACTTATTTGCACACTCGAGTGGACACACTGTGTGGCACGAGACTTTGTCTATGTGTTCCAAAGTTTGTACACAGATTTGCACTTTGCCGAGCGGTATCGGTTTTTTAGCGCACATCAAAGGAATGTGTTCAAATAAGTGCGTAGCCTGCCACACTATTTGGCCTATTTGCAAAGACCAATTGCGCGAGCGCTGTTGTACGGAACGGTTGTGTGAGAAACTACGTGTTTGATCGTTCAAAATGGACAAACATCCATTCACGCCTTCTTCTCGGACGTTTCGATATATTTTGTTGCAGATGTAAAAAATAATTACATGCACATAAATAATATAAGCACACTGAATCCACGAAATTGTCGTCCATCTCCTTTGTTGTCTACCAGCATACTGTGGAGAAAAGAGTTTGCGAAGCATGTGTGGCAGGTGAGCCAAATGTGTGTACAAAGTCGTCGAAGAAGTGTGCAAATAAGTGGACACATGTCTGAGGAAGCTTTTTAAATTGTTATTATAAACTTCGACCAAGTTTTATCTTGGTCGAAGATTATAAACATTTTATTAAGATTTAGGTTGATACATGGACGTATTGGTTGATACTGATCAATACTCGTATTTAGGCTATGTCAGCTACTAGTACAGTGGAGACCACATCAAGCTATACACTTGCAGTACGACATTAGCCCCTACAGAGAAGAATATAAGATAGGTACAAAGTCCAATGTGTCTTACTTGATGCGGTCTCCACTGTACCATCTAGGTCGTTAAAGTTTTTATCAACATCATCTGATTCTATAAATATAGTCTTCATGACCTGACGAGTGAAAATAAAATATATAAACAAAACTCATTGATAAACAATTAAAAATTATGTTAGACCGAGACTCGTAGCAAAGGTATCCTATAAAAGTAATTTTAATCTGCTAAGCTTTCTGAAAACCCGTACAACCATATTTTTTTTAAAGTACCTATCTACAATTTTGACAGGCCGGGATTAATTAATAGGAAGTGTCTAGCCTGCCACCAGCGGCTGTTTAGCAAAATAATATATTCTGCCACTAACGGCAGAATAACAAAAATAATTATTCTACCACAAGTTTATGATTATTGAAATTTACTTCCTAACGTCAACTAGATAAGGTACAATATTCAATACTCGTTGCTTGAACGTAGTGAGTATAGCTACTGGTGGCTGAATAGCAGAAACGGCTGCTATCCTGCCGCAAGTTAATTTATGGGCCATTTGAACCTATTAATACTGAAGTATTTTTATGACACAAATTCATTTCTGCATCGGCTATGGCGCTGCGGGAAGTGCAGCCCCTTCGCCCTTGCGTAATAAAGGTCAGGCAGCCACGCTCGCTTTCGCAGCTTCGGCTTGTTGGTCGCCAACCAGCCTCAGCCACTAAGGCTCACGCGGGTGCCTGGCCGTTGTTACGGTGGGTGAGGGCTGCCCTCCCTCCGCGCCTTCGGCTTTTATTATATACTCTAGGGGTAGTAGCCAAAAGACTGTATAGAGTTGGGGTGTGCTGAGTCGGTCTTGCCCTTCTTCTTAGCAAGACTAATCAAATATTTACATTTCAATAATCATAAACTTGTGGTAAATTCTATTAATTGATTTTTGTTATTCTGCCGCGCTGGTGGCAGAATGTATGATTTTGCTAAACGGCCGCCGGTGGCAGGCTAGACACTTTCACATTATAATTCATAATTTATTTTAGACAGCTAGTGCGCAAAGAAGTTACAGGCTTGCATTATTACAGCTGCTGAAATGAAATATTTAATTTGTATTTATATATCTATAACCAGGCTTTTACTTATTAGAATTCGATGAAATTTAAAGAACGTATAATATTCCTATTCGTTACTTGATCTCAGTCGTTTGGTTTGTTAGAAAAGTCTTGTTTTCAACCTTTTCATTTTCAGTATCGGACTTTAGAATCGATAAGTGAAAATGATAATATGATGTGATATTGATATCACAGACTTTGCTGAAGAAGTGCGGTGAAAGAAGCAATCGGCAATCATGTTGTTCACGCCGATATATATCGCTATGACTTTCATAAAAACTTGGCGTATTCGCTCATTCAGGGCTCGCTTGCTGGAGTTTCTTAGTGGAAACACAAGTGTCGCCTTCTGTAAAGTGCCAGAAAATGCTGCAGGTAACATAGACCTTCAAAACGGGACTCTTAAACCTTTACACACGCCTATATTACATAATCTATAAAATTACAGAAACCCCAACACTCAGTTCAAAACTGTGTATCAATCCAAAGAATGCATATCTTTGTGACCTGCTAGACTACACAAATGCTACACGGATCTGTAGCATGAAGCCGAACCAGTGTATAGAGCTGACTGACTGGGTGTCGTGTGCCGGTGGTCTGCCCCTGGGCTCTAATGACCTGAGCCTGGCCAGTGATCTGGATGTTGATGTTTTGTTGGAGTGTGAGATGGAGCCACATGAAGCTAGCTCATATGATAATATTATGTCGGTAAGTTCTTAGATTTATCTACCTTTTTCATTTTGTTTTACTTGATTTCTTGCACTTGTAGGGTCACTAGCCCCCGCATTTATTCAATCTTTGCCCTGTTTTCGGCTTGGTTGTTATTTTATCGACACCCCTTATATACCCCTTGTATAGGCAATATGTTAACCAGGGTCACTACGATGATAATAAAAAACACACACCCACATCCAAATCCGTTGAATGGTTCTCGAGTTAAAACAGAACATACATACATACAGACAGACTATATTATGGAACATATATACCTACACGTACAACGGTCGTGGTGAACTACACTGTGGTCTCTGTAATCGGACTTTTAAAACCAAGCTGGGTTTTCGAGTCATATCCGCGCTCATCACCGTAGAAGTCCAACAAACCATGAGGTTGCCGTCGTCAGACTATGATGAGGAGGACATCATCATCATCATATGGAACAGGTAGGTAGGTTTCATTTCAGACAAACAGACAGACACAAATTTTAGTTTTGGCCTCGGTTCAGTATTGTATTGATGAATCTATTCTCAACAGAATGTCAAAACAAAACTGAGGGTGATATTGTGCTAGAAATTAATTCTAGCCATTAATGATTCTAGCACACCTTTTTTGAGGATGTTTCAGAGTGACTGACTGTAAACTTTTAGTTATTTATTGCATCAATAATCACAAATATATATTTTATAAAACTTTCAGTTGGAGACTATGGGTCATCCAGTAGCCTGGAAGGCAGGCTCTCACTTGGCCATAGTCCTGAAGACCAACATGGAGCTCCTGAGTGTGGCTGGATTCAACTTTGTTGGCGGAGAGTTCATTGTCGACCATAAGTTGCCTGTCGTTAGGATACAGAGTAAGTTTCATAACTCCTTATTTTTTTTTATCCTCACTAGGGTTAGATAGGCTTTCAAATAACTTTGTTATTGCAAATCTCTCTAGCTAGATTGACCATATTCTGACTCCAGCAAATTTATTAGGCAGGATTTAAATATACATACTTGAATCATTGGGTAAAATCACATATTTTGCTGATCATTGATAAAGAGAGCCATCTTTAGTGGGTCTGTTAATGCATAATTGTTACATTCATGAATAATTCTGACGGCAGAGGAGCGTGCCCTTTGGGCTGCCTGCTTGGGGCTGCCTGTTTGACCCTTGATTAAGGCCTGAAGAAAAGTTCTTGTTTATGGGTGCTATGCTAGGCCACTTGCGCCTGTTACGGTTAAATGTACCGATTAAAAGTACTGTCGTTTGTTGATGTTTTTAACTGACTTCAGCTGAGCATTACTCCGCTCTTAAGTGGGAAAGTAAATAGTCGAATTCGAAATTATTCTAGTTTGAGATGCAGAGAACCTCCTTTTTTGACTTAAACTCAGTAGTGCACTGTTCTGATTATAGTAAAAATATTTTCCAATAAAATATATAAACTAAAAAGTTAAAAAGTCTTTTTGATTTCCCTACTTCCAACTTAGCAACTCAATGATGCAACATACATCTTGGGTAACGAGAGTTACAAGTAGGAGTAAAGTTCCAAGGTTTCTTGTACTTACTCAATTATCCTGTTAGTATATAGTATTCGTAATTTAATTGGTGATGATGATTTGATGATTTGGAGATGGGACGCCTGCTGGGCACAGGCGGATGGTCGGCTCTCCAGTTGGAGCTATTCCATCCAGTTCCCATTAATTGGTAGTAAATTGTTAGCTTTTGTAGTCGAGTTAGTACTGCTATATAAATTGAGCATCAGTGGCCAGAATTTACACGTGTCTGAAAAATTTACTTTTCCAGCTGTTCAAGTATCAGGAGAACCAAACAAAGCTACAGATCCTTCAATGAGAAGTTTACGAAGTGATATCCAACATGCCTTGAAGACCTCCCCTTCGGAGTTTCAATGGCCCATCCATGCGGCATTGCTCAGGAAACTGTCTAAGGTTGTAGACATTAAATCGGACGTTAGGATCTCAACTATAGAAATGAATGGAAGTAGTGATAAGCACTTAGAATCAACCTCTGTTAGCAGAAGAAGTATAACCCTAGCGGATGTCAGCGTCAACACAACTAAATCTCTAACTGATGAAGGTACACCTGAAGATAATACCATACAAACTGTAGAAAGTATAATAGTACCTGATAAAAAAGTTGAAAGTTTACCGGAAAAGAAGATAGAGGAAAAGCCAGAGGAAAGGAAATTAGTTGTTGAAAATGTTACAGTGGAAATACAACACAATATTACACCAAAGAAATCTAGTTTAAAATTAGATCTAAAAAAAGGAACGAGTCAATTATCAGCTTCTTTGATGAACATATCGAGTCAAATTAAGTCTGTGACGACACATAAGAGAATAACAACTACAACTGGTCCCAAGAAATCCGCGCCACAAATAGAAGAGGCTGTCAAAGATGAGAAGGGAAGTTCTTCCCAGCAAAGTACGCCGAAATCAACAAAAAGTTCCCGCCCACTAGTTAATACTAAGTCGCCGAATGTCTTGATATACTCCGATAGTGTAGCGGCTAGAGATAGCTTGGAAGCGTCGCTCAGAAAAGTGCTAGACTGTGATAGGTAAGAATTTTGCACTTTTACTTATAAGATTCTATATTCGTCTTTGCTCTTTGTTATGAAGAGACTACTGAATCGCAAACCTTTTCACCCTCTTCACTTCGCCGGTTTTTTTACCAATAATCTTAAAGAAACTAGTTTTTTGCCATTTACAAAATTATATTTGCTAGCCTATTTTTAGGGTTCCGTAGAACCTAAAAGGCACAAAAGGAACATTTATGGTGAGAATCTGTTATCCGTCCGTCCGTCCGCCCGTATGTCGCAGCTTCATAACTTTAGCACTGTTAAAGATAAAGACTTGAAATTTGGCACAAAAATAGCATTAATTTGCCCACATAACATGGTGCAAGATAAAATTTGAAAAATATGAAATTGTTCAAAATATTTCAAATATAAAACGACAGAAAAAAAAATTTGAATCCTAAAAGTACAAAATTCAAATAGTTTATTTTATAAAGTAGATACACATAATACACTTTTTACGAATCAAATTTAATCTTTTAAAAATGTATTTAATTAAATAATAAACTTACATGAACTAAGTTAAAGGTTTATCCATACCGGAGACCCGGCCAGCGACCAGGAGCAAGGTTCAATGAACCCGTATTTCGAAATAAAAAAAAAATTTGCAAGATCATGTCTTTTTTAGCATATTTCCTTTTTTTATGTACTTTAGTTAAGGGATAAGAAAGCACAATAATATATGGGTAGATATTAAAGAGCAGGTCCTCTAAAAAGGCCGCTTTGCATGAATCACATTATGATTCTATTCTAATGCCGTCTCTTTTGCACGCGTGAAAAAACTCTGACGCTATCCTACTTTCAAATCATTTAATGATTCACCCAAGTCGGCCTTTTTACACCCCCTGATCGTAAAAATAAACACTTTAACTGTATGTACTGGCGCTGATTTCGAAAAATCCTTGAAAAACCACAAAAAAATCTATGTCACCCCTTATCTCCAAAACTGGTGGACTGAAAAATAAGAATAAATTCGTGGTAATGTGCTTACGTAAAGATTACAGGAAAAATAAAGCGGTTGAGAAATTCACGAAAACAAATGACAAAATAAAATTTTTCATCCACGATACGGAACCCTAGGCACGCGAATCTGACTCGCACTTGACCGGTTTTTATTTTAGTGTTTTTAGTACGCGTGGGCGGAGGATCAGGATAGTCATTTTAGCAGTACATATCTGAATATGAATATAAAAACAAAATCTATACCACTTACTTACTCTACCTGAAATTTTGAATAACAAAAGTAAAGGATTTTTTATTTTACTTTAAAATCATAAAGGTCTGATATAAATCTTCAAGTTCATTACTCTAAAAAAAGACCATTTGAGAATTAACTAAATTTACTAAATTAAGTAACTAAAATTAATATTAACTTGATGCCGCCTGTAGCCGCTGGCTACAGGATGCAGAGCTGATGGAATTTGAATGGGAGAGTAGACAGGATAAGAAAAAGATTGTGGGTAAACTGACTGACCTTTGATGATGTCTGTGGACGGGCCGACGGGAGATGCGGTGACGTGCTGAGCCTTCTTGTTGGCTAGTTGAGCTGGCGTCTGTGCAGGGATGTATTGAATGTCCTGGTTTGAGTGATGTACACAGCACTTGTATTAACACTACACTTTAGGTACGCGATATTGTTTGTGCTGACGCGAATGTCTATTGTTTAGAGCTGTCGGCTGCGCGGGCGCGCGCGCGTGCGCCTTGAGAGGCTCGTCGATCCGAACAGACCGAGCGAGCGGCGGTCAGCGCAGGACTCGATTCCGTCGCGAGTCACCCTTTCTGCGCATGCGCTGACGTCACGCTTTTTAGCGTGAACACCGCCTCTGACAAAATGCCTTCACGATTCACCATTTTCTACTACCTGAACAAAATTAATAAAAGAATCCATTTCAGGTACACCCTCTATAGCGTAACAAGCGAAGCGCTAGAGACAGGCGCGTGGCGCGGTCGGGCAGCGCTAGTGGCTGTGGCTGGCACGGTAGGGCGTGCTGCACCGCTTCTATTGGCGCATTTGTTGGACGGTGGCCGGCTATTGGCTCTCTGTTCCGACCTGCTGCATACTGTCCTGCCTTATTATAAGACTGCTGAGGTATTGTCACACCTGTTTGCCTCCACAATTTGTATTACATCAAATTTTTTATAAATATTCTATATCGTCATTTTTCGCTTTCTAAGGTTATAAAGGTTTGTCTCCGGATTTGTAACAAAATATTAAGAAATAATTACAACGGCCAAAATACAACTTTTAGCTAAAAGCAATGTATACCAATAGTTTACTTCATGCATAAACGTATTTTTAATGGTATTATGGTAGCTTCAAAAAAATCAATTCTCCATAACGAGTGAAGTTAGAAAAATTAAATAAAATTTTCTTATTATTATTAACAATACGTTTATGCTTAAAGTAAACTATTGGTATACAGTGGAACTTTTTGCTGGAAAAGCAAGCAATTGGTCAAGAAATATGAAAAAATTTAAATATCACTTTGACAAAAAAAAGTTTGTATAGGAAATTTTCACTCTAAGGTTGACATTGTCTACCCTGGCGTCATACATTTTTTTTTTTCAAAGTGGTATTTGAATTTTTTCATATTTTTTTATTGTTATTCTTGACCAATTACTTGCTTTTCCAGCAAAAAGTTCTGTGCACGCCACTGTTGGTATACATTGCTTTAAGCTTAGCTAAATGTTGTATTTTGGCCGTTATAATTATTTCTTAATATTTTGTTACAAATCTTACTTAAGGCATAGTATCAAGCTAAACTTCTGTCCTGCACCAACGCTTTGGTTTTTGGTTTGTCTATCCTGCTCTAATCAACTGCCGCGCATGCAAAACATCAGTTATTTTGAATTAGCGTCTTCATTAGGACATCTCATTAAAATCCCTCTACAAATGTCTTAAATAATGTATATACAAAATTCTACTGAATTTTCAAAATAATAGCTTTAAATATACATGTCATAAACGCCATTTTATGTTTTTTTTAGAGCTGACTTTGCGATTTTTTTCTATTGAGCGAAGTTGATGAAAATGTCCTAGTATGTCCTCTTTTATAACATATAATGATATTTTATTTATTATTTTAAGTCTGATATTAAACTGAAAATAGTATATAAGTAAAATGTGCATTACAATACAATATTCTTTATTGCACACAATAAAAAAACAGAAATAATTAAAAGGAAATAATTTTATAATAAGTAGTAGGGTACAATTGGCAGTCTTATCACTAAAAGTGATCTCTTTCAGACATCCTTTGTGCATTTAGCTTGGTACGGAGCCTTAACTGTGCTGCCTCTTTAGGGCTATGCCCAGCCCCGGATTTCCTCTATATGTCTACAAGGCCCGGGCCCAGGGGCCCAGCCAGCCTAGGGGTCCCCACCAACTAGCTATCGTGACCTGGGGGTCTAGCACGCACCGTAGATCCAGTGTCTTTCGATCATACTTGCTCTCTCGCACAATGACAAACGAGGTATGCGTGAGGGCGCAAGTAGGATAGATATACGCTGTATCTTTAGCGCGTGCTAGCTACACAGGTAGCTTTACAGAGAAAAAATAAAAAAAATATATATTACGGGGCATATTAACTTTAGTTAATTAGTAACTATAGTGACATATACAGCATAGACTACATTATTTCTGGTATTCATTTATAGTAATGAAAGTCTGTTAAAAATTATATTTTCTGTACTAGTGCATTTTATTTGCTAAATTTCCAAACTAGCTTCGGGATGGGGGGCCCCAAATGTCAAGTGCCTAGGGGCCCTGGGTCTGTAAGACCGGGCCTAGCTGCCACGCTGCGGGTAGCACGCGGCTGCGGCAGCGGCGACGACGGTATGTTTCGCGATTTTGCTCCCTGGTACCGCTCGCTGTTGCCGCGTGCCGCTGCAGTACAGTGGCAGCACTTTCGCAGCTCTTAAGGCCTTAAAAACTACACTCGGCGTCAAAAAGGCGACTATGCACTCGCTTTCAAAAAATAGCACCTTTTGAAAAATTTACTTCAAACAACTTTCTTTCATATTTGAAACCAATTATGAGAGAACTATTTAGTATCAATTGAAAGGGCATTTAACAACCTTAAAATAAACAATTGTTTCATTTTATTAACAAAACAAATCTCTCCAGTACGTGGTGTTGAAAAAAATATAGCACAAACATTTTCTTGTCTGAAGAAATTTTTTCAAATAGTGCGATTTTTTTGACGCCGAGTGTATAGTCGCCTTAACGAAACTCCTCCATTATGTACGATGTATACCTAAAAGACTTATTTTTCAGGTACGTGAAAACGAAGTGGTCCAGTTCACTTATGACCGATGGAAGTCGGTGAAGATGAAGCATCACATATTCTGCTACCAAGCTTCGCCTGCAAAGAAACAATTCTCTACTGAAACAGACAGACAGTGAGTTTTCAATTGAGTCCATTGTTCTATGCTGTGGCGACTAAAATAATATCTATATTGCTTTACCTTTCTGCCTATAACTATGGTAGAGGTAGGATGGTCTTCGTGGTGTTAGCTTTTCATTTTGACGTATCATGTTTGTCACGTTAAGAGCGGTTTCGCAGCCGGATGGTGAATAACTTGCCTTTTTATAATTAATCGAAACAGAACACTTAAATTCAAAATTCACTCAATAGTTATTCAACAAAACCTTATTACCTATGTATTGTGTATACTGCCATCGCAAAGTTTCCATTGGTGTTTGTAAATTAGAATTTCAAACATTTTAAATAAAATAAAAAATTAATTAGAATTTCAAAAATTTTGTTTAAAAAGTAATTGAAATTCTAATTTACAAAAACCAATGGAAACTTTGCGATGGCAGGATACACAATACATGGGTAACAATGTTTTGTTGAATAACTTTAGAGTGAATTTTGAATTTAAGTTTTCTGTTTCGATTAATTAGAAAAAGGCGGGTTTTTTTACAATCTGCTGCGAAACCGCTCTTAAAAACTAGGTGGCTACATATAGGCAAACCGGATAAGTCAGTCTGCGCCCGCGTCGTTACAGGGACACAGGGGAATCGAGCGGGGAGCGGGCGGCAGGTTTGTGTAAGAGGGTGTATTACTCTGTCGCTCCGCGCCCCTGTACCGTCGTTGGCAAAGTCTGGCACATCTGGTCGGTCATCAGACTAGATACTCAAGTAATTAACACTCTTAATAGGGTTCGAACATTATTGTATGGGGCCTGGCATACCCGCGGTCCCACATTTTCGAAAAAAAATCACGTTTCGGTGGCCTGTGATAAAATGCATGCCAATTGACAGTTAAAATAAATACAAATAAAAAAATACTCTTTGTTAAATGCCGTAAGTGATATACTTTCAGAGATATGGAGTTTTAGATATGTGAAATTCTTTTTCTACGTTTTCCCAAACTGAAAGTGTATCACTTACGACATTTTATCATATTATGTTTTTTATTTGTAATCATTTCTTTTATTGATTGGCATATTTTTAATCAGTGGTCGCCAAAACTCATTTTTTTTTAAATCGGGTATTCCAAATTTCTTGTTGAATTTGTGACCCCGACAATCTGAAGGATCGAGGATCCGTCAGTTCGATAAGTTTTTAAATAATTAATTTTTCAATGCAAGTGCTCGCAAAGGCGCACTTTTTATGCATCAAAACCGAACAGAAAGTCGATTATTTTGCCCTAGGGCTTTATTTCTTTTTTTCCACTGTTTAACGGTTCTGGATACAGTCCTTTTGAGCCAATCATAATTTAAAGTTCACAAGATTATATTTGTTTTATTTCCTCACACTATGCATTGAAAAACGTAGTATGATGCACGGGCGTAAGAGCAATAAATTACTCGGTTACGTTTAAAACACTCGCTACGATCGTGTTTTAAATCGTCCTCGTAATTTATTCCTTTTCGCCCTTGTAGCATAAACTACTTTTATTGACCAACATTTTTATTTGTATTCCATTTTTAGATGCAATATTAAATAATTTATGATGTACCCCTTCTGCTTACATCGCGCCAGATTTTTTTTATCAAGATCCCTGAATAGTCTGTCTGGAAGCTTAGGAACTTTTTCTCTTTCGCTTGCTGCGAGCTGCTATTAATAAATAAGTATTTTTAGCAGGGCTTAGCAAGATGTCTTATATTCTAACAGGCTGACGACAAGATACTTTTGCTTCTTTAACTATGCTTCATGAAAAATGTTTTAATGTTTGACGTCGGTTTTACAGACCAAGTCAGGAACGGTATGTTTAACGAATTTTAGCTACTCGTTTTTATGCTAGTTGCGTTTTTTCTAGCTACATATTTACAATAACAATACCGGCCAATCAAGCGGGTGGGCGTGAAGTTAGTCACAGATGGCTTCGCAGTTTAGCTTTCTTATGGCCCCGGTACACAATTAATGGACCAAGATCGCTTATGCGATACACCATACGCCACGATAGGCAATCGTGGTGCCGCTGTTCACACAATTGTCAATCCCACATTTATTGCATGGTGATCGATGGAGGGTAGACGTCGAGACAGTTGCAGCCGCTGCGATTTATTTACATATTCAGTTAATAAATATTATTTACGTGTACATATATTCCTAGAAATAAATTTTTACAATTATATAAATAATTTACAATTATATAAATTATACATGTTTTTATAATCAACGTGCGAGACTGACTGAATGACAGGCCATTGTGTGAACAAGCAAGCCACGGCTGCCACAGTTCCTTTAAAGTGTGGCGCTAGCGGCGGCTACTATCGCTATTGCTCACAGGCATAGGCCATTGTTGGCCATCTAACTCCCGTAGCCCTTGACAAGCCCATCGCCATTGTGTACAAGGGCCCCTTGTACACAATGGCGATGGCCTCTCGCGGGCGATCATGGTTCATTGTGTACCGGGGGCTCTACCGCGTAATTCTCATTTGTATCAACTTCAAGCAAATGCATGCGAAATTCAACGCGTGCAAAAGAGATGGCATGTTAGGCGGGTGTCGTCGCACGCACGACAAATTTCAATCCCAAGTTGATGTTGATGAAAATGAGAATTACGCGGTATTCCCACCGTCCTCTAGGGCATCGACAAGGGAGGGTGCGCGGGGGGCACAGCGCAGGTGACAGCTGATTTCGCGCCCGTCTTAGTTGGTCCGAAATTTAAGATGCTATTTTATTAGCTTTGTTATTCTTTTGAAATTTTGTTGTTTTAAAATTATGTTTTGAACATCACGATGAGTTAAAAAAAAACTGACTTGATACTATACAAAAACACATTTCACATTATTTAAGCTACAGTAGAGCAGTGGCGTGCATCGAACTTTTTTCCGAAAAAGCAATCAGAAGGTCAAGTTTGACATAAAAAAAAATAATAATTAAATAACACTTTAAAAAAAGAAAGTTTGTATGACGCCAGAGTAGGCACGCCTACCTAGTGAACATTTTTATACCAACTTTTTTTTTTCAATGTGTTATTTAAATTTTTTTATTTTTTATTGTCATACTTATATGTCTTAATTGTCATAAGCGTCGTCAATATCAGTCTTCAAGAACAAAATTAGACAATACTTTCAGAATATTACTTGATTTCTTTTGATTCTTATATTATATAATATGTTATGAGTAATTAATGATTTTTCATCAGTATACATTTATATATTTGTGTAAACTGTTTATGTAGTTTATGTATTTTATTATATACTATAACTTTGCTTTAAATGTTTATTAGGATGTAGTCTAGTTATTTATTATTTAAGTACTATTTTCAATATTATCCCTTTTAAATAGTATGGCACTACCCTCAACAATTTCCTCATTGCCAAAGGTTAGTTGGTAAAAAATACTAATTAGTATTAAGCTCACCTTTGTACGATCATTTTATTCTGTGCAAGCGCAATAAATAATTTTATTATTATTATTATAGTTGACCTTCTGATTGCTTTTCCGGAAAAAGTTCTATGCACGCCACTGGTAGAGACACACATTTTTATGCATGAAGAATGCCTCTTTGAATTATACTGCCACTGCAAAAATAACAGCTCCTACCTTCCTATGCATGGTACACACACATCTCTAGTTGAAAGTTCGAGAACTATACAAGTAAGAGTATAATACTAAAACGCAGTCCCCAAATATTCTAACCCCATCACTTCTCAGGCCATCCAAATACACGGGTCATCCGGGCCACGAGTTGGACATCCAAATCCTGGCGTCAGAAGAAACATGGCGGACTCCGTCCTTACTGCAGGCGACAGATCTAACTAATCAGGGCGTCGCTATATTCTCACAGGTGAGCCACCAAATTCCCATAGCTTAATTTTTAAAAGATTTTATACTTAATTTTTTTCGGAGAATTTACGTCATTTTAGGACATGGTTTTCATTATTTTGCTATATATATTGACCATTATTTTTTTATGATTTTTTAAAGAATTGTCCGATGACCTTGTCACTTGAGAATTTTAGACATTATACTGATTGCGATGTGTGATTGCTTATAAAAAAAGTGGTCTGTCTCTGTCTGTCTACTCATCTGTCATCTAGCTTTCAAATTAGTCTGAAGCAAATTATTATAAATTTATCTTGATAGCAAAGGACACATTTCTAAACAGCCATTAATCAAGTGACGTCACACAAGGGCAAATGTAAGTTGCAGCCTTTTCGTAAAAATATTCATCATCTTGAGGTTTTTTTAACCAAAACTTCGAAAATACGGCTTATTAAACCTAAACCTCGAAATGGTTTTCGAATTAACACACCTTAAAATAATTTAATCTATGCCAATTCATACTTGATCAAAAATATAATAAATAAGTGCTGAAAGAGGAGTAGTTATTTTTAAATTATTTATTTTTGGTTATTAGTCTGAAAGTTTGAAAAATAATATAAAAACCTTCGTAACTCTGAGACCACTCATTTTCGACACCTAGTTGATAGGACTTAATTCGTTGGAAATGATCTCTAGTATAACCCCTTTCAAGGAATAGGTCGAATTACCAAGCACCCTGTATATAATTTATTGACGGGATCAAAAGGCGCACTTAGGGTTAGCTGCTGACGAGAAACAACGCACCTTCAAAGAAAACCAGGGTTCACCTAGGTCCATGAAGCATAGCGACAGAGTTTTGTCTATCCGTTTGTCTGTCGCCTTAATAAGTGTTTGAGAAATTGAACTTTTAATGATACTGTAGTAGCTTGAAAATAATTGGGTTTTCCATAATCGTAACATTTATCAGTTATCGAATTGAATGAAACTTGTGGATAAAATATGATTATCGCAAAACGGTTCACCGTTTGCAATAATCATTCAGATTCAGATTGTAGATGTTTACAAAACATACACACGTAAAAAGAAATCAAAATTAAATCAAGATTTGAATGATATAAATAAAATAATAAAATATTATAAGGCCATATACTCGATGACAGCGGGCAGCGGCGCAACAGAACGGCGGCGCGGTGTGGCGTCTGTGCCCTTTGATCGCACCGCTCGCCGCGCCGCTTCATCGAAATCAGTTCAACGAGTTCAATACAAATATTAGGTCTTTACATATACTTTTTCTATATAGAATTTCAAAGAAACTCAATTTTCAGTACTAACATTTTTGCAGTTCTTTTAGGACTGACAAACTGACACACCCAAATTATGTAATTTCTTTGTGTATGAATGAGACAATATTAAGCTAACAGCAACAATAATTTAATTTTTGAAAAGTGTCAGCTGTAAAAAATTATTACGAATCTTATCATGGAAAGGGATGGCATTTAGGACGAACTATTTTTGAAGATTTATTTTTTATAATCAAACTGAAAATAAAAACAAAATTTAATACATAAATGTAAAACCTTGAAATCACCTTTCAAACAAAAAACATTTAATTGAAATAGCTTTTGAATTACAGGAATTATGAACTCATGAATCTGTAATGAAATTTCAGCAATTTCATATGTAAAGACCTATTATATGCATTTGTGTCGTGGCACCGCAACGTCATGTCGTCGCCCCGTAGCCGCTATCGCTATCATCGAGTACAGGCCCTTAATTCAGAAATAATTTGGGCAAGTACGAGTCGGACTCGCGCACAAAGGGTTCCGTACCACCACACAATACGGGTACGAAAGCCTAAAAACGGTATGGTAAATAACAACAATGTGCATAGATCCCATGAACAATGCCATAGCATCATTGAGGCGACAAAAACAAGGCGCTAAAATGGTAGCGCCTGGCTAGCAATTCGCGGCTCCCGCTGTGTACGAACCCTAATAAATCTTAAATATTTTTGATTTTATCTAAAACAATAAAAGCACATTCGGCTACACTCTGGGTAAACAACCGTTAAATTTATGTATTTTAGAGGTTTGTTGTTAAGATATTACTCAAATTTTACGGTTTTTAATTCGACTTAAACATAGATCTAGATAATGTTAATTAATACACGCAGCCTAAAATATTATAATAACATTCCATAGACACCCCACAGTGGTGATAGCGTTTGTATGGAGGTTTGCGCTTAACGACGCCTCTTAAGACGGTCACTGAACTTGATCCTTGGTCTGCATTTTCCTCTTTTCCCTTCAATTTTCCCATCTACTATGAGATTATACCTGAGTAGATGCCCAAACATCTTGCCTCTCCTGTTTTCGATGACTGTCATCGAATGTGGGAGTAAATCGTGTTTATTATATCCAGATCCACCTAGAAGTAAATCGTGTTTATTATAACCAGATCCACCTAGAAGTAAATCGTGTTTATTATAACCAGATCCACCTAGAAGTAAATCGTGTTATTATAACCAGATCCACCTAGAAGTAAATCGTGTTTATTATAACCAGATCCACCTAGAAGTAAATCGTGTTTATTATAACCAGATCCACCTTGAAGTAAATCGTGTTTATTATAACCAGATCCACCTAGAAGTAAATCGTGTTTATTATAACCAGATCCACCTAGAAGTAAATCGTGTTTATTATAACCAGATCCACCTAGAAGTAAATCGTGTTTATTATAACCAGATCCACCTAGAAGTAAATCCTGTTTATTATAACCAGATCCACCTAGAAGTAAATCGTGTTTATTATAACCAGATCCACCTAGAAGTAAATCGTGTTTATTATAACCAGATCCACCTAGAAGTAAATCGTGTTTATTATAACCAGATCCACCTAGAAGTAAATCGTGTTTATTATAACCAGATCCACCTAGAAGTAAATCGTGTTTATTATAACCAGATCCACCTAGAAGTAAATCGTGTTTATTATAACCAGATCCACCTTGAAGTAAATCGTGTTTATTATAACCAGATCCACCTAGAAGTAAATCGTGTTTATTATAACCAGATCCACCTAGAAGTAAATCGTGTTTATTATAACCAGATCCACCTAGAAGTAAATCGTGTTTATTATAACCAGATCCACCTAGAAGTAAATCCTGTTTATTATAACCAGATCCACCTAGAAGTAAATCGTGTTTATTATAACCAGATCCACCTAGAAGTAAATCGTGTTTATTATAACCAGATCCACCTAGAAGTAAATCGTGTTTATTATAACCAGATCCACCTAGAAGTAAATCGTGTTTATTATAACCAGATCCACCTAGAAGTAAATCCTGTTTATTATAACCAGATCCGCCTAGAAGTAAATCGTGTTTATTATAACCAGATCCACCTAGAAGTAAATCGTGTTTATTATAACCAGATCCACCTAGAAGTAAATCGTGTTTATTATAACCAGATCCACCTAGAAGTAAATCGTGTTTATTATAACCAGATACACCTAGAAGTAAATCGTGTTTAATTTAAACAGATCCACCTAGAAGCGGATCCAGGCGACTACCTCGGCGAGGAAGGCATGAAGGTGAACGAAGCTCGACTCGAGATCATTCACAAAATAGTCGGCGAGATCCTCGGTCTCCACGTCAAGGATCCGCACAAAGTGACCCAGATCGAGTACACCAGGGGATTCTTTCTGGGAAACCATGTGGTGAGTCGATCGTGATTTCTTTATAGTTGAATCACTTTTGCTGTCACCTGTACATTTAGTTTCACATTGCATCGCCATTATTAGTAGTGGTTGCTGGTAATGCAGGGTGTAAATGCAGTTTTATAGAAATACTTTAATTTGTTTGAGTATGCGCATTTCTTCCAGGAGGAATGCCAACAGTGGCTAAATCTTGAAAAGGCCTATGTCCAGCAGTGGACGAAGACAGGCGTTTGTTGCCCGCGGCTAAACGTGTATTTTTTGTTTTTAGATGTTGTTTTTTCGAATAAAAAGTATCCTGTCTTGGATTGGATCACAGTTTAACCAGCTGTGAATGATTCTTTGCTTAGTGGCAAAGTCACAAACTCGTAAACTAATCAACTAATGAACGAAGCAAAATTGCGATTTATATTTTGTAAATACATGTTGGGTAAGGAATAGTGGATGTACATACAATAAAATGTATGTCTGTCTTAAGTTATTTAATACAAAATTTATTTTTCACTTAAGTTGCATTTACACTCTGTTTCATATCAATCGTACATTTGAGAATAGTTGTAGTATTGTTGAATATATGAATGTCTTGAGTAAACTAGGGAAACATGTTAGTCCCCGAATGTGATATTTATTTGAATGTAATTACAGTTCTAACTGATTCTTGTAGTTTTTGCTGATTTTTGCAATTTATGAAGATCTACCATAAACATGTATTATTATTTTATATTTATGTATATCAATAAAGGCATCAAGCTTTGTAGTTTCACCGTCATGTGAGTTCATGTGATAGAAGCAATATTTAAGTAACACGTGTACATTTTGAAAACGACAATGGAATAAATTCTGCAAATGAATTAATCGATCAGTTTATTGCTTGTATCTTGTTTCACAATTTTAAATCATTCGAATCATTCAAATTAAAACACTACTAGAAAATTGTATTGTTTCCAAAATCGCACTCAACAGGCCCCCTATGATAAAAATCCAATACATTTGAACCTTCTAGCAACTGCGATCCAGTTTTTTCGTAGTGGGTATTTATATAAGGTGACTTTAATTGATTCAAGCAAATTCGTACTAGAGCGGGTTGTGTGAGTTGTGTCAGAGATACAACCGTCAATTATTTTAGTGGATACTTCCTACGTCGCCTGTTTACTCAATCACAAAGGTAGGAATCGATGTTGGCCATAGTAATATGTCAGTCATTACAAAATTAAATTTCAGGTCACTTCAACTTTTTTTTTTATTATTCCGATCAAATAAGCATTAATTTATCGTGAATAACATAACTGACTAATAACAAATAATGAAAGATTTAAGAAAAAACAAATATCTATAATCAGAAATCAAATAATCCATCAGCATTTAAAAAAGTCGTACAGGGAGTGACGTACAAATTTTGAACATGCTCCCCTCTACGAGATGCGAACAAAGAAGTATCCACTTCAAAACGTCACAAATAATATTAGAATCCATAAGTCAAATCTTCTGTTTCATCTTGAGCCTACTCGGTATAAAAACACGCCATTCTGTCTTATGTAACTTTTATCATTTATCTCTTTCTTATGGATATTCGTAGCTCTTGTACAAGTCACCTTATATTTTCGACATTGAAAGCTACTCAGTGTCATAAACCCTGCACATTGGACCAAGAGCAGTGTAAAGTGTGTATATTGTCCGGTAGGCCGGCTGTGGTTGGCCATCGTCCGGCGGGCCGGGTCACGTGACGGTGTGATGCCCGGTGAGAGATGCTCACGCGCTGTTTTATACATCTTTTATATTTTTCGCTGTGCACTTAGGACAAGCTGTCGCCCGCTCGCGCTTTGAATTAAGACTGAGCTGTATTATTGAAAAAAAAAAAACTAGGTAAGGTTATCGTTCATCTGCAATATGCCATTTATTTCGAAATAAAAGCAATGATTTTACAATAATTATATATGAATTTAGATTAATATTAACGATAGCCTTCTCTAATGTGAACAATTTTCACAATTTCAGGTTTCTGTGACATTTTTTTTTTAATTTAACTACGCTACGTATTGTAACTTTGCACCGTTTTTAATTTTAATTCACAAATCATGATGCACTTACCAAAAAATATATCTGCTAAAGATATAATGCGCATGCAAATCTTTGCCATTGTTCTCATCTTGAAAACGAGCCGAATCATAAGTTATAAGAGGTCATCGCACATTACAACGGATCGGCACCAGACCATCACAAAGTAAAGCATTGAAATATGAGCTTTAAATCGTGTTACGTACGTAATATTTTTGTACTATAGGACGGCGCATGGCCCGCGCGTCGCACTCTTGCGAAATGTCACATACGCAACACGATTTAAAGCTCACATTTCGATGCATACTTTGACGTGGTCCGGTGCCGAGGTGTTTTGGGGCCTAAGTAAGTCACACCTATTTTTGACTTTTGGTGAAAGATTTTCGATTTCATACACAAACATTCAAAACAAACAAACAAACGCACACAAATCTTCGCCACTGTACGTATTCCCTAAAACGAGCCAAATCATAAATTGTAGTATTTGGAAACATATTGAAGAGAAAATAAAAGTCAAAGTAATTTTAGAACATGTGCTAAAACCGGAACCGGAAGCAATTTTGGGTCTCATTTTGGCTATGCATAGGGGACCGGAAGGTTTATAAGGATTATATTGTCATGGATTATATAGATAGTCGGAAATAAGACATTTTCTAAAAAGTGGCGAAGATTCCTACGCGCATTACAGGTATAGTGCGCGCCAATCTTTTAGTCGCCTCTGAAGCTAGCCCCAAGAATCGACGCATTAGCCGTTTTACGGTGTCAGGGGGACGTTACAGGAGCGAGGGCGCGGAGCACACCCGCCTGCGTGCCGCACCACACCCCCCGCTCGCCGTTCGGCAGGTGTCAACACTATGCGTTAGTGTTAGTGCTACGTCCGTACACTATCTCAGTGCTACACACGCGCGCGTTGCATGAAAAGTACGTTCGTGGAAAAAAATCTATGATTCGTTAAGTTAATCGTTGAATCTGTTTGTGTTGCCTTTATTTGTTGTTTTGTTGATTTAGTTTGTTAAAGTTTATTGTTGTTGTTATGCTTCGCGGTCGTTATAGCGTTTTAAGGCGACAATGTAGGAAAATGGTGTTTATATTAATTTGTTTTAATTAAACAGTTAAGATTGCACTAAAATAATAAATATATATTAAATAGGTAGGTACAACCAGTACACCTTCCCACTTATAGTAAACATTCAATAATCAACCGTTCATATTATTGTTTCCTTGACTGTACCTGCGCAAGCTTGCACTCGTAACTCAATCAGAGGCGACTAAAAGATTGGCGCGCACTATACCGGGAGTAAATAATGCACATCGTATCGTAGCCTCATCTCTGTCGCACGAATTTAAGCACTAACAGTCCGATGACAGAGACGGCGCTCAACGAAGCCGAAGATAGCCGATGTGCATTATTTACTGCCGGGTACTATATTTAAATGGTACTACAGGTACATATCTACAGAATACATTAAACTATTATCACGATTCACGATTATTTGGCTTTATTAACAGTTTGACAAGTATGCTTCGCCAGAGTACTTTTTTGTAACAAATAAATATTTGCATTGTTTTTCAATATTTTGCATGTATTATTTAGGTATGGGGAGGCTTCTGTCCACATTTATGTTGTTAAACTTCTTATCCTTAAACATGTTAGTCTCATACGGTAAATGGTCATTGCTGAAGTCTCCCTATTAAAATTGTAAGTGTTAAAAATAATATTTTATTATATTTTAAGGCTACTATAAACAATAAAATCTTAAAATTAATTAATTTGATGATGACGGAAACAAACATACTTCGCTCTAAATTGTGATCCGTTTATAGTGGCCTATAATCAAAATCAAAATCATATAAACAAAATCATAAACACATTACACGATCTGGACATTTTCTTCCTCTCTGTGGCCAGAGCAAGAATGGTGCTAAGCTCAAAGTTTTTTAATATTTGATTATTATATATTACTATATGCACTACTTTGTCCTTAATAGATGTCCTATCTTTTTTTTTCTTTCTTTTTTCTTTTATGGTGTGTTTGAGAAATTGATTATTTGTGTTTTGTTTTAGTTCTCTTTTAACCAGTTAAAACCTTTTCTTTTTTTCTGTGTATTATGTGTGAACCTAATTTTCTAAATTTCAAATTTTAATATCGTCAGTTGGTTATTGTTATTGTTTTTTTTTGCATTAGTGTTTTTTTTTCATTATGTTACTAGTGGAAACTTTTAATTGGCTGTAAATTGTTTTAATCTGTTTATTTTTTAAGTTACTTTGTGCTGTTAGTTTTCCTTAAATATAAATAAATAAATAAATAGCTAGACACCTCAAATGCAAGCTCATCAATTGTGGCATATATATACATCCATCGAACCACTTGTCTCTGTTTTCAGCATAAACTGTCACTGATCGACGAGTGGTGCGGTAAGGAGGGGGACAAACGGACGCAGAAGCTCGGCGACGTCACGGTGCAATGGTGCTTGCGTGGTGAAGTGGCAATAGAGGAACCGGCAGCGACCTTCTTGCCTGTTTACGTCCACGAGTGTCCCGATCATTTTGACACTGTCGAGTATTTTGATGTAAGTTTTTTTTCTATTTCTGGAAAGCGCCAAATTGAATCGCGCAGTTATTTCGCCTGCGTTATTATTACTTTAGATGCATGTTTCTTAGCTGTTCTAATATCGGCTTACATACAAGCAAAATTACCTTAGCATTCAGATACTTATTTGTATTATTCTCGAAATTAAATTAAATACATTTATAATATTATTAAAACTCGCGTGAGCTGTCATACTAAATTATTATTAAATGCGGCTTTAACACTCACATGTGATTGTTGTTGACTATATGCCAACCGTTTCACACGCCGCGTTGTCGTCCTAACCCCTCGGCCACAGCTTCAGGTTTCGAGAGGACAGGCGGCGGCAGAACAAATGTATGAAGTTGTGTAGAGCCGGCCATGGGTCGCCGCTCGCGCGTCTTGTCCGGCTTCGAGTGACTTGCGCTTCGAGTGTGTGGGGAGGCGGGCGGTTGAAACAGTGATCGAGCGCACAGGACGAACCTAGTGTCGAGCGCTTTGAGCGAGCGAGCGAGCGCGCTATACATGAAGGCACCGACGGGTGTCGTAGCAGGGCAAAGCCCGTCGCAAAAACCGCTGTGGCCCTGGCGTAAGACCGACACTCGCCTTGATAATGCTGAAACAGTATCGGTGAAACGGTTGGCATATAGTCAGCAACAATCACACGTGAGTGTTAAAGCCGCATATAATAATAATTTATATACATTTACTATTTCGGTTACAGTCTTTAACAATTCCAGAACAGAATTTCCAAACACTTTCTTAGGTGACATCGTCTTTGTTCGTCAAACCGATATTTACCGAATTAAAAGCGACTACATCCAATCACAAACCAATGCAACCATAAAAACAACTGAATAGATGCTGAGGCGGGAAATGCGTTTATTTCTATTGGTCGAGCGAGGAGGTACAGTACCCGGCAATAAATAATGCACATCGGCTATCTTCGGCTTCGTAGAGCGTCGTCTCTGTCACCGGACTGTTAGTGCTTCGTGCGATACGATGTATATTGTACATTATTTACTGTCGGGACCTCCTGAGTCTTGTCGTACTGTAATAGTTTGCTAATGGTGTTGATTCGGCGCAACACGACTGACGAGACTAACTTTATTTTGAGCGTCCCGTCTTTGTCTTTCCGATACAGAAAGAAAAGGACAGAACACTTAAATTAAGTTAAGTCCTGTCAAGTTGTGTTGCGCCGAATCGGTGTTTATGAGAGATATTTTTAGATGATATAAATAGTTATCGGCTCCGCCAAAGATTCTCGTTTATGAAAAAAAAAAACATAGGAGATCTAAAACATTCGTTAAAAAATACTGCGGTTCTGTAGTTCTAAATACATATGTGATGTCAATTTATGTATTCAATAAATTACCTAAAAGTTTAAAAAAATACTAAAACTGCTGCCCAGTTTGTACAATATTTAAAACATCTATTAATTGCTAAATGTTACTACACCGTCCAAGAATATTTGGACGATAATAGTCTGTTATAAAATAGTTATGCCTATATTAAGAGGCTATGCGAATTTTATTTTTGTCACTGTCACTCCAAGCGAAAAATAGCGCAGTGCGAGAGGGGCAGATTCAGGGTGAAAGCGAAAAATTTTAGTTTAATAATTTTTATAAAAAAACTAACATAGCTAGCAAAATTTCAAATATGAAATCTCTAGATATTGTTAAAACACACCTAATAAAATATGTTTGAGTTCTGTATATAGTTCCTATTCGTCAAACGAGGAGAAAAAGTGTGTTCGAAGACCTCATTTCAACAATTATTTCTATCGAGGAAAATTTATCCAAACATGTTTTCCAATTTCAAATCCCTACATTATATAGTCAAGATGCATATACCAGAAATTGATTATAATTTTCCATGTATTTCATGAAATACACAGAAAAGAAACACCCGTATTTTTTTCGCATATCGCCTTAAACTTAAATAAGTATACAAAACTCATAAAATATATTTATGAAATTTCGAAAAAGCCGTCATTTCTCACAATATTGCTGTGCCCAACATATATGATCTAACATTTTTATGTAAAATATACACATAACGTAAATTTTTTTTTTTATCTTATTTATTTTATAAGCCATACATCTTAGGATTAATTCGGCTTAAAAATAATTACAATGTTGGATGATGTGTAAAACAGTTGGGATTACTACTATGAGTATTTTTATTATATTCAGATTTAAGGTTCAGTGAGTCTATTATGAAACTTACAAATCTTATCACTATATTCGGCCGTGAACCCTGAACTTAAGATTTGATGGAGAAAGAAGAGAAAATCGCCAGTAGAGCACCGAGTTTCATTTAAGAAATCCAACCTACATTGTTCGTTGATTTTACACTCGAGGACTGAGTGTAGGAGGTCCTCTTCTCTCTCACATCGTGTACAGTTTGGATCGTCTCTTTTTTTCATGATGAAGTTAAACTTGTTAAGTGGGATGTGGTAAGTTCGAGTTCGGAAGCATATAACTAGATATTTTCTTTTGAGGTTTCTTGAGGTACGCGAGGTGGTTCTTCTACAATGGTCCTGTACCGCTTGCAATAAAAAAAAAATGTTCCTTTTTCTAGAACCTAACATCAACGCAGCTGGGCCGACTAGTAATATACTCGGAGATCGTGTCCAGTACACAGACGATCGCTGCCGGCGGTAAACTAAGCCACGGGTTGGCCGTCGTGGCGCGGCGACAGACAGCGGGGCGGGGTCGCGGGGGGAACCAGTGGGTCAGTCCGCCTGGACAAGCTATTTGTACTGTGCAGGTAAGTTTTAAGGGGGAACAAACGCGGATTGCGTATATTTAGAGTGATTCCCAAATGCCCCCTCCAAGATTGTCCAATTCAAGTTAAATTTAACTGTTAATGACTTTTTATATAAATGGTAATGACTTTTTTTTAAAAGACGAATGTGGGAGAGTTGGTGGTGCGTCTGCGCATGGGTAACAGACGCGCGTGAAAGAGTCTGCCTGAGCCTAGGCTGAAGGGGACAATCTATGCATCCTTGGGACAGACTTTGAGGAGGCATCTGGGAATGAACTGCATTTACCTCGATTTGTGGCCCTAACTAGAGTAACTAGCCACCAAAAAATATGTGTAATGAATATATCGCCACGACATGAATCCCCGAGGGGGTGAGGCTTAAAATACGCAAAATATTATTATTGAATTAACGTAATTTTGTACTTAAATTGATATATTTATTCCAAGCAGGGAAAAATTGCGCATTTTTAAAAAGAACCGAATTTTAATCAACGAATAACGGCGCGGTATTATTGCGGTATATTTTGAGAATCGTGATTGGTCAATTATACTGGGTGTTAAGATGAAGTCGCGGAAGCCGGAAACTGGCGATAGTATTCGTCCATACGAACAACTTTTACTATGGAGCCAATCGTCGAATCGCGAAAAAAAATCAACTCTTCCGTAGAAAAGTTACATAGCTACCCGACCAAAATGTATGAAACAATTGATTTAGTTTTTCTCGATTTCTCGATTTTTTTTCACGGATAATTCGTATTTATTTGTACTATGAGTTTCTGGCTTCCGAAACCTCATCTTAACACCCTGTTTAATTCCGCCGCTAACACCGGTAAGACATGAAAATGTAGCTGTTCTGCTTGCAGCTCTGGCAGAAGATGTCCCCGACGGTGACTCTGGTTCAACACGCAGCGGCGCTCGCGGCCGTGCGCGCCATACGCTCGCAGCCGGCGTACGAACACTTGGATATACGGTTAGTTGACTATTATTTATTTATAGGTATACTTAAGTATCCATCGCTAACGACACAGCGTTTCTTGGATCGTGAATTATTGTAATGAATTTTCTCATCGCACCAGTGGTGTATTTTAAGGTTTGCCGCCCCTTAAATGAACGAGAAAAAAGCAAAAATATTCCAATAATAAAATAAAATAAAATCCAGCATTTTGGCTGATGTTGGTTGGGAATGATGATATTGAATGAAAAAACTACAAAGAAATAAAACACAATTTATTCAATATTTGCATATTTTGCCACCAAATGGTTTTAAATAATAAAAATTGTTTTAACTTTATTTTGTATTTTGTTAATATTTATAATTGTAAGCTTTTTATGTTTGTAACTAACCGGTTTTTTAAGTTTTATTTAACCTTTTGTTTATTTATATGGTGGCTTGTAATAAACTATTTACTTACTAACCTACACACAAACAAATTTCCTCAAATTCAAATTCAAATTCAAATAGTTTATTTTGCAAAGCAGGTATAGATATATACACTTTTTACACGTCAAATTTAATCTAATAAAGAAAATATATGTAATAGAATAATAAATGTACATGAACTAAATTAAAGGTTTATTTAATTTATGTAGCAATATATTTACGATTAAAATGATAGGTAAAATATATATTATACAAGGTAAAATCCAATCAGCCGCCCGAACCCATACCGGAGACCCGGCCAGGGACCAGGAACAAGGTTCAGTGATCACCAACCGAGCCCCCAGCACGAATCCAGGCGGCCGACCAAATCCCATCCTATATACTACATACTAATAGGTTACATATATAAATACATGCCTACCTCCGCCCATTCGATTAGTCTTGCTAAGAAGAAGGGCAAGAAACTTAGCAAGATCATGTCTTTTTTTCAACATAAAACTTATACTATACAATATATGACTTATATCTACTTTAACCAAGGGATAAGAAAATACAAGACAGTAGGAATTCAGGTTAATGAAAAAAAGAAAAACATATATATCTTTGTCTACCTGTCTCATATAGTCCTTTTCCTTTTACAGTCTATAATCAATTAATGTTTACACCTTAGAGGAATCATAAGTTAAGAAATTATACTATTTAATTAAATTATAACTTACTACGAGTATCATTATCACTGTAACACCATGCTTCACCATCATCCAAATATTCATTTATTTTATAATATGCCTTTTTCAATAGGCCCTGCTTAATATACAGTTTAAACTTATTCTCTGACAAAGTAAGGACCTCCTTTGGAAGTTTATTGTAAAATCTTATACCATGTCCTACAAAAGAGGTACTCACCTTAGCGAGTCTGATTTTTGGAAAAGCCAGTTTATGCTTATTTCTGGTCTCCTTACAATGTTGCTTACCAAGCCTTGGGAAAGACTCAACATTTTTTCTGACATATCTAAGGACTTGGTAAATATATTCACAAGGAACCGTTAATATATTAATTTCTTTGAACTTTTGTCTTAATGAATCCCGGTGCTTCATATTATAAATAGCCCGAATTGCTCTCTTCTGCAAAACAAAGACTGCGTCTGTATCCGCGGCTCTACCCCATAACAGCATGCCGTATGACATAATGCTGTGAAAGTAACTAAAATAGACTAGTCTAGCAGTATCTACATCAGTAATTTGTCTTATGCGTCTAACAGCGTATGCGGCCGAACTAAGTCTACCACATAGGGCTTCTATGTGGGGACCCCACTGAAGACGAGAGTCTACCGTAATGCCTAAAAACTTTGTTTCGTTAACTAACTCCAGCTTGGACCCCTGCAAAAGCAAATTACCATCCACTTGAATTACATTTGGTAACGTAAATTTTATACACTTTGTCTTTTTTGCGTTTAAAACTAAATTATTTACAGTAAACCAATCAAGCACCAGTGATAAAGTTGTATTCGCGTCGTCAAGGATATCTTTACGTCTATTAACTTTAAAAATAAGTGACGTGTCGTCTGCGAATAATACTATCTTCGTTAAGTCTTTAACTAAATATGGAAGGTCATTTATGTAAATTAAAAACAGCAAGGGCCCTAATATGGAACCCTGCGGGACACCCATTTTAACTAATGCTCCACTTGATTTTACCCCGTTAATGTCTACCTTTTGAATACGATCACTAAGATATGACTTCAATAACGCCAAAGATTTGCCCCTCACTCCGTAGTGATCCAATTTACATAAGAGTGTTTCATGATTAACGCAATCAAAGGCTTTCGAGAGGTCACAAAATACACCAAATGCATCTTGCTTTTCTTCCCAAGCATCAAAAATGTGCTTAACTAAAGCAACTCCTGCATCTGTGGTTGACATCCCTCTAGTGAATCCATATTGTTCACAGTGAAGTAACTTATTTAAATTAAAATGAAATAACAATTGATTAAAAACTATTTTTTCAAAAACCTTACTCAATACCGGTAAAACTGACACAGGTCTATAGTTTGAAGGGTCCCCGTGGTCGCCTGATTTAAAAAGGGGGATCAATTTACTAAACTTCATTAAGTCAGGAAAGATACCATCATCTACACATTTATTAAAAATTAATGCCAAATAAGGAGCTATTAAATCAATAACAGAACTTATAACTTTCACAGATAGGCCCCATAAGTCCTCGGTTTTTTTCAAGTTAAGCGATTTAAATGCTTTAATTACAGTTAATGAATTAATATGTTTAAAAGCAAATACAGAAAGACACTGAGGTACGTGATCTATTAAAAGATCCTGCGCAAGCCTAGGGCTTGAATTTTGGGCTTGAATCCTTGAAAAAAAATTGAGAAATCAACAAAAAATTCAATTGTTTTATACATTTTGGTCGGGTAGCTATGTAACAACTGTTTTTTTTTTCACAATTCGAGGGTTGTCTCCGTAGTAAAAGTTGTTCGAATGGACGAGTACGGTCGTCAGTTTTCGGCTTCAGCAACTTCATCTTAACACCCAGTATAGCTCTTAAATAGCATTTCATTAATTATTTTGGCAGTAGAGGATCTTGAATTAGGAAGGCGCTTTCAAAATTATGAATTTTATGATCAAGTTCACTCTTCTTTTTCTTTGACGGGTAAAAATTGCTTCCATCTACTCTCTAAAATTGTCTAACAATTATAAATTGTTACAATTATAAATTGTTACAATTATAAATTGTTATAACTATTAATTTCAGGATAAAATGGCCGAACGACATTTACTACGGCCGTGACGTTAAAATTGGAGGCAACATTACCACAGCAAACTGTTTTGGAGAAGAAATCATCATAAACACAGGTACAAAAAACCTCCTAATGTACAGTACTCCCTGAGTAATAATGCGCATACAAATCTATAGCCGAGCGACCGGACGTACCACGTGACCGTATCGATTGTATAGAAAGTGTAAGGAAATACGAACTTTGCCGAACAGTGGCGAAGATTTGTATGCGCATTATCACTTTGGGAGTACTGTGTCTATATTTTAACCAACTGAATTTCCACCATATTATTTCGTGCTGGGGGCTCGTTTGGTGATCAGCAGGGGTGTTTAATGAACCGTCGGGTGAAATTCGAAAAGGTTCTTTTTTTCGTATCCTATACTGCCTATACTAGGATTTGTATTAAAACTAGTCTAGTGCGAATGGGAGCTGAATTTTTAATGATTATTTTTTCATGATTTTGAAAAAAGAGATCATTGAACCTTGTTTCTGGTCGCTGGCTGGGTCTCCGGTATGGGTTCGCGTGGTTGATTAGATTTTACCTTGAATAATTATAGATTTTACCTATCATTTGAATCGTGTATATATACAACGTGTAACAGAAAGGTGTAACCATATTTGAAGAGCTTATTCAGTCAATGGAATAGAACAATTTTTACTATGGAGTCGACCCTGAAACCTCAAAAAAAAAAATCTGCCCTTCCATACATTTCGGCCGAGCGGCATTGCATTTTCCTATGACGTAAGTAATATATAATTTCGATATACAGGGTTTGTTCCATAGTAAAAGTTGTTCTAAACCATTGACTGAATAAGCTCTTCAAATATGGTTACACGTTGTATATTGCTACATAAATTAAATAAACCTTTAATTTAGTTGATGTACATTTATTATTTTATTACATATATTTTTATAACATTAAATTTGACTCGTAAAAAGTGTATGATGTATACCTACTTTACAAAATAAACTATTTGAATTTTATTTTACAAATAAAGTAAATTTTACAGGCACAGGGATAAACATCTCAAACAGCGTCCCCACCACTTGCATTAACGACATAATAACTGAACACAACGCGAAGCATGGAACCAAGCTCGCCCCGATGTCTATAGAACGATTCCTAGCGAGATATTGCTCTCAATTGGAGAGAATATTGGATTACATGAACTCTGACGGCGGGACTGAAGCTTTTTTGGAGCAATATTACCAGTACTGGCTGCATGAGTAAGTATTTTAGAATTTCATAATGAAAAATTTGTTGACATGTCGTTGGCTCACTATTATAAGGTTCTATGTAAAAAGAATAGGAATAATACAAGGTTCTTTGTGACAATAGCCAATGAATGACACATAGAACCTTGTGTTGTTCCAATTTTTTTTACATAGAACTTTGTAATAGTGAGCCAACGAAGTGGTGTCAAAAATTTGTGTCGCCTACCCAAGGACATTTAAAAAACTTTCTTTGCGTTTACAAATATTTTAATCCAAGTTTAAAAAAAAAGAATAATCTTTGACAACAACAAAAAAATCATGGAAGTCATAGACCTCGAATAACTTCTGGTTTTACATAAAGGAAAAAGTTATCATATATCTTTGGAGTAAAAACTGATACTGAACTGAAACATGAACTTAGGGTAAGTCGTGATAATATTCTTAATTTTACTATCTTCCAGCAACGAGCAAATCCGCGTGCAACGTGAAGGCGAGACCACGCCAGTACAAGGTACAATATGTGGCCTCGACTCTGCCGGCTGGTTGAAAGTTGTCACTGCAGCAGGGGAACTTAAAGTGGCACCCGATGGTAATACTTTCGATATCATGAGTGGACTTGTTGCACCGAAATTGTAGATCCAGTATTACAGTTACTATTAAAGGCCTCAGCACACAGAAAGCGGGGCGCGATGATAGCGTGCGGGCGAATTACTATGGAAGTATATGAAAGACGCCACACAGCAAGCGCGGCGTGTTGTCACGCTTTCTGTGTGCTGAAGCTTAGTGTTTTATGGTTGTTTTGGGCTCGTCTCCTGAAGTGAAATATCTGTATATTTTAAGGTGATATACCGTGCTAGCTAAGGTCCCCGTTACTCCAGGCAGAAAGACCCGCAGTGCGAAAGGGACGGAATCGGGGAAAATTGCCAAAAAGTCGGTTTTAAATTAATGCAAAATTAACTAAAACAGCTACAAAAAACTCCATAACCAGTAATTTAGGTGTAGTTAAACCCCAGTTAAAATACATTTTTTCAAGTCTGTATGCTATCCTAATTTGTCAGAATATCAAAAAAGTGTAAATTTAGACCTGATTTCAATAATTATTTCTATCGAATGAAATTTCTCCTATCGCGTTTCTGATAGACCAAAATCTAGTAAAAGGTCCCAAAATTGTTATACTAATTTATTTTACTTGGAACTTCATTAAAAGAGCAGATAAATAACTTCAAAAAGTGTCAATTTTCACGGTATAGCCCCTTAGTGGTAACTGATCAACTATAGGCTGGCAAATTCCTACGTGACAGTCCCATGGTATGCGGGCGACGGGGGACGAAAGATTGCGGGGACGGGAAAGAAGAGCGTAGGCGGCGGGGCCGCGTAGTCGGAACTTCAGTCGCGTGGCAACGCTTCTGGCGGCCACTTGTGTATACAGGTCATTTCGCACATTACGAAACGCACACACGGTATCGAATTCAAAGATGAATTCGCCGATAGGCAAAGTTATTGGACGTCAAACAAATTGTTTATACTTTATAGTGTATACCAATTATAATAATAAAGTATAATAAAACACTATATTATTTTTTATAAAATATAACTTATATTTTATAAATAAAATATAATTGAAAATAAAAGAACAAACGTTAAAAATTAAAAAATAAATATAAATTTATACGTATATAATATCTACATATAATATGAAATTATGGCATGTTAATTATCTATACGGATATCTACAGATATATCCGTTACGTAATTCACGGCGTGTGCAGCGGTCAGCGAGATCTCACCCGTCCCCCGAACCCCGCAAACCATGGGACTATCACCTACGAATTTGCCAGCACGTTTTTGCAAAGCACGAAAGTTTGTGAAAAAAGTTAGCGATATTTATCATTTTTAGTATAAAATCGTGTCGAATGACGTCACGATACATGCCGTTAAGCTCACTTTGATTGCTATAATTCATAATTTCTTCATGTAGGAGACGGGCTCATTATTACGAAGCGGATTCAAATTCGCGAAATCAAATTGTGACTGTTTTCTAGTTATAGATTGCTCACAGATGTGGAACTTTTAAATTTTTTAAAATCTGATATTCTGTTGCGTTATTGAAAAAAAAAGCTTTTAAAAATTGTGTCGTTTATCTTGATAAAGTGGGATCTTCGGCTTTGTAGAGCGTCGTCTCTGTCACCGGACTGTTAGTGCGTCGTGCGACAGAGATGATGCTACGATACGATGTGCGTTATTTACTGCCGGGACCTGTAAATCGTGAAGTTCTTTTAAACTACGCGTTCGAATCTCGACGAAATTTATTTGAGTATCTTATCGATTGTTACACTAAAATATTAAATATTGCCTTTATCGGCTTATTTCTTAAAATTTTTTGATATATAATTATGTAGGTAAATATATATATACATCAGGCACAATTATAAAACATCATGATCGAATCCAAGATATATTTCGGGCCCCACTGGGCTCGGCATAAATATATTATTATTCCAACTTATTACTCCAACTGATGCCGGGCCCAGGGGGGGCCGAAATATATCTTGGATTCGATCATGATGTTTTATGTATATATTTTTATCTATATAGTTATACACTAAAATATAAGTTTTGAGTCAGGACAACATTCAACGACGTATTTTTTTTATTGAAATACACTGAAAAATATTGTACATAAATTCCAAACTCCTATACAACGTGTAACAGAAAGGTGTAACCATATTTGAAGAGCTTATTCAGTCAATGGTATAGAACAACTTTTACTATGGAACAAAACATGTATCTCAAAAAAAAATCAACTGTTTCATAGAAAAATGCAATGCCGCTCGGCCGAAATGTATGGAAGGGCAGATTTTTTTTTTTAAGATTTCGGTGTTGGCTCCATAGTAACAGTTGTTATATACCATTGACTGAATAAGCTCTTCAAATGTGGTTACACCTTTCTGTTACACGTTGTATATGAAATATATCGTTGAATGTGGTGCTGTCCAAAAATATTATTTAGGTAGTTGGGCGGCTTTACAACCGAGAAAACCTTGTTAAGATACAATGAAGGTACAATTCACTGCGCTCCTTTGCATACTTAATTAAACTGTGTTTTCTCAATTGTGAATCCGGCTTTATGTCTACTTTATAAGGCTAACCACTGCCAGGTTCATATCTATTCTCTAGTTTAGACTGTTCGGTTTGTCTATACATATAAACTATACCTATTTACCTATGCTAATGATAAGCCCAAGTATTTTCAATACTTGCAGATTCTTTATTAAACTACAAACCTGACGTTAGATTAAAGATGGCCGATTATGAATGACAGAAATCGATTTACTCGATTTACTCGATTATGGCAGTTATTCGAAAATTTATTCGATTATGTCAAAATTTTAGCCTTTATTACGCAAACAATAAAAATCAATTTTGATGATAAAATAATACGAAAGAGTAGCTCTTATAATCGAATAACATGCTGCTGGTGAGACATAAGGTGTGTGTAAATGAGAAAGAAGTACAAACAAATATGCCATCTTTTTCACTCTACTCCGTTCGTAAAGTCTCGCCTATTCTCGTTTGTTTCTTTGTTTGTTAGTGTGCACGTCCGTCTTGTAAAAAGTGTAAGCTGTGTGCGTGTTTTCGAACGCTTTCGGAAGTACTCTTAATCGAAAACTACTCGATTGATGACTCGCCATCAACAAAAATTGAACTTTATATCAACTAGATAAACGTTAAGTTTGTGTAGCATTATGAATGAATAATCGAATGGTTTCTTTCGATTATGAGTATCAGTAGTCGACTTTTTTTGTAGTCGATTATTGAAATGAGTAGTTTCGAAACTTTCGATTATAAAATTAGTCATAATCGGCCATCTTTACGTTTGATAGTCAGATTTTTTGTCAGACACCGAGTTACAATAAAAGTAGTCGGATAAATTGACTATAAATAAAATAGTGAGTTGCTATTTATGATATAAGGTCCGAGTATAGTCAGGTTAACGTATGACACCAAAATAGCGGAGAAGTCAATTAGTATGACTACGTTTAGACGGTTGTATTGTAGGTATTACAGCACATATACTATTACCTATACATTATTGTTACGCCAAGACTATAATTCTACTATAAGTACCTTTAATATTCAGTATATTTATTCTGAAGTTAATGAACGATTGTTCGACGTGTGCGTTCATTCATTCTTACCGGTTAAAATAAATAGGCTAAATAAATGTTTTGAGATATACAGGGGTAAACTTTGTTTTTATTGGGTGTTTTCAATTGAATAGGGGTTAAGGTGGCCTTTAGATGTGATGCGATTTGCGATCATCCAATAAATTAATAAATGAAATAGCTCGAAGGCCCAGGGTTATGTCAAGATAACATTACATACGGTAAGCTGCATCGCATCGCATCCATAGTCTTTCATTATATGTCCAAGGAAGTGTTTTAGGCTGAATGTTGTATTTGTTTTACATTGGTATCGATTCGGCATAACACGTCTTAACTTATTTGACAGGACTAACCTTATTTTAAGCGTCCTGTCTTTTTCTTTCTTTATCGAAAAGACAAGGACAGAACAGTTAAATTAAGTTTAGTCCTGTCAAATAAGTTAAGATGTGCTTCACCGAATCGGTACCATTGGTGTCGATTCGGTAACACGACTTGACTTATTTGACAGGACTAGCCTGATTTTAAGCGTATTTTCAATAAAGAGAGAAAAAGACAGAACGCTTAAATTATGTTTAGGCCTGTCAAATAAGTTAAATCATGTTACACCGAATTGACACTAATATCTCCGTAATACTAGCCCGATATTTCTTGCAGGTAATATGGCATAGAAAGTTTTTTTTTTTACAAAGGAATATTGATTGAATACAATAAGATAATGTGTAAACTTTTGTATTCGACCTTCCCAATTCCTACCTCAATCTAATTGCGGAATATATTGTCTAAAAAACAATTGGATTGTTATTTAATTGCGTGTATATTTTAAAACCTAGTATATTCCCGTATATCAATCAAATAGGTAATGTATTTTCTTAGAGGTACGTACAGTTAAAACCAATTGACTAACGATCTGTTTACTAAGATTACAGTGGAGCCATATGTGATGTATTTTAGAATATATTTATAAATTGTCTACTTTTATTTTTAGCTTTTTGTTAATGGATAACGTTTTCTACGCCCGTAGCACAATGTTTAATACGCGCGACGCGACAGTTGAATCACAAGTGCGAGGAGCGTGACGTACCGTTTAATCGCAAAAACATCGTGTTACGCTCCTCGCACTCGTGATTCAACTAAGTTGCGTCGCGTACGATAAAACAATACGGGTGCATTTCTGTCAAAAAAAAATGCCCTGCTGTAAATCGGAGATAATAACACCGATTCGGTGTAATACGTTTTAACTTAATTGACAGCACTAAACTTAATTTAACGGGGCACCTGACGCTAGAACATCAACAACACCAGGTTTTCAAGGGTTCATTGGAAGAAACTAGGTCTCTCATATTCAAGAAAATATATTTGATTTATCGATCTTTTATCTAGGGATTTCACCTATAAACAATGTTTTAAGATTTATACTTTTGTCATAAAAAAAATGTTTTCCAACCTCTTTTTTTTTTTCAAGCGTTCGTTTCAAAAACGCGGTTAAGAGATCAACTTGATTTTTTTTATAAAATAGGCAATAGAAATATGAAGGGATGTTACCTAAATCCAATATTTTTTTCCCTATATTATTAGCTATTTATTAATATTTATAAATATTTCAGTATTAGCTATTTACGCGTCCAAGAACAAGAGGCTAAACAGCCAACATATAATCGCCTCTATGAAAAGCAAATAAGGTCTTTGCCATTAGACTTACTGTGCTGGACGGGTAATAAAAAAAGTTCCTAGGGTATGCCATCCTCTTGAGCGTTCTGTCTTTTTCTTTCTGTATCGAAAAGACAAAGACAGGACGCTCAAAATAAGGTTAGTCTTGTCAAATAAGTAAAGTTGTGTTGCACCGAATCGACACCAATATTCATATAGTTGATTTTCTTTCACATAATAGATATTACATGCAACATTTTGTAGATATGTACTATGTAATGATAAGAACTCTTTAGCACATCGCAATATTGTAAGTGTCGGTGATTACGATTCTGTCGTGGCACGTGGTAGTAGAATGTCCAAGGTAAATTCGTCCTAAAAATCCGTTATGACGACTTTTTTAATGCCTAACATAAAATGTTACTCTTTTATGATACAATAAAATCTTAGCTTTTTTAGTTAAATATGAACAAAATGTGCCTAAAATGTGTAATTATTACTATAGAATACAAAGTCTATGTAAAAAGACATTATTGTAGGTTTTTTCGGGGGTAGGCTCATTAAAGTTAATTAGTAATTTTGATCTGAATAGGTAAGTATTCGCTTTATTTCGGCTGTTATAAAAATTATTCAAGGCAATAATAGGTTCAAAAACTACTCTTTTGGTAGATTCTGAGCCTCGCATTGGCTTTAAAATTAAATTATTGCATAAAATTGTTGTAATAAATTATAAAATTCACAGATTCTAGTCGTTTTCTCTAGCTGTTGTCGTGTGATGTTTTTGTTACTTTTATTGATGGAGTCTAAACTGTTACAATATTCTTGTTAATACAAATTATCTTGTTGTCTGCATGTTCTCTAATAAATTATTTCAAATTACACCTACGTTTTTCTTTAATATCTCATCCACAAACCATTAATAAAAAACACTTCAATAAATATCAACATTAGGAAAATACACCTTATAGCCAGGCAAACCAGAAGTGCTAGTATTGTGCAGCACAAACACAGTGCCGGCTAGAGACTCGATGTTAATCCTCCTTGCGTCCAAGTTTCGTCGCGACGTGGTAACAAACAGCCAGTCCAGCGCAGGCCCGCCCCAGGTTAGAGATGTCGGCTGGGATGTTGGTAACTTGAAGGTGGTTACCACTGCACCGCTGCGTTCTGGGTCCACACGGATCACCTGGACATGATATGGTTTGGATTTTCAGTAAGCTTGGTCTGTTCCTCAGGAATAGGGTTACTACTAGGGATGGCAATCCAGCTGGATTCTTGCTGGATCAACATCAATCCGTGCGGATCCATCAATTTATCGTTTTTTAAAGAAATGGGATGTTTTTAAGGAATAAAAGTATTGAGTATATTTTAATATGCTCTCTAATCACTAAAAATAACTAAAACTTCTTCATTTAAGTAGTAAACTTAACTTTGGTTCGGTTTAACACTCGAGATAATTAACTTTAAATGTTTAGTTAGTATCACATAGCTTTCATACCGTTTACCAAAGAAATTAAGGCGCTATGTAAATAAAAAAAATATGCTTTTTTTCTGTGCATTTCATGAAAAACACAAAAACTTGTAATCAATTCATGGTATATCCATTTTGACTATATATGTATATATTATATACTCTTTCTGCTCGTTTAACGAACAGAAATTAAACATATTTTATTACTGATTTTCACAATATCTAGATATTTTATACTGCAAATTTTATATTCTATATACAGAGTCAGTAGACTCAGCCTATAAAAACATTAAAAATTATAAAAACATTCCTTATACTCTGATTTTTTATTCCGTAGAATTCTGACATTTCAGGGAAAGGGATGGCGCTGTGCTAGTTAAGCAGAAACGATACAGTTCATCTCGCTTACTCGCACAGTTCCATCCCTTTCCTTGAACTGTCATAATTCTACGGAATTAAAAATCAGAGTTGTTTGCGCGTGATTGCTGTCCTTGAACGAATCATTTCTAATCCCTAGACCAAACAATAACTACCTTTGAAATCTTATTGGTTTCCACAATTACGCATTTCACCATTTTGTGTTTCTTTTTGCAAAGGGCTAGGCAATTATATCTATTTTAATCTATAAATTATACATTATAAACAAATAATCTATTATGTAACCAGTTATTTCGACTCTGCATGTCTATATAGGGCTATATATATCAGCCTGTACTCTGCAGTTATTTATTAGTAATTGATTTTTTTGTGTTAATAATGTAGTAACTTATTCGTTGTTTTACAGTGTTTCCCATTGTGCTCGGTCTATTGCACATTTCTTCATGTGGCGGTTAAGCACATCTTTATACCGCAGAAATTGGCCGCCCTGTTTCCGTTTCCCTTCCTGCAGTTTGGAGTAGAAGATGCGCTTAGCCATCCTGGCATCAGACATTCGGGAAACATGGCCACACCATCGCAGCTGACGCCTCATTAGATAGGCCTCAATCCCACCGACATCAGCACGTCGCAAAACTTCCGTGTTTCTCACACGGTCCGACCAGTGGATGTTCTGGATGTCACGCAGGCATTTGAGGTGGAACCTATCCAATGTGCGGATATGCGTATGGACACCACGATTCGGAGGCATAGAGAAGATTAGGCAAAACTATCGCCATGTACACAGAGACCTTTGTATGGAGCTTTAGGTCATGTGACCGGAACACCTTGGGACGAAGTTTGCCCTAGGCTGCATCAGCCGCTCCTATTCTGCTGTTGACTTCGTCGTCAAGATGGCACTTGGATGTAATCGTGCTCCCCAGATATTTGAATTTCTCTACTTGCTTCAGCGATGCCTCACCGAGTTTTATATCGACTGGCGCACTGAGAGTGTTTTGAACCATCACTTCGGTTTTCTTAACACTGATTTTTAGGCCAAAACGCTGACATATCTCATCGAGGCTCGACATTAAGCGCTGTAGATCATCTGAGGATTCCGTCACAAAACATAGGTCATCTGCGTACATTATCTCCGTTATGGTGGTAAGACACACTTTGGTGTATGCTTTCAGCCTGGCTAAGTTGAAAACACCGCCGTCGGTGCGAAAACGAATACGGATACCGTCAGGCACTGATTGCAAGGCTTCCCGAACTACCACTGCAAAGTAAAGGGCAAAGAGAGTGGGCGCCAGCACGCAGCCTTGCTTGACTCCACAGCTGACATTGAAGAACTCCGTATCTTCGCCCTTTACCGCGACACAACACTGCATGTCATCATGCAGTAGCCGGACCAACCTCACAAACTTATCCGTGCATCCCAGTTTCGTCAGCACCACCCGTGAAGCTTCCCGAGGCACACTGTCGAAGGCTCTTTCCAGGTCAATAAAACACATATACAGTTCCCGACTCTGTTCTCTGCTTTTCTCCTGGAGTCGTACGGAGAAAACAGCATCGCAGGTGCCTCTTTCCGGGCGAAAGGCAAATTGGGTTTCCGGCAGGATGTTCTCAGATAGGGGCACTAAGCGGTTAAGCAATATCCGGGCAAAGACTTTTCCCGGAGAAGTAAGGAGAGATATAACCTCTGTACGAATTGCAGTCGGAGCGATCTCCTTTGTTTTTGTACAAGGAGCAGATACGAGACAGATGAAAGTCTTCCGGTACCCGCTCCTTTTCCCACATCTCAACAAAGAGCCTCCAGATGGTACCGTGCAACTCGTCACCTCCATACTCATACGCTGGCTAATTGAACAAAAAGATATATCTAAGATATACTCATTTATGTAACTCATATCTAATAATCTAATAAATATCAATAGTCTAAGTTTCTCACTAATAATTGCCTAACCTAGACCTTGTATTAACAACTTATATAATTAGGTTCAAAACTCTTACTGGTTAGAGCAAGAGTTGAGTAGAAGTTATAAATATTATTGAAGTTATAAAATATTAAATTAAATCAATCACTTTTGATAATTTTTTCGACTTTGCTGCATTTAGAATCTCGAGAAATTGTAATAATACAATATGGGTATCAAATTGTAGATATTAAAAAGTTGATTTTAAAAATATATACTTTCATTATATCTACTGGCACTGGTTTCGAGAAATCTTTAAAAAACCCCAAAAATATGTATGTCCCCCCCCTTATCTCAGAAATTGGTAGACCGAAAAATTTGAAAAAAATGTCTATTATAGATCATAACTGGCCAATTACAGGAAAACAATGGCAATTAAAAAAAAATTGAGCACAAATGAGAAATATAAAAAAAGAAGTAAAAAAAAAAACAGTTTATAAAAATACAATATGGGTATCAAATTGTAGGTATTAAAAAGCTGATATATTTACTGGCACTGGTTTCGAGAAATCTTTGAAAAAACCCCTAAAAATATGTATGTATGTCCCCCCCCTCTTATCTCCAAAACTGGTGGACAAAAAATATGAAAAATATCATGGTAATATGTGTTTACGTAAAGATTACAGGAAAAATAAAGCGGTTAAGAAATTTACGAAAAAACACGACAAAATTAAATTTATCATCCACAATACGGAACCCTAGGTAAGCAAGTCTGACTCGCACTTGGCTGTTTTTTTATGATTTCGATAAAAGGGATCATTGATTGATTGAACGTAGAAGATTACAATATTATATTCTTTGGATTGAACCTTTGTACAGAGTATAATTAATAACAGTCTCCACCACTCCACTCCAGAAAAATTAATGAATAGAATACGGGCGGCGCGGTTGATTAATTTATCACCTTGTATTCGATTTGTAGTTGTACGAGTATGATAGATTTAGAACTTAGATTCGATTGCACATATTTTATAAACCCTACTATGTACTATGTAGGGTGTCAAAATTTGAGATAGACTCATTTGAGTGTTCCCCTCCACGGAAATCTTTAGTAAAGGCGAAAGATTTATACGTTTTGAAGGGAAACCAGAGTAACGGGATCGTAACGGGTAAATGTTACATTTTGCGAAAAGAGCAAATCGATATCGCGATGTACAGTACACGCAGCGCCATCTAGCGCTGAGATGTATAACCATGCTATCTGCGCTGTGTCCACACGGCACACAAAAGCATTTGACGTATAGTATGCCAATGTTTTAAATACTTATTTATTTTTAATTTCTATTGAAACGGTTACTGCCATTAAAAATTGGCGTAACAACCGGGGAGGCAGGCCCCTGGCGTGAGTGGCACACCTAGGAATTTAAGAGTCGGTTGCGCCAAACATGCTCTCGCGTTTGGACAAATATTTTTACCAAATAAAATGTATGTAAGTAGTTAGGAAGTTGAACTATATTCTAATTTTTCAGTTTTGACACAAGTATCACAATCATCGGTGTTCCACAGGGTGGCGTCTTATCTCCTCTTCTTTTTGCTGTCTTCATTAACAGCATCTCTGATTTCATTTCTTCTTCCTACCACCTTTACGCAGACGATCTCCAAATGTATAGGTACGCAAGAGAAACTGGATGATTTGCCAAGCGCTATCTCCAACACTAACACAGATCTTGCGCATATATATAAATGGAGCTTACGTTATGGACTCCAAATCAATCCCACCAAAACACAGGTAATAATAGCTAGTTGGTAGTCCATATTTCATAGCACGAGTTGAATTTGAACAGTTATCTTCTATAATATTTAATGGGATATAAATCCCTTATAGCAAAGTGAAAAACTTGGGTATCTTTATCGATACAACTTAATCATGGGGTGCCCAAGTGGAACATGTTAGCCAGAGGATGTTTGCTTCTGCAGGGTCGCTGAGAAGACTTAGGACAACTACCAAAATTGGGCTTGCTATATCCCTTCTCTTACCCATCCTTGACTATGCGGATGTCTGCTATCTTGATTTAACTTCAGAAAAGTTGAATAAGCTTGAGCGCCTCCAAAACTTTGCTATTAGGTTTATTTTCGGTCTTCGCAAATTCGATCACGTATCTGAATATAGGTCACGGTTTAAGACGCCCACGTCCTTTTTCTTCTCTATAGTATACTGTTCAATCCTTCGACTCCAAAATATCTTAATTATTCTTTCAAATTCCCTAACTCCTTTGCTGTTGAGTCAGTCAGGTTGTGGAATGACCTGCCCATAGCCATCAGGTGTGCTCCTTCGTTACCTGTCTTCAAAGGACTATAAAGGATATTTTTTTTTCTTTGTAATCTTTTTTATAATCTATCTACCTCTGCTACTATATTTAGTATTTATTTACTGGTTCTCTACGTTATTTTTATATTTATAATATATTTGTAGATATATATTAGTTTATTTTATGTTTCATCATATTTAAGTATTAGTATATAATACGAGTATAGTAAGTAAACACTTATTAAATTGTATGTTATTTATTTTGATGTACACAGCCTAGTTACGATTTATATCCTTGGCTTCATTTTCACCCAAAGGGTGTCTGGAAGAAATCGCTTTTAGCGATAAGACCGCCAATTGTTCTCTATCTTTATCTTGTTTTTCTACTTTAAGTTTTCTTTTATATGGTGCACAATAAAGAGTAAGTATTTGTCTTGTCTTGTCATCGAGAAAACAATCGGAAAGATCACTAAAATTACGAAGAACGTGATTTGGCGTGGAAACTAGAAAAAAATTTTTTTTGTTCCAAATTGAAGGGGTTTTTTTAGCGTAGAGATCAAAGTATTCATATATTTTAATATTTTTTTCCTTTCGTTATTTAAAAAGGAATACACAAACATTCAAATATTTTTTGCGTGATTTTTCTGTACAGGAAAAATGTTGAATGTTTGAGTATTTCTTTTAAAATTACGAAAGGAAATAAAAAATAATAAAAATCTGTAAAGGCATCTTTCATTTCTTATTTTGTAGTTAGATCAGCAGAGTGATCATACTAGTTCCAACGCCAAATTACGTTTTCCGTGATATTCATATTCATATTTAACGATTTATGGTTTAATAGAGTTTTTTTTTATATTCTATATAAATCTTTTTATGTCCAAACGAATGATACATTATATAATACATACCGTGATCGTGATGGCTTTACTTCGTCTGACAGAATCTTAAATTGATCTGTGGCAAAATGGCGCTCTGAAAAGTGACCGTAGCCATATCAGAAAAAAAAAAAAAAAAAAAAAAACGCGAGTATGTTTGGTTTGGCATAACAACCGACCCTTAGCAACCATTCAAAAAAAGGATACCTACCTAAATCAAAATAAAAACAGAAACAGTAGTACAGTGGAGACCGCATCAAGTAAGACACATTGGACTTTGTACCTATCTTGTATTCTTCTCTGTAGGAGCTAATGTCGTAGTGCAAGTGTATAGCGTGATGTGGCCTCCACTATACAATATTTAGTTTTAAAGGTATTTTAAGCAAAAATTAACGAAATGGCTAAGCCAATAATTACTGCTCAACTTCCTTTACATACCTATACCTAGTCCTGCCATAAGTTATGTTACTGCTTTTAAGGAGAATTGCAAGGTTCCAAGGAAACCCTAGAACATCGATCTATATCCATAGGATAGGGTAGGTTTCAAACTACAATAAACAATTGATTGTTATTTTATACCATAAAAAATGAACTTTTGAGCGAGCCTCAAAGTTGCAGATTTTTGTTGTTAAAATACGAACGTATTTTTCGTTTATGATATTCCATTGATATGGATGAAAATGTGATATGAGCTGATCTTAATGATATAAAGTGAGATAGAAAATAAAAATACTTTTTTAATATAAGCATTAAATCTTAAAATTAATTTCAAAATTCGATTGAAAATAAAAAATGCTTCTAAGACATCCATTGGGCGTGATTTGTTCATATTGATGGTGCTGTAAAATTGTCTCATAAAAATTTTCAAGGCCATGTTTTTGTTTTCTAATATCGTTTTATTGTCTAAGACTCTAAGAGACAATTTACCTCAACACAAATTCAAATTGTTACGATTAACAAAGATATAAGGTCAAAATCCTAAATTATGTCGCGTATTTTAAGATATCGGCTTCGGATTGTTTCAAGGATAGTTTTGTTATAATGGGCAGCTACAATATTTTTATAGTGACTAGTCCAACAAATTCCATTCATTAATTTTACTAGATTAAGTCTGGGATGAAAAATATCCAATTTAATGTGAGTCACAGAACTTTTGGCTGGACTAGGTATATTTCAGTTTTATATACGGGTACATTCTTCATGGTATACTTACAGATCCACCAAAATTCAAAGCCACCCATAGAAAGCCATCCTTGTCGATTGTCATTCCGTCCGGGATGACCTTTGAATCTAGTTCGTAATCGTTGAGATTCAGTATTGTCCGCCGATTACCTGATTGATTAACGTTTCATTACGCATATGATTATAAATTCAAAAATTCACCCTCTAAAAATAATTTTATTGAATTGGAAATTCAGTTAAATTATTTTTAGAGGGTGTCTCATACACAAACCTATACTATAACTCATTGAGTAATCTCATCTTCCAATATATATAACGTCGTGTGGGGGCATCAAAGAATTTTTAGACAATTTTTGTTACGGAGTCTACCTCAAAAACTAAATTAGGAATTGCTATATGTTATGCACATAAACAACAAATAAATACTGAAATAAAAACGCCGATTAATGATACGTAGATCTACAGTTTGTAAGCTGGGATGTGACCAAAACCATTGTTCCTCCATGCAAAAACGATTTTTTTTTAGTTTTACGCGTTGTTGCTATGATAAGGAATCCTGATAGAGCGAGGTCCGACTCGAACTTGCCGGTTTTTTTACTTCAAGACCTAAGGTCCCAATTGCAAAATCCAATCAAATGTGAATCAAATGTGAAAAAACTATACAGATTCTAGTCTTTAGTCAAAATACCCCTTTATTTGTTGTCTGATTCCGTAATCTTGGCTTTTTAAATATGTTTCTTTTATATTGTGAAAATTCATACTTCAGCATGTCCTTTTCGAAATGCCAAAAATTTATTTATTCAATTAAAAATTTAATTGTTTTTGTATCGGAAGGCAAAGTTTAATTTTGCAAAAGCAAAAGGAAAATATGAGTATTGATGAAATAGAGAGTGCGTTTGGTAACTGAATTTACTTCGGGAAGAAAGGGACACCCTTATGTACACAATGTGATTGCTGTTTACTTTTCGTTATGTTAGATACTCTGATCTTCTTTCGGTTTGCTGGAAGAGATCTCTGATAGATATAAGCTCGCCGCTGTACACAAATTTTGATTATTACTTATCTGTGTAATTACTTATTTTGTGTGTACAATATGGAATGGGAAAGGAGACATTTGGTTTTGTTTCTAATCACTACCAAAGTCTCCTACTTGATATTTGGCTGTATTAATGCTGTGCAAATGGATTTATTTAAAATAAATATAAATATATCGTCATTACATGAATCCCTGTGAGGGTATCGGAGGTGTTCCGAGTGTGATCTGTGAAATGCAAGTCACAGTCCATACTCGGTACACCCGCGTTTCACAGGCGACTATTACGTCCCAACGTGATGGGTGGTGATCCCTATTGCCGTACTTCGGGCACAAATACACGCTTTTTAGGGCATGCAGGTTTCCTTACGACGTTTTTCTTCACCGTTCAGCAAGTGGTAAGTAAGAACAAATACTATGCGCATAAATTCCGAAAAACTCTTTGGAACACGCATGCCTGACCGGGGATCGAACCTGGATCTCAAGATTGAGAGGCTAGCGTTCTACCCCTGAGCTACCGCTGCTATATTTATTTTATTTATCAATTTTTTTCTACGAGTATGTTTTTTTGGGAAATTTATTCAGTATGATCAGTACAATATTTGTTACTTGTCTATTTGTGGATATAAAGTAAGTACTTACTCAGTCGTCCTTTAGCCAGATCAAAGTCAAAGGCTTCAATCTTCCTAGTGTCGGAATCAATGTAGTAAAGAACACTATTGTTCTTTGACCAAGCCATGCCGTTGGATGTCGTGACAGGTTTAAGTTGTATTCGAGGGTCGAAATAAGGATTTTCAACCGAGCAGAAGCTGCCGTAGTCTTTTTTAACATCGTTTCCTTTTTGAGGTCCTTTCGTACCTGGTTTTATTGATTTTGTAAAACAACTAAAATAACTTTTCATTTTATATTCGCTTACAAGTTGTGTGGATTAAGATAGTGGTAAGTATATTATTTTTGTGGTGCTTTATTGAGAAAAGAAAGAATAGATTATGGTCGTGAATCGGAATCCAAGATAACTAGGGATCAAGCTAAGCTCTCATCCTAGTTCATTTAAACGAAATACCTACTAAAACCATTTGTAAATAATAGATATTCTTATACAAGGTGACTTTTTGATCATCGTCCGAATTCATACTAGAGGCTTGATAAGTGATCAGTATCTTGGATCAGTAACAATTTTAGTGAAATTCGTAAAATGAAATTTTGGCTTTCCATAGAAATTCAGTTCCAGACCAGAGTGAATCACTATGGGGAGTCGAAATTTCATTTTACGAATTTCACCAAAATTGTTATTGATTCAAGATACTGATCACTTACCAAGCCATCAGTATGAATTTGGACGATGATCAAAAAGTCACCTTGTATATTCTTAAGATATTCTTAAATTGCATTACAGAATATCTAGGTTCCCGAATATATAATTTGAAAGGACACTGATATAAAGACGGCATAATAAGCAAATTGAAATTTCCATAGAAAGCTTATATTTATAATATTTCATGTTTAAATCAGTGTTCTTATTTAAGTGATATCAGTGTTACATTTGGGAACCTAGATATATTCTGTAATGCAATCGGAATAAATACACACTACCTTAAGAATATCTATGAATTACAAATGGTTTTGGTATTTCGTTTGTATGAACTAGGATTGCTCCGCCAGCCTGTGATTATAAAAATAAAAAATAAAAAAGCTACGTGCCCTTTAAAAACAAACGCTTGGCGTGAACTGTGCCACCAAATTTGTTGTAGATCATAACAATCATCACAAGGATTCACAGGATACCAAATTCCTAGATTTCTTTTCATTAATACAGTGCTTTGGCTTATGACGTGACTTTGGCAGAATTAAATGTGTTAGTCACACACATTATTAGAAGCCAAAAACAAGAAAATAATAAATAATAATTTTTCAATGCATGTGCTCGTAAAGGCCCACTTTTTATGCATCAAAACCGAACAGAAAGTCGATTATTTTGCTCTAGGGCTTTTATATTGTTTTTTTTTAATTTATTCACAATGGTTGGCTAACCTGCAGCCTTTCCTATGAACCATAAATTCTATACTTTTTTTTCCACTGTTTAACGGCTCTGGATACAGTCTTTTTGAGCCAATTATAATTTAAAGTTCACAAAATTATATTTGTTTTATTTCCTCACACTATGCATTGAAAAACGTAGTATGATACACGGGCGTAAAAGCAATAAATTACTCGGTTACGTTTAAAACACTCGCTACGCTCGTGTTTTAAATCGTCCTCGTAATTTATTCCTTCTCGCCCTAGTAGCATAAACTACTATTATATTGTCAAGCTGACATAACAAATAACACTTACCAGCCCAGAACCTTCCCAAAGCATCTGCTTTGCCTTCATTGATGGTATTATCTGGATAGCCCATGTCGAAAGTTGTGAGATGTCTCAAACCTTTGTCTCCGGGCACGTCCCAATCGAGCACGTAAAGTGAATTTTTGACAGCCAATAGCAATTTCCGACTGTCTTTTATAGGATGTACAATATTTACTTCACCATAGTCTGTAACGTCACATACAACATATATAGATTGACCGCTCGCTCAGTCTGCTTCCTAGGTAGAAGCGCGGCGCGGGAGAGGTACAATTAAGTATATATGGGTACCCGCACCGCACATCCAGGCGGAAACGACCACCATTAAGACTGCAATGGGCATGAGCCTAGAGCATGAACAATGCCAGACTTTCGAGGACTCGTTCTAAGAAATTCGGACTCTCCTTATGTTGAAAAAATTTCTTTCATTTACTGATATTTTATCTAGGGATTCTACTTATTATAAACAATGTATTAAAATTTATAATTAAGTCAAAAAAAAAATTCACCCTCTTTTTTTTTGGTTTTCAAACGTTCGTTTCAAGAACGCAATTAAGAGATCAACAAGATTATTTCATAAAATAGGTAATACTTATAATAAAGAGATTCTACTTAAATCCAATATGTTTTCCCTACAAAATATTTCAGTATTAGCTAAAAAGACACCAATTTGTTGTTTCGCTGCGTGATCATTTGTATTACGCGTCCAAGAAAAAGAGGCCAATGAGCCAACATATAATCGTCTCTACCAAAAGCAGATAAGGTCTTTGGCATTGGAATCATTGTGCTGAGGGCCTATTATGTATCTCTAGTTGCCTTCTGGACTGGGTGCCTATCATCAAAAACATAGATATACTATCGAATTCAGATGTCCTAAGGATATGTTCGCACTTGAAGTGACGACACAGATTGTTAATAGTTCAATACCCACTAAAGGCAATTTTGAAATTTCAGTTTTTATCTATGTTTACAGATACAGAATATTCTGTAAAGATACAGAATAGGGGGGCAGGACGCGTAATAAAAAAAGTTGCCAGGGTAGGCCATCCTGTAGGAATATTCTGTGATCTTAGGAGAAAGTAAGAATTGCAATTATCCAATACACTAATAACCCATTTCATTCAAAAATTCGTTAAAAATTGAGACACATCTTTTTACTACTTCTACATAGTATAGACAGACAAAATATGTACGAGCTATTAAACAATAAAACATTTTTCGAGTGCGTGTATTTATGTAGATGTGTATATATTTTAACCAACCAAGCTCTAGATACGTGCCTGATTACCAGAGATGGAAACAGGTAATGAATAAGTACAAATTATTGCTTAGGTTGCATGTTTGTAAACATAATAAATGATGTATATTTAGCTAAATTATATATTTATTCATACCATCCCTAGTAACTTTGTTTATGCCCGTTGAGCTTAAGGACAGAAGACATCATGACGCGACCAACGCAGTTGTGGGTGTGGCCAAATGTCATGCTGTTTCATTTCGCTATAAGGTGGACGCTCCATGAAACTCGCGAGGACAATACTATCGAGCCAATTTCGTCGCGGGCGCAGAATTTAAAACTTGTTTCAGGGTAACCTGATTTTGGCAAGACTGTGGTGTGGACGTTTTCAAACTTTTTTTGGTTATTATTAATCTTAATAACATTTTCGATGTTTGACTCGTATTATTTTTTTTTATCTAAAACAATTTACGTTACTTTCACGTTATTACTCAAATTTCACGATTTTTAGTTTGACTTTAACATAGATCTAGATTGTTAATGGACTCAGCCTAAAATATTGTAATAACATTCTATAGATAATCCACATTGTGGTGACAGCGTTTGTATTGATGTTTGAGCGTAAGAGGCAATGCGAATTTTATTTTTGTCACTGTCACTTCAAGCGAAAAATCGCGCAGTGCGAGAGGGGCGGATTCAGGGCAAAAGAGAAAAAAGTCGGTTTTATGTTTTTATTAAAAAAACTAAACTAGCTAGCAAAATTTCCAAAATAAAAAATCTAGATATTGTTTAAACCCATCTAATAAAATATGTTTGAGTTCTGTACATGGCTGAAAAAGTGTGTTAGAAGACCTCATTTCAACAATTACCTATATTTCTATCGAGGAAAGTTTATCCAAACATGTTTTCCAAAATCAAATCCCTAGATTTTATGGTCGAAATGAATCTACCAGAAACTGATTACGATTTGAAATACACAGAAAAGAAACACCCGTATTTTTTTCGCATATCGCCTTATTTTTAATGTCTTTATTAAAGATAATAACCGCACACATTTTTGCTGGAAAAGCAAACAATTGGTCAAGAACAACAATAAAAAAAATATGAAAAAATTTAAATATCACTTTGAAAAAAAAAAATTGTATGACGCCAGTTACGAAAGCGTACATACCGCTACGGTCATCCTAGTTATAAGTATCAATTAAGATTAAGTTTCAATGTTTGTTTATTAAATAATAAAGTCAGTCTCTGTTAGATCGCCATAGCGAACACATGTCTTTTAAAAAACCCTTCTGTCCAATCATCAAAGTTAACTGGCGCAGCCGTTTGGAACATTGTAATTTCGGAAAATCCTGAAAATCGGTTTTTCACGAAAGTGAGTTTCAACTCTTTGTACAAAGAACTCTCTAAGCTTTCACAAGTATAAACTCTACTGTGACGATAGTGGTGGAAAAGGACAGTGCGGTAAAAGGTGCGAAAATTGGAAGCTGTGGTGCCTGACGGACTCTCCTAACATCGGAAAAACAACTTATCACGCTTGTGGGGTAAGCATAAAACTCTGATTACTCCCAAGTCCTACATTTATATCTCCTTTAGTTTATTTTATATTTCCTATATTTATCTATAAATAACATTTGTGTAAGTGTGTTACTAGTACCAAAAGAAAAATGACGGACAATGAAAAGCCTGTAATTGGTTATAGTGACCTCACAATCTTATTGCCGTCCTACGATGGGAATAAGAAAACCCTACAATTTTATATAAAATCGGTGGAAAATGTTCTCAAAATTACCGAAAATAAAGAGGATCCGAGTATTGCATGTTTAATTACGAATAAACTCACAGGAAAAGCTATCGAAGCTTTATCGGAAAATACAAATTTTACATCGTGGTCAGAAATTAAAGAAATCTTAAACAATAGGTTCGGTGAGCATCGAGATGAGATTCAGGTGGTGCAAGAACTGATGCGAATTTATAAAGGTAGATTGGAGCTAGATGCATTTGCGGAGAAAATTCGAGAATGCACCTACACTCTAATAAATTTAGATAGATCCAAACAGGACTACTACGATGAACTAGCATCAAACATTTTTCTAGATCAGCTAGACCCATTACTTTCGCTAAGCGTTCGTACACAAAGACCAACTTGCTTAGAAAAGGTAATTTCATTGGCTAAACAAGAAGACATAAGGCTGAAAAATAGACGTAGAATGGATCTGTACAACGTAAGGCCGAATCAATCAACAATATCGCAACCTCATCAAAACAAATACAGTAGCGACCCTTCTAGGCAACTCGCGAATACCTCTGCAACCCCATTTAAATCACAATACACACCCCAATATAAACAAAATGTGCCCTTTTACAAACAACCGATTAAGCAAGAAAAAGCTCCATATAAACCCATTCATTACCAGGAAGTCGTGTCAAACGAAACAGAAAGTGCCGAATTCACATCGTACATAAATAATGTACCTACAATCTCAGACACCATAACAGAGTCGCCTACTTACGAATATGACCCTTTTTTATCAGGAACAAAACCCCGACAGGCGAACATAGTGTTTATAAACACGCATAACAATAAGAATCTGTTAACTGTTTACATTAATGAATTAGGCGGTCGCTTTTTGTTGGACACCGGAGCCTCTCAATCCCTGATAAGCCCAGACGTTGTTATGGAGTTCCAACTACAACAAAAGTTAGAATACGAACCACACATCATAAAGACCGCTCATGGTACTACACGACACAATGAAGTTGTTTATTTAACACTGCCACAGATTTTCAAGTGTAATAATACATTCAAGTTCCTTGTGTTTGACTTTGATTCTAGCTTCAAAGGACTTATAGGTAACGACATTTTGATTTCACTAGGTAGCCACATAGACATGAAAAAAATGACTTTAACAACGGACTCGACCCAAATTCCAATAAGAAAAGACTTTAAATCTCAATTAACTATTGAGCCGAAATGTGAAAAGGTAGTAACACTATTTTGTAATGAAAAAGAAGGAGACTTTCTTTTGAAAAGCAATATGGAAAATGGCTTATTATTTCCCGACTCTTTAGTTTCGGTAAAAAATGGAATCTTTATAACAACAGTACTAAACACTAGCGAAAAAATATTAAAACTGAATAAATTTTACCGTTTTAGAATGGAACCGTATTATCAACCCCAAAACTCACAGTATATCAACGCGTTAAATATGGATGACCAACAAGACTTAGACGAAGAACTAGTTGACAACCTAAATAGACTTAGGACAGGACACATGAACGAAGAAGAAGAAAGAGAGATAAAAAAGCTTTGCTACAATTTTAGAGACATATTTTACTCGGACAAGTTACCGTTGACCTTTACACATGCTGTTAAACACAGCCTTAGATTATCAGATGACAATCCCATATTTGTAAGAAGTTACAGACAAGCACCTATACTAAAAGAAGAAATAGACAAACAGGTTAATAACCTACTAAGTCAAAATATTATTCGTGAAAGCATTTCCCCGTGGTCAGCACCCGTGCACATTGTCCCAAAGAAAGCTGACGCATCCGGCAAAGTAAAATGGCGCCTTGTAATTGACTACCGACGTCTCAATGACAAAACGATTGAAGATAAGTATCGTATACCTAATATTAACGACATATTAGACAAATTAGGACGTGCACAGTATTTTACAACTTTAGACCTGGCCTCCGGATATCACCAAGTTGAGATGAACCCAACTGACATTGAAAAGACAGCATTTACAGTTGATCGAGGACATTATGAGTTTACTAGAATGCCCTTTGGCCTAAAAAACTCAACAAGCACATTTCAGCGCCTGATGGATTCAGTCCTACGTGGCCTAACTAATACACTGACCTATTTAGATGACGTAACCATTTACTCGACGTCCCTACAGGAGCACATTGACAAAGTGACACAAGTTTTTAACAGACTAAAAGATAATAATCTCAAAATTCAATTGGATAAGTCGGAGTTCTTACAAAAGGAGGTAAACTTTCTTGGACATGTCTTAACAGACGAAGGTATTAAACCCAATCAGGATAAAGTAAAAGCAGTAAGAAATTTCCCACTTCCACAGACGCAGAAGGATATAAAATCCTTCCTAGGACTAGCAGGCTATTATAGAAAATTCATACCTGAATTCGCAAAAATTACTAAACCTCTGACACAATGCCTTAAAAAGAATGCGAAAGTCATTCACTCTCCACAATTTATAGAGTCATTCGAAAAATGTAAGGACATACTTACCAATGCCCCTGTTCTTCAGTACCCCGACTTTAACAAACCATTCATATTAACGACAGATGCCTCAGATTTTGCAGTTGGCGCCGTGCTATCACAAGGTATTGTAGGATCAGATAGACCGGTCGCTTACGCATCAAGAACGTTATCAGAAACCGAACAAAGATACTCAACAACAGAAAAAGAACTATTAGTGATTATGTGGGCCATAAAATACTTTAGGCCTTACCTTTACGGACGCAGATTCACGATATATACTGACCATAAACCCATTACTTGGCTAAAAACAATTGATTCCCCAAATTCCAAATTAATAAGATGGCGTCTAAGCCTAGCTACTTATGACTATGTTGTTGAACACAAACCAGGCAAAATAAATACCAACGCCGACGCACTATCGAGAGTAAAAATCAATGCATTAGATACAGAGCAAACTCCGACATCTTCAATAGAACCACAGCCTAGTAGAAACAAGGATGATGATATATTAGATATAGACATGAGAACTTTACTTGACGTACCGATTACCCCCGAAAATAGTGAAATTACAGACGAAGTAATTGAAACCGCAATGAATAACATACCCACTAGTACAGAAGCTATCGATCGCCAAATTAAACAGTTTCATATTAGAAAATCTCCCGGAGACAAATATAGAGTAGACGATAGATCCAAAGGCAGAAATATGATAAAAGACGTCTTCATACCAATAAACGATACTGAAAATCAAGTAATTCAATTCCTGAAAGAGCATACGATTCTAGCTCGAATTGTTTCTTCCACTGTGAGGAACTCTATCCTATATTCAGTAAAAGTATTACAAAATAGATTAGATACTTTTTATATTTACTTGCAAATAGAAAGCGGTCTCCAACTACTCTATAATAAACTGTCCACCTTAGAAAATGCAATAACCTTTGCAAACCTAGGTATTTTGCATCCAAGCATCGTAGATCCGATCCACCTGAGCTGAAGAATATTCGAAATGAAAACATGCAATTGCCGTATACGCCCATGTTATTAAATATCCACTTATTATAGAAGACCATAACTGTCAAAGCTTACGGTACTAATGAAACACTTAACCTTATATTAGAAATTCCTTTGATTTCAAAACAATTGTATACATTATAGCACTTGTACCCCATCCCTAATAAAGAAAATATCCTGTTGATACCTAAAAATCCATACCTTATCTTGGGAAGTAACGAGTTCGCATACCCCTAGAGCCCTGCGTTTACATCACCGATGAAGAAAGAATATGCAAACACATACAATGGCAACCGCTCCGGAACAGCAATGATTGCATCGCACAACTAATACAACACCAACAATCGCACAACTGCACCTACGCACAGGCATCATTTCAATACATATTATTCAACAAATTCACGAAAACAGCTGGTTGGTGGTAACCAGAAGGAAGGTAATCATATCATGTTGGAGCCGTACCTCTCCAGAGTCGCTGCAGATGCAATCGCCGACCCCAGCAGATCCACAGCAACCCATATCATCGGCACGCCTCACTCTTAAGGGGGGAGGAGTTACGAAAGCGTACATACCGCTACGGTCATCCTAGTTATAAGTATCAATTAAGATTAAGTTTCAATGTTTGTTTATTAAATAATAAAGTCAGTCTCTGTTAGATCGCCATAGCGAACACATGTCTTTTAAAAAACCCTTCTGTCCAATCCTCAAAGTTAACTCGCCAGGGTAGACAATGTCTACCCTAGAGTGAAAATTTCCTATACAAACTTTTTTTTTTTTTTTTATTTTTTTTTTTATTTATTTATTCATAATTTTACACAATTTTATTATATGGTGAATAGTATCAATAAACTCACATGAGTTTGTCCTGATACTACAATTCGTGAATACTCATATTCGTGCATGAGATATGCCCACAAAAGTAGAAACAAATAAATACTGATACTGATAGCTACCTGCATACATATTATAATTTTACAATAGATGACGAGAGAAATTGTTTGTCGAACGGCTGCTACTACAATGTTACAATAGTTGTTACAAAAATAAGTAAAGGCAAATTAATTAATTTAGTCGATCTTGACTTCATGCAAATAGGAATTAAATTACAATACAGAATTAGGAGGTATAAAATTGTAAGGTAAATGAGCAGTCGATCGGACAATGGTATACAAATAAAAAGATGCTCTTATCGCGGCGCAGGTAGCAATGGAATGACTTATACAGAGTTATACAGAGATTTTCAAAGTGATATTTAAATTTTTTTATATTTTTTTTATTGTTGTTCTTGACCAATTGTTTGCTTTTCCAGCAAAAAGTTCTGTGCACGCCACTGATCTTTATGTGCTTGATATAAACAGTTATGTGAATGCTTTCTTTGTAATTTGTTACTGCACTTTTTGGATAAAATAAAATTTAAATAAAACATTGCAATTTTTTTTGTTAACGTATACTGAACTTTTCTATTTGGCGGAAGTTGAAAATCGTTTGTTAATTCCATGACATTTTCAGATTGACGAAAAATAGTAATACAATTACTATTTGGTTGCCCAAAGCCAATGGCAAATTTTTATAATTTTGCTCAATTACAACCGGTGTAATTCGAATAGAATTTACAAACGATTCACAATTTTCTTAATATAGAAATACGGTTCAATTTAGCTGCACTAACTATTCCCAAATCTGCTGATAACGGCTGTGTGTAAATTTCTCTGATAGCTTTTGACTTACCTATATGTCTAACCCGGTGTTTCATATCTAATTGCAGTCCTCTATCTATAAAGTCCAATGCATGCACGTCCTGCCCCAAAACGTCAACCCAGTAGAAAGTTTGCGTGTCTTCGTCCCAAACTGGGCTCTCCGCGTGTTCGAAGGTTATATTGGTGTGTTCAACATTGTTGTACTCATCGCCTTCGCCCGACCGTCTCTGTACTTTGTATTGACTTGCAATAAACTGAAAATTATAAAAAAAACTTGATAATGGTCTATAGGTGGTAGAGCTGATGCTGGGCTCGACTGTGGAGGTACCACCATCTTATTCGGGGGAGAGTAAGAGGACAGCTCACAGGCAAAAAACCAATAGAATCTGTATAGTTTTTTCACATTTGATTCACATTTGATTGGATCGCAGTTCATCAGTTATAAAAACTTAGAATAAACGATTTGCAATTGGGACCTTATTTCCTGAAGTAAAAAAAGTGCCTGGGACCGATGGATTGCGGTATATCCATCCTTAATAGCCGGGCCTTATATGAAACAGACTGGTGATAGGCAGATTCCTGGAAAGGCTTATGTCCAGCAGTGGACGAACTGGGCTGATGGATGATAATAACTTGGTCTTTCGCGATCCCTGATAAAGAGACGGCGACATAGACACCGATTGATATTTGCTTTACTATTGACAAAACCCTTTAAAATATAATATAATATTGCATATAGGCAATAATCCTTGTGTCATCAAAATTGTGTCGAACCTTGTTAGAGCACGTATGCAGTACTGAAATACCTACACGTAACTAATTATGATCTAATTCCATTTCCTTCAACCTGCGTGTCTACCACGTAATTCTGATTTTCATCAACATCAACTTGAGATTGAAATTAGACGTGCGTGCGGCGACGCCCGCCTAACATGCCATCTCTTTTGCACGCGTTGAATTTCGCATGCATTTGCTTGAAGTTGATACAAATCAGAATTACGTGGTAGACTCGCTGGCTCAGAACAGTTTATTGGTCTGAGCTCGCTGGCCTTTCAATTTTGAATGGGAATGAGCAAATATAAATTCAAATTTAAAGTGTCAAAAATACAGAATATAGCGTACTAATATACTAAGTGGGCGAATACAAATGTTGAAAACGCGACTTGAAAATACAAATTTGAGTTGAATTGAATAATTCTCAGACGATTTTTATTTTATTTTAGTGACAATTTAATTTTAATTAATAAAACTAGTGACATCTCGTTCCGATTCGCCTCGCTCGGCTCCTTATTTTATCTTACATGTAAACCTAACACGTTCCTACTCGCTTTGCTCGTCGTCGCACCTATTTTTTGACTTTTTGTGAAGTATTTTCGATTTCATACTTTAAATTCGCCCACTCAGTATTTTTTGTCACACGCTTTGGTATTTATTCCGGACACTTGAAGTCGCTAATTATATTTTTATTTGATTAATAATTTCCTATTTTGAATCATCTCACGCACAAATATTATCTTGAACTCTTACGAATTGCGGTATATGATACGAGTATGACTTATTTCATGTTAAAGGTAAAATAATCGTGACTTATACTTACTGATATATCAGAAGATCCAATGCAGATCGGAAACACCAAAATAAACGAAGATACTGCATAAAACACCATTTTTCAAGCTAATATTGTAAAGACTCAACGCACAGAAATTTTAGTTTCAAACACACATGTTCTATGAAAATGTCATAAAATACTTATCGTACTTTATTATGACGTCATTGTAAATACTATGGATACTTCTTTAAATTTCAAGGCATGTTTATGTTTTCTCATTAAGGCGATTACCATCGCCAAATTAGCAGCTCGATATTTGTCACTACAAATAACAACGGAAACGACATTGAAATAACGTTCATATCAGCGCGCAATGCATAGTGGCTGTTACGATGCTCGCTGCGTCCTTGAGAGGGCGAAATAGGGGAAAATTATACTTTTCACTTGGACGTGATTACTCGATTGAATAATTTTTGTTATGTTTATAGCATAGATGAATTCAATCGGCCAAGCAACTCAGGAGCAGTAGGGAATTTGAGGTCAAAAAACACCATTCAGTAAAAAAAAAAATTCATGTAGAAGTTTTGGTGGTATGAAAAAGAAAACTGTTGCATATGTTGTCTAAGAGTTGATTATTCATAATACATTTTTTCATTATTTTTGGTTTGGCCATAAACGAGGAGTAGGCTTTAGAAAGTACCCATTTGGCAATAGTAAGGGCCTTAATTATCAAAGGCCGCAGCTGGTTAAATAAAGAAAAAGTGCTCTTGATAATGTTCATATGTCTGATCGATAAAATTAATTCTGCAAAAATATACAAGGCGACTTTTTAATCATCGTCCAAATTCATACTAGAGGCTTGGTAAGTGATCAGCATCATGAATCGATAACAATTTTTGTGAAATTTCATTTTATGAAATTTTATAGGTCGATAAATGAAGGTTTAATGGAAATTAATTACTCGTGATCAAGCTTAGAAAAATGCTCCTCAAATAATTTTGACAAGAGAATTTTTTTCAAGAAATTTCACAGCTGCATATCGTATTTTTATCAATGATACATTTGAGGAGGTAGAGTAACATTTAAAAACGGCTTCAGATAGTAAAATAACTAAAATAATAATAAATAGATAAAAATATACAAGGTGACTTTTTGATCATCGTCCAAATTCATACTGGTGGCTTGGTAAATGATCAGTATCATGGATCAATAACAATTTTGGTGAAATTCGTAAAATGAAATTTCGACTTCCCATAGTGATTCACTCGGGACTGGAACTGAATTTATATGGGAAGCCAAAATTTCATTTTACGAATTTCACAAAAATTGTTACTGATCCAAGATACTGATCACTTATCAAGCCTCCAGTATGAATTTGGACGATGATCAAAAAGTCACCTTGTATATATATATATATATAAAATGTCTTATTCTTTATTGTACACACATGAATATAATAACAATTGCACTTTGAAATGTACATAGCTAGGAAATAGCAACACCTTTGTTATGGTACCACATTGTTCTAGACTAAGCATAAACATATACATATTCTTCATAGGCGAGCTTATCTCTTAGTAGAGATTTCTTCCAGTAAACCCCTTTGATAAATAATAATCATAATAAATGAGTAGACATACATACGTGTACACTAAATATCATACTACTAAATATATATACATATCAAAGTATACATAAACAAGCTTACACAGCATAACTACATATATGAAATTTTTACATATATTACATACATATATATCAGTGGCGAAGGCTCCATAGAAGGTTGCCATCCGTCAGAAATAATTGTACGCCTAAAATACAACTTTTAGCTAAGAGCAATGTATGCATAAATATAAACCATTTTTTATTCTATTACAATAATGTTTTATTATTTTTCTGTTTTAATATTTTAACTATACGCTGATTTTAATGAATATGTTTAGGTTAAAGTAAATAGTAAGTTAATTAAGTATGTTTTTTTTTCTTTAAATGGTGGTGGCAGAATAACAGCGTTCCTAATGCCGTTGGTATAGGAACATATGCTGAGTCACCGTCCTTTTTAACAGTGCCATACAACTTTACGTTTAAGAACATTGTACTACTTTGTAAATGTCTTTTTATTTTATTTATTTATTTTATATGCATAAACATAAGTTAAAAAATGGTATAATTAATGGTAGCTTAAAAATATTTGGATTTTCCATAATTGTGATCTTAGAATTTTTTAGGAATTTACGACTATTCAATTCACTATTTTTATTTCCATAGGTAACTTAATTGGTATTTTAGTAGGTACAAAATTCTTAATTAATTATAGCATAGTGTGGAGCTGCATCCATCTCCGTAAGCGAGGAATCCTATCGATCTGAAAATACCTTCAGAATTCCGTTGGTGCTACCGCGAACTATTATCACGACTATGGAAAACACCTTTATTTTAAAGCTATTGTAATATCAATAAAATATGTTTATGTATATAGGGCGTTCAATAAAAAGTGATAATGATTATGTTGCCAGTAACTTTTTATTAAATGTTATTTTATTTTTCAATATAGTTGCCTTTTAGCAAAATAATAATATTTAGCACTTGGAATATCTTTTTTCTAAGCTTAAAATTCCTTTTAAAACTTTTCGTCCTGGACACCTAAAAATTTTGTTTGGAAGAGTGTGCTTCCAGATAGGTCCCATTTTGGGTTTGATCATGATCTGGGGATCTAAAAAGGCCATCTTGGGTGAATCATAAAATGATTTTTAAGTAGGACAGAGCCAGAGTTTTTTCACGTGTGCAAAAGAGATGGCATTAGAACAGAATCATAATATGATTTATGCAAAACGGCCTTTTTAGAGTACCTGATGAAGGTCTTCAGGCAGTGAAACTCAGAAAATTATATATCTCTCGAGATTGAGGTTACCACTTTGTACCTGGATGTTGATTGCAGGGTATTACTTGAACATCGACAATCTTCCACCTGACCTTCGTTCCTGGCTTCATTAACATAGAACTCCTCAACGGATAAGAGCGCATAACTCGAGATTGCGGCAATCACTGTGTTAGGGTGCTGATTGATAGGTAATACTTGGAAATTATCAGAATACCCACCTGACCTTCGATCCTGGCTTCATTACCATAGAACTCCTCAACGGATGACAGCGCATAACTTTAGGTTGCGGCAATAAGTTTGTGTTAGGGTACTGATTGTAAGGCGTTGCTTGAAAATTGCTAGTGTTCCCACATGACCTTCAATCCTGGCTTCATCACCATAAAACTCCTCAACGGATGACAGCACATACATCGAGATTGCGGCGATAGTTTGATAGCAAGAAGCTACTTAAACGTTAAGTCATTATAACTTCGTTTCATATCAACAGCGCGTTTGTAAGAACTACACATATTTTACAATTTAATCCATCAACACTAAAAAATGTGAAATAAAATGAACTTTTAACAAAAATATAGTAACCGACTTCAAATGTAACAGCAGTCATTCACTAAAAAGTTAAAAATAATTCTATAATGTAATTAATGACCGATGGTACGAAAACGCCACTGTTGCAGACTTCTTTCTTCCTGAAACATTATGTCATCTAGAAGTCGGCGCTCTCATATTGGTTTTAATGTTGCTATATCGTAAGGAATACGCTGACTTCTAGATAACACAATGTTTCAGGAAGAAAGTAGTCAGCAAAAGTGTTGTTTCGTTACCATCTGTCATAATATTATACAATTATTTTTAACTTTTTTCAATGCATGTGCTCGTAAAGGCCCACTTTTTATGCATCAAAACCGAACAGAAAGTAGATTATTTTGCCCTAGGGCTTTATTATTATTATTTTTTAATTTGTTTGCAATGGTTGGCTAACCTGCAGCCTTTCCTGTGTACCATAGACGTTATACTTTTTTTACACCGTTTAACGGCTCTGGATACAGTCATTTTGAGCCAATTATAATTTAAAGTTCACAAGATTATATTTGTTTTCATTTCCTCACACTATGCATTGAAAAACGTAGTATGATACACGGGCGTAAAAGCAATAAATTACTCGGTTACGTTTAAAACACTCGCTACGCTCGTGTTTTAAATCGTCCTCGTAATTTATTCCTTTTCGCCCTAGTAGCATAAACTACTATTAATGAATGACTGCTATTACATTTGAAGTCGGTTACTATTTTTTTGTTAAAAGTTTGTTTTATGTATTTTATCGTCCCGCTTAATGCAAAAATAATTTATTGATTAATTAGGCAATTCTGTAATGTTAGTTTTTAGTTAATTATAATAAATAAATAATTATAAAGTGACAAAAATATCAAGACAATTTTATGTAAATTTTCAGCAAATCGCACTAACCGGCGTTCTAGTGCAAACACAACAGTAAACAATGAATTTAATTGAGTTTTAAATCTAATTTATATGTTAAACATAAATTAGACATGGTTACGGTAGCCATATTTGTTGTTTCCAAAATAGGATTCGGCTGTTATTTGTTATCAGCATCAATAAATTAAAATGAAAACGCAATAACTACAAGCTGTATTAACATTAAGCTGTACGTGTACGACTCGATATCGATTTTAAGAAGAGAAAGAATAGTTTATACCGTATTTATTTTAATTTCATAACTCTATAAAAACACTTTATTATAATTATTATTTCCAGATATATTTCAACTTGTAAAAATACTTAATTCCACTGACGCCGACTTTACTAAATGATTATAGAATTAAATGAGACTTGAGGATAATTCATGATTTATATAACGTAAACGTAAACGTCTTTACTCGCCCAGATGAAGGCAGTCTAAATCTGCTGAAACTGGTCGGCTTTCCCGATCATAACACGTATTGAGGTGAGCCGTTTTTTTATATAAATCATTACTAAATGATTATTATAATAAAGTATTTTTATAGAAATATACAAGGTGACTTTTTGATCATCGTCCAAATTCATACTGGAGGCTTGATAAGTGATCAGTATCTTGGATCAATAACAATTTTTGTGAAATTTGTAAAACGAAATTTCGGCTTCCCATAGAAATTCACTTCCAGTTCCGAGTGAATCACTATGGGGAGTCGAAATTTCATTTTACGAATTTTACAAAAATTGTTATTGATCCATGATACTGATCACTTACCAAGCCACCAGTATGAATTTGGACGATGATCAAAAAGTCACCTTGTATAGTGTAAACTGAATAAAAAAAACAAATAAGTTCTCTTTAATATTTATTTCATAACTCCAGTTACGAACTTGATTTGAACTTAAATAACTATAGTATTCTAGATCATTCGATCATCACATACATGTCCATACACTTCGATATATTATACAAAATTAATCCTATCAGATTTGCATCAATAAGTTTGTTTTACACAAATTCACATTTAAGATAAATGCCATCAATATATCTAAATCGATACAGGTGATCAACAGATGGGAACATTATTATTATCATGACAACTGACGTTTACTGATTGTACAGTGGAGACCACATCAAGCTATACACTTGCAGTACGACATTAGCCCCTACAGAGAAGAATATAAGATAGGTACAAAGTCCAATGTGTCTTACTTGATGCGGTCTTGTACTGTACTTGACAACTTCAAAAAAAAAACCATTGAAATTATTAAAATAATCACTATTACATGCAAATTTTAAATACGCACTCTGAAATTTAGAATTGGAAGTAGTTTTTTATTAATTTCTCAAGAATGTGTTTTTATTTTGTTGGCCGTGTAGCGGCGCCTTAACTACTCGCTCAGCAAGAGGATCTCGGCTCAGGACCTTACCGCGATACAAAAAAAAAAAGGGGTTTTTTCGAATCCATTTATTGAATTTTTCGGTAAATGTTTAATGAGTGTTTGATTAAGATTCTCACTGAAGGAAAACGCGAATGGATGAAATGTTCTCCATAGAATTTAATTCCGAAAAGGCCTCTAAATTGTTTTATTTTTTCCTGTTATTCTGAAATCCTAACTAATTTCATTGTGAAATTACATTCAAAATGTGGATATTATGTATTTGTAAAGTCTCCTTGAAAATCTTTGTGACAAGAAAGCTTAGTACATTTTATATTAATAAAAAACCGACTATTTGCTACTTTTCCACTAACCCGTCCCACTCGAACTGAGAGTTTTTACGCATATGGAGTAACAGGGACGCTAAAACTTTTACGTATCGCCTTAATGATGTATATGTGTCTATCGGAGAGTACCTGCCACTGATAGAATTCTATAGCCAACCGACCGGACGTGCACTATCTGTCATGAATTGTAGAGAAAGGAAAGCTCAAGGAAATATGACGTTAGCCGACAAGTGGGCATTACTTGTTGTCCGAGGTAGAAGCGTCAATGACGCAGAGCGTTGGTTGAAAGCCCCGTATCCATATTAACATAATTTATTCCATATATCATTATTATATCATACTATATTGTATGGATCTGGCGAATGTTGTTCAGTATGATCAGTAAATGTATAGTTTCAGTGAATTTCAGCAAACCTTCCACAAGCACAATCTACACAAAATGAGCCGCCAATGACAGACATCCGAATCTCACTTTCAAAAACACACGTAATAGATTAAAGATCGTACGCAATTCGACCGTTTAAAATGGTTAGATTTACCGGAAAATATTAAAATCCAACCGACAAATGTTTGTACGTAAAAAAACGTAATCATTATGTCGATAATAATTTGATTACTCAATTAGTAACGCCTTACATTTATGCGTTGTGTGCATTGACGTTCAAGAAAGTAGGTCTGAGTTTTGGTAGATGACTCATGCCGACCGAATGTGGGCAAAAAGGACCAAGTATAAGCAATAGTATATTTCGTGACGAGTATAAAATGGCGGATTTTCTTACCCGAGGAATGAAGCTAGCTTACATTCCGAGGGTAAGAAAACTCATTTTTACTCGTTGCGAACCATACTTTTTCTGCTACCTGATTTAACACCGTAAATCTTTTACGAAATCGAGATAAGTATAAAAATTGTTGTAAAAGTAACAGTAATCCTGACTTGTTTTGTAAGCCTATTTAAATAAACATTAGCTGTGTTACTACAAAAGGGTGTTTAAGCGATGTTTAACTTTTGACAGTGTTTAAATCTGTTGCTGTCACTTTTTTACAATATGAAAGAAAAGGTGACAACAACAGATTTAAACACTGTCTAAAGTTAAACACCGTTTTGTAGTAACACCGTTTCGGTTTACCTTACTCAGGAGAATGCTATAATTAGGTCGTATGATGGTCATTCTTACTAAAGCCACTGTTGTCACAATAAAAAGCAACAAGATCTTATTTGAATTTTAAAACAAATTACTTCACTGTTCGACTGATAGATTCACATTCGGTCTTGCGGCTTAATTTGGGAACAAAATTTTATCTTGATTAGATAACCTAATTTTTTTTTGTCTTCAAAGATTTAGGTATGGACCACCACGAAATCGCAATGTAGATACATCCAGCCACCGTACAATAGAGATTACAATTAAACGAAACAAATAATGCACTTCGGCAATATTCGGTTTTCAAGTATTCCAAGCTAACTAATAAGATAAAAGCGCATTGATTTTAGACCTCGTTTCCATTCGTTAAGGTTACAAATGAATCGTTTTTCCGAAGATATGCGAAAATTCCCGAAGCGCATTAGTAACGTCGTATATATAATGTGACGTTTACGCGTGCTGCGGCGCCGCGGGAGGGTGTGGATGCGGGGCGGGCGCTGCTGCGGGCTCGGGCGGGGTCTGCTCGGGGGTCGCGGGGGGTGCGGCCACGCCCACCGCTCCGGGGGGCACCGCACCGCCTTCTTGTTGCAGACTGGAATAAACATTCAACCGGTTATTTGTTTAAACCAAGAAGTTGATAATATAATTGGGGTGCTAATGTCTTTTGAAACGCGTAAAAAAAATATATTTTCTCTTAGGTGAGTCGTTGTCTTTTACTGATGAAACTTTATTCTCTTCAAAGGTTAATTCAACCTATATCTCTATTACCGATGATGCGCCTGGTGCCTCGCTCGGAACTCCGTCGCCCTCAGCTGCTGCAGGTGGTACTGTAACTGTCTATCTACGGTATAACTGCGAGTCCACATACCGATGGTGCGCCTGGTGCCTCACTCGAAACTCCGCCACCCTCAGCTGCTGCAGGTGGTACTGTAACTGTCTATCTACGGTATAACTGCTAATCCACATACCGATGATGCGCCTGGTGCCTCGCTCGGAACTCCGCCGCCCTCAGCTGCTGCAGGTGGTACTGTAACTGTCTATCTACGGTATAACTGCTAATCCACATACCGATGATGCGCCTGGTGCCTCGCTCGGAACTCCGTCGCCCTCAGCTGCTGCAGGTGGTACTGTAACTGTCTATCTACGGTATAACTGCTAATCCACATACCGATGATGCGCCTGGTGCCTCGCTCGGAACTCCGTCGCCCTCAGCTGCTGCAGGTGGTACTGCAACTGTCTATCTACGGTATAACTGCTAGTCCACATACCGATGGTGCGCCTGGTGCCTCGCTCGGAACTCCGCCGCCTTCAGCTGCTCGAGGTGGAACTGTTGCCGTTCTTGTATCAGCTGCTGCCGCTGGTACTCCAGACCTGACGAAATTACGTACCAAGTCTGAATAAGGTGTGATCACATAAAAGCTGAAATTTATTTATACAGTCAAATTCATACTGAAGACTCGGTAAGTGCTCAGTATCAAGGTTCGATGACCCTTTTAATTCGTAAATTATGTAAAAAATGTTGTTTGATACATTTTGGTCGTATAAAATTAACATAAATTCATTTTTTAATCGTAGATTTTTAAATAAAAGCCTTATTTGCATAATTGCTCTCGTGCCTTTGCCAGTAATCATTTTTGTTTGTATTAAAAAAAAAAATGGCGTGACCATAGAGCATGACATAACAAATGTCAGTGACACTTGACATTAACAGCTAGTTTTTTTTTTTCATTTATTGCTAGGCAAAGGTATTGTCGCTCTTCAGCCCATATCCTTACACTTGAATTTCTTTCAAAATATCTCGAAGTATATAAAGACATCTCAATGGTTTTCTTATTATATTACCTAACACGAAATGAAAGCTTGTGGATTGTAACGTGAGTTGCGTACTTGAGTTGTGCTCGAAGTACGGCGTCAGGACTCACAAACCAATCACGCTAAGGCATCATAATCGTCGGTGAAATGTGGTCTGTGACTTGCATTTTTCAGTCTATACTCGTACTCACCTCTGACACGCCCTCGGGGATTCATGTCTGGGACAGTTATTTTTTTAGTTTAATTACCTTCTCTCTCCCGCTCCATGGTGGCTTCTAACTCTTCAAAGTGTCTCAACTTGATCTCGAGCTTCTTCATCTGGGTCTCCACCAGCAGTGCCACTAGGGACTTGATCTTTCTTTCCTCAACTCCGGCGAGATGCTTCGCTTTGACGGCGGCGGCGGCGAGAGCGGCGGCGGCCGCAGACTGAAGTTTCACGTCTACTGTCGCTGGGCCTTCTGTGGGGAATGGGATTTATTCACTAAAATATAACATTTCTTTTTTTATGATCAGGTGCTGGACCTAATATGGGCAGGCCCGGGTCTAGGGGGGCGGGAGGGTGCACTTGCACCGGGCGGCAAGGCCAGGGTCTCTGGTCTCTAGAGACCCTCTACGCCCTCATAAGTTTTGCCGTCAAAATGCCTGCAATAGGACTGAGTCGAAGCTTCATACTAAAACATGTTCAAGTAGCGAGAGAAATAATCGCTGACCTTCAGATCCTACGTGATGATTTTGAGGGTTCCGTACCCAAAGGGTAACCAACGGGAAATACACGTTCGAATACAGTTCGCTTTCATGAACGCAATTATTGTTATTGGGTTTGAGCCAAAATAAATGTACATTTGGGTAAAACAACGTGTCCATCACCGTTAGTCGATGATTGTGCCCATGTTTCTTGCGTTATATAAATGGTTTACTTTTGTTTAAATAGGATAGTTCATATTCATTCCAATTTAATGGGCATACCCACGCTGGCACTCATCAGTTTTTTGAAAAAAAATGCATACTAATTATCAAGTTTCTGCGCCCATACATTTGAGACATGTCCATCTCACGACCTTGATAAGAATAAAAGCTAAAATTTCCAGAAACCAACAGATCCTACAAATAAAACCATATCGAATCGTTAGGATAGGACTTGTTCTTCTGTTTTATTGTTATTTTGTCCCCCTAGCATAGGAAATAATAAGAAAAAAAAAAATTTAAAGAAGTTTTCTCAATTTCATACCTGTGAGAAATAATTTGTGAGAAATGCTATTAAAGCCATAAAAGAGTGGTAGAAACTGTCACCTCACTATATTTTTTGAAGCGGACAACATCTATCATCATTATTTAAAAAGAAAAAAGTCTCCATTGTCTATGCGCCCAAGTTCACGGTAGTCATAGTGTTCGTCATCGTCTATTTTTTGCCAAAACTCTTGTGAGAAACGCAGTAAAATCAAGAAAGGTAAGTAATTTTTATGTTTAGTAATAGTGCAAAAGATTTAGTTACTTAAATGTGATGCTAACACAACCAGTAACGTGTTTCTACTAACGAAATTTGTAGGTTATAACCTATAAATATCGATCACAGTGACACCGAACATGTATTTTGGTGTGCTTGTGAGAAACGATCGAACAAAAATGTAAAAGTAAGGTTCGTTTACACTGGCATTATTTCTCACATGACTGTTTCTCAAAGTATTTAAGTGCTGTATTTTTAGATGCTTTTTAATTAAATTGTGTTTTGTCTATCATGGTGTCACGCTATCAGGTTTGGGCTTAGGCACTAAATTTTGGTTTTAGTTATTTTCAGTGTCCTTTTTGTTTGTTTCGGTAATAATGTCAACGGAATAGATAATAATAATCTAGAATAATACAATTTAGTGAACTTTTTCGCGATTTTTACACATAATGAATATATGATTCAGGTCTTAATCGCGTAAATAAAACAGCTACTATGTGAACGCACCTTTGTGAGAAATGTGAGAAACGTTTCATGATCCTTGTGAGAAACGTGAGAAACGTTTCTCACAAGGATCCTGTGAGAAATGTACATTTATTTTGGCTCAAACCCTATTATCAATTGATAATTATCGAGCTATTTTTATCAAGATAATTGTCATGATAATTTCAAGAAAAATATCACGGACAATTATCCTTTCGAACCCTGCAAATTAACCTTCTGGTTTTTTCACAAAAATAAATGCACTCTTTTGTCGGTTTTATTTTCTTGAACCCCCCAGGCCCCAATACTAAAACCTGGCTACGCCCATGCTAACTCATGTTCTTTATTGGTAACCGGAATCCATCAGGCAGTGTGCTTTTTCTAGTAATACGAGTGATAGAAAAATTGGATTGTTTTTTTAACTTCAATGTGCTATTTTGTTTGCTTTTTGGTATAAATAGATCAATTAAGTTAAGTAATTTCAATAATAAATTTTTTCATGCTTTTAAACCGATTTTATAAGTATTTTAGTATTTAGAGGTAGCGACGTAATCGTATTAGGTTGAATGGTCGAATCTTTGTCAGACTTATGGATGCGTTCAAGAAATATATTGAAATGTGTCTTGATGACGTGACTGAAGGTCGAATGAAAGACATTACTTTCTTTCATTTATTAAAGGATATGCATGCTTATTTTAATATCTTTCACCTAGAAACGGTTAAGGAAAGCTATTCCTCGAAACGGTTTTCGAGTCGTAAATATTGACGAAAAAAAAGAAGTGCCTAATTCGAACCAAACCAAAATTATACACGGCTTCTCACGACAGCTCTCTAAGAAACAGATTGCGACTGACTATAGTCAAAAATTTCAACTATTGCAACTTCACCAGATGCAACTAGGGCTACGAAACGAGTGTCAAGCTTACCTGATGTTCCATCCTCTTTCTTAGGCTCCTTCCCTTCTTCTTGTTGCGCGGGGGAGGCGGGCTCGTCCTTGGGCTTCACTTCCGGTTCCTCAACATCCATCGCTTCGGTCTTTACTTCCGGTCCGCCTTCTTTCTTCTCAGCTACAGAAAGTGATGTCATAGTAAAAGAAACCAGAATCGCGAATATATGTGAATAATATATCCTCAAATTAAGGAATTATTATTTGTAGGGACCTTTCTAAACGTCTCGTCTCTTGTTATACAAGAGGCATTCGAAGTCTTTAAATTAATTAGTTGAGTGCTGTTCATTAACGTTACCTATCCAGTAGGCCTACCATGAGCTTTGTACGCGATACACGTTAGCGACTGCGAAAAATATTTTTTATTGTGGTGGAACCACAATTTCTCATACAAAATATTTTACGCCGTCGCTAACGTGTATCGAGTGCAAAACTCATGGTACGCCTGCAGTGCATAGAAGGCAGAACAGATGCACAGTTCTTCCTGTGGTGGTGTTATAAAATCTGCCAAAGAGCCTGTTTTCGTGTAATACGTGGAAACGTTCTACGTAAAAACTACTTAGATTTCAAGAAAAAGGAAACTGTACATTCAATTCAAAGAAAGCATATATTAGAAGGGCATATTCTATATTCAACGTCTTCTTAAAAAACGTCGATTAATATCCTAAGTAGAATTAAGTCTACGTAGACTATAAAACTACATAGACGTATAAAACTACGTAGTTTTGAAGTCTACGTTTTTGTTCGGCGTGTATGTCAAACAACGTATCCAACGTACACTATACGTAAAATAGCGAGCCCTACTACGCACTGTGAAGAATGGACGTTAAGCGTGCTAGTATAAGTGCCGCAAAACGAGTTCTAGCTTTTATCCAATCTTACTTTACGAGCAAGCGTTGCCAGCGCCATCTAGGCTGTCAGAACGGCAGCGAAGAAAAAAATGAAGTTCCTAAGTGCTGTCGTCAGATGGTAGAGGCACTAGTTTCGTGATCAAAACTCAAACGAATGATTGAATGAAATGCACGAAAAGGTACTCGTACCAACGACGTTTCCCCCCTCATTCTTCATGGCCGACACTCTGTAACTACATGAAGTAACATACCAGGGGGCGGTGTGTCTGGTGCGGTGCCCGCAATGCCCGTCGCGGCGAGAGCGGCTGCAGCGCCGCCCGCGCCCGCCGCCTTCACATGCGCTTCCATCATGGCTGCCGGGACCTCATCCTGCATGATTATCAACCAATAAACATTTGAAATACCTTTACTTTTCTCGAGTATCAAGTGGTGTAGTTACAAGCTTAATATTATATTATACAAAATATTACTGGTCTGGTCTAACCAGCTAGGACACTAGCTAACTGATCGGCCTAGGAGAGTAACTAGTGGCATTAGGCCTAGAAAACTAGCTAGCAGGACTAAGAAAACATTTAGGGGGACCTAGGTAGATAGATAGATAGATAGATATAACATTTATTTCTCAAAAACACGACACATACATACAAAAACAAAGTAGAACTTAAATAAAAGAAAAAAAAAAGTTAAAACACAAAAAGAAAGTTAAATTTATCCTAGTGGTATGAGTGTCGCGGCAAAGCGAAAAAGGCTCCGACTCAGCATAATGCCGCAAACAGAAATCTGCGACGCTGTTATTCTGTCCTCACCTGCAGAGAGCCGCACGAATTCCGTCGAGAGTTGACAATTATTGTTTATTTAATGTGTAAGTGTGTATGTGAGTATAATGGTAGTATAAGGTACAAGCTAGAAAGGATAAGAAACTACCCAGCGGGGCTAATTACTAGCTAGCGGGCCTAGGATACCAGTAAGACGCTACAGTAGAGCCACTGAGTGATGGCGCCTATGACGTTTAAATGCCTACAAAGTATCGTAATTATTTATAAGCAAGTGTGAATTAAAAAGTGTAATACTTCATTGTTGATAGTGATGTACTACTTGTTTCGGTTATTATTTTTCGATTTGAATGTTGCTTTATTGTGCAATAGAACTCGTATAGAAACAAAGATTTTTTTTTTTAAGTTTCTCATTTTTATAGGTCATGTCTGAGGTTGCCAAGTTACGCAATAATATTTAATTAAAAACAAAACAATGACGAAGTTAAACTAAACGAAAATAAATGATAGTAAAATACTTTTTTCGATTTAGATATTTAAACATATCTTGGGGGCCCCGGGGCACTACACCGCATAGCCCTCCGATAGCTACGCCACTGGTTTTGGCACATTTTCCTTTTGCATCATTATGTTGAATGTTGAATGACGTGTCTAATGTTGAGTAAACTCACACTTGATTTTTATTTTTAACCGAAATTTGAAATGTACCTCATCACTAAATGCAGCTGTCATAAGTGCCATCACTCAGTGGCCCTACTTTAGTTAGCGGGCCTTAGACACAATAAGAAGGTTACTTCTCTCACCTTTATAGCAGCGAACTCATCCATGGCCGCTCTGGTCGCTTTGGTAGCGATGCGCGGGTCGACGACGGACGCTAAGAACGCCACTGTACTCATAACGGGGTTGCCTTGCTTGCTGAACGGTACGGGCTGGTATGCTAGAGGACCTAGGACACCACCTAGGAGAATAGTAAAAAATGTGTAACCAGAGTTCTAAGTGGGTACTGGTTCCGTCAATTTATACGTGGCATTGATGGAGCACCAGTATCCAACACTCTTATTTTTAGGGTTTCCTTGGAAAGGCTTCGTGAAATGGTCTACTTTGTAATATTCTGTATATCACACTTATAAATATCGGAATAGAATTAACACTCACTGAAATTTGGCCCAGTGATAGGTTATTAAAATAATTATTAATAATGGGGGGAGGAGCAATTTGTACTTTTCAGGATTATTTTTTGCTGGCGGCTTATCGAGTTGGTGATCTTTCGAAAGCTCTTTATATTCGAATAATTATTGTGAGGTTCTTTCTTTTTTTGCTTATTATTTTGCAATTTACACACCTTTGAAGAAAGAGAATTTTTTATTTTTTTGCTTACTCCTTTCTTGCTCAAATGTATAAAACTATCATTTGTTTGCTGCTCAGCGTCAATGTGCGCGTGAGTGCGCCGGCGCCGATAGCTATTTGTATAGGCTCGCCTAGCATTAAAAACCTAACTTCGACGCCGTCCGTTCGAAGAATCGGCCGTTAAGTGCGATTGGCAGAGATGCTCCAAAATCTCCAAATTTATTACTTTCAATTCAAATGCACTTCCAATCAAAAATTCGCGAGGGATTTAACTTTAATGAGCGGCGGTAGAACGCTGTCCTCTCAATCATGAGACCCAAGTTCAGTCCCCGGTCGTTCAATACGTTTTTCGGAATTTATATGCATATTATTTGTATTACCACTTGCTTGCTGCACGGTGAAGGAAAACAGCGACAGGGCTCACCACCCATCACGTTGAGACGTAATAGTCGTCAGTGAAACGCAGGCGTACCAAGTGTTGACTGTGAAATGTAAGTCACAGAACACCTCTGACAGCCCGTCGGGGATTCATGTCGTGATGATATATTTATTGATATAAATAACCTGAAGAGCTATCCTGTAAGTAAGGGTCCTCTATGGGCAGTCTCAGGAAGTGCAGAATACATTCGTCCTGCGTCCTCGAGCCGACGTGCTGGGCGACTCTGTTCCAATCGTCGCGGTGCAACTCAAGTGCTTCGAGCAGTAGGAGGGTTTCTTGGTCGGTCCACTCGCGACCGCGCGCACCGCCTCGGTACTGGAAGTTAAGAACAGAAATCACGACGCGACCAACTCGGCTGTGGACGTGGACAAATGTATGCTGTTTCATTTCGCTATAAGGTGCACGCTCCATGAAACTTGCGAGGGCAATACAATCATTTCGTTGCGGACGCGAAATTGAAAACTTGTTTCAGGAGAAACATGATTTTGGTAAGACTGTGGACGTTTTCAAACATTATTTTTAGTTATTTCAACATATAACATTATTTAGATAACATTTTCGATGTTTGAATCGTATTATTTTTTGATTTGATCTAAAACAATAAAAGCACATTCGGCTACACTTTTTAGAAAAAAAAAAAAAAGTTAAATTTACGTATTTTATGGGTTTTAACCACAAACAGATTTTACTCGACCTTCACGATTTTTAGTTCGACTTAATCATAGATCTAGATAATGTTATGGACACAGCCTAAACTACTATAATAACTTTCCATAGACACCTCACAATTTTGTGTGGAAGTTTACGCGCGATGACGCCTCTTAAATAATGTACATAGAGGTGACGAGGGGTATCAGGGAAATTTTACAAAATACATCTTTTTTAAATCTAGGGCTAATTAAAAATCCCTACTTGTGCCCGAAGTACTGCGATAATACTCACCACGTATCACGTTGGGACGTTAAAACCATCGGTGAAAGGTGTGCTACGACTGTTGACAATTTTAGTGACGAGAGTCCACACCCGCAAACACCACTGACCTCCCCTCAAAAAAAAACAAATATAGCGACGATACTGTTGGAAAATTCGTCCAAATCTATGTCCCAATAAGGGGGAAGATGACGCAAATAGAAACAAAATGACGGACTGTTGTTTGTTCAGAAATCAGGATACGAAATAGCATATACTAAGGTATTGTATTACTACGTATAGACTAGCAGTTCCCATATATCAGTTTGTAGCCACAAAAAAAGGTGTTAAATTCGAACGAAATCTAAATGTCGTTGCTAAATCCTCTAACGAACATGATGTTAAAAAAGACCGATTGGTGACGCTAATGGCACAGCGATGTCAAGTAACATAAAAATAATTCCCACTTCGATAATAGATGGCGTTGAAATATTCACTGTTAGTGTTGTTAACTTATGAATAAATATAACCTTAGCTATATAAGCTTTGCGCCATCTAGTTTTTCTAAGCAAAGCTATTACAGCCACATGCTTACTTGGTAACCATGAGATTTTACTTGCAGCCAATTAATGATGCTTATTTGCAAGACTTGGTGACACCTATTGTCGTAAGGGCGCGTGATAAATTTGCTACGCCTTGATGTATGGGAGTTGTCGGTCTATACGTAGTAATACTTAGTCTTTGCCAATAGCAACAAAAATATATACTTATGCTCTTCTAAAGTTTATGAAGTATGTCGGGACTTACTTGGTTTTTCCTTCATAAAATTAATTTGGTATCTAGCGATTTTAAATAAACCGTGATCTTATTTCAACTAATATTCGAGTTATTTAATAAATACTCAGTTTTTTGAGAGCACGGTTTTTGCTTCGGTTGTCGTAACAGGCACGGCTGAGAACACGCTAGTTCAAACAATAATGAAACGTTATAGAGTTTAGTACTACACTGAGTGAGGTCATCTCAGGTCATCAATGCCCTACCTGGTCAAGCTTGAGGCCTGGCGCTCCACCCATCTCCAGAGTATGCTCCGCTTTGATGGGCACGCCGGCGGCGGCACCTGGGGCCGGACCGGTGGCACCCGACTCTGTGCCGTTGGGCAGACCGGCTTCGATCTTCGGCACTACTGCGTTTTCTGGCGACAAATACAATGGAATTCTTATAATAGCTCAGTTTGTATCGTACAAGGAGTCAATAAAGCCGATTCTGAAAGCTTAGTTTTAGTATTGTCAAAACTAAATGTTCTTCATTGCGAAATAGTCCTTATTCATTGTCAGGAATAGAAAATTTAAATTTTACAGCACTAAAACTAAAATTTTAATAAAAAATAAAACTAAATCTGAAGGCTTAAATTTTAGTGTTGTCAAAACTAAATTTTCTTCATTTTAAAATCGTCCTCAAGTGTTATGAATAGGAAGCTAAATTACTTTGGAAAAATATACGTTTTGACAGCACTAAAACTAAAATTAAAGCCTTCAGAATCGGCTTTATTGCAAGGGTAATTCATCCTTCGTAGTATTACAAAGACACAAATTACTTTTAAATGAACTAGTAAAATTCGACGGACTCTATAGTCGAGGCCGGATCGATTGACATTTGTGTCAATTTGGTGAAGCACGACTTAACTTATTTGACAGGACTAACCTTATTTTAAGCGCCCCGTCTTTTTCTTTCTTTATAGAAAAGACAAGGACAGAACGCTGAAATTAAGTTAAATCCTGTCAAATAAGTTAGGTCGTGTTACACCGAATCAACACCATTGAGACCTGAAACGAGCCGAGAGTAAAAACGCGTAACTTACAAAATTATCAATTTAGATGTACAAAATAATTGACCGTCGATATTATTCCCATTTCTGCGTACTATTAGAAACACACTAGATTTGCTCATGTGTTTATTTTTTTTTAAATCTTATTTATTTTACAAGCCATACATCTTAAGATTAATTCGGCTTAACTGCTCATGTGTTTAATTTTATTTATTTCTAATCAATACGAGGGTGAATCCAAAAGTTCTAAGCCCGACCTACAAAGAGGTATCAAATCTTTGTAAATCTACCGTCATTTGTTAGTATGTTTTTTCGTGATTGATTGTGTGAAGTTGAAGTTCGATACTGCAAGCTATTATTTTTTTGTGATATTTTGTTTAACGCAGTCTGACGGGATTTTTCACAATGGAGAAAATTGAACACCGTGCTGTGATTAAGTACCTCAATAAAAAAGGTCTTTCACCTAAAGAGATTCATGAAGATATGGAAACAACATTAGGGGAATCTGCTCCATCGTATTCCACTGTCAAAAAGTGGGTAGCTGAATTTAAACGTGGTCGGGAGACCATTGAAGATGACCCAAGAAGCGGAAGGCCTTCAACGTCTACCACTAAAGAAAACACTGACAAAATTTGTGATCTCATCCTAGGAGACCGACGATTGACCATTAGTAGGATAGCTGAGATCACAGGCATCAGTTATGGCCGAGTGCAAAACATTATAACTGTAGAATTGGGGTTCCGTAAGGTTTCTGCTCGCTGGGTCCCAAGATTGCTTTCAGCTGACCAAAAACGAGTCCGATTCACAATTTCGCGTGACTGTTTGGAACTTTTTGAGGCAGATGCTGAGGATTTTATGTCTCGTTTTGTTACCATGGATGAAAGCTGGGTTCATCACTATACTCCTGAAACAAAACAGCAATCCAAACAGTGGAAAAGATCTGGCTCACCCACGCCGAAAAAGGCAAAGTGCGTTTTGTCAGCCAACAAAGTCATGGCATCTGTTTTTTGGGATTCGAAGGGAGTTATTTTATTGGATTATTTACCTAAAGGTGAAACTATAAATTCACGCTATTATTGTAACCTATTACGAAAACTCCGCGAAGAAATAAAAGAAAAACGGCCGGGGATGTTGCGTAAGAGAGTTTTGTTTCATCAAGACAATGCACGAGTTCACACTTCGGTTGAAACGATGGCTGTGATCCATGAATGTGGTTACGAGTTGCTGCCCCACCCACCTTATTCGCCGGATTTAGCCCCCTCTGACTATCATCTCTTTCCAAATTTAAAAAAACACTTGGGGGGATCTAAATATTCGACTAGAGAAGAAGTGATAGTCGCAGTTAATGACTATTTTGACGACCTTCCGGAATCATTTTTTTTCGAGGGTATAAACAAGTTGCAGGTCAGGTGGAAGAAGTGTGTTGATCTAGATGGAGACTATGTCGAAAAATAAAAATAATTTTGAACCCACTTTTCTTTCATTTTCACGGTCGGGCTTAGAACTTTTGGATTACTTACAAAATATTTTGTTAAGTTGCAATCTTAATTTACCTGTTATTGTATTACAACATTACTGTATGACAACATGTGACAAATTATTGGATATAAAATAAATGAAGAAAAATAATTGGCGATTTTTGTGCTTCAGCAATCCCCCGTTATTTTGTAAACAATAAATAATATTCATTTATTATCATCTTACATTGTCACTAGAACAATACACCATTACATTGCAACATAAATACAATACCTTTATAAAATGAACCAGTAGGTTTGCAACCCCTGGTCAAACGATCGAAAGGTCAATGTCCTGAAATCTCAATCGATCTGGCTTCGACGATACTACTTTAGAGTCCGTCGAACTTTACTAGTTTATTTAAAAGCAATTTGACTCTTAAAATTACGGAAGTCCCATCGCGGTCAGCTGCGCTATACTAACATTCTTTCATATACTCACGACTATCTCCCAGAGGGATAGACAGAGACATTCTGCTACGCTCCTTCCACATCCAACAATCTAATCATACAAGCTCTTCTACTTCATGTGCTTTAGACTTAGCCCTTTTTCAGTATGTTGCCAATCTGTAGTGCGATTGTGTAAGGAAATAGTCATGAAATCGTCTATCGCTATTGCTTTAAAGGTAACGTGATTGGCTAGAAATGACGTGACTCATCACTTCTAGCCAATCACGCGTACTTTTGAAAGCAATAGCGATTGATGTTGAAGTTAGACAATAAGGCAGATGTCCTTCTACGGCTTCCCGGTTAAGCGTTAGCTTTTAAGAAATTGATACTTGTCGTTGATGGTTCTTGATGGAACATTTGCAACAAATTGTAAATAAAACTGATTCTTGGTAATGGTTCTACTTTTTTTTTTTTTTGGGCTTATTATAAAACAACAGTGGAACAGTTCCCAAGAATTAGTTTTATTTACAATACGTTAGCTTTTATTTGCGCACTACATACTTCTCTTTAATTGTCTCTTAGTCATAGAATAAGGTAGGTATCTACAAGTACATACCAGGTCGCGTCTGCGAGGGTCTCGCGATGAGCGGCTGCAGTCCGGAGGGCGTGTCCGATAGCACGTGGAAGTGTGACGTCGGCGGCGGCCCCATCGCTGTTGGACGCACGTCTGTCTCCAACTGCCAAACGATATATCACGTTAAGGTTAAGGTAAAGTTACAGAAAACACGCTTGAAAGTTGTTGTGCCCATTCATTTTAGTCAAGCGTAATTAATATATTGCCGGGAAATGCCATAAATCACATGAACGAAGCGTACTCATAAAATATCCATATAAATTTTCTCCAATAGAAGACACATGATCAATATCTGATCGATCAAGGTCCGCCTGCAACCATCTTTTCGATTTATCCGGTAAAATTGCAGAGGCATGGCCAACAACATCAAAGTCATTTCAGCAAAAAAGGTCCATATACCCTCACCTGGTAGTTGATGAGCCCCCATTGCTCCAGGAACCCATGGACGCGCATGATCGCGCAGACATCGCCCGCCAAGTTGCGCCGGGAAGCCGTGCTGGTCAAGTACTCAGTAGGATTCAGGCGGTACGTGTCGATCATGAAGTTTCTGTTGACAGTCAACACATTTCACTTTTTCTATTTTAATTTTGGTCGTTATCACACTGGCGACCATTCATAAATTGCGCTGCGCGAGCGCGGCAAGCTCGCTACGCTTTGCATTGATCGATCGCCTTACTCGCAAGTCTGTCGTTACCTTCCGAACGAAATGTAAACGATGGCTGCTCTCAAAGCAATCTTAATAGCTACATGCCGAGTCTTTGACAATTTGTTTTCGATTTCGATTTATTTTATTTTAAATTGTAAACAAATAAACTCTTATTCTATTCTAAATCGCGAGTGTGATAAAGCCCTTTCAACTGGCATGAGATTAAGTGAACATGAGCAGGCTTACCATGAGTTTAAACCTCGATACACGTTAGCGAATGCGTAACATATTTATGTGAGAAATTGTACAGCGCCCCCAGCGGTTTACGAGAGGAACCAGATTTTCTAATGTAAAATATTTTAGGCAGTCGCTCACGGTAGCCTACAGGTCACTTACGGTTACGGTTAGACGGGGAGACGGGCCTTGGACCAGGGTAGTGACAAAGTGGGTGCCAAGTACATCTTACTTGACTCGTTGCACAGGACGGATAAAAGTATACGTACATACATTTGCTCACGCCTATCTCCCGGAAGGGTAGGCAGAGAGCATGATATAAATTTATTTTTGTACTTTTTTGAATGACCGATATATGAAAATAGGCGAAATTTACACATGAAGTTCATACTTCACATGTAGATTCCGCCTTGTTCTATAATTATGATGACAGTATAGTTTTTTTTATTTTTTTTATAACACTTTTTGCACATTTACACAAATAACTTAAAGACAAAAAAAAAAACAATTAAACATGGTGTACAAGGACATCACTTATTAAAATATAAACCTAAATATCTAAATATACCTAATATCTAGTATATATAATAAATATCTAGTATACCTGCAGGTCTACCACGTAATTCTGATTTTCATCAACATCAACTTGAGATTGAAATTTGACGTGCGTGCGACGACGCCCGCCTAACATGCCATCTCTTTTGCACGCGTTGAATTTCGCATGCATTTGCTTGAAGTTGATACAAATCAGAATTACGTGGTAGGGCCGCTGAACAAAATTACCATTCAATCAGAATCCGAGATTTAAAAGTGCGACATGGCGTAAGGGTTTCATGCCTTGGCTACTAAACCCCAAAAAGATTTTCACTGTAGATTTACATAATTTTTCAATGCAAGTGCTCGTAAAGGCCCACTTTTTATGCATCAAAACCGAACAGAAAGTCAATTAAAATAATTATAGGCCTTAGGGCTTTATAATTTTTTTTTTAATTTGTTTGCAATGGTTGGCTAACCTGCAGCCTTTCCTGTGTATTATAGAGGTTATACTTTTTTTCCACTGATTTACGGCTCTGGATACAGTCCTTTTGAGCCAATCAAAATTTAAAGTTCACAAGATTATATTTGTTTTCATTTCCTCACACTATGCATTGAAAAACGTAGTATGATACACCTGCGTAAAAGCAATAAATTACTCGGTTACGTTTAAAACACTCGTACGCTCGTGTTTTAAATCGTTCTCGTAATTTATTCCTTTTCGCGCTTGTAGCATAAACTACTAATATAACAAGATTGCCATTGTCTCTAAACTAACCTGTAAGCGAGATATATTTCGGGCGTCTTTGACTTATTCTTCCCGTTGAAAAACTCAGGTAACGCCCGTTTCTCGATGGTGTGTATAGAGTTGTAGTCGAACCAGGCGCAGTACGATGGAACCACTATGTGGTGCGTCTGATCTGTCACGTTGTCCTCCAACTCCTCTTTTGTTATCGTCTCCTGAAAAAGGATGAGCATGGAGTTATGATAGTGATCTTTGTCATAATAATAGTTAGTATAATTTCCTAACTGATGTTATGATTCCTCCAGAATTAACGCTAATTAGTTAATAGATGAAATTACTGTAAAAGCAGATGGACTATATAGTATATGGGACAGGTAGACAAAGGTATTATATCTATTTTTTGCCTTCATGACATAATTTTCTCCTGTCTTGTATTTTTTATTTCCTTATTCAATTAAACTATAGGCTTACTTTTTAACCGACTTCAAAAAGGAGGCGGTTCTCAATTCGACTGTATGTTTTTTTTTTTTTTTTTTTTTTTTGGCGTTGTTACTCCATAACTCCGTCATTTCTGAACCGATTTGAACAATTCTTTTTTTGTTTGAAAGAGTGTACTTCCAAGTAGGTCCCATTTTGGGTTTGGTCATGATCTGATGGCAGTGGAACTCCTCAGAAAATGACAGCATACTTCTCGAAATTGAGGTAATCGCTTTGTACCTGAGTGCTGATTAGAAGGTATTACTTGAAAATTGACATTCTTCCACCTGACCTTCGATCCTGGCTTCATCACCATATTCACCATAGAACTCCTCAACGGATCAGAGCACATAACTCGAGATTGCGACAATCACTGCGTTAGGGTGCTAACTCAAGGGTATTACTTGGAGATTATCAGAATACCCTCCTGACCTTCGATCCTGGCTTCATCACCATAGAACTCCTCAACGGATGACAGCACATAACTTTGGATTGCGGTAATCAATTTGTGTTAGGGTGCTTATTGCAGGGCATTGCTTGAAAACCTCCTGACCTTCGATCCTGGCTTCATCACCATAGAACTCTTCAACGAATGACAGCACATAACTCGAGATTGCGGTAATCATGTTGTGTTAGGGTGCTGATAGCAGGAAGCTACTCAAACATAGCTACTTATACTCACTTGAACTTCGTTTCATATTAACACCACGTTTGCAAGAACTACCCATACTTCACAATTTAACCCAGCAACACTAAAAAATGTGAAATAAAATAAACTTTTAACAAAAAAATAGCAACCGACTTCAATAGTAACAGCAGTCATTCACTAAAAAGTTAATAATAATTCTATAAAGACCGATGGTACCGAAGCAACACTTTTGCTGACTTCTTTCTTCCTGAAACAATATGTTATCTAGAAGTCGGCGTATTTCCTACGATACAGCAACATAAATACCAATATAAGAACGCCGACTTCTAGATAACACATTGTTTCAGGAAGAAAGAAGTCAGCAAAAGTGTTGCTTCGGTACCATCGGTCTTTATAGAATTATTATTAACTTTTTAGTGAATGACTGCTGTTACTATTGAAGTCGGTTGCTATTTTTTTGTTAAAAGTTTATTTTTTACATTTACTTGTAACTAATACTATAAAAAAAGAAATGATCTTGCTAAGTTTCTTGCCCTTCTTCTTAGCAAGTATTTTTTATCTCTTAAACTATAGGCTTACCTTTTACATTTACTTGTAACTAATATTATAAAAAAGACAATATCTTGCTAAGTTTCTTGCCCTTCTTCTTAGCAAGACTAATCGAATGGGAGGAGTTAGGCATATATTTATAATATTATTTATTCCTTATTCCTATTTTTTATTTTATTCAAGTTTACTTTTTATTAAATTTAAGTAAACTTAACCTTTATTATTCCCTTGCATATTTCCCCATGTTATTATTTATGACATAAAACTATTATAAAATAAATTTTTCATTTTTTTATTTAATTTCATTTCAGGATTTGAGCTGGTAGGTAGAGCATAACTGAAAGGCCTTATGTAAAATAATGGTTGGGATTCTAGTAACATAGCCGAAAACTATAGCACTCGTCTGTACGGACAACTTTTACTATGAAGGCAATTTTTTTTTATCCAGTTTCTCCCGATTTAAATTTTTCAGGGACCTTGTTTTTTTTAATTTATTTATTATTATATTTATTTGCATCATTATACTTTTACATTGTTTATTATGTAAATTAAATTTTTATTCAATATTATATTACATATTGTACTTGTTTATCTTTAATAAATTTTTTACTGGTATTATAATTAATCAATGAAATTTTTTATTTTATTTTTATTTATTAACGTATATAAAAATATGTATTTATTTTCTTTCCTGGGGCACTGCCCGCTGCTTTACGTCTTGTTAGTTTGTGCCACTGCTTTCATGACGTCGATGCAGTATTCGGCAAATTTCGGTCCTGAACTCTTACCCGCCAGGAGGGAGCTCCAGTTTGAGGTTTCAATGTTCATGTCGTACTCAAGTTCGAGCTGCAACCTCCTGGATCCGAACATTGGACATTCGTTCAGGACGTGTTCGATTGTCTGATCGACGTCTGGGGAGCAAGAGCAGCCTGGTCGTCACGACATTTGAAGCAGTGAAGGTAGTGTGCGTTCCCGCCGTGACCAGTCCACGCTTGAGTGATCCAATATGAGACCCTAAAATTCACTATTGTTCGGAAAGACTGGCAAATGTTTTATACTATGTAGTGATTAGAATTTAACTCATAGCGATCTTCCCTCGCGTGCCAAAAAATCGCGCCAAAAGGGAGAGCAATGATCTTCCTTCATAGATATTGATTCCTACAACTTTGAATCTTTGTCTTAAGTCTTACAATTCCTTCTAAAATTCCAACCGCTCTGTCGACAGTTTTCATTGTGACACGCTTGGTTTTCATAGAGTTTGATGCACTTACATGATATATTTAATGTCTGTGGGTATACTTATAACTGTAGTACAACTGTACCTGCGTGTTGGAGTCGCTGTGCTTCCCCTGTGAGTCGTCGTGCGTGTCCATGGCGGGCGCGGGGGTGGTGGGGGCTTCCGTCGCTGGCGGGGGGTTGGGCGTCGCGGCCGCTGGCTCCGATGATGTCGTCGGGGCTGAGACAAAGCAAACGTTTTGATATCATTTAGCCAAGTTTGCCGTTGGACGCTCCAAAACGCGCCAGCGACGCCATCTATGACTATATTCACACGCGCAAAGTTAGTTGCCGAGCATTGTATAAACAGCAGTACATAGCAAACAAAATAATGTAATCTGAAAAAAGACTAATAAATAATTCTGTGACTAGAACATCGCAGAAAGGCTGAAAACGACGCAAAGTAAAAACAAAGTAAAGTTCAAAGGTGAATAAACGCCAAATCATCCAATACTACATCGCTTTTATACGGGGCCAAGTAATACGCCAATGAATGATGACTATCACCGCGTTCCGCATGACGCTCATAGAACCAACACTATCATCAAACTTCTCAGGACCATCCAGTCATTCCGAATGGACAATGGCGTCCATCACTGCTTAAACTTATGATCCATTCGAAACGCTTCTGAAGGCGACATGGATGTTGACACTTGAAAGTAACAGAATATGTAGGAATTTGTTTTACGTCACGTGAATACAAAGGGTATACTACTTCACTAGGTCCAAGAAGTGATTTCCTCTAACTTCAATCTTTGAATCATGGTTTAATAATAAACTCTTATGCTCCGAATAAATTATTTTTAAAATTACCGCCAGCCGGCTGTCACTTTTCATAGATCGCTCACAGTGCAAACGCTCTAAAGCATGGACGATGATAGCACAACATGGCGTCGTTCATGATGTCATCTATGACAGCATAGCAACCATTGTACGGCTATCGTTATCGAGCTCGGAATGACCGTTGACGCGATAAAATCGATTATATCGTCATTCGGAACGCGGTGTATGAAGATTGAAATCTGTAGTCACTCTGTCTTAATTCCTGGGAGATAGGCGTGCATTCATATAATACTCATACATGGATTACCCACTTTATATAAAATATACAAAAAAAGTTTGGTATACGCAATGGTAACAAGCCAGTTACTCATTTGTACCAAATTTTGACTCTATCACAAAGAGTGAAGATTGAAAACAGTGCTGCATGCTTAGAATGCATTAAAGCCTTCAACCAGTGGGAAACTTTCGAGGTGAATCCTGTATAATTATATCGAAGCAGCTATGCGAGCACGTACGCATCGATTAGATAAATTTGACAGATAGTATCGATAAATTCTAAACGATAACCCTTATTGCAATGAAATAAGAGTTACATTTGTATTTATCGAATCGATGTCGAGTCGATACCAAGTTCATGCTAGTACCCCAGGCTTGAGTGTATGTGTGTGTATGACTCACTGTCGGCGACGGCTTCGGGCGTGGGCGCCACGTCGGTGTTGTCACGAGACGCGGTGTCCTCATCATCTTCAACTTCGTTGTCACGACCACGCTTCACGCCGCGACTGAAATATATTATTAACTATACATGTGACTTAAGGCGATATGTAAAGGTTTTAGCGTCCCTGTTACTCTATATGCGAAAGAACACTCAGTGCTAGAGGGACGGATTCGAAGAAAAGTAGCAAAAAATCGTTTTTTTATTAATATAAAATGTTCTAAAGTTGCTATCAAAATTTCGTTTAACCAGAGGGCCTATTATGTATTTTTAATTGCCATCTGGAATGCTATCATCAAAAACATAGATATACTATCGAATTCTGATTGTCTAAAGATATGTTCGCACTTAAAGTGACGACACAGTTCGTAAATAGTTCAATACCCACTAAAGGCAATTTTAAAAGTTCAGTTTTTGTCTATGTCTCTGATGATAGGCAACCGGTCCAGTTGGCAACTAAAGATATATAATAGAGGGGCAGGTCCTATATACTGTTAAAACCCATCTAATTAAATATAATTGCAGTCTATATGTCATTTCAAATTGTCAAACCAGGAGAATTGGTGTCTAAAAAGACCTCTTTTTAATAAATATTCTTGTATCGAGCCGAATTGCTCCAATCGCGTTTCCGTTTAACAGGTCCCTAGAAAAGTCTCCAAAAAGAATATCCTATTTTATCAAAATAATACATTATTTACTGCAAGTTATATGCAAGTTCTAGAGTGTCGATTTTTTTGCCGTAGCGCCTTAAGTAGTCAATTATTGCAGGGCGTGAGTTAGCGCCCGAGAGTAGCGTCATGGAAAAGCGTTACTTAAGTGCGAGTTTAGGTCATACCGTATACACCATATGTATTACATACATATACCGGCTGGATTCCGAAAACTAGAGATAGTACAGTTTTACATTTAAATAATGTAAATATAAATATATCGCCACGACATGAATCTTCGAGAAGGTTTCAGAGGTGCTCCCGAGTGTGAACTGTGTGAACACAAATACATGCTTTTTACGCCATGCAGGTTTCCTTGCGATGTTTTCCTTCAACGTTCAGCAAGAACAAATACTATGCACATAAATTCCGAAAAACTCATTGGTGCATATTCGACAGGGCATCGATCCTGGATCTCGAGATTGAGATGCCAGTGTTCTACCCCTGAGCTACCGCTGCTTTAACTGAAAAAAACCTGGCTTGGCTGTTTGGCTGGGGGGGAGGGGGTGTTGACCGCAAACCCCCCCCCCCCAAGGCTAGTGGCTATAGCTATCTTACCTCTTCCTCTTGCCGTGTTTCTGCGGCGGTGGAGACGGCGAGCGCTTCCGTTTGCTCTTCTTGCCCTTACCGGCCGGTTCGGCGCCTGGCATCAGGTCCTCCACTGACAGACGCAGTTTGTGGACCTGTGCACAAACAGGGTTCAGGGATAGCTAAACTTTTGTTGCTTCATTATATTTGACTTATACACCGTGTATTAATGACGTGCTCAGAAAATTAATCCACATGCTCTACTGATTATACGGAACCACTTCCAAATTAAAATATATAAATAACGCGAAAAAAAATACACTTCCACAAATATTCTTTTAATAGATACCTATTCATCTTTTTCTATGGGAAAGAGAAGTTTTTCTGTGGATGTGGTTCGGTATATTCAGTAAAGCGTTTGGGCAAATTTTCTGAACACGTCATAATTACATGGTGTATGCTACTTTCAGTGAAAATACGGGCGTATTATAAAAGTTGAACACGCCAAATTGTGGGCACCATTAATACCATATAACTAACATACTATAAATCGACAAAAACAAACACTTGACTAACATACATTTAAAAGTATAAAGACCAAAAATGTATAATCTTGAAAATGCTTATAAGCGAAACCGGTTGGGTGTGGTGAGATAAATAAATAATCCTGTGGACGAGTACAAGTGCCTTATTTCAATAAAGATGTCGCATTTTTTTCGTATTATAGTTTCCATTTAAAGTTATGTGGAAGAAATCGCTTAAAGGCGATAAGGCCGCTGACTGTTACATTCTTTTACGTTTGTAATAACGAATAAAGGTACATATAAAAGAATACTGGCTGGAGGTAGGAACATTAAATTTGGACTGTAGTTTCCTTCTATGGTGTACATAACCGCTAAGAAGAAATTTTAGGGAATTCCCCCGGGATCTAGAGAAACATGATTGACGCAAGCAACGCTACTGGCGTCTGTGCTTTAAAATTTTCAGAGAATTTCAGTGGCCATGTTACCTTCTTCTTGCCATTAGCGTCGACCTCGTAGTCTTCCTCGTTCATCCACTCGTTGTACTGCAAGAGATCCAGCGCCCACGTCGCGGACACGCGGTACGGCCCGCCGCGGTCCCAGCTCACCGTCTCTGGGACGTCCACCTGTCCAAGAAATAGAAGATTATATGACGAATCATTAACTTTTGTTGAAACCATTGATATAACAAAAGGAGGAATCATAGAATCATATCTTTATTCATGAACATAGGTAATGTTAGGATGGTACAAATTTTTGAGCGCTATGTCCTACCGATAGGCGTATGAATATATTAATATTAAAAACACACACAAGCAGCATGCTTCATAATAACTTTATACAATCCACTTAATAAAATACAAAAACTGGTAAGAAAATACATTTATAAAGTAGACAAGGTCATCTTAAAAATAAATAAAAATAAGAAATAAATGCTCAAATGTCAGGAGGAAAAATAAATACACTCAGCTACTTCACACAAACAGAAACATTAATGGCTAAGCAATTGAAATGAAATAATCAATCATTAGTATAATTAAAGAGATTGAATGGATGTATCATTTAGAAAATCATCAATTTTATAATAACATTTGTGAATTAAGAAAAGAAATAATGTATTCTTGAATCGGCTTAAATTTAAATATTTAATGTGTTTTGGGATTTTATTGTATAATTTTGATCCCATTACGAAAATACTTTTTTGCATTAATGTACAGTGCGCGCCAATCTTTTAGTCGCCTCTGAAGATAGCCGCAAGAGGCGACGCAATAGCCGTTTTACGGTGTCAGGGGGACGTTACAGGAGCGAGGGCGCGGAGCACACCCGCCTGCGTGCCGCACCACACCCCCCGCTCGCCATTTAGTAGGTGTCAACACTATGGGTTAGTGTTAGTGCTACGTCCGTACACCACACGCGCGCGTTGCATGAAAAGTACCTTCGAGAAAAAAATCTATAACTCGTTAAGTTTATCGTTGAATCTGTTTGTTATTGTTTTTGTTGCGTTTATTTGTTGTTTTGTTGATTTAGTTTGTTAATGTTCGTTGTTGTTGTTATGTCTCGCGGCCGTTATAGCGTTTTAAGGTGACAATGTAGGAAAATGGTGTTTATATTAATGCGTTTTATTTATATAGTTAAGATTGCACTAAATTAATAAATAAATAATTAAATAGGTAGGTACAACACGTACACCTTCCCACTTATAGTAAACATTTAATAATCAACCGTTGATATTATTGTTTCCTTGACTGTACCTGCGCAAGCTTGCACTCGTAACTCATTCAGAGGCGACTAAAAGATTGGCGCGCACTATAGTTTTAATTTTGTTATAGGAAGACACGGTGCGTTCGTAAATCTTCAACTTAAAAACGAGCCTGCTGTGTGTAGAAGCGCCACCGTACAACAGAAATAGAGCAAAAAGCTTCGACAGTAGTGCGAGCGAGGCAAGCGAATCAACGCACAGTCTTGGTTTTGTAGGACCACACGCGAGAAGAGGGTACCGTATCTTCTTCCTTTTGTTTTTATCAATGGTTGAACGTAATTTTACGTTCGACATACGCTTTGAGGTATTCCTTATTCTTTTCTTTTGGACAGTGGCGTGCATAGAACTTTTTTCTAGAAAAGCAATCAGAAGGTCAAGTTTGACGATAAAAAAAATAAGAAAAAATTTAAATAACCCTTTGAAAAAAGAAAGTTTGTATGACGCCAGGGTAGGCAATTTTCATACCAACTTTTTTTTTTAATTTTTTAATATTTTTTTTATTGTCAAACTTGACCTTCTGATTGCTTTTCCGGAAAAAAGTTCTATGCACGCCACTGCTTTTGGACTCTAGGTACCAGTTCTAAGGAATTATATCTAAATGCGTATAAGTGGTTCTTTAGTTAAGGATCGATCCCTCAGATTGGGAACTTTACAAGAAATAACAATAACGTTCAAAAATTAAGCTCCCAGCTAAAAAATATGTATACAAAATTAAATAATGTCATTCATTTCATTTACTTATCGCATTAAATTGAATACATAATATTGAAAATCATAATTAAAAACACATTCTTACTATATCAAAACATGACTGTGGAAAATACAATTATTTTGAGATAATAATAAAAATGTCTGGTTTTACACTAGATGTATGTACATATACATAATTTGTGAACATTATTTTTACCAGAGTTTTTTTTTGGGCTTTGGTAATATTTCTTATGATTTCGTTAGAAAATAAAGAATTGGCCGTTAAAAGTGACAAGACGTTGCATTGTATGTGTATAGAGAAGATTAGAACGTGAAGGGGACAGGAAAAGAAGGGGCTTATAGACATAAAAAAAAATAACAATGCAATTCGCTAGTAAAGAGACACCGCTGCAAATAAAAAAATATATATAAAGATACGATGGATACATTGTGATCGTATGTTATTTTTATTGTAATTTGTTTTATCACATTTTTTGTTGTTTGTATTTCTTTAATAACGCATGTTCATCACATTTTCAATATTTAGTTTTAATTAAAAAACCAAACTACCCGCTCTATATGTAATATTTAGTGAGAACAGAGACAGCTGAAAATCAGCGCTGTACAGATGTATGGACTCACAGCATTTTGCTGAGCTGCGTCCTTTTTGTCTGTTTAATGTTAAGTTTTTTAGTAATTAGTTGTTTATTGACAAATAAATGTATTTTCTTTCTTTCTTGTAAATAAGTAAACTTTTAAGTCCTAGACAATTTTCATACAAACTTGTGGAAACCAATAACGACGACAGAAGTATTATATTTCGTTCTGTTATTATTTTATACACGTTCAATTAATTTTATACTCGCAAATAATCTGTTTTTTTACAAACTGAGGTCTACTCTCATCGTAATCGATCGTACAATATTCGGTCGAGTATCGTAATATCAACGCAAGTGGTACTCTGATGATCAATTTTCGACCGACAAACGTATTTGACAGGAGTTTCATCGAAACGCTTACTCCGAAGTTTCCGAACATCGAACGATAATTCTATTTTGACAGAAATTCGATCGTGACTTTTACGTCAGCTCAAGAGGTGTCGTTTTAATATCGAAAGTTTAAAATTTACTGAATATTATTAGGTTTGTGACTGTTTTAAATATAGTAATGGATGGCAATATTATAATACTATATTTATATAAATTTTGCTATTTAAAACTTTTATACATTGGATTACGAAAGTTTTAAATTGCAAAATTAGATTGTAAAACATTGTGTTTGTAAAAAAACTGATAATTCCCATAGCTTAATTTTTAAAAGATATTCTTTTAATTTTTTTCAGAGAATATACGCCATTTTAGGACATAGTTTTCATTATTTTCGTATATAAATTAACCATTACTTTTTTATTTCTTAAAGAATTGTCCGATGGCCTTGTCACTTGAGAATTTTAGACATTATACTGATTGTGATGTGTGATTACTTTATGAAAAAAGTGGTCTGTCTCTGTCTGTCTACTCATCTGTCAACTAGCTGTCAAATTAGTCTGAAGCAAAATATTATAAATTTATCTTAATAGCAAAGGACACATTTCTAAACACCCATTACTCAAGTGACGTCACATGAGGGCAAATGGAAGTTGCAGCCTTTTCGCAAAAATATTCATCATCATGAAGTCTTTTAAACCAAAAGCTTTAAAATACGGCTTATTAAACCTACATCTCGAAATAGTTTTCGAATTAACACACCTTAACATAATTTAATATATGCCAATTGGCGGTTGTAAAATTATTGGACCTAGTAGAAAAAAAGTAACAAAACGTAATTACAATACCGCTGTTGTTCCCACAAGTTTGTATGAAAATTGCCTTAGACCATACGCCTTAAGGTGATATACCGTGCTAGCAAAGGTCCCCGTTACTCCAGGCAGAAAGACCCGCAGTGCGAAAGGGACGGATTCGGGGAAAATTGTCAAAAAGTCGGTTTTAAATTAATGCAAAATTAACTAAAATAGCTACAAAAAATTCCATAACCAGTAATTTAGGTGTAGTTAAAACCCATCTAAATAAATATTTTTCAAGTCTATATGCTATCCTAATTTGTCAGAATATCAAAAAATGGGTAAATTTAGACCTGATTTCAATAATTATTTCTATCGAATGAAATTCCTCCTATCGCGTTTCTGATAGACCAAAATCTAGTAAAAGGTTCCAAAATTGTTATACTAATTTATTTTACTTGGAACTTCATTAAAAGAGCAGATAAATAACTTCAAAAAGTGTCGATTTTCACGGTATAGCCCCTTAAGGGGCTCCACAATGCTAAACATCAGTTTTGTATTGGATTCAGTTCCGTCAATGTAGATGGTAAAAATTAAAAAAATATATATGACGTGTTTTGTGACTCAAGGCAATTATTAATTACACTTTATAAATAAACATACTTTCAATCTTCTATTACTTATATTACTTTAAAAAAAAGCATGAATTTCACGAAAAAAGCGATTTAGTTTCCGTGTTTCAAAACCGATTGAAACGAAACCAACACACGCAGATACTAACGATTAAAAACCATCTTTATTACATAAAGAAATTATGGTTAGTGTCATAATGGTACCACGATTTCAAAATAACTGAAGTTTTGCGTGCGCGGCATCTGATTAGAGCAGTATAGAGAGTTAAAAAACAACCGCGTTAGAGCAGGACTGAATTTTAGGATAGTGCAGCCCCTTAAGTTCTCATTTTACTGCAATCCTTGAATTAAAAAAAGAAACTAATATGGAAAAATGAAGAAAATTATGTGCAAAAATGACCTGATTGCTTAACTAAAAAACGTTTTTCTCAAATTAGGCTTGCTGTCGATGAGACCTTTCTTATTATGTGTCCTTCATACACTTACCGGCAAGTCAGCTTGAACCCAAGTATCGTGGCTGTCCGGGAAGTAGTACCAGTGCATCAGCACATGGTTGCCGCGCCGGAACACCGGACGGGCGTACTCTTCCTCCAGGGGATCCGCCGCTGGGTAGATTATGTGCGTAGCGTCTTCTTCGTCGTCTGAAAGCAATCGTTTTATGAACTATCTTCCTTCAAGGCGTGAAATGCTCCCAACGCCCTCGTGAGCGTTCAAATGTGCATTACTAGTTGGTGTATCAAGTAGTTACAAAATTCTTAGATATCTCGATGGACGAACTAAGTCGCTGGGCGTGATAGGCAGAAATACGGCTTCGAAACCCATCTGAGATTTATATTTTACATATATAAATAAAATAAATAAATATATGTACAAGGTGAATTTGTGAACATCGTCCAAATTCATACTTGAGCCTTGGTAAGTGATCAGTATCATGAACCAATAACGATTTTTGTAAAATTCATAAAATTAAATTTCGACTATCCAGTGATTCACCAAGGACTGCGAGAGAATTTCATTATACGAAATTCACAATTATTGTTATCGATTTATGATGCTGATCACTTACCAAGCTTCCAGTATGAATTTGGACGATGATCAAAAAGTCACCTTGTATATATTATAAATATATATCAAGGGGATGTCAGAGGTGTTCTGAGTGTGAACTGTGAAATGCAAGGCACAGTCCATTATAACATCGGTCAAACAATGTAGGTATCTACTTATAAAACTGCTTTTGATGTTGAAATTACCTTATTGCAGTAAAGGGGTAGATAAAACCATTTGTTTACTTTTCGAGGACGTTAAGGGGCTGCACAATGCTAAAATTCAGTCCTGCTTTAACGCGTTTGTTTCTTAACTATCTATCCTGTTCTCATTAGATGCCGCGCACGCAAAATTTCAGTTATTTTGAAATCTTGGCTCCATTAGGACATTAAACATAATTTATTTATGTAATAAAGATGGTATTTTCTAGTTACTATCTGCGTGTATTGGTTTCGTTTCAATCAGTTTGGAAATATGGAAACTGAATCACTTTTTTCGTGAAATTCATGCAATTGTAAAAGTTATATAATTAATAAAAGTTTGAAAGTATGTTTATAGCACACCGTGCGTAAAATGACCACTATACGAAACTCGTGCGAGAAACTTTTTCTCGACTCGTGTGATTGCAGCACTCGCCTTCGGCTCGTGCCGCAAACTCACACTCGTCAGAAAACGTTTCATCGCTCTCGTATCGTAATGTACTATTATTTATAAAGTGTAATTAATAATTACTCGAGTCACAAAAAACGGCATATTTTTTCGAGTTTTTACCATCTACATTGACGGAACTGAATCCAATACAAAACTGATGTTTAGCATTGTGGAGCCCTTTAAGATAAATATGTGGCTTACCGCAAACTTCCCCATGATGGTTGTCAATGATATCCTTGACTTTACTAGCGGTGGCCTTGTCCACATCAGGCCGGATGAACGCACAAGGGAACTTGATGGCGTCAGCTTGGAGCAACGCCGACTCTATCTCCATCATCATCTGCACATTCAGGTCCTTGCGGGAGGGGTTCTGTAACGAGGGAACGGGGTAGGGGAGGAGAGAAAAAGAAGAGTTAGTATACAGTGGGATGCCTGGGAAATATTACTATCCGCCGGTTTTTCGAAAGATACTAAGCATTATTAAGAGATAGGTGGAAAATTATGTTTATTCGAATAAAAATTATTGGAACTGTTTGATGTAAGATATCTTTTTTTTTTGTAAGTGTGGGATCAACGGTTTATCTTTGAAATAACCATGCAGATTACCATGTTAGTGACAAAAAATAACTACTGAATCGGTTAAGTAAATGATTCACACAATTAATGGTTAATGAAAGATCACAACAAAATATTAAGTTACAAATACATAAGGACCATGTTGAACAACAAATTTTACAAACTCCAAAAATGGACCTGGCATGAAATGGAAGGACAAATATGGAAATGTTTGAAATGGAAACCCACACATTGAAAAATCAGCAAAGAAATTGTGTTTTTAAGAGTGCCAATCAGAGTGAAGATTCAGAAGTGTTTTTACAAAAATTTGAAATCTGCTTATAAAAACAAAAGTGTACAATTGAAAGAGAAAATTACATACCGTGTGTGCCTTAAGTGTAATGAATGATATTTACATAAAGATAGTACTTGATTGCCTTCAAAACTGTGTAGTATTTATTTTGACTGACCTCAAAAGTAACACATGTTTTAAATAAAAACCATTAAATTTTCATTTGTTATTGCCATTGAGGACAGTATAAAATGTCTGTACACGTGTAACTTCACCTCATGTTAATACACGTTAAGAGGGCACTAGTCGCGATAACCTAAAACATATCTACTCCCAGTAGAATTCATAAGTGTAGGTTATAGCTTCAAACTTTTTATTTAACTATTGGCTAAAATGCCTGTAGGGCCTGTAGCATACTGTGTTACTACAAAACGGCGTTTAACTTTAGACAGTGTTTAAATCTGTTGTTGTCACCTTTTCATTCATATCGTAAAAAAGTGACAGCAACAGATTTAAACACTGTCTAAAGTTAAACACCGTTTTGTAGTAACACCGATAGTGTTTAATCTACGCGGCGCCACTAGTTGAATCACAAGTGCAAGGAGCGTGACGTACTGTTTAATCGCAAAAACATCGTGTCACGCTCCTCGCACTTGTGATTCAACTAGTGGCGTCGCACGCGATAAACACGTTGCTACGGGTGCAGATATAGGTTTAAAATTGAAACATATTTTGTAAGCCATTGGTGACACATACACTTACTAAGGCTCAGTATCAAGCTAAACTTCCGTCCTGCACCAACGCTTTTGTTGTTGAATTGTCTATCCTGCTCTTACCAACTGCAGCAAATTAGGATATCTAATTAAAAGTCCTTCTACAAATGTTTTAAGTCATGTACGTGTAGAAATTTCTCGCAAATTTGAGAATTATAGTTTTAAAAATACATGTCATAAAAACCATTATAACATTTTTTTTAGAGTTATCGTTGTGATTTTTTTTTATCGAGCGAACTTACCTGAAGACAAAAGGCTTAAGCTTCGGCAAGTTGCTGCTGAACTTGCAATCATTAATTGAAATTTATCAAATTAATTAAATCACGTTTTCAGATCTACAAATGTCCTAAGTATGTTCTCTTTTATAACATATATATTTTTTGTATTTTAAATATGATAATCAACTGATATATTTATACATATAAAATGTGCATTTAGCTTGGTACGGAGCCTTAACTAGTAAGTGGTGAAACAGGCCCTTAAGTGTTCAACAATACCTTGTGTAAATGTACGGGTATCTTTAAAATAATACCACATCATTTAATGATCATACTGAATAATTTTCCAAATAAACAAACAGAAACGAAAAAGAAAACTCGTTGCTCTACTAACTTCGGAAACCTTTTTTCGATGAATTTTGTAAGAGCAGGTCCTTTTCCATTTGCACTTGATTTCTCTTTTGGAAAAGCTATGATTTCTGTATGATCATTAGGCTGTGTAGTATTATTTAAAATACCAGTCAATTTACACCCGCTATGTGTGAAATTCATGAAAAACTTTTACAAAAATTACTTTTATACGAAAGTTATTTTGGTTTTAATGTTGTCATAAATATTTAACACAACATTCGTTTTAAATTTTAGGGTACAGTCAGCAAAAGATATAGGTACCCAGGCCCAGCACAAACACTTCGATCCTAAGACCCACAGGTGAGTAATAGATGAGATGAAGAATACTTGGTCAATACATACACACATGCACTATTGATTGAGTATTCTTCAGCTTATGTATCACCCACCTGTCGTTTATTTTTATTTTATTTTATTTATGAACAAAAATCCACAGCAAATACAGTAAACATTAACTGAATAACGGATTTTACTATGCTAAACAATGAATATACAAATAGCATCGCGTCTGGTGGATGCCTCAGGGGACCCAAGGGCTGGAGCTTACCTCGGACAACGCATTAGTCTTGCTATCCAACGAGGTAATGCTGCCAGTGTCTTGGGTACCCTGCCCAGTGATAGCGATGACTTCAACAAAGACTTTTATAATTAGTGTAAATACATTTTTATTTAGTTTAGTTTGTAATATATCTATTTTTAGCAGTTTAGTTTGTTTAAAGTTTTTCGTATTTTATAGGATTATTTAGTTTTAAACTTAAATTGTTTTATTTATTTAATGAATATACATAATTTTACACTAGGAACTAACATGATAATCACTATATAGAAAACAATACTAAGAAAAAGACGCAAGACTCTGTGTTTACCTACTAAACTAGATATTAGTGTCGATTCGGTGCCATATATCTGACAGGACCACACCCGATTCTGATTGTTCTTAGGATCGAAGTGTTTGCGCTGGGCCTGGGTACCTATATCTTTTGCTGACTGTACACATGACATAAACTTATGAGTTCTATTAGAAGTAGAGCTGTTCGAGAGTAGTCCCAACTAGAGAGCCCTTATGTCCATAAATCGTGCGGTTAGACTAGCGAGACTGGAGTGGGGCTGCAACTGTCAATCATTTATTTGTTTACCCCGATAGGTTTGAATAAATTAACCTTAGGATATCGTTAAGAGCACTGTCGGTAAAAAATGCGCTCTCACTCTCGCGTGTAAGGCGTAGACAGAGACGACGACTTTTCGGCTCGCGCGCCGAGCAGTTTTAAAATATTTATTACAAACTAATGACACTGGTATCGATTCGGCATAACACGTCTTAACTTATTTGACAGAACCAACCTTATTTTAAGCGTCCTGTCTTTTTCTTTCTCTATCGAAAAGACAAGGACAGAGCGCTTATATTAAGTTTAGTCCTGTCAAATAAGTTAAGATGTGCTTTACTGAATCGGTATCAATATGTATTATTTAGGACTTTTTAATTTTATGGTTTTAAGGGTAAGTAATTTCATCTAAAAATAAATTAATAAAATTTTATATACAATTAGTTTATGAAAAACAGTGATGAACTTGGCCAAAAATATTGTTTTTACGAAGGCGACTTTACTGGAACGACGCGACGCACCCGAGGTTCATGAACGAAGGTTTTCTTCTCATTTTTCGTAAAATTGTTAGTTGAAAATATTATAAATAAAGACGATATTTTTAATGGTCGTAGATAAAGTATTGTGTGCAACTGAACATAATTAGACATTGGGACACTCGTGCAAAGTTATTACGATACTGACTTCGTTCGTTTCGTTAACAAGCACTCGTATCCCAATGTCTCATATTATGTTACAGTTGTACAAAATACTATTTTAAAGCGGTATTAAAAGTTTACTATAAATTATTGCCATTTACGAGTAATTTCACCTCAAAAATGAGAGTTTTACAGTTTTTTACCGACAGCGCTCTTAACCTACGTACATAATATTGATAAAACTAGACGAGTAGTTGAACATTGATAAATACTTCAAGGTTTATAGAATAAATACATTACACATTAGAGTACTCTTGAATTTATTACTTCCATATATAGGTATATCGCTAAACCTACTTCAATTGCTTAGTCCACACAAATATCGTACTTCAGTATAATTTGTGAAAATGAACAGGGATCTCTAATTAAGGGGCTTCACAATGCCATACATCAGCTTTGCATTGGATTCAGTTCCGACAATGTAGACGGAAATTTTTTTTAAAAATATGGCGTGTTTTTTGACTCAATAAAATTATTATTTACACTTAATAAATAAACATACTTTCAATATTCTTCTAATTATATTTCTTATAAATAGCATGAATTTGACGAAAAAGCGATTCAGTGTTCATATTTCTAAATCGATTGAAACGAAACCAACACACCCAGATACTAACTAGATTACATAAAGAAATTAAAGTTAATGTCCTAATGTAGCCGCGATTTCAAAATAACTGAAGTTTTGCGCGCGCGGCGTCTGATTAGAGCAGGATAGACAATTAAAACACAAAAGCGTTAAAGCAGGACTGAATTTTAGCATTGTGCATCCCCTTAAGCTACATAATCAACTGAGCATACTGAACAAACTTTACCAAAGAAACATTACATGTTTTTTCGTTTTGGTACATTAATTAGTAAGATTGGTAGAATATGTAGTTTCATTCAAAGATAACTGTTCATTTACAATTTTACACTCTGTATAACTGAGGCACGATATTTGTGGTAGCAAAAAATTAAATTTAAAAATAATCTGAATCGTGCAAGTAGGAGAGATACATCGTCCCATCCCTCTTACTCACACAACTCCATCCTTTACTCCTGCAATGTTAATCTCAAGACATTAGTTTCCTGTTCTCCGAACAGTTGCAGTCCCAGACCGATCACAGAACAAGATAGTGATTCAGCTTCTGGCTGGCGGGGGGCGGGCGGTCGAGCGGTGAGCGTGGCGGGGCGGGCGGCGGCGGAGCGTGCGACACTCGGTGCATACCTTACCGACCTGGAAGTCAAACTTGCGCCACCGCTGCTCCGATTTGAAGCGGAACATGGTGGCTAGGACCGTGCACAGCGCGCCGCCTGGCTTCATGTCCATGAATACTTTCATCTGGAACAAAGATACACTCTGTCAAAGGGTTTCGCCTGTAGATGGAATCTGTTAGAACGTTTGAACTTAAGGTTCATTTGGCAACCCACACGATTTTATAAATACTTTTATATTAAATACACTCATGCTGTCTATTACGAAACGAACGAAGTCCCAATGTCTTACCAGTGGCGTGCACAGAACTTTTTGCTGGAAAAGCAAGCAATTGGCCAAGAATAACAATAAAGCTACGCTTTAATGTATGGGAGTTTTAGGTCTATACATAGTAATAAAATCAAATCAAATATTTTTATTTCGGACTAGTCCATAGGTGTTAGTACTACAAACAACTTATTAACTGTATTAACTATAAATAAATAACCTATATTATTGTAAACTAGTTTGGGACTCTGTCCATATGTACTGAGACCCAGTGTCTCAGGATTGAACTATCAGTCCTGTTGGCAATATTGTTCAGGAGACCATTGACGCTGCCGCGCGTCCTGTACATCAACGAGGCAGTTCTGTTGCGTACTATGGCATAGAAATCTTGGGTACGAGCCTCAGCAAACATGCCTGATGCACTACAGTAACGCGGCAGCCCCATCAGTATACTGAACGCATTATTGTACTGAACACGCAGGGCATTGAAGCATTTCTTTGTATGGCTAACCCACAAGCTGCACGTGTAAAAGTTCTGACAATATGCCCTGAATAAATACTCAGTCTATGCCAATAGCTACAAAATAATATACAGTGTGTCCCTCCTACAAGTGCACATCCGAAAAGGGGTGAAACTAGACCTTATTTTATCGACAAAAAAATGTTTTTTTTTTTTTAGAAAATCTTTGTTTTGTAAATTTACGTCATAAATTTTTTTTTGCCTACCGTGGAGACTATGTATAAAATATGTCATAACTTTTGATCTACCGCGAGTAATGCAATGAAATAAAACTGTTATAATCCTTAAAAAATAGACGTCCCATACCAAATCAAAAACAAAACATAATCAACTACCATTACCATAAAAATAATATCCTAAAAGATTATTTCTTTAATTTTTCCGTCTTTTTTTTCAAAATAATGTCCCCGTTTCACTATACTTTTATTCCTATTTATCATTGCCTATTCCATTATCTTCCAAAAAAAAAAAAAAACAACATTCTATCATAAATACAATATTTTCTACGAGCGGTTAACCAAAGGCACTGCGCTCGCGTCCCATACAAAGATACCCAGGTGGATAATTTTTTCAAGATAAAAAAAAAACTTTGTTTTTGTGGATATATTTAGATCTAGTTTCACCCACCTTCGGATGTGCACTTTTACGAGGGACACACTGTATACCTATCTTCTAGTAGTAATACTTAGTCTGGTTTTATAAAGGAACCGAGTCACGAATTCTGTATTCTTACGTACCGCCTTATAGAAACCGTAGATAATAGAATAATAGATCGGCTGTTAGCTAATAAACATTCAGCCGGTATGGGCATCCTAATGGCCTCGCACTACTATTCAATGAACCATTAGATCTGCAAAATCGGTCACTCAATCAAATGTTGAATCGCAAAAATTTCGTGTTTAGATTGAAGGTCGCGAAACTGATCACACTCGTACTGAGTGATTTCAAAATCACCAATGCGTATTACTGCTTTAGGTGAAAATGATATTTATACACAAACGCATTTATACAATTATGATATCACACAAGGAGTAAATTATGATTGGCAAACTTGACATTGAATATTTTATTAAATTTAAGTAAACCTAACCTTTATTATTTCCGTGTGTATTTCCCCATATCATTATTTATTAAAAACAATATTACATTAAACTATTAGACATAAATTATTAATTTATATTACATTAAAAACAACCTGTAATAGGTGTATCTGATATACCTACATTACATAAATAAATATATTTCATCTCATATTTTTGTATAACTTTAAAAGAAAGCCAAAACTAATGTATTTTTTAATTTTTTTCCGTCTGGAAATATTTTGAGCAATTTCAAATTTTTCATATTTTTTTTTGCACCGTGGTATGTGGGCAAATTAATGCTATTTTTGTGCCAAATTTCGTGTCTTTATCGTTAACGGTGCTAAAGTGACGGGAATGTGACATACGAACGGACGGACAACGGAGTCTCACCATAAAGGTTCCTTTTGTACCTTTTAGTTACTACGGGACCATAAAAATATGTTCTTCCGGGAGGTGGGGGAGTGTCAATAACATGAGAATACTATTATTTCGAAGTCATTTTACTTGTGTATCTTTAATTCGACCTGAAATATTTAATTTACTAACTTGACTACTTTCGATGGAATGATGGACAAGTGTTAGAATACATATAGATTTTTTTTTGGCAAGCATTTACCACAACCATCGAACAACTAGCCCCGAGAAGGTAATGCCGTACTGTTCGATTTCGCCAACTAATCAGTGTTTTTGCACAGACTTGACTATATGCATCTCACTCCCACTTACCGGGGAATCTCTTTCTCTATCAATGCGTGACTTAGCCAATTAGAGCACGTCAAAGCGCATTGAAATTGGTTGAAATTTATTTCGAACAAAACAAGGGTCATAGCAGTTTCTCTATGACCACAACTTTCCTAAAAGATTTTTCCGTCCCCATATAAGAATGAACAATATTTCCTTACAGGTGGTAGAGCTGATGCCGGCCTCAACTGTGGAGGTACCACCATGGGGAGAGTAAGAGGACAGCTCACAGGCAAAAAACCAGGAGGCCCACCATGCCTCGGACCGATGGATGGCAGTATATCCATCCCTAATAGCCGGGCCTTATATGGAACAGACTGGTGACGGGCAGCGCCGTCACTGGTGCAAGGGTTCAGGCACCGCCCTCACCAACCCGCCTGCCCAGCGTGTGTGAGTATGGGCAATTCTTCCAGGAGTGGCAAAGTCCTGGAAAGGCTTATGTCCAGCAGTGGACGAACTAGGCTGATGGATGGAATATTTTCTTAGAACCGATTTACCCATTACGTAAACTAAATCAGGTACCATGAAGTCTTCCGCACAGCAGGCGTGCACGCCATCATCCGTGAAACAACGAAGCAGGTAATCTATTGTAGTGTCGCCAAACTAAGAAACTAATTACCTTAGTTTGATCTGTTCAGTTCTCATTATCTCTCAAATGATAGTTAAACAGAAACTGCCTTTGTGGCAGAGAGTTAGAGTTAGAGCGCTCGCCTACTAACACAGAGGTCGTGGATTCAATCCTCGCGGTGCACATTAATATATATACCACAATAACGAACCATATTGATTAAAAATCAGTATCGTAATAAAACAAAACAATATTTATACTTGCGATTGTCGGCACTTGCTGAAACATAAAAAGCATCTCGATTTTGAACACAAACACTTGTACTATTTGTTTCATAACATAAAACTAATGTTATGAAACAAATAGTACAAGTGTTTGTGTTCAAAATCAAGAAAACAAAACAAAATACGCGCGCAGCGAACGAGTGCTACTCGAGCTCTGCCTGCCTCCAGATTGGCCACTAACTTGCGGGGGACCGCGGGGGACGTTAAATTCACGCGGGGAGGTGAGTGTCGCTTCTTTAAGTAGTAATACTTTATATTCTCTGCTAGTACCATCAATAATGACAACAAAAGCATAGACAAACATCCTGTTGGAAAAACATTACGAGAAGAACCACAAGACCATGTGATCCAGCAATCCAAAAACCAAATATATATAATTGGAAATCAAAATATATCCGGACTTTATGCGGCCCTTTTACATTCAAGAAAAGGAAAATGGAACGATCAATACACAGCCAGGGCTATAATAAGACACAATGCTCCAACATCCGCATTTTCGAAAGATTTTGATAATCTGGAACAATCTTGCTCAAAAAATGATATAATAGTTATAGGTATAGGCGGCTACGATAGAAATCCATACAAAGTCATCTCAGACTTAGCTGTTTATTTAGATACTCGTAAGATAAGAAACAGCAAACAAATTTACTTCATGTCTGTAAGAAATAGCCAACATCTGAATGAAAAAATACTCAATACACACTTAAAATTGTTTCTTAATACTTACAAGAATTGTAAATTCATTGAAACCGACGAAATGTACTACAAAAATGACTATTTACTCAAGTTAAGTGATTTGATAAATTTTGACATTGATTACAAAGAATATGAATGTGGATATTTGACATTTGAGAATATTCGCTATAAGTTGAGATGTAAGATGCTATTTACAGAGGAGAAACAAAATAATCAGAACATTAACGCACTTATAAATAACGTTATGGTTTGCTCAGACGCTGAAGCCGTACAAAATCAAAATACCGCAAAAGAAGTTACTTTAAGTCTAGAAGTTTGTGGTAATGAGATCTTAGAAAAAACAACATCAACACAAAACGAAACTGTCAAAAGTCACAAACAATTAGAAAACAGTACCCCTACTAAAACCCCTAACCTTTCTGGTAACGACAAGACATTTTTTCGTGACTATACCAAGTAATACTGGAATAATAATTTTCCATCAAAATATAGCGGGAGTTTTAAATAAAAAAGATATGGTTGAAATAACATTAGACGAGTTTAAAGATAAAGGGACTCAAATTAACATAATCTGTCTTTCTGAAACATTCCTCCAATCAGGCGAAGAAAAAAATCTTTCTTTAAATAATTATAATTTAGTTTCTTACTACTCGAGACCAGAGAAAAAGAGGGGTGGAGTCTGTATACTAGCTGATAAAGATATAAATTGTACAGAATTAACTATTTCCAAACAGCATACATTAAAGCGACATTTCGAATGTTGTGGCATTGAAATAGCAGAGAATAATATAATCATACTATGCATATACCGAGTACCTCAATCTGATATTGACATATTTTACACGAAACTTGAAGAGCTCTTGTTTGTCCTATCCAAAAAAGATAAAAAACGTGTAGTTATCGCAGGAGATCTGAATATAGATACGCTAAAAAATAATAGATTTTCTACCTCACTCAAAGATATTTTTACAATGTACAACATGACAATACATATAACTGAACCGACGAGACAGAAATCTTGCATAGATCATATAGCTAGTAACATCCCATCAGCAATAGGATCAGTACATAACTTAGGTCTCTCCGATCACAATACTGGACAACTTTTAGAAATTCCAATTAAAATAAAAAAATCAAGGAAACACTGGTTTGAAGAGAAAAGAGACTTTAGCATTGAAAATATTGATAAATTCCTCGAATGTATGGCATCACTTTCATTTTCTGAGGTACTTGCTTCTGAAGACGTAAATGAAGCATTCAATCATTTTCATGATACCATATTGCTATTTTTCAACCTGTGTTTTCCTAGAATTATCTATCAGTTTCACACGGACAGGGCTCAACCAATGGAACTAAATATTAAATACAATGGTACCCAAATCGAAGAAGTTAATTCCACTAAATTCCTTGGTCTCCATCTAGATAAATACTGCAAATGGAAAGTACATGTTGATATGGTCTGCACAAAACTAAATAAGTTTATTTTTGCTCTCCGACGTCTAAGGGAAGTCGTTTCACTAGAGGTATCCATTACTGCATATCACGCATATGTTGCATCTGTATTACAGTATGGTTTGATTCTATGGGGCAACTCAAGCGAAGTAGACAGAGTATTTAAAATCCAAAAAAAATGCCTCAGGGCTGTATGTGGAGTACATTTCAGAAACTCATGCAAACCACTGTTTATGAAATTGAAATTATTACCATTACCTTGCCTATACATTAAACAAATAGTGACTTTTGTTCGTCAACACCCTCAATATTTTCCAAAAAAAAAAGGAAGTATCACATAGATCACAAAGAAATAGGGTAGGTGACAGATTGTTTATCCCCACATGTAAACTAACAGTAACACAACAAAATGTTTATTTATATGGCTGTCAAAGTATTTAACGCCCTTCCTGATGATTTTAAAAACATAACGCAGAATGAATTTAAGCGTAAAATACACAACTGGTTACTGAGCCACTGTTTCTACTCTGTAAAGGAGTTTTTTGCCTATGAGGAGAATTTGAAATGGTAGACATTTATATCTATATTCAACGAAATAAGTTCATATTCTTTGTAACTTCTTTCCTGACATTTTTCATTATTATTTTTGACATTGTAAATATTATGAAATTGTACAATTAAAATGTTTAATATGACAACGATGCATGCTATAGGTACTAAATATTTGTACGCCTTCATTGGCAGATTTTTGAGGACTCATGATCAACCCCAATGTAACACCCAATTAATTTACCAAAAATTGAACAAATAAACGCTGATTTGATTTGATTTGATTTAAAAATAAATATTTAAAAAGTTCAGACATTAGTGAATCTTTTTTTTCACGAAATCGACACGGCGTAAACACGTAAATTTCATGATTTTTTAAGCGTATTATTAGCTTAAAACATGACATTTAGAGTAACTTCAAATTGCTGCGGCACGGCAGCCATTACAATACCAATAATAATAACACATATCATTTAAAATTCCTCAAAACTATTCAATGTACAGACACTACATTTTTTTACCGAGTACCTCGTCAGTTAAGCAGAGTTATTCGGCCGAATACGAGTACTGAAAATATTGCCGAGTACCGAGTATAAAACGAGTACTCGGCGCATCTCTAGTAATAATCATCGATGAGAAGCGGCTGTATCAAGTGTCGATAAAAACATCGAAATACATAAAGTTTAATTAGGTTTTATTATTTTTTTTAAACTATAATCACAATAAGATAAAGTTCTGACAAAAGTAGGTACGTACTTTCTGCACTGCACGCTTATATTTCAGTAATTCCCATAACTCCTAAAGATTTTTTTTTACAGTTTATATATACGCCACTTAACATCATAGTTTTCATTATAATGGCAAATAATTTGATAATTATTTTCTTATGATTTTTGTTTCGGATATGACGTCACTTAGCACATTTTAGGCATGACACTAATTGTAGACCTTTGCTTGCTTTTGCTTATAAAAAAAATGGTGTCTGTCTTCTCATCTGTCATCCATCTGTCAAACAAAAACAATGGCTCTGTAAACAGTATTATTTTTATCTTGATAGCAAACGACACATTTCTAAACAGCCTTTTCTCAAGTGTCGTCACACGAAGTCAAATGGAAGTTGCAGATTTTTCGTAAAAATATTCATCATCATGAGGGTTTTTAGACCAAAAGTTTAAAAATACGGCTTATTAAACCAAAATCTCGAGATGGTTTTCAAATTAACACACCGTAACATAATTTTATCTAACCGAATTAAGGCCTTTATTTTGCCTTGTTTCACCTGAGTCAAGGTCAAAGAAATTATATTCTAATTAGCGTATCTGAAAAAATTCAAATGTATAAATAGCTGAGCGGCGACCTTTTTGGTACATCCTGTGTTAATTTTAAGTTTAATTATGTAAAGTGTTTTTATTGTTTGTGCCAAATAAACATAACTCTATTCTATTATTCTATTCTATTCTATTCTAAATATAAAATTTAAGGGTTAGCTACTTCCAGCGAACAGAAATAATGATAATCTTCCAACTACGCTATAATTTCGTCATTAGTAGCATAAAATCTATTATTAGAATTGTTTTCCCCCCAAAAATAAAACAGTGCAATAATGGATTTACATACATTGTTATTGCACTGTTTTAGCACTAAAGCCCAGGTGACCTTTTTAAACCACCCAATCAGCAAACCGCCGACAAGCCACAGGCAAACAGATGGCTACGATCATAGCCTACTGGTTTTAACCTAGCCAATCAGAGCGCTGACCACAGGCAGGAGGGCTACGATCATATCCTACTAGTTTTAACCTAGTCAATCAGAGCGCTGACCACAGGCAGGAGGGCTACGATCATATCCTACTAGTTTTAACCTAGTCAATCAGAGCGCTGACCACAGGCAGGAGGGCTACGTTCATATCCTACTAGTTTTAACCTAGTCAATCAGAGCGCTGACCACAAGCAGAAGGGCTACGATCATATCCTACTAGTTTTAACCTAGTCAATCAGAGCGCTGACCACAAGCAGAAGGGCTAAGATCATATCCTACTAGTTTTAACCTAGTCAACCAGAGCGCTGACCACAGGCAGGAGAGCTACGATCATATCCTACTAGTTTTAACCTAGTCAATCAGAGCGCTGACCACAAGCAGAAGGGCTACGATCATATCCTACTAGTTTTAACCTAGTCAATCAGAGCGCTGACCACAGGCAGGAGGGCTACGATCATATCCTACTAGTTTTAACCTAGTCAATCAGAGCGCTGACCACAGGCAGGAGGGCTACGATCATATCCTACTAGTTTTAACCTAGTCAATCAGAGCGCTGACCACAGGCAGGAGGGCTACGTTCATATCCTACTAGTTTTAACCTAGTCAATCAGAGCGCTGACCACAAGCAGAAGGGCTACGATCATATCCTACTAGTTTTAACCTAGTCAATCAGAGCGCTGACCACAAGCAGAAGGGCTAAGATCATATCCTACTAGTTTTAACCTAGTCAACCAGAGCGCTGACCACAGGCAGGAGAGCTACGATCATATCCTACTAGTTTTAACCTAGTCAATCAGAGCGCTGACCACAAGCAGAAGGGCTACGATCATATCCTACTAGTTTTAACCTAGTCAATCAGAGCGCTGACCACAGGCAGGAGGGCTACGATCATATCCTACTAGTTTTAACCTAGTCAATCAGAGCGCTGACCACAAGCAGAAGGGCTACGATCATATCCTACTAGTTTTAACCTAGTCAATCAGAGCGCTGACCACAGGCAGGAGGGCTACGATCATATCCTACTAGTTTTAACCTAGTCAACCAGAGCGCTGACCACAGGCAGGAGGGCTACGATCATATCCTACTAGTTTTAACCTAGTCAATCAGAGCGCTGACCACAAGCAGAAGGGCTACGATCATATCCTACTAGTTTTAACCTAGTCAATCAGAGCGCTGACCACAAGCAGAAGGGCTAAGATCATATCCTACTAGTTTTAACCTAGTCAATCAGAGCGCTGACCACAGGCAGGAGGGCTACGATCATATCCTACTAGTTTTAACCTAGTCAATCAGAGAGCTGACCACAGGCAGGAGGGCTACGATCATATCCTACTAGTTTTAACCTAGTCAATCAGAGCGCTGACCACAGGCAGGAGGGCTACGATCATATCCTACTAGTTTTAACCTAGTCAACCAGAGCGCTGACCACAGGCAGGAGAGCTACGATCATATCCTACTAGTTTTAACCTAGCCAATCAGAGCGCTGACCACAGGCAGGAGGGCTACGATCATATCCTACTAGTTTTAACCTAGTCAATCAGAGCGCTGACCACAGGCAGGAGGGCTACGATCATATCCTACTAGTTTTAACCTAGCCAATCAGAGCGCTGACCACAAGCAGAAGGGCTACGATCATATCCTACTAGTTTTAACCTAGTCAATCAGAGCGCTGACCACAAGCAGAAGGGCTACGATCATATCCTACTAGTTTTAACCTAGTCAATCAGAGCGCTGACCACAAGCAGAAGGGCTACGATCATATCCTACTAGTTTTAACCTAGTCAATCAGAGCGCTGACCACAGGCAGGAGGGCTACGATCATATCCTACTAGTTTTAACCTAGCCAATCAGAGCGCTGACCACAAGCAGAAGGGCTACGATCATATCCTACTAGTTTTAACCTAGTCAATCAGAGCGCTGACCACAAGCAGAAGGGCTACGATCATATCCTACTAGTTTTAACCTAGTCAATCAGAGCGCTGACCACAAGCAGAAGGGCTACGATCATATCCTACTAGTTTTAACCTAGCCAATCAGAGCGCTGACTACAAGCTTACCTCGATTTTCCACTTTTCTAATTTCACATCGTAAGAGTGAAATTACTTTATTATTTTATTTTCTTTTATTTACTCAAATAAAAGAAATTCAAAATATTTGACTACATCTTATGCTGCCCCACTTGATTTAAAGTTTTACAAAAATTAACAAAATGAATAGAAGAAAAAAAAATTTTTTGCTTTGTTTTATTTTTTTGTACTTTTTTTTGTTGAAGCTCTTTGAACTAATTTACAAAAAATCGGTGATAAAAATCATGTTTCGTTTCAAGGTCGTACGAAAGAAAAATGCAGCAAAAATGCCTCAAATGAAAAACTCCGTGTATTTACAGCTTTTATTTAATTTTGGACATGTTGAGTGGCTAATATTTTTATTACCGATTTTTTGTTAATTAGTTACATTAAGCTTTAACTAAAAAAAAAGAGAAAAAAATTAAAAAAATATATTTTGTTTATTTTTGTAAAACTTTTCTGTATATTTTGTTAATTTATTTAAAACATTGAATCAAGTGGGGCAGCAGCATATGATGCAGTCCAATATTTTTCAGTTTTTTGTTTGAGCTTTTTAAACGTCGATTCAAAGTAATTTCACTATTACGATGTGAAATTTGAAAAAAGTGGAAAATCGATCCACGCTACTTTACATATATGTCTCTGTGTTAAATATACAGGGTGGAAAAAATTAAAGGGCCCTGGAGGGGAACTACCTTAAATCCTTTAATTAGCTCATTTTACTGAAAGGAAACATTCCTTTATTTTTTAAAAGAAACAAAACTGCATTCAAAGATCTTCTAAAATGTGCTTGTGTCACCCGGGAACTGAACCAACTAAAAATTTAAAAAATAAACCCTCGCTATTTTATTATACGAATCGGTAGGATTATTGTTCAGGATAAAATTTGTCTACTAAACTAAAGTCTTACACTCATCTGTTGTACGAGATACCTATGAAATTTAATATTTATTAAAGTTCTTTATTAACAATAACTAGTACTGTTCACTTGTATAGTAATAATTATACGCTATTATTACACAATGACAGCACAGAATGAACGCAAAACAAAACAAAGTTTTAATTTCGAACGAAATTTAGGGTTCGAACTTCAAATTTGTTTATTTGCAAAAAATGCGTTGCAAAAAAATACGTTCCTTTTTTAAACTTTTCGTCAGTACGCCTAGTGCAAGAAGTAATTGTACTCTGCATACATTTATTATTACCATTTAACGATTTTCTTATTGAAGTCTTCAACAAGGTACTTAAGATAAATAACATTAGCAAGCTTGTACTTCATACGATGTCTTTGGATGTAAGAGAGATAAGAAAATTAGAACGTTTCATTTACTTGTTACAAGTGAACAGTACTAGGTATTGTTAACAAAGAACTTGTAATAAATATTTAATTTCATGAGTATCTCGTACAACAGATGATTGTAAGACCAAATGTTTATTAGACAAATTTTATTCTGAACAATAATCCTACCGATTCGTATGATAAAATAGCGAGGGTTTATTTTTTTAATTTTTAGTTGGTTCGATTCCCGGGTGAGACAAGCGAATTTCAGAATATCTTTGAATGCAGTTTTGTTTTTTTTTTTAAATAAAGGAATGTTTCCTTTCAGTAAAATGAGCTAACTAAACAATTTAAGGTAGCTCCCCTCCAGGGCCCTTAAAATTTTTCCACCCTGTATAGATAATTCATAAACATGGGCGTATTTTTTTACGTTCATGTACATAAAGCAACCATTCTACAATATGTATGTGATGTGATGTGATGAATATAAATTCTACAAAGCTAGTAACTTATTAAGCTTGTCTCTATATGTAGAGCTAACATTACATGGTGGGAGCATTTCAAAAATCACACTATGTCAGGTTCTTACACTGACAGCAAGATAGCATATTATGCATTTCGAGACGGTATTAGAACTTGTATCGCTACACCGAGTTTTTGAACGCAGTTCTGACTTTCGGTAGTCCTTGACCTACGCTACACCGCACATTCACTAATTATCTTGTGGCAGTCATGTGCAAACGAATACCAAGGCGGTTTCTCTCTTAAACAAAAAACACGCGAATTTATTATGGTATAACGATCTCGAACTTTTTCATGAACTCTTAAGCATGGCTTATAAAATTATGATGTGCCTGCCTATACGGGGTCCACACGTTTAAGTGCCTTTCACAGTGGATAATATTCAAAGCTTTTTAAGAGACCGACTTTACGCAAAATTGCCAAAACCATTATCGTAGGCATCTCATAATATTATGACAACCATTTATTCTAACAGATAAGAGTCTCGGATTCCATTTGAGATTCAGACAGACACGTTGTTGCACAAAACAGTAACCGGTTAAATGTTGTAGCGTGTAGTCGCGTCAAGCCCTTGAATAGTTTGAATCAATCTGAGCGTGGTTGCAAAATGAATTTATTTACAACAATTCTTTTGTTGACGCTACTGGAAATGAATAGTTATGGGTATGGTGAAACGCCGCTTATTAAAACTGTGAGTAAACACTTTTTTGTTTTAGGAATATCTTAGCAGAGCTTTGGGTTTTGGCTAGCTAAAAGGGAGTTGTTATGTTGCAAATTAATCGTTATTCATACGCGAGTGTTAAAGCCGTTATTAATAATAATTTTGTAGTCGGCTCATGCGAGTTTTAATAATATTATATCATTTTTATTGTTATTATGCCGCCTATTAGCCATTCTGTGTTCGTCAAAGAGATAAACTTACTCTTTTTTTTTCATAATCGTTTTATTTAATTTACACTGGGACAAATCGCAGGTATTCTCAGAAATATAATATATTTAAAAACCAGTGCGCCATCCTGCTAATTCTAAGTAGGTATCCTGATTTCTTTCACATTTCTATATCACATTGCCTGAAAGTTTATTTTTTTTGTTTTGGTAATTCCTAAACGCAGCTTTAATATTAAAATATAGTAAAAATCCTTAATCTCTTGACCTTTTCAATCATTAAGGGTATTAATTTTTATTCCCAAAAATAAAAATGTTTTGTTTCAGTTTTGTATCCAAATATTTTTTTTTTGGCAATTTTTTCAATATGGCTTTTACTACAATGTTTTTCACACTAAAAAATAAATATGAGATCCGATAATCGGATGCATATTTACCTAAAGTCCAGGTGTTGGCTAACATGGAATGCAATTTTCTATCGAAAAAAAAACTGGAATCGGCAAATTTTGCGTTATGACTACAGAATCGGATGCATCTTTACCTGAAATTCAGGTATAATGGTATGCATTTTGTATCGAACACATACCGCGATTTCGGGATCGACAAATTTAGTGTAATGCACTGCCTATAGAATCGGACACATATTTACCTAATGTTCAGGTGTTGGCTAATACGGAATGCACCTTTGTATCGGGATAATACCTCGATTCCGGGATCGACAAATATTTGTGTTTGTGTGCCACAAAAGTTTTGAATTACGACAAAAAATATAATTTGCAGAAGCCGATTTCATACTTTTGCAGAGAAAATTAACTTTAGGTAAATATGCATCCGATTATCTGATATCTCGCTTTCATAGAGCTCAGTGACACACTTAGGTGTTCATTCACAGATCTGGGGTACCGGCACGCACCTTGAGGGTCCACATTGGTCCCCCACCGAGGAAGTCCTCTACTGGGTCGACATAGCAGAATCCTCAGTGCTAAGATACGATCCTGCCACCGGGAATGTGACCACAAGGCAGATTGGTGAGAATGGTGACTCTATGACATAGTTTTTAGGGTTCCGTACCCAAAGGGTAACCAACGGGACCCTATTACCAAGACTCCGCTGTCCGTCTGTCACCAGGCTGTATCTCATGAACCGTGATAGTGAGACAGTTGAAATTTTCACAGATGATGTATTTCTGTTGCCGCTATAACAACAAATACTAAAAAACATAATAAAATAAATATTTAAGGGGGCTCCCATACAACAGAGATGTTTTTTTGCCGTTTTTGTAGATAATGGAACGGAACCCTTCGTGCGCGAGTCCGACTCGCACTTGGCGGGTTTCTCTATACTCTATGATTACCATATAAACATATCCTTGGGGTGTCAGAGGTGTTTCCTTGACGAAGAGTGCGTACTTCAGGCGCAAAATATGCATTTAAGGCCTAGTATCAAGCTAAACTTCCGTCCTACACCAACGCTCTAGTTTTTTTATTTAAATAAATTTTATTTAATTTAAGTGATTTTATTATGTAAGATAAAGTAAACGTACAAAATATCCTTTGCCAGGTGTCCATTGCGTCCGACTTGATTCTTTTATCTTGCTGTTAGTCTTACCGTTCCAACATTGTTTACAAATAACGAAAAAAATTAAAATTAATCTCATAGTTGAGGCGTTATCCAATGGTTTTATTTTGTTCATTGCCGTCAGAGCTATTAGGTAAAACGATTAGATAACGATTAGATACAACAACAATTGTCTATCCTACTTTAAGCAACAGCGCCGCGTACGCAAAACTTAAATTATTTTGATTTTGCAGCTACATTAGGACTTGTGTTTAAAAATCATTTCAAGTAATGTCTTAAATAATGTATATTTAGAAATATTTTGCGAATTTTGAGAATAAAATATGTCATTAACGCCATTTTAAATATTTTTTAAAGCCGACTGCGATTTTTTTCTATCAAGCGAAGTTAATGAAATCACGTTTTCAAATCTACAAAAATGTCAAATATGTCAAAACTAAGACAGAAATAAATTTCTATGTTTGAGCACTTAGGATGGTAAGTGATTATTCCGATTGGATTACAGAATATCTAGGTTTCCAAATATTATATTTTAACATAAAAGCAATTTAAAATTTCCATAGAAAGCTCATTTTTCTCATACTTCATGTTTAAACCAGTATTCTTATTTAATATACATTTAGGAACCGAGATATCGTGTAATGCAATCGGAATAAATACACACTACCTTAAGAATATCTCTGATTTACAAATGGTTTTGGTATTTCGTTTGTATAAACTAGGATTGCTCCGCAGGCCTTATTTGAGATTTTTTCTCTTCAGATTAGGACAGTTAAAGCAGTGTCTATGACTCTGCCTTTAGACCATCGATTTAGGACATGCAGGTTTCTTCAGTGTTTTCTTTTGCCGCTCAGCAAACACAATTAATGACCATTAAGGTATCATTGACAGACAGGATTCGAACCCGATATTCGCTGGGAAATTGTTCAGTATGATGAGTCTGTATACCTAGTATGTATTACCAACTTATCACTGAATGTTGTATGTCCATTTACACCCGGTTTGTATAGAGATATAAAGTGACTTTGATTGATAAAGCCAAATTCATACTGGAGACTCCGCAAGTGGTCAGGAGTTTAGGACCAAGGTTCAATTACCTTTTTTGCGAAATACGAAATATATTTGGGTATCACTTCTGTTTTGTTTGTTATTGATTATATTGTATTTTAATTGTGTGACACCAATAATGTTTTTTCTATTCTATTCTATGCTATTGTTTGTGCCCCTATAATTGCAAGACCTTGTTCTTTCGTTCCTAGTTACCTTGTCCAAGATCAACCTCTACTCAATTAACTAGTAAATATAGGAAGCACAGAACAAATATTTGTTATTTGTTCTATGATAGGAAGCCTAAATTTCATTTTGCGATTTTTCAGGAGGGGTCAGTGCACCTTGTTACTGATCACTTACAAAGCCTCCAGTATGAATTTGGCTACATTAATTAAAGTCAACTTATATTGATAACCAAATTTTATATCCCATAACTACACAAAATTAATATTTTATTCTATTGCAATAATATTTTATACTTTTCTGTTTTAATATTTTAACTATTAGATATTTTACAAACATAATTTTTCTCCTTTTATTAAACCAATGTAATGCTGTTTTTATTGAAAATGTTTAGGTTAAAGTAAATATTAAGTTAAGCATGTTTTTCTTTTTTAATGTTGGTGTCAGAATAACAGCGTTCCTAAAGCCTTTGGTATAGGAACATATGCTGAGTCACCGTCCTTTTTAACAGTGTTATACAACTTTACGTTTAAGAACATTGATACTACGTTGTCTATAATGGGGTGTTAAATAAATGTCTTTTTATTAGGGTTCCGTACCCAAAGGGTAACCAACAGGACCCTATTACTAAGACTCCGCTGTCTGTCTGTCAACAGGCTGTATCTCAGCATTAACCGTGATAGTTAGACAGTTGAAATTTTCACAGATGATGTATTTCTGTTGCCGCTATAACAACAATACTAAAAAACAGAATAAAATGAATATCTAAGGGGGCTCCCATACAACAAAAGATATTTTCTTGCCGTTTTTATAGATAATGGTACGGAACCCTTCGTACGCGAGTCCGACTCGCACTTGGCCGGTTTTTTATTTATAATTGAAACCTACTCGTAACCCAGGATTTCGCTCACAGGTTACGGACCAGTCACCCCAGTTGTATCCGTCAAGGACAGTCCGAAACTGTTGCTCATCTGCGTCAGGACTGAACTGTACTTCCTGCATTGGGACTCTTCGCCGGCGTTCAGTTCCCTGAGACTGTTGAGTGCTATAGACCTTGGGCTGCCAGATAACAGGTGCAATGACGGAAAGGTGGACGCTAAGGGAAGACTTTGGATTGGTGAGTTGAGCAATACTAATAATCAACAGCCAAGGTGAGGACAACCTAACCCATCAATTCATCACGCTTGGTACCGTACTATCACTTTTATAAGTTACATCGACAGTGTTCTATAATGCATCAAGATAGATAGCTATTGGTATCGATTCGGCATAGCACGTCTTAATTTATTTGACAGGACTAACCTCATTTTAAGCGTCGTCTTTTTTTTATCGAAAAGGCAAGGACAGAACACTCAAATTAGGTTTAGTCCTGTCAAATAAGTTAAGATGTGCTTCACCGAATCGGTACCATTGTCGCGTAATTCCCATAGCTTCATTTCAAAAAGTTTTTTTTTTCATTTAAACTACGCCATTTTAGGACAATGTTTTTATTATTAGGGTCCCGTACCTAAAAGATACAAAAGGAACATTTATGGTCAGCCTCCGTTGTCCATCCGTATGTCACAGCCTCATAACTTTAGGACCGTTAAAGATAAAGACATGATATTTGGCACAAAAATAGCATTAATTTGCCCACATATCTTGGTGTGGAAAAAAGCATGAAAAATTTGAAATTGATCAAAATATTTCCAAAAAACAGATGAGAAAAAAAAAATACTATCCTAAAATACAATATGGGTATAAAATTGTAGATACGTCCCCCCTCCCTTATCTCCGAAACTGGTAGACCGAAATAATGAAAAATATCTCGATTATAGATCGTACCAGAGGGCGATGGGGTCGTCACATCCCTACGCCTTTATTATTATTATTATGTAATTACACTTTTCAGTCACAGGCCCATAGGGAAAGAATTTGGAAGCCATTCATGGGGCTGAAGCCAACATTGAAGAGGCCTCTTTGGTAGCACGGAGGCCTCTCCCTCAATGTATCATTGAGATACACTAACGGACAGTCCCCCACAGTTGCCAAACTATTGCCAGGAAGGATGCGACTTGGAGTGGGCTATGAGGATGGGATGCTAAATGGGCCGGATAACAGGGCTATGGAGTGAGATAACGGACATCTGCCTCGAAAATCTCTCACAAATTTAAGTATGGCAGATGGTGACTTGCTGCTTGATAACTATCCAACAGGATAGCCGTTGTGGGCCCCCTATCTAGCCACCATGGGGCTGCCAGGATTATTATATAGTCAGATTTCGCCGGACTAGTTTCACTGTAATCGTACAGTTTCTTCCGAGGCAAAAAATAAATTTATATTAAGGCCGTTTAGCAGACGGATTGCGAAAAACCCGTCTTTTTCCGATTAATCAAAACAGACTTAAATTTAAAATTTGCTCAATAGTTATTTAGCAAAACGTTGTGTAAGCTGTCATCGCAAAATTTTCTGTTTCTGCACCAATGGAAACTTGGCTATGGCGGCATACAGAATACATAGGTAATTTTAGTGTTCTGTTTCGAATAATTAGAAAAAGGCGGGTTTTTCACAATCCGGCTGCGAAACCGCTCTTTTAGTAATAAAACCCTAATGTAGATGGCGCTTAGCTGTTAAATACATAAATATCAAAAATTAAACACGGAACCCTTGGAGCGTGCGTTCATCTTACTGAATTTTAGGTAGGATTTTGCTCATGTGATTTTCTCTGATCCTGCCAATATCGTAACTTTGCGCAGGCACAATGGGAAAGGAAGAAAAAGGCAACGTAGACCCAGATCAAGGCGCGCTATACATGATGAATGAGGCGAATTACCTCCACCCCGAGGTGAAGGTGCGTCCGGTGACAGTCTCCAACGGCATCGCGTGGACGAGGAGCAACAAGTACATGTTCTACATCGACACTCCGACCAGGAACATCGACGTGTTTGACTTCGATACCGAAACGGGAATGATCCGTGAGTTTGCATATTAAGGGTGGAACCATTGACATACAAACCATGGACCTCGGGTCTAGTACTAGAAAAAAGTGTCCTTAGTGAAGTGTCAAAATATTAAGAAACAGAACATTTTAATTTGAATCGCATGTTATGATTCATGTACTGAAAAATAAAAATATGTAAATATAGGTTTAGGTTAAGCAGTTTTCAATTTTAGATTTATTTTTCTTACTAACATTATTGTAGAATGTGTGTGTTACATGGCTTTTTGTTGGCTGAAATAAATGAATTATTATTATTATTATTGCTGCTGGGCTCAATTTTGATTGACGTGCGATTGACACGCTTTTTTAGTTTTCAATGGTTTTGACACTCTTTTGGTTCGGACACTTTTGTGAGCAGATCCGATGTCTATTTGTTAGTACGTCAATGGGTGGAACAATCGCGGGTTTAGCTCAATTTGTTGCCCAAACTAGCCATTAGTAAATTCTGGGAAAAGTATATGTATCTTCATTAACGATAAATGATCAAATATTTTATATTTTTACCTTCAAAAAAATAAAACTTAACTATCTACCTTATTTAATTCTTTATACAAAATTCGCTCGGAAACGAAATGTATGCGTTTAAAGAATCCTTGACACAAAAAACAGATATCGTTATTATCTACAAACGTAACTTTTTTCTTTATTTTTATGTTAGTTTTAACATGGTGTTTAGTATATTTTTATTGTATTTCTCTATACCCCCCCCCCCCCCAAAAAAAAATTATTCTTTATGTCCCCCGGACTGGATCTACTTAAAATGATCCAAAGAACATTTGTGGTGTGGCTTGCTTGTATCACGATTTTTTTTAGGTCCATGACAATAATACCTCCAGTACAGCGAATTCTCGCTCCTTTTCGTGTGTTTTAAGAGTTTTCGTTTGGAGGTCAAATGCTAAAGGGTATTATATTGGCGATAGTTCCAGCTAGGCGATATGCGAAAAAAATACGGGTGTTTCTTTTCTGTGTATTTCATGAAATACACGGAAAATTATTATCAGTTTCTGGTATATGCATTTTGACTATATAATCTAGGGTTTTGAAATTGGAAAACATGTTTGAATAAATTTTCCTCGATAGACATAATTGTTGAAATGAGGTCTTCAAACACACTTTTTCTCTTCGTTTGACAAATAAGAACGATATATAGAACTCATCATATTTTATTAGGTGTGTTTCAACAATATCTAGAGATTTTATATTTGAATTTTGCTAGCTATTTTAGTTTTTTTATAAAAATTATAAAACTAACATTTTTCGCTTTCACCCTGAATCCGCCCTCTCGCACTGCGCGATTTTTCGCTTGGAGTGACAGTGACAAAAATAAAATTCGCATTGCCTCTTAAGCAGACTTTGTGATAAAGTTAAGAGTTCTTGTACCAGCATCATTAATATTTAGGGTTTTGGAACGATTTTGTAGTGGTCAACTTTATTACGTGGTTTTTAAAAGTGACAAAAGACATAAGTACGGTTTATACAGAAGACACCTCAAGTTAGTTACTTACTGTAAAATTATTTTGTTTTTCAAACCATTTATCGCAAAATTATCTTAACACTACAGTACAAGCGCTCTAAATTTTCTATATTATACTCGCGTGGGGTGAATATTCAGACCATTTTCAGTTACTGGATTAAAGGTTTTATTTTAAAATTATTAAACAAAAGCGGTTTGGAAATCGTTACGTATTTATTATTAAATATAAATTATATAGAATTTGTTTATTATCATTGAAGTTTCTCACAAATAAGAAATAAATTAAAATAATGGAAATACGCACAGCTTTTTCAGCCTCTCGAAACCATTACGTTTTTTAAAATAACTCTTTTTTTACCATTATTGTCATAACACTATGAGCATTCCAGAACTTGGTGATCCGGATATATCCAGTTGTTTCATGTTTTACAGCAATTTGAAGCAGAACGATCACATGCACTAGGACAACATACACATCGGTCATTTTAGTAGTAATGATGTATTTTTTTTTTCTGTAATGATCTTGACAGTTGTATTCTTAACTAGGATTACACTGGACGATACGACCTAATAACGTGTAATTTAAAAGTTATGATTAAAAATATTCACCTGGGGCGAATATTCACCCCACGCGTGTACTGTAGTGTTAACATGATAAACTGATGATTGAGAATAAACCTACATAATTAATGTATTTTTTCACACCAGGTAATCGAAGGACAATATTCAGTTTCAAAGCTAACAATGTGACCGGTCTCCCAGATGGAATGACCATTGATACCGATGGCAATTTGTGGATAGCCTGCTTTAATGGTGGAAAGGTACGAGAGCCATCCTACATCATCACATTCTTAATTAATATTAGCTTCGATAGTAGTTTATGGTACAAGGGCGAAAAGGAATAAATAACGAGGACGATTTAAAACACGAGCGTAGCGAGTGTTTCAAACGTTACCGAGTAATTTATTGCTCTTACGCCCGTGTATCATACTACGTTTTTCAATGCATAGTGTGAGGAAATAAAAAAAATATAATCTCGTGAACTTTAAATTATGATTGGCTCAAAAGGACTGTATCCAGAGCCGTTAAACAGTCGAAAAAAAAAGTATAACATTTATGGTAAACAGGAAAGGCTGCAGGTTAGCCAACCATTGTAAATAAAGAAAAAAATAATAATAATAAAGCCCTAGGGCAAAATAATTGACTTTCTGTTCGGTTTTGATGCATAAAAAGTGGGCCTTTACGAGCACATGCATTGAAAAAATAATTAAACAGAATAGAATAGAATATGATTTTATTTATCTAAAAATTGCACAATAACATGTACCGGTGCTATATGAGCCAAGCTCTTCCGTTACAGAGTTTTACATTAAAAAAAAAAAAAAGAGAATACAAAAAATAAACAAAAGAGCATGCAGCTACATAAATCAAGCGACAGCTAATAAAGACATAAATCAAGGACACGTGAGAGGGTGGATCTGTCTGAAGAGTTTGTATGAGTATGAGAGTGTGTAATGAAAATAGTGATATGAAAGACAATATTAATATTAAATATTAAATTTCTGATTCCAGGTAGTAAAAGTAAACTCGGTATCAGGCAAGCTCATAGAACAACACAAGCTGCCGGCAAGCAAAGTGACCTCGGTGATGTTCGGAGGGAAAGACTTATCCATCCTCTATGTGACGACCAGCAGGGTTGACCTCACTCCGGCCGAGTTGGCTCTTGAGCCGGAAGCAGGGTCTCTGTTTGCTATTGAAGGAACAGGAGCTAAGGGTTGGCCGGAAAACCAGTTTGTTTTTAAAGGGGCTGACAGCTACTAAGGAGTTTAGATACATAAATTAATAGTAGTTTATGCTACAAGGGCGCAAAGGAATAAATTACGAGGACGATTTAAAACACGAGCGTAGCGAGTGTTTTAAACGTAACCGAGTAATTTATTGCTCTTACGCCCGTGTATCATAGTACGTTTTTCAATGCATAGTGTGAGGAAATAAAACAAATATAATTTTGTGAACTTTAAATTGTAATTGGCTCAAAAGGACTGTATCCAGAGCCGTTAAAAGTGGAAAAAAAAGTATGACATTTATGGTACACAAGAAAGGCTGCAGGTTAGCCAACCATTGAAAATAAATTAAAAAAATAATAATAATAAAGCGATAGGGCAAAATAATCGACTTTCTGTTCGGTTTTGATGCATAAAAAGTGGGTCTTTGCGAGCACATGCATTGAAAATAAATTTATAGTTTATGTATTAAAGTTTTAAGGGTAGAGCTTTGTTTTTATCTTTACCAGTTATTTTCTTGACAGTATTGTAAAGTTGCATTAATTGTTCTAAATAAATAAGGGTTCTTCCCTGATGTTCCTTTCTTGTAATGTTTATTTTTACATTACTATTGTTGCAATCCATGAGCAATAAGCAAGAGTTTTTACTTGCAGTTTTGAATTTTTTTTATAAAGCTTTAAGTAGTTTTTGTGTACACTGCTTAAGAGGTTACTTTCCGCAAAACCATAATTTATTCTTCCTGGTTTGAAGAATCTAGCAATACTACATAAGAAAGAAAAAAATGTATTTCTTCCGGGAATGTAATACACCCTCATATTGAAACAGAATCCTCAGTTCTGAGAATATAAAGTCATTCCAATACTGAGAAATAAAATACCAAAGATTTAAGTTTATTAGAGCAAAAACTCGTTCGTATTATTTATGGATTAAATTCTGTATAATCTTTATTAAACTCTTAACAGGAAAGATATTTCATTGCACCTTTGCTTTTTTTAAATAAGAAAATAGTGAAAAAGGTTGTCATTTTGACTTTTTCAAGAATCCATCCCTCTCGCACTGCGGGTCTTTCTGCATGAAGTAACAGGGTAGTATGCAAGCAGAAACTATCCTCTTAACGCATGCTTTTTTCCTACGATGACAATAGACAAACATGCTTAAGGCGCCTCTTTCCAGGGTCATCCGAAAATGACTCTATTGATAAAGTTATTTTTCATTAATGGTATGATCCAACATTATGAAAAAAATATATATATTGTTAGTTAAACTATAAAGAACAACTTCATTTCAGTAAATTATTCTCACGTATAAGAAACAGCATGAAAATATTGTTCCAAATCAAGCTGTTGTTATAATAAAATTAAGAAAAATTGGTTATTTCTTAGAAATCACTATGGTTCTTGCACTAAATCAAAACATAAAATATTGCTTAGAAAAAATATTTATGGAATTTTGTTCCGTCCATCGCGTACATGCGAAAAGTATTATTTTGCGCTATCCAGAGACCCAGCGACGTTGTAATGCAGTGCTGCAGATATGAACATTATTTCAATATAGTTTCTGTCAGGTCGACTCAAGGTCGTTGGCGACTACCTGCCCCTTAATGCCTTCATGCTTTATAAACTTCACTAATATCGAACTATTGGTGTCAACTTCCACATACCAAAATGTTTTTAAATTTTTAACTTCTAAACAAGAAATACAAAGTTAAGTTGCCCCTTAATGCCTTCATGCTTTATAAACTTCACTAATACTGAACTATTGGCATCAACTTCCACATACCAAAATTTTTTTTTTAAATTTTTAACTTCTAAACAAGAAATACAAAGTTAAGTTATGCACTTTGTGCTAAGCTGCTAACGTTTAACCTTAAGCAACAACAAAAAGTAAACCCAAGCACATTAGAATAGCATGTTTGAGGCCAGCATTTTATCAGGGGCTTTCAGGGCACGCTTAGACCTGTAAAAATTGGATTTACCTCGAGATTCACATTAAAACTACTAAACATATTTACATGCGATTTTGACTTTGGTGTAGCTGAATGTCCAGAGAAAAACTTTAAACTTATATAGATTTAACCCATTCAGTTATTGAGTCTCGACTCCTTATACTTAAGGCCTTGTCCACCCCTGTTTCTCTCTCTAACTAGGTTGAACTTCATGTGGTACAATTTATGAGTTTGCAGGGCCAGCATGAAAATATACTTATTTTATAGGTTTCCTTTTATTATATTAAAACTATTCTTCAAGAAAGTAATCTGGTAAGACTTTATCACACCATAATATAGGTAATTTTTTTTAAATAAAATTGTGGTATCTGTCAATCAAAACATGGAGTTTGCCAGTTAGAGTAGAAAAAAAATCAGTTGAAGGTATAATTTGCATTTTTGTTGCATACATACAAATCAAATTTTTAAAATTCTACTTTGTGAAGACTTTTGTTAGTATTGTTAATTTCATTTCGCACCCATAGAAATGTTTTTTGAATGTTTGACATGTCTATCTATTATGATTTTTTTTATATGTGTGCTTGAACTCAAGTTTATTATAGTATTTTTCATTTTAATGAAATAATGTTCTGGATAGCCAAAAACAATGACTAACTTTGCACTATTTTCCGAAAATGTTGCTGTTTTGATTATTTTTTTCTTCTATAATTTCATATGAATTATAATTTTATTTTTTTACTAATTTCATAACCTTTCATTGTTGAAAATGGACTATATGTTATGTCATTTGATTTAAACTATGATATCTACTGAAAACAGCTTAATATCAAAGCCCCTATATATAAATAAAAGTAAATAAATAAAACAACTCACCGGAAGTCTCAAGAAGGGTGGATCAGACGCATTCTTTCCTAGCTTGTTCTCTTGATACTGGATCAACTGCACAACAAGCTGCGCCAGGTTATCCTTCGTTGGTGGGTCTGTCTGGACATGCTGTAAAGATATCCATATTCTTGTTAATACATTACTGATCGAACATAAAAGACTATAAACTGCATCAATCTGTCTTTGGCACCTAAGATATCCGATATGTAATCAAGGAACATTGTTTCCATATATAAAAGTATAAAGGTGTGTGCATGTATGTGTTGCAACTTGCAATATAAAATGTATGGTAGAAAACATAAACAAACAAACATATCATCATGACCGATAGAGGGAATCAGAGGTGTTTCTAAGTGTGACTGTGAAATGAAAGTCACACTCTATACCTGGTACACCCGCTTTTCACTAACGATTATTACGTCACAAACGTGATGGGTAGTGAGAAATGGACCAAGAGCTTAACATGCCTTCCGCAGCATGCAGACCAAATTGTACACCAGGGGGATTGAACTCACAACCTCTAGGTTAGCAGACGAGCGCTATACCACTCGGCCACAGAGGCCGGTATATATGGTAGAGTCCATCCATACCATATAAAAGGTAGGATGAACAGTTATAGGTTGCTAGGTAAACTTTTTTCTGTTCCCTAGTTGATTTTCTGAGCTATAAAAAGAACATAAGCACTCATACGGTCGGTGAGTAAAAGTAAATGGGCCATAATTCACTTTTGTAATGTATTTTAGAAGCAAGCAATGCAGCAACTTGCCAAGCACAGAATGCTTAGTCCAAGTAATGGTTTTGGTTGTATCTAAGCAGATACAACTCTTATGAATAAAACATACAAAGTAGGACATGGTGCGAAGCTTAAGTAAGTTTGTTTTAACGGTATCTCTCACCTTTTTGCTATTCTTCTGCAACCAAACCCGAATTTGATCAAATTGGGTAAGCGATTCCGGTGATTGGAAAAACTCCACATTGGGCCCTCCGTCCTTCTTTGGACCTAGAGTGGTCATATTAGAATACCTAGGAAAGCTTTAAAACACAGATCACTGTTTGAAATGAGCTTTTCTTTGGCTACAAAACCAAAAATAATTTCAGGGCAGCCAGCCGATATGTATCACGGCACGGCGTCTTTTTTGTTGATAAATTGACAATTCGATTTCAGTGTTGCCATAAAATAAGTGATAGTTATACCTAAAACGAAGTGGTTATATTGTCTTTGGTTATACCTCAGCAACGATTTTTACCGGTTTTTTTCCCCATACAGCGATATCTGTTGTTGAGTAGCAAAACTAAAGGCATCGAAATCAGTAACACCAACACTGAGGTAAAAAATATATCTACTGATAGTTTTACGAGACAAACCATAGATGGCGGTGACGAATTTTAATAACTGACTGAAACGAACGTAGATAGAGGATTCTCTACGGAAACAAAGATTTAAAATAATTTGCAGAAAGTTATTTACTAAAAACTAAATAAATATGCAGTCATGGGGACTGCCGACAGAAGTGAAAACTTAAAACTATGAAATGTTAACATTAGCATGTCGGTGACGCGAACCCAATGACATTTTGCGTGAAACCATAAGATTTTTCCCTACCAAAAATTGCTAAACGCGCTTAAAGAAGTTTTCACTTTTTAGTAACACGGTAATTATACATATAGCTATTAAAAGTTACCACCAGCCAGCGCCCGTAGTATAAGGTTTAATCGCGCGTGACGCAACTTGGTTGAATAACAAGTGCGAGAACTGTATTAACACGATGTTTTTACGATTAAATAGTATGTCACGCTCCACGCACTTGTGTTGTGATTCAACTAAGTCACGTCGCACGTATTAAACATTGTGCTACGGGTGCAGTACTCTATTTTATTGTTACCTATAAATAGTTGATACGAACATGCATACAGTCCGTCGCTTGGTACTTCCATGAAGTTAGAAGAGGCAGGTTTTGATATTTTGAAAGACTTGTTACATCAATAGCCTCATCTCTGCTCCCTCAGTACTACGCCCAAAAGTGGTATACCCCTCATATACATTTTCGAGTTTTTTTTCATCATAAATTTCATGTATACGACTGGGGTTAATTAAATAAAAATAAAATTCAGTCCACTATTGCGTATGGCGCCTCGGGGCTTTTACTTTTTTGAGATTTTTTAATGATACATTTTTAAAGAACCTGTACCCTATGCATTAAAACGTCTCCGTATAATTGCATTTCAAACTACATCAAAATCGTATAGAATCCGGGAAACCGCTCCAAGCGGACAGTAGCGGAACTAACAGCTACGTATAGCAACCCAAGTTTAGTTTCAAACTCAACGATACGGAGATGTTTTCATGCTTGGGCTACTGAAAGGGATAAATGTGTGTTACACCACTATTGCGCTCATCCCCTTCATTTATAAGAAGGACCAAGGTGTATGTAGGCACTGAATAAAACCATTAGTTCTGTCTGGCAAAACTTTATTTTTATAAGAACCATCAGACAAAAGCACGGTTCTAATTTCTGTGTACTAGTATTGTCTTCTCAGTTTTGGAATGAGAACTATATGCTACATTGTGCTGATACATCATTTATTTGTTTTTTTTTAATTCTCTATTTGCCAACAATTCATAAATCTAACAACTATTTTGTCATACATCAATTTAATTGACGGTTTAAATACACATAGATTATAATGCATAACAATAGTTTATTGTCTCAAAACATCAACTTGGAACACGTTATCAAGAACCACATAGAAAATAGATATAATTCAAAATGGACACGCATGACACAAATGTATATTACGATATTGTCATAAATGGCTAAATCACAAGTAAAAAGAACTGTTTGTAAATGTCTTCATTTTAAATTAATTAACTAGATTTAAAATAAATAAACAATAGAAGATAAAAATTTAAAAATAAATTAACTGTCAACAGAGTAAAATAAATATTCGAATCAATAAGCAGTTGGAATTGTAATGGATTTGTACTTTGCTAAATAAAACCAGGCCCGTATACAGGGGGAGGGGAATTTGGGTGTCGTTTCAGCCCTCAAAATATTTGGTTTTCAAAAAATCAAAGACACTTTACTGTCTTTAAGACATATCACCGTAAAAAAATATTTCGGGGATACATCAACCAACTGCCCATAACTTAAATAAAAAATTGGATGGGGCACGACATCTATTTTATGTATCATAAGTATTTCTGAAAGTTTTGTCCCCCCCTGACTACGGGCCGGAAGAAAACACCCACTATCTGAATCTTAAGTTCATTATAGGGCGTTATCATACATTAACCCTTAACCAGACAGCGGTCCAATAGGGACCATAATATTTTAATCTTTATGCTTCCTCGTTTTGAGGTTAAGAGTTAAAGCTTCAAATATTTCCTTTGATTTGACTGTCTATTTGTTTGGTAAACCTTAGATATGCATTTCATTTATTTGAGTAAACTGACGTAGGGTTTTGTCACGACACATATAAAATTATATAAATTGATATCTTTTAACTGCACTGAAAGAAGATACATGGCTTTTTTAACTGACGAAGATAATAATAGTCTACAACAGAACCTACAGCTACATAATATCACTTTATATTCTCACTGAAACAAAATGACGGTGCAAAGATTCACAAAACAAGAACCAATTAAGTTGAAACAATTTAAGAATAAAAAACATAATGTCTAAAAATAATACTTATTGAGAACAATTCACAATTTCAAGCTTGTCACATTATTAAAAACATACAAAATAAAAACGCACCTCTAAATAATATAATAATATGTACATGTCTTTATATTCCTTACTGTTGTTACGGGACCAATCTTGGGACACAATAAGCACATCTCCATATCTGTCATGAATAATTTCTTTATGGAACAAATTACAGCCAGTTTTAGTTTTCACTTCTAGCAATACTTTAACTAGAGTTTATTTGATCTTATCACTATAGGCAGTGTTAATAGCGAAGATTAAGTTTTAGATTACTAAAACTTATGAAAGAGTTTAGTTAAAATATTGCCAAAATTGTAAAAATGTTAACACATTAAGCGCAATAATCTTTACAAAATCACAGTATGGCGTAAAAATTAAATAACAAAATTCATACTAAATAAAACGGAAGCCAATATTGCATACTATATATACCAACACGATTTTAAGACGCACGCCCCAAACTCTCGGACTAGCAAAATGGAGGCTACACAAGGCCGTCCGCTGCGTCACAGTAGAGAAAAGTAACAGTATTATGTCTTCATACAAAACGGTCGAAACGCGCGCTTCGAAATCTCGGCGTACCTCGGTAGTAGGGGTGCGCCGCAGTTAAGGGTCGAATCTCCGTATTTGTAACAAAATATTCAGAAATAATTATAACGGCTAAAATAAAACTTTTAGCTACGATCGAAAAGTTCACTATATATATAAACGTATTTTAATGATATTATGGTAACTTAAAAATAATTGGATTTTCCATAAGCGTGATAATAGATTATTTCACGAATTCACAAAAGCCAATTGTTTTATAGCCATCGTAATATCATTAAAAATATGTTTATGCAAATAGCAGACTATCGGTATACATTGCTGTTAACTAAAAGTTATATTTTGGCCGTTATCATTATTTCTTAATATTTTGTTACAAATGCGAGAAAATCTACTTTCACGTACGGACACGGAGAGTGTGAGACGCCACCCGACTCCCGCGCATTTATGTGGGCAGCCCTAATGCGTGCGTATCCCGAGCGTTATTTCAAGGACACTGCCGAGACGTAATACTGTATATTTCTCTACTGTGGCTGCTTTAAGCGTGCGTCCGGCGAGGGCAACCGCCGCGCAGGTTCTGTTTATATAGAGCCCCAAGCAGCGCTGCGTGAGGCGGATCGCCCGTCGCGCGGGCCATATAGAAACAGAACGCGCGCCGGGCGCACGCGCAGCGCAGTGGACGGCCTTAGACTGATACAGTAGCTATCTGAATGGTTTTATTACTTGTATCCGAGCATTATTTCCGCAATACCGACATAGTAGACAGCTTGCGCTATACCAAACAGAGGAGCTATCACCATCATACGACACGCGCCGCCTTTGAAGAATGCCGTCGCGCCTTCGTGCTTCAACGTAGACCTGAAAACGATGCGTAAATTTGATCATATTTTGATAACACCATTCCTTATCTGACATCTTTGATTGCAATGTAAAGTGAAAGTCAAAAATCAAAAATTACGGTCAAAAATCACTAACAACAATACATAAATATGACATTAAAATGGAGGCTACATTGTAAGGTAAGACTCAATAAACCAGTAACTATGCTAGCTACAATGCAGACGAAATGTGGCGGGCAAATAGTAAAATTCGGCATTTTACAAACGGCATCGTCAGTTTCTAAACGCTCGCTGTTTTGCTATTTACCGTTCCGCAAACTGTAAAATGCCCGCTGTTTGTAAAATCTAAAGTCTTCCACCAAAAAGTGAAAAATAGTACATGTTGGCAGCCGAGCGAAGCGACCCTCAATAGTTCTAACATAATTACTATATACCGAGGCAAATTATAAAATGCTGCATTCTACTATATGACGAAGATTCGTCAAATAGCAAAATAGCGAGCGATTAGAAACTGACGACGCCGTTTGTAAAATGCCGAATTTCATTATTTGCCTGCGACAAAAATACTAAGTAATGAATAAAGTGAATGTATGAAAAGTCAGTGCCGTGATTGTAAGTAAAATAGCTTTTGCACAATCGAATATCAGATTGGAGATATACATATATATATAAGGTCTTTCAATTTAAATGGAAAGAAATTTAGGAGGTGATTCAGTATCGTTAATACATCACATTGCACTGCAAAGTACTTTTTTTTTGCGCGAACTTTTTCTTCACTTGTCCATACAAACTGAGTCAGCTGTCACTTTGTACTGAGAAGTGAAAAAAAAGTTCGCGCAAAAGAAAGTGCTTTGCAGTGGAATGTGATGTATTAACGATACTGAACCACCTCCTAAATTACTTTCCATTTAAATTGAAAGACCTTATATATATCAAGCGAACAATACTAGCAATAAAAAAGAACATGAATAATATGAATTTAAAAAAAATAAACAATACTAACAAATACAAAGTGAGTTTCTTTTCATTGGCAATATGATAACTATAGTTATATCTGTCATGGTTTATTTCTTGTATTTGAGAAACTTATTGGCAAAACCGTATTCACACCTTCATACTTAAAATGTTTTTCTGAAAGAGATGCTATGATTAGGTAATAAAATAAAAAACCTTTTTATGATTACGAAATATAACTTTTGATCAGTTTTCGTTTTTAGGGACTATTATGGTGAAAGTTTGTCTGTCCATCCGTGAAAGCCTTTTTAACTTTTGATCCGCAACACTTGAAATGTGCAAAAATAACACTTCCTTTACAATTTTGTCAAATAGCAGATCTCCATATCTAGTTCTTTATTTATACTATAGGGGCTTTCATTCACGTGCTACAAAACTTAAATCCCATGTTTTAGTGATCACCCTGATTCTATGACTTGAAAACACGCGAAATAAACTTACTTTCATTTACTTACAAATATTATTAAATATATTAAACACTTCATACAACATTACGAAAAATATCCACAATCGCAACTATTGCCAGGGTCACGACATGCATCCCCGAAGGGGCATCAGAGGTGTTCCGAGTGTGAACTGTGAAATGCAAGTCACCGTCCACACTCGGTACACCCGCGTTTCACCGACGATTATTACGTCCCAACGTGATGAGTGGTGGATCCTGTCGCCGTACTTCGGACACAAATACACGCTTTTTAGGGCGTGCAGGTTTCCTTACGATGTTTTCCTTCACCGTTCAGCAAGTGGTAAGTAAGAACAAATACTATTCACATAAATTGCAAAAAATTCAATGGTGTATGCCCGACCGGGGATCGAACCTGGATCTCAAGATGAAGTGGCCAGCGTTCTACCCCTGAGCTACCGCTGCTGTCTTTTTGGGAAGAAAGTTGTTAATATAATCGGTAATACACAACAACTGGTAATACATGTGTTTTAAGATTTGTAGCAAGTCACTGAAACATTCTTAAAACTGAATTTGTGGATATATTAATAATTTGCACAATCCACAAGTCACTGAAACATTCTTAAAACTGAATTTGTGGATATATTAATAATTTGCACAATCCACAAGTCACTGAAACATTCTTAAAACTGAATTTGTGGATATATTAATAATTTGCACAATCCACAAATTCATGATGGACTTCCGCAAAGTAGCGCCTTTTTCAATAAATTTTATTCTTAAGGGTCGGAGTTTCGAGATTAGGCAAAACAGGGTTCGGGATTATGGCTTTTTAAGATAGTAAAATATTAATTTCTGAACAAAATAAATACCACTTGTTACCTCACAAGATGAAGTACAGGTTCATTAAAAAAAATCTTGGCACTAATGTATAGTAACTTCAGAAAAAAAAAAGGATTTTCAAGTTTAGGTTACACCCGTAGCGCCGCAATGGTATTAAAGAGATTTTCTTGAAGTTCCTGTTTTTTTTTTTCTGAAGTTACTATACATTTAGTGCCGTAATTTTTTTTAATGAACCTGCACTTCATCTTGTAAGGTAACAAGTGGTATTTATTTTGTTCAGAAATTTTAATTTTTACCGTCTTAAAAAACCATAACCCCGAACCCCGAAACTCGGAACGCCGACCCTTAAAACTTTAATTGCCTGTGATCCAGAACTGAATGAACTAAGAAAGAAGAAGTCTTTGCCCAGCAGTGGGACATAAATTGACAAAACATGACATTGTCTAATGTCTAAATAAAATTACAATAAATCCCAAATAAAAGAGCAATACTAACAGTAACTTCACTTCAGTAACTACATCAAGCTATATGTTGTATTACCCCCATTGGAAGGGGTTATCTCTCGTATCCAAGTAACATTTCCGCAATACCGATGAAGTAAACAGCTTGGGCTATACCAAACAACGGCGCAATTACCATTACACGACATGCGCCGCCTTTAAAGAACGCTCTCACGCCTTCGTACTTGAATATTGACCTGAAAACGATGCGCTAATCAAAAAAACACTCTAACCTGTAGTGATTATGTAGTAGAAATGTTAATTCGAAGTTACAAAGAGAATAGTTAGAGTTAGTTCTCCCAGACTCCCTTTGTGAGCGTCTGTCTGCACACAGGAAAGAGCACCTAACTGACTCAATATTAACTCACGTGAGACTGTCCATAATGCCGGTGTACTGTTTCTCCCAGACTCCCTTAGTGAGCGTCTGTCTGCACACAGGAACGAGCACCTAACAGACTCAATATTAACTCACGTGAGACAATCCATAATGCCGGTGTACTGTTTCTCCCAGACTCCCTTAGTGAGCGTCTGTCTGCACACAGGAACGAGCACCTAACAGACTCAATATTAACTCACGTGAGACAATCCATAATGCCGGTGTACTGTTTCTCCCAGACTCCCTTAGTGAGCGTCTGTCTGCACACAGGAACGAGCACCTAACAGACTCAATATTAACTCACGTGAGACAATCCATAATGCCGGTGTACTGTTTCTCCCAGACCGCCTTAGTGAGCGTCTGTCTGCACACAGGTAAGAGCACCTAACAGACTCAATATTAACTCACGTGAGACAGTCCATAATGCCGGTGTACTGTTTCTCCCAGACCCCCTTAGTGAGCGTCTGTCTGCACACAGGTAAGAGCACCTAACAGACTCAATATTAACTCACGTGAGACAATCCATAATGTCGGTGTACTGTTTCTCCCAGACCCCCTTAGTGAGCGTCTGTCTGCACACAGGTAAGAGCACCTAACAGACTCAATATTAACTCACGTGAGACAATCCATAATGTCGGTGTACTGTTTCTCCCAGACCCCCTTAGTGAGCGTCTGTCTGCACACAGGTAAGAGCACCTAACAGACTCAATATTAACTCACGTGAGACAATCCATAATGTCGGTGTACTGTTTCTCCCAGACCCCCTTAGTGAGCGTTTGTCTGCACACAGGTAAGAGCACCTAACAGACTCAATATTAACTCACGTGAGACTGTCCATAATGCCGGTGTACTGTTTCTCCCAGACTCCCTTAGTGAGCGTCTGTCTGCACACAGGAACGAGCACCTAACAGACTCAATATTAACTCACGTGAGACAATCCATAATCCCGGTGTACTGTTTCTCCCCGACTCCCTTAGTGAGCGTCTGTCTGCACACAGGAAAGAACACCTAACATACTCAACATTAACTCACGTGAGACAATCCATAATGCCGGTGTACTGTTTCTCCCAGACTCCCTTAGTGAGCGTCTGTCTGCACACAGGAAAGAACACCTAACATACTCAACATTAACTCACGTGAGACAATCCATAATGCCGGTGTACTGTTTCTCCCATAACTCACGTGAGACAATCCATAATGCCGGTGTACTGTTTCTCCCAGACTCCCTTAGTGAGCGTCTGTCTGCACACAGGAACGAGCACCTAACAGACTCAATATTAACTCACGTGAGACAATCCATAATGCCGGTGTACTGTTTCTCCCAGACTCCCTTAGTGAGCGTCTGTCTGCACACAGGAACGAGCACCTAACAGACTCAATATTAACTCACGTGAGACAATCCATAATGCCGGTGTACTGTTTCTCCCAGACTCCCTTAGTGAGCGTCTGTCTGCACACAGGAACGAGCACCTAACAGACTCAATATTAACTCACGTGAGACAATCCATAATGCCGGTGTACTGTTTCTCCCAGACTCCCTTAGTGAGCGTCTGTCTGCACACAGGAACGAGCACCTAACATACTCAATATTAACTCACGTGAGACAATCCATGATGCCGGTGTACTGTTTCTCCCAGACTCCCTTAGTGAGCGTCTTTCTGAACACAGGAAAGAACACTTAACAGACTTAATATTAACTCACGTGAGACAATCCATAATGCCGGTGTACTGTTTCTCCCAGACTCCCTTAGTGAGCGTCTGTCTGCACACAGGAACGAGCACCTAACAGACTCAATATTAACTCACGTGAGACAATCCATAATGCCGGTGTACTGTTTCTCCCAGACTCCCTTAGTGAGCGTCTGTCTGCACACAGGAACGAGCACCTAACAGACTCAATATTAACTCACGTGAGACAATCCATAATGCCGGTGTACTGTTTCTCCCAGACTCACTTAGTGAGCGTCTGTCTGCACACAGGAACGAGCACCTAACAGACTCAATATTAACTCACGTGAGACAATCCATAAAGCCGGTGTACTGTTTCTCCCAGACTCCCTTAGTGAGCGTCTGTCTGCACACAGGAACGAGCACCTAACAGACTCAATATTAACTCACGTGAGACAATCCATAATGCCGGTGTACTGTTTCTCCCAGACTCCCTTAGTGACCGTCTGTCTGCACACAGGAACGAGCACCTAACAGACTCAATATTAACTCACGTGAGACAATCCATAATGCCGGTGTACTGTTTCTCCCCGACTCCCTTAGTGAGCGTCTGCATACGAGTCTTGATTACATCCATGGGGTTCACAAATAGAGCAGCCCCGGAGCCCGCCAAACAGCCAGATAGGAATGACCACCTAAAAATTAAGATATAGGTACAGGTTATCAAAATAAACAGATTCATCACGCTCAGCTATCGTTTGGTAACTCGGTTATGTAAATAAACTGAATAAACCAAATAAACCCATACGGTATTCGTGACCGACCATTGAAGTGTCAAACCACCACCAACCACTATAATACATACCATGGTGGTTTAAAGTGGCCTGAAGTTAGCTGCACAATCACGTTTGACAGCCAATTTTTACCAACGATTTTTGACGTTTGTTAAGGGTTGTGACCGAGTCGTGGGTGTACTCCCATAGTTGTAAGTTGGTTTATAAAATCACATCATTAACAGAAGAAATAGTTATCTATTTGTAGTTTCTGGTATCAGCTAGTTAATAACTAAGTTTAAAATTATTTATTAAGTTTTTTGTAAAACTATAACCATAGTTATGAAAGAGCGGGGCATCCTGGCACAGGTATTTTTAATACTTAAAAGGATGTTCCAACACCTAATGTAATAAGATAAGTTTTTTGCAAATAAACAATTTCTAATTTCTAGTTGTCGATATCACGTAAGTTTTCAAATCGTATAATTTGTTTAGCTTGTTTATTTTTGGCATTTAGCATTTTTGGCGTTGTCAATCGGACCTAGGATGAAGGGCATTGCCCAGAAAGTGAGAGAGTTTACAGGGACTATCGAAATCTACGGAAATCGGCAACGGACGAATGACTGTAACCATTCTCGGGTTATAATTTGAAAGCCAGATTTTTAGCGGTATATGTCGTCATATCAACTCTGAAATCTCAATCATACAAACAATGGCGACTTACCAAAACGGCGTAGAATTGTTAACCGGGTCTTTTGGCCCCATATCATTAAAGATAGCGAAGCTTGGGAAGTATACGACACTGAACGTGACGTCACGCAGAGCCGTCGCGCCGATTCCCTTGTACAACCCAATTATACCACGTTCCGACAATAGTTTGCGGGTTATTTGCAGAGCTGTGATGCGTTGTATTTTGCGGCCCTCTGAAAATATGTTTAACATAAATTCAATGTATTTATTTTTTTATTAAAAAGCGGCGTTAGTTAAGGCGGTAGAACGCTGGCCTCTCAATTTTGAGACAGCCTAGGTTCGATTCCTGGTTGGGCATGCACCAATGTTGCTGAACAACAAAACGAGTGGCCCCGCGATCTCAGAAATTGAGCAATACGAAGTTCAACCTAGTTGAAGCGAGAGCGAGAATCAGGGGTTGTCAGGGCCTTAATCAATTCATAACTACATTTAACATGAAATTACAATTATATTATTACATTACAATCATAAAATGATTTGAAAGTAGGATAGAATCAGAGTTTTTTCACGTGTGCAAAAGAGACGACATTAGAACAGAATCATAATGTGATTCATGCAAAACGGCCCTTTTAGAGGCCAGTAATGATTTGCTATCGCACCTGTCTTCGCCTGCGCGGCGATACGGCCTGCGTCCTGCATCTGAATCTTGAGCAGTTCCATGGGAGTTGTGATCACTATTTGACAGCCACCCGCCATACCGCCTGCCAACATCTGATGGGTTAATGGGAGAGACCTGGAAAATACAGAAGTTATTGAAAGCAACATCTTTTATTGACCTGCAAAGAGACTTCGCAAAACGCGTTACAAATAAATTTTAAATCGCCTTAAATTTTATGAGTTTAGTTACATTTTAAATGAAATGAAATAATTGCCCAATTTATTTGTATTTTTAGTTTTATATTTATATTTATTTATTGATAATGGTGTACTAGTACTAGCTACCTGCAAAAGAAGTTTTATGTTTATGTTTAGTGCAGGGACAGGCCGAAAACCAGTGCTGTGTTGCTGCTCGACAGCTCACAGCAGATGCTGAGTCTGCCCCTTTTCGTCACATTTTGTAGTATGTCATATAATTATTTTCTTGCAAGTTTAGTTTTTTAAGTTATTTTTATTGAAAGAATTTTCCGTGTTTTTATTAGTGACGAATAAATTTAATTTTCTTTCTTCTTTATTACGTTAATTTTGGAGATGTACGCATGAAATAACGTTTGATTTATCTATAACTTATGTAAAAGCTATCTTTTCATTGGAATAACCGCCATTTTTCTCTTCTGCTAAAGATGTGGCCCTCTTGATATAACATAAGACATTACATAACACGGTTATGTTATATCATACCAAGAGGTCAAACTTTTCTATATAGGGTTGCCAGGTATCCCGCTTTAGCCGGACCTGTCCGCCTTTTTACAGTCGTTTCCGGCCAAATATGTTCAAGTCCGGCCTGTCCAGCTTTTGGTCGATTATTAAAATAAGCAATCGCAGTTAATTTTCATATATTAAAAATTAAATTAAGAGATTAAATGTGATTACTTAGTTTCAAAGGAATGAGTATTAAGATTGTTAGCTATTTAATTCAGTTATAATTGTTTTAGTTACTTTCAATGTAAGGAAGTAACAAATTACTTTAACAAGAACAAAATGTGGTTCATAATAATATATAATTAAGAGTACAGTAAGTCTCAAATTAATAACAGTGATATTACAGTAAAGTAAATAAACAAACAAAAGCACAAAAAATATGTTTTGTTCAATAACAGTGTGTCAAGCTTTTAGTGCTAAATGTCCGGCTAAATATGAATCTTAGTACGGCTTTCCTTTATTAGGGCCTGGCAACCCTATTTGTATAACGCTATCAAAATCGGAATTAACTCGTTTTGATACATCATAACGTTATTATTAACTTAAATTCCATCCATCAGCCTGTCTTCGTCTACTGCTGGACAGTGAACAGTGATTTCGGCACTGTAGGCGGTCTTTCTACAAGGAATGCCCATACTCACAGACGCTTGGCCGGCGGGTTGGTGAACCCTCGCACTAGTGACGCCCGTCACCAGTCTGTTTCATAAAAAGGCCGGCAATGAGGGATGGATATACCGCCATCAATCGGTCCTAGGCATGGTTGGGCCACCTGGTTGAGCCTAAAAGCTCTTACTTTCCCCCGAATAACTTCGTGGGAGTTTGCAAGTAAGATGGTGGTACCTCCACAGTCGAGCTCGGCATGAGCTCTGCCACCTGTATAACTTCAATTATTATAATATAAAATTTAATAGAGAAATATTACATTATTATTAACAAAATAGAAGCAGCAGTAATTTAATACTTATATAGGTGTAAAATATTTCCAATGGTTTGATAATTTTATTGTATTTGTTATATATAAATATGTATATTTTTCTGAATTTTCCCACAAAAATGCCCGTTTACCGTATATTACCGATATCGTCACATGCGTTTAAAAAACCCTAATATTACTTTACACAATTACAGAACACCTTAGAAATCGGAACCTTGTGTTGGTTGATCGGGTGGGCGGCTGTCCCGCCTAGAAAAGATCCCTAGCTACGCCAATGATAGTCTGCGACTAACTTAGCTGACGCGAACGACTGAGGGTGTGGTTATCAAAATAAACAGATTCACCACGCTCAGCTGTCGTTGGTAAGTCGGTTACGTAAACAAACCGAATAAACCCATACGGACGTGACCGACCATTGAAGTGTCAAACCACCACAAACCACCATAGTTTTACCATGGTGGTTCTTAGTGGCCTAAAGTTCAATTCAATTCAATGCCATTTTATTTGGCTTCCGATAATGTGACAGTCCGCACATTAGTTCCGCCAATGTCGAGTTTTTAAAAGTAAAAAGACGCACAGTGATTATATATAACAATTAGGTACCTACAACTAAACGAACATTACAATCTCATCAATCTTCCGCGAGTACAATAAAATAAGGATAAAAAATAAATAAAACTAAAAGGCAAACAGAAAAAAAAATGGGAAAGAACTAGAAGGCCTAAACTTAGCTGCACAATCACGTTTGACAGCCAATTTTCCCAACGATTTTTGACGTTTGTTGAGGGTCGTGACCCAATCTTGGGTGTTTTTGGGGTGGGTGGAAAATAGTGGTTTATTGTGATTGTGATCTCATAACCACTCCCTGTTTCAACAACTTACCCATCTTTGCGCGTGAGGTAATACCGGAACATATCGTTGCAGGCCAGCTTGATAGCTTTCTCGGGTGTCACCAGAATTATGTTCACAGCGGACCCGCGGTACATTCCGAAGTAGCCTTCAGCTGCGTACGTCTTCTTGAAACAGTCCAGCCTGCAGTTGGAGAATTTACTATAGTTCTTGTCTGGGTGGCTTAGCAGCATAGAGAAACTACTTAGCGCTCTTATCTAGCCGTTGGTGGTAGTAACGTAATTAATGGCACATCGCAGAGATAGAATTATGTAACTGCTTCTATTCCATATTCCAAAATTATTTTCTAAAACAGATGGTTCCTAAAAGTTGGAACTTGTTAATGTTTATCAAAGTAAACGCGTCGACTCCTATAACACCCTATTTTAATGTTTAGTAGAAAGAGATAAGCCAAATCTTTTTAGTAAAAATGTTGTTCCTCTGAAAATTTAATTACCAACGGTGTACGGAGAGTAGAAGACGTTATTACCACGTCATGAATTTATTTATGTCGCTCTTTTTTATATTCTGTTAAAAACGGAAGAACTACTTAAAACCAGCTAGGCTGATTGAGTGAAGAATTAATTTGGGGCCCGTAAAAACCCGGAAATTCCCCGATGAGGTCACGTTTTCAAAATTCATGTGGAGAGTCTAAAGCCGGGTCTCCTGCGCATGTTATATACACAAAATAACGAATACAAAACCATGTTTCGCTACACATTTTTGTGTACGTACAATATGTTTTTGCCTTCCTTGGCGAATGGAAAACATCTATAAATTTGCCTCCGCGCGGGTAAAGAGGGGCAGGGTACGTCGTTTGCACATAGCAGCTGCTCTGTGGTTATTTGTTGACTACTCCCACTAGGGTTTTATGCAGTTTTAGGCTTAGTATGCCTTGTTTACTTGTTTGTCTCTTGTTTTGAGATATTAAAGGGTATGTTGAAGGAGATTATGGAGTATTATTATCGCTAAAACTGAAATTAAGTTCAATTCGTCGGAAGTCATTTTGAAAAGTATCTATATTTTTGAAAACAAAAATACGGGCTGAGCAGGAAACGGTGACGAAAATGTTGTGATTTTGAATAATGTATAACGCAAAACATGCGCAGGAGACCAGGCTTAACAAATCATATTTATTTACAAACAGATTACATATATGTTTACGGAACTAGTACATTATGTATGACATTAAGTGAAGTTCAAGTTACCCATTTCTTATCGACATTATAAATAAATCATAATAATATCGCTTTTGAACAATATATTTCTTTCAATGGATATTTTTTTTTGCTCGGTCTTGGTCCTTTAGAAAAGACAAGTAGGCGGTAATCAAAAAGTCATATTAAGGTGCTTGGCGAATTTTAAAGAATTTTGAAGTCAGTTGCACACAGATCTCCTCTCTCTCTCTCCTACTAGCCGCGTCTTGACCAGGTCAATGGCGAACACCACCGACATGCCCACGATGAGTCCCGAAGTCGGTTACACACAGGTCTCTTCTCTCTCTCCTATTCACATGCTCTTGTACTGCCTCTCCCGCAACGAGCCGATGGTCTAGTTCTGCAGCAGCGTCTTAACCAGGTCGATGGGAAACTCCACCGACACGCCCACGATGATTCCTGAAGTCTGTTACACACAGGTCTCCTCTCTCTCCTATTCACATGCTCTTGTACTGCCTCTCCCGCAACGAGCCGATGGTCTAGTTCTGCAGTAGCGTCTTAACCAGGTCGATGGGGAACACCACCGACAAGCCCACGATGATTCCCGAAGTCAGTTACACACATATATCCTCTCTCTCTCTCTCCTACTCACATGCTCTTGTACTGCCTCTCCCCCGAGGGGCCGATGGTCTGGTTCTGCAGCCGTGTCTTGACCAGGTCGATGGGGAACACCACCGACACACCCACGATGCCCGCGATGCCGCCATTTATTATCTTCGGCAACAGTCTGGAAGTGAAACAGATATTCTATCATAAAATTTACACAACTTACAAGGTGACTGGTTGATAGAACCAAATTCATACTGGAAACTCGGTAAGTGGTCAGGATCAAGGTTCAATTACCCTTTTTGCAAAATACATCCATCCATCCATCAGCCTAGTTCGTCCACTGCTGGACATACGCCTTTCCAGGACTTTGCCACTCCCGGCGGTCATCCTGGAAGAATTGCCCATACTCACACACGCTGGGCAGGCGGTTTGGTGAGCGCGGTGCCGGAACCCTCGCACCAGTGACGCCGCTGCCCGTCACCAGTCTGTCCCATATAAGGCCCGGCTATTAGGTATGGATATACCGCCATCCATCGGTCCCAGGCATGGTAGGCCTCCTGGTTTTTTGCTTGTGAGCTGTCCTCTTACTCTCTCCCGAATTACTTCGAGTGGGTCTCCAAGTAAGATGGCGGTACCTCAAAAATACGAAAAATATAATTTGTGCCCCTATAGACCTTTTTAAGAAGGTCACCCCGAGAAAGCCACCATAAGATACTTACTTTGGTTTGGGTATGTAGAAAGGATGAATGACAAAAGAGTGACGAAAGAAATATTATAGGGTGTGAAAGTGGAGGGTAAAGCTGCCGTTTACAGACCAAATTGGCGACATACTACAGGGCAAAGTGAGAAGCACCTGGAAGAAGGGACTAGATTGATGTATGTGGAACAGGCGACAGAGGTATGTCAGGATCGTAGCAGATAGAAATCTGTGGTCTCTGCCTACCCCTCTGAATACCGATGTGAGTATATGTGTGTATGTACTAAACATACAACTCGAGTCAACTAAGGCGGGGCACGGCGGAAGGATAATCGCCCCCTCAAACGTTCTTTCGAAAAGTAGGCAAAGCTTCATTTCAATAACGAAAACATCTGTTTACTAAATGTCAATAATAGTAGTTTATGCTACAAGGGCGCAAAGGAATAAATTACGAGGACGATTTAAAACACGAGCGTAGCGAGTGTTTTAAACGTAATCGAGTAATTTATTGCTTTTACGCCCGTGTATCATACTACATTTTTCAATGCATAGTGTGAGGAAATGAAAACAAATGTAATCTTGTGAACTTTAAATTATAATTGGCTCAAAAGGACTGTATCCAGAGCCGTTAAACAGTGGAAAAAAGTATAACGTCTATGGTACACAGGAAAGGCTGCAGGTTAGCCAACCATTGTAAACAAATTAAAAAATATAATAATAATAAAGCCCTAGGGCAAAATAATCGACTTTCTGTTCGGTTTTGATGCATAAAAAGTGGGCCTTTACGAGCACATGCATTGAAAAAATATAAAACAGTACGCCTTAAATACTTCCTCGTAATGTAACATTTTGTTTTTGTCACCTATTGTCAGTTATGTAAAAGCGTAGCAAATACAATGTTTTTACAATATTGTATTTTTTTAACGTTATCCGGTAAAGTAAGTTTTGCGAGCATCACATGACAAAAACCAACTTCAAAAATTTATAGAGAGTTATATGACGAAAAACAAAAAGCCCAGTTCACAAGTTTACATTTTATAAAAAAGACAAGTAAAATACCTTTTAGACTAGAGGCCATTTTTATGTGTTAACATACATTGATTTATAAAGTTAACATACTAAAACTATATTGTTTAACACCCGTAAACCAGTTAGTCTATTTACTGAAGCCACTTAAGTGGACATAGTTGTTTTGCAAAACAATTTACAGTTCCACCATCCTATATGTTCAGGTGGCTAAAGTTGGAACTAACAGAACACATGTTTAACAGTACCGAAAGGCACTTTTTTGTATATCGTGAAAACACTGAAAGAGTAAAAAAAATGCCTTAGTTATGGTCGTAATGTGTTTTGCACCATTTTACTTCTTTTTTCTAGGTATATATGCTTATTATAGCCGATTCTGAAGTGCGTTCATTAAATAACCCTGGGCTGGGTAGGAACACTGGGGTTGTAACGCTGAGTTTTTGAACGGGTTTCGTCGTGTAGCGACACTCCAAACGTCAGTTGTCATTTTTGCATTATATTTAGTATAATAACGTTGAGAGGACCCCTTCTACACGAAGTTTAACGTAAATATATCAACTATAACGTTGAGAAGATCCCCTCGGTACTAAAATTAACGTCATTTCATTTACGAAAATTAACGTGAATGTCAGGTGACGTTTGGAGCCTATACGAACCTTGCGAACCCTGCTCAGAGTTGATGTTGAAAAAGTCGACACCAGTGTAGCGACACTGTCATTTTTGAACGGTCGGTGTTGAGACGCGAGTTCATTTTTGAACGGGTTAGTGTTGCGACCCGGGTAGGGAACCCAACTCGGTGTGAGTTTATGAACGACTATCTGAAGGCTTTAATTTTAGTTTTAGTGCTGTCAAAACTAAATTTTCTTCATTGCAAAATGGCCCTTAAATGTTAGGGTTAGAAGTTAAATTACTTTGGAAAATTTTAAGTTTTGACAGCACTAAAACTAAAATTAAAGTCTTCAGAATCGGCTTTAAGGGCCTTATTGCCAAATGGGTGCTTTTTAAAGCCTACTCCTCGTTTATGGCCAAACCAAAAATAATGAAAAAATGTATTATGAATAATCAACTCTTAGACAACATATGCAACAGTTTTCTTTTTCATATCACCAAAACTTCTACATGATTTTTTTTTTTTACGCAATGGTGTTTTTTGACCTCAAATTCCCTACTGCTCCTGAGTGGCTTGGCCGATTGAATTCATCTATATTTTGATAAATAGATAAACTTTATAGCTATAAACATAACATAAGATTATTCAATCGAGCAATCACGTCCAAGTGAAAAGTATTATTTTCAACGATTTCGCCCTCTCAAGGACGCAGCGAGCGTCTTAACAGCCACTATGCATTGCGCGCTGATATGAACGTTATTTCAATGTCGTTTCCGTTGATATTTGTAGTGACAAATATCGAGCTGCTAATTTGGCGAGGGTAATCGCCTTAAGGGGAACGAAAATACAAACAGAAATAAAATGTCAGCTTTCGGATGATTTTGTTGCAATAATTAGGTTAGGTATAGCCATAAAAAAAATACATGTTTTTGGTTGAACTTTAAGGTATTCATTTTCCACAAACCACGTTAATCGATTCATATTTGTACTGTCAATGAATTTTTTTGTAACCCTCTATTGCACACTTCTTATCGATTTTGTTTCAGGTATCGCTTTCGCGATTTTGTTGTTTTTTTTTTAATAAAATTAGTGTGAATGATATCTATTCATTTTCCAAATACCACGTTATTCGGGTCAAAAAAAGCACCCCCTTTTTCCAAAAATACGTAAATCCACTGATGCAGTCAGCGGCAGCAAGATATTGTCAGTCTACGCCTAGCGTTGGCGCCCATAAGACGTGGAACCTGTGCCCTTTTTTGCAAGCTATAAATATTTTCCAAAACTACTTCAAAACATATTGAAATTAATTTTATAAAGTAATATTTCGAGGAGCATCATATTCCTGCCGTTAAAAACTCAACAAAATATGCGTATGAGTGATTTAGCTACATCGTGCCATAGTCATAACAACAAAACTGAATGAATTTGGATTGAATTCATACTTTTATGCGGGAAAATAATATATGTTACTCTAAAAGAAAAATTTTGTGATCGTTATTGAAACCCAAATTAATTTACTTATACTTACTGAGATCTGTAACAAAGGTCAATGACCTTTTCGTGAAATTACCCTCTAGTATTGGCTCACCATTTCAGGTCCAATAAGTGAAGTTTTTTGCAAATTATATAGGTACACTTACTTAGGATGAATCGCCAAGCATTTAAAATATAGAAATTTATTTTGAAATATTTACAGTGCATGGCAAAATTATTAGATCGTAGATAATCCTGTCGGTACATGTTCAAGTTCTGTTACGCAAAATGAAAACAATGAAACTCTTTTAGGATTAATTTGTTATCCCTATGTTTGTCTGTCTGTCCGTTTGTCTAGACAATTTTTTCTGGGTAAAATTAATAAATACCAATATTAACGGCCCTCTATAGAGCTGTAAAAACATACTTTTGACGTTTTTATTTATATTACGTTTTAGGTTTTTACGTTTTTTTTTTTACGTTTTTCATACAAATTTTCTCACTATGAAAATGTAGGGATGAACACTTGAGATAATATTTTGCATTTAAAAGTCAACACAGAAAGGAATTGTTGAACAAATAATGTAAAAAATATGAAAACCATGTTGTTCTATTCTAAAGGGTTTAATTATCTACTGTTCAATGTGGCGATAGCTTTGTTTATTTTTTTCCTTGAATTATTTTTTACTAAGATAACAAATAGTTTAATACAAGGTTTTCCTTAAGAAGTCCCTTTACCCCTGTATTTTTCTTAAAATTCATACAATAGGTATAAACCGAATGTGAAGTCTACAGCTTATTTTCTTCATATCTTTTTTCATGAGTATATTCTAGTCACATCTAACTACGTCTCTATACAGCCCAAAAAGCAAAATTTGATAAAACACCATCATAATAGCTGTCAGGATATCGTCAATATTGCCTCGTATTTACGCAAAGTTTAACAAGTTTGTATATTTTTATCTATACTGGAAATAAAAAAAGAGAGAAATACAGGCGTCGTTCATGTTAAGATGACTAAGTTAACACACTTGGCTAAGTATAAACAATTACCGTTTCATGGAAAACTGTTTTGACCTGAAACCATTTCACAAATTCAATTAACTTATTTTGAATATCTTGTCATCTTGCACTTCTTGATGAGAAATACAATTTCAATAAGTAAAAATACAACTTTTAGTTAAGAAAACTTATAGTTAAAAGTCTGCTGTATTCATTAACATATTTTTAATTATATTACAATAGTAATAAAATAATTGGCTTATCCGTCGTCGTGATACCAGCCGTAAATTTCTTAAATAATCTGATATCACGCTTATGAAAAACCCAACTATTTTGAAGATACCATAATATCATTAAAATATGTTTATGCATATAGCAAACTTTTAACAATAAATTGTCTTAGCTAAAAGTTGTACTTTACCGTTATAATTATTTCTTAATATTTTGTTACAAATTCGGAGAAATAGCCCTAAAGGAAAACCTTGTATGAAAATATTTGTTATCTTTGTAACAAAGAAAAAAAAAAATAAACAAAGCTATCGCCACATTGAACAAACAGTAAATTATTAATCCCTTTAGAATAGACAGATATGGTTTTATATTTTTTACATTATTTGTTCTACAGTTCCTTTCTGTGCTTTCTTTCAAATGCAAAATATTATGTCAAGTGTTGATCTCTATATTTTCATAAGGAGAAAATTTGTATGAAAAAGTTAAACAAAAGGCCATAAAAACGTTATAATATGTATATTTTACAGGGCTGTAAATATTAGCATTTATTGATTTTACCCAGAAAAATTGCCTAGACAAACGAAAAAACAGACAAACATAGGGACAACAAATTAATCCTAAAAGAGTTTTGTTTTTTCATTTTGCGTAAAGGGACCTGAACATTTCAAACTATGATACAAATAAATTTCTATATTTTAAACACTTGGCGATTTATGCCAAGGGTAAACAGGTGTCCCAAAAGTCAACGCTTTCCCTTGGAAGGCTGGTAGGCCAGCTCATGACTGACCAGAATATCAAATTATGACCTCAGCAAAAAGTAGATAGTCTTCGAGTTGATGGTACTTTTATAAATTTGAATAGATTTTTGAGAGTCAAAGCTAACCAGTTCTAAATTCTAAGAATAAAATTTTTGTTGCGCAACTCTGAATAGTCATGCTATTGATAAAGTCAAAAATAAACCTTGAAATGCTGTTACATCAGGAAGAAAAATAAAAACCCAATTTATGAGCAATTTTTTGTAATTAGGTTAGTTCGATACCACACCCTGAAAAAAAATGTCCTATGTTAGTTTTGCAAATTGTCTTAAATAACGGCTCATCAAATATTGTTTTTCAAATGATCTGCCAATTACTTTTGAAAAAAAAGTTATTGCTATTTTACTACCAAAGGAGCTGCGTATTTTTTTAAATAATTAGAATTTAGAATGAAAGAGTGGCGGGCAGTAAAAATATTTGACGTTCATTAGAAATGCCATTTAACACGCGTTAGAGTGAGATAAATAGTGACGCTATTTAAAATGAGTTGGAATGAGATAGTAACGCAGTTAAACGTGGTTGAATGAGAGAGGCATAATTGATATAGGCTACAGTGAGATAGATAGTGACGTGGTGCATTCCTTCTGAGAATACTTGTTAGTTTCCACTTTTTGTAATAACAACTTTAGTAAAAATTTTTTGTAAAGAAATTTTTGGTCCAATTTATTTTCCCGCAAGTGTAAAACCAGCTCAACGGGCGAAAAATATTTAAAGAATGGGTAATGGTGACAATTAACCGTCACGATATTATTATGTATCTCTAAAGGAGTATCTGAAATGTTCCGAGGGTCAACTGATAAATCAAACACTCAAAAAACCACTTTTAGCCGACCATAATAATTTTACGTCCCGACGTGATAGCAAGTAGGATCAATGCCGTGTGACGATGATCGAAATACACTAATAAATTAGATAAAATAAAATACGTATTACTTTTGACCCTGCCTCGTCCACTCTATTCGTATTTTTGCTATGGTGACGCGAGCTTAGAGACCGGGACGAATTTCCCCCCGCGCGCAAACGTAAAATAGAATAAGCCACGCCCGGAACTGGTTTTTGTTTTGGCTATGTCATACTCTTAATATCAAATAGTACACTAGCGACACCGTTATCCGAACAGATAATATGGTACTGTACGGTCGTTTAGCTTTATACTCATAAAAAACAATGACACAGAGGTAATCAACTGGCTAGTTTCTGTAACATTTTATGTACTCACCATGCCAACTCTGTAACTACGGCAACAACATTGCGCTTTGGCATAAGGCCAAATGCTCAGTGAATGACATTTCATTTAAATGAGCATGTACTAATCACGGCTTCTTACATAAAATTAATTATGGATGCTCTAAATTATCAGTCTGGGATGAAAATAGGTCAAATTAAATATTAGGCACTTATTGTAGATACCCATACTAGATGACACAAATGCAATATTTTTACATTATTCACTTTATGTATGATGGAAAGTGTAATGAGAATAAATTTCAAAGATTAATTAGAAAGAGACACTCGTACCTATAATTGTTACTTATGATTATGACCAATGAAACAGAATACATCCAATTGAAATCATTTGAATGTAAAATTAGACCAAGCCTCATAAATTAGAACATAATTATAATTTTTAAAAAGCATAAAGTTGTCTATTGTAAACATAGTGGATATTTTTTTAGGGTTCCGTACCCAAAGGGTAACCAACGGGACCCTATTACTAAGACTCCGCTGTCCGTCTGTCACCAGGCTGTATCTCATGAACCGTGATAGTTAGACAGTTCAAAATTTTCAAAGATGATGTATTTCTGTTGCCGCTATAACAACAAATACTAAAAAACAGAAAAAAATAAATATTTAAGGGGGCTTCCATACAACAGACATGTTTTTTTTGCCGTTTTTATAGATAATGGTACGGAACCCTTCGTGCGCGAATCCGACTTGCACTTGGCCGGTTTTATTTTTAATTTAATATTCGTTATTATAATTTTTGTTAACATTTCTGACTAACCATCTTACCAATTTGCCCTGGATTTAAGAAAATTGCAAATATTCAAATGATGTATTCTTTTCTAACATGCTCTGGCCTTGGCTATTGAATAGACTTAACGTTTTCTGGCTGTCTACATGCAATCATTATCCTTATGTTTTCTACTTTACTGTGTAGATAAAAGAACACGATATTTATAATACAAAGTAGAATGCTAATGGAATATTTACGAGTTCTTTTGGAAATAAGATATTCTGTACAAAAGCTAAGTCCTGGCCTGAAATATGAGCAAGTGGTCAAAAATGCTGAAAATGTTTCGAAGAAGGGCTAACTCCTCCCCAAGCAAATAGAAAGTCTGGAGTTTGTTTATTACTCATTTGTCAGTTACTGAAATATATTTTTTAAAGATATTTACAGCCAAGATAAATGTAGCAACTTTTAGGTCTCATTAAAAAGACCAAAATAAAGAATATATCATAAAAAAGTATTGGTTCAAGTGGTTAAAGTACACAAATACAAATCTGGAGGTCACAAGTTCTAATTCTGTAAGGACACAGTATCGGTCTGCATGCTTCAGAAAGCATGTTCAGCTGTGGGCCCATATTCATGCCCATAGTTCAGCTATATGACTCACAGCCCCCTATTTAAATTCTAAATTCGAAGTGGGGGCGATTAATGGTCCTGCACAGACTCTTCGCTACCGTGAGTATTGTGTACTTCCCCTCGGTCAGTCACCCAAGCCAGCACAGCTCTTTAAAATAGAGCCGAACAGCATCTACCTGTTGACACGACTGATTCAATGAAGGGAAGCTGGAGCAGCCCCCCTTCATGTTGGGATGTGATTAATAATTGTTCGTAAAATGTGGGTGTACTAGAGTGGACTGTAATTTGCATTTCACAGTCCATACTCGGAAACACCTCTGACAACCTCTCAGGGATTCATGTCAGAAGAATGTTTATTATTTACGTAGGTATATACAATTATTAACTTTCAGTGTGATGGGTGGTGAGCCTTATTGCTGTTCAAACATGGACGCACAGCATAATGTGCCTTCAGATAGTCGTTCATAAACTCACACCGGGTTGTTCAAAAATCTACTCACGTCTAAACACCGACCATTCAAAAATGACAGCGTCGCTACACTGATTTCAAGTTTTTCAACATCAACTCTGAGCGGGTTCGCATAGGCTCCAAACGTCACTTAACATATTTACATTAAATTTCGTACAGAGGGGGTCTTATCAACATTATATTTATATTAAATATAATGCAAAAATACAACTGACATTTGAACTGTTCAAAAACTCAGCGTTACAACCTGAGTGTTCCTACCCAGCCACTTCTAGAGCATTCAGACAGAACATAAATGTGCCCTTACGGTTCAGACCCACAACCACCCGTGAAATATTCAAACATCTAGACAGGCTGCCAGATCTAATCTAATCTTCTAATCTTAATCTTTTATAACGTAGAAAGTATGTTGATTGATTATCTACAAAAAAAAAAGATTTTCACTATGTCCCCCAACTAGTTTGGATACATAACACTCAGCATTTTAATATCACACCCATTGTTTTTTTTTACTATTTTTAAGCGAAATATTTAATAATACTTACGAAAATGTTGCAGGGGGCTGTACAGCTGGTTTATCGGACGCCGACATTATAGAGGGAATTAAACTGGAAAATAAAAAAATGTATTATTATTTTTATTCCACCTTTATATAAAATCAATACCAGAATTGGGCCGGGCCCTTTGGTTACTATTTTATCTTAGCTACATTATTCAAATAGTTCGGAATTTCAATCAGTTGTTAAATAAAAATTGTGCAATTTCTGTCTTGGCAATAAATGTCTGTGAGAATAAACCATTAAATTAATCCGGTATTCCTGTATTTTAGTTATAAAATACAATATTCTTTCACTTGTGCCGAGACCAGCTGTTTTTACATTTACGTAATCAAAACAAACACTGCTTACCTTGCTTCTTGCAAATAATGTTAAGAATGGGTTAAGGAACCTATTTTGTTATTCAAAAGCCGGCTAGAAGTCCGTGTCACATTTTAATTTATTAAAAAACGAAAAATAAACTTTCGTCACGAAACGAAAGGCGTATCGTAATTTTTGATGACAGTTTACTTTTTTTGTTTGGTATCACCGGCACTTTTGTGCCAACGTTGGATTACAAAGCGTTAAAACGCTGGCCGTATCCGTTTCCGGAGGAAAATGAAAACTGGATAACGACGAAACATTTTATAGATAAGTAACTGTAACTATATTAAATTAACTAAGCGATTAGATAACATATCAATTGAATTTGACTAATATACTATCTGATTTTATACCGCGATTGTCGATAATTTCCAAAGGAAACCCTTTACGAATTCCGTCAATACACATGTGACATGCATGAAAATTCGGTTTTCGGCACCTTAGATGACACATCAGATTTTTAAAATGTAAAACCACTTGTATTTTTTCAATCATTCAAAACTTTAACTCAATCGGCACATCCTTTCTAGAGTTTTATACAGCGGACGGATAGGCACCGAAACTCCGCTATGACGTTGTCCCTGTTTTAAGGTTCCGTACCCAAAGGGTGCCAAACGGGACCCTATTACTGAGCCTACTCTGTCTGTCTGGTATACAGCTTCAGCCGTTATAGATAGCCAGTTGAATTTTTCACAGAAAACGTTTTACTATGGCCTTTATCACTGCCATTAATAAATGAAAAAAAGAAACCCAAAGAAGGTTCCCATGCAAAAAAACTCGAAAATGTAGCATTTTTAACGTTATCATGTCCCCCCATCTCCTTTTCTCCGAAACAAGAGGACCAAAATGTATGAAAAAAATCATGGTAATAGGTGATTACGTAAAGATTACAGGAAAAATATAGCGATTAAGATATTAGGGTTCCGTACTCAGCGGGAGCCGCAGATTATCCCCTATTGTATGGTTGTACGGAACTCTTTGTGCGCGAGTCCGACTCGCACTTGCCCAAATTATTTTTTGATAAAACAGAACCCTAAAATAGCATTTTATGCAACTGTGACATAATGAGAGAAATTGGGAAAAACGAACGAATGAATGAGTGAATGAGCTTCGTAATAGACTGCAGTGTCCCAATGTTTAATATGTCCAGTTTGTTGGACACAATACTTATAGCTACGACCATCAAGTATATTGTCATCGCGTGATATTATTTATGATATTTTCAACTAACAATTTCACGAAAAATAATACTCGTTCACAAAGTTCAGTTGCTGCTGGTTGGTTATCTAGCGGTGTTATAATAAATTGGGCCAATCACAGCGCAGAATCGCTATGATATCGGACAAACAATGTTTATGATGTTGTAATTATACCCTATATGCATTTTCGATGCCTATATGGGATAGATGAATATACAAAGTGACATTTATTTATGCAGCCAAATTCATACTGAAGACTCGGATAAGTGCTCAGTATCAAGGTACGATGACCCTTTTTGTGAAATTCGTAAATTATATATTTCGTGTTCCGTACAAACGCAAGCCAAGCCCGAGTCAATTACTATGGGATTTTGCGAAATTGATCCGTGATACTGATGATCACTTACAAAGCCTCCGGTATGAATTTGGCTGCATAAATAAATGTCACCTTATACAATTTAAAAACTCTACCATATATATACAACGTGTAACAGAAAGGTGTAACCATATTTGAAGAGCTTATTCAGACCATGGTATAGAACAACTTTTACTACGGAGACAACCCTGAAATCTCAAAAAAAAATTTGCCCTTCCATACATTTTGGCCGAGCGGCATTGCATTTTTCTATGACGCAGTCGATTTTTTTTTTTCGAGATATACGTTTTGTTCCATAGTAAAAGTTGTTCTATACCATTGACTGAATAAGCTCTTCAAATATGGTTACACCTTTCTGTTACACGTTGTATTTAAAGTATAATGCAAGAAAACTTTATACACTATACCTACACAATAACTTTTCAAATTTATTGTGCGATGATGCACCCGAAATAATGTATGTAGGTTCTTTTTTTTTTACATTCCCAAATGTAGTTTAAAGTTGCGTTCCTAAACACCCAGGTAAATGTAAAATGTAACTGTCAACCGTTCCACAACCACCCTAGTGAAAACGTACAGTACATAAATCTTATCAGAGATGTAAAATTTACTTTGTCAGTTTAAATTTTACATTTACCCAAGCATTTAGGAACGCTACCAAAGTAATATGACCACAAAAAACCTAAGCACGTGAGGTATTGATATTAAAAATTACATGATCTTTCGCATTACAAGACTACGCCTTTATTTGAAAGGTGGAAGAGATCGGCCGCTTATCTGTATCGACGAGATTTGATAAGATTTAGTTACTCAGTAAATGCAATATCTTGAGATAAAATTAATTTTGGCTTGAATGTAACATTTTTGACGCTAGTTATGTATAGTTATACATAGCAGAGAGTATGGTGGAATCTAGTTAACAAAAAAATGCCTTATTGAAATAGCAAGCCAACTCATCAATTTACATCCAACTCAATATGCCCATTTCCGATTTAAAAAAAAAACAAAGTTTACCGAAGCCCATCCAGGCCCTTAGCATTTTAGGATAGAAAGATAAGGACAGAACATATAATAAGAGGTGTGACAGGATAGTAACAGATAGATATATTGTATTCTCTGCCTATATACGCTCTGAGAGACAGGCGTGAGTAGGTACAAACATGTATGATAAACTAGCCTTTCACCCGCGTTTATTCAATATTTGCCCCGGTTTCAGCTTGGTGATTATTTTATCAACACCCCTTATAACCTATGTTGACCAGCAGCCGTAGCACAGTGTTTAATCGCGCGCGACGCCACTAGTTGAATCACAAGTGCGAGGAGAGTGACGTACCGTTTAATCGCGAAAACATCGTGTCACGCTCCTCGCACTTGTGATTCAACTAAGTTGCATCGCGCGCGATCTTAATCTTAGTGCTACGGGAAAAAAATTAAACACTTTTAGAACTTGCATATCTATTTTAGTCAAGAATGTATTATTTTGATAAAATAGTATATTATTTTTGGAATCTTTTTCTAGGGATCTGTTAAACAGAAACGCGATTGGAGAAATATGACTCGATAAAAATATTGATTGAAATGAGGTCTTTTTCGACACCAATTCTTCTGGTTTGACATTTTGGAACGACATATGGACTGCAATTATATTTTATTAGATGGGTTTTAACAATATCTAGGACCTACTGCTTAAACGAAATTTTGATAGCAACTTTAGCATATTTTATATTAATAAAAAACTGACTTTTTGCTACTTTTGCTCGAATCCATCCCTCTCGCACTGAGGGGTTTTTCGCATATGGAGTAACAGGGACGCTAAAACACTGCGACCGCGCTGGGTCACTACGATGATAATAAAGAAAACCGCATCCAAATCCGTTCAACAGTTCTCGAGTTAAAACAGAACATAGGTACGTACAATCGTAAATACTGCAAACATATAAAAATTCAAAAAAGTCTAGTTTTGGCCACCCAAAAAATTTTCACGAAAATATTCAATGTACAGGCACGACATTTTTACCGCTTTATTATTAGTATAGACATAGATAAATAAAGTTATTTATCTATGGTATAGATAACAAGCAAAAGTGAGAGTAGATCATCTCAAACTTTAGAATGTCCTATGCTGTGATCTGGCTACTACACAACAATGATTAGGGCTCAAGACTGCCCTTTCTATAGTGTTCTATACTCCCATCTCTTCCGTATTTGACCATATAAAATATGTGTTCCTCGGACATCAATATCATAACAACACTGTGTAACAAACAGCCCACATCGATCAAAAAAATCTATTGAAAATGGCCTTTAAAGTTTTGGTAAGAAACTAATATAAAAAATCTTAATAAATAACAAAGAATCTTCTTAAATACACCAATAATATACAAAGTGACTTTTTGATCATCGTCCAAATTCATACTGGTGGCTTGGTAAGTGATGAGTGTCATGGATCAATAACAACTTTTGTGAAATTCGTAAAATGAAATTTCGACTCCCCATAGTGATTCACTCGGGACTGGAAGTGAATTTCTATGGGAAGCCGAAATTTCATTTTACGAATTTCACAAAAATTGTTATTGATCCAAGATACTGACCACTTATCAAGCCTCCAGTATGAATTTGGACGATGATCAAAAAGTCACCTTGTATAATTAATCATTGTCATAATGCGTATACAAGTGAAATTTATTTATATGTACAAATTCATACTGAAGACTCGGTAAGTGCTCAGGATTAAGGCTTGATGACACTTTTTGTGAAATTCGTAAATTATTTTTTTCGTGTTCGCTACAAACGCAAGCCTAACCCCGAGTTAATACTATGGGAGGTAAATATTTTATTTTGTGTGTTATCGATGGATGATACTGATCACTTACCAAGCCTCCAGTGTGAATTTGGCTGCATAAATAAATGTCACCTTATAAAAGCAGCACCCATGTACCATCGTAAAAAGCACGCTCTTCCACCTGAAAGCTTTTTACAGTCCTTATATTTAGGGCGTCGTCTGCTGTCATTGATTTCTTTCAGACTTTCATCACATCCATGGCGGTGGTTTACGCGGCGTCCATCCCTGAAAAGCGCAGCCCCTCTGGTTGGGAGCCATGGCCAGCTCCCTGGGGAGCTTGGGCGCCAGCTGGAGGTTTGAATTCACTTATTTTTGCGTAAACGTGAATGTTTGTAAATTGTGACGTCTTCGTCATCAAAATATCCAATAGCTCCTTTTTGCCCGCGTGGTTTTGTGTTTTAAGGGAAATTATTAATCGGGCGAATAAAAATATAATTAGCGACTTCAAAAAAATACTGAGTGGGCGAATTTAAAGTATGAAATCGAAAATATTTCACCAAAAGTCAAAAAAATAGGTGCGACGACGAGCGAAGCGAGGAGAAGCGTGTTAGGTTTACAGCATGTAAGATAAAATAATGAGCCGAGCGAAGCTTATTTTATTTTATTACTTAAAATTAAATTGTCACTAAAATAGAAAATTGTTCGCTTGAGAATTATTCAACTCAACTCGTATTTTCAAGTCGCCGTTTTCAACATTTTTATTCGACCCCTTAGTATTTTAGTACGCTATATCCAGTATTTTTGACACCTTAAATTTGAATTTATATTCGCTCGCCCCTTTTTTAATAATCCCCAGAGAGCATAATTTCTCAAAATTTTTGACCAAACTATTACTTTTCAATTTTTATCGCGATTGATCGGTTGCAAAAGTTATATTTATATTTATACATGATAAAAAACAACACAAGCTAACTTATTGATTTATAATATGAATAATGGACAAAAGCATTAATTTTTATCGTTGTAGCTTGGCCCGATAGCGGTTCCGATGTGGCTGGCGCTGTGGCAGCAGCTAAAGCGGCTGCGGCAGCAGTGATGGCAGCGCAACAGCAGGTCGCTGCAGCCAAGCATGTGGCGGTTGAACAGCAGAGCGTGGCCAGCGCTAAGGAAGCAGCGGCCGCTCATGCTGCTCATAAAAGGTTGAACGAATTCGAAGAGGCTTCCTATTTTCTAAACTCCAATTGGGCAATATTAAGTAGGTACTTATATCGGTAGGCAAATCTGGAATAGACCAGAACGCGGTATCGTTCCTAAAAAACAAACATCGCCCATACTAATGCATCTCCTCTGTCTGATGACGATGGCAAATCATGAATGGGCCTACCTACTAACCGATCAAAATAATCTACTCGGATGAAATTAACATCAGTCTTCATCAATGGTCACGTCCAATCAATAAACGTTGGCACCGAATTGACAATAATGCGAATGATAGTCCTAATCAATCTCCGTGGACAAACAGTAATGGTATTCTAATGACACACAGTGAAGAAGCGGCGGCGGCGGCGAGAGCCCAAGCCTTGGCAGCGGCTCAAGCAGCTATCAACGCTCAAGCGCAGTTAGCTTCAGCTAAGGCTAGAGCTGCTGCCGCTCAGAAGATAGCTGCTGCTAGAGAGGCAGCGGCTGCACGCGCTATACAGCATGCGGCTCATAAGCAGGCTGCCAGACTTCATAATGCTGGTAAGTAGCACATTACTCCGACTGAAATCTTCTTCTTCCTCTTAATTCTTTATTGCACAAAACACAGTTTAATGTACAACAGGTGGACTTAATCCTAGAAGCATTTTCTCCCAGTCAACCCGACAGAAAGTACAAGAAAGTTACAGAGGCAGGTGTGCAAAAAGGCTTTACAATTTTAGATTTTAAACAACGAATAAAACGTTAAAAAAATACATTTATGTACTGATATATAATTTTGTAATTAAATACTAATAATGTAAAAAGTAAGCTTCAGAAAAAAAATATATAAATCAGCTGAGGCCTGCGTCTATTCAGCTGAGAAGAGTCATATACTTCATATGTATATAGTAGCTTTATACTTTGTAGGAGATACTTGGGACTTTTTAAACAAAACTTATCCAAATACTTTTCTTCCCAGATGTAGAGTCTGTGAAGCTCTCAGTGCTGCAAAGCTCAGGTGCAGCCGGCGCCGCTGGGGCTGCGCACCATGCCGCCACCGCCGCCGCTGCAGCCTTGTCTCAACCCTGGCCAGCGCCATCTTGGCCTGCACCAGCCCCCACTTGGCCTGCTCCAGCCCCCACTTGGCCCGCTCCAGCCCCCACTTGGCCTGCTCAAGCCCAGTGGGCGCCTGCACCTTGGGCTACTCATTGGAATTAGATTTCCTGACTTCAAAGGTAAGATCACGTGACCAAATAAAATTTCATTGTTGTTTTCGTAGAAATTTTTGCGAGTTATGTGATCGAAGTTTCCATAAGAAATAAACCAATTTTTTTTTAATGTGTTGGTTTATGAATTACTTCGTTGAAAATCTAAACTACTCAATCGATTATAAAGTAACTGTTTGTAAGAAATAAATACATAGTAAATTAATGGTTTTGTTTTAATTAACTAGAGAAATAAATAAATTTAAAAAATGTATCTTTTCCATTAGGATTAAAAGGATCATAGCTTGTTATATCATCAAGCTATCACATAGCCCATCTATGTAATGTGAAACCATAAACTTTGTTCATTTCCCGGTTCAGAGCTCCTCACATCCAGATTTACTTTTCTTTCTGCGTTTCTGTACTGCAATGATATAATGTAGCCGATTCTGAAGGCTTTACTTTTAGTTTTAATGCTGTCAAACATAAAATTATTCCAAAGTAATTTATATTCTGTTTCTAACTTTCAACGACAATTTTGCAATGAATGAAATTTAGTTTTGACAGCACTAAAACTAAAATTAAAGCTTTTAGAATCGGCTTTAATGTTCATGTTAATTCTGTTCATTTCATTGTTTCGTTAATGAAGAAAACACTAGGTACGCCTTTGTTTGCTTTTTCTAACGCAGTATTCCAGTAACGATATGAAATTGTCCTTTGAAAATACATTAGTTATACCTTTCAACCTAAGTACCAAATTTGAAAAACGAAACCGTCTATTTGCAGTTTTAAGTAGGTACCGAGTAGTTAGTAAGTCGTAACTGTCTGACTGTCAATTACCATTGATGTACGATCTGGACGATGGCCAAGCCATCGATAATGCACTCTTGGACAACAAAAACGTTTGAAGAAGTCAATGATTCTTATTGGAACGGTCTACAGATCAGAGTACAAAATTATTAAGTTACCTTTAAAGGAGGTTACAAAACAATCAATTAAATTGATTTGATTGACATCAGACAGCTATCTTTAGTTTTATTGTTAATTTTTTATGTATTTTAATTTAAGTGAATTGCATGTTTGTTAATGTAAATTACCTATAAAATGATAAAATAGTTCTCGTTAATTTCAATGTTTGCGTTAATTTTAAGTTATAAATAAATATTTTTTTTAACACCATCCTGTGATTTTACTTCAGTACCGACACCCTGAAATTACATAACAGCTTTTTATCAGAGAGGCTGAAATTGATTGAACACACATCTCGCGCTTGCGCGGTTGCTATGGCAACACGAGATGAGGCTCCATCTACTGAAACTTTCCAGCATCTTATTTTCAGCTGTTTTCCTTTTTCAGGAAATAGAATTTATTATTGTTCAAGAAACAAATGAATTAAACATGGCTTTATTAAAAGTTAACACAAGATAAAAAATACGGTAAGTGAATAGGTTACGTATATAATAATGAACCTTTTAATCCCGCTAAAGCAATGTGTTAAGGGTGTGTCAGTAAATATTCATGTGCAATTTAAAGTTGGAGCAAGGGCAGGCCTTACGTAAATACAGGGGATTGATAATGTTATATTTACCAACAGCGTTTAGGAAGTTTTTAGAGAGCTTTGTTCCGTGACTGATGATGACAGGCAAAGAAATAAAATTCAACAATTAGCAAAATTCTTCAGCAGATTAATAAACAGTTACTACTCGTATATACTTATATCCATTAATATATAAACATATTTTTTCGGTCGTCAGTCGTATATGGGTGGATAACTGATATAGGTATTTATACAAAAGAAACTAATAAAATCTTATAGAAAGTAAACATATTTCTTATCATAATTTTAGTACTCAAAGATTTAAAAACTCTACCATATATATACAACGTGTAACAGAAAGGTGTAACCATATTTGAAGAGCTTATTCAGTCAATGGTATAGAACTATTTTTATTATGGAGTCAACTCTGAAATCTCAAAAAAAAAAAATCTGCCCTTCCATACATTTCGGCCGAGCGGCATTGCATTTTCCTATGAAGCAAGTAATATTTTTTTTCGATATACAGGGTTTGTTCTATAGTAAAAGTTGTTCTAAACCATTGACTGAATAAGCTCTTCAAATATGGTTACACCTTTCTGTTACACGTTGTATATAGCATTGCATATCAGAAAACACATCGTGTAATATTTAATTACCTTAACTTTTATTTAAGATGGCCATAATGAAGAACGCAGCACACCTACTCATAGCAATCTGGTGCTGCAGTCACCAAGTGCTAGCTGAAATAGATCGACGAAGGTTTTCCAATCCCACATATTACAATGTCGGGGGTGTGCTGTCCAGTAACGAATCCGTGGCGTTCTTCAAAGAAACCATCTCGGTAAATACGAGTAAATATAAGTAAAGGTAACCCAATTAAAAGCGAAACTCATCCAAAATCAGGTTAGGTTATAAGAGGAAAGTTAGGGATTGTAATGGATTGGCGGAATGTGTGGATTGGACGAACTGTTACAGACCAACCAGTCTTAATTCAATTTTGTCGTAAAGGCTTAGCGGAATTCGAAATTGAAAAGCGAGTATGTCACCTACTATGACTACTCAATTCTGATGGACCCAAATCCAATCAAAACTGCACCAAATGTCTGCAACATGGGCCAAGTTTCAAGAGGAAAGTTAGGGATTGTAATGGATTGGCGGAATGTGTGTATTGGAGTAGGGACTGTTACAGATTCAATTTTCTCGTAAAGTCTTGGCTTATATTAAGCATTACATGAATGTCAAATTCTACGGAATCCGTAATTCAAAAGCGAGCATGTGCCACGTACTACTACGACTCACCTACTACGACTACTCAATTCTGATGGACCCAAATCCAATCAAAGCTGCACCAAATGTCTGCAACACGGGCCAAGTTTTAAGAGGAAAGTTAGGGATTGTAATGGATTGGCGGAATATGTAGATTGGGGGGACTATTACAAACCAACCGACCCCTAATAGTCTCGTAAAGGCTAAACATATAAATGAGTTAAAAATTCTGCAGAACCTGAACTTCAAAAGCGAGTATGTGCCACGAGGAGTCACCTACCACGACTACTCAATTCTGATGGACCCAAATCCAATCAAAACCGCATTAAATGTCTGCAAAGATCTCATCGCACATCGGGTGAGTAGAACCTATCATCATTTTGAAAATAAAAAATAAATGTATTAATTAAATTAAAACTAACAGTAGTTTATGCCACAAGTGCGGTAAGGAGGCAATAAACTTACTAGGACGATTTGAAACAAGAGCTTACTGAGTGTTTCAATCGTTTCGAGTAAGTTATTGCCCTTACCCACGGGTATCATACTACGTTTTTCAATGCATATGTAGTGTGAGTAAATAAAAGATACATAATTTCAGAAAAAGTAATTATTATTAAAGTAAAAATGTCTATATTATTATCATTTTTATACTTGATGGTGCTCTTCAGCATTGAATGTTACCTATAGACCACAATGAAGACGGTTTATATTTCTTTGCTACTTCACTGAAGTATGCCAAGCAAAAGTTTTGCGAAAATGATGCGGCATTTTTATTACTTTTTTCCTGTGAAGAATATTTTCTTAAGTAGTCAGGTATTTATCTCTTGATTTCGGCGGCAAGAGCATATCATTAGCAAATATAGCTTCTCCAAATACATCTGAAGGGGTTAAGTCTAATAATTTAACAATTAAATTCCAGATTTACTAAAGAAACAAACAAACAAACAAAAAAAACTCCAAATCTCAGATGTAAACTTTAGACGGGCTTTCTTTTTCTTTCTGATTTTCGCCGCTTACGAACTTTCAAGTGACCCGAAATAGAATTCTCAAATTTGTAAATACATCAAAACTACAAAACAACTTTAATTTCGTAATTTCTCCCAACTTTTCCCATTTTTAATTGTTTTAATGTTCTGTCAAACAAGACAAAATGCCGAATGGAAATTCTTCAGGCACGGCTCTTAAGTACGAACGCCGATACTGAAATCTATCTTTCTTAAACTGAAAATTGGACTTCTTTCAGGTGTACGCAGTAGTAGTTTCCCACCCCTTAACAGGTGATCTCTCCCCCGCGGCAGTGTCTTACACCAGCGGGTTCTATCACATCCCAGTCATCGGCATCTCATCCCGTGACTCCGCCTTCTCCGACAAGAATATCCATGTGTCCTTCTTGCGGACTGTACCACCATACTCGCATCAGGCTGACGTATGGGTGGACGTGCTCAAGCATTTCAACTACATGAAGGTCATCTTCATTCATAGCTCGGATACGGATGGAAGGGCTATTCTTGGACGGTGAGACAAATGTTATTGGTGCCCTAGAAATAGATGTGTATTTAAACAAATCAAAGTATTTACAGTTCTAAAATCTCGGCAAGGTACGGAAACCCCGTTTCACAACACTTATTCGCACGGATTTCGGATGCTTCGATCAATTTGAGGAATAGTCATAAACCTTACTTGTGCTTGTGGTTAAATCTTCTACCGGACAAAAGATTTTCTTATAGTTGTGATAATCTTACAACAATAGACATTCAAACCACTCCTATTTTTCCCAGGTTCCAAACGACATCACAAAGTGGTGACGAGGACGTGGAACGAAAGGTGGTAGTGGAACAAGTGATCGAGTTCGAGCCTGGACTGGACTCCTTCTCTGACAAGTTGCTCGACGTAAAAGGAGCTCAAGCACGAGTCTTTCTTATGTATGCCAGGTAGGTTATAATGGGGTAGTGTAAGACCTCTATCCAGGTGGACCATTACCTAAAAAACGTGACAGCGATGGCTGGATCAGGACGCCCAAAAAAAGAATGAGGCGTGCCTTGGCGATGTCTAAATAGTGGACTCCTTTAGCCTAATCATGATCCCATCCATCCATCGTCCACTGGTGGACATAAGCCTTTCCAGGACTTTGCCACTCCCGGCGGTCATCCTGAAATAATTGCCCATACTCACACACGCTGGGCAGGCGGGTTGGTGAGCGCGGTGCCGCAACCCTCACACCAGTGACGCCGCTGCCCTCACCAGTCTGTTCCATATAAGGCCCGGCTATTAGGGATGGATATACCGCCATCCATCCGCCCCAGGCATTGCGGGCCTACTGGTTTTTTGCCTGTGAGCTGTCCTCTCACTCTCCCCCGAATTACTTCGAGGGGATCTCCAAGTAAGATGGTGGTACCTCCCCAGTCGAGCCCGGCATCATCTCTACCACCTGATGATCCCAGTCAGGGAAAATACTCAATACATAATAATATTCACAGCAAGCAAGCCCCAGTCCCCACGCTATTGACCAAAGATTACTAATCATTCTGGTGGAGATGAGAATGTTGCGAATCATGCTCGAGAGAGCAGCATACTGCAGGAGATAAAATAAACAATTGTCTTTTAAAAAGATGATGATTATGTCGCAGGTATATTGTCAGAGCCGTGAAATTATAATTTCACTGTAGGTTTTTTATAATCTAACCTAACCTAGTGAAATTATAATTTCACGGCTCTGACAATTTACCTGCGACACATATAAGAAAGACGCTGATTTGCTTCCCTTTTCAACAGCAAAGCGGATGCAGAAGTAATATTCCGTGACGCAAACCTTCTGAACATGACAGCCGCTGGCTACGTGTGGGTGGTGACAGAACAGGCTTTGGACGCTGCCAACGCTCCAGAGGGACTGCTGGGGCTAAGGCTAGTGAACGCTACCAACGAACATGGTCATATTCAGGACTCTATGTAAGAATAGTTTTTTTTTTTTGCAATATTCATGTCTTGAGTCAGATTATGCGGCTAGAACCGTAACCTGTATTGTTTGTCAATTGCTATGTATACTTCTAAGTGTCTTGAGGATGGTCGTCATGACGCGACCAACTCAGTTGTGGGCGTGGCCAAATGTCATGCTGTTTCATTTCGCTATAAAGTGCACGCTTCATAAAACTTGCGAGGACAACACAATCGGGCCGATTTCGTCGCCGGCGCAAATTGAAAACTTGTTTCAGGAGAAGCCATATTTTGGTAAGACTGTGGACGTTTTTAAACATTATTTTATGGCAAAAAACTGTTAAATTTACGTATTTTAGGGGTTTGTTGTTAAGATATTACTCAAATTTCACGGCTTTTAGTTTGACTTAAACATAGATCTATGGAGGTTTGCACGTAACGACGCCTATTAAGGGAATAACTTCTTTGGTTACTATTCCACAGTTATGTCCTTGCGTCAGCCATTCGCGAAATGAACAAATCGGAAGAGATTTACGCCCCGCCCTCTGACTGCGACAACTCTGGTTCTATCTGGACCACTGGACGTCTTCTCTTCGACTACATCAGGAAGCAAATCCTGGAGAGTGGAGCGACTGGTCATGTGGCCTTCGATGACCATGGAGATAGGGTGAATGCGGAGTATGACATGGTCAATGTGAGAATGGAAGGGGAGCATGTCGCTGTTGGGAAGTACTTTTATTCAAAGGTTCGTAAGTCAAGAACGCGTTTATCAACCTAATCATTTAAACGCCGCCGTTCAGTGTACATTGCCGTTCGTCAAATAAATAAAATATAGAATGCCATCAGTCTGTGTAAATGTAATCTGCTGGAAAATACGCTACAGGAGTTTAAAATTTTTGCAAATTGTAAAGACATCCGATTTTTATCTTTGTCGTACAGGTGAAAGTCCTCCTACACGCCAAATTTCAACATCAACCCAGCTATTTTCAGTGAATTCTAATTAGTCCGTCAGTAAGATTCTCAGAAAATATTGGACACGTATTTTTTCTTTTGTCAATTAAACAAAAAATGATGAAGATATAGCCCGCTAAAGTTCCGCGTGACGTCACGCCTAAGTACATTTTTTACCTAGGCGTGACGTCACCAGCCCCCCACTCCCAAACTTTGACGCGCTTTAGCTCTGTCATTTTTTGTTTGATTGACAAAAAAAAAATACGTGTCCAATATTTTTTGATAATTTAAATGACGGACTAAATAGAATAATATTTTGTTTACCCTGGCATCTCCCCTTTTGTCGTACAGGTGAAAGTCCTCCTACACGCCAAATTTCAACATCAACCCAGTTATTTTCGGTTATACCACAAATATAGGATTTGTGTTATTTCAGGAAGCGCAAAAGATGAAACTGGAATTCAAAGAGTCTGAAATAATTTGGATGGGAAGAAGTCCTTCAAAGCCCGAAGGGTTTATGATCCCAACCCATCTGAAGGTAGGTAATTATTTATTAGACGTGATCTTTTGACTTTCTTTCGCAAATATATTTCATTGCTATAATTATTTTTACAGGTGCTCACAATAGAAGAGAAACCTTTCGTCTATGCTCGTAAAGTACAAGACGGTGGGGAGTGTACTACTGAGGAAATTCCATGTCCACATTATAACGACAGCGAAGACACAGGTATGATGGCTATTATTTGTGAAAAATATGATAATGAAAATAAACTTATTAAGAAGATGGCATACTCTAGCAACTTTTTTTATTACCCGTCCAGCACAATAAGTCTAATGGCAAAGACTTTATTTGCTTTTCATAGAGGCGATTATATGTTGGCTCTTTGGCCTCTTTTTCTTAGACGCGTAATACTAGCGATCGCGCAGCGAAACAACAAATTGGTGTGTTTTTAGTTAATACTGAAATATTTTGTAGGGAAAAAAATATTGAATTTAGGTGATATACCTTCATATTTCTATTACCCATTTTATGAAAAAAAAAATCAAGTTGATCTCTTAACCGCGTTCTTCAAGCGAACGTTTGAAAACCAAAAAAAGAGGGCGCAAAACATTTTTTTTTTTTGACAAAAGTATAAATCTTAGTACATTGTTTATACGTAAGATCCCTAGAAAAAAGATTAATAAACCAAATATATATTTTTTAATACAAGGAGAGTGCGAATTTCTTCAAACGAATCCTAGATAGACTGGAGTTGGTCATGCTCTAGGCTCAGGTACAGTCTTAAGAAAACTAGGCCTAAGAACTTACGGAACCTAACTTACCTATCTACTTATAAACTTCCTACCTATAATAACATATATGGTATGAGAACATGGGAGTACATGCTTCCTTTAATACTAAATTAAATACCTACCCATACACTAGATATAAAAAACTTAAATAATAATAAAAAGCGAAAAAGTGCCATAAAGCTTTATTTTCTTCAACATCATCAGCAGCCTGTGGCTGTTATGTAACTTATTATAAGTTAGAATAGTTTAGTCAGTATAACATAAAGTTTGCGATCTCGCCATACCACGCATAAACCATGTAATTTTAGTCGGATGGCTTTAAATTCTTAAAAATGTATCTAATTTGTAACTATGGAAAAACGAATAATAAAGAAACAAGGAAACTGAAAAAAGCCATTATTTTATAATTTAACCGTGTCAACGAAAAATGGATTTTATCTCGTGACCTAAAGGTTAAGATTTAATAAGTTTCAGAATAAGTTCGTTGGTTTCAGACAGCTATGAAGAAATTGGGCACGTTATCAACGCATTTGGGGGTATCATTTAGTAGATTAACATTGATTATTTCCAACATTTACCATCTATTGTAGTTGTAGGAGTATTATAACGTTATCACGAAATTATATTCGGGAAAGTGTACGCCGGGTATAATGTACGGGTTCCGTCAATGGAGCGTCTAAAAATGTTTATTATTACTAGCTTTTGCCGACGACTCTGTCTGCGCTGACCTAAAACGTGACAGCGCCATCCAATTTACGCCTCACGGATTAATTATCACATTGTAAAAATTATCGTAATGGATATAAAAGGATAGAACTATATTCAAGAGTTTTTACTTAAACTTCTAACAAACAACCTGGAGCATTTTGTTTTTGCTGACTGTACAAAATGCTCAAGGTTGGTGGTGGTGGTCAAATGGTCAACCCTGTTTATTTTGATGTAGTTTTTGTTTCTACACCAGTACGAATTGGTCACATCTTGTTGAAAATGATGCTGAAACAACTTTTTCAAATAAAAGCCTGACACAAGTTAATACCAACATAGGACACACGAACCTTATTTTTAAGCACCTTTTTATACGCTCTATCGAACGTAGTAGGGCCCTACTTGTTACTTATAGACGTGATTTCATTTAATTTAAAAAAATGTTTTTTTTGCTGACGCTACAAAATGATCCAAGTTGCGCACAGCCAACCCTCTTTATATTGACATGGTTGTTTTTCTACATATATCATTATTGGTCACATCTTGTTACTCGATACATGTAGGTTTACATGTAGGATGGACAGAGACATTTAACCTTCGCATTATATTTCAGATCAACTTTATTGCTGCAAAGGCTTCTGCATGGATCTCCTGCAATACCTATCAAAATCGATCAACTTTACTTACTCGCTGGCCTTGTCTCCTGATGGACAGTTCGGGAACTACATCATCAGAAATCTGTCTATACCTAACGCTAAGAAGGAGTGGACTGGACTTATAGGTAACCTTTAGGGGTTGTTCACATATTACGTCATCAATTTTTGACCCTCCGCGAAAGATTAAATTATGTTATGGCGTGTTAATTCGCAAACCATTTCGAGGTTTTGGTGTATTTTAGAACTTGTGGTCTAAATAACCTCATGATGATGAATATTTTTACGAAAAAGCTACAATTTCTATTTGCCTTCGTGTGACGTCACTTGAGAAATGGCTGTTTGGAAATGTGTCCTTTGCTATCAAGATAAATTTATAATAATTCGCTTCCGACTGATTTGACAGATGGATGACAGATGAGTTGACAGACATGACAGACCACTTTTTTTATAAGCAATCACACATCCTCAGATTATCTGAGCACACATGACAATCAGTACAATTCTTTAAAAAATCATAAAAAATAATGGTTAATCTATATACCAAAATAATGAAATGTCCTAAAATGGCGCATATTATTTGAAAAGAAAAATATATATATGTTTTAGAAATTAAGCTATGGGAATATCGTAATTATCTAATGACCCATAATTGGTGCCATCTATTACCATCATCCGCAGACTTGACCCCCACTAATTTTAAATGATGTAATATATGGACGGCCCCTTATGTAAAATATTAAAATAATTACATAGAGATGGGCTGAAAGGGATTTAAAGTGTATATACTTAGGTACAATAACTAGAATGAACCGGCGAGGACATCTCTCCAGCTGACCATTTGTAGCGGACTCCATGATGGTAACAAATATTTAAAATTTCCAGGCGAGTTGGTATACGAGCGAGCCGATATGATAGTCGCACCACTGACCATCAATCCTGAACGGGCAGAATTCATCGAATTCAGCAAACCTTTCAAGTACCAAGGGATAACCATCTTGGAGAAGAAAGTAAGACCTCGCCCTATACTTTACCGTTCGAATTCTCATTATTTGTTTTTTGTATGCATTCTCGTATCATGTAGTAAAATAATTCTAAATGGGACAGATCAAATCCTCGTATTCCTTTGCAGCCATCTCGCTCATCGACCCTGGTATCTTTCTTGCAACCATTCTCCAACACTCTCTGGATTCTGGTTATGGTGTCTGTGCACGTGGTGGCTTTGGTGCTGTACCTCCTCGACAGATTCTCACCTTTCGGTCGCTTTAAGTTGGCGAACATCGATGGAACCGAAGAAGATGCTTTGAACCTTTCCAGTGCCATTTGGTTTGCTTGGGGAGTTTTGTTGAACAGCGGTATTGGAGAGGGTAAGAAAAAGCTTTCAAGTTGTAAGATCTTAAGGCGCCTCTTCCCAGCGTCATCCGAAAATGACTCTACTGATAAAGTTATTTCTCCTAAACGGTACATTTAAAAAATATTAAAAATAAATAAAATATTGTTAGTTAAACTATAATAAACAACTTCATTTAAGAAAATTATTTTCGCATAAGAAACAGCATGAAAATATTGTTGAAAGTCAAGCTGTTTTTAGACAAAAATTAAGAATAATTGGTTATTTCTTTGAACCACCAATGGTATTTGTATAGTTATCGGCTTATTGCACTAAAATACAAGGAAAATATTGCTTAGAATCTTTTTTTTTCCGTCCATCGAAAATCCGTCCGTCTGTGATAAGTATTGTTTTCTCCTATTTTACGCTATCCAAAGACCCAGCGACATCGTAAGGCAGTGCGCGCTGATATGAACTTTATTTAATGTTTCTGTCGATATTTGTACCAGCAGAGTTCGACTCAAGTTCGTTGGTGACTATAGGTGAACCACACAACTGAAGGAACGCCCGCGGTACAAAGGGAGCGTCGGGCGAAGCGGAGCTAGAAGCGACGCTGCCCCGCGCTCGCACCTCCCCACCCCGCTCGACTCTTACCTCCGCGCCGCCCGACGCTCCACTCGTACCGCGGGCGTTCCTTCAGTTGTGTGGTTCACCTATACCTGCCCCTTAATCTGGATGTTTAATTTCCAGGAACACCAAGGAGTTTCTCAGCTCGGGTTCTCGGCATGGTCTGGGCAGGTTTTGCAATGATTATCGTCGCCTCATACACTGCTAACCTAGCTGCATTTCTCGTGCTTGAGCGCCCTAAGACGAAACTAACAGGAATCAATGATGCGAGGGTAAGGAAATTTGACAAATAAAGTGGAACAGATGCAAGAACAAATAAAATTTTAAATCTATTGCTTATTTTAGCTGCGAAATACAATGGAGAACCTGACATGTGCGACAGTAAAAGGGTCTGCAGTTGATATGTACTTCAGGAGGCAAGTGGAACTCTCCAATATGTACCGCAGCATGGAAGCCAATAACTACGATAGTGCTGAACAGGCCATCGAAGATGTGAAGAATGGGTATGTGTTTGACAATCAGATACGCCTCCAATTGCGACAGATTCTAAGCTAAGTTTTGATTGCAGGAAACTCATGGCTTTCATCTGGGATTCATCCCGGTTGGAGTTCGAAGCAGCGCAAGACTGTGAGTTGGTAACTGCTGGGGAACTATTTGGTCGTTCTGGATACGGAATAGGATTGCAGAAGGGATCTCCTTGGGCTGATCTTGTGACACTCGCTATACTAGACTTCCATGAAAGTAAGAAACTTATTTTCTTTTGGTTGTTGTTTTTTGTGAAATGTTTGATTACATTGATGATATTCTCATTTCAGGTGGTATCATGGAAAACCTCGACAACCAATGGATTCTCCGAAACAACATGCTGAACTGTGAAGAGAATGAGAAGACGCCCAATACACTCGGCTTGAAGAACATGGCTGGCGTGTTCATATTGGTGTTAGCTGGTATTATAGGTGGAGTGTTCCTGATCATCATAGAAGTGGTCTACAAGAGACATCAGATCAAGAAGCAAAAAAGGATGGAGATAGCAAGACATGCTGCGGATAAATGGCGTGGAACTATTGAGGTGAGTTTTAAATTCTAAAAGGCAATGCAGAAAGCATCCTCAAGGTCTTCTTGTTGAATAAAAATGTTGCCAGCGATCTGTATCATCGTTCGAAAACTCAATGCATAATATTTACTTCTTGCTTTCAGTCTGCCAAAATACATCGTAAAGGTAACAGCCTACCCTGAGCCCCTGAACTTCACCTTTCTAACGCCACCCTTTTCGCTTCTTGCCAGTGTCGTCTAGTGCAGTCCTTCCAAATGACAACTGTGGAGCACTGGTCTTCTTCTGTAGAAGCAGAAACCAGAGAAAGATAACTTCTAGCTTGTCTCTGACTGAGGTGTATTTTTTGACAGAAGCGCAAGACGCTCCGGGCTTCAATCTTGCCGTCCCAACGTCGAGTCAAGTCGAATGGCGTGAAGGAGGCTGGCACCATCAGCTTAGCTGTCGATAGAGGCGTCATCAGGAGGCGGGATGAGCCGAGAGTACCCAGATACCTTCCCGCTTACACGCCTGATGTGTCGCATTTAGTCGTATAAGGAAAGAGAATGGCAGTTGCATAGAAATGATTTACTTTGTTACATCCTATACACAATGGTAATTCATAGTAAGAATAAAGTTAAACTTATGTCATTTTACACTTTTTTGTATCGTTATTAGGCCAGGAAATGGTTAAGGCTGGGATGACGTAATTTTTTATTCTTGTGTAAAGTTTAAACGAAGTTTTATCGTTATGGCAAATAGATAAGATTTTACTGATGTGGGAAACCCACTTTTAGTAGATAAAATGAAAAATAAAAATAACCGATGTTATAAGATAAAGTAATTAGAAAAAAAGTAAATTTTATAACATTTACGAAGTATGTAGAAGATGCAGGGAGCCTACTCCGAAGTAACAAAATTCGATCGAATATCGCTCGGTTGTATATCCATCTCTATAACACTCTATGCGTGCGTCAGAGATGGACGTATGCTGGAACGATAAACGAATCTTTTTGGGAGTGCCGAACCAGGACTATCTAGTCCATAAAACTAAGTATATAAAAGAGTATTAAATTTTAGCTCCAAGTTTTGTCTTATGAATGTAAAAATGTGCCAATATTACAAAATAAATTAAATAAAACGCCCTATATACGCATTTATTTCCAAACCCACAAAGTAAGTGATAATAACATATCTAAATACGAGAAAGGAAGTACTAAAATCAAGGTTTAGTAGTAGTACTACAAAGAAACACCAATTTTAACACATCTATATATTTACATAAGAATTTTAACAGTGCCATAATGGGGATTACATATAGTACCTTATTTTTATAGAGCTATGGTGCTCTTTGTTCTTCAAAGCAAGCCGGAAAATTGTGATTGCCAGGTCAGAAACCATGATAGGAATGTCTAGTATCTGCAAGATTGCCAGATGACGTTACCCTGAAGCCAGCGAAATCTTTACTTCGATTTCGGTGGTAATAGGATAAGATGCTGCTGTCTCCTGCCAATCTTACAGACCTCAATAATTCCCAGAAAGTCCAGGATCCAACAGGTTAACAACAACATATAGACGATTCCAAAATATTCAAGACAACTAGTCGAAGGAAGATAAGTCTGAAAATACATTCATCGTACATTTACACGTACATCTAGGTTATTATGATCTACCGTTGCTTGAGAAGTTATTATTGACCCATGCAGTTAATTTAGTGTCTTCTAAATAGTGCAACGTTATACTTAGATTAGTATTGAATAACCGTTAATACGTGTATATATGCATCGGTAACCATTCAGAAAGACATTTAACAATCAAATGCTCGCAAGTAACACCAAATCTTATCGAAGCGTCGGTATACTATAGTAATTTCCTTTTCTAAAAGCTAAATCCTCTAAAATACATTTAAGTATTACACGAATGAATTGCAATAATATAATACTTTGACGCTTGTTTGAACATCAATTTAAGGCGAAACTAATGCAACAATTAGATTAGAATAATCACACCAGAAATCAGAAACTCACATGATAAATACACAAATTTTATATAATTATATCATACATTTTCTGGCGACTCAACTTCTATCGTTTCATATATTCTAAAGTTGTACGCATTATTATAATTACTCGTAATTAGGCAAAGAAAAAGCTTATAATTTAATATTATGTTAGGTCTACAAATAAGAAAGATAGAATATTTGTTGTTTTAAACAACATGTATGAAGTGACCGTGTTGGCCTAATCGGTGAATTTACGGTTAGGGTTGTGTCCGAAGAGAGCCGCACGGATCTCTGGGAGCAGTTGCTGGGCAATCAGCTCCATACGGGACTCCAGGGTGTTGCAGATCTGAAATATTCAAAAATGTTGTATTAGTCTATAAAATATGCACATAGAGAGATCCTTAGAAATGCAAGTGACAAACAAAACAGATTTTCTACAGCTTTCTTTGTTTGTGGTATTGCATGCAATAAAATCAAAATGAAATATAAATAAAATATTAAAAGGTAAGTATACTTGTCTGAGACTTGAGTCAATATTACTAGATGATATGGTTCTTGAAAATGTTAGACAAAAATGACCTAGAAGCGTTATACTTATCACGAAGACGATGACACGATACAATGCTTCAACAAAAGGTATGACAAAAGCACAAAAGTCGCAAAATTTTCAAGTGTCTGTTTCAAATGATTTAACCCTTAAACGCATAAGATTGTATTTTTGTACGATATTTAAAACAGTGATAGCAAAATACCCAAAAAATATGAAAAAAATTTTTTTTTTTTAATTTTGGTAGGGGTTTTTACAAATAAAAACAAGAAAAAATAAATAATTAATTTGCAATAAAAATTTCAGTTTTATTTTTTTTAAGTACGTACTTGTAATATCAAAAAACTATAAAAATATATGCAAGCAGAATATTTATTACATTTTTTTTCCAAAAGCTCCCTTTATCAATTTTCCCCCCAAAATGGCAGCTAATACAAAAAAAAAACAAAGACAAACAAATAAATGAATTTTAAATATAAAAAAAATTAATAGCTGTTGCATATTTTTAAAATTAAACATATTTTTAGCTCATATAAACTAATTATTATAATTTTTCACAAAAAATATAATTATAATATAGAAACCCTTGTATCATTTTTGATACGCTGTGCATTTAAGGGTTAAAGTGTTAGGCAAAAGATGAAGTGTGATAACAGAAAGACAAAACGAAATAAATAATACGGAAAAACGGAGTAAAACGCGTTCCAATTAGTGAGTAAAGTGAAACGTAAAGAACAAAAATAAGTACAAGACAGAGTAAGATGCAAAATAGCAAAACTTAATTTGATCTCCAACACTCTTTAATTCTGTTTAGTGTCTACGACAAAAAAAATACCCCACAATAAAATCCAAATGAAACAACACAGAAAAAGGAACCTTAAACCAATAAACATAAAACTCTAAATACCTTGATGCGACCCCTAGCGGCGTGCAACTCAACTCCACCGGTGGTGTCCTGAGGCAGGAAATGCTCTTGGTCGATGATCAGCGCAACATCCTTACGGATCTTGTCTTTGTAGTTGGACTGAGCTTTGCCGATGAGTGATTCGACCAGGCATTTGTCCTGTTCGCGGACGCGGAGGTGGACAGTCGGTTCCACCAGCTGGGGATTTTGAAAGGTCAAGTTAGCGTCGCTAGGGATTTCCCTAGGGGGTGGGGGGGCAGCCGGCCAGCTGGTCAGTCACTGCAAGGCTTCCAATTTCGGTGAATCCGATGACAATAGAGATTGACTAACTCAGTAGAGCTGTCAAAATTTTTAGTTAAATAATTAATTAATTATAGGGAAAGTAAATCTGCAGTAAATTATGAAAAAAATTATTAACCCTTAAACGCATAAGATTTTATTTTTTTATGAAATTTAAAAAAAGTGATAGAAAATTAATTATGAAAAAAAAATGCCAAAAAAATCTTCTTTATTAAAAAGTTATTTTCACAAAAAAAAATTTGTTATAATATATTTTTTTGGTATATCTGAACTCTTTTTGACTTTAATATCAAACAATTATAATTCTTCACAAAAAAATTTATTATAATAAATTTACTTAAAATCATTATTTAAGATTTTGTTTGTTCTCTGTTCTCACACAAATTAGCACCTTTCTCAACTCTAAATTAAACGGCTCAGACGTTTTCGATATATTAGCATATTCGGTTTGTTTGGAGGGGAATGTTTAACATTCGTTACCTGGAAGAGGGCCTGCACAATAAGCTGGACAAGCATCTCCTGGTAGAGAGCGTTGTTGGCGGGCACCTCAGCGAGACGCTTGCGGGTCTCGTCCAGTACGTTACGTACGTGGTCCTCACGCACTTTGAGCACTTTCAGACGAGCTTGGTTCAGCATGTTCGATGATTGGCTGGAGGAGTGAATGTTGGGTTATTATAAAACTATGATGGAAGAATCTGGACTATCGTTAGCAAGGCTCATCGATTCAAATTGAATATGTATCAAATCCTAGAAAACCAAACTTATATTATGATATATACGGCCACGGGACAGTCTCTGTTATCATTATGGTGAATAAATGATTACTGAAATACTTATCCATGTGAGACAGGTATGTGTCTAATGCAAGTGTCTACCATGAATGAATGAATGAATGGACACTTTATTATGCACCAAAGACATATAAAAAGAAAAACAGAAATTTGAAAAAAAAAATTGTACAACGGCTGATTTATCACTTGAAGCGATTACTTCCAGCCAACCTTTGGGTGGTGAAGAAATTATTATCACCAGAAAATTAAAATGCCATGGTTTTTAAAATTTGTGTTATGTATACACTAATATTTAGGTATTTGACATTAACAGTTGATTATATGAATCTCTGTGAATTGAAAGTGTTAAGTCAGTAAACCTGGATTTTGCTATACTATCAGTAGATAACACGCGATGAGTACTCATTCTTATCAACTTCAGTAGAAGATTTATAGAAAAAGATCTATAATATTTATAGCATAATTAGAATTTATTTTTAGTTTTAATGTATGCCTGTTTCTTTTACTATGGTTTTATCCATTACTTGTCATCATCATCAATGCAGTATCAACTTATTAAGAAAAAATTAGTAACAAAGTCAATAAAAGAACAATATTTTAAATGAAGAGATAAAAGCAAAGCATTTCTCAGAGGGCAGCACAATCATTGGTACCTTTTAGTGTCATTCATTAGTCGTTAGCATTAACAAGTAGTTGTACTTTCTAAATCTATAGATTGAGCAAACCTACTGAAAGCCAAAATCTTTCTATCAAGCCATTAAGCGTATTTTGAGGTTAAGTTCTTTACGTAAACCTTGTTTTCACTTGTTGATGTGCAAAGCTTTCATTTACAATACCGAAATTTTTTCTACTTAGTAGTGGAGTAGTATTGGTTTAGACTTTGGTTGTTTTATCAATACTAAATTAACAGAACTACAGCACATTTTTAACATTCTGGTAATTTTTCTTTATTTTTTAATGAAATATGTATGAATTTGACATTTCATCAAGATACCAATGATCATGCAACACCTGGGGGAGCTATTGGTAGTCTATCTCTTTTATCTTTTTAATGGAAACTTGTGAAATTATATTTATTCTAATTAAACAAAACAGACTAAACATCTCATTCCACAGGACTTCCCAGTATAAGTTAGCTAGCAAATTCTTTTGTATTGATGAATGAAGTAACTGAATTAAATTCAAGAATATGTTGATGCGGTAAACATATGATATACCAAAGTAAAGAATAATCAGTATATTATCCAGATATACTAGTAGAAGGAGCTAGCAAGTTTGCTTGTTATGAAAAAGCAATGACCGCGGCCTCTGCTTTGTTTTAAATGAAACAAAAAAGTGGAAGAGCATGCTTTCTGCTATGTTCTAGTTATTTTTACTAAAGTTAAATAATACATTGGCAAAAACCTTGTCACATTTTAGGTACTAGCACCTTGATTGAATACTAATAGTCACATGACTTCCTTACATCTATTTGAATTTGTATTTTATGTTGTACTAAAGGGATTGGTGATTTGATGACCTCTACCTCTCTTTCTGCATCATTCATACATTGATGATGCAGTCATTCAAAATCAGTCATACATTGATGTGAAAAGTAGGACATTCAAGAAATGACTACCCATGAATGAAAAACCGTACCAGGCATACAGAAACGAGAAAATGAAGACTTGTGCAAGGGAAACCTACATCTTTTTCTGGAGTTCAACCTGTTTCTCTTTCTTCTCATAGTACTCCATGATCTTCAGCCTCTGCTGCTGCACGAGACGACCCTTCTCGATGTTGAACTCCTCCTCGGCCTTAGCATCGATTTCTTCTGCTTTTTCATTGGCCTCTTGTTCGATGAAGGCCATCATATGCTTGATCTGGAAACATCATGTATAGGTGTTACTACTAAACCTTCTCATATATTTGTGGAAAACAACGTCTGACCATTCCTTTGAGCACAGACCAGGTAGCTATACATGAAATTACAAGGAATTCTATCTGGATCAATCATTTCATCAAGCCATGTCGGTGGAAATAATGGGGTTGCTATATTAGCGGTTTTCTCATACATACCTGTTTCTGAACATCTGCGTCGCTTAGCGCCATGGTTGCTGGTTGATAATTTACACTACTTACACGAAAAAACAACCGATTTACGGCCAGAAAATTAAAAACTGGCCCAGAAAGAAGTAAGTCGACGCCTATCAGTCGCACTTCTTCATTGAACGATCATATGATTTCGGGGTTGCTAGAAAAATAATATTTAAATTCCACATTTTTTGTACCATAGACAATAAATTCGCTTTCAGTTTTCAGAGTCTATTGTTATTGAAACTAAAACATTTCATGGGCTTTCCAACGATACCTAAAGCTTCTTGTCTGAGCCTAAAGCAAAGAATATAAACGATAACTCCCTAAAGTACGCGGAATGGTGAGAGTGCGGGCGAATACATGTTAGCTCTAAGCATGTCAGTATGAGATCGCCCGCACTCTCGCCTGTCGCGAAATATACCCAGGTACCCAGTTCGCTTCCAACCGTTTGACTATATTTGCTTAACTTTAGTAAAATAACGGGTTGGCTCTATCAGGAAGCGTTAGTAGCATCTGATTTTTATTTAGTCTGAATGTAATTGTATGGGTCTTTATTAGACCTTTTATCATATTTTTATTTGTCGCTAATTATGTTATATTTGTAATGATTTATTAAACAGAACCCCAACTTCGTTGAATATAGGTTGAATCTGCACCAAAACCGATTCTTCTTGTGGGTACTACCTCTAGCCTAGAGTGTATATAAAAAGCCGGAGGCGCAGAAGCAGAGCAGCCCCCTTCGGTGACCAACCTCAGTTACTATAGCTACGGCTCACGGGCGAAGAGGCTGCACTTCCCACAACGCCAAAGCTATTGTAGAAATAAGTTTATGTCAACAAACCAATAAAAAGTATCAAAAAGTGACTTAACTGTAAAAAAAATTTAAATACAAAAAGTCCCGTAGGTATCCGAAGTTTAACCATCTGACTCAAGTATACAGTGTGTCCCCCGATAGAGTGCATAGACGAAAAGAGGTGAAACTAGACCACAACTGATAGAGAAAAAATATATACATATTAGAAACGTTCTTAAAATTTCTTGAAAAATTCTGTATTTTTGAGCGTCTTTGTATGCGACGCAAGTGCAGTGCCTTATATTTTAACCGCTGTAGAAATTATTGTATTTATGATAGAACGTTGCAATTTTTTCCATTAGAAAAGTAATGGAGTATGAAATGATAAATTTATACGAATAAAAATATGACATAACTGGGACATAATTTTTGAAAAAATTATTTTGATGGTAATGGTAGCTGATTATGAATTGTTTTTGATTTGGCATGCAACGTTTATTCCTAAGGATCATAAAAATATTTATTTCATTGCATTATTCACGACACGATAGATCAAGAGTTATGACATATTTTATACATAGAGTTCTTGGTAGGCAACGAAAATATTAAAACGTTAATTTATATGAAAATGACTTTATCTATTTTATTTTTTATTTTTTCGTCTATCTTTTTTATTTAAAAACTAAAAATACAATATGGGTCTGTAAATTGTACATATTTAAAAGCTGATTGACCTTAATTATATTTACTGGCACTGATTTCGAGAAGTCTTTGAAAAATCACAAAAGAATGTATGTCCCCCTCCCCTTATCTCCAAAACAGGGGGACCGAAAAATATGAAAAGAAAGACATGGTAGTATGTGCTAACGTAAATATTACAGGAAAAATATAGTGCAGCGTATATTATAGTGGTTGAAAAATTCACGAAAACAAAATGAAAATTTAAAATTTTCTGTTCTCAAAAGTCTCGAATTACGGAACTCTAGATACGCGAGTCTGACTCGCACTTGGCTGGTTTTCTTTTTTGAAGATATTATTAAACATTAGTATTAATCACTAGCTTTTGTCCGTGATTTCATCTTCGTTAATCTCCTAATACGTGACTCAATGTCAGTGTAATCGTGATGTACACCACGTGAGCTTAAACTAATTACCACATGTAAAAGGTATAGGTACTGTAGATGAGTATAGCACCATCTAGTAGGGAAAGACAGAACTATATTGATATTATATTTTTTGATTCACCATTGTGCAATGAAATGAAAACTTATTGTGCATGGACATGATTTCTAGGTTTCTAAAGTCCGATTCTAAAGTGTTTGAAAGAAGTGTAACATCGAAAAATCTAATTGGGTACAGTTTATGATTGTTCTCACCAGCCGTAGAAAGAGTAAAACTACTTCCTACTTCATGCTCAGATTTTCGGCATTCAGGTCGCATGTGTGCAACCTCTTCCTAGGAGTTTGATGCGTTATGATTACCTATATTAGTACCTATGTAACCTATCAGAAGGCTTCTTGGCGTAAACTTAGGTAGCGTTTTTTAACGCCTGGGTGAATGTAAAATTAATTTATATACTGTACGTTTTCACTCGGTTGTGAAACGGTTGACAGTTAAATTTTACATTTACCCGGGTGTTTAGAAACGCAATCTGAATATTCATATTCGCATTCCAATTTTGTTTATTTTGTCATATGGAAACCCTATCTCATGACTACCCTAAAAGTCAAATTAGCTTTTCAACAATTTCTTTACTTTTGCAAAATTATTGGCTAAACATAGCAAAATATTATAACTAAACATAAAAAAATACTGTCAAAATTTTAAATGCCATAAAATTATATATTGGTTCAATTTAGCTGTGTGCATGGTTATTAGTTTATTAATTTCAGTGCAAATATCCGCTCTACAACAATATGGCCGCCATAGTTGTTTAGGGTAATGTGGCGTTCGACAAAACGAAGTGAAATTGCAAAAATATTTATTTGTGACCTAAAGATGTATAAAGTTTTTTGTGTTTTATAGCAGTGTTTGATGCGGAGACTATATTACGAATATTTTTAGGTCTTGCGCAAATTTCTGAATGCCTAGAAATCGCCTTGTAAATTGAACAGTCAACAAACTTTTGTTTATTTCATTCGAGTGATTTATTTTATTTCTGCATTGAGTACTTGATTATGAGCCATCCATAAGTTACTCATAATAGTGGAATAAGGACTGACGTCGATATAATAGGTAAATACTCTTCAACAGTGCAGATTCTACCACATCCAGGGTCGCCATTGTTTGACAGGGGACGAATAACCATTACAAATGCCTTGTAATTTCTTGTCTTACCGAATGCGTTGCCAGTTGTTCTTACACGTCGTTGTTAAAGATCATACATATGCACCGCTGGCATTACGATTCTCTGTAACCGACAGCAGTAACTAATGAACTTTCTACTCAATACTGTGTATTCGCTTTTACCTAAAACATCTGGACAATCTAAGGTGTTTTTGTTGCGAGAGCTCGTTATTACCTTTGCAGCATCTCGATTCACGAACCAAATTCACATACATTAATTGAAAAACATTGCCAACACAAAGTTTGTTTACCTTGACTTGCATTGCAATGGTTTTGTGAATATGAATTGTGCCCTTGGTTCTTTTAATTCAGTTCCAACAACCAGCAATGTTTGTACTAACATGCTATTCAACATTGTTCTCAATACCTTTGCTAATTGTTTTTTCTACCATTTTATCAATAAGAAACTAGCCTGAGAAACTTTTGTGTTTAGGGTGTGAATATCCAGTATAAATGAGTGAAACCTGGTCTGAACTACAACCTTCAATGTCAACTAACACAAATTGGTCTGCAAATTGTATAGTACGGAGCAAATTTACACAAGTTTCATTTTGCTGTATGAAATGTTAGTATGTATCTAGAATATTTACTGAAAGTTTGTTAAAGAATTTCAAAACTTTTAATGAAATCACTGTCATTAGTGCATTGTCATATGTAGGCCAGTGTATGAAAGTATTTTTGTCTGTAGTAGAAATTTTGATTCAAGCGAAAGCTGATTCATTGAATTTGTAAAAATAATACACATTGTTTGCATTATGTAGTAATTGTATTTTATACTCAATAAACACACTTATCTTATTGGTTCATTTGTATGAAATAATAACTTTATCATTAAATACTGTGGTAAGTTCATATTTTTATCTAAGATACCTAGTGCTCATTTTAAAACTGCAGTAAATGTATGAAGAAACAATTTTTTATATTATCTAATATGTCTAAACAGCAAACGTGTGTAATGTAGAACCTGCACAAATCTGTGGGTCTAGCATAGCAGACCATATCGAGCTGTAACCGGTTGATACAACATGTCTATCCCTCTCGAGGTAGGTCAACAGAGAGAGAGGGAGTACTGTATTATGCACTATCAAGCTCAATATGGTTTGCTATGCTAGACTAGCTGGTTTAAGACCCTATACATTTTCAGGGTAAAAAAAAACTTTTAAAAGCTGTATACAGGTAGATTGACAAAAGCTGGCGCGTATTTGACAGTTCTGACAAGAGTGTATCTCGTGCACACATCAGCTGTTAACTGTCCCTTTTCATTACTGTCAAATAGGGCCAGCTATTGTAAGTATACCTGTACATATAATTCTTTATTGAATTGCTAATGAACTGTAATTAAATAACAAAATAAATTAACTTTATTATGTTGTGTGACAACTTCATAAATTAATTTTATTATCTTGTGTGACAACTTCATATAGACCAAAACAATTTTAAACTTACGATAGATAAAGCTACCTTTTGTCTAACTTCAACTTCTAGTGATACCTTTGAATTTGACATTTGAAGGGCATTGCCAACATCACACATATTTTTCTGGCGATTGTGATAGTGATTGATTACGATAGTGACTCACTTTTTAGAAAGATTTTCAGTGAACAATAATTGCTAATTTGACAAAAATTGGTATTGTATAATATGTATAATAACAATGAGTATGTAATAAAATAACTAATAATTTAACTTTGAAAGCTGTCTGAAAATGTGAAATGAAAGATTTCACAAATAGTTTGCCTTTTTCAGCAATTTTAAACACATACATTTTGAAGGCAATTGTGACTTAAAAAAACTTCGAAAATTCCATTTTCAATAAAATTCACCTTTGAAAGCTATAGAGATAGGTGTTAAAGTTTGACAATAAGGCCCCTGTTTTGTTATTTATTTATGTAGTTCCCACAATAAAGTTATTGTCATTGATGACTAGACTTATAGAATAATTGTATATAAATATCCATAAACTGTTTCAGGTTATGGCAAACTTGAATTTCCAACAAGCGCCTAGGAGCCTAAACAGTGGCGGCGTAGGCGGGCGCGTCGGTTCTGGCTTAGTGGGCGGAGTTTCTGGGCATGTGACGCCAACGTTTGGTGGCGCACTGTCGCCTGGACGCAATGCCTCAGCTATGCCTAGTGCACCGCCCTCCATGGCCTCTAGAACTACCCTATTTGGACAGCGAGCATTCGCAGACCGAAGGGTGCCCATTCCTACTCCCTTATCTCAACCTAACTCTAATGCTATGGTGAGTATACTTTTCCATACAAGCTAGTTTGTATTTGGCAGTCATTTTGTTCAGTCTAGTAGATGGGTGTGTAAATTTATGTATCCACTGTCAAAGGCAGTTACCAAGTTGGTGTGTCAACTTATGTTAAATTTATAAAAAAATATAGTATATAATAATATATACTGAATGTTAAGATGAAGTTGCGGAAGCTGGAAACTGGCGATAGTACTCGTCCATACGAACAATTTTTACTATGGAGCCAACCCTTGAAACATGAAAAAATAATCAGATGTTCTATAGAAGAGTTACATAGCTACCGGACCAAAATATATGAACCAACAGATTTTTTTCTCGATTTCTCAATTTTTTTTCATAGAAAGTTGTTTGTATGGACAAGTACTATCGCCAGTTTCCGGCTTCCGCAACTTCATCTTAACACCCTGTATAAATTAGACAAGCACTAAGCGCAGACAATGTTATGCATTGCCAGAAGAAAATTTCTTGAAAATTTCTTGCTAATCTCTATTCTACATGAGGCTGTGCTGTGCAACCACTTTAGAAGGCTACCTACTGTGACTTCATACTTGTTGCAAGGGAACAAAGAGATAAGACCAGATCTGTAAATGACTAACAAAAATAAGTTTGTTTGGCCAAAACAACGAACTTCTGTTTTTCCTTAAATTTGAATCACAAACTACCCAAGTAGTTTTTGATTTTACCTAGATTCTAATCTATCACAGTATGATGAATTCAAAGCGATGGCAAAATTTTTCAATTATAGGTATGTTAGTCTAGTAAGCGTATTTCCCTTTGCGTGTTCAATTCCAGAAACGGGTCGCGTGAAATCAGTACGCATTTGTAGCACGGTACATGCCCACCAAAACCGTCCTCAACTCAGCTGAAGTCAATTAAACACTGTTGTGTAACCGACTAACCTTGTTTCATCTGAATTGAACACTAATTTGAAACAAAACTGTGCTGATTTTATTCGTTCGTAAATGTTCGGTATCTTGGTGAAGTCAAAAATTACAGAGGTCGCCTCGCTCTGCTTTGCTCTGCTACCGAATTTATGATCACAAGCAACCTATTACGCTCATCTTCGCTTTGCTCGCCGTCGCCCCTTTTTTTTTTTACTGTGTTACCGAACATTTACGAACGCATGAAATCACCGCTGTTTTGTAAAAACATTTTTAGGTCAGTCGATTACAAAACAGTTTTCGAAATTCTAATCGTTTGTTTAAAGCCTGTATACAACAATCCTTTTGAACTTAATTATATTGTCAGAAAGCCTACATCAGAACGCTCGCTTAGTGAGCTGAGAGCACGCAAAATCAGTTAATTTTCAAGGTTTTTCTGGATATTCTGAAAAAGTATTTGATGTAGGTATTCAGAAAAGTCTTCTTGTACGAGTTCCACTATTTTATTTATTTCATTATTGCGACTAGTTTCATCTGTCGGGCTAATTGAAAGTGGTAAACAAAGAGTCAAAAAGGATGGCTTACTAAGTCAATAATAAAAGAAATAGAATAGTAGAACTCGTACAATAAGACTTTGACTAATATTAGAATGAAGTACCATCAAGGAGTCACACCTTACAGTATAAATTGTTAGGATCGTTTTGTCCTGACAACGGAAAATAAACCATGTTTTCGTGTTATAGCAGTAATTTCAGACATAAAAATCAAGCCGCTTAGACATAACAAAATGTATTTCTAACTTAAAAAGGCGTCATTTTTCACATTTGCGTGTCCAATTAGGTAACTGTCCGACCTGACAACGGACAACGTCCTGAAAAAACATGTGTCCAAGTTTTACATGCATATTTAAGCAAAAACCGTTGACATACCAATGGAATCGTTTTCGTGGGCACGTACCGCGCTACAAATGCGTGATAATTTCACGGGAGTTTCGTGATTGGAATTGAACACGGAAAAGAAAATACGCATCTTTCATAATCTTTCATCATAATGTACAATTCTTATCTGGTCTAGGAATGAAAGAAATATCTTTGTATGCAATACATACAAGCTACGATTGCGTTTCATTACATCAATCTTAGATGTAGTCACATATGTAGGCAAAGAAGCTATTCGTATTATCACATAGAATTTCAAGACAATCCATCTCACCACATAAAAGTTTAATAATAAAACTGCAATGTTCAATTGCAAAAAGTTTTCATTAAATATATTTAAAAAGAAAATTAAAGTTATGGGATGTCATTGAAGATCTGTTTACGTTATTTCTTACAATTTTTGTTTACAATTTGATTTTCGTTTTACATGAAACCCTGGAGCCCAATCTGATCAATGTTGAGATTTATTGTTTCATCTGGTTTATATTCTACGTAAGATCCAAGTATTCAACAAATGAGTCAATTGAATACAGTGTCATTCAAATGTATTCAGTTGACGTGGTAGGGTTTAATCCGGCGAGCATGTGGTGAGAAAATGTATCACCTAGAATCACCTTGCCCAGGGTACGATATGCCCGATTTTAATACAAGAGAAGCCTTAAAAAACCAGCCAAGTGTGTGTCGGGCCGCGCGCAGTGTAGGGTTCCGTAGTTGCCCTGCACAATATGCGGACTTCTTCTTAAAGTACATTTTATAAGTTTGTTGACTAATACAGATCGCGTCAAACTTCTAGTACGCTCGGAAGTTGCTCTTCTCAAGAACGGCCCATACATTTTGTTCTTGCTGATGCGAATCGCCCCGTGTTTAGAGGGGACTAAAAGTTTGGCGCGATCTGTACTTGTTAACTTGTAAAGCCTACTTAGCTGTGGTAGTTTTCCTTTTAAATTCGTTATGTATACTACTGCCGTGATTTTTTTCACGTCTCCAAATACAACCGTTTCGCTGGCAGGGGTGGAGACACTTGACTCTAACAAAAGTTAACACTTTTAAGCTTAATATTTCGCAAACGGAACCCTGGATCGACAAATCGTCTTCTCACACCCCCAATATTTTTAAATTACCTATATATAGGGGATAAACAAGAAAAAAAAAAATCATCTCCACTTTACGTGTAGGGGATACCTTTAAAAAAAATATTTTTAATAATTTTACTGTACCACTTTATCGGCGTGATAAATATGTATTGTATACCCATGCCAAATTACAGCTTTCTAGTACTAATAGTCTCTAAGCTAAGCCGCGGACAGACAGACAGACGGACATGGCGAAACTATAAGGGTTCCTTGTTGCTGACTATGGAACCCTAAAAAAAAGACAACAAAATTTATACTTGCGATTGTCGGCACTTGTTGGTGAAATTTGAAACAGTATGTCTACAAATATAATATTATGTTGTGTAAATAAAAATAAATATAATAAAATAAATAAATAAGAATATATAAATAGGATAAATATGTTTGGCATAAAAGCTACATTGGAAATGTGGCACGGTATGACGTACCCGCAAGCTTCGACCAAGATAATCTTGGTCGAAGCCCGCAAGAAGTTTGCGCGCTAATATCCCGTTCGACGTCATACTCACACGTATACCCCAAGCCACAAATCGAGAGTATCGTTTGACGTTTACTGTGATACCAGATGACGACGAAAAATAAATAGAGATGTCCTAAAGGTATTAATTAAATTCATTAACTTAGTAAACGAATGAATTATTTTTGTTTCATAAAATAATTAATTAACTTAGCGAATGAATCGATTGACATATTATTGGTTTTTGTTGTTTCTACATTTAATAACAATATGATAAATAAAACAATCGAGCTTTTAAGTGTCTAAATTTATTAATCTGAAAAATCTGTGTCACTGTCAGTACTGGTTTCATCATTAACATTGATTATAAAACTATCCACAACGCCATCAATTAGGTGGTCGAGACGGCACATTTTGTCCTCTTCTTTAATAACATGAATCACGTAGTCACTCCATTTTTGGGGTGTTACTTTTTTTATCCCTTTTTCTAACAGGCCTTTTACTTCCGCCATTTTAAAAGTTTTGTTATTCATGGCAACGTGACCTTTTACCTGCGCCCATACCAGCTCAATGGAATTGAGTTCGCAATGGTACGGAGGCAGGCGTAAGATTGTGACTCCGTGCTCCGCTGCCATCTCGTCCACAACATACTTGTTTACACATTGGTCTTTGTTCTGCCGTATGATATCCATTAGAGTGGCTTTTGGAGGTAACGGTAGGAGGTAAGTAGGTTGCGTTTATGCTGGTAATGTATGATGATGATGTCTACTGTAGTGTAGATGTCCGTCTATTTTGTATTATTTTAAAAATAGGTTTAAAATATGGAATTCCATGACAGCGAACCTTACTCATTAAGTAGGAGTGAAACAAATATAAACACTTCGTTTTCTGAAACCTACTAGCGCCTTCTTGTTCATTTTGATGAAACTCAACTGACAGCTGTCAAGGAAAACGGCTCATTGGCGCTCTCTCAATGTTTGATTTTTTTCTAAAAACAAATATCAAACCCTTTCATTTGATATCCATATTGAGGAAGTAGTCAAAAAATATTTAATCCGCCATTTTGTAGGGCCGGCCATCTTGGATTTACAATGACAACGAATGTTTTAAATTATATTGTCATCAGAACTAAAGGTGCGTACCAAAATTTCAACAGGAAGGGGGTCAAATTTCAATTACTAGATTTGACCCAAATAAATAAACACACAGGGCAAGCTAAATAAAATCTTTTAATAAAACCATTCCAAGGAGGACGTATGCTAAGCATGTTGATTAATCACAAATATTATATTAGTCAACATATTATATTTCTGGAATCACGTCGCTATTAGTAAAATTTGTCTCTTGACTTAATGAATTTAGTCATTCTTCTATACTATTGAACGACTTAATTAATCGAACCCATCACTTCATGCAAACACTAGTGAAATAAATCTGGCCACATTATTCAGGGAAATGACAGTAGTGTCTGTCAAACGATACTCTCGATTTGTGGCTTGGGGTATAGTACTGCGATCACTCTCCTCTCCTCCATTGATACCCTTAATTCCAACTACATCATATAAAAACCGGCCAAGTGCGAGTCAGACTCGCGTACCTAGGGTTCCGTAATTTGGATAAAAAAAAATATTTTGTTATATTTTTCGGGAATTTCTCAACCGCTTTGTTTTTCCTGTAATCTTTACGTAAACACATATTACCATGATTTTTTTCATATTTTTTGGTCTACTAGTTTTGGAGATAAGGGGCGGGGGGACATACAATTTTTTATGGTTTTTCAAGCATTTCTCGAAATAGATGCTATTAAATTTAGCCAAGCTATATATTTTTACAATCAGCTTTATAAACTATTTTTTTATTTATTTTACTTATTTTTTTATATTTCTCATTTGTGCTAAATTTTTTTTAATCGCTAGTTTTGCTGTAATTGTCCAGTTATGATCTATAATCCACATTTTTTTCATATTTTTCGGTCAACCAGTTTCGAAGATAAGGGGGGGTCATACATGTTTTTGTGGTTTTTTAAAGATTTCTCGAAACCAGTGCCAGTAAATATAGTAATTGAATATATTTTTACAATATATATTATCGGGTCTACCGCGATAAATTTTTACCTTTTTTACGAAAAGGGGACACCCGACGTTTCGAGACAGTTGCATGTCTCGTGGTCTACGGGAAACTGGCAAGTATGCCGAGGCGTAGTGATGAGATGCAGGTGACGACCGAAGTATTTTCCTTGTACCCGCATAAATACTTTATTAATTGTTATCTGATTCACGCACGGCACACAACACTCACTCACAGTGAGTGTCTTGAACATCAACTGTCTCGAAACGTCAAGTGTTTTCGTAAAAAAGGTAAAAATTGATCGCGGTAGACCCGATAATATATATTATAATGTGTACGAAACTCGAGAGTTTAAAGCTATATATATTTTTACAATCAACTTTTTAATATCTATAATTTGATACCCATATTGTACTTTTAGGATATTTTTTATTTTTCTCACTTTTGTTTTGGAAGTATTTTGAACAATTTCAATTTTTTCATATTTTTTTTAACACCGTGGTATGTGGGCAAATTAATGCTATTTTAGTGCCAAATTTCATGTCTTTATCTTTAACGGTTCTAAAGTTATGAAGCTGTGACATACGGACGGACGGACGGACGGACAAGGGAGTCTCACCATAAAGGTTCCTTTTGTACCTTTTAGGTACGGAACCCTAAAAAGAAAATACACAGCTTCAAATCAGGGGCTGGGTATGAGATACGCTACCACATGCTCGCCAAGGTTAAAAATGTGTACAAAAAAAAATATCGAGTTATCCTCGTCCCTGGCGTATATTTTGTCGATGTCAAGTTCCGTGTACCCTCCTTTTGACAGTTCCTCGAGACTTCCATAGACTCCTGAACTTGTCTATGAACAATAACCAGTGACACCCGAATGACTTTGATGTCTACATCCATAATTCTCCCATGGCGTGTCAACAAACCTAGAGCTATGTATTTACGTATCCTCTCGTCGTGTCCACAGTCGAGTATGGGCGGAGTGTCGCGGTTCAACGCCGGCAGCTATCACTCCGTGTTCGGTGAAGGGGGGGACACCTCCACGCCCCCCCTTTTAGACCTGAGTGAATTTCCTTCGTTGACGGCGCGAGGGGCGGGCGATCAGGCGCCGACGGCCGCGCCGCCGCCGCCTGGCTCTAAGCCTTACGGTGAGTTTGAACCACAGAAATTTACCAAGTATTTTGTCTAAGTTCTGCAAGGCTAGCTTGAGCTCTAGATAAAGAGTTGACGGTGAATGTTGTTGCTTCTTGATGGAACTTCATCTTGCAATTAAATAACACTCCTTGGTACTCAGTTCCACAAATATAATTATGTTTAATTACCTTTTAAGGGTTTGCTACCGGTTTCGTCGTTTTACGACATCATCAGGCACTGTATTTGAAGTGTTAAGAATACATTTTGTAAAACCACAAAATTAATTTAAAATTAAATTAAATTAAATTAAATTAAATTAAATTTAATTAAATTTAAATTAAATTTAAATTAAAATTAATGTTTAATGTGTTAAATCCTGTTTATGTGAACACATTAAATTTGTGGTTTTACAAAATGTATTCTTAACACCTCAAATACAGTGCCTGATGTTGTCGTAAAACGACGAAACCGGTAGCAAACCCTTATTAGGAAATTAAGGCGATATGTGAAAAAAATACGGGTGTTTCTTTTCTGTGTATTTCATGAAAAACACGAAAAATTTTAATAAGTTTCTGGTATATGCATTTTGACTATATAATCTAGGGTTTTGAAATTGGAAAACATGGTTGGATAAATTTTCCTCGATAGAAATAATCGTTGAAATGAGGTCTTCAAACACAGTTTTTCTCCTCGTTTGATGAATAGGAACCATTTACAGAACTCAAACATATTTTATTAGGTGTGTTTCAACAATATCTAGAGATTTGATATTTGAAATTTTGCTAGCTATTTTAGTTTTTTTAATAAAAATATAAAAACAACTTTTTTCCCCTTTGCCCTGAATCCGCCCCTCTCGCACTGCGCGATTTTTCGCTTGGAGTGACAGTGACAAAAATAAAATTCGCATTGCCTCTTAAACATAATTATATTTGTGGAATCGAGTACCAAGGAGTTTTATTTAGTTCTAGATAAAGAGTCTAGAAGCTATACACGGTGAATTTGTAAACATCGTCCAAATGCATACTTGAGCCTTGGTAAGTGATCAGCATCATGAATCAATATCGATTTTAGTAAAATTCATAAAATCTAATTTCGACTCCCCATAGTGATTCACTCAGGACTGGCAGTGAATTACTATGGGAAGTCAAAATTTCGTTATACGAATTTCACAAAAATCGTTATCGGTTCATGATGCCGATCACTTACCAAGCCTCTAGTATGAATTTGGACGATGGTCAAAAAGTCACCATGTATATCACGGGCTCATGCTAGAAGTATCGAACAGTGTTAATACAATTTTTCGAGCATCCGTCGATGTAGTACGGGTTCCGTCAATACAAATTACGTAATGCCGTAGTGACCGTTTCTTGTATTTTTTTAGTTCAATTTTTTATGCACATCCCAGTATTATGACTGTCTCTGTCGCCGAGTGGTAGAGCGCTGGCCCGCTAACCCAGAGGTCGTGGGTTCGATCCCCGCGGTGCACATTAATTTGTGTTCGGTCTGCGTGCTTCGGAAGGCACGTTCGGCTGTTAGTCCATTTGTGCCCGAAGCACGGCGATAGGGCCCACCTACGTTTGGGGCGTAATAATATTGTCGGTGAAAAGCGGGTGCTCCAAGTGTAAACTGCGACTTGCATTTCACAGTTTTCTTTTGGGAACACCTCTGGCACCCCCTCGGGGCATTTATGTCGTGACGATATATATCCTGCATGACAAAATTTCAGCCCAATTTTTGATAGGATTTCAACCAGCCACTTTGCCGCATTGAAGCAATCAATCAGTCCCATGTTGTTATCCTCCTTACCACGCTTTTCTCTTCGGACTCTCGCCAACCTTGTCTGTTGCCCACCAGTAACCCTGATGGTATAATCACGCTGTCGGGCCACTGGTCTGTCCACAAAGGGTTCCATTCTGTTATTGCCACAGTCAACGAAACGTTTTCCTGTCTCAAATTTCGGCGTTTAGTAATATCATCTTCAACAGCGTTTCTTAACCTTTTTTTTCCAGGGACCCCTTAAGAAATCAAGCACAATTTTAAGGACCCCTTTAATAAAAAAGCAGCAATAAATTTTGGACCATTTATTTTAGTTCTACAAATTACAAAAAAATATACTTTTTCATATAAAATACGTGAATGATAAGGTTGGTGCTGCTTTTTTGCAACAAAATTAGTGATATTTGGGTTTATATTACTACTGAGATTATAATCTAGTAATAGCCTAATCTATTACTAGATTAGGCTGCGGACCCCCATACATCTGCTCGCGGACCCCCAGGGGTCCGCGGACCACAGGTTAAGAAACGCTGATCTACAAGATATGCCTAGCAACGACGTCTCATTGGTCTTTGTGCCATTTTGATTTTGTGCACATGAATATTTGCCATCACCCATGTTTGGCACCGTAAGTTAGGTCTGGTAGTACACTCTGGTAAAATAATTAGGTATTGAGACATTGTTAGATTTGCGCCTTAAGAGCGGTTTTGCAGTCGGATTGTGAAATACCCGCCTTTTTCTAATTAATCGAAACAGAACACTTAAATTCAAAATTCACTCAACAGTTATTCAACAAAACCTTGTTACCTATGCATTCGCAAAGTTTCCATTGGTTTCTGTATATTAGAAGTTCAAATTTTTTTCTATTCATAATTTTTTCAATTCAATTAAAAAGTTATTTCTTTATTATCTTTTTCATATTTTTTTGGTATTTTTCTATCACTGTTTTCAATTTGTATAAATAAAATCTCTTGCATTTATGGGTCAATTGGAAGACAAACAAATAGAATTTACTCTAAATATTTCATTTTAAAATTTTTCTTTTTTTTTTTTTGATTTTTGTAAAGCTGAACCCTTTTTGACTAAAATATCAAAAAACTAATCCTTACATTTTTTTTCCAAAAGCCCTTTAACAATTTTCCCGCAAAAATGCGAGAAAATACAAAAAAATAACAAACAAAATAAATGAATGTATTTTAAATAAAAACAAAATTGAAAGCTGTTGCCAGACATATTTTTAGCTCATACAATAATATAATTATAATTTTTAACATAAAATTATGTAAATAATAAATAAAAAACCTTTGTGCCGTTTTTGACCAAAGAAACATTTAAGGGTTAATTTGTAAAGAGCTTGGATAAAAAGGTTTCTCCTTGTAGCACACCTCTCGCAACTCTCAAATAGTTTGTTGAAAATATTTCATCTAATAATACAATTGAACAATTATAAAGAAAAGTACCTACCAGCAATCAATATCATATGAATGCGTGTCTAATTTAGTATAACTTGCCCACACATAGTTTTAAGTCTTACATATAGTGCGTAATACTTCGATATCGTATGGTAAATTAGATACCTAACTACTATGTTAAGGTGATATATCGTCCATGCAAAGGTCCCCGTTACTCCAGGCGGAAAGACCCGCAGTACGAGAAGGACGCACTCGGAGAAAATTGTCAAAAAGTTGGTTTTAAATTAATAAAAAATTAACTAAAATAGATATGAAAATTTCTATAACCAGTAATTTAGGTATTGTTAAAACCCATCTAAATAAATATTTTTGAAGTCGCGTTTCTTTTAGTCCAAAAACTAGAAAAAGTTCCCAAAATTGTTATACTAATTTATTTAACTTGGGGCTTCTTTTGAACAGCAGATAAATAACTTCAAAAAGTGTCGATTTTGACGATATATTCCCTTAAACTTGATAAAAATGCAAGGTTTCGATGAAAGTCGGAATGACTTGTATGTCTGTTCATCCGCAGCGTAAGTTGAGAGCGACTGTGCCAATGAGGAATAAAAACAACTTTTTATCCCGACAGGACTGCATGTTGATCCTCAGCTAACTGCTTAAAATATAAACAGTTAATGAATCGACACTTTATTGTACACACGATATAATATTAAAACAGAAAAACTGAGTTATGTGACATAATAAAAACGGACTCATTTAACATAATAAATAATTTAATAAAAACGGAGTTATTTAACATAATAAAAACTGAGTTATTTAACATAATTTTGTACAAAAGCATGCTTATCAGTTGACGTGATTTCTTCCAGCCAAAAATTGTCAATTGGACACATATTGTGCAACAAGATGTTATTTAAGAGGTAGGTTATTATACGGCCAGTATTCAATGACGCCGAAAAGTAATGAGCCGATTTTAATACTTAACTAGCCTTTCGTCCGCGGCTTCGCCCGTGTTTATTCAATCTTTGCTCCGTTTTTGCCTTTCGGTTATTTTATCAACACCCCTTATAACCTATATTTTGCCCAGGGTCACTACGATGATAATAAAAAGAACCGCATCCAAATCCGTTGTGTGGTTCTCGAGTTAAAACGGAACAGACAGACAGACAAATATAAAAAAAAAATTTAGTTTTGGCCTCAGCACGATACTAATAACCCATTTCATTTAAAATTTCGCGAAAATATTAAAAGTACAGACGCATCTTTTTTATGGTTCCGTACCCAAAGGGTAACCAACAGGACCCTATTACTAAGACTCCGCTGTCCGTCTGTCTGTCCGTCTGTCACCAGGCTGTATCTCATGAACTGTGATAGTTAGACAGTTGAAATGTTCACAGATGATGTATTTCTGTTGTCGCTATAACAACAAATACTAAAAAACAGAATAAAATAAATATTTAAGGGGGCTCCCATACAACAGACATGTTTTTTTTGCCGTTTTTATAGATAATGGTACGGAACCCTTCGTGCGCAAATCCGACTCGCGCTTGGCCGATTTTTTACTACAATACTTAGACTATTTATTGTTAATATAAGTATAAGGGTAAAAACGACTGAAAGCCGCAATTAGATCTTGTATATTTCATAAAAATTTTAAACATAAAGAATTGTATTTAAATTATTATTACATACGGCTTTAACACTCACGTGTGATTGTTGTTGTATGTAATAATAATTTAGTATGTCAGCTCACGCGAGTTTTAATAATATTATAATTGTATTTAATTTAATTTAATTTATTTATTAACAAAAATCCACAGCAATACAAAATGTGTTAACTTAATAGTAGTTTATGCTACAAGGGCGAAAAGGAATATATCACGAGGAATTTATTGTTCTTATGCCTGTGTATCATATTACGTTTTTCAATGCATAGTGTGAGGAAATAAAACAAATATGATCTTGTGAACCTAAAATTATAATCGGCTCAAAAGGACTGTATCCAGAGCTGTTAAACAGTGGAAAAAAAAGTGTAACATTTACACAGGAAAGGTTGCAGGTTAGCCAACTTCTCGTAAATAAATTAAAAACATTATAATAATAGAGCCCTAGGGCAAAATAATCGACTTTCTGTTCGGTTTTGATGCATAAAAACTGGGCCTTTACGAGCACTTGCATTGAAAAAAAAAATTTTGTAGAGTACCAATAACGGATTTTACTATGCGCATTGTACATGCATTAATAGTTACTAGGAACAGGATAATTATTCCATTTTATAACACAATACAATGACAAAAACACAAGACTCATCAAAACAGTGAAGGATGTATAAAGGTGTGTGTGTTGTATATGAATAAGCGTGACAAGGTCTGTATGAGGGTGTGTGGGTGTATTTGAGATTGTGAGGGTGTGTGTGTGTTTCTCACTGAGTGAATGCAGACACAAACTACTCGATAAAAATAAGTAAAAATCATGTTGTATCATTTATTTTGTACTTAATAAATAAATAAGCTATTAAGGCTATGTATAAAGTCACATTGAGCACCACATTTTGCATCAATGAGAACTGAACTCTACGTTTACTTTTAGTTTAAAATAGTGCGCTCTCAGCCGTGGCTGTTACGGCACCAAGAAACACGAATAACTGCGTTTTTATTTAATAACTCGGTATCTAAATTAAATTATTAAAATATTCTGAAATGTTTAGACGGAGTAATTGTTCACTTATTTTTAATACAAATTTCAAAGCTGTTTTATTTAGGGAAGGCCCTAACTCTCGAAAAAACATGAAATTTAGAGGTAACTTTTTTCTATCGAGCCAACTTAAAGTTTTGGCGTTTTTTCCAAAATGTTTAGATTAGCCTTATAGTCTACTATCTATATTATTTTTATAAACCGATTGACCAAGTTACACAATGTGAAATGGTATTTTGAAGTTGTACATCTGACCTTATACGGACCCTTAAGTTTGGTGCCGTTTGTGACTCAGGGTCTATATTCCAAAGTTGAGCTGTCCCCAACTAATGCAGAGGTTCTCAAACTTACTTCATCTATCGCCCACTTCGAAAATCAATAATTTTTCAGCGCTCCCCATTATTTGTTTACCACAATGACATTCATTACTTTACTTAATTTAATTATAGTGTGCTATATTAGTCTAATCTGGAGTTTAAACTTATATTCTAAACTATTTTTAGTTTTTATACAAACAAACAGAGCAGAAATATGAACAAAATAGTAGGTTTTAATTTCAGTGAATTTTTAAATGTTAATGAATTAAATAATACATGAAATTACAAAGCAGCCATCGCCCCCTAAACCACTTCAACATCCCTCAATTTTTGCTGGGCCCCTTTCTGCCCCCCTCTAGGCCTCCAACGCCCACAAGGAGGCGTTATCGCCCACTCTGAGAAAGACTGAACTAATGTATGTCATAAGTCATAACGCAATCATTTTAGTTATTTTCCCGTTTGTGGCAGTATTTATTGCATTTACCGATTCAATTGACCTGAGGTGCTTATGTTGACTTTTAAATACCACAAATTATTATATCAAGAATAATAAAATAAATTAATATTTATTTCTAGAACATTCTACTACGCTTTTATTACAAAAAAGTTTCAAGATTAGAAATGTAATATATACATACATATACTCACGCCTGTCTGCGAGAGGAGTAGGCAGAGACTATATTTCAATATGGTACGATCCAGACACACCTCTTTCGCCTCTTCCTCATCCATCAATCTAGTCATACAAGCTCTTCTATTCCGGATACAATTGACATGGCCCTTCTTCAGTATGTCGCCAATTTGGTCAGCATACGTCCTTCTAGGGCGGCCTGCGGGCCTATTATGTATCTTTTGTTGCCACCTGGACTGGGTGTCTATCATCAAAAATATAGATATACTATCGAATTCCGATTGTCTGAGGATATGTTCACACTTGAAGCGACGACACAGTTCGTAAATAGTTCAATACCCACTAAAGGTAATTTTGAAAGTTCAGTGTTTATCTATGTTTTTGATGATAGGCACCCAGTCCAGTTGGCAACTAAAGATACAGAATAGAGGGTGTATGGTAAAGGCGCTCGTTGCTACCAGAAATTGTAGCATATAAAAAGTGGTAATACTGACTAGTGACGGGCATCGACGTCACTGGTGCGAGGATTCCATAACCACGCTCAGACACCACTAATTGTATGCTAAAGGGTGATACTTGCAGCTGGAACAGGGGCCCATTAGCTGTCCCAGATCTATACTCTAAAAATATAATACTAAATGTCCTACCAGACAGTTGTACGATGACCTCATCAGCTAGTCTTCGCACGGAATCCTTCCGTTGCGGAGTCCAAAGTGTGCCGGTGTTGTGGCACGTGGTTCACCTTCCACTGCGAATCTAAACACGAACCTCCTACCCCAGGATGCATCCAAACCCAGAAATAGTAATTAACAAGTCCACTTGTCGGAAGCCGCGTGGACACAGGTTATGTCACACACACACAGGAAATTCACTAAAAGGTGGCCTTCACGCCAAAATAACGTCAGCCATTGGTTCACTTATGTTCTTTACGGTGTCCGCACCGATTTCCCGTTAATATCCCTTAATATAACACATATTAAAATCGTCCGCGATCTGTACCAATTTCCACGTCCCTCGTTTTTTTTGACAGCTCCAAGTCCATAGACAAAATATATAGACCATTGATGGATACGTTCCGAAATATACATTTTATTCTGAACAGTCCCCCGCTCTGGGCTGAGCAATCAGGCCACTAGCTCATACAACCGGGAGACGGGAGAGAGTTGTCATGGCTCGTCACAAAATCGAACCTTCGACCAACACCTCTGCGACGCGTGGAGTTCCGTCTCCGCCAAAACAACTTTAATATACGGCCCCGGCGCCAAAACAAGGATAGCAAGTTCACATCCTTCAAAAGAATTAAATTTCCTTCCCTAGGATGCTCAGTCCTGTCTGACCACAGAGAGGACGAGAGTTGAGGACCGCTTCCACTTTACAATATACAGTGGCAAGCTCCTCAAAAATTATGACAGTTTCCCCAATAGCGCAGCGGAGGTGGGTCTTCGCCGACTTGACGGCAGCTTCAAAAATTCCCTCCCCAGTGAGGGCAATTTGGGGGACTGTACCGCCAAGTTACCCCTTTCCGGGCGAAGATTTAACTTAAACTAGCATAGTTATTTACAAAACAAAAAATAACAATATCATTAGCAGTACCTCTGTAGATTGTGCCATTGTCGGAACAAATAAGTGAAGGTAAACCCCTACGCGACACGAAACGATCCAACGCGGCGACGAAGGCCTCCGTAGTCAAAGCTGATACCACTGCCAAGTGAACGGCCTTGGTGGCCAAGCACACAAATACACAAGGTATGCTTTCACAACCCGAGCGTTGCGATTGCTGAAAACCCCCGTGCGCATTACGTATGTGTCAATCCGACACCAACAGATTTACCAAAGGTCCGTCTTGGGTAGAAGCAAAGGATGAAGACTTCCGTATGGCAGGTCAGCTCTCCAAAATCAGCCTCCAAAACGCAGAAGTCCTTCATAATCCGTGAAAGAATTCAAACGAGCAACCGCTCACTTCAGCCTGGCGTGATCCTCGCGCAGAACTCGAAGTCTAAACTTGATGAGGTCCGCCTGAAGTACACGAAACCCAGTGTACCAATGCGCTCCAACGCTCCTCTGCATTCACGGCTGGGGACAAAATATATAAATTTCATTGACTGGTTGGTATTTCAACATAATACCACCATCATATTGGGATCCTCCAATTCTGCAAACAGTATATGTTCATTTGAAAGCCATTTCCTAAGTTCGAACATAATAATCCAAGTATCGAATCAAATATCGAATATCCAAAATTGTGGATACCTCCACCAATGAAGAAGAACCCAGAGTCCTCTAAAAACCAAATAGGATCCATCCTAACAAATCCGAGCCCAGGAAAACATCGACTGGGGCCGGATAACAAAAACGTGGGTCTGCCATATGCAGACCTGACGTACATGAGATTATGGACGGAGGAAGGTCCAAAGAAGGCTGCCAGCCGACAATATTGTCTATAACCATGGCTGCAGCCGCTGATTCAACTCCAGTCCACCAATACCTAGGAGCGACACCGACGAAACCTCCAGGTTCAAAACTAATCGGTGCGCCTCTTGACTTTCCAAGTCGAGGAGAGCCCTTACCCTAACTCAATCCCCCCTGGGGCCCTAGACGCGAGCCATCGCGGTAGGCAACAGAACCGTCCGCGGTTCCGTACTCATGGCTTGAACAAGCTAATTACAGGCTACCCCACCTGTGGAGCGCAGGACCAGTCCACTGGCAGTAATATGGCTGGCGCGTGCACATCCCCACCATGGGGGGAGCGTAGCCTCCAACTCTCCCTGAGTACGGCGGGTGGTACTCTAACCGCGGGTATTCCCGGTACGGCGGTGAGTAACCCCGTGACTCCGTCTTAACACGGTGCTCCATGCCAGCTGGCACCAAAACCGGCGCGGGGAGGGGGGGCCTAGCCCTTGCCAACTCCAATTGGCCCCCGCCCGTAGGGGCCCAATTCACTACATGGCCATATGTGTGATAGCCCGTAGGCAAGCCCCCTACGGGTCCACGCGCAGTTACATAACTCACCTCCCGGTGAGGGGGCGCGCCTCGCGCCGCAGTCCTCCGTTCCGACGGAGGGGAGCTCTGCCCGACAGCATGCCTTCCCTGGACCGAGGGGGGGGAAGTTCTCCCTGACGCACCCCCGTTGTCCAAGGGGGGGGGAGTTCTCCCTGAAGCACCCCCGCCCGTAGGGCTCCGTCGCTGCGGGACTGGTGAAGCCGCTTCAGATCTGTTGGCACACAACAATAAATGGTGAGGCCCCTCACAAACACTGCAACGTCGTGGCTCGGGACAATTACGTTCAAAATGATTGCCCAAGCAACCGAAACACAGGCCCTTACGCTTCACTATGCGTCGCCGCTCGGTGACGTGCAGGTTTCGCCACTGCTGACATCTCAGCAGGTCATGCCCCGTATGGCCACACTGTAAACAGGTCGATGACCTCTCGACCACGGCGACCCCCGCCAAACGTGCCATATCGCGTCCCCGCGACTGCTGCGGTTGTCTGGGCTCCCCACATTCCGATGAGCCAGCAGACGAAAATGATTGCGCCCCAGATGGCGCCAAGTCCGCTTGTGATGTTTCTGCTACCCTAGCTTCATATTCAAGAAACGTTAATAAGTCCGTAAATTTTGGCACAGTGCTGCCATCTTTTCCTGCGGACACCCGCTCAAAACGTGACCTCACATCATTAGGCAACCTACCTAAAATAATGTGAACGAGTAAAAACGACCACTCGTCCACCGGTAAACCTAATGTTCTAAGGGCATTACACGCCACAGTGACCGGGGTTAGCAACTGCTGCCTCAGCTGTGCCCAGTCGGTTACCCTAGGTAACGTCAACAATTGAGACGCATGCGCATCCGCCAGTAAACGCATGTTCTGATACCTATCATTTAATAAGCCCCACGCTGTGTCATAATGATCATCCTCCACCCTGAGGTGCTGGATGAGCGACCTTGCTTCGCCCTCCAATGTTGACATCAAATATGCCATCTTTTGCCCCTTTGATAAATCTACCCTAGAATTTATTAATGACGTAAACATATTTTTAAAAGAAACCCATTCTTGAATTTTCCCATTAAATTTATTTAGTTCTAAACTAACCAAACTACCAGACACGCCATCTACCGGTTGAGGCGTGACAACTACAGGACCTCCTGAATTTTGCCTCTTTAAATCAGCAATATTATTTGACTTTATAACCAGCATCTTACCAGTGGCGCCATCTATTGGTCTAGGTGTGCTAACAACCGGGCTGCCTGATTGTCGCTTTTTGATCATGGAGGCCGCCTCCGTTAAAGCATGATAAATCCCTTTTATCTGGGCTAAATCAGTAACATACCTATCCATAGGCCCGTCACTTTCCTGCAGTGCTGCCACAGCCGCCTCTGCATCAGCCAGCCGCTGATGCATCCGCTCGGCTCTCTCTAGGATTGCATTGTCGCGATCCGAACGAGAAAGCAATCCCTGGACGGTCGTAAACCAGCGTAGCTCCTTCGCAAACGCAGCCTTGTGAGACTTGGACATCATGCCGCAACAAACCGGGAAATGTATAAATAAAAACTATTTAGCAAACACCCTGACAAGGCACAAAATACAGAAGCAGTGCTCAATAGATACCCTATCTATAACTAGAATTGAATTAGTAAATTTAATTCCCAATCACAATACTATGTAGTGTACCGTCCCGGTAATACAAACAAACAAATAGGTTACCTACCTATTACAACATTACCAAATTTAAATTATATTTGGTGTATACAATACACACAAACCCGAATGCACATTCCACTATGCAACTGTATACATACTTGTAAGTACATAAATTCAAGCCAAGATAACCGTATATTAGCTAACAAGTTGATTTCCAATCTATAATATAAACCGTTATATGATTATGTTATTGTAGTACAAGAACACCTGATATGTACTAAACTATCAAATTATACTGATATTACTGAACCACATCAATGTGGTACCCTCCGGTAATCAATTAACTACTCAAAGCACTAAACATATCCAATGTAATTGCTACATCCATAACATGTACATTACAACCATGTAAAGCCTAGCTATGTTAACAGTTCAATGACCCTGGGGCCGCCCAGTTCCGCTGTTTATATGTATATAATCCAAAGGTTTATTAGGTGAATTAACCACGCTCTGCTACCAAAACTTGTATGGTAAAGGCGCTCGTTGCTACCAGAAATTGTAGCATATAAAAAGTGGTAATACTGACTAGTGACGGGCATCGACGTCACTGGTGCGAGGATTCCATAACCACGCTCAGACACCACTAATTGTATGCTAAAGGGTGATACTTGCAGCTGGAACAGGGGCCCATTAGCTGTCCCAGATCTATACTCTAAAAATATAATACTAAATGTCCTACCAGACAGTTGTACGATGACCTCATCAGCTAGTCTTCGCACGGAATCCTTCCGTTGCGGAGTCCAAAGTGTGCCGGTGTTGTGGCACGTGGTTCACCTTCCACTGCGAATCTAAACACGAACCTCCTACCCCAGGATGCATCCAAACCCAGAAATAGTAATTAACAAGTCCACTTGTCGGAAGCCGCGTGGACACAGGTTATGTCACACACACACAGGAAATTCACTAAAAGGTGGCCTTCACGCCAAAATAACGTCAGCCATTGGTTCACTTATGTTCTTTACGGTGTCCGCACCGATTTCCCGTTAATATCCCTTAATATAACACATATTAAAATCGTCCGCGATCTGTACCAATTTCCACGTCCCTCGTTTTTTTTGACAGCTCCAAGTCCATAGACAAAATATATAGACCATTGATGGATACGTTCCGAAATATACATTTTATTCTGAACAGAGGGGCTGGCCGAGCTGTACCTTACACTTTCGAATATAATAGAACGAAATTACTGAAACATGGCAACAAAATAGATATGGTTTGAACTTGGATTCCTATCAATATGAAAGGGGGTGTGTGTCTGTAACCTAAGATTACAGATGACCCCTATTAATATTAAAATAGAAGGGAATTATCGTTATGTTATTTAAAAGGCCGTTAGAATACTTATCAATGTATAATGCATTTCATGTAAACAAACAACTTTATCGTGTAAATACCTACGAATAATATGGTTTCATTATGTTTTCAATATTGTTTATGAATATCATGAGTCGATTAAGGTGATATATCGTCCGTGCAAGGGTCCCCGTTGCTCCAGGCGGAAAGACCCGCAGTGCGAGAGGGACAAAAATTGACAAAAATATGGTTTTAAATTAATACAAAATTAAAGAAAATAGCTATAAACATTTCCATAACCAGTAATTTAGGTATTGTTAAAACCCATCTAAATAAATATTTTTCAAGTCTGTATGATAGATATCCCAATTTGTGAGAATATCAAAAAAAGTGTAAATTTGGACCTCATTTCAATAATTATTTCTATCGAGTGAAATTCCTCCAATCGCGTTTCCGATAGTCCAAAACCTAGAAGAAAGTCCCAAAATTGTTACACTAATTTATTTAACTTCAGATGTCTTTTGAACAGCAGATAAATAACTTCAAAAAGTGTCTATTTTGACGATATACCCCCTTAAATTGTTTACCAGAAACTAATACAGTTCAGCATACATATGTATATTTACATACATTGTAGATGATTAAGGGAATTACTAAGCACTAAGCATATAAACGTTAATGTTTTGAAAGATAGGGAGCTTGTTATTATTAGTATGTCCTTCATTGTACTGTAGGGATTTTCTATTCAATAACACAACTGGATATGTTTTTTACCATTTATTCTTGCATACATCAGGGGCCCTATATAGCATAGTTTTTAATCGCGCGCGTTGCGACTTATTTGAATCACAAGTGTGAGGAGCGTGACACGATGTTTTTGCGATTAAGGCGATATGTAAAAGTTTTAGCGTCCCTGTTACTCCATATGCGAAAAAACCCTCAGTGCGAGAGGGACGGATTCGTGGAAAAGTAGCAAAAAGTCCGTTTTTTATTAATATAAAATGTACTGTACTAAAGTTGCTATAAAAATTTCGTATAACCAGGGCCTAGATACTGTTAAAACCTATCTTATAAAATATAGTTGCAGTCTATATGTCATTCTAAACTGTCAAACTAGGAGAATTGGTGTCGAAAAGAACCTCATTTCAATAAATATTTCTATCGAGCCGAATTTCTCTAATCGCTTTTCTGTTTTAACAGACCCCTAGAAAAAGAATCTAAAAATAATATACTTTTTTATTAAAATAATACATTATTTACTGAAGTAGATATGAAAGTCCTTAAAGTGTCGATTTTTTTCCGTAGCGCCTTAAACAGTACGTCACGCTCCTTGCACTTGCTACAGGCCCAGATCACAAATACAATGAAACTTTGGAGTTTCGGTCAGGGATACTTCCAGTATGGGAATGGGCTCGTGTTTTCTTTTGACTTTTTTTTCGAAAACCGTATTCCAAATTAGTCAATGTGATGTAATCATTTCATTAAGATTTTAGATTGCCAACCAGTATCGAACCCAAATCTTCTTTAATATTAGTATAATACCTAACTATATCACCTACTTAATATTGCAGTACACACATAAACTTTAACGAAAATTACAAATTAAAATCAAAAATCGAAAGGTGTCGTGGGTCCTCTTCACGTTGGAACGAAGTTCCTTTCGATACTACTTTATAAAAAGTAGTAAAACCATAACAACCAGCCAGTTCAGTGATTATTATTGTTACATCTTTCAACTTTATGTTAATGCATTAAATGGCTCCATAATGCTAAACATCAGTTTTGCATTGGATTCAGTTCCGACAATGAAATCACATATCGCAGTTACAAGAGGGCATTTTTGGTGACATAATGTTTTGTCCCCATCTCTATTTAGTATTTAGTAGCTATGAATCTTAAAGGCAAGTTCTGAGCCGATTGATGTACACTTGAAATTGAAACACCTGTTAAGTTAACACTCCTGCGGGCCTATTATGTATCTCTAGTTGCCAACTGGACTAGGTGCCTAACATCAAAAACATAAATATACTGTCGAATTTCGGTTTTCTAAGGATATGTTCGCATTTGAAATGACGTCACAGTTCGTAAATAGTTCAATACCTTCTAAAGGCAATTTTGAAAGTTCAGTTTTTATCTATGTTTTTGACGATAGGCACCCTGCCCAGTTGGCAAGCTAAGATACAGAATAGGGGGGCTGGGCCGCGTTCATAAATTATGGGTCGCAACAAGGCTGCTAATGCCATCTCTGTCGCACGCGTTAAAAATTGTATATGCTATCCTGCTGTCAGTGTTGGAACCTGACGAAAGTGTTAATTTATGAACGGCTATCTAAGACATGTTGTGCCAAAAGATTGAGCTTTTTTAATTAAAGAATGCTGTTTCGCGTAAAGACACCTCTTAATGAAACCACATAAACTACTGAACAACTGTCCCGAAGAAACATACCTGCGGAAATTAAAATTTCTTTAATAATTTAAAAAACCCACCGCTAAAATTTCCAATGGGCAGATGCATTTTTTTTATTTGCTCATTATGTTTCTATGGAAAAGTTTTTAATTTTGATGTTATTTAATAATCAGTTGAGATTATTTGGTATCTTTTTTATAATTGTTTTACATGCCTAACATGTAATTTTTGCAACCTGTATATTCGGTGCATATGTCGTTGATATATCATGATCTGCTTGGCCATATTTATCATATTTCTGTTAAAACTAGGGGGGCCGCATCGCTTCACTCGGCTCCCCAAATTATTTACATGTAAACCTAACACGCTCCACCTCGCTCCGCTCGTCGTTGCACCTATTTTTTGACTTTTTGTGAAAGATTTTCGTTTTCAAACTTTGCGATCTGCCCAATTCAACGACCTGCCCACAATATATTATACAAGATGACTTTTTGATCATCGTCCAAATTCATACTGGTGGCTTGGTAAGTGATGAGTATCATGGATCAATAACAATTTTTGTGAAATTCGTAAAATGAAATTTCGACTCCCCATAGTGATTCACTCGGGACTGAAACTGAATTTCTATGGGAAGCCGAAATTTCATTTTACGAATTTCACAAAAATTGTTATTGATCTAAGATACTGACCACTTATCAAGCCTCCAGTATGAATTTGGACGATGATCAAAAAGTCACCTTGTATATTATTATCTGGTGAAGATTGACCGGCATGAAACCACATACTACTCAACTGATCATCCTATTGAACGACTTTCACAAAGAAACTACCCTAAGGGTTGATTCTCTGGATTTGTAATTAGAATTATTAGAATTATTAGAATAATTAGAGAATCCAATTATTTTAAACTTACCATAATATCATTAAAAATAACTTTATGCATATACTATGCATATATGCATAAACTATTGGTATACATTGCTTTATAGCTAAATGTTGAATTGTAGCCGTTATAATGATTTAATAATATTTTGTTACAAATCTGGAGAATCGACTCTATCCTATTCGCAAGTCAGTTTTCTTTTTTATACGCACGGATACGTATGATCAGTAGACTGTATGGTTTTATTTAAAGATATTTGTCAATTTACACCTGGCATATTTTTTTTAGCCTTATTCTAGCAATAGTTTGGGTCAACCAAGAAGGCCGGCTCAAGAAGTTGGTCACAGCTTGCGTTTCAACTGTGGGGGGAAGTAACTTCACTCGCGCCTTCTTAGTTGTCCCGAACTGTTGAAACCGTTACTATGACAAAACCCGTATTTATACCTAAGCAGGCCCCTCTCTATTTCCAGTGGGTATGGTGAAGCAGCCAACGTCCGAACAGTCTGAATTCACGATGTCGTCGGAGGACTTCCCTGCGCTACCGGGCACGTCGGGTCCGGGAGCGCCGGTCGCCGTGCCAGCCTCAGCTGCCGGAGTGGTGCCGGTGCCCCAAACCGGAGTTACGCATACGGAGCAAGTCAACCACACGAGCGATAGTAGCAAGCCGAGAAACGGAATACAGACGAGTACTGACGGTGAGGAATCTTTAGTCCTTAATCAATGGGTTTGGTGTAATATAGCGGCCATTTTGTATGAATCTCGCTTTTTATCAGTAAGATAGAGAGAGAGAGTATAAAATTAAACGAAAGCTTTATTTTTATGAAGCTCTAAATTATCTATTTATTTGAGAGCCTAGCTCTTTTCAGTGTAGGATCTCCCATTGTTCTTTGTCCAGAGCCAGATTGGTAACGTGTGATTCTTGCTCCTAAGATGATCACCGGTCTTGATCTTTTGTGTGCCTCTCTTTTCCTAGATTTATTAAACTTACACCATGTACTAAACAACTTTCTACAAAAACTCTCGCTCAAACCGAGGCAGTGTAATACGTGACAGATGTATTAAAATGAAAATTTCTTCCTTGCGCTGGCGTTCTCATCATAGTCTTCTAAATTATTGTAAAACGCAATATCCTTACTTAAACCCGGCATAATTTGTCTATTATGGATATTTTAATTGGAAGTGGCTCCAAACAGTAACCATTAAAATGTGTATTTCTCTTTCAATTCCAGGCAAAGTAACGAACATACCAGAGACAATGATCCCCAATCAATTCGGCATCGTTGGCCTCTTAACGTTCATCCGAGCCGCGGAGTCTGACCCCAGCCTCGTATCACTAGCGCTGGGGCAAGACCTCACGGCGCTAGGACTGAACCTAAACTCTCCTGACAATCTGTATCTCACCTTCGCGGGGCCCTGGGCCGACACGCCTTGCCGGTAAGTGATCCTGAGCGGGGTCCTACCCCAGCCTCGTATCGCTAGCGCTAGAGCGAGACCTCACGGCGCTAGCACTGAACCTAAACTCTCCTGACAACCTGTATCTTACTTTTGCGAGGCCCTGGGCCGAGACGCCTTGCCGGTAAGTGATCCTGAGCAGGGTCTGACCCCAGCCTCATATCGCTAGCGCTGGGGCAAGACCTCACGGTGCTAGGACTGAACCTCAACTTTCCTTACAGCCTGTATCTCACCTTCGCGGGGCTCTGGGCCGACACGCCTAGCCGGTAAGTGATCTTGAGCGGGGTCTGACCCCAGCCTCATATCGCTAGCGCTGGGGCAAGACCTCACGGCGCTAGACTGAACCTCAACTCTGCTGAAAACTTGTATCTTACATTCCCGGGGCCCTGTGGCGACACGCGTTGCCGGTAAGTGACACCGATCGGCGTCTGACCCGACCCTTGTATCACTAGCGCTGGGGCTAGACCTCACGGTGGCGTTAGGACTGAACCTAGTATAAAAGTTATAGTTTAATAATTAAAAAAATATTTATTTACGTAATATGATAGATTCCCTAAAGTTAAAAAAAGAAAATAAATCCGTTTCTTTTCAATCACTGACCGATGGGTTTGGCTGCACCATATCATCTGCATACCTTCTAACTTGGTTTTAAAGTCCATTGTTTCGCGATCACAGACCACAAGACATGGACTACCACGTGCCCCCCGAGTACCTAATAAACGGCGCGATCAGAGAGAAGCTCGCGCCGCTCCGACTGAGCCGGTACAAGGAGGACCTGCTCTTCTATCTGTTCTATTGCTTTGTCGGGGATGTGCTACAGGTCGCGGCCGCTGCGGAACTGTGAGTACAACATACACTCACTTCTGTCACACAGAGGTAGGCAGAGACTAAATATTTCCATCTGATTCATGATGATCTGCGGGTCTCCCGCGTAATTCTCATTTTCATCAACATCAACTTGAGATTGAAATTTGACGTGCGTGCGACGACGCCCGCCTAACATGCCATCTCTTTCGCACGCACGTCAAATTTCGATCTCAAGTTGATGTTGATGAAAATCAGAATTACGCGGTAGACCCGCAGATCATTCTATATGTTACTCCTTCATTACAGGCTATCCTATGTAAAAGAAATGCGACCTTAAATAAAACGACATAATCTAAAGATAAAACTGAAAAATAGGGTGGATCGATTTCCACTTTTTCAAAATTTCACATCGTAATAATGAAATTACTTTGAATCGATGTTTAAAATGCTCAAATAAAAAAAAAAAAAATGGACTGCATCATATGCTGCCCCACTTGGTACAAAGTTTTACAAATATTAACAACACGTATGAAAAAAAAAATGTTTTTTGCTTGTTTATTGTTTTAGTTGAAGCTTTACGCTGCCTCAAAAAACGCCCGTATGTCGTTGCGTTAGGGTCCACGCATTTTTGTTTGAAACTCAAATACTACCTAAACTAATGGTTTGTGTGGGTATGTTTCTTGGGAAAAGTGTGGTAGAATATATGTAGGTTCATTTAAAGGTCTGTTTACCCGGTATATTTACAAACTCACTGGATTTCGTACAAGATTTGAACACGGGCTTTTGAAAGGGGCCTTCATATATTCCGTAGCAAAAGTTTAACTGCGAACTTGTAAAATCTTTTTTTCATCTTTGTATGGAAAACTGAAACGGTTTTGTTTCCATGCCAATATCATAAATGCGAAAGTTTGGATAAATGTACGTTAGGTTAAATATCTAAAAGCTAGTTTTTAAAGTTGTCCATGACGTTGGAATAAAAATGGCGAGGAGACTGTTTAAACTTTACAACGTGATCAATTTTATGATAGCTCATCTACTAGAAATTGGCTAACATGACAGCTGAAGTCTAGCGATGTGTGATGACGAGATGTTTTCATCGATTGTCTATCTCGATTACTTTTCTCGCAATTGATTAAAATATCTCACTCGTGATTATAAATGAAAAAATTAAAGATTAGTGTTGGGCTTCTTATTTTATGTCTCGATTACATTTACGTAGTTCGAGTACTTGCGAGTATTTTCGAGGAATTGCCTATGTGAATAAAAAAGGGTCGTAATAAAGCTCCGAAAACTAAATTAAAAATGTGGATGTTCAATTTATGAATGTCTTTAAATACTAATCTACCGAAAACTTCTGTGCTAATAAACATACGAAAACTACCGAATGAAATACTGAAAATTCCGAAATCTACTGTCAGCTATTTTTATCGTAGGTCTCGGAATAAACTATTTTTTTTTGTATTTCATGAATTCTGTTAAAACTAGAGACCTCGCCTCGCTCCCCTCCGCTTCGCGTTTATCTGACATGTAAACATAACAAGCTCCTCTTGGCTTCGCTCGTCGTCCCACCAATTTTGGACTTTTGTTTCATAAGTTCTTTCGAAATTATTCGGAGGTTCATTATTTAAACCAGGGGGTGGTCGTGAGAAATTTTAGTTAGCTATGTTTAATTTATTTTGTCGGTAGATGTTACACAGTTAAATTAGTATATTTTTCCATAGCTAATTTTGCCGCTGCTCGGATAGTATAACAGTGTGCAGCAGTTCGTTGGGATTCAATTTGTTTTTCGGAGGCTTTATTATTATCCAATAAAAATCGTGTTATTTATTGATCAGTCTTTTATTTCGCTTCAGTCTTCAATTCTCGCTCGGGTGAAACAGCGTACCCGTATCTCGGGTTAATCGAAAAATGTCTCGATCATTCAGTCGGTCAACGAATCATTGGATGTTTCGATTGTTAAATTAAAACGATTGCAATTATCTCGATTGTTGAAACATCTCGTCATCGCGCATCGCTATGAAGTACTACAGGTACTTAACCGAGTATGTTCCTGCGGTAGAGAGCGGTGCGGGAGGGGTGACATCCACACACTCCTCCCGCACGCTCCGCTTCCGCAGCAGTAACCTCAGAATACTCAGTAAGACCGCTAGCGCTAGACCTGTAGCAGCTGCGGTAACTGTTATTTGTATTGTTTAAAAATGTGTATAACCTTGAAATGTGTATGACTGGATGCCAACCCAATCTAAAAACCTGCGCTGAAAATCGGCGTCGTGGCTACAGCTGCGACATTATGCTGAGCAGAGACCCTTTTAGCAGTGGCGTGCATAGAACTTTTCCGGAAAAGCAATCAAAAGGTCAAGTTTGACAATAAAAAAAATATGAAAAAATTTAAATAACACTTTAAAAAAATAGTTTGTATGACGCCAGGGTAGACACTGTCTACCCTAGAGTGAATATTTTCATATCAACTTTTTTTTTAAAGTGTTATTTAAATTTTTTCATATTTTTTTTATTGTCAAACTTGACCTTCTGGTTGCTTTTCTGGGAAAAAGTTCTATGCACGCCACTGCCTTTTGGTATCATTTAGTTTTCAAGTGGTTAAAATGTTCCTAAAAATTCCTCATTATTATGTATAACTAGTTATTAAGTTTTGATACCAAATAAACATTTTTCTTTGTTTCTAACTAACGTGATTGTATCACACTCACAGATACAACCGAGAGTGGCGGTACCACATGGAAGAGAAGGTGTGGATCTCACAGGCGCCCGGCATGCCCATGGTTGAGAAAACCTCCACATACGAGCGCGGCACTTACTACTTCTTTGATGCGCACAATTGGCGCAAGGTCAGTCTGTCTTTCTCACACACACGAGCACATAAATAAATAGGTCTTTACCTATGAAATTGCCGAAATTCTCTTATAGTTTCACGAGTTCATAATTCCTGTAATTTAATAGCTATTTCCATTGTTCGCTTTTTGTTTGAAAGTCGATTTCAAGGTTTTACGTCTACGTATTAAATTTTGTTTGTATTGTCTGTTTGATAACCAAAATTAAAATTTCAAAAACAGTTCGTCCTAAATGCCATCCATTTTCATGATAAGATTCGTAATAATATTTTACAGCTGAAACTGTTCAAAAATTAAATTAATGTTGCTGTTAGCTTAATGTTGTCCATTCATACACAAAAAAAAATATAATTTGGATTTGTCATTCCTAAATTTGTCAATTTGTTATAAATATGGTTAGCTTATCCTTCGCATTAGGTTGTACCTGTAAAGATAGATTTAAGTTTTGTTTTTAATAAATAAATAAAAGAAATGCAAAAGTGTTAGTACTGAAAATTAAATTTTCTTCAAATTCTCTATAGAAAACGGCAATTTCATGGGTAAAGACCTGTTACAACCGCGAGTAGCGCTACCACATGGAAGTGAAGGAGTGGATCTCGCAGGTCCACATCGGCTTTAATTAATTATTTTTGATATTAAAAGTTTGAAACATCTTGAATGAGTAATAAGCTATGTAAGCTCTGAATGTTTATAAGGCCTCATTTGTAACAGATTTGCCAAATTAAAAGAGCCATAGTTATGGGCAGAGTAATTGTATCGATTTTATTTATCATTCAGTTAGTAGAATGCAATGTGATCCCACATTTTCTCGTACTCTTCCCGTAATGTTTGTCGGATGTCTTCCATCAAACGTTCGACGGAGCTGTTAAAAATTTTCCTCCACGTTGAGTTCCACTTTTTCGTAAAATCTTTCTGGTTGCTATATCAGTCTGCTCTGTCTTGTATAAGATTCTTTTGACCAAGTCACAATATGTTGCGACAGGGCTATGAAGTTTTTCGTAAGTTAAATTCCATAAAGTTTATAATTGCCAATAGTCCAAGGAAACTAATTGTAACTGTGACAAGTAGGCTGAAACCAGAACTGTGGCCCTATCACGTAATTCTGATTTGTATCAACTTCAAGCAAATACATGCGAAATTCAACGTGTGCGTCATCGCACGCACGTCAAATTTGAATCTCAAGTTGATGTTGATTAAAATCAGAATTACGTGGTAGACCCGCTGGTCAAAATGACGTCCAAATATTTTGTCTTTAAATGAAAGGTACTAAGCTGCTTTCTTAGGCACTTGTTGATAAAAAAATTCTAATTGATGGTATCAATTGCGATATATGCACAGCCGAGTTCGTCGCTTGGCCAAATTTCCTGCCAGGCCAGAAATTATCTGCCAACTTCTCTATTATAATCATAAGTAAGATTTAATCGGTTAACGAAAAAAAACTTTTTGTTCGATGGAAGTAACGTAACAGTTCTTTCAGCGATCGTATTTCTTTCGTGGAAAGGTTCGGACGCTGAGTTTTTTTTTTTCAGTAATTTGTCGACGGCATTGTGTTTGATCCATTTTCCTGGGGCTCGGTTGGTGATCATTGAACCTTGTTCCTGGTCCCTGGCCGGGTCTCCGGGATGGGTTCGGGCGGTTGATTGCATTTCACCTTGTATAAATTATATATTTTACCTATAATTTTAATCGTATATATATTGCTACATAAATTAAATAAACCTTTAATTTAGTTCTTGTACATTTATTATTTTATTACATATATTTTTATAAGATTAAATTTGACTTGTAAAGTGTATTATACCTATATATACCTACTTTACAAAATAAACTATTTGAATATGAATTTGTTGAAAGAGCTTTTGTGGAAAATATTTTTGTGTGACATTAGTGTCATCAACAGGAAAATCTGAATCGTAATTGGTTCGAAGACACCCGAGTAATATCTTAAATTTGGCAAATCGGTTTCGAATCAAGTCTTAGTATTAGGAGAAAATGTAATCAAACAAGTATGCCTACACCTCATTAAAGTTTTTTTCAATGCATGTGCTAGTAAAGGCCCACTTTTTATGCATCAAAACCGAACAGAAAGTCGATTATTTTGCCCTAGGGCTTTATTATAATTATTTTTTCATTTTTTTCAATGGTTGGCTAGCCTGCAGCCTTTCTTGTGTACCATAGATGTTTTTTTTTTTTCACCGTTTACCGGCTCTGGATGCAGTCCTTTTGACCCAACCATAATTTAAAGTCCACAAGATTACATTTGTTTTATTTCCTCACACTATGCATTGAAAAACGTAGTATGATACACGGGCGTAAGAGCAATAAATTACTCGGTTACGTTTAAAACACTCGCTACGCTCGTATTTTAAATCGTCCTCGTAATTTATTCCTTTGCGCCCTTGTAGCATAAATTACTATTAATAATTCCAGGTGACGAAGGAGTTCCACTTAGACTACAGCAAGCTGGAAGGACGGCCGACGCTGCCGCCGCACGCCGCCACGTAGCCAAGCTCTCACACACACACACCATGCGTAGTTTTGTTATATAAAAAGTACAAGTTTATATGACTGTTTTTATTTCTCTCCTCTCTGACACCGGTCAGTCATTGGACGCTTATACAGAGTGTCCCAAAAGTCGATGTTATCCCTTGGAGGGCTGATAGCTCATGACTGTCCAGAATATCAAAATATGACCTCGGCAAAAAGTCGATAGTTTTCGATACTTTTATGAATTTCGTGAAATTCGACACCTTAGATGAGTCTTTCCAGTGCCACAGCTACACGATTCCAAATTCTAAGATTCTTATTTTTGTTTTCTTATTTCACGAAATTCATAAAAGTATTAATAACTCGAAAACTATCGACTTTTTACTGAGGTCATATTTTGATATTCTGGACAGTCATGAGCTGACCATTAGCCCTAGGGATAACGTTGACTTTTGGGACATCCTGTATATTTGCAAGGCACTGTTATTTGTGCCCGAAATACGGGAATAGGGTTTACCGTACCACCTATCACGCTTGAACGTGATAATAATCGTCGGTGAAACGTGGGTGGACAAGCAAGCGCGTGCCCAGGGGGTCAAATATAACATATTTCCATAAAGCTAATTAAGAAACTTTCCTCTCACCGAAGACCAAAGTATTTTTCTTTTACCCGCATTTATTCTTTAAAATTAACTGTTATCTAATTCACGCATGGCACACAACACTCACAGTATCCGGAGATGCACTAAGAGAAGAAACCCGCGATTTAAATTTCCCGATAACTGGACGCCATGTGGGAGACAATTTGAAACCATCTTCCCGATTGAAATTATTTGGATGTTTCTTGATTTCAATCGCTTCACGCACAATTCTAGGGTAGTAATGGCGGTCAGTGGAGAGACCACGAGACATGCAACTGTCTCGAAACGTCGGGTGTCCCCTTTTCGTAAAAAAGGTAAAAATTTATCGCGGTAGCCCCGATTATATATATTATAGGTATAATGTGTACGAAACGCGAGAGTTTAAAGTTATATAATGATTAATCGCCCGACGACGCGATGTTTTTGCGATTAAACCTGTAATTCAACTAAGCCGCGTCGCGCGCGATTACACATGGCTGAGGGTTGGGGCCCCTAGGCGGGCTGGGCCCCTTGTAGACCTAAAGGGGAAATCCGGGGCTGCTCGCGCCTATCAAATCTAGATCACTACGAGAAAAATGAACCAAAATTAAAAATATTTTATAATAGCAAGTACAGCCGAAATGATTTGGATGTAAATAATAGCCGTATAAAAAAACATGTCCCAGCTGGAGAACAACGTCGCTTATCCTTATTATTTTCGTAGTGTATGGGGTTTATAAATCAAAATACCAAAAATGCTGTGAGACCAACATTTATTACAAAAATCTCAGTATTATGGTAGACTACACAGACCAATAAGCTTGGATGGTGTATTTATTCGTCCAAATCATTTAAGCCATTAGACACATTAAACAAATTTCATTCCATACTATCCCATCTGCTTCCTTCTTTAGGACCCTCCCCGCCGGGCGGCGTCTTTCCTTTCCCGTGTTCAATAAGAGGCTATATTCAGTATAGCATACTGCCTCGAAACCCGCTCGGGTTTGTTAAGCTAACTCCCTTCACAGACATTCGAGAGGCACGCGTCCCCGTATCGTGCACGGGTTTGCAATGTAAACTGTTCTTACAAACCCGCACGGATTTCAAGGCAGTACGGCCTCTTATTGAACAAGGGAAAGAAAAGACGCCGCCCGGGCGGCGCGGCGGTAGTGGTGGAAAAGATTCTTGTCCGTGGTTGATAAGACGTCTAATGGCTAAATGTAGTCTGTGGTAGACTGTAGCAAAAATAAGTTTTAACTCTGCGGATGGAAAAACTAAAAAAGGGCAGTAAAATTGTTATTTTCGCAATTGGTTATTAACCTAGTAGATTAGACAAAATACATAAAAGTTGTGTCACAAGTCGCGTATATTAGAGGAATCTGATACCAATGTAATGAATCTCGCGCACAAATTGCCGTCACCGATCTTTAGTGTATGACAGTAGCACGCATGCACTACACACCGCGCCCCCTTCCCCCGACAAACATACCCAAAAATCGACTCCTGCGCAATAATGGTCGGGCTCAAGATTCCTGAAACCAAAATCATGAAGACATGAACAACTGTAAATAAAATATAACTAAAATATTAGTCTAACATACAGTTGTTAGCTCTACTTAAATGTTAGAGACTAAATAAAGACAAATGCTATAAGGTTCAGTCAACATCATCAGTGCTATCAGCCGGTTTCTCAGATTTCCCGCTATTTTCCTTCATGGTTGATTCCTCATCATTCTTTCCTGGTACCCAGAGCCCAGAGTCAACACATCGCTTCATGAAATAAATGGCTTTTTGTTCCGGCATCTTGGCTATTGTTTCCTGAAGCATTGGCACATCTTGAGTGTCGAAGCATTTCTTGAGCTCCTGGAGAATGAGAAATAAAGCATGAAGTATGTTAAAGTTATGGCTAGAGCTGAACACAATATACCCAAACCTACATACAAACCCTGTCATCAAATTGTGGGGTGTCTATGAAATGTTATTATAATATTCTAGGCTGAGTTCATTAACATTATCTAGATCTAAGTTTAAGTCGAACTATAAATCGTGAAATTTGAGTAATATCTTGACAACAAACCCCTAAAATACGTCAATTTGACGGTTTTTTATCAAAAGTGTAGCCGAATGTGCTTTTATTGTTTTAGATAAAATCAAAAAATTAATACGAGTCAAATATCGAAAATGTTATCTAGATTAATAATAACCAAACTATCAGGTTTCTCCTGAACCAAGTTAGCAATTTTACGCACGCGACGAAATCATGACATTTGGCCACGCCCACAACTGAGTTGGTCGCGTTGTCTCTTCTTAAGAGGATAGTTTCCGCAAAACCATAATTTATTCTTCCTGGTTTGAAGAATCTAGCAATTCTACATAAAAAATATGTATTTCTTTCGGGAATATAATATACAGTCATATCGGAACAGAGTCCTCAAACGTCATTCCAATATTGAGAAATAAAGTGCCAAAGCGCCAAAGAGAAAAAAAAGTTTTCATGTCGAGGTATAAGTTTATTAAAGTAAAAACCCGTTCATATTATTTATGGACTAAATTCTGTGTAAACTTTATTAATCTCTTAACAGGACAGATATTTCATAGCAACTTTGCTTTTTTTTAAAATAATAAAATTAGTGAAAAAAGTTGTAATCTTTTTTTCAGAATCCGTCCCTCTCGCACTGCGGGTCTTTCCGCATGGAGTAACAGGGTAGTATGCAAGCGAAACCTATCCTCTTAAGGATGGTCGTCATGACGCGACTTACTCTAATGTGGACGTAGTCAATTGTCATGCTATTTCCATTCGCTATAAGGTGCACGCTCAATAAAACTTGCGAGGACAATACAATCGTGCCGATTTCAATAATGTGATTAAATGCGATAATTTTTCCCACCTACTTCTGTACAAAACTTTTTGTTTGTTCTAAAACATTGCATTTAGAAAACAAAATATTTCAACAGAGTACGTACATATGAAATTTACAATTGTGGGTATTTTTCTTAGATGAATTGCATCTGGGCTCTACACATATAACGATAATTAATCACGTCCAATAAACACGCAATTACACTTTAAAACCAGAGATTTTGTAAAAATAAGCAGAATTTGTTTCGTTCATAATTAACTGTAGGTCGTCTATCTATCACGCTCTAACATACATGCTCTTTCTCTTTTGCATTACCAATCTAACAGTAGTATACAGGGTGAATTTTTGAGACGGGACAGTAAGGGCAGGTACCTTAACCGTTATAGTTACAGGAAAACGCTTTTAGAAGACTATCCATAAATTTTCAAGATATTCTGAACTGTATTTACAGATTTTGGAAAAAATGTACAGTCATCAAGAAAATAGTCATTTTAAACAAAAACTTTTTTTGGTGCCAATCGATCTTGTTTCTTATAAGAATCAAAAGTCTCTATTGGACCGACTGAGGTTTGAGTACTAGAAATGTCAGAAATCGCAAAAAACTTTTCCCATACATTTCGGAAAAAGAGTCAAACCTCTAAATTAGCCAAACTTTTCGTTATGGGTAGATCTGCCATAATCCACTGTAAATAATACTGGCTGAAAAACAAGGTAAGTAAAAAAAAGTTATAATTTCAAACTTCGAATTCGATTATTAATTCTTGGGTTATTTCAGGTCATTCTTATGTTTGTGCTGAGAAAATTCTAGATTGATAGTTGTAATTTATGTACTTCTTGTTAAAAAATGTCTTTAAATCGCAAACGTTTGGACTTAATTGGAGCGTATTTTGTAAATAATAGGAACACGGCATCTGCATTGGTGTGGTACGCGAATAAGTATCCATTTGAAGAACAAACCTTTTGAAGAATCTCAAAGAATATGGTTTATTAAAAAAGAAGTTAATGCGGCAGCCTCGTGTACTGGACATAGACACGGAGATTGCTATTTTAACCTATGTGGAATCTGATTTAAAGATATCGTCCAGATATGTCGCTCTTGAAGTGGATGTTTCCCAGTCACTTGTATTAAAGACTATGAAAAAACATAATAAGTTTTTTGCGATTTCTGACATTTCTAGTACTTAAACCTCAGTCGGTTCAGTAAAGACTTTTGATCCTTATAAGAAATAGGATCGATTGGCATCAAAAAAAGTTTTTGTTTAAAATTACCATTTTCTTGCTGGCTGTACTTTTTTTCCAAAATCTGTAAATGCAGTTCAGAATATCTTAAAAATTTATGAATAGTCTCCTAGAAGTGTTTTCCTGTAACTATAACGGTTAAGGTACCTGCCCTTACTGTCCCGTCTCAAAAATTCACCCTGTATAAGGTCTTTCAATTTAAATGGAAAGTAATTAAGGAGGTGATTCAGTATCGTTAATACATCACATTCCACTGCAAAGTACTTTTTTTTGCGCGAACTTTTTCTTCACTTCTCCATACAAACTGAGTCAGCTGATCGGACCACTTTGTACTGAGAAGTGAAAAAAAAGTTCGCGCAAAAAAAAGTGTTTTGCAGTGGAATGTAATGTATTAACGATAATGAATCACCTCCTAAATTACTTTCCATTTAAATTGAAAGACCTTATATACTAAATCTATGGTTCGTAACTAGTTTTCCCCGCTTGCATCCTTAGAGTATGACAATAAAAAATGGTACTGACATCAGGCAACTCCTCATAGACCTCTACAGGATCTAGCCCTCCTGGCCCAAGCCTTGCTAGTTTCTCCTCTTCCTCTTGTTCTCGCAGAGCTTCCTGGATCTTCTCAGCTGCTCGCTTCTTGATCCGGGCCTTGAACTGTAGGAGCTCGTCATCAAATGATTCTTTGTATGTCTTCTCTGCCACTTGAATTCTGAAAACAAGTAAACAGTTTTGTTTTAGTCTTAGTACCATTTCAATTCAAATGGGCAAGGAATCTCTAGATATTGGTGCACTTTGTGGCTGAGTTTTGCTACGCAAGTATACCCAGTTTGCCAATAAAAGTGAAAAAAATTCTGTGTGCTTATTTTTTGTATTACTACCTTGAGAAAAATGAGCTGACACAGGCTCTTGGGTCCACATCCAGCTGCTTTGACAGTTCCAGAATGTACTGCATGCAGATAGTTTGGTGAGCCACATGCGCCATAAGGTCGTGTTTCTGAAAACAGGAAAATATATTACATGAAAATACATAGAACTAACAAAAAAAAGGATTTTTAACAATCTTATGAAAGATGGCGAACATTTTTCAAGGTTTGAGTTATGGAGGTTTACCCTTTTATTGAGTTAAGTGTTGCTTATACTAAAGCCGATTCTGAAGGCTTTAATTTTAGTTTTAGTGCTGTCAAAACTAAATTTTCTTCGTTACAAAATAGTCCTTAAGAGTTAGACTTAGAAGCTAAATTTCTTTGGAAAATTTTAAGCTTTGACAGCACTAAAACTAAAATTAAAGCCTTCAGAATTGGCTTTAATATCAATACTATTTCTATCTAAAAAAAATATTTCTGAACGATCAAACTGAATGAAATTAGTTGAACTATACCTCCTCCATTTCCAAATTGATGCACCAAATGACCAAGTAGTTTGCTGTCTCCTCACACACAAGCTGGCTATGCTGCGTCAGGAACTGCCTCGAGTCTTCATATTTTCGCAGCATTCCGAACTGCTTCAATAACTTCTCATTGTCTTTGATAAACTTCTTCATTCTTTCTTCTTTTTCCTCTTCTGTTAAGTTTTCATCCTTTGAACGAACTGGTGTGGTATTAAAAACAGTTTTATTGAACCCAGGCTGGCTGATTGTGTCCACATTCCAAGGCGTTGAGCGATCCTTCTTTTTGAGTTCATCTTCTTTCCTCCTGATTTCTGCTTCCTCCTTCTCAAGTGTTTCAAGAGCTTTCTTGAGGGAGTCCATGTTAGGGTTGCTGTTGTCGAGAGTGGCTAGTTTTTGCTTTGCTTCAGCAATTTTTTTAATCGTTTCTGCCTTTTTGCGTTCGTGTTCCTCTTTCTCTCGTTTACGTTCTTCCATTCGTTCGACACGTGCTTGGTGTCGCCATCTGAATAGGGATGGGGTGTCAATGTTGGGGTGCACTTCATCTTCATCGTCAGAAATCTGCAAAAGCAAACAAAAGAAGCGTTGGTGTCAATAAGGTGTCAAAAAAAAATTTACAAGTGCTTTCTTTTGAGGTTGATCACTAAAAACAGGGATTTCTTGACAAAAAATTTGAATAAACACATATTTTTCAAGGAAAGAAAAACTTGCGTGTCTTGGCGAGTCAGCGAGACAAGACTCGCTGGCTTCTGACTGAATGATAGATATTAAAAGCCGGAGGGCCCAGACACAGTCAATTTAAGGTCAAAAAGCCGAAAACTGTCCGGCTTTAGATGGCAACGCTATTTGGAAGCTTAGAATATTCTAGACTGCAGAGTCAGAGTGTCGATAAGTAGTTGAAGATTTTTTTAGTAGAATGTGCAACTTGGCAATGTTAATAATTAAATAATGAATATCCAAAAGTTGGTTATCTTATATTAAAATAAAATTTATGAAAGCAGATGTTAAAAAAGGAGGAAATAATCGGCAAAACCATGAAACCAACCTCTATGTCTTTCCACTTGCTGTAATCGACCATTGTGATTTTAAAGAATAGTTTTAGATACTAGTTTACACACGTTTTATTCTTTGATGAATGTTACTAAAAACAAACAATTTGAAGATTAGTGCACCTATTATTCCAGTAAATTCTCGACTTTCTTTTTCCTCGGCTCGGAGATATTTGACATGCATGACAAGTAATTTTTTTTTTGTAATTTTTATGGCCTGGTTGCAAAGACCTTTAAGCCATGACTTCATTTATTGTGTGTCTTTATGTTATACATCCTCTCTTGAGGATCATTTAACAATCCTTAATACGGTTAATAACTTGTGTATAGTAAACTTCATTTAGTCTAACTGATGCAGTTATCGCATTAACGTTAATAATTTGTTTGTTTGTAGTACTTATTTCGTTTTTCAGTCCTCTCTTTGACCATTATGTTCACTAAATTTTGCCTTTTTTTGATGGTCCTGTAACAGGCCTTTGGCTCATTAGGGCTATAACAGTCAATACATTCGTCCTTGTCGGTCGGATAACGAGTGCACCTTCCTAAACACGAATGCTGATGTAATTTTTTCCCATAAATAAATAAATTCAAATACAAAATACAAATTCCTGAAAACTTGAATATTTCCAAAACTTCTTTCGTACCGCTTGCTCCTAGATAAGACGCTCGATGCCTCCCTCGCCTCATTTCGTTCGTTTGTTCTTTTGTTACTGCGACGCACAGTGCTCCCAGTTTGAAATTTTATGAACATAGGGCCTCAAGTCCGACTATCGACCAGGGGACCTAAAAAGGCCAACTTGGGTGAATCATGAAATGATTTGAAAGTAGGATAGAGTCAGAGTTTCTTCATGCGTGCAAAAGAGACTGCATTACAACAGAATCATAATATGATTCATCCAAAGCGGCCTTTTTAGAGGACATGATGATTTTTTATATGATCGATACAAATATTGATTGATACATTTTGTTAAACATCAGTTGCTCGGTACAAAGTGCACAACTTAAATTTGTTTTTCTTGTTAAGAAATTTAAAGTGAGAAAGATGGTCTGTGCCAATTAACGCCAAAAGTTCAGGATAAGTTAGATTTATAAATCAATAGTTTGAAATGAAATGCACAATTAGTCACGATTTAACAAATTTAAGTTGTGCACTTTGTACCGAGCGACTGATGTTTAACCTTAAACTGACAATTTTGACGGCCCTCATTTTATTATTTTTGAAGATATAAAATAATAAAAAATATATTTGTAGTCTTCTCAATGTGCTCTAGACAATGAAACCCTACATAAACCCCGGGCTGAGAAAAAAAAAACTTTTCGTTTCCTTTATCATTATCCCCTGAAAAATAATTTAGAAAAATTTGTAATTTTATATTCGATTTCGGGTTAACATTCTACACGAAACATCGAAATTTAGATAATTAAGCTTTGAAAAAATATATATTACTATGTATGTCATATTTCAGTCTTTGATTTTAAAATTTCGGCTGTTACTATTTCCTACCTTTTTAAAAACAGATAAATTATCAAGCTATTTTATTGCTTTTTAACCGACTTCAAAGAAGGAGAAGGTTCTCAATTCGACTGTATTTTATTGTGTATGTTCTCTGTTACTCCGTCATTTCTAAACCGATGTGAATGATTGTTTTTGTTTAGAAAAGTGTACTTTCAGGTAGGTCCCGCTTTGAGATTATCAATGACCTGATGAAGAATGAATGATGAACCTGATGATGAAAAAACGAATAAAATTCATACAGCTTAAGGCAATACGTAAAAGTTTTAGCGTCCTTGTTACTCCATATGCGAAAAAACCCTCAGTGCGAGTGGGACGGATACGTGGAAAAGTAGCAAAAAATCGGTTTTTTATTATTATAAAATGTACTAAGCTATTTTGTTAAAAAGATTTTCAAGGAGACTTTACAAATACATAATATCCACATTTTGAATGCAATTTCACCATTAAATTAGTTAGAATTTTAGAATTACAGGAAAAAATAAAACAATTTAGAGGTCTTTTCGGAATTAAATTCTATCGAGAAAATTTCATCCAATCGCGTTTTCCTTCAGTGAGATTCTTACCAAATACTCAATAAACATTTACCCAAAAATGAAATAAGTAGATGACGTTATAGTGGAGTAAATGGATTCGAAAAAAAACAATTTTTTATGGTATCACCTTAATAAAAGGAGGGATCTGTTGGCTATTGTTTTTGTCCTAAGCGTGAAACCATCGAGGAAAGAAGAGCTTTTTGAAGCGGTCTTGGCAAAATATCTTCAATGAATTGAGCATTTCAGTGACATCAGTGGTTCAGCATAAGTTCCTCTGTGGCTTTCCTCAAATACCGTTTTTCCTTGTCTTATAGCTAGTTTGAGACCGGTTATATTATTCAATATTGTTTAAAAACTGAATAAATAATATTTTTAAGCCTTTTTTTGGCCTTTTATTGTTTGAAATAGATTATAATATATAAATAAAAAAGTATTAATTTGTTTCGTAATATATTTCGAAACAAATTAATACTTTAATATTATTTACTTTTATTTCGATGAATAAAACCCATTAGTTTTATTTTTGTGATGAATAAATTGTACCGGGGGTTGGTTACAAAAAATTGCTTGTATAATTTCAATTTAATTCTAAGGAAATATAAATTAAATAACTAAAATTTAATGTTTCTTATTTTTCTTTTTCGCGAGGATAGTGGTAAGGAGAGTGGTCATCGTGGTGGTGATTGGTTCGGTAGTGTCCGCTACGGTGGCATTGGTGAACGCGTCTTCCTCTATCACCACTTGATTCTGGCTCTCATCAGGAATGCTGATCTGGAACTGCAGCAGCACCACCAAGTACGTCACCATCGTCGCTAGAAGCTGAAATGAAAGAAGAATTTAATGTTTAGTTCATAAACCCTAAGGCTAAACGTCAGCAGCTTAGCACAAGGTTCATTACTCAACTTTGTTTTTCTTGTTTAGAAATCTAAAATTGAAAAGCATTTTGATCTGTGCCATCCATCCATCCATCCATCAGCCCGTAGTCGTCCACTGCTGGACATAGGCCTCCCCAATATTACGCCACTCTTGGCGGTCCTCAGTCATCTTCATCCAGCCGCCACCCGCAACGTCCTTCAGATCGTCAGTACAGCGGGCACGAGGGTGGCCTACGCTGCGCTTTGCTGTACGTGGTCTCCATTCCAATGCCTTACGGCCCCAACGGTTATCACGTCGGCGACTGATATGGCCAGTCCACTGCCACTTCAACTTACTGATTCGGCAGGCTATGTCGGTCACCTTCGATCTCTGACGGATATCTTTGTTTCGGATTTTATCCATCAGAGATATCTCAAGCATAGCCCGCTCCATAGCTCGTTGGATCAAGCCTTTGGTAAGAGACCACGTCTCAGCGCCGTACGTCATCACTGGAAGGACGCACTGGTAAGACTTAAGCCTTTAAGCACCGCGGTCTTGATTCATCTGTGCCATTTAACGCCAATAGTTCAGTATTTGTGAGGTTTATAAAGCAAGAGTTTGAAACTGTACACACAATTAGTCATGATCTTCTCAAAACCAACTTAAAATGCTATTTTAACTTTGTTTGGATTAGATCATGACTAATTGTGCATTAAATTTCAAACTCATGCTTTATAAACCTCACTAATACTGAACTATTGGTGTTAACTGCCACATACAAAAATGTTTTTCAATTTTTGACTTTTAAACAAGAAATATAAAGTTAAGTTATAGTTAGTTAAAGTTACTTTGTGCTAAGCGACTGACGTTTAACCTTAAAGTCGAATCTTCGTGTAATAATCTGCACCAAACAATCTGACTTGGCAGACAAATTGACATTGAAATTAATCTTGTCTTAGAGACACTTCTGAGAGACACCAAAAAATTATTTGTGCTGAAAATCACAATTTTAATTTACGCGTAGGTAAAATAACATAAATATATCGTCACGACATGGGCGTAGCCAGGTTTTAGTATTGGGAGGGAAAGGGAGGTTCAAGAAAATAAAACCGACAAAAGAGTGCATTTATTTGTCTGAAAAAATCAGAATGTTGGCAGCTCCTGCTTCTAAGTTTATACGTAACTGCTTTTTGTGGAGTAGGCTTAATGATGTACTTACAGATTTAAAGAGGTTCCTGTTGACATCAAAGAAGCCTCCGAGGCTGATCTGAGAAGGGTTCATCTCGGTGGCTCGCAGGAACATGTTCACTTCGGTCTGAGCGTCCGAGTTCATCCAGGACAGCTCCACCATTAGGAGCTTCTTTTGGAAGTTGGTTCGGACCTTAGAAAGAAAACAAAATCATACACAAAATACAGCTATACCGTCAATAAAGCCGATTCTGAAGGCTTTAATTTTAGCTTTACTGCTGTCAAAACTAAATATTTTTCAATTCAAAATAGTCCTTAAGTCTTAGTATTAGAAGCTAAATTACTATTGTAAATTTTTACCTTTGACAGCACTAAAACTAAAATTAAAGCCTTCAGAATCGGCTATAATGTGGATGTAATCTGCTTTTAAAAATTTCATTAGGCATGGGCGCCATGGCCCCGCTCAAAAACCTAGGATTTCCATACTTTTTACTCGACTTTTGATTCGGATACACAGCATAGGTTTATAAGGTATAGATTTGTCGCAAGCGAACTTACTTTTTTACATTTTAGAATGTCACCCCGCAAAATTTAATCCTGGATCCACCGTTGAAAACATTACATGTTTCATAAACTTTAATGTTATCAGAGATTTCGCTTGTTTTTCTTGGTGTCCCATCAGCTTATCAACTCGTTTCACTGCCAACTCGTCCCAATCGGACGAGTTGACGAATTTCAAAATATATATTTTGTCCGTGCCTATCTCGTCCCACTATTATTTCTTTAAATTTCTTGTCAGTAAAGTACAGTCGCAAACAAAACGTTTAGAGGTATAACGAATAAAACACAAAAATATGGCTGTGATATAATTAAAAACCAGCCAAGTGCGAGTCAGACTCGCGTACCTAGGGCTCCGTATTGTGGATGATAAATTTAAATTTAGTAATTTTTTTTCGTGAATTTCTCAACCACTTTATTTTTCTTGTTATCTTTACGTAAACACAACATGATTTTTTTCATATTTTTTGGTCCACCAGTTTTGGAGATAAGGGGTACATACATTTTTTTATGGTTTTTCAAGGATTTCTCGAAAACGATGCAATTAAATATAGCCAAACTGTATATTTTTACGATCTAATTTTTAATACCTACAATTTGATACCAATATTGTATTTTTATAAAATACTTTTTTAATTTATTTAACATTTTTTTTATTTCTCATTTGTGCTCAACTTTTTTAAATCGCTAAATTGAATTCCTGTAATTGGCCAGTTATGATCTATAATCGTAATTTTTTTCATATTTTTCGGTTTACCATTTCCGGAGATAAGGGGGGGGACATACATGTTTTTGTGGTTTTTTTAAAGATTTCTCAAAACCAGTGCTAGTAAATATAGTAAAAGTGTATATTTTTACAATCAACTTTTTAATATCTACAATTTGATACCCAGATTATATTTTTAGGATAATATATTTTATTTTTCTCACTTTTGTTTTGGACAATTTCAAAATTTTCATATCTTTTTTACACTGTGATATGTGGGCAAATTAATGCTATTTTTGTGCCAAATTAACGGTGCTAAAGTTATGAAGCTGTGACATACGGACGGATGGACGGACAACGGAGTCTCACCATAAAGGTTCCTTTTGTACCTTTTAGGTACCTACCACGGAACCCTAAAATAACACTTCCCATAAAAAAAATTTAAAGGAGAACTTCCCCGTCAAAACTTCTGTTGCCAAGTACTTACTAAATACGAAAATGCCTTGATAAGCGAAATTCTTCCGTGAAGCCGATCACAAAAGTGACGTTCAAATTCTGAACAGGTCCCCCATACGAGGCGTGAACATAGAAGTATCCACTTAAAAATTTATAACTAGTCGTCATAAAACAAAAATAAATTTTTATTATGATCTAGAAAAGAGCATGTAGTTTAATTTTCTGAGGACGTCATTAACGATGTACGGACATATAATGTAAATTGATTTGTCTTTATTATTGAAAGCAGCATGTCTACATACATAGGTACATATAGCACGCGCTTTACATCTTCACACACACAACGCATTCATCCTCACACTTCACACACATACTATTCACACATTACTCACCCTCATACTCATATTCATATTTTTTTCTTCTGTTTGTTATTCTACATAGGTTGCCTAATTGATAAGATTTACCTTCTTTTTGGAAAAATTAAAACATAATGGTAATACTAACCCACTAATATGATATTATAAGATTTCTATGTACCTACTAACCACATTCCTGTTTGTATTTTTTCATTGGTATAATTTATAAATAGGAGGAGAAATTGGCTCCTGAATCTCAGTTTTAACTTTTTGGGAGCCAATTTATACCAATTGTTACTTTGTGTTGGAAAAAAATACTTTTATTTATTTATTTTATAGAGTCTTTCTCTTCGATCAACAATATACAATATTGTTGATCGAAGGTCTTTCTACTTGCTTTTTTGCACATTGATAAACGCGGTATACGATGGATGCGTGACAGCACAAATAGGATAAATAAGATAGACATTTTATAACGCATGCTAGAGGTGCTGTATGATCTATTTGTATACCCCAAGCAAAGCAGGTATACTAACATTATGTGATGCGTAATGAGCCTCATCACAAATGAAGAACAGCAGGAATATGCTGCAGCAAGCGGTCAAGGCGAGGCCGATGTCCTTGATGCCGAAACCTTCGGAGATCTGACTGAGGAGACCGTAGATCGACAGAGTAATGATGAGGAAGAGGTAGAGGCTCACGAAGGTGAAGGTGTAGCAGTTGGCGATACCGGTGCCCCGCGCGAGCTTGCTCAGGCGCAGCCAGAGGGCTCTATATTCCGCCACTTTGCCGGCCGGCCCGATGTGGCGGAGTGCCTGATGGATAGTTTAGAATAGAATAGATTAGAACAGCGTTTCTTAAGTGGATGGCAAACCCTAGCAACTTTTTTTATTACCCGTCCAGCATAATAAGTCTAATGGCAAATACCTTATTCGCTTTTCATAGAGGCGATTATATGTTGGCTCTTTTGCCTCTTGTTCTTGGACGCGTAATACTAGTGATCACGCAGCGAAACAACAAATTGGTGTGTTTTTAGCTAATACTGAAATATTTTGTAGAGAAAAAAATATTGGATTTAGGTAACATCCCTCCATATTTCTATTGCCTATTTTATAAAAAAAAAATCAAGTTAATCTCTTAACCACGTTTTTGAAACGAACGTTTGAAAACCAAAAAAAAGAGGTTGGAAAACATTTTTTTTTTGACAAAAGTATAAATCTTAAAACATTGTTTATATGTGGAATCCCTCGATAAAAGATCGATAAATCAAATATATTTTATTTAATATGAGGAGAGACATAGTTTCCTCCAATGAACCCTTGAAAACCTGGTGTTGTTGATGTTCTAGCGTCAGGTGTCCCGTTAAGCTTTTTTGTCCACGGACCCCTTAGGAAATCAAGCACAATTTTAAGAACCCCCTTAATAAAAAGCAGCAATAAATTTCGGACCATTTATTTTAGTTCTACAAATTACAAAAAAATATACTTTTTCATATAAAATACGTTAATGAGAAGGTTGGTGCTGCTTTTTTGCAACTAATTTAGTGATATTTGGGTATATATTACTACTGAGTTGTAGTCTCAAATCGGATTCCACTTTTAATATATTTCTGTATTTGTTTTTAATATACACAAGAGCAGAGAATGCCTTTTCACAGAGGTATGTCGTTGAGAAAAGCAGTAAGCAGTAGTATTTACGATACTTTTGGTGGCATTTATTTATGATTGTTAAATGGTCCATAGATTAGGCTGCGGACCCCCATACATATGCTCGGGGACCCCCAGGGGACCGCGGACCACAGGTTAGGAAACGCTGGATTAGAATAAGCTTTTATTTACCAAAAGAAATCTTACAAATAATATCTTTAATTAACGTTTTTATTTATTTATTTATAACACCTTTTGCAAATTTACACAAATAACTTAAAAGACAAAAGAAACAATTAAACATGATGTACAAGGGCGGCACTTATTGCTAATAGCAATATCTTCCAAACAACCCTTGGTAGCTAACACAAAGATGAACAAAATAACATGTGGAGGTGTAAATACTAATCAGAAAATAATAGGGAGATCAAGATTAAAATATAAACCTAAATATCTAAAACATAAACTTACATATAAAAATACATGAACATACTTAAATAAATGATTACATACCAATAAAATGTACACATAAATATATTATATAAATAATAAATAAACATACAAAAATTATGATATATAATAACATATTTTGTATAATAACGTTATACAAGATATAGGTAAAATTCAGAGCATGATTGACAGTGGTCCCCAAAACTAGGTCGAACCTGAAAACACGGGGGCCTAATAGAAATTACAATTGTAATCGTATTAACAAAAAAAAACAGTAAACGGTAATAAAAAACGTTATTTTTTCTCAAATTTACAATATTCATAAAAATCTACACTATCAAAAAATTAACAATCATAATGATATTTTATAAAATAAATATTGTGCAAAATTGTTGTTGTTATGTTATGTTATGTTAAACTTTTATATCTATAGGTATAAAGTTTAACAGAACGTTACAATACATTGTTATTATTTTAACAACGACAAATCAATTATATTTATGTGTAGTGTATATTTAAGTTGTTTATATAAATGTGTGTAGTGTGTTTGAAAAATAAATGACCGATATATTTTACATTAGTTTAATTTCATAGAGTGTTGAGGAATTACTAAATTGGACATGGAATAATTGAAAACAAGTTGTTGTCTGCATATATCATCTGGTCCGTTCCATCGTGAGTAAATATTAAATATATATTTTTGGCTACAAAAGTCCAAATATTTATACATATTTCAAAACTAGAGAGATACGTATTAAGTAAAGTCCAGTACAAACTGCGCTCAATCATTTTAGATAGATAGTTAAATTATATTCTGGATTACTCAAATACACGTAATGAGTTATACACTTCCATTTGAAAACTGTCCCGTTTTGTTCAACAATTGCTACGGCCCATCGTGCAACTATCCCCGAGAGAGAAATGCCGGTCCGTGGTTAGTTTTTTATGTGCTCTGTGGTTAGGTCCTCTGTGGTTACAACATAGTCCAGCAAATAACATTCACCTGGTCTGGAGAAGTACTGAAAATCAGCGCTGGGGATTCCTTACAGAGTGCCAGAATTGTAGCTGAGTTCTCTCCCAATATCAAATTTGTCAAATTCAAATTCAAATTCAAAAAGTTTATTTTGCAAAGTAGGTATATATAATACACGTTTCACAAGTCAAATTTTAATCTTATAAAAATATATGTAATAAAATAATAAATGTAAATGAACTACTTAGATTAAATGTTTATTTAATTTATGTAGCAATTAAAATTATAGGTAAAATATTATTATACAAGGTGAAATCCAATCAACCGCCCGAACCCATACCGGAGACCCGGCCAGGGACCAGGAACAAGGTTCAATGATCACCAACCGAGCCCCCAGCACGAATCCAGGCGGCCGACCGAATCCCATCCTATATACTACATAGTAATAGGTTACATATATAAATACATGCCTACCTCCGCCCATTCGAGTAGTCTTGCTAAGAAGAACGGGCAAGAAACTTGGCAAGATCATGTCTTTTTTTTTTCAACATAAACTTATACTATACATCAAATTGCTTATATCTACTTTAACCAAGGGATAAGAAAATACAAGACATTGTTTTATCTGTTGAATGGTACCTATAGTATTTTTGAATTTATTGCCTCAAGTATGCTGTGAATTGAATATCTCTCTACATATTTTTTTAAAAGATATAAATATACTGATAAATAGGATATACAAATATAATTAAATCTCAAGATATATTTCGGGTCCGACCTGGACCCGGCATTAGTTGAGTATCTATTTTTTATAGATATTTTATACATATTTTTGTGCTGTTTATTGGACGATGAATGGATCTTATTTTAAAAAAACGGGGCACGATGACGATGACGTAGAATACTTACCTGTTGAAAGTCCTCAGCCAAAATATTTGCACACACACTCAGTGTCTCACAGAGAAGATACCAATAGCCTCCCAGGATATATGTCAATATCTCCAGGAAGACGTACGGGATGATCTGCATCAACTTGAAGTGAACCATGGTCACATGAGTGATGATTACAGATGCGGTCGAGAGGAGCGGGATTACTATAGCAATGGTCAAAGCTTTCTTGTACAGCTTCACTGGTAAAGCCCGACGTGATAGCGATTTGTATGCAGTCTGAAAGAAGTCATGGTTCTCGAGTAGCTGAGTTTAAGAAAGAACAAGTACAAAAGTAGTTTGTCGCACACAGTAGACGCCTTCGTCGATTGCATCCATCAGCCTGTCCACTGCTGGACATAAGCCTTTACAAGGTTTAGCCACTTTTGGTGTTCCTCCTAGAAGAAATGCCCATACTCACATACGCTAGGTAGGCGGGTTGGTGAGCGCGGTACCGAAATCCGCGTACCGGTGACCCCGCTGCCCGTCACCAGTCTGTTTTATGTAGGGCTGGCAATTGGGGATGGATATACCGCCATCAATCGGTCCCAGGCATGATGGGCCACGTGGTTGAGCTGTCCTGTTACTCTCCCCCGAATAACTTCGGCTTTGCGAGTAAGATGGTGGTACCTCCACAAGTCCACAGTCGTCGATTAGCTGGACATAATCGAATAGACGCACAATTTTTCAAGGAGTTGGTAAAATTATAATATTCGGTGCTGAAGACGAGAGAATAAATATGTAGTCGTTGGGTGTAACATAATATATCCGAGGACACAAGTGCACAGTTGAAAATGGGTCAGTTGTGTATTTTATGTTCTTCAGCCCGACAACGCAAAAATCAACCAAAAATCAAGTATTCTAATGATTACATTTTTGATCTTTTCTTTTGTCGGACTGTATATGTTCTGTGGTAATTAATAGGTCAATTGCCGATTTTTTTTTACAGATTCATGAAGAGTTCATAATTCCTATAATCTAGTAGCTAATTCCATTATTTGTTTTTTGTTTTGTTATAGTACGTACCTATTAAATTTCGTTTTTATTTTCAGTTGATTATCGCAACAGAAAATTAAATCTTCAACGACAATCCGTCCTAAATGTTCGTAATATTTTTTTACAACTGACACTTTAAATTTTTTTTATCAATTCGCTGTTAGCTTAATATTGTCTCATTAATTTTTTTCAACAAAATTTGGATTTATCATTCCTAAAAAAATGCAAAAATGTTTGTACTGAAAATTGAGTTTTCGTAAAATTTTCCATAGAAAACGGCAATTTCATTGTTAATGCCTAACACTATCTTACCAAACAAACCCTTGCGAATCAGCACAACTTACTTTTACGAACTGCACAATTATCAGACCTGGGGATCTAAAAAGGCCGATTTGGGTGAATCATAAAATGATTTGAAAGTAGGATAGAGACGGCATTAGAACAGAATCATAACATGATTTATCCAAAGCGGCATTTTTAGAGGACCTGTAGTAATTATGCTCGAGTGGGGAAATACTAGACAAGACAGACAGCAGAAGAGCTTCTTGGATTAACTTAATAAAATTTATAATTACCTCAAAAGCGACCCATTTGTTAAGAACTCCAGCAATCTTCCTTGTCTCATACCAGAGAATCGGAACTACGGTCAATGGGAAGAGATACACTGTGAATAGATACTCAATCACCGCTTCCTCAAATTTCCCTTCAGCGGTCCTCAGAATTTGCACCTTATGTAGTGACAAATAGAGCACATAACTGACCAGAGAGACAAATACCATCACGGAGTATACCATAGACGGTGACGCCGCTTGAAACAGATTGACTCCAGGCGAAGGCCTCGTCACAGGGAGGACCCCCAAAACACGTAAAATGATAAATACTGGTTTCAAATTCTCGTACACGATGTCCTGATTAATTTGAGGATCCAATAAGTTGTCTTGCAATGGGTAGATGGCGTTTCGAGAAGGGATTTTTATCTGAGGAGACCTGGCTGGCGTGACGTCTAAAAAGACCACCTTGTCCTTATCGCTCTTTGGTTTCTCTTCATACATCCCTGCCATCCCATTAGGCATGTATACTGTGGATGTAGGGAACAAATTGTTGCTCGTATAGAAAGACATGGTATCTACTAATTTTTGAGAAATTAATTGATTAAGCGCGAAGCCTGCTTTGCCTTTGGGTCCAAAGCGGCAAGTGATCGGGTTCGAATAGAGGAAACTCAGCTTAATGACTGCTAGGTGGGGTGGCCATGATCATATTTTACGTTTTGACAAGTTGATTGCAGCCACGTAAGCGTTTCTCTGGCCTTGAATGAAAGTTCCAAGACGTTCTTCAGCCGAGACCTTGTCGCGTCAAATGTTGCTGATGTCATGTTTACTGATAAATGATGCACGCTCTCTGATGCAAAATCGATTTGAATTTTTATAAAGTTAATCGTTTAAGGAAGGTGATGGAAATGCAATATGTGCAATATAGTAAACTAGAACAAATCTACTTCAGGGGATTTCATAGGTTAAAAATGTTTGTTTTATACAAGTTTACAAGTAAAGCATTTCCGGAAATAACTTTTAGTTGTATTATAATACTTACCATACATTTTTACCTCGAACTCTGCTGACGTATTCCAAAGTTCAAAATACTGTAGTTTCAACCTGTTTTAGGCGGATTTTTAACCGACTTCAAAAAGGAGGCGGTTCTCAATTCGAGTGTATGTTTTTTTTTTTTTTTTTTTTTTGGCGTTGTTACTCCATAACTCCGTCATTTCCCAACTGATTTGAACAATTCTTTTTTTGTTTGAAAGAGTATACTTCCAGGTAGGTCCCATTTTGGGTTTGGTCATGATCTGATGAAGGTCTTCAGAGATAGGCAGTAGAACTCCTCAGAAAATGACAGCATATCTCTCGAAATTGAGGCAATCGCTATGTACTTGGGTGCTGATTACAAAGTATTACTTGAAAATTGACATTCTTCCACCTGACCTTCGATCCTGGCTTCATCAACATATTCACCATAGAACTCTTCAACGGATCAGAGCACATAACTCGAGATTGCGGCAATCACTGCCTTAGGGTGCTGATTCAAGGGTATTACTTGGAGATTATCAGAATACCCACCTGACCTTCGATCCTGGCTTCATCACCATAGAACTCCTCAACGGACGACAGCACATAACTTTAGATTGCGGCAACCGGTTTGTGTTAGGGTGCTCCTTGCAGGGCATTGCTGAAAATTGCCAGTGTACCCACCTGCATTTCGATCTTGGCTTCATCACCGTAGAACTCTTCAACGGATGACAGCACATAACTCGAGATTGCGGTAATCATGTTGTGTTAGGGTGCTGATAGCAGGAAGCTACTCAAACATGGCTACTTATACTCACTTGAACTTCGTTTCATATTAACACCACGTTTGCAAGAACTACCTATACCTCACAATTTAACCCAGCAACACTGAAAAATGTGAAATAAAATAAACTTTTAACAAAAAAATAGCAACCGACTTCAATAGTAACAGCAGTCATTCACTAAAAAGTTAATAATAATTCTATAAAGACCGATGGTACCGAAGCAACACTTTTGCCGACTTCTTTCTTCCTGAAACATTATGTTATCTAGAAGTCGGCGTATTTCCTACGATATAGCAACATAGAAACCAATATAAGAACGCCGACTTCTAGATAACATAACGTTTCAGGAAGAAAGAAGTCGGCAAAAGTGTTGCTTCGGTACCATCGGTCTTTATAGAATTATTATTAACTTTTTAGTGAATGACTGCTGTTACTATTGAAGTCGGTTGCTATTTTTTTGTTAAAAGTTTTCTTTAGAAAAAAGGCTCTGTATGATCAGCGATTTATTTTTGTTAAAAACTGTAAATTAAAATATAAAAAAAATTATAAAATTAAATAAGTAAAATTTTAGTTGTGAGCGCTTGCAGCGACACATAAACCTCTTTATGGTTTCCGTTAGCTGTATAAGTTTTATAATATTGTATATTTTTCTTGTATTTACTCAATAAACGCATAAAAAAAATAAATGTATAAATAGCGACCCGCCCCGGCTTTGCACGGGCATGTATTATACATATAAACCTTTCTCTTGAATCACTCTATCTATTAAAAAAAACCGCATCAAAATCCGTTGCGTAGTTTTAAAGATCTAAGCATACATAGGGACAGGCAGCGGGAAGCGACTTTGTTTTATACTATGTAAGACAAGAGGTCGCAGGTTTGAATCCTGGCCCGGGGAATTTTTTCAAATTCTTTTCTTTGGATTTGTTTCTGATTGATCTTTTCTAGTTTGTAATGCACTCTTATAATATTTAGAGTATTCATAGCGATTTATTTCGCAAAATAAACATAATCTTAGTTAATGAGAACTGTGAATTTCTTAACTGTCTGAAGCAACAATATTGTAGCGACGACAGCGCCATCTGTTTCTTAAGAACAAGGCGTGAAATCACATAACGCCCTCGTGAGCGTTCTATATGTGCGGTACAAGCTAGTATATTAGGCAGAAGCAAAAATAACAGTGGACAAGTATGATGGAAGAATTCACCGGTCTAGGTAGGAACCTCGGTGGCGCAATTGGTAGCGAGCTTGTCTTGATAACAAGAGGTCGCAGGTTCGAATCTTGGCCCGGGGAATTTTTTCAAATTCTTGTCTTTGGATTTGTTTCTAATTGATCTTTTCTAGTTTGTAATGCACTCTAATAATATTTAGAGTATTCGTAGCGATGGATTTCGCAAAATAAACATAATCTATGTAAGTAGTGATGATAATACTACTTATGAAGAACATAACATAACATAAACATAAATACGCTTTATTGTGCACCAAAAGAAAAACAACAAAAAAGACAATACAAAGTTGGAAAAAAAAACAAAAATATAGGCAACAATGGGCGGTCTTATCGCTTAGAGCGATTTTTTTTATGGTATTATCTTAGCATCAAAACAATCGGATTTTCTTTAGTCGTACATTTATACGTTTTCTTTGGAATTTATTAGTAGGTAAGTATTCAAAGCTACGGAATTTCCAATTATTTTGAAGCTAATGTGGAAATCTGGTTTTGCGTATAGTAATTAAACTGATTATTTTTAATTAGCTAATTTTGAAGAATCTACCTTTAAGGGGCTCCACAACGCTAAACATCAGTTTTGCATTGGATTTAGTTCCGTCAATGTAGACGGTAAAAATTTGGAAAAAATGTAGCGTGTTTTTTGACTCAAGACAATTTATTATTTACTCTTTATAAATAAACATACTTTCAATCTTCTTTTAATTATAATACTTTAACAAAAGCATGAATTTCACGAAAAAAGCGATTCAGTTTCTATATTTCAAAACTGATTGAAACGAAACCAACACACGCAGATACTTACTAGAAAAAACCATTTTTATTACATAACGAAATTATAGCTAATGTCCTAATGTAGCCGTGATTTCAAAATAACTGTAGTTTTGCGTGCGCGGCATCTATTAGAGCAGGATAGACAGTTAAAAAAACCAGCCAAGTGTGAGTCGGACTCACGCACGATGGGTTCCGTACCATTATCTATAAAAACGGCAAAAAACATGTCTGTTGTATGGGAGCCTCCTTAAATATTTATTTTATTCTGTTTTTTAGTATTTGTTGTTATAGCGGCAACAGAAATACATCATCTGTGAAAATTTCAACTGTCTAATTATCACGGTACATGAGATACAGCCTGGTGACAGACGGACAGACGGACAGACAGACAGACAGACAGACGGACAGCGGAGTCTTAGTAATAGGGTTCCGTTGGTTGCGGAACCCTAACAAAAGCGTTAGAGCAAGACTGAATTCTAGCATTGTGCAGCCCCTTATCAAATACCGGAATCATGAAGACGAAATATACTTATGACGATAATATTAGGTAAAACAGCGTGTATTTTTGCCCGAAGTACTTCGATAGGGCTCACCACCCAACACGTTGGGACGTAATAATCGTCGGTGAAACGCTGGTGTACCGTGTATGGACTGACTTTCATTTCACAGTTCACACGCGGAACACCTCTGACACCCCCTCGGGGATTTATGTCGTGACGATATGTATAAAACATTTTATGAAGACATTTACAAGGTTCTAAAGTACTTTAACATTAACAAAACTGTTTCTGTATCGTTGAGTTTATGCAAACACTAATTACACCTTTGTTTATGAAAGGCAAAGTAATATAAGGGTTTGAAGGAATGCGTAGCGTAGACGGGTTGCTTATTTAGTTAAATTTGGTTGAATGTGATCATGATAATATTATTTCGTTTATGTATACATACAGGGTGTGAATTGAGTCATAACTTTACCGAAACTATAAATTTGTAATTAAATATTATACTTAAGTACATAATAAAGCAGATTCTGAAGGCTGCAATTTTAGTTTTAGTGCTGTCAAAACTAAAATTTTTCAAAAGCAATTTAAATTAGCAATTTGATTTTAAGGGTTCCGTACCTAAAAGGTACAAAAGGAACCTTTATGGTCAGACTCCGTTGTCCGTCCGTCCGTCCGTCCGTTTGTCACAGCCTCATAAGACATGGTACAAAAATAGCATTAGTTTGCCCACATATCACGGTGTAAAAAATATGAAAATTTGAAAATTGTTCAAAAATTTCCAAAACAAAACTGAGAAAAATAAAAATATTACTCTAAAAATAGAATATGGGTATCAAGTTGTACACTTTTACTTTATTTACTGGCACCGGTTTCGAGAAATCTTTAAAAAACCACAAACATATGTATGTCCCCCTCTTATCTCCGAAACTGGTTGACCAAAAAATATGAAAAAAATGTCGATTATAGATCATAACTGGCCAATTACAGGAATAACATAATATTTAAAAAAAGTTTGGCACAAGTGAGAAATACAAAAAAGATGTAAAATATTACTATTGGGTACTTTCTAAAGCCTATTCCTCGTTTATGACCAAACCAAAAATAATGAAAAAATGTATTATGAATTATCAACTCTTAGCGCCCCTACGCACTGTCCGGTTAGCCGCGTTGCGGCTAACCGGACAGTGCGTATGAAGCCTTAGACAACACATGCAACATTTTTCTTTTTCATACTACCAAAACTTCTACATGAATTTTTTTTTAAACTGAATGGTGTATTTTGGCTTGAATTTCCTACTGCTGCTAAGTGGCTTGGCCGATTGAATTCATCTATGCTTTGATAAATAGATAAACTTGATAGCTATAATCATAGCATAGAATTATTTAATCGAACAATCACGTCCAAGTGAAAAGTATAATTTTCTTCTATTTCGCCCTATCAAAGACGCAGCGAGCGTCGTAACAGCCACTATGCATTGCGCGCTGATATTAACGTTATTTCAATGTAGTTTCCGTTGATATTCACACTGACAAATATCGATCTGCTAATTTGGCGACGGTAATCGCCTTAAGTTACGAAAAGGAAAGGACATGCCGCCCTTTTAAAATTTATCAACTAAACAGTAAAATTAGCAATAATGCAGGCGCAAATATAGGATGGGGCAATGGCACTGCCAGTGTCATTTTCCCCCCTGAGCCACGAATGAAGTACAGTGGAGATCACATGACACTTCCAGTACTACATTAGCCCATATAGTGAAGGTATAAGATAGGTACAAAGTCCAATGTGTATAGCTTGATGTGGTCTCCACTGTACATTAATTTGACTATATTCAAAAATTTGGAATCGTCATAAAGTATTCCACTAGCGATTTACAGTTTAGCGTAGAAGACGGTACCTTATAAAAATCGCTATTAAAGTAATATTAAAACTCCGTACAAAAACTTCATTTCGAAATATATTTCGGCCCACTTTGGGGCTGGCATCAGTCGAATTATACAAGTAAATGACATCAAATATATACAAACTTATGACTTGTATATATTTTATATGTCATATGTTATATGTCATTTACTTGTATAATTCGACTGATGCCGGCCCCAAAGTGGGCCGAAATATATTTCGAAATTAAGGTTTTGTACGGAGTTAAAAATTATACAAAAAATAAAATTAAAATAAATGCTCTGTGTAGCAAAATATATATATATTTATTACAAGTATTAAAGTAATACAAAGATTTGGCCTATGGCTATATATTTTATGGTTTTTGTATTTTGATTTGAAGTTAATCTACCTACCTATAATCTATATATATATATATATTTTTTTTTATTTATTTAAAGATTTACATGTTTGCATTCTGACATAAAGTAAGTAATTATGGATGTTGCTACGTAACCATAGACGAATACAACATAATGTAATAATAACTTTATGAATAGAGTTACAAAAACTACTTATTTACACGTTCACAATATTGTTGTCGCAATACAGAGTTTATGAACGCAGCTCTGATTTTACAACAGCCTGTATGTATATCGATCGAAGAAGCAATGGCCCGTCAGAGTAAAACCAGACTGCGTTTGACTACTCCCGACGTTGTTAATTAATGCTTCGGTGATAGGGCGATCACCCGTACGAACTATCAACATTGTTTGATATTCACTACGAATAATAATTTATTATTCGTAGGATATTCATCATATTTTGTTGATGATTTAGTGTATTCGGATTCGGATTAATTCTTTTTATGTGCCTGGATATTCATTGCAAAATCTTATCATGTACATTTCTTATTTTTCAATACATGTGCTCGTAAAGGGCCACTTTTTATGCATCAAAACCGAACAGAAAGTCGATTATTTTGCCCTAGGGCTTTATTCTTATTTTTTTTTTTATTTATTTACAATGGTTGGCTAACCTGCAGCCTTTCTTGTGTACCACCATAAATGTCATACTTTTTTTCCACTTTTTAACGGCTCTGGATACCCATTCCTTTTGAGCCAATTACAATTTAAAGTTCACAAAATTATATTTGTTTTATTTCCTCACACTATGCATTGAAAAACGTAGTATGATACACGGGCGTAAGAGCAATAAATTACTCGGTTACGTTTAAAACACTCGCTACGCTCGTGTTTTAAATCGTCCTCGTAATTTATTCCTTTGCGCCCTAGTAGCATAAACTACTATTATTACATATATTTTTATTAGATTAAATTTGACGTGTAAAAAGTGTATTATGTAAAACTATTTTGCAAAATAAACTATTTGAATTTTGAATTTGAATTTGAATTATTAGATATAAAATCAATGCACAAAATAGAGGCAAAATAAATATCCTCACATAACTCATAAACATTTATGATTTGATTATATATATTTTTATAAGATAAGTCATTTAAATAACATAAATAAAACTAAATTATAAATGATACTTAAAATAAACACTAACTACAAAGAATATAAATTTAAATTTAGACTAATATATTGCGAATGAAATATTTGACCCCAGCCCCCCTATTCTGTATCTTGGTTGCCAACTGAACTGGGTGCCTATCATCAAAAACATAGATAAAAACTGAAATTTCAAAATTACCTTTAGTGGGTATTGAACTATAAACAGACTATGTCGTCACTTCAAGGGCGAACATATCCTTAGACAATCGGAATTCGATAGTATATCTATGTTTTTGATGATAGACACCCAGTCTAGTTGGCAACTAGAGATACATAATAGGCCCGCAGGTTGGGAAACGCTGCCCTAGCCCAAAGCAAAAGTGTGATAAATAAGGTAAAGGAGCAGATAGCCATTAATTAAGTAACAATTTCGTCAGGTTCCAACACTGACACACTGACAGTCATTCTAGGACTCAAACTTCTGAGTTCTAGGACTTGGTAGCGCGGATGCGTTCCAAAACCAAACCCCTAGATGAACTAAACGTTTTGGAACCGTCTTTGGTGAGATTCGGAACGTACATAGAATAATATGTCAAAAGAAAATTATGGCAGACGTAAATGTTTAGCGATGGATGAGTTTTTAATTTTTTATCCACAGGTTTTATAATTATAGAGACAATTTACCGATAATCAAGTTTCAGGCTCGTAGGAAATAACAAGAAACAAATTCAAATGGCGCGGCATAAAAATATCGTTCTAGGCGAGAAAACAGGAATAGTTATGATTTGTGATTGAGATGTTTTCAAACGTTTAACACTCTTTATTTCATGTTTTGTAATTTTTAATATCCATGTAAACGTATAAAAATCATATGATGTTATAGAATCATGCTTTTGACAAGAGCTATTACATCCCCGTTGATTTTCGCAAAGCAAAATATTATTCTTGTCAGTAGAAAAAGTTGTTCGGGTTTGATCGTTCCAAAACGATCTCATTTGAGGTTTTGGTACCAGCATTGTACTTTTATCTGACAGATTAATATCTTCTACTTCATCGGACAATAAGGCCCTTTTGAACGCTACCCGAGATAGCATGTTGTATTTTGTTTGTTATACTAATTTGCTGTGACATTCCATTACCAATTGTGAATCATAATGGGGAGTTTTCTTTCTAATAGTACCTAAAATAATGAATTGTCCTCGTATGAAATATTTTGGCACATAATATTATATTCGTCAGCTGCTGGACATGACTAGTGATGGGCAATATACCCAAGTAACACTATTGTACACTACGATATCTATGCTATTATAAGTTTTACCATTTTATTTATCTATGATAAAACTGAAGTGAAATGAATAATTATTACAGGTGGTAGAGCTGATGCCGGGTTCGACTGTGGAGGTACCACAATCTTACTTGGAGACCCCCTCGAAGTAATTCGGGGAAGAGTAACCGGTAGGCCATAGCTTCAGGCTTCGAGAGGCGCGCCAAGCGGTTCTTCTTGCGACGGCGCCGGCGGAGAGAACAAATATATGAAGTATTATAAGGTCGCCGCTCGCGCGTCTTGTCCGGCTTCGAGTGACTTGCACTCTCGGGACGACGGTGTGCGGGGAGGCGGGCGGTTGAAACAGTGATCGAGCGCACAGGACGAACCTAGTGTTGAGCACTTTAAGCGAGCGAGCGCGTTATACATCCGATGCGGTAGAAGGCGCCGACGGGTGTCGTGGCAGGGCAAAGCCCGTCGCAAAAACCGCCTGGAAGCACTGCAAAAAGCGCCGCCAGAAGCCTGAAGCTGTGGCCCTGACGTAACGCTGTCTTGAGAGTGTGATCTGTTTTTTGACAGACTGATGAATGTAATGCGAGACTGCTTAAGGTTTTGTGAGAAAGAAGCTTCTTTGACTATGTCTCTATATTTAAAATAGTAGGTTAATTAATTTTGTATTACCATATGGTAAAATTTAATGTTATGTGTTATTTTTAATTCTGTAAATGTTTTTATTCATACTTGTGAAAACTTAATTGTACAGTGCACGATTCTGTCTGTAATGCTGTACAAACAATAAATAAATATTAAATTAATTAAAATTATTCAAAATGCCCTCAAAATGACGACCTAAAAACTTTGATAATAATAATAATAATAATCAATACAATTACGTCAGTGGAAAGCGGGTCTACCACTGCGGATGGAAACTTGCACACAGTTCACACTTGGGAACACCTTTGAGACGCCCTCGGGGATTCATGTCGTGACGATATGTGTGTTATCCCTCTCGGCAACAAACTACCATTATACATACATTCTTAACAGATAGATATACATTTATTTTGGTACCATAATAAATAAAATAAATTAATAATTAAAAGAAAAAAATATATAATTTCAAACGTACCCGGAATAGAAGAGCTTGTATGACTAGATTGATGGATGTGGAAGAAACAAAAGAGGTATGTCAGGATCGTAACAGATGGAAATCTGTAGTCTCTGCCTACTTCTCTGGGAGACAGGCGTGAGTATATATATGTATGTATGTAAATAAAATAACATATACAAACACAAAGGCCACAAATTCAGCTTATATATAAAATTCTTATGAATTAACACGTATAGAAAAAGAAAGGCATACATTCAATTTTTAACATCAACCTATTAATATATGTTTTTTTACAGTCCAAATGCTTAAATAACAATACAATTTAAATTAAAAAAAATGCCCAATATAGAATAAAATGCAATAAAATTGAGGATTGAATTTGAACTACTTAGGTATATCTATTTACTTTTTGTTGGGGGCGCGTTGCACGGACCAAAATAACAAAAACCGCTATATATACAATACATAGGTACACTTTGCCTACATTTACTACATTCTGAACTGGCGAAACTCCCGCTAAACCGTGTCGAATTATCGTAAATAACAAAGTAAATTGTTTATTTAAAAAGCAATCACGGCGGTAAGTGGGCGACGGGGCTGAGTAGGCTGTACGCGCTGAGTTGCCATTGCCATTTGTAACAACAGTTTTTGCACCGAGTGTTTGCCTTTGTCTCTATGTGTAAAGAGTAAAGAAAATAACCACTTTTGCACTTTTCTCAGGTTTTTCGTTGTTATTTTCATCGTATTGTTCTTAATTAAAAAACTATCGTGTATAAACGCTCCAGTTATCTATGAACTATGTTTTAGTAAATGAATCGTCGTATCAAATTACTTATTTGTATAAAAAAGTAGGGAAAAAGAGGAAAAAATTATTCGAAAAGAGGTAACTTTGCGAATTCATTCTATCGAGCCAACTTTATCAAATCGTTTTTCCATCGTGTATGCAGTCTAGTATATATACTCAATAATCCCAATACATTTCCCTAGATTTTAATTTAATTGTTTACTACTTCAAACAAGGGTTATAAAAACTTGTTTAGGTGTTTAAAAAGCTCGGTACACTCTTAATAATAGTTTAACGCTTATGAATTAAAATAATTACTCATAATAATAATAATAAACAATGGTGTCGATTCGGTGTAACACGACTTAACTTATTTGACAGGACTAATCTTAGTTTAAGCGTCCTGTCTTTTTCTTTCTTTCTCTTCGCTCGTTTAAATACTATCTATAAAAAATATGACAATATTAAAATATCAGTTTGTAAAAAAAATATTTGTATGACGCCAGGAAAAATTGGATTTAGTGAATAGTTTTCATACAAACTTTATCAAAGTGGTATTTGAAAGGTGTCATATTTTTTTATTATCATTCTTGATATTCCCATTGCTTTTTCGGAAGAAAGTTCTATGCACGCGACTTGATGACTACAGTGAAGATGTGCACCCCATCTAACGGATTTCAAAATAATTGTTGCCATTTGTTAGTTTTACGTTAGTTTTTTGGCTAGAATATTCGAGTAACAAAATCTCACCACATAATGAAGCTTGTTCCTATCTGAGCTATATGGTAGTGTAGCATAGCAAATGTGCGGTTATCTCAAAGTTTTCGCGTCGTTTTATTTGCTTGCCGGTAAATTGCGGGTTACCCTCTTTTCTAGACATGAAGTTCGCTCGCTTGTCTGTTGCGATTTCCGAGGTTGTTTCTCGGTCATTTGTCGGCCAGGTTTTTTACTATCGACTCGTGTTGTGTGTATCATCATTTTGATAATGGCGGATCTGCCAACAGGAGTTGTGTCTTTAATAAAATAGGTGGGTTTCGTGTTAAATTTGGTGTGTATATCTTGTGTGGAATAGTTCTATAATATTGTTTTGTATTTCAGGAAAATTATACATATTCTTTTGGAGGTGATTGTTGGAGTTTTTTTGGCCGGGTTGGTGGGAGATCTGACCTATTGTCGGATCATGGTACGTATTGCTTTCTTTGTATTTTGAGTCACCGGAATTTTGTTCTCATCGTTCCGTGTGGGAAAGGTTTTAATATTGTTATTCTCTTCTAATTCCAGGGTTTCAAGTTTTCAAGTTCGAGTTTTTGCTGTTTTGCTTCATTGGTGATTTTATCCAGCTGGCTGGGAAATGACCGCCGCGTGGTGTACACAGTCAAGCAGTTCCTTTGTCTGCGAGGACGGAGATCGTTAACCTTGAGGTGGGGCAGCGGACGGCGTGCCATTTTTTGTTGGAAATGTTGGAGAATTCAAGTATGTGTTGGAATTTTTATTTTTAACCTCAAATAATAACGGTGCCTTGGACGGTTGTTTTCAGGACACTTAGTTATGTGTCTTATTGTTAACCAAGTGTAAATTCTTCTTCCTGTTTCATTGAATAACCCAAACTGTAAAATTTAATGTTCCGTAATATTTTTCCTGGTAGAACTGAATGGTGTACCAGACGATTTAGTTTAAAGAGTATGATCGACAAATAGGTATTATGTAGTTGGATTCACGGCTCCACTGAGCTAGATTTTATTTGGAAATTATTTTCCCTTGTTTGTTTTCAAGTTTTGTTACTCTTAAAGTTTTTTTTTAAATGTAATTTCACAAGATTCCATGTAATTTAGTTACCTGTGGTTAAGGCGGTAACTAACCCAACTAGTTATTCACTTAAATGTTTTATTTATGTCTTGGCAAAACTAATTCCAATGTAATATTACTACCTGATGTTAAGGCGGTACCTGACACAACTATTTAGAGGTTCTAAAGGTTTTAGTAATGTCTTGGCAGAATATATGCCAAATGAAGGTCTTGGCCAAAAGTTGGTAACTATGTAATATTTTCCGTAACACCTTTTAACTTGTGAAATTGGACATTTCTTGATAAAATTAAATACACTTAATTGTAAAGTACCACGAAGTTTTCTTCAGAACCTTTTTCCAACTGTAGGTTACAATTAGGTCACTTTTTAATTTTATTTTGTTCAGCGGCATGACCGGTGGAAAAGACCGGGTACCCGCCGGTCGTGCTTTCTGACAGTAGCTATATATAAATCAAAATGAAACAATATAAATGAAATGACAGACTTTGGATGACTTTGTAGCAATTTTCAGGATTTCTGGATCTACTTAGTTGGCTGTTTCTTTTAAAAAATTGTTTGAATCATATCTAGCTAGTTTGAACTAGCTTCTTTATAAATTGCGCAATTAAATTGGAAGCAACCTGTATATGTATCTTCCTTATCAGTTCTTTCCATTGTATACGCAAACAAGATTACCCTTGTTGCCTGCAAGTACAATGGAAAGTGACCTTTGTAGTAAAAAAAAATAAGATACTGTGGCCACAATTTTAGATTTGTCATTGTACTTATGGGCACGTTTAAGTTAAAATGTACGGCAGATTAATGTGCACCACACACAAACCTGAGAAGGTTTATGTGGTGTTTATTGTAGTAGATTTAAGCAAAATATCATGTAAAACAATAAATACATAAATAAAAAAAACAAATCATCTTTTTATTTCAACCAGAAGCCGAGTTATTTAATAAAAACGCAGTTTTTCGATAGTGTGTGATATTTCGGTTCTCGTAACAGCAACGGCTCAGAGCGCATTATTTTAAACAGTAATGAAATGTCATAAAGTTCAGTTCGACTTCATGCAAAATGAGTTGCTCAATCTCGGGTCACCCATACCCTTAAGGCGCTGTGTAGATAAAATAGACTTCTTTTTTCTGTGTATTTCATGACACGCACAAAAAAATCTATACATATCTGGTATATGCATTTTGATTCTTAAAAACATATCGAGATACATTTTCCTCGATAGAAATAATTATTGAAATGATGTCTTCAAACACACTTCTTCTTGTTTTTCGAATAGGAATCATGTACAGAACTCAAAAATATTTCATTAGATGGATTTTAACAATATAGCTAGATTTTTGATTTTGGGAATTTAGCCAGCTAATTTAGTTTTTTTTCATAAAAATAAAAACGTACTTTTTTCTCTTCCGCCCTGAACACGCCCCTCAGGTCTGCGCGTTTTTTCGCTTAGAGTGACAAAAACAAAAATAAGATTTACATAGCCTCTTAAGTAGGTATCCAACAACTTGCAATTCTTAAATGTGAAATTGAGAGTAAATCTCCCAAATTTCCAATAAAACGGAAACACTCCACAGCTAGCAACACCCTTAAGTCGTTCACAATAATTAGATTTGACAGTACGACGAGGTTAGTTAAGGGGAAAATTGGCCCGGATACACTAACGAGTATAACTCTTGTATTAGGTCTTTACATATGAAATTGCCGTTTTCTATAGAGAATTTGAAGGAAACTCAATTTTCAGTACCAACATTTTTGAATTTTTTTTAGGAATGACACTTCCAAATTATGTATGAATGAGACAACATTAAGCTAGCAGCAACATTAATTGAATTTTTGAAAAGTGTCAGCTGTAAAAAAATATTACGAATCTTATCATGGAAATTTATGGCATTTAGGACGAACCATTTTTGAAATTTTTAATTTGGTTATCAAAATGAAAATAAAAACAAAATTTAATACGAGTACGTAGAAGTAAAACCTTGAAATCAACTTTCAAACAAAAAACAAATAATGGAAACAGCTATTGAATTACAGGAACTATGAACTCATGAAACTGTAAGAAAATTTCGGCAATTTCATAGGTAAATACCTATTTTAAGGAACTAGCGTATTTAACTTGGTTAGCTGAGCGAATGCCTGCTTAGTGCTTGGGCAATTTTAACGGTAATGAAGCAATAGAAATGAGATACTGAGCAAAAACTTCATACCTTTTTCAAGGTGCTTTTGTCTCCAATTAATCGTCAGAAAGTCCGTCTGCTTAGGTACTTATTTAGTTATGCACTACCACTGACGGATTTTAATATTCCAGAGATCCTTTAGAGGCCCCTTTACGCCTGGAAAAGGTAAAAACTAAATGTGAAGTCAACAACTTATTTTATTCATATTTTTTTTCATTAGTATTACCTAGCTACATCTAACTACGTCTCTATTTACCCAAAAAGCATAATTTGATGAAACACCATCATAATAGCTGTCAGGATATCGTGAATACTGCCTCGTTTTTACGCAGAGTCTAGCAAGTTGTATAATTTTTATCTATACTGGAAATAAATAAAAAGAGAAATACAGACGTAGTTCATCTAAGGAAGACTAAGTTTGTACACTTTTCTATAAATAAACTGTTACTATTTCATGGAAAACAGTTTTTACCTGAAACCATTTCACAAATTCGGCGCTTTTTAAATATTTCACCATCTTGCACCTCTTGATGAGAGATGAGTCGAAAAGCAGTGTGGGGGAAGAGAAACATCTTCCAGGGAACACTATCTCACATGTGCTTACACACACACATGCACACAGCAACACAACCATCAGCCGGCCAGAGTGGAGATGCAAGAGCGGAACCTATGCTCCAGGTTGGAAGTGTAAAATGTCATAATACCGGGGGCACTTGATTGTATAAGGATCTTGCGCCCCGCAGACTCACCTCTCGACAACCTTAGCTGCTTACATAGTGTTGCCCCCTGGCCACCCCACGATAGCTAGATAGGGGGCCCACAACGGCTATGCTGCTGGATAGGTATCAAGCAGCAAGTCACCATCAGGCATACTTAAATTTATGAGAGATTTTCGAGGCAGATGTCCGTTATCTCACTCCATAGCCCTGTTATCCGGCCTATTTAGCATCCCATCCTCATAGCCCACTCCGAGTCACTTCCTTCCTGGCAATAGTTTGGCAACTGTGGGGAACTGTCCGTTAGTGTATCTCAATGATACATTGAGGGAGAGGCCTCCATGAATGTAGCTATCTCACATTTAGATTAAATGGTACCAAAGACCTCTTCCATGTTGGCTTCGACCCCATGAATGCATTTCAAATGACCGGGACGCTAAGGGCCCGTGACTGAAAAGTGCAACTACATAATAACAATAATAGGTATTAAACCTCGTTAAACAAATAAAGTAGATATTATTTGAGTACTGCAAAACGCATGAGTTATTATTTTCTAAGCAACGCAAGCAGCTTAAGTAAATTTTTCTTAGATATCTGTTCTTTTCTTAGCGAAGAACACTTTTTTCCGCCTTTGTTCCAAATTAATGAACAAAGTACAAAAAACAGGTAATTTATTTACAGAAAATAGATTACATCATTAATTACTAGGAAATGAAGTTGAGGGTATTTTTTTGTAAACATAGGTACTCATACGTCCATGAGGTACTCTTCTATTTTTTTTATCTCTTTTAAGTTTTTTGGACTGCGTTATATTATAATAACTGAGGAAAACCTGAAAAGTTCACAGCGCATTAACAAAAAATTAACTGTGGTACTTAGAATATGTAATTAATTTATAAATAGTGCCACCTTGCACACAATGTTGTTTTATTCAATAATAGTACCTTATCGCAAAGGCAGCGAAATAGGCAATTGCAGGTCGAGTATGAGTTTGAAGGCCGAGCCGCAGGCGAGGACTTCAATGATACGAGACAGGCAATTGCCATTTCGGCCGAGGCATATATAGTGCTTTTCTTAAAAAAATGCAAGGAAATAAAAAAGGGCCTGTAGCCGCTGGCCACAGGATGCAGGGCGGATGGGATTTGAGGATAATGGGATGAGGTGACACGGGTAAATAAAAGATTGTGGGAAACAATGTGGGTGCACTGACCTGGTTGAAATGTCTGTGGACGGGCCGATGGTGGATGCGCTGAGCGGGCTGAGCCTTCCTTGTTGGGCTAGTTGTGATGGCGTCTGTGCAGGGATGTCTTGGAGTCACTTGGTTGGAGTGATGTACACAGCACTTGTACTAACACAACACTTTAGGTACGCGATATTGTTTGTGTCGCGACGCGAGTATGCATACGTGTGTCTGTCGACACGTTTCGGGCGGAAGAGCAAGTACCAGCGCCCGCGCGCGCCTCGACCGGCGCGCGGCGGGGGGGGGGGGGGGGTGGCCATCCCCGCATGCGGGTGTGAATCATGCGTCACGGTCTAGCGTGAACATCCTGGGGGGGCCGGGGCTGCGACTCCTCTTGAGCTGAATCCAACGGCAGCCTGGCTATCTTGAACACAGGTCGTCGCAGATTTCCATGAGCTGTGTCCAGATCCACAACTCGGATCACTCCATCCTTGCCAGGTATTGTGCGGAGAATTCTCCCCAGCTTCCATTGGAGCGGAGGCAAGTCATCCTCTTTGATGAGGACCAGTTCACCCACTTGAGGAGGGGAAGAAGGGGAGAGCCATTTGGAGCGGGTTTGCAGGGTATGGAGGTAGGATCCGGACCAGAGAGTCCAAAAGCGCTGAGAGAGTGCTTGAATGAGTTGAAAGCGTTTAAGAGCAGATATGGGTCTGTCGTCAAAAGACTGCTCAGGTAGAGCGGTGAGCGGACGACCAATAATGAAATGTCCGGCCGTGAGAGGTTCAAAGTCCGTAGGGTCGGATGAAATTGGGCAGAGGGGTCTTGAATTGAGTACAGCCTCAATTCGAGCCAAAAGGGTAGAGAATTCCTCAAAAGTGAGGTGCTGTTCACCTATCACGCGATAAAGTAGTTGCTTGGTGGATTTTACGTTTATTTCGTGCAGTGCGCCGAACCAAGGCCCTTTAGGCGGGTTCAGTAACCAAGTTATGTGCTGATTCGCGAGCTTGTGAGTGATTGCATCATTGTTTGACCTGAGGAAGTTCTGAACTTCAATGAGTTGATTCCTAGCACCTACATAGTTTGTGCCGCAGTCTGAGCGAATGAGAACCGGAGTACCGCGACGTGAGATAAAACGTTGCAATGCCGCAAAGAACGCTTCCGTTGAGAGTGCAGAGACTGGTTCCAAATGAACCGCCTTTGTTGCGAGGCAAACGAAAATACAAAAGTACGCTTTTATGAGTTTCGCGTTCCGCAACGTGCTGGATTTAACGAAGAAGTGGCCAGCAAAGTCCGTCGTGACGTGACTAAAAACTGGCTGAGGAGTAACTCTGTCTACTGGGAGATCAGCCATGAGCGGAGCCTTAGGCTGAGCGCGGCACCGGAAACATCTAATACATTTAAACACGCGGTGTCTAATAATACGACGAGCGGACAGAATCCAGTACTGCTGGCGTAATATGGCGTGTAATGTGTCAGCTCCAGGGTGGCAGTGTATTGTGTGATAGTGATCTATAATGAGATCTACGAGCGGACTTGAGCTGGGTAGAATGAGTGGGTGTTGAGCGTCATACCTAATTGACGCGTGAGAGAGACGACCACCGACTCTCAAGAGGCCGTCCTTTATGAAGGGCGAGAGACGCTGGAGCCGAACGGGACAAACTTTATCAGTCTGGATACGATTAATGTCTTCAGCAAACTCATTGTGCTGAACAGAGCGGACCCAGTGCAACAGAGCGTCCCTGCGTTCACTAGCTGTCAACGGACCAGAGCGCCGTGCATCTGGGCTGTGCCGACAATTGAATATGAACCTTTTAATACAAGCCGTCACTCCGACGAGCTTGTCAAGTGAGCTGTAGCGAGTGAGCAAGTCCAGATCGATATCCGGGACTGCTATGTGTGCTGGTACCTTTTTGGGCTTAAGGCCTGGGAGAGCATGATGGCCTAGAGCGGGTGGCATCTTGGGCCAAGTGCAGGTAGGTTCTTTGAGCCAACTGGGTGACCACCAAAGGTCATGGAGTGAGAGAGACTGGGCAGACATGCCTCTGCTTGCACAGTCAGCAGGGTTGAGGTTCGTGGGCACATGCCTCCACGTATTGCTAGTTGAAGTAGCTGTGATCTTAGCCACTCGATTGGCCTCGAAAGTCTGTAATCGGTGAGGTGGGGTATTGAGCCATGCCAACACTATTGTGCTATCTGACCAGCATGTGTGTTTTTGAATGGGTATATGAGCTGAAAGTTGGGCTGACACTCGAGTCATGAGCTGAGATAAAAGAGTCGCGGCTGACAACTCCAATTTCGGGATTGAGAGGCGAGTCTTAATGGGTGCGACCTTGGACTTGCCAATGATTAGGTGTACATTGACATGTCCAGTGGTATTGCACTCATGAAGGTAGATAACGGCACCAAAGCCAGCCTCTGATGCGTCCGCGAACCCGTGAAGTGAGTAAGTAGACGTGGGCTTGTACTTACAAATGTGCCGAGGTAAACGGAGGTTTGAGAGCTGAGGAAGATCCTCTGAGATGTGTTGCCACTCTGTGTGGACTTCTTCAGAGATAGGCTCATCCCATCCTATTTTCAGAAGCCAAAGCTTCTGGAGAAGAATCTTTGCGCGGAAGATGACTGGAGTAACCCAGCCATTGGGGTCATAGAGAGACGCTACTGTACTGAGAATGGAGCGCTTTGTGACTTGAGCATGAGTGGGCAGAGAAATGCGATAAGTGAACTCATCAGTTTGAGGAATCCACTGTATTCCCAGAACCTTAATGGAATTAGAGTCAGGACTGAAGTCAAAGTCCTTGGGCATGTCGCACTGGTCATCTGGGAACCGTTCAAGGAGCTGGGGCGAGTTGGAGGTCCATTTACTGAGCTGAAAGCCACCTAGGGCGAGTAACTCGATCAGTTCGCTTTGGAGCGACTGAGCAGATTCTACAGAATCTGCACCTGAGAGAATGTCGTCCACAAATATTGATTTGCGGAGGACTTGAGCAGCGTGGGGGTAGCGATGACCTTCGTCATCAGCCAATTGGATTAAAGTGCGGATGGCATGGTATGGGCTGGACCTTAATCCATATGTGACGGTGTTAAGGGCATACGTGAGCAGGGGCTGGTCGGGTGAAGACCGCCAGAGAATGAGTTGAAAACGTCTTTGCTCTGGGTGAATGAGTATATTTCGGAACATCATTCGGATGTCTGTGCTGAAAACTTGTGAGTGGGTCCTGAAGGACATGATAATGTCAACAATATCTTGCTGAAGAGCTGGACCTGTATGAAGACAATCATTTAGATTGACGCCGCTTGAGCTCTTACAACTTCCGTCAAACACACAGCGCAACTTTTCTGATCCTGGCTTGAATATGCCATGATGTGGGATATAGAAATGGGATTTATGAGCAAAGGTATTGGGGTGACACGGCGACATATGTCCCAATTTTATGTAATCTGACATGAATTCTACGTATTTCGAGCGGAAGGGCGGGTTCGCTTGCAGCTTCTTCTCTAAGTTGAGAAACCTGCGCAGAGCAATAGCGTGAGTGGAACCTAATGTCGGCGCGTTGTGTAGAAAGGGCAGTGTAACCACATATTGACCTGATGGTTCACGAGTAGTTGTGGTGCGGAAAATGTCCTCACACTGATCCTCTAATGGGCTGGTATGCTTGTAGGTTTGGGGTTCCTCAGATTCCCAAAACCTCTCAAGACTTTTGTGAATGTCATGAGTGGAATGCTCTGAGTCCGTGTGAGAGCCGACAATGTGAACGGAATTGACCTGATTCGTGGGTGAGGTGTGTAAATTTTCGAAAGGTCCAATCAACGTAAAATCAAATATCGTGCCGAAGGCTATAGGCTTGCCAGGGCCGAGCGAAACCTTGGTTCCGTCTAACACTTGACCAAGAACGTCAGATCCTAGTATTAGATCAACCGGAGCTGGTGTGTGATATTCTCGATCAGCAAGAGGAATCGGTGGGTGACCTGTTAACTGAGCGAGATCTGGAACCTTTTCCAACGGTAGGTACCCAGTTACGTTCTTCAATATATGGGCTGTGGCCGTGATCATAGGTGTGTCACGGTGAGTAGGTCGGCATACAATTGTGATTGATGCCTTTGAGTTTTGTGTGTGCTGATTTCCAACTCCTGCGATTTTTAGAGATGTATGTTTTGATGGTAAATTTAAAATTGTGGCCATGCGCTGAGAACAAAGAGTCAGCATACTTCCACAGTCTAACAGTGCTCGTGCTGAGTGAAATTGACCATGTACGTCTGCTATTTTAAGTGAGACGGTTGGCAACAAAATTGGTGTGTTAGTGACGTTCACTACACGTTGTGCGGAGTTACAGGAATCTTCTGTTGGAGTTGAAGTCATTGAGTGAAAATGAACTGAGTGTGTATGTGCTGATTGAGTGTGTGATGAGTGTGCTGAGTGTGCTGAGTGTGCTGAGTGTGCTGAGTGCTGGTCGTCCTCGCCTTCATAGTGCTCTGTTATTGTAGGTAGTCACTGTTGCCTACCTACCCGAGACCTACTTGGCGATCGCGATTGAGTGGGCGAGTTGGGATGGGACGTGTATGCCTGTGTTGCATGTGCCGAATGGTATTGAGGCTCATGCGCCGAGCGCTGTCTGGGCTGCTCACGTAGAGACGGAGGCAGCAAATGAGCAGATGAGCGTGTCGGAGACATGGCCCCATGGCGATGCAGTGAAGTGTGGTGGTCAGACCGCCCACACTCCTTGCATGCACGTGTAGATCTGCACTCATTCTCATAATGAGGACCCAAACAGCGTCGGCACCGGTTGCGTGAGTTCACAAAATCCCACCGACCTTGAATCGGCTGGTTGTTGAACTCTGGGCAGGCGATGAGTTTGTGTCCCCTATTCCTGCAGTATGGGCATGGCATACTACCAGTAGGGGAAGAAGGTTGAGCCGAATAATTCTGTCGGCGAGTGGGTGATGGGGATGATCGGGCCGAATAAACTGGCTGACGAGCGGATGATGAGGACGGTTGGGCCGAGTAGGTTAGGGCGTCACCGAATGCCAAGAACGGCCTATGGGGAGCAGGTTGAGGAGAGCGATATTCTTGCCGGCTCCTAAGCGGAGCTATGGGGCGGAATTCTCGAGTAGCCGTATAAGTCTGACGGGAACGTCGAGTGGGCTGAACTAGCTGATTGAGCTGAGCGAGCCTTTCTGACGGGCCGAGCCGTGCTGAAGAAGGAGCCTCCTGTGACGCAAGGGACGATGACTCATTCTCCTTGCAGCGTGCGTGCTCTTCCAAAAACTCAATGAGGTTCTTGAGCGTGGGCAGAGTTGCACGAGATCCGTACTTCCGCTCGAAAAGAGTGCGGAGCTCGCCTTGTAGTTTTCGCACTACCATGGACACGAAAACATAGTCAGAATCCTTCATGGGCAGATCCAGATTGCGCAGAGCGCTTTGCGCTGAGATAAGCGGAATTAAGAACGATGTGCGGATATCCGATCGCATGTGGATGTGCGGAAGGTTCATTATTATGTCCACAAACCGGTCAATGAGTACGCGACGATTGTCGTAACGCTTGGTGAGAATTTCCATGGCTATGGGATAATTCTCGTTGGTAGGGTAGAGATGTTTCACCATATCATGTGCCTCACCCTTTAGGGCGCCTAACAAATAATGTAGTTTGACAGCATCCGAGACTGTAGCCATCTCACTGACGAGGCTCCTAAAAACGGCAATAAATGAGGGCCATTCTTCAACGTTCGAATGAAACTCCGGTATGGGTATTTTTGGTAAAACACCAACGGGTGTACCTGAGCTGAGGGGTTGCGTCTTGTCCGGAAGAGCTGATTTTACTTTTAAATTTTCGAATGCCACTAGTATAGCATCATAATTGCTAAGTGCCGACTGAAAATTTTTTGTGTAGGTTGCCTCAGTTTCGTCGGACAAATCCTCATCGTCAAGGATCTCATAATATACGCTCTCTAACTTAGTTTTAACGCTTTGTATGTTTGCGTAACGAGCGGTGAAGTCCGCCACAGAATAAGTTTTTCTGTCGCCTGCCTCTACCGCCGCACCGATCTCCTTTAACAGAACTATCGCCTTTACGGCCTCACGAAACATCGCGGCTTGTGATTTCGAAGGCATCTTAATTTTGTTAAAGTAGGTGGTTGATTACTAAGATAAAATACTCAACGAGTTTGAGCTAAACTATAAGAGCGGACGTACAACTAAAACAATTGATGAGATAGATGAATAGAGCTGAGATACTTGCGCTGATGAAGTAACAATGACTATGTTCAAACGGAATACGGAACCCTTAAATAAACATGAGAGAGAAAGAAAAAAAAAAAAAAAAAAAAAAAAATTTTTTTTTTTAAACAACCTGTATATGAGCTGACAAACCAACGTGGAACACCCTATATGTGTACCATAAACAATAAAAGCAGAGATGAGATGAAAAAACAAAAAAAAAAAATTACTATAAAAAGCAGACAATATCAGGACAAAACTGTTCGGAAACTATTACCGTAACATAAAATATCGAAAAGGGCTGATCAACTTGTTTACTTTTATGTTATTTGCCTTGAAATCATGTGCCGACAATACGCGTTAGACAATAATACGCTAGATCTTGCTTACAACAAAAAACATCAGTCGTTGACGATTCTATTTTTAGATCAAAATATCTACCTACTGCCTCGTTGGGTGTAAACAAACAAAGAATGTATTTACCTCGCAGAAATCGGATCCAAATGAGCGAACACTCCAATAATGCAAATCACGCTTTAGTAATATACGTAATACGTATATATATATGTAACGTATGTAAGTGCACGAAATAAAGCGAATTTATACTCTCACAAAAAAAAAAAATATATAATTATCTCACAAAATACGGAACTATCTTTGACAATGGGCAGATTTACTAAAGATATATAGTGGACTGTAAACAATTGGGCTGAATGGATATAATTATATTATCTGAGCTGAACAATAATAACAAAACTGAGTTTATTCTGTAAAGGGGCGGGGGGGGCCGGTTCTATACCGATAAATGGAATTTTCTAGGCGGCGGTTCTAATTACCTACCCGCTGTAGGTATTCGAGACCACAAAATATTTTTTGCCGGGAAAGGGGGCAAAATATGTAACCGGGTGAAAATGGACTGTAGTAAATCGACGGGGGCTGGTCAAACAAAGTTACGGGCCGGCGGGGGGGAGGCGGGGGGTGATATAAACCAAAAATTTTCCGCTCGACGGACCAAAATTTTTTTTTTTTTATGTATTGAAAATGGACTGTAGGGGCTGAAAAGGGGCTGGTTCTAACGGTTCGAAGGGCCAAAAATGTAGCCGCTGGCCACAGGATGCAGGGCGGATGGGATTTGAGGATAATGGGATGAGGTGACACGGGTAAATAAAAGATTGTGGGAAACAATGTGGGTGCACTGACCTGGTTGAAATGTCTGTGGACGGGCCGATGGTGGATGCGCTGAGCGGGCTGAGCCTTCCTTGTTGGGCTAGTTGTGATGGCGTCTGTGCAGGGATGTCTTGGAGTCACTTGGTTGGAGTGATGTACACAGCACTTGTACTAACACAACACTTTAGGTACGCGATATTGTTTGTGTCGCGACGCGAGTATGCATACGTGTGTCTGTCGACACGTTTCGGGCGGAAGAGCAAGTACCAGCGCCCGCGCGCGCCTCGACCGGCGCGCGGCGGGGGGGGGGGGGTGGCCATCCCCGCATGCGGGTGTGAATCATGCGTCACGGTCTAGCGTGAACAGGGCCTTTTACATAATAAATTTTCATTTACTTTCATATATTTTTCTTTTGATTTCGCTGCAAGCAGGTTTTCCATCGCTAATTTAGTTTCCGATCTTAAATCTGGTGGAGTGCAGTCAATGTCCATTTTATTTTCATAATCATCGGAACTCATTTTAATTTATTATTAACCAAATAACAACGAACTCCGTGTTACCGCCAATTTTTTTTTTACAGTTTGTTCCGAAAGGTAAACGCATCTGTGGCTATACAGCCACGAGAACGCAATGTGTACGATAGATGAAAGAGTTCTAAATTCAAACAGCACACCGTTTCATACAACATTGCCGGTGCGCTCTTCGTTCCAAATTCAAAGAATGCGCCGGGAAGTGATTTTGGTTTTTCAGTCTACGTAAATATGATACTTCGCGTGTTCTTTATTCAAAAGTAATGATAATATTTCCGCGTATGTTTAAGAAAAATAACATTGTGTGCAAGGTGGCACTTATTGCTATTACTATTAGCAATATCTTCCAGGCAACATTATTGTCTTTGAAAGAAAGATTATGCAAGGGTATTGTAAAATTCTAATAATTTAAATCTAAAGATGATATTAAAAATAGCTAGGTTTCTACTAGTGGCGTGCATAGAACTTTTTTCCGGAAAAGCAATCAGAAGGTCAAGTTTGACAATAAAAAAAATATGAAAAAATTCAATTAACACCTTGAAAAAAAAACTTGGTATGAAAATGTTCACTCTAGGGTAGGCAGTGCCTTCCCTGGCGCCATATAAACTTTCTTTTTTTAAAGTGTTATTTGAATTTTTTCATATTTTTTTATTGTCAAATTTGACTTTCTGATTGCTTTTCCAGAAAAAATTTCTATGCACGCCACTGGTATCTAGTACTTATTTCAACAAAAACAATACTATAGTATACCATGTATACTATTGTATACTTATACATAGTCCAATGTGTATAGCCTGATGTGATCTTGACTGTACAATGTACAATCAGGTGGCCTTATCGCTTATAGCGATCTCTTCAAGATAACCTTTGGGTGTAAGAAGGCACTCGTAAATACCATGCTACACACATGCCTTTATTTAACCGTAACACATATTCTAGGCATACACATAAATTACAAGATGTAAAAAAAGAAAATTACTTCTAGGCTCAAGAAAATAAAAATCTTGTCTGTAAGAATACTTGGGCCGTAAAAGAAAAACATCCGTCCCCAAAACGCTGTGTCCTAATAAATTAAGTGGAACATTAGATCTTGTCTCAGCAAATGAAAACGGAATATCTCTTTATGGACCATAAAACTTTAGGCAAGCAATAAATAAAGCAGAGTCCCAATACTGGACCCTGCCCATAAACTGGATACCTGTAAAACGTTACAATTTCATGACTACCCATCATTGTTTACTGAGTCACTGTACATAAAAGTAACAGTATTATGTCTTCATATAAAACAGCCGAAACGCGCGCTTCCAAATCTCGGCATACCTCCGTAGTAGGGCTGCGCCGCAGTTAGGCACGGACGCGGAGAGTGTGAGACGCACGGAGCAATTAAAAAGAGGAGTTGGTGTATGAATGGAGCCATGTTACGATCATTGGTGTCATAACGTCACAAAAGAGGGTGATTGCGATTGGTAGCATGTGCCCTGTGTGCTTTGTGATTGGTGGAACGGCGTAGTCAACCTTCTCCGTACATCTGCCTTCCACCCCACGCAGTGTAAAACAATTTTCCCTAGAGAAATGAACTATCGGCAACTCCTCTTCTTAATTGCTTTGTGGTGAGATGCCATCCGATTCCCACGCAATTATGTGAGCAGCCCTAATGCATGCGCATGCTGAGCGTTGTTTTAAGGAGACTGCCGAGACGTAATACTGTTACTTTTTTCTCTACTGTGATTGAGTCCTGCGTGTAAAGGGATTTACGACATTTTGTATCACAATGTTAGTATACTAGGCGATTTTCATTGGTACGGGATCTAGTGACTTGGTAACTGAATGAATTAATAATAATTTGTTTATGCAATATAAATATAGGTAACATCAAAGAAATTGCCGCTGACCTACTTATCGCACTTATATATAAGTGGGCCTACGGATTTTTGTTCGATGGTACATTCAATGATAATATAGGGTACATATAGCTATACGAGTATATTATGAACACTTATTACATGTCAAGTTTAATTTAACAATTACATTAAATACCTTTTCAATGCAGTTGCTCGTAAAGTTTTCTTTTTTGTGTAACAAAATTATGCGGAAACCGACTCTTTATTTCACGCGTGAAATAAAACAGTACTGAAATCTTTTATTTCACGCGTGAAATAAAGTAATTTTTTTAAGTTTTTGACTCTGTGGTGTATGGTGCAAGTCATAAAATTTAAAAAATTACAAAGATGCAAGGAGGTTTTGCTGTCCAAAAAAAAACAATTATTTATAAGTAAGCTCTAGCAATAATTGAATGATGATAAACACCATTCTTTATTATACTTATTTTTTTGTTGTATTTCCTCGCAAAATGCATTGAAAAATGTTGTAAGATACTTGAGCGTAAAAGGTTTTTATCCGAATGCGTGCTAATGAAAACACTCGCTGCGCTCGTGTTTTCAACTTGGCATTTATTCATATAAAACCTTACTTTCCGCACGTGTATCTTAAATAACTATTAAAACAGGACAATACAACAAATAAAACCAAGTTTTGGGCTTACTATTATAAAGCTGTAAAAAAGTCGTGTCTGTAATAGGCATAGATTAAATTAGGTTAAGGTGTGTTAATTCGAAAATCATTTCGAGATTTAGGTTTAATGAGCCGTATTTTCGAAGTTTTGGTCTAAAAAACCTCATGATGATGAATATTTTTACAAAAAGGCTGCAATTTCCGTTTGCCCTCGTGTGACGTCACTTGAGTAATGTCTGTTTAGAAATGTGTCCTTTGCTATCAAGATAAATTTATAATAATTTGCGTCAGACTAATTTGACAGCTAGATGACAGATGAGTAGATAGACAGACAGACAACTTTTTTATAAGCAATCACACATCACAATCAGTTTAATGTCTAAAATTCTCAAATGACAAGGTTATCGGACAATTCTTAAAAAAATCATAAGAAATAACGGTTAATTTATATACCAAAATAATGAAAACTATGTCCTAAAATAGTAAAAATGGCGTAAATTCCATGAAAAAAAAAATTAAAAGTTAAGGGAATTGGCCTCTTTTTTATTCGTCAATATTTATGTTTCGAAAACCATTTCGAGGAATTAAAATAAGCAAGCATATACTTTATGTAATGGAAAAAAGTGATGTCTATCATCCAACCTTCAGTGACGTCATCATCACACATTTCAATACGAAAAAATACATTTCTTGAACGTATCTTAAACTTTGACAAGGAGTCGACCATTCAATTTAATATGATTACGTCACTTCCTGTAAATACTAAAATCTTTATATTATATTATATACAAAATGGGTGTCGTTGGAAAGCTAGAAAGACTTATAAAGAATTTAATCAAGTTTTAGAAATAAAAAACCGCATTAGATTCTGACAACTACTTTAGGAGATATAGCCAAAAACAAAATTGGCGGGAAAAAAAAAGTCGTCCATAGGATAATAGCTTAAAAGCACGAAAATATGTATTATTGAAATTAGATATCTAATTGACCTATTTATTCCAAAAAGCAGAGAAAAATTGCATATTGAAGTTAAAAAACCGGTCAAGTGCGAGTCGGACTCGCGCACGAAGGGTTCCGTACCATTATCTATAAAAACGGAAAAAATAATGTCTGTTGTATGGGAGCTCCCTAAAATATTTATTTTATTCTGTTTTTTTAGTATTTATTGTTATAGCGGCAACAGAAATACATCATCTGTGAAAATTTCAACTGCCTAACTATCACGATTCATGAGATACAGCCTGGTGACAGACGGAGAGACAGACGGACAGCGGAGTCTTAGTAATAGGGTCCCGTTGGTTACCCTTTGGGTATGGAATCCCAAAAACGACCGAATTGAATATTTCGGCGAAATTTTAAATGAAATTGAATTTTAGTATTGTACTGATGCCAACCTGGAATTAAAAAAAAAACTTTTAAAAACTGAGCGGTGCCTTCTTAAATAGGACTGCTTGGTGACCCAGATGCTGCCGAATCCACACTGTCATTCTCAATTTGCAGTACAGAAGTGACCACGGCGCGGCGTAATGTCGCAGTATACAGAGTAATTCAACCTATTCCTTTAAAGGGGTTGTACTAGGGATCATTTCCAACAAATAATGCCTATCAACTAGGGGTCGAAAATGATATTTTTTTTTCAAACAAAACACGTCAATATTTCAAAAATTACAAAATAAAAAAGGTTTTCTTTCCACTTAAGACCTTTTAATTCTGAGATTATGGGAATTTAGGGCACGTATTTTTTATAAATGATTACTCATCTATCACTGATCAGAAATGTAATAAATAGGTGCTGAGAGAGGAATAGTTATTTTTGCATTATTTATTTTTGGTTATTAGTCTGAAAGTTTGAAAAATAATATAAAAACCTTCGTAACTCGGAGACCATTCATTTTCGACACCTACACTGAAAAAAATATGGCCAATCAAGTTAAAGATATGCTTGATTGAAAAAAATATGACTAAATCGATTAAGAAAATATCAGAAATAATTAATGATGGTTTATTGTCACAATAAAGCTAAAATGATTGCAATTTTATCAAATCGACAATGTTCAATTTTATTAAGTTACTTTATTAATTTCAGGAATATATTGAGTTCTATCAATCACTTGATTAGATCTATCAAGTTGCTTTATCAACGTTACACTTTGCAAATAATTGATATAATAAAGTAACTTATTATATTACATAATTAAGCCTATTTTATTTAATAATCAGAGTATTATAAAATGATCAACATCTTATTTAATTTAATAGATAGATAATAGTTTTAAAAATACGTAAACATAGATCTTATCAAGTAGGTTAATAGCTCTTAATAATTTTATGTCACATTCTAATAAGTTAACCAATACATTTAAAAAAGTAATATTTTAGGAAATCGGTTTTTGTATGTATTCCTGCATCGCGATATCAAAGTTTTTCTGCTTTGTTAGTATAAGTATCAGTGGGTTGTATCCGAGAGTATAGAGACTAACGACATACATATATCGGTTTTCGTTTGGACTCACATTCGGTTTAGCACTACTTCCTGCTACATCACGTCGTGTCACAAGTAAGAGCGTAAGTACATGCAATCAGGGTAAATATATAAATGATAGGTAGAACAAATAGGACAATCAATATATGTCACGTTTCATTCTAATTACAAATATAATAATCAAAAATCAAATCAAAATCATTTGATTTATGTACCAGAAATTGCCAAACCTAAAAATTTTACTTAAAAAAAGACAATTTAACAATAATACATTATAATATCTATCAAGTCACTTGATTAAAATTATTAATCTTTTAGTAATATGTATCAAGCTGAGGTTATCACTATAACAATCAGACTTGATTAAGTTGACAACTACTTATTTGAATCTACTAAGACTGCTTGTTACACTTCTTAATCAAGATGACTTTATTGCCGGAAATATAATACTTTATGTGCTCGTATATAAATAAGTAACTTGATAGTCATAAACATTTTTATGATAAATGTTAACAAGTTTTTTTTTCAGTGTAGTTGACGGACTTAATTCGTTGGAAATGATCTCTAGTATAACCCCTTTCAATCGAATTACCATGCACCCTGTAGATAAGTAAAACAGTACCTATTATATCTTTGAAAGACGAAATATTCCATCTCATGATTCGTAGAGATATCTAAAAGCCTGACGATGTTATTATAACGAAACCGGTCGCTAGTGTAGTATATATAAAAGTGGAACAGGTACCAAGAATTTGTTTTATTTACAATATGTTACAAATGTTCCATCAAGAACCAACAACGACAAGTATCAATTTATTATATATTTATATAAAACGGCGGCATTCTTCCAGGATGACCGCCGGGAGTGGCAAAGTCCTGGAAAGGCTTATGTCCAGCAGTGGACGAACTAGGCTGATGGATGGCGGATGATAGAACGGCGGAAACACGTTTTAACGTGTGGTTAAATAAAATTCGTATGGTTTACAAGAATGCCCTTTTCACCGTTTAAAACTTTTTCAATAAATCTAGTTGTTTCTTCTAACACCGCAAGCGTTTTAGCGTAGAGCAAACAATATGGAGGGTTCACACATATTCCATATAACTTGGTGTCACCGGATATGTCTCAAGTGATAAATTGCCTGTAGTTGACTCGTTGGAGTTGTACATTGGCAGTCGTCTCTAAGGATGTGCCGACTGGGAATATCCCCAGTTTAGGAACACATCGATCATCCACAAATTAAAGTGTAGAGTAGACTCCTTAAAAACGAACTAAAAGAGGTAGCATAAATATGTAGCTATACACCTATACAGCATAGTTTTTTTTTGTACTTTTTATGGCCTGGTTGCAAAGACCTTTAAGCCATGTCTTCATTTATTGTATTATGTGCGATTGCGAAGTCACTATATTTTATTAGAGAAATAAAGATGACTAATATTAATACAGTCGTTTAATATTGGTAGGTAACTAATTAGGAAACAATTAATGATACATTTGTTAAATAGGTGCTCCCATACTAACTAAAATGAAAAGGTGCTTCCATACAAACTAAAATAACAGACTTGGCTTTACATAAGATCTCACAACTTTTTGCGGTGGAAAGATTGCATTGCGAGACTTGACATTTTTGTACATTTTATGTTTTTGATGGGATACAAATTGTCCCGACAAATAAAAAATAACAACGGTCGGCGGGCAAAAAAGTATTTTGTTGCAATTACTTAAACTTTAATAATAAAAAAAAAAATTTGATTCGTAATATTTATTTGTCCCGACCATAATCCCAAAATCCCGACTTTTTGAACTGGTAACCCTAGTCACAGGGGTCTACTACAGCTCCAGCCGTGGCGTCTATCTCAAAAAAAAAAAATAATAATAAACCTAAGCCCCGTACAAAGACCTCAAAAAAGAAGCATTTTTAAAAAATTATTTGTTGCAGCTCTATATATTTTAAAGATGGTATGCGATGGTATAAACGCGACCATCAAACAAAAATCAAGTAAAAATTTTCGTATTGTTAGAAATTTTGAAGCTAACTTGAAAGTTTAATTTAATTGCAATTTACAATTTCTTCCTCATTTCAATAGTTAGTTAGTAATATTGCACAATAAATTAGTGTTTCAGAAAATACATACTAATATTTTTATTCCCGTAAATAATATAGCCAAAAATGCAACGACTTGGCCCGCCATATAATTCGTTAGTAAATATTGGCACGCGAAGGAAAAAGTTTCCCCATCCCTGACCTAGACGGTATGGAAATTAAAATGTGTCCGCCTACATGTTAAATTATATCCGTACTTTGATGTGAAACTTTTTCAAGAATAACCATTTAAATTAAGACGTGGTTGTAAAAACAACATATGTATAGACTACGGGCGTACCGTGGGTAACCCTATGTATCGAGTAACAAGATGTGACTAATTCGGAGATGTTATGATATTCTGATATAAAAATCACTTCTATTATAGGTTTGCAATTTCGTGCTGAGCAGGGCGGAGACAGGGACGAGGGAAGAGCGCGTCGCTATAAAAAAAACTGGCCAAGTGCGAGTCGGACTCGCACACGAAGGATTCCGTACCATTATCTATAAAAACAGCAAAAAAAACATGTCTGTTGTATGGGAGCCCCCTTAAATATTTGTTTTATGCTGTTTTTTAGTATTTGTTGTTATAGCGGCAACAGAAATACATCATCTGTGAAAATTTCAACTGTCTAACTATCACAGTTCATGAGATACAGCCTGGTGACAGACGGACAGACGGACAGACAGGCGGACAGCGGAGTCTTAGTAATAGTGTGCCGTTGGTTACCATTTGGGTACGGAACCCTAAAAAGCAATTTTGGCGGGTCAGTCAGTGTTGTCTGTTGAGTCCGGGTCCGTAGTGTGGGTCAAGTGACCAGATGTACGATGTCTTCCAGGTCCTGAGTTCTTTGTCGGTCAATGGTGGATGATGCGGACAGTGAAGCTGTTGTTAAAAAGTTGATTGTGCAGGCGGGAGTGTGTAGGGATGGGTAGGATGTTGTTTTTTATAGTGTCTGATATGTGTCTGTGCTGGTTCATGCGGATGTGTAATGCGTTCTTGGTTTCGCCTATGTAGAATGCCGGGCAATGTCGGCATTCTAATAGGTAGATGCACTTTTCAGTTTTGCAGGCCGTGTTCGATTGTGTTTTGCATGTGTTTGTGGTCCCCTGTGTATTGATTTGTGTAGCTGTTTTGATTAGGATGCAAGTTTTCAGCGTGGCCGTCGGTCAATAAAAGGCTGAATACAGCTGTAATTATCTTTAGTCATATATCTTGTTTCCCTATTTTTTTTTATATCTTGGGGAATTTTGTGTGTGAGCACAGATATAGGTGTGTCTGTGTATGTGAGGTAGATCTTGCATGAATGCTATTTAGTGCCAGATTTAGTGCTAAGTGCTGTACGTAATTTTTCAGTGCTAGATATATGAAAATAGTTCCAAATCTAGCACTGAAAGTGCTAAGTTAGTAACACTGCGCCTAACGTAAGAGATACATAAAAAACAGGAAGTCTATCCAAACGTTTGGCACGGCTCCCATACGCTGTATATGCAAACAAATCGTTAGTGCGGCCGCAAAAATATAGCCGCGGCCGGCAATTTGACCTCTGTTTTTTTTTGCGTCATGCACGTACAGCGTGTAAATCCTACGGATCCCAAAGGACCTAGAATGAATCGACATGAAAATACGCTTCATACAAATAACCGACGTGGGTTTCCAATTCTATGGCGTTATTAGAGATTATTATTATTATCCCACTAATATTAATAAAAAAAAAAATAAAAAAAAAAATTATAAATGCGAAAGTTTGGATGGATGGATGGATGGATGGATGTTTGTTACTTCTTCACGCCTAAACTACTGAAACGATTAGGCTGAAACTTTGCACAAATGTAGTTCTAGACCTGGAATAGGACATAGGCTACTTTTTATCCCATAAATCAGTTCTCATTGGAAGCCAATGGGGTGTCAAGTTCCTATAGAAAAGTGATGTACTGCTACTCCTTCACGCCGTTGAATATTAGTGGGATAGGATAGTGAGGATGGTGTGGGATGGGATGGGATTCGATACGACTATACAAAAACTTAATAAACGCGGGCGAAGCCGCGGGCAAAAGCTAGTTTTATTATAAATCTCAGTGTTTTCTCAACATTAGCAAGCAGTACCTATACCACAGTATAACATAGATGAGTAAAACAGTATTATATCTATATATAAAACGGCCGCAACGCGCGCTTCCAAATCTCGGTCTACATCTCATAGTAGGGGTGCGCCGCAGTTAAGACTGTACCTGAGCCTAGAGCATGACCAACTCCAGTCTATCTAGGATTCGTTTGAAAAAATTCGGACTCTCCTTGTATTGGAAAAAATATATTTGATTTATTAATCTTTTCTCTAGGGATCTGACGTATAAGCAATGTACTAAGATTTATACTTTTCTCAAAAAAAAATGTTTTGCACCCTCTTTTTTTTTGGTTTTCAAACGTTCGCTTGAAGAACGCGGTTAAGAGATCAACTTGATATTTTTTTTCATAAAATAGGTAATAGAAATATGAAGGTATATCACCTAAATTCAATATTTTTTTCCCTACAAAATATTTCAGTATTAGCTAAAAACACACCTATTGTTGTTTCGCTGCGTGATCACTAGTATTACGCGTCTAAGAAAAAGAGGCCAAAGAGCCAACATTTAATCGCCTTTATGAAAAGGAAATAGAGTCTTTGCCATTAGACTTATTGTGCTAGACGGGTAATAAAAAAAGTTGCTAGAGTATGCCATCTTCTTAAGTATGGACGCGTAGAGTGTAAGGCGCCCCACCCGATTCCCGCGCGAATTCTAGGGATGCAAACGATACCTTGATGTTTTGAAACATCAATGTATCGTTCATAAAACATCGATGTTTTTATGAACGATACATCGATGCATCGATGTTGTCCATAACTAATGGTTAGACCGATGTTTTTATGACGAGTATAGATCAGTAAAAGGCATTTTATTCATGTGAAGTTTGCAAAGCATGTGAAATAATTGTATGCAGAACAGTAAAAAAAGCTGAGAAGAAATGTGTCTAAAGTTGCATGATTTGACTGTAGTGAGTGAATTAGAAAGTGAGGAAACGTCTCTCAAAATTACTGTTTTTAAATTCTGTGACATTAAATAAAAAACAAATACCTCTGTAATGTTTTAAAAACACAATAAATACATAAAAGTTAAAGAATGGTGTTATAATGGCGTTTATTAATAACCAAAAAACCTAGAAAAAACATCGATACATCGATGTTTTTACGAGTGATATTTGCATCTCTAGCGGATTCCCGATTTATGTGGGCAGCCCTAATGCGTGCGTCTACCGAGCGTTGTTTCAAGGACACTGCCCCGGGGGAAGAGTGACGCAAATATAAACAAAATGACAGACTTGGTAGTTCAAGGGGTAGAACTACCTTAAATTATCAACTTATTCATATTCACAAGATTTTCTTTAACAATTTGCTTAGATTAAATTATGTTAAGGTGTGTTAATTCATTTAATTAAAGTGATTTAGGTTTAATAAGCCGTATTTTAGAATTTGTGGCCTAAAAAACCTCATGATGATGAATATTTTTACGAAAAGGCAGCAACTTCCATTTGCTCGTGTGATGTGACTTGAGAAATGGCTGTTTAGAAATGTTTCCTTTGCTATCAAGATACATTTACAATAATTTACTTCCGGCTGATTTGACAGACAGACACAGACCACTTTTTTTATAAGCAATCACACATCACAACCAGTATAATCTCTAAAATTCTCAAGTGACGTCATATCTGACAATTGTTTAAAAAATCATAAAAGGTAATAGTTAATTTATATACCAAAATAATGAAAACTATGTCCTAAAGTGGCGTATATTATCTAAAAAAAAAAAAAACTTTTAAGAATGTGAGTAGTCACGCGAAAAATGACCTGAAAGGATACAATTATCAATTATCCAGAGAAAAACTAATTTTAAAATTTATTCCTGAAAGCTCTAATTTGCAAAAAAATGCAGGTCTTTCAGCTCCCTTTTCGTACTCACAAATTAAGCTATAGGAATTTAAAGAGGTATTTTATGATACGAACCAAAGTTCATATTTATAGGTAAACATAATTTTATTTTAAGCTACTAAACTGGATTATATAAGGAGCAGAACAAGGATATTTTTTTTGTACGTAGTTGTGTCTAGAATCCGCGTTTTCCTGCACCTAAATAAATGCAGCAGAAATAAAAATATAAAGGGATCATTCGTATAACAGGTGGTAGAGTTGATGCCGGGCTCGACTGTGGAGGTACCACCATCTTACTTGGAGACCCCCTCGAAGTAATTCGGGGGAGAGTAAGAGGACAGCTCACAGGCAAACAACCAGTAGGCCCATCATGCCTGGGACCGATGGATGGTGGTATATTCATTCCTAATAGCCTTGCCTTATATGGAACAGACTGGTGACGGGCAGCGGCGTCACTGGTGCGAGGGTTCCGGTACCGCGCTCACCAACTCACCTGCTCAGCGCGTGTGAGTATGGGCAATTCTTCCAGGATGACCCCCGGGAGTGGCAAAGTCCTGGAAAGGCTTATGTCCAGCAGTGGACGAACTAGGCTGATGGATGGATTCGTAAAATGAGCGTTTTTCCTTATGTCAAAATTAGTGTTAAATAAGACGCCCAGATGGCGCTGTCGTATTCTTTAGCAACAGAATCAAAAACAAAATTTGCACCAATTCCAAACAAACTAAAAACTACTTTGACATCGATTGCTATTAAACACATTGTATCTATGGTGACATGGACAGCGCCATCTGGAGGAAAGCTAAGAACTAAAAAAAAAATAACGAGAAAATCGCTCATTAAAAGGTTATGTTTTTTAAGGACCCCAAAAGTCACATTTTCGAGATAACGTTTACGATTACTTACTGAATATATTCACCGAGTCTAAATGCGTGGTTGGGCACGTACTCCCCATTTCTTTGAAGAAAACAAATTGATGTATTTTTTTACGACCGCCCGAGCCTAACGTGGCCCTTATTTTATGCCTCTTTGAACAATTAGGTACCTCATTATTGGATCTTTTACACACATCTTTTACCAGTAGTCAATAAAAAGAGATTTATTAAAAGTTGATTTGGGTGTGATAGCTAAGTAAAATGTAATTCAAAAATTGAAGGTTGAATTAATTTCAGTAATATGTTGTTAATCAACTAAATTGGTTACGTTTTTGTAAGAAAGGAGCGTTAGTTCCAATTTTGGCCAAGACCATCGATCCTTGTCGCACTGCTGTTTGTTTTTTCATCTATCTATCACACAAAACTGTCATGTCTGTCTTTTTTGAAATAAAGTCAGTCATAAAACGATATCTATGCGGGTGAAACCACGAGCAAAAGCTAATTATAGTATAAATACGAATTCCAACGCTCTGGGTTGGTTAGAAATAACTATAACTACCTAAATAAAGCCTTAGAAATGTTAACTCTTTCTTACACTTTTGTTTGCTTATGTAGCCTCAGAACAAATAATAATTCAAGATGGAGCGCTGTCAACACTGAAGCACAACTGAAGTGAGGCCGATTTTGTAAACATGTGTGTGCTAAGTGAGTGTTGCTGCGTTTGTGCCGCGTACTAAAAACTGAGACAGATTGCACATGTGTGAGTTTAAAGACGTGTACAAACACGAAACTGTCTCAATCAATCAATCAATCAATCAATCGATAAACAGGATAACACAAAAAGCAAGGGCGGATTTATTCCTTAAATAAATTTCTTCCAGTCAACCGATGGTATAGCGAAAAAGAAATATTTACAAAAATTATCGTAACTGTTGCGAAAAGAATAATAATCTTCAAACCTAATATTTAAATATAATACATACATGAATACACACATACAAACAAACAAAGTAGCATACTCAGTCGAGTCAATCAGAGAGATGAAAGGTAATAATTTTTCAAGTTAAATCTAAAAGAGGACACAGAAGAAGGTTTGCGGAAGTTCATTCCAATACGAACTGCATTGACCGTAAATGATTTGGAGAAACGATAAGTGGTGTGCACTTTTGGCCTGCTTCACCCGCTACAGTAAGTAAACTACGTCTTGATTTTTTATTTGGTCTGAGTTATTAGCTAAAAAATCTTGATAGAAAAGCCTTCGTTTTTTATTATTAGTATTTATTTATTACTTACATACTTTATCCAAAACACTGCGTAGTTTATTCGACAGATAAAAATCAACACCCAAACTGTGGAGCAATAAATAAACTGAAAGGCTGTGGTTTTGACAAATCGTAGTCGTCAAAATATGAATAAAACGAATTTGAAAAGTTTTCCGGAAATATATTGGTTCGCGGTTTCGCATCTGGCAGTGTGGTATTGCTGATTGTTTTTGGTTATTTTGCCGAAAAGAGACTTACTAAAGGTAAAACAGAAGGGAATAAAATGGGTTTGTTTACCGTCGGCACCGTCTCAACCTAACCCTTGGCAGTTTTTATTTCGCGGTAAATGAAGGTGAAAATCGTATGAAAATAAAAAGCTTCAACTGAAGGCAGCTGTACTCATTTGTGTGAGTTTATTTGCTTCCGAAATTGGTATTATATCAGCAACACTCAAAACTGTTTTCTTTTGGTGGCAATCAAGGAAAAAGAAAGAAGACTTATCTAAATTCGACTTTACTCTAGAAATACGTACAAACATAGTCTATTTTACTTTGTATAATTATTTATTGAACATTTAATAATTTTTTTTGCTAATATTAATTTTGCTAATAATATTATTTTGCTAAGATTATTTTTTTGCTAATTATTCCTAATTAAAAATGTATATGTATATAGATTGATGTATAGAGATGTCATATTATAAATAATAGATCTTTACGTATGGAATTGCCGAAATTTTCTTACAGATTCATGAGTTCAAAATTCTTGCAATTCAATAGCTATTTCAATTATTTGTTTTTTTGTTTGAAAGTTAATTTAAAGGTTTCACATCAACGTATTAAATTTCATTTTAATTTTCAGTTTGATTATAAAAATTAAATCTCCAAAAACATTTCGCCCTAAATGCCATCATGCGGGCTGACACTTTTCAAAAATTAAATTAATGTTGCTGTTAGCTTAGTGTTGTCTTATTCATACACATAAGAAATTACGTAAATAATTTGGATTTGTCATTTCTAAAACAAATGCAAAAATGTTGAGTTTCCTTAAAATTCTCTATAGAAAACGGCAATTTCATATGTAAAGACCTGATATCTTCATTTGAGATTCTGAAAATTCATACTGGAGACTCGGTTAGTGATCAAGAGCAAGGTTCAACTAACCTTTTTTTCAAGAACATAAGAAAAAAAATTATTCCCCTACGAACTGGACTAGTTCAAATACTGCCATATTCAAATATAGGCAGTACGGGAGCAAATTTTTTTTCGAATTTCTCCTGAATGATCATTAAATATTGTTCCTGATCATTAACCTAGTATTCAGTATGATTTCCGGCCGTTGATTAAATTTGTCATTTTATCTTACGCGCTAATAAAAGATACATCGATTGAAATACACTTCAACGCGAGCGAAGCCGCGGGCAAAGGCTAGTACATAATAAGTTTTAATCACGTACTAAATTGCGATACGCATGTTTGGAATAGCAAGGACTTTAATGCAACCAGCATAAATTTAAATTATGACAGTTATAAGTTGTAGCTATGGAAGTAAAATTCTTGCCAACCGTGGCAAGTCGTTTGTTTTGTGTTCAAAGCGCATAAATAACGAAATATCACTTTTATGTAGGATAAGTAAATTCTTGGCTACATCTTGTGTTTTATGACCTAATGGACAAATAGCTCAAGAAGTGTTAGGGCTGAATTTATACATACGACTTGAATAAGTGTGTCAGAAGTAGGGAAGTCTTACTCAAGGTTTACGCCCTTATAGTACGGTGGCTTAGTGATATTACCATTACCTGGATGGACAATAGCACCAAATTTGGTGTAAGGGTCCTATGTGTGTATTTTTTTCCATTTTGGTTTTCCTATAGCTGTAACTAAACATTAGCAGTACAATTTTTGTATTATCAATTTTCACAAGCAGCTTTAAGAAAAATAATAGAGAAAAAAATCAGAAGAGAAAAAAAAAAATTCGTACCGTTACACAGAAGTGGCGTGGCGGTGGCGCGTGGTATGGACGGACAATCTAAGCAAAGAAAAGTAATATATACGTATTTATTTTATTTTTTATTTTATTTATTTAAGGTTACAAACATAACGTATATTATTTATATAACAATATATAGTTATATATATAATAATACATTGCTTTATTTCAGAAAACAAGGCCCATAAAAAGAATTAATACATTTTTAAATTAACTAAAGTGTCACTTTGGCACAACGTCACTGTGCCGGTCCAGTGGTGTAGATGGTACTCTACCGCGAAAACGCCGGTATACCACGCCCTTCGCCCAGAAGTCCTCCTTCATGAAGGTTGACAGCCTGCTCGTCGGTATTCGCGCCACGAACGCCTTGAAACTGGCATTGTGACGCGTCTCCAGCGGCTCCACTCTTAACAAAAAGTTGGTTTTATTCTGGATATACTCGACGATGTCCTGCGCCTTGGTTATAAAGCATAGGGTTGTTTTTGCCGAAAGAGGAGCATGTGCCCGCAGGCGACGTCACCGAATTTTTCGTTGCTTTGATTCTCCGTCCGCGCCATATGTACACCACCACGCACTTGTGTGGGGCTTGCGCCTAAGGGGTACCAAATTTGTGCTTTTTTCCGCCCGGTAAGGGTAACTTTAAGGCGAATGATTACGCCAACTGCAATTTGGACATGTTTTTGAAGGCCTACTCCTCCCACACGGGTGGTCAAAAAACTTTCATAAAAATATATGTTAGGCATTATAGAGTCAAAAATAAATTTTAAGTTTCATAAGCTGTTTTCCTATTGTTAGTTTTGACAAAAAAAATCTAAAGTCATCGAAAATTTCACATGATTAACACAAGAATTCTCTTACTCCTTCCAAACGCCTAAAGCGATTTTAATTATTATTTCACCAATAATAGGAAATTTTTAGATCTAAAAAATTTAAGTTCAACATTTTTTTTCCGTTCATGGCGTCCATGTGAAAAGTATTATTTTCTTCTATTTTGCGCTAGCCGGAGACGCAGTGGTTGTCGTAACAGCCACTTTTCAAGGCACGCTGAAATGAACATTATTTTAATGTCGTTTCCGTTGATATTTGTACCGACACACATCGAGTTGCTTATTTAGCGTGGTCATACGCCCTAAGCTACTTGACTATTCTTGCTACGGCGTAGTGGCGTAGCAACCGCTACCCATAAGTTTTGGACACGATACACGTTAGCGACTGCGTAAAATATTTTGTATTGGAAGTTATGGTTCCTCTCGTATGATATTCTACTCGTATGTATATAATATCATAATATTTATATGTAATTTCCCTTCACGAATATAATAAAATTCATACTTTCTTATTATTTAAGGATAATTATTTAAGGAACTTTCATCGCGCCTGGTCAACGTCTCGGGTGACCAGAGGGCTGGCGCTTACCTCGGCCAGAGAATAAGTCTGGCCATCCAGAGGGGTAATGTAGCCAGCATTCTAGGCACCCTACCGAGGGACAGCGATCTGGATCCAGTTTTTTATTTGTATTTTTTTTTTAATTGTGGGTATTCAAAATTTGATTGTATTATATGTTAAATAATTCTAAATTACATATTATATTACAGTAAATGAAATTACTTCATGTATTTATAAACAAATAAGTTATAATATAAAAAAAAGTTTCTTATTATTTGGCTTGATGATGTTATAGTTTTAGCTTTTATTTCAAAATTTCTAAAAAGATATAATATTAAGTGACGACTTACTTAGAGCGAACGGTACGAAACCTGCTTATTTCTGCTCGGGCAATCCTTAAGAAGTGTGCAGACACAATAGTTTACGCGGTAGTGTTATAACAACTCTTAAGAGCAAGCTCAATACAAAGCAACTCAAGTTACTGCGATTTGTCTTACTGTGTTGTTTGAAACAAATAAATAAATAATAAATAAATCTCGTAAGCCGCTGGGGGCGCTGTACAATTTCTCATATAAATATTTTATGCAGTCGCTAGCGAGTATCGATGCCTAAACCTGTACTTGTGGTCTGAACGCATAAGTACATGTATCAGGGGACGCAAACTTACTAGCCTTTCATAATAGAACTCTTGTGGTAAGTTAGATTAATCTTTTAGCCAGTCTTAGCACTCTTAGGTTCCGTTTCAAAACGAGCGATTGTCACTCGGAGTGATGCAAACATAGACGAATACAGCCTACAGACTCCTCATAACATGCGACCGATTTTTGTCAACACATCTGACTGAACCAGCAGATATAATTCGCCACTACAAAATTACATGTTTCGGTTGGCCAAACCAAAATGGCTTCTATATTCATTAAATTAGAGTCTTCGTCATCGGGAAAGATAAGTTTGTGGCGCTATACGTAAGATTGGAAAAACCAATAGGATTGCAGTATCCCGTTTCGATTGTTGACAGAATTATTTGTACGCAAGATGTTGAACAATAGACGTCTTTCTGGGCTTTATTGTTTATGTATGCGAATGTTACCCTACAGCGTTCAGGAATCGGAACGAATCCGAGGGTAAACGAGCTATTACCCGATAGTTGCACGAAAGTCCGGGAATGTGATTATCGCACTGACAATAGCGATTACTAACGCTGCCGGGGTACCGTTAAAATTCGCCTGACAGTTGAAACTTCGGTGTTTTACTGGCTTTTGCACAAAACCATTCACTTGAAAATTTTATTAAACATTTCTGTAGGGCTGTAATGTCATATTTTTACTATAAAGTACTTATTTTCTTTTCCGAGCGACTACAAAGAGCATTTTCGGTTTCTCGCCCCTGAATTTCATTTGAGGTTAATTTGACGTTTCACGGAAATCACTTGCGATTTTTTTTTACTTGATATTTTTTCTTGCTATGTCCTTTTCTTAAAAACGAGTGAAATTTCGCACGACGATCACACGTTTCGAAACGGAACCCTAAGTAGTGTAGCATTTTCGTAGCTACTACATGTATTCTCTTAGAAATCATAATATCACATTGGATAAAAATAGACTAAAAGTATATTTTATTTACTACCAGGAAACTTGCTCTGACCAGGTAAATGATTGCACAGAAATAAAAATAATGGTTCAATAAAAAAAAAAGAATTTTACTAAACTAAAAATAAACACCCACTTTGTTTGTAAAGCGATAACTGGATCACTGAAACTTTCCCACACATCATCATATAGTGTGATCTTTGAATGAAAAAAACATAGAAGACTCATTTTTAACAAAGATCATTCGAAAATTGAACCATGCCTCATAATTGGTTCGTACTGTTGTCATGCGACACTTTGTCAGCCGTGATTGGCAGACTCAAAGACACAATGAACGCTATAGGAGCCGTCGCCATACAAAATTGTGTTGTTCAACATACTTTATCGTGGGTTCATTTTTAGGGTTCCGTAGTCAAAAACAAGGAACCCTTATAGTATAGGCATGTCCGTCTGTCTGTCTGTCTGTCCAGGGCTTAGCTTAGAGACTATTAGTACTAGAAAGCTGTAATTTGGCATGGATATATATATTTATCACGCCGATAAAGTGGTACAGTAAAATTTTGATAAAGATTTTTTTTAGGGTACCTCCCCTAAACGTAAAGTGGGGATGATTTTTTTTTCTCGTCTATCCCCTAGTGTGGGATGTCGTTAGATAGGTAATTTAAAAATATTGGGGGTGTGAAAACACCATTTTTCGATCCAGGGTTCCGTTTGTGAAATATTAAGCTTAAAAGTGTTAATTTTTGTTAGAGTCAATGAAACGGTTGTATTTGGAGACGTGAAAAAAATCACGGCAGTAGTATACATAACGAAATTAAAAGGAAAACTATCACAGCTAAGTAGGCTATACACGTTGACGAGTACAGATCGCGCCAAATTTTTAGGCGAAACACGGGGCGATTCGCAACAGCAGGAATAAAATGTATGGGCCGTTCTTGGGAAGAGCAACTTCCGAGCGTACTTGAAGTTTGGCGCGATCTGTATTAGTCGACAAACTTATAAAATGTACTTGGAGAAGAAGTCCGCATATTGTGCAGGGTAACTACGAACCCTTATTCAGCTCTCAGCTCTAATTAGACTTCTATGTATTTTTCGTTCAGTGAGTGTGATGTGTTAACTGGCAGGCCGACTCGTACGAGTACGTGCGCAAAATAACAAGCTGTACAATTTCAGTAGGAAAAATATTATCTTAGACTTTTAAAAATAACAGTTTATAAACTCGGCCCCTTACGCTAGTCTGATAGTATTAGCTGGTATTAGCTAATAGCTCTTAGTACTCAAGGTTGGACAAATAAGCCTCAGATCTTTGGATTATCCGCAAGAATGTTGGCGCTCTGTGTTTATTAGATGTTGACAAGAAAACACGTACCAAATTTGTTAGCGTTGTTGCTATATTGACATTATGCCCCTCTCGATCGCCTATGCCCGTACGCTTGCTGTTCCTGATAGTTCTATATATATATATATATATATATATATATATAGGACTTATATATTGACCTCCATATTGAGTATGGAGATAAAATAATAAATATATCAACGCTGCGAAGCCACGGGAAAAATCTAATGGATGCCGCAAAACCTACTTGAATTTAAATTTTTTGATAAAACACAAATTGCACATGAATTTAAATTTTGAATATTACCTCGTTTTTACACAAAGTTTAGGTAAAGAAGAATAAGTTCTAGAAATAAACAGTTACCGTTTCATGGAAAACAGTTTTTACCTAAACCTTTTTGAATATCTCGCCATCTTGCACCTCTTCATGAGAAATGGGTCTGAGTGCGGAGTGGGGGGGAAAGGAACCATATATAAAGATGTGTGTAAAGTTTAATTGAGATCAAAGCCATCAGGAAGTCACAAACACCTAAAGCATATGGCAGTTGAGCGGGATGGCCCACCTTAAAAGAAATAACGTAAGGCCTGTTTCACACTTACTGATAAGTGCCTCATAACAATGTGACATATAACGCATTCAAAATGTGTTCAATTTCTAATAGACGGAGAGCTAGCGACCAAATCGGCCATGTGGCTTCAGCTGTATTGAAACTCCGTTAGCAATCTTCGTGCTGGCAGGCCGCGGGCCGTGGGTGCGGGTGTAGTGGGGTGGGGAAAAAAATGAAAAAAAATGTTGGCTCAGCGAGTTTTTTTTTTTTTCAAACCGTTGCTCTGTACTCCCTGTGCACCCAAAAAAAAAATTAAATCGATTAGGTGGTGGGAAGGGGTTGCCAGCGTTAATTAAAAGTACCAAAATCATAATAATTTTCATGTAGGCTCAGATACCAGCCGGCGAACGCGTCAGCGCGCTCACGGCTCACGGCGGCTTGGTACTTTTAATTCACGCTGGCAACCCCTTCCCACCACCCGATCGATTAAAATTTTTTTTTGGGTGCACAGGGAGTACAGAACAACTGTTTGACAAAAAAATTAAAGTAGCTGAGCCCACATTTTTTTCAATTTTTTTCTCCACCGCACTACACCCGCACCCACCGCCCGCGGCCTGCCAAAACGAAGATTATCGGAATAGGTTGTTCAGGGAAGTAGCTAACGGAGTTTGAATACAGCTGAAGCCACATGGCCGATTTTGTCGCTAGCTCTTAGACTATAAGGTTCAGTACTCTCTATTACGAAGCTTCCGCTATCTGTCTGTCTGCCTGTCACAGTCTGTTACAGATAGCCAATTGAAAATTTTTACTGAATTCTAGTTACTATGGTCTCTATCACGGCAATAAAAAAACCGAAGGGTGTCCCCATACTAAAACCTCGAAAAAGTATCATTTTTAACTTAATTTGTTCCAGCTTTATGTTTTGAAGTTTCAAAAGTCAGATTGTTGTACATACTCTAAAGTAAAACAACAAATTATTAAAATTGGGCTTCCGTACTCAGGGGTGCCAAATTGTTTGTTAGCGCCTTGTTTTTTGCTCACTTTATGTTGAATTGGTATTTGTATTGTTGTAATGTTACACATGTACAGTGGAGACCGCATCAAGTAAGACACATTGGACTTTGTACCTATCTTATATTTTTCTCTGTAGGGGCTAATGTCGTACTGCAAGTGTATAGCTTGATGTGGTCTCCACTGTACTCACGCCTATCTCCCAGAGGGATGTTATGGAATTGTTATGTTATGTTTATATTCATTATGTTCAATCATAATTTAAGGGTTTCATACCCATTTTGTGTGGTGGAATGTGTGCGAATCCAGTTCGAACTTGGCCTTTATTAAACTTTTGTTCTGAAAATCGCTTACAAGCAAGAAATTCCATAATGACGTCAGTAATTAAATAAGTTTTGTTTGAACAACGTTTTTCTTGGAGAAATGTCTGAACGTTGCTCGCTTGCTATTTATTTTATTAATACAAAACAGAAAATTTATGAAATCATTTTCGATGGTGTTTCCAGATTTACTGCGCGTAGTAAAACCATAGACGAATATGGTAAAACCCAAAAAAGAAATGCCAGTTTGAGTTTCAAAAAAGCAAATTATCATTGGGTATAAAATTTCAAAGTAGCTTTCGCATCGATATTGGTATTATTGAGGTCTCATCAAAGATCTGGAGGGACCAGACCGAAACTAATTTGGTGATGGGCCTCTGTAATTTCTTAAATTCAATTCTGAAATAATCTGCAAAATCGAAATGTCTATAAAATAACATTCCATTTAATGTTTCGAAAGGAGCCTTTTTGTTTTGAATTTATCTACAACTCTTTTTCAAATATGATTTAAAAAAAAAAAAATGATTATGTGACTAATTTGTGTCGATTCGGTGTAGCACATTTTAACTTATTTGACAGGACTAAACTTAATTTAAGCATTTTATCTTTTTCTTTGTGTATCGAAAAGACAAAGACAGGACGCTTAAAATAAGGTTAGTCCTGTCAAATAAGTTACACCGAATCGTCACCATTGAAGGCTTTAGGTTAAGAGGCCGGCGCGGCGGAGTATGCCTAGTTCATTCATACAAACGGAATACCAAAACCATTTGTAAATCGTAGATATTCATAGGATAGTTTGTGTTTATTCCGATTGGATCACAGAATATCTAGGTTCCCAAATATATTTTTTGAAAGTTCACTGATTTAGAGACGACATAAGCAATTTAAAGTTTCCATAGAAAACTTATTTTTCTAATATTTCATGTTGAATATAAATTTTGGGAGCCTAGATATTCTGTAATGCTATCGGATACATTATTTGAAAATGAACTAGGATTGCTCCGCCGTGCAAAACATAACATAACATAACATAAATACGCTTTATTGTGCACCAAAAGAAAAACAACAAAAAAGACAATACAAAGTTGGAAAAAAACAAAAATATAGGCAACAATGGGTGGTCTTATCGCTTAGCGCGATTTCTTCCAGACAACCTTTGGGTGGAAAATATTTTGGATGTACGTGAAGGCGTAGGCGGTGTACCTACTATAATCAAAAATACTTAAATAATGATCTGAACATATTTATGTATATATTAAAGCCAATTCTGAAGGTTTTAATATTAGTTTTAGTGCTGTCAAAACTTAAAATTTTTCAAAGTAATTTAACTTCTAACCCTAACACTTAAGGACTATTTTGCAATGAAGAAAACTTAGTTTTGACAGCACTAAAACTAAAATTAAAGCCTTCAGAATCGGCTATATTAACTCAATACGTAAACTAGACACAAAATAAATAAATATTACATTCAATTAAATACAAAATATATACTTGTGTATAAAGATAGATAGAAATATATATATATATAAGTACCAGTACAGTAATAAGTAGAGATAAATTAAACTTAAACTATCAAAGGGATAGAAAATGCTCCTTAATTAATCTATTAAAAACAGCCAAAGTAGGAGCACGTCGTATTGAAATGGGCAATTCATTCCACAGCCGAACAGCTTCGACTGTGAAAGACTTGCTGTAGAAAGTTGAAGTGTGAGGTGGTGTCTTCAGTTTCAGACTTTCAAATGACCGCAGTGGCCGTTCATGCGACTGATGGAGAAAGTTAAAGCGTTCTCTAAGATAGGTGGGAGAAGAAGGATCAAACAGCACAGTGTATAAAAGAGATAGAATATGAACATTTCGACGAGAACGAATTGGAAGCCACCCTAGCTGGGAACGAAATTCGGAGATATGATCAAACTTGCGGAGGCCGAATATAAATCTGATGCAAAAGTTTTGAAGTTGCTCAAGTTTGTCAAATTGCTCCTGGGTGAGGTCAAGGTAACATGAGTCAGCATAGTCAAGAATGGGTAAAAGAAGGGATTGAGCAAGAGCAATCTTTGTAGCAGTAGGCAGAAAATGACGCAGCCTTCTCATAGAGCCTGAAGATGCAAAAATTTTCCGGCTAATTTCTTCTATTTGAGGTATCCAGTGTAAACAATTATCCATCGTTATTCCCAAGTTCTTCACCTTATCGCTGAATGGAACGTGTATTCCATCAAAGAATATTTGTGGAAGTATCTGCCATTCCACTCTGGACATAAAGTAAGGGCTTCCGATGATTATCACTTGGGTCTTATTTGGATTTACTTTTAACCCGTACTGCCTGCTCCAATCCGATATACGAGTGAGATTTCTATTGGTAGTAGCAATAGCACTGGGGAGATCTTTAAGTTTTGCCTGCGTATAAATTTGGAGATCATCTGCATATAAGTGGTAGGAAGAAGAAATCAGATTAGAAATACTATTTATGAAGATTGCAAAAAGAAGAGGGGACAAGACGCCGCCTTGAGGAACACCGGCAGTGGTGTCACACCAGTTGGATAGTGAATCTTCAATACGAATACGCTGCCGGCGTCCATTCAAGTAACTACGAAACCAGTCAATTACTGTTGGAGATATGTTAAGAGAACGCAATATGCCCAACAGAATGTCAAAATCCACATTGTTAAATGCGCTTCTAAAATCTAATAACGTCAGTACTGTAAGTTGCCCTGAATCTAAGCCCAACCGTTCAACCGTATGTCATCGGTGATCTTTATAAGAGCTGTAGTAGTACTATGGCCGGTACGAAAACCAGATTGAAAAGGATTCAGGAGTTTATTTTGGGAAAGGAAAAAGTTCAGTTGGTAATGGACTAGGCGTTCCAGGACTTTAGAAAGAAATGGTAGGATGGAGATTGGGCAGTATTCAGAGAAAGAAGAAGGATCTGGGGGCACGGCAGTGCCCCCGCAAAGTCTCGCAGAAAAAACGCGGAACGGCCGTACCATCCTTTTCTCGAAGCAACTCACGGCACTTTCAACCCCCCTGTATCTTCGTTGTGGGTAAAGCTAGAAGTCTGAAATTTCAGGAGCCAAGAGTATTTACTGATCCTACTTCTGACCCCAAATTACAACTTTGTACCTATATTCGATTACGAAATATCTCAAGTCAAAGTTCCCTTATTTTGTCACTGACTGACTGACACATCATCAAAAGTCTAAAGGTGTTCTAGCAGGCCTACAAACTTGAAATTTTGCATGCGGTTAGTGTTAAGTGTACATTGCAACAAAAAAATATAAAAATGTTATTTGCGGTTGGTAATTTAATATTTCCATACAAAGTCTATACAAAATGTATGTTTCCAGCTGCATCTATAAATTTGTATGACACTAGATGACGTTGGTGGTATGCTGCTTTGCATTAAAGACGCCTAAAACGAAAAATTCTACGTTAAAGTTAAAGTGCGAAAACTAAAAAATAAAACCGGTAAAGTGCGAATCTGACTCGTGCATAAAGAGTTCCGTACCCCTACACAATACGGGTACGGAACCCTAAAAGTAAATAACAACAATAAAGATGCCATAGCAACATTAAGGCGACAAAAAACAAAGCGATAAAATGGTAGCGCCTGACAAACAATTCGGTACCTTTTTAGTACGGAACCCAAATTTTCATTATTTTACTTTAAAGTATTTACTACAGACTGCCCAAAGTTTAAACTTTTACTTGTATGTTGTATTACCGTTCTAAAGATAGAGCCTTTGTTATAATAATCTGTTCCCTGGGTAAGGCACCCTAAAAAGGGTGGTTTATAATGTTCCAAACATTCACAATATTAGTCTATTTAAGAAGAAAATATCAACATTTCGTAATTAAGTCGCTATTAAACCGGCTAAGTGCAAGTCAGACTCGCTCACGAAGGGTTCCGTACTACCATCACAAAATATGGGTACGAAACCCCAAATCATTATGGTAAATACCAACAATAAAGATGACATAGCAATATCAAGGCGACAAAAAACAAGGCGCTAAAATGGTAGCGCCTGACAAACAAATCAGCACCTTTTGAATACGGAACTCTAATATTTATATGCCCAAAATTGTTGTTTTATAAAGATAGAGCTGAAACAAATAACATCGAAAAATTGGACCCCCCTTGGATTTCCATTTATTGAACTTTTTATGCTGTGATAGGGGCCAGATTATTATATTATTATATTGATAGAGGACAATGTAACATATATTATGTGAAAATATTTACGCGCTACCTATAACGGCTGAAGCTGTAGACCCATGTGATAGATGGATAGACAGCGGAGGATTAGTAATAGGGTCACGGAACCTAATGATACGGAACCCTAAAAATCAAGGTGAAAGGTTATTTATCAAGTAAAGCTTTAAATATATTAAAGGAAAAATAAAGCGGCTAATGTTGTTTTAATTGTATATGCATCCTCTATGATGTAGGTATATTGAAATGTCTATGTACTCGTGTGTCATTCAAAAAAGACCAGGTTTAGCTCATTATTCTGAGAGGTTTAGACATAATAATGTACTCTGTCGTTTAGACTGACAAGCCTGCCTTTCACTTCATGGTCAAAAGAAATTTTAACCTGCCTGTTGCATCTAATTGTGGATAATAGTAATAATAACTTACAGTAAAAATTAATATTGCAATGGAACCTAAAATATTGTACATAAATGAAAATCCTTGTCCACACCTAGTTGTCCCTATACCTGGAGATGGAAAATGTTTCTTCCATTCTTTGTCATTCTCTATGTATGGGAACATTGAGTCGTCATATGGCATTAGGTGTGCGGTAGTCGAGTATGTGGTAGCGCATTGGGATGAAATGCAATTTTATACGTGTGACGAGCGTAGAGACACATGTACTCGACAGCAATGATGAAAACTACCACCTACGGTTCCGTATCCGAACTTATGACAGCCACCGCTTTGTATCCATTTACGTTCGAGGTTTACGAAAATGGCCGTTTGAGAGCATCATTCGGTGGCGATCCTGGGATGCCAGTGAAACGTTTACGATTCTCTGATTGTTTCTTAGGTGGTCATTATGAAATGCTCCTTCCCGATAGTAGTTTCTAAAAGAAATGAGATCCCATCAAAAACATAAAATGTACAAAAATGGCAAGTCTCGCAACGCAATCCTTCCACCGTAAAAAGTTGTGAGATCTTATGTAAAGCCAAGTCTGCTATTTTAGTTTTTATGGAAGCGCTTTTTCATTTAAGTTAGTATGGGAGCACCTATTTAACAAATTTATCATTAATTGTTTCCTATTTAGTTACCTACCAACATTAAGTGACTGTATTAATATTAGTCATCTTTATTTCCTAATAAAATATGATGACTTTGCAATCGCAGAGCACAAATAAAGCACGGATGCGTAGAAATATCTTCTCAAATCGCTAATAAATTGGTATTAGGTAGCTGATATGTTGTATATGTTGCTGTGCGATTGCGAAGTCACTATATTTTATTAGGAAATAAAGATGACTAATATTAATACAGTCACTTAATGTTGGTAGGTAACTAAATAGGAAACAATTAATGATAAATTTGTTAAATAGGTGCTCCCATACTAACTTAAATGAAAAGGCGCTTCCATAAAAACTAAAATAGCAGACTTGGCTTTACATAAGATCTCACAACTTTTTACGGTGGAAGGATTGCGTTGCGAGACTTGCCATTTTTGTACATTTTATGTTTTTGATGGGATTCGCTTTTTTAGGAAGCGGGATAATTTGGGCATCTTTCCAAATAGTTGGAAAGGTGCCCGAGGAGATGGATTTATTAAGGATATTGGTTATTACAGGAGTAAGGATATCAATAATAGGAACAATCATATTGCGGCTGATGCAATCACTACCCACTGCATTCGATGATATTGACAGAATGTGCTTCTCAACATCACAAGCGGTAAATTGACTCAGAATAAAAGAAGGATGGTCTGGTGTTGGAATAGAGGAAAGATTATTTAATGTATTTGTTTTCGTAGCACCGTCAAAAGTGCACGAAGAAGAGAAGTGATGGTTCAAGGAATTTAAATCCAAATCTTTTGGGGTAGTATCTTGACGTGATTTACCAACACCTAATGACCTAAGAAATTTCCACACTTTAGCTGGGTCACCATTTTCGACTGATTCATGAATATGGCGTCTGTGCATCCCTACACACCTTATTGCAGTGATTCCGAAGCATTACATATTTTTCCCTATTTCTATCGGTAGGGTGGGTTTTAAATCTAGATTTGGCAGATACCTTCATTTGCATGATGTTTTTTATTTCATCGGTAAGCCAGGGTGCCGGTAGATGTTTAATTTTTATAGCCTTGACAGGAGCGTGTGCATCATAAATTTGTATGAGGAGTGAGTTAAATATAGCTATTTGCTCATCAACAGTTTTAGCCTTATCTATAACAGTCCAGTCAGTATTGAGAGCATCTTTTCGAAGATTTTCCAAATTTATATCCCTGAAACTACGCTGCATAAGTACTCTTGCTTTGGGCTTAGGAGGCTGGATTTTATAGGAAAGGAAAATTAGGTCATGGTCGGAGAATGCATCAGCAGAACATTGACCATTGACAACATTGACAACATGTGCTAAGGAGGAGACAATCATAAGGTCGAGAAGAGAGGGGCGACAATTTGGAAAATGATGTGTGGCGTTAGAAGGAAGAATGTGAAGATTGTTCGCCTTTATGATGGAGTTTAAGGAGGAAGAGCGAGAATCATTCTTTAAAAGACATACATTTTTGCAAGGTAATTTAGCATTTGTTACGACCAATTAAGTAATATTTTGCAATGAACATATTTTAAATTTGACAGCACTAAACCGAAAGCTAAAGCTTGATTATGATGAGTTACTACGTCTGTGAAAAAGGCGATGGATATTTTTATTGCTTAGGAAAATCAATTCAAATTCAAATTATTTTTTCACAGAACAAAGAAGAACCGAAATATTAAGCCACTACGGAAAAAAAATAGACACTTTTAGAACTCGCATATCTACTTCAGTAAATAATGTATTATTTTGATAAAATAGTATATTATTTTTGGAATCTTTTTCTAGGGATCTGTTAAACTGAAACGCGATTGGAGAAATTCGGCTCGATACAAATATTTATTGAAATGAGGTCTTTTTCGACACCAATTTTCCTGGTTTCACAATTTGGAATGACATATAGTCTGCAATAATATTTTATTAGATAAGTTTTAACAGTATCTAGGACGTTAAACGAAATCTTGATGGCAACTTTAGTACATTTTATATTAATAAAAACCGACGTTTTGCTACTTTTCCACGAATCCGCCCCTCTCGCACTTAGGATTTTTTCGCATATGGGTAGACAGGGACGCTAAAACTTTTACATATGGCCTTAAATGTAGGTATACTTACAATACAATGGTTGATATCCTCTAGCCCCTCAGTGAGCTTCCCCAAAGCTAACCTGCCTTTATAGTCCAGTAAATGAATGATTTGAGGTCGAATTAAAGATACAATAGTAAAATGTCTTCGAAATATTAGTATTTTAATAATATTATTAACAGTCCCCCCTCCTGGAAGGTAATGTTTTTGTCATTGAGGACCAACATAATTAGACTCCTGAATAATAATAATATTTTTCTTAACCATGCGTAATTGAAATGGTTTTCTAAGAAAATATATTTATCAGAGATTCTTTTGAATTAAGATTTTTCATTTAGTTAACTGATATATTTCCAATTCTCACCCAGTTTTAATTCAACCTTCTCCATACAAACATTCTTAGATTGACTGTACTATTATTGCCTTTTTCAGAATCAAGCATTAATAGCTTTTTCATCACTAATGTTCTGAAAACAAGTTTTATTTAACTCGATGTGCGGGAGGTAAATGCGATTTACAACCCTAGGGAGGTAAGTAAATTTGAAAATAGAACGAGGCTCCTTTCCTTGTTTTTTGGGACAAGACCCAGTTGACGCAAGCAAGATCCCAACAAGACGATTTAAAGTGACACATTAAATTGGTTTTCTTTATAAATCGATCGCACTGGCCAGAAAGAAAATCGCATGAAAAATAATAATTGGCGCCACGCATATCTTGTTGTAAACGTTGTTTAACGAAACAATTATGAATTCAAGTGATAATGATGATTTTAATTTGACGCCAGAATCGATAAAACTACAGGCAAATGCAGTCGTAGAAAACCTGTTACTTGTTATTTCAAAAGAGATATTTTTGAGAACCTATGACGATTTTATCAAGTGGGGGATTGAAAAGAAAGTAAAATTGTACTTTTGTAAGTTGTTTTTTTTATTTCCTCGCATTAGTGATGAAGAGTATTGATAGAGTATTGCACTCGGGTTTAAGGGCCTTACTATTGCCAAATGGGTACTTTCTAAAGCCTACTCCTCGTTTATGGCCAAACCAAAAATAATGAAAAAATGTATTATGAATAATCAACTCTTAGACAACATATGCAACAGTTTTCTTTTTCATACCACCAAAACTTCTACATGATTTTTTTTTTACGCAATGGTGTTTTTTGACCTCAAATTCCCTACTGCTCCTGAGTGGCTTGGCCGATTGAATTCATCTATGTTTTGATAAATAGATAAACTTTATAGCTATAAACATAACATAAGATTATTCAATCGAGTAATCACGTCCAAGTGAAAAGTATAATTTTCCCCTATTTCGCTCTATCAAGGACGCAGCGAGCGTCGTAACAGCCACTATGCATTGCGCGCTGATATGAACGTTATTTCAATGTCGTTTCCGTTGATATTTGTAGTGACAAATATCGAGCTGCTAATTTGGCGATGGTAATCGCCTTAAGTAATCAATTACACCCTCGAAATATCTTGGGTGTAATGGATGACTTCCCTCCTTTGTAAAACAATGTAATATAGCTTTATAATCGGCACTCTAATGAAACTACTTGAAGCGGTGAAGCGGCTTTTTATCCAATTAAAACGATAAAGAGAATGGTTTTTTATAATGGCGTATTGCTCTAGTACCGTTTCATAAACGCCTTTTTATTAATATACATAATAAATAGCAATATTAAATTTTCAAGTATTTCTTTGTCTTTTTCTCAGGAGCTCTCGTCGCAATCTCAATGCCAGCAGCTATCTCTATAGAGGGATCCGAAATGTCCTCAAACTGATGTCCGTTCTAGCGATTAGACGCCCAAAAGCACGAGGTCACAAAATTATCCTTTTACGTTCTGAACTCTGTTTCCTCACTTTAGGTGTAGTTTTCAACTGTCAGAGATGAAGTTACAAGTTGGGATGGAGGAAGCAATACAATCAACGCTAAAAGGCATCGATCTTGTGACAAGCCCCGGGCAACCCTTTTGGGACCTCTCAATGGTTCCTTAAACGTTCAAACGTGATATTTTGGCTTATACCAAATGCAAAGAGCAATATTATAAAGATATATATTTTGTGGGACTGATTCAAATACTTGCTGTTAGTTTGCAATCACAATGAAAAATGGAACGTTGACGACCTTTTTTTTTGAAATAAGTTCGCATTCAATGCACTGTGGTCATTCTTTATAATGTTTTTTAAGGCGATACGTAAAAGTTTTAGCGTCCCTGTTACTCCATATGCGAAAAAACTCTCAGTGCGAGTGGGACGGATTCGTGGAAAAGTAGCAAAAAGTCGGTTTTTTATTAATATAAAATGTACTAAGCTATTTTGTCAAAAAGATTTTCAAGGAGACTTTACAAATACATAATATCCACATTTTGAATGCAATTTCACAATGAAATTAGTTAGGATTTCAGAATTACAGGAAATTTAGAGGTATTTTCGGAATTTAATTCTATCGAGAAAATTTCATCCAATCGCGTTTTCCTTCAGTGAGAATTTTAATCAAATACTCAATAGACATTTACGCAAAAATGAAATACGTAGATGACGTTATATTGGAGTAAATGGATTCGGAAAAACCCCCTTTTTTTTGGTATCGCCTTAATAAGAACTTTACCATCAATACAACACTTTTTGAAGTGGGTACTTTGGTTGCTTTTTAAGGGGGCGTGCGTGTTCAGAAATTATACGTCTATTTTGGAACAACTCTTTTTATCGAAGGATAATTTTATTTCTGATTATACATTTCTTTATCGTTTATTATTTGGTATTAGTTATTATTCATGATAAGTTAATGCTTATTTTATCTGAATGCTTTTTTAAGGAAGGATAATTTTATTTCTGATTATAGATTACTGCGGTTATTAATAAACCATTATTTGTTATTAATAGTTATTATTCATGATAAGTTAACGCTTATTTGATCAATATAAAAAATAAAAAAATAACTTCATAAGCGAATGTGCCCCCTTTGACGCCTTCCTCTGTGATTTAGTAAAGGTGGTGGCATAGGAAGTATCCACTTACATAATTTGCGGTTGTATCTCTGACATTGGTATCGATTCGGTGCAACACAACTTAACTAATTTGATAGGACTAACCTTATTTTGAGCGTTCTGTCTTTGTCTTTTCGATACAGAAAGAAAAAGACAGAACGCTCAAATTAAGTTTAGTCCTGTCAGATAAGTTACAAGATAAGTTTTTTTTGTAAGTCGTGTTGCGCCGAATCGATACAACTACCTGCCTTTTTTAGTTCTAATAGGAAACCTCTTAGGTGAAAGAATCAGGCGAAGAATTTATATACATAGGTATACGTACTCGTATATTCACCGCAAAAATTATACCAAGTAACTAATTTAAAATAACACACTCCATTCTATCCAAATGTGTTGCCCAATATGGCCGTCGCGTCGCTTGATGCATGAATTACGCGGTATTAACAGACAAAGCCAGCTGAGCGGGCAATGCTGGCTTTTTGCCCAGGGCAATATCAGCACCACTACTTTACAACGTCATTTTAGGCAATAAGGAAAAAGGTCTCGTAGCTTGGATTCGTTTTGTGTAACTGTTAATAAGATATCTGCAAAATAATACTGCGTTCAAAATAATTAGAAAAAATAACTTTTTGGTCAACTTCTTTCGCAAACAAGGCCTTCACCTCAACCTAATATTTGATATGTCTAAAGCCACCGAAATATGGTCTAAAAATCTTCCATGTTTTGTTAATATCTATAATTTTTAAAGATTTTAACAAAGATCTTAATCATCACAACTTACAGAGTAATACAAAAAATTGCACATCAGTCAAAGCTCTGGAATGGAAATAAAAAATCTATCTATAACTTAAGAGCTTCGCTCTTGTTGGTGGAGTAACCGCCATTCTTCTCAATCTTCTGCTAACGATCATTAATATTAATGATCCTCTTGATATGACATTACATCAACTTCCTCCTTCACTTGAGTATAGTATTTGGGTCTAGGGCTTCCTCTTCCTTTTTTACCATCGAGCTTTGAATGAAAAATAAGCTTGAATTTGTGGATATATTAATAATTTGCAATATTCCGCTAAACACTCATACCATGCTATTCAAAATGTAGACTCAAGCACCGCCCGCCCTCCCGCATAAAACATGCACAAGCAAAGCAAGCAGTACGAGCACAAAATAAAGCAATCTTAAATAACAAGCAAGAAAACTTATCGACACGTGTTTCGCCTCTAAACGAGGCATCCTCGGGATGTGTAGTCCGCCCGACCGCTCGACAGTTTTTGCTGAATATTCCAAATTATTAATTTATCCACAAATTCATGATGGGCCTCCGCAAAGTAATGCCTTTTTCAATAAATTTTAAAAATAAGCTTGTTTAAAAAATTATAATTGCTGCCACTTATCCTAGAGTAACCGAATAAAGACCGATACACACCAGCGGATGCGTGGCAGCTCAATTTATATTTTAACATTATATCATTGCAGTATAGAAACGCAAAAAGAAAAGTAAATCTGGATGTGAGGAGCTCTGAACCGGGATTCGAACCCGGGACCTCTCGCTCGAATCCTGGTTCAGAGCTCCTCACATCCAGATTTACTTTTCTTTCCGCGTTTCTATACTGCAATGATATAATGTTAATTATCCCTTATATCTCCTTGCAATGGATAAATCGCCAAGTGTTGAAACATAGAAATTTATTTCTGTCATAGTTTCAATTTATATCGTATTTCGTGCACAATGCGTCAGTCTAATTTAATACAACAACTGGTGCTGCCACGCACAACGCGACGCGTACGCATCCGGCACAGTATAAAACTGTGCACTCAGTGTGTATCGGCCTTAAAACTATACGCGAGTAAATATACGGAATGTTCCGAATGAATAAAAGCATCGAAAACTAAATACAATAATAACTTGATTTATATAAAAACAGCTCACCTCAATACGTGCTATGATCGGGAAAGCCGACCAGTTTCAGCAGATTTAGACTGCCTTCATCTGGGCGAGTAGAGACGTTTACGCGACGACGTTACGCCCAGATTAAGGCGGTCTAAATCTGCTGAATCTGGTCGGCTTTCCCGATCATAACACGTATTGAGGTGAGCAGTTTTTGTATAAATCGTGAATTATCCTCAAGTCTCATTTAATTCTACAATAATAACAATAAATAGTATTCACCTATAGTTTGTTTTGAACCATTTGTATTGAATAGAGCCTTCTCGGCACACATTAAATTATTTAGTGTGTGCCCAAAAGGGTCTATTCTATATAAATGGTTCAAAAGAATATTTTTAACGGAACAATGGTCTCTTAAGGGTGCACACAAGGTCAGATTGGGCACCTCATTTTGCATCAATCAAAACTGGACTCTACGAAGTTTCTTTTTTGTTTAAAGTAGCGCCCTCAAACGTGCCTGTTACGACCACCAAGAAACACGAAAAACTGCGTTTTTATTTAATAACTCGGCTTCGAGATAAAGTTTTAAAATATTCCTAAATTTTAAGGTTATTAATCAATTATTGTTAATACAAATTTCAGGGCTGTATAATTTAAGGAAGGTCCATTAACACTCGAAAAACATGAAATTTAGAAAATTTCAAGATAAGCCCTATTATCTTCTATCTATATTATTTTATTTATATTATTATCTACATATGTTAAACCGATTGATCAAGTTACAAAGTGTGAAATAGTCAAAAAATATAAATATAGGTATATAAAATTATAAATAAATTATAAATATTATAGGTCGTAATTTTTACTGTAAGTTATTGTTTTATAAGTTTAAATTATTTAGAGGTAGAAAAAACATGTAAAAGGATAATAAGTACATAATGAAATTGCCGATTTTTTTTTACCTTTTCATGAATTTATAATTCCTGTAATTCAATAGCTATTTCGTTTTATTTGTTTTTTGTTAAAAAGTTGATTTTAAGGTGTAACATCTACGTATTAAATTTTGTTTTTATTGTGAGTTTGATAACCAAAATTAAAATTTCAAAAACAGCTCGTTCTAAATGCCATCCATTTCCATGATAAGATTCGTAACAATTATTTACAGCTGTTACTTTTTAAAAATTAAATTAATGTTTCTGTTAGCTTAATTTTGATGTATTCATACACAAAAGAAATAACATAAGTTGGATTTGTCATTCCAAAAAAAAATGCAAAAATGTTGGTACTGAAAATTGAGTTTCCTTCAAATTCTCTATAGAAAACGACAATTTCATATTGGTAACGGTAAAGACCTAATATTTCCGAAATGGTTTCAGCCTAATTTGACCCAAATATAAATTTGAAGTTCAGTTAACTCTCTTCATGAACCATAAGGTTACTACTACTCGTAAAATGTCACGCAGAAATACTGGGCTGAATGAAATCACAATGAAGCCTTAATAGATAATAACATTTCTTTCTAATTTCTTAATAATTTAAATTACGCTGTTATTTAAATAATTAATTAATTACTCAAGTTATATTTAATTAAGTAGACACACTGAAGTTATATTTAATTACGTAAACACACTGAAGTTATATTTAATTACGTAAAAACACTGAAGTTATATTTAATTACGTAAACACACTGAAGTTATATTTAATTACGTACACATACTGAAGTTATATTTAATTACGTACACACACTGAAGTTATATTTAGCTACGTACACACACTGAAGTTGTATTTAATTATGTACACACACTGAAGTTATGTTTAATTACGTACACACACTGAAGTTATATTTAATTACGCAAACACACTGAAGTCATATTTTTGAAGCTGAGATCTGACCGTCCCTTGCGAACGTCTAGACCACTAATTCACACAGGTTAAAATCCCGTAGGGGCACATTTTCTTCTGTCAGCGTGATCCGAAAGGTACATTAAAGGCTGGAAACAACGCCAATGCCCTTGCGCAATAAGAAAAAAAAAAAAGAATTCGGCGGCGCGCAAAGGGCGCAGCGCAGCACGGGTGGCACAAAAACGACAAACTAAAAATACGTATATAGTAATCCCCATGTTATAACTAACATAAAAATAAAGTAATACTGATCGATTTTGTTCAAAGACCCAAACCAAAAAAAAGGAAGAATATTATTTACAAAAAGCGGATTATTTTACCCACTGAATAACTTGGTCAACAGTCAACAAAAAAAACTTGAAATAATCTCATTTATAAAGGTAATAATACTGTTGTTGTAGGAAAACGAAATTATGGAAACTTGCTTGCAACCACGAATACAAAAGTATTCCTTCCTTTTTTCCTTTCCACGTAAAGTAATTTAAGTTTTTCTATTTTCGCCGTCTCGGCTTAAGGCGATATGTAAAAGTTTTAGCGTCTCTGTTACTCCATATGCGAAAAAACCCTCAGTGCGAGAGGGACGGATTCGTGGAAAAGTAGCAAAACGTCGGTTTTTTATTGTCGATAAAGACCTCATTTCAATAAATATTCCTATCGAGCCGAAATTCTCCAATCGCGTTTCTGTTTTAACAGATCCCTAGAAAAAAAATCTAAAAATAATATACTATTTTATCAAAATTATACAAGTGTCGATTTTTTTCTTATTTCTGAATAAAAAAGGCTTCTAGAATTATTGAAATCGATACAAAATCATATTTGATTTAAAGCTCATGACCGCATAAAATTGAAGCACGCAATCTATCTAAATCTATCTATCTAAATATATAAAAGAAGAACCTGACTGACTGACTGACTGACTGACTGACATATCAACGCACAGCCCAAACCGTTGGATCTAGAGATTCCAAATTTGGCAAGTAGGTTCCTTTACAGGTCTAGGGGTGCACTAAGAAAGGATTTTTCAAAATTCACCCCCTAAGAGGGTGAAACGGGGGTCCAAAGTTTGTATGGGGAAACAAGAATAGTTAAACTATTTTATTCGAAACTTCACAGCAGTACTCTTATCAATAAATGAGTAAATACGTGATTCAGGTTTTTTCAAAATTCAACCCCTAAAAGGGGGAAATGGGGTGACAAATTCTGAAAATCAACATGGGTATCGTTTGTATGGTTTATCGGGTCGCTGATCATGAAAACGACTACGATTTTAAAATACAACGTAGTGGACGTGAAATACCATCATCCCCTGTTGGGGTGCGATGGGGTGTAAATGTTGAAATGTGTAAATATCAATATGGGTGTCGTTTTTATGGTTTGTTGGGACGTTTATTATGAAAATGGCATCGATTTTGCAATTTAATATAGTGGACATAAAAATTATTGAAAGTATGTGTGCCAGAGCAAATCGGCTGTAACCGACGGACAGACAGACAGCCACACAAGTGATCCTATTAGGGTTTCATTTTTTCCTTTTGAGATATCTATCGATCTATATATCCACAATCTATCTATCTGTCTATCTATCTATCTATATCTATCTATATCCAAGCAAAATATCTTTTAAACGGAAGGTAGTGCATCCCTAGGGGTTGGACCAGGGGATGCCAAAAAAAGTTTTTTTTTAATGTCAAAACTTTGACGGCCTGTATCGCCCAAACGGCTGGAGTTAGACCCATGTTGATGGGTGTCTAGGAAAAGTTCTCGACGAGATCTGTCTGCCGAAAGTGGCAAAACTTTACAGGCCCATATCTCCCAAACGGCTGATGCTAGACCCATGTTCATGGTACTCTAAGAAAAGGGCTCGGCGAGGTCTAGATGACGGTAAAAAAAAAATGAAAGTTCGTATGAAAGTTCTTTATTACAAAGTTTGTCTGTTTCGAAGTTAGGATCTTTAAATTTTGTGTTTAGACTGACAATTGAAAATTACTTTATACGTGTCTCAGCGTTTGTGATAAATCCAACCCCGAAGGGGTGAAAAGGGGGATGAAGTTGTCTTCTGAAAGTCCTTCAATTTCAAAGTAAAATGACCTAATTTGTTATTTACGCTGTCCGTCTGTCCGTCCGGGGAGACTCGGTAAGTGGTCAAGACCAAGGTGCAATGACCCTTTTAACCTTTTTATTGTGTTTTTTCTCAAAAAGGGTCACTGACCACTTACCGAGTCTTGAGTATGTATTTTTGGCTATATAATTAGAAGTGACCTAATGTATGTATCTCACAAATATTGCAAGTATTAGGAGTGTGTTTACTTTCGTAAGTACTTTCTAAATCCAAAAAAAGGAATAGAAAATGAGTGTTTTGATGTCCATAAAAATTCAAGGGATAAGTTCATGTTCTTTCGTCTTGCGGATGCACTCTTCTCATGTAAGGTACATCCAAATAATATTATAAATGTGAAAGTTGGGATGGATATAAAGTTGTTAAAGTTGTATAAAGTTGGTATGTTTGTTACTCTTTCACGCCGTAACTGATGAACCGATTGAGTTGAAACATTGCACAAATGTTGTTCTAAACCTAGAATAGGACAAAAGCTACTTTATATCCGATAAATTAGTTCCCATAGGATGGCAATGGGTTGTCAAGTTCCTATAGAAAAGTGATGTACTGTTACTCCTTCACGCCATACCTACTAAACCGATTAGGCTCAACTTTGCAAAAATGTGGTTCTAGACCTGGAATAGGACATAGTAGACCACTTTTTATCCTATTAATCAGTTCAGAGGCAATTGGGTGTCAAGTTCCTATAGAAAAGTAATACACATCTTCACACCGTACCTCCCTAACTGATAGGGCTGAAACTGCTTTAAATGTAGTTCTAGACCTGAAATAAGACATACGCTACTTTATAACCAAAAAAAAAATTTCGTTTGGAAACGCGGCATGGCTTTCGGTCTCGCCAAAGACCTTTTAGCAGAGGATTAATTCAGAGAACAAAAAATGGTGTCTTTCGGAAACGCAGCCCGGCCTTCTTCTTCGCCAAAGACTTCCAATGATACTTAAGCAGATGATTAAAATTAATTAGAAAACAAAAGATAGTGTTAACTGGAAATGCGGCTCGGCTTTCAGCCTCGCCAAACATGCTATACTAGGGGATTAAATCAGTTATCAAAGACAGCTGTTACACATTAGCAGAGGATTAATTCAGAGAACAAAAAATAGTGTTGATCTGCAAAACGGCTCGGGCTTCGGCCTCGGCAAAGACGAAACAATAATGGCTAATTGTAGGCTGTTTCTCGCGGTCTTTAATAGGTGCCTGGCTGTGGGACTCTTTCCCAGACACTGGAAGCGGGCACGAGTTTGTGTTCTTCCTAAGCCTAACAAAGAGGACTACGCAAACCCAAGGGCCCACCGACCAATTGGCCTGCTTCCAGTGATGGGAAAGGTCTTCGATAAGCTGTGGAATAACAGGCTCCTATGGCACCTGGAAGCCCGAGGTCACCTAAACGCCAGACAGTATGGCTTTTTGCCACAGCGAGGAACTGAGGATGCTCTCTATGATTTAGTTGACCTGCTGAAATACGAGAGAAACGTAAGTAAAAAGATCGTTGCTCTCGTGTCACTAGACATAGAGGGAGCCTTTGATTACGCCTGGTGGCCGTTTATTAAGGCACATCTGCAGGCTAAAAACTGTCCTGCGGATGTGTATAGCGTGGTAGACAGCTGCTTATCTGACAGGTCTATCACTCTTACATACGCTGGCGTCACGGATGCTCTCTATGATTTAGTTGACCTGCTGAAATACGAGAGAAACGTAAGTAAAAAGATCGTTGCTCTCGTGTCACTAGACATAGAGGGAGCCTTTGATTACGCCTGGTGGCCGTTTATTAAGGCACATCTGCAGGCTAAAAACTGTCCTGCGGATGTGTATAGCGTGGTAGACAGCTACTTATCTGACAGGTCTATCACTCTTACATACGCTGGCGTCACGGATGCTCTCTATGATTTAGTTGACCTGCTGAAATACGAGAGAAACGTAAGTAAAAAGATCGTTGCTCTCGTGTCACTAAACATAGAGGGAGCCTTTGATTACGCCTGGTGGCCGTTTATTAAGGCACATCTGCAGGCTAAAAACTGTCCTGCGGATGTGTATAGCGTGGTAGACAGCTACTTATCTGACAGGTCTATCACTCTTACATACGCTGGCGTCACTGTCTCCAAACCCACAACCCGGGGCTGCGTTCAAGGAAGTATAAGTGGACCGTTGATGTGGAACGTCGTAATTGACTCGCTCCTCGAACTGCTCCAGGGCTGCGGACTTCACGTCCAAGCTTTTCCCGATGACATAGTCATAGTAGCTTCAGCCGACACGCTAGAGGAGCTAGAGTGTATCGTTAGTCCAGTATTAGACTCAATAGCCACTTGGGGTATTGAACACAAACTTAGGTTTTCTCCGCATAAAACCGCTTTGATGGTTGTTACAGGAAAGAGAGACTTTCCAACGCCCCATATCACAATGGCAAATGTCCTATTGCCACCCGTCGACAAAGTCAAAATACTTGGGCTAACGATCGACAAGAACTTGACGTTCCTGGAGGACATCAAGATGGTCTGCTATAAAGCTGCCACCGTTTGCAAGGGACTGACTCGGATCGCTAAGGCCTTTTGGGGTCTTAACTCCGAAATAGTCAGGCAGCTGTATATCGGCGCAGTAGAGCCTATTCTTCTTTACGCAGCGAACGTATGGGCTGATACCACGTCCAAAAAATATATTATAAAGCGTCTGAGGTCGGAACAACGATTAATAGCTATAAAGATTGCTAAAGCATACCGAACCGTCTCCTATGATTCAGCGATAACGATTGCAAGGCTGCTCCCGATCGAGCTGCGGGTGAGGCGGCCGAGTTATATGCCGTGAAGCGTGGCAAGCCCCTGCTGGAGGCGAGGGACCGTCTGGTGGAGTCTAGAACACCATTTTACCAACTGCCCCATCCTGCCCTTCGGCAGAGGGTTCGCTACACGGTATTGGATCGTCTCGATGACAACGCGCCGGGAGACAAACCAACGCTCCGGTCAGTATCTATACTGATGGCAGCAAGATCGAGGGCAAAGTCGGATGTGCATTCACATGCTGGCGAAACGGTATCGAGGTGCTGTCAAAGAAGTTCCGACTGGAAGCATTTTGTACCGTTTACCAGTCGGAGCTTCTCGCATTGCGGCAGGCAATCAGGCTGACGGTGAAGGACAAACACTTCAGGGAGGCAGACATCCTTAGCGACTCACGCTCCTCCCTGGATGCAATTGCGAACCCGCGTTCCACGCATCCCCTTGCGACAGACATCAGGGCAGACCTGGCAGTTGCGGCGTTGAAAAGGGCGTCCAAATAAAGCTATGGTGGGTGCGGACTCACATTGGCACTGCTGGAAACGAGCGCGCCGACGAGCTAGCTAAGCATGCCGCCCTACACAAAAAGACAGCCGCAGATTATGACAGATTCCCTCTGTCATACGCCAGGAGAGTGATCCGCCAACGGACCCTAGAAATCTGGCGGGAGGAATACTCCACGTCCGGGAAGGGCAGAATCACCAAACTTTTCTTCCCGGACATTTGCCAGTCTTTCCGAACAATAGTGAATTTTAGGGTCTCATATTGGATCACTCAAGCGTGGACTGGTCACGGCGGGAACGCACACTACCTTCACCGCTTCAAATGTCGTGACGACCCAGGCTGCTCTTGCTCCCCAGACGTCGATCAGACAATCGAACACATCCTGAACGAATGTCCAAAGTTCGGATCCAGGAGGTTGCAGCTCGAACTTGAGTTCGACATGAACATTGAAACCTCAAACTGGAGCTCCCTCCTGGCGGGTAAGAGTTCAGGACCGAAATTTGCCGAATACTGCATCGACGTCATGAAAGCAGTGGCACAAACTAACAAGACGTAAAGCAGCGGGCAGTGCCCCAGTAAAAGGAAATAAATATATATTTTTATATACGCTAAAAAATAAAATAAAAATTTCATCGATTAATTATAATAACAGTATCAATTTTATTAAAGATAAAGATATTAAAGGTGTAATATAATATTCAATAAAAAATTAAGTAACATAATAAACATTGTAAAAGTATAATGATGCAAATAAATATAATAATAAAAAAAAAAACAAGGTCCCTGAAAAATTAAAAAACAGGATTAAATAAAAAAATAAAAAAAAAGTCAGTCAGTCAGTCAGTCAGTCAGGTTCTTCTTTTATATATTTAGATAAAGATATTAAAGGTGTAATATAATATTCAATAAAAAATTAAGTAACATAATAAACAATGTAAAAGTATAATGATGCAAATAAATATAAAAAAAAAAAAAACAAGGTCCCTGAAAAATTAAAAAACAGGATTAAATAAAAAAATTAAAAAAAAGACGGAAACGTGTCTTGCTCTTCGGCCTCGCCAAAAAAACTTTACATAGGGATCAAATTAGAGATGATGAGAACCGAAAACACTTTAAATACTCTAAATCAAAGTCAGGTCAACTACTAAAACTAAAAATATTTACAGTTTCGATACGACTATACAAAAACTTAATCAACGCGGGCGAAGCCGCGGGCAAAAGCTAGTATAATCATAAATATTCTAAATATATAAAAGAAGAACCTGACTGACTGACTGACTGACTGACTGACATATCAACGCACAGCCCAAACCGTTGGATCTAGAGATTCCAAATTTGGCAAGTAGGTTCCTTTACAGGTCTAGGGGTGCACTAAGAAAGGATTTTTCAAAATTCACCCCCTAAGAGGGTGAAACGGGGGTCCAAAGTTTGTATGGGGAAACAAGAATAGTTAAACTATTTTATTCGAAACTTCACAGCAGTACTCTTATCAATAAATGAGTAAATACGTGATTCAGGTTTTTTCAAAATTCAACCCCTAAAAGGGGGAAATGGGGTGACAAATTCTGAAAATCAACATGGGTATCGTTTGTATGGTTTATCGGGTCGCTGATCATGAAAACGACTACGATTTTAAAATACAACGTAGTGGACGTGAAATACCATCATCCCCTGTTGGGGTGCGATGGGGTGTAAATGTTGAAATGTGTAAATATCAATATGGGTGTCGTTTTTATGGTTTGTTGGGACGTTTATTATGAAAATGGCATCGATTTTGCAATTTAATATAGTGGACATAAAAATTATTGAAAGTATGTGTGCCAGAGCAAATCGGCTGTAACCGACGGACAGACAGACAGCCACACAAGTGATCCTATTAGGGTTTCATTTTTTCCTTTTGAGATATCTATCGATCTATATATCCACAATCTATCTATCTGTCTATCTATCTATCTATATCTATCTATATCCAAGCAAAATATCTTTTAAACGGAAGGTAGTGCATCCCTAGGGGTTGGACCAGGGGATGCCAAAAAAAGTTTTTTTTTAATGTCAAAACTTTGACGGCCTGTATCGCCCAAACGGCTGGAGTTAGACCCATGTTGATGGGTGTCTAGGAAAAGTTCTCGACGAGATCTGTCTGCCGAAAGTGGCAAAACTTTACAGGCCCATATCTCCCAAACGGCTGATGCTAGACCCATGTTCATGGTACTCTAAGAAAAGGGCTCGGCGAGGTCTAGATGACGGTAAAAAAAAAATGAAAGTTCGTATGAAAGTTCTTTATTACAAAGTTTGTCTGTTTCGAAGTTAGGATCTTTAAATTTTGTGTTTAGACTGACAATTGAAAATTACTTTATACGTGTCTCAGCGTTTGTGATAAATCCAACCCCGAAGGGGTGAAAAGGGGGATGAAGTTGTCTTCTGAAAGTCCTTCAATTTCAAAGTAAAATGACCTAATTTGTTATTTACGCTGTCCGTCTGTCCGTCCGGGGAGACTCGGTAAGTGGTCAAGACCAAGGTGCAATGACCCTTTTAACCTTTTTATTGTGTTTTTTCTCAAAAAGGGTCACTGACCACTTACCGAGTCTTGAGTATGTATTTTTGGCTATATAATTAGAAGTGACCTAATGTATGTATCTCACAAATATTGCAAGTATTAGGAGTGTGTTTACTTTCGTAAGTACTTTCTAAATCCAAAAAAAGGAATAGAAAATGAGTGTTTTGATGTCCATAAAAATTCAAGGGATAAGTTCATGTTCTTTCGTCTTGCGGATGCACTCTTCTCATGTAAGGTACATCCAAATAATATTATAAATGTGAAAGTTGGGATGGATATAAAGTTGTTAAAGTTGTATAAAGTTGGTATGTTTGTTACTCTTTCACGCCGTAACTGATGAACCGATTGAGTTGAAACATTGCACAAATGTTGTTCTAAACCTAGAATAGGACAAAAGCTACTTTATATCCGATAAATTAGTTCCCATAGGATGGCAATGGGTTGTCAAGTTCCTATAGAAAAGTGATGTACTGTTACTCCTTCACGCCATACCTACTAAACCGATTAGGCTCAACTTTGCAAAAATGTGGTTCTAGACCTGGAATAGGACATAGTAGACCACTTTTTATCCTATTAATCAGTTCAGAGGCAATTGGGTGTCAAGTTCCTATAGAAAAGTAATACACATCTTCACACCGTACCTCCCTAACTGATAGGGCTGAAACTGCTTTAAATGTAGTTCTAGACCTGAAATAAGACATACGCTACTTTATAACCAAAAAAAAAATTTCGTTTGGAAACGCGGCATGGCTTTCGGTCTCGCCAAAGACCTTTTAGCAGAGGATTAATTCAGAGAACAAAAAATGGTGTCTTTCGGAAACGCAGCCCGGCCTTCTTCTTCGCCAAAGACTTCCAATGATACTTAAGCAGATGATTAAAATTAATTAGAAAACAAAAGATAGTGTTAACTGGAAATGCGGCTCGGCTTTCAGCCTCGCCAAACATGCTATACTAGGGGATTAAATCAGTTATCAAAGACAGCTGTTACACATTAGCAGAGGATTAATTCAGAGAACAAAAAATAGTGTTGATCTGCAAAACGGCTCGGGCTTCGGCCTCGGCAAAGACGAAACAATAATGGCTAATTGTAGGCTGTTTCTCGCGGTCTTTAATAGGTGCCTGGCTGTGGGACTCTTTCCCAGACACTGGAAGCGGGCACGAGTTTGTGTTCTTCCTAAGCCTAACAAAGAGGACTACGCAAACCCAAGGGCCCACCGACCAATTGGCCTGCTTCCAGTGATGGGAAAGGTCTTCGATAAGCTGTGGAATAACAGGCTCCTATGGCACCTGGAAGCCCGAGGTCACCTAAACGCCAGACAGTATGGCTTTTTGCCACAGCGAGGAACTGAGGATGCTCTCTATGATTTAGTTGACCTGCTGAAATACGAGAGAAACGTAAGTAAAAAGATCGTTGCTCTCGTGTCACTAGACATAGAGGGAGCCTTTGATTACGCCTGGTGGCCGTTTATTAAGGCACATCTGCAGGCTAAAAACTGTCCTGCGGATGTGTATAGCGTGGTAGACAGCTGCTTATCTGACAGGTCTATCACTCTTACATACGCTGGCGTCACGGATGCTCTCTATGATTTAGTTGACCTGCTGAAATACGAGAGAAACGTAAGTAAAAAGATCGTTGCTCTCGTGTCACTAGACATAGAGGGAGCCTTTGATTACGCCTGGTGGCCGTTTATTAAGGCACATCTGCAGGCTAAAAACTGTCCTGCGGATGTGTATAGCGTGGTAGACAGCTACTTATCTGACAGGTCTATCACTCTTACATACGCTGGCGTCACGGATGCTCTCTATGATTTAGTTGACCTGCTGAAATACGAGAGAAACGTAAGTAAAAAGATCGTTGCTCTCGTGTCACTAAACATAGAGGGAGCCTTTGATTACGCCTGGTGGCCGTTTATTAAGGCACATCTGCAGGCTAAAAACTGTCCTGCGGATGTGTATAGCGTGGTAGACAGCTACTTATCTGACAGGTCTATCACTCTTACATACGCTGGCGTCACTGTCTCCAAACCCACAACCCGGGGCTGCGTTCAAGGAAGTATAAGTGGACCGTTGATGTGGAACGTCGTAATTGACTCGCTCCTCGAACTGCTCCAGGGCTGCGGACTTCACGTCCAAGCTTTTCCCGATGACATAGTCATAGTAGCTTCAGCCGACACGCTAGAGGAGCTAGAGTGTATCGTTAGTCCAGTATTAGACTCAATAGCCACTTGGGGTATTGAACACAAACTTAGGTTTTCTCCGCATAAAACCGCTTTGATGGTTGTTACAGGAAAGAGAGACTTTCCAACGCCCCATATCACAATGGCAAATGTCCTATTGCCACCCGTCGACAAAGTCAAAATACTTGGGCTAACGATCGACAAGAACTTGACGTTCCTGGAGGACATCAAGATGGTCTGCTATAAAGCTGCCACCGTTTGCAAGGGACTGACTCGGATCGCTAAGGCCTTTTGGGGTCTTAACTCCGAAATAGTCAGGCAGCTGTATATCGGCGCAGTAGAGCCTATTCTTCTTTACGCAGCGAACGTATGGGCTGATACCACGTCCAAAAAATATATTATAAAGCGTCTGAGGTCGGAACAACGATTAATAGCTATAAAGATTGCTAAAGCATACCGAACCGTCTCCTATGATTCAGCGATAACGATTGCAAGGCTGCTCCCGATCGAGCTGCGGGTGAGGCGGCCGAGTTATATGCCGTGAAGCGTGGCAAGCCCCTGCTGGAGGCGAGGGACCGTCTGGTGGAGTCTAGAACACCATTTTACCAACTGCCCCATCCTGCCCTTCGGCAGAGGGTTCGCTACACGGTATTGGATCGTCTCGATGACAACGCGCCGGGAGACAAACCAACGCTCCGGTCAGTATCTATACTGATGGCAGCAAGATCGAGGGCAAAGTCGGATGTGCATTCACATGCTGGCGAAACGGTATCGAGGTGCTGTCAAAGAAGTTCCGACTGGAAGCATTTTGTACCGTTTACCAGTCGGAGCTTCTCGCATTGCGGCAGGCAATCAGGCTGACGGTGAAGGACAAACACTTCAGGGAGGCAGACATCCTTAGCGACTCACGCTCCTCCCTGGATGCAATTGCGAACCCGCGTTCCACGCATCCCCTTGCGACAGACATCAGGGCAGACCTGGCAGTTGCGGCGTTGAAAAGGGCGTCCAAATAAAGCTATGGTGGGTGCGGACTCACATTGGCACTGCTGGAAACGAGCGCGCCGACGAGCTAGCTAAGCATGCCGCCCTACACAAAAAGACAGCCGCAGATTATGACAGATTCCCTCTGTCATACGCCAGGAGAGTGATCCGCCAACGGACCCTAGAAATCTGGCGGGAGGAATACTCCACGTCCGGGAAGGGCAGAATCACCAAACTTTTCTTCCCGGACATTTGCCAGTCTTTCCGAACAATAGTGAATTTTAGGGTCTCATATTGGATCACTCAAGCGTGGACTGGTCACGGCGGGAACGCACACTACCTTCACCGCTTCAAATGTCGTGACGACCCAGGCTGCTCTTGCTCCCCAGACGTCGATCAGACAATCGAACACATCCTGAACGAATGTCCAAAGTTCGGATCCAGGAGGTTGCAGCTCGAACTTGAGTTCGACATGAACATTGAAACCTCAAACTGGAGCTCCCTCCTGGCGGGTAAGAGTTCAGGACCGAAATTTGCCGAATACTGCATCGACGTCATGAAAGCAGTGGCACAAACTAACAAGACGTAAAGCAGCGGGCAGTGCCCCAGTAAAAGGAAATAAATATATATTTTTATATACGCTAAAAAATAAAATAAAAATTTCATCGATTAATTATAATAACAGTATCAATTTTATTAAAGATAAAGATATTAAAGGTGTAATATAATATTCAATAAAAAATTAAGTAACATAATAAACATTGTAAAAGTATAATGATGCAAATAAATATAATAATAAAAAAAAAAACAAGGTCCCTGAAAAATTAAAAAACAGGATTAAATAAAAAAATAAAAAAAAAGTCAGTCAGTCAGTCAGTCAGTCAGGTTCTTCTTTTATATATTTAGATAAAGATATTAAAGGTGTAATATAATATTCAATAAAAAATTAAGTAACATAATAAACAATGTAAAAGTATAATGATGCAAATAAATATAAAAAAAAAAAAAACAAGGTCCCTGAAAAATTAAAAAACAGGATTAAATAAAAAAATTAAAAAAAAGACGGAAACGTGTCTTGCTCTTCGGCCTCGCCAAAAAAACTTTACATAGGGATCAAATTAGAGATGATGAGAACCGAAAACACTTTAAATACTCTAAATCAAAGTCAGGTCAACTACTAAAACTAAAAATATTTACAGTTTCGATACGACTATACAAAAACTTAATCAACGCGGGCGAAGCCGCGGGCAAAAGCTAGTATAATCATAAATATGATGAAAATATATTTTTATTTCTTCACAAATGGCTTAGCTTTATCTAACGACGACAAATATTGTATCTATTTGCTATATTTTATTAAATAAAATCAGTGCTTGCACAAATGTAGTGACAACATTAATATTTATTGGTAAAAATATTTTGAACTAGCTTTTGCCCGCGGCTTCGTTGTTAAGTCTTTGTATAGTCGTATCGAATGTGTAAATATATTTAATGTGTCTTTGGCGGTCATTGATAACTGATTTAATCCTGTAGTGCAGCGTTTCTTAACCTGTGGTTCGCGGACCCCCAGGGGTCCGCGTGTATATAATATGGGGGTCCGCAGGCTCATCTCTAGACTCTTTTTATTTTGTTAAAAAGTGTTTTTTATATGTGTTTGTAGTACTAAAATAAATAATCCGAGTTTTGTTGCTGTTTTCATTATTACGAGGGTCCTTGATAATTTTCCTTGATTTCATAGGGGTCCGTAGCTGTAAAAGGTTAAGAAACGCTGCCCTAGTGTTTCGTGAGGTTGAAGGCCGAGCCGCGTCTCTTAACGACACTATTTCTTGTTCCTATGGGAACTGATTTATGGGATAAAAAGTAGCCTACGTCCTACTCCAGCTCTAGTACATTTATGCAAAGCTTCAGTCCAATCAGTTCAGTAGTTACAGCGTGAAGGAATAACAATGCATCTCTTTTTTATAGGAACTTGACACCCCACTAATTTATGGGATAAAAAATTGATTATGTCCTATTCCAGGTCTAGAACTACATTTGTGCAAAGCCTCAGCCCAATCAGTTCAGTAGTTACGGCAGGAAGGAGTAACAAACATCCATTCATCCATCCATACATTTATAATATTAGTGGGATAGTAAACAAGATTTATTCTTGAGCTTTATAAATATACTAGCTGACCCGGTGAACTTCGTATCACTTACCTCTTAATATAAACCATATGTATGTATTTCAGAGCCGGCAGCTTTATAAAGGCATCATCAGATAGTCTAAGTATCGGCTCCATAGTGGGCGGAAAGAGTGGGCAAATCACGCACACATGTCCAGCTTAATGTTCATAATTATTTTGCATGAGACATTATATTAGATTATAGACACTTACATTAACAAATAAGGTACCAGCCTATTTTTTTTATCTGTATCGATTACGCCACATTACTAAACGTAATAGTAACCTGCCAATACTGACTGTCAGCGTCACTGTCACCTAACTTTCCAAGAAAGTATAATTGATATTTCAAAACTATTTTTCAGAAGTTATAGTTAACTTTTAACAATGCATTGTCCCTTTTGTAAAAAGTGGATTGAACGGCAGAACAGCAGAAGTACCTGTCCTATTTGCACAAAACAATTGTAAAGATGCGACGAATGTTTCACAATAACCGCTGATACCTTCAAGTTTTGTATAAAGTGCGGTCACAATTTGAGCCGAATAATACAAATTAATAGGGCTAAGGAACAAAAAAATCGAGTGAAACAACAACTGTTATTAAAACCGAAGTTCGTCTCAACAATGCCATCATCATCATCTGTGTCATCATCTGAAGGAATAACATTTTCAGAACTTAATTTAACTGCCGATGAACTAAAGGATTTGGATGAGATTTAAGAAAGTCATGAACACAACATCGGCAATATTCGCCACGCCGTCAAGTCCTGGCGAGGCAAGTCAAGACATCTTTAGCAAGTCTGGTTCGCATTTGCTGTTAGATTAATTGATATGTTGCCGATTCAGGTGTCAATCGCGGAAATTTAAGAAAATATGGTTCATACCGTAAAGGTTGATTTATAGTCTTTAATAAAAAATATTTGAATTATATCAAATTGAATATTAGTTCAGACATATATGTATTAGTCAACAAATATACCCAAATGCACGACACCGTGGTGGCGTGGCCTTCCAATGTAAGTGGCCGGCAAAATTGACATTTTTCCCACATTGTTTGCATTGCCATCGGCATTAATAGCATCGCGAAGATGAGTGTACTCTTCAGATCGACGCTGCTGTTGGTTTAGACGGATGTACGTCAATCGTTCACGGATTCTGTTTGAATAAAAATTCATAGCACTGACTTTTTTGTTGGTTTCAGCACCTGTAATCAATTAATCAGTCATCCCAAAAAATAATGAGTCTAATGGATCAGGTGGTGGGACTAACTGTGGCAATTTTACTTAACCACCAGCACAACATAATCCTGCAAATTCACCGCTGTATTTTAAAGCTTTACAATGTTGACATTTCCCCAATTGTTACAGATTTGTCGGCACTATAATCTATTTCTTGATCGTAGGAGACTGCTCCTCGTGCCAGGTTCACAGGAACATTGCGTCTGCGGAATCGATCAATTTCATTTTCCCGTGCTCGCTGCTGTTGTGATCGATGTGCCCGAACTCGTTCCATTCTATGCCTATTATCCACTTCATTGTAATTCACTCTAGAATGCAAATCTGTCATACCAATACGACTGTTATCATTATCAGTCTCTCGCTGGTCATCAGTGCGATTAGCGCGTGAGGTAGCTCGTCGCACATTTGATCGACTTCGACGACCTATGTTAGGTCGTTTTCTCCTCGGCATTGTGAGCACTATCAGAATGATAAATCAAGTTTTGAATCTTTTTTCAGGTGTTAAAAACATAATGTGTGCGGGTAATAGATAAATTGAATGCAATTCCGTGCATTTTGATACTTGACTGCTGTTAAAGTAAAATAACTGACACAATCCAATGTGATCTTCTAAAATAATCTTTAAAATATTTTTACGGATTTTTTCGAGGGTTTGACAATGTTTATAATTGCTAAAAACTAAGAAAAAAGGAAGCAGTTTGATCACAGAAAACTGTAGTCATAATGTAAAACCGGTAAAACCTCATACAAATTTCATAGTATCGGGGCGTTTTGACATTTGATAAAGAGTCGCTGATTTGATTTTTAGGGAAGTACCCAATTTTAGATCGTATAGCGAACTTTACTGTTTCAAAGTATATTTCTGAACGCACCCAACACAACAATCAAGTGTCATTATAATGTCAGTATTTTACATGTTTTAAATCTAAATACGCGATAATCAGACTATTATGGATATATGTTGTCGATTCCAAACCCTTATTTAATCTAGATCTACATGTTTTTATTCCTAAAATACCGAACCGACGCGACGGGGCGAACATCAAATGTTTGACAGGTAAGAACAGTTTGTATGGGAAAATAAAATTGTCGTTTTTAGTATTTTCATCGCAATTTTTCCACATTTTCTCATCGCTTAAACCTTCCCTGGACTTCCACGAATATTTCAAGACTAAACTTAGCCATATCTGTTCAGCCGTTCTCGAGTTTTAGCGAGACTAACGAACAGCAATTCATTTTTATTTATATAGATGGAAAATAATAAAAATGGCAAATTAGTAAACAGCGCCATTTTACTGTAACAGCGAGTACTACTTTGAGTTTACGATAAAATGAACTAGTTGTAGAATTGTAGCTATGCGACATGGTCGTAATGTAATTACCTCTCAGAGAAAAAAAAACTTTTACAGCACACCGCGCTTTTACAGCTGCGCGTGCGTAAAGTCGGCATTTTCCGCACTTGTGCTATAAAAAATTATACGAAACTCGTGCGAGAAACTTTTTCTCGACTCGTGTGATTGCAGCACTCGCCTTCGGCTCGTGCCGCAAACTCACACTCGTCAGAAAACGTTTCATCGCTCTCGTATCGTAATGTACTATTATTTGAACTTACGCGGTAAACGTTACAGACTTTTTTAGGGTTTCGTCTTATTTTTTGTAAATTAAAATATGAACGGTGAAGGAATACATCGTAAGGAAGCTTGCATGCCCTATAAAGCATATATTTGTGCCCGAAATACGGCGATAGAGATCACCACTCATCAAGTTGGGACGTAATAATCGTCATTCAAATGCGGGTGTACCGAGTGTGGACTGTTACTTACATTTCACAGTTCACACTCGGAACACCTCTAACACCCCCTCGGGAATTCATGTCGTGATGATATACATAAAAGTAGTTTATGCTACAAGAGCAAAAAGGAACAAATGACGAGGACGATTTAAAACACGAGCGTAGCGAGTGTTTTAAACGTAACCGAGTATTTTATTGCTCTTACGCCCGTGTATCATACCAAGTTTTTCAATGCATAGGGTGAGGAAATAAAAAAAATATAATCTTGTAAACTTTAAATTATGATTGGCTCAAAAGGACTGTATCCAGAGCCGTTAAACAGTGGAAAAAAAGTATAACATTTATGGTACACAGGAACGGCTGCAGGTTAGCCAACCATTGTAAATAAATAAATAATAATAATAATAATAAAGCCTTCGGGCAAAATAATCAACTTTCTGTTCGGTTTTGATGCATAAAAAGTGGGCCTTTACGAGCACTTGCATTGAAAAATATTAAATAAAGTCTTTGTCGTAGATACATTTACATTGACATTATTAGGGTGCTAAGATAAAGTTACGGAAGACGGAAAAGGGCGATAGTACTCGTCCAAAAATAATTGAGAAGTCGAGAAAAAGAAATCAGTTCTTTCATGCTATGTAACTTTTCTATCCCTGTTTTTTTTTGTTTTAATTTTCCGAAAATTCCCAACTGAACAAAGTGAAACCGAAAGTGGCAAACAAAAGTGTAAACAAAAAGCGAGTTCAAGTTACAATTCTTCGATTAAGGTGATATACCGTGCTAGCAAAGGTCCCCGTTACTCCAGGCAGAAAGACCCGCAGTGCGAAAGGGACGGAATCGGGGAAAATTGTCAAAAAGTCGGTTTTAAATTAATTCAAAATTAACTAAAATAGCTACAAAAAATTCCAAAACCAGTAATTTAGGTGTAGTTAAAACCCATCTAAATAAATATTTTTCAAGTCTGTATGCTATCCTAATTTGTCAGAATATCAAAAAAAGTGTAAATTTAGATCTGATTTCAATAATTATTTCTATCGAATGAAATTCCTCCTGTCGCGTTTCTGATAGACCAAAATCTAGTAAAAGGTCCCAAAATTGTTATACTAATTTATTTTACTTGGAACTTCATTAAAAGAGCAGATAAATAACTTCAAAAAGTGTAAATTTTCACGGTATGGCCCCTTAAAATATTGAACTTCCGAGAAACATACTAAGTTACTGAAAACTATATTAATTTATGGAAAACGTTCTGCCAAAAAATGCACAGTAAAGATAAGCTTATAATGAATATTATTATAATAAATATGAAATAATAATAATTATAATCCGTTCCCTTATTAAAAATGCGAAAGTGAGTTTGTAGGTTTGTTGGTTTGTCCCTCTTTCACGCAGCGACGTGATTTTTTGCATAGAGATAGTTTATGAGCACGAGAGCGAAATTTTGAAATTGTCAATTAAAATTTCTAATTAAAAAAAATTTGAAATTATAATTTGCAGCTACTAATGAAAACTTTGCAATAGCAGCATACACAATACATAGGTAATAAGGTTTTCTTGAATAGCTCTTGAGTGAATTTTGAATTTAAGTCATTAGATTCAAGTTAAATTAGTTACGATAAATAAAAAAAAGGCGAGTTTTTCACAGTCCGGCTGAGAAACCGATCTTAAATCAGAAAGTAAAAACTAAGGCAGACAAAAGTTTTCGAAGAAATAATCTATCTAAATATATAAAAGAAGAACCTGACTGACTGACTGACTGACTGACTGACATATCAACGCACAGCCCAAACCGTTGGATCTAGAGATTCCAAATTTGGCAAGTAGGTTCCTTTACAGGTCTAGGGGTGCACTAAGAAAGGATTTTTCAAAATTCACCCCCTAAGAGGGTGAAACGGGGGTCCAAAGTTTGTATGGGGAAACAAGAATAGTTAAACTATTTTATTCGAAACTTCACAGCAGTACTCTTATCAATAAATGAGTAAATACGTGATTCAGGTTTTTTCAAAATTCAACCCCTAAAAGGGGGAAATGGGGTGACAAATTCTGAAAATCAACATGGGTATCGTTTGTATGGTTTATCGGGTCGCTGATCATGAAAACGACTACGATTTTAAAATACAACGTAGTGGACGTGAAATACCATCATCCCCTGTTGGGGTGCGATGGGGTGTAAATGTTGAAATGTGTAAATATCAATATGGGTGTCGTTTTTATGGTTTGTTGGGACGTTTATTATGAAAATGGCATCGATTTTGCAATTTAATATAGTGGACATAAAAATTATTGAAAGTATGTGTGCCAGAGCAAATCGGCTGTAACCGACGGACAGACAGACAGCCACACAAGTGATCCTATTAGGGTTTCATTTTTTCCTTTTGAGATATCTATCGATCTATATATCCACAATCTATCTATCTGTCTATCTATCTATCTATATCTATCTATATCCAAGCAAAATATCTTTTAAACGGAAGGTAGTGCATCCCTAGGGGTTGGACCAGGGGATGCCAAAAAAAGTTTTTTTTTAATGTCAAAACTTTGACGGCCTGTATCGCCCAAACGGCTGGAGTTAGACCCATGTTGATGGGTGTCTAGGAAAAGTTCTCGACGAGATCTGTCTGCCGAAAGTGGCAAAACTTTACAGGCCCATATCTCCCAAACGGCTGATGCTAGACCCATGTTCATGGTACTCTAAGAAAAGGGCTCGGCGAGGTCTAGATGACGGTAAAAAAAAAATGAAAGTTCGTATGAAAGTTCTTTATTACAAAGTTTGTCTGTTTCGAAGTTAGGATCTTTAAATTTTGTGTTTAGACTGACAATTGAAAATTACTTTATACGTGTCTCAGCGTTTGTGATAAATCCAACCCCGAAGGGGTGAAAAGGGGGATGAAGTTGTCTTCTGAAAGTCCTTCAATTTCAAAGTAAAATGACCTAATTTGTTATTTACGCTGTCCGTCTGTCCGTCCGGGGAGACTCGGTAAGTGGTCAAGACCAAGGTGCAATGACCCTTTTAACCTTTTTATTGTGTTTTTTCTCAAAAAGGGTCACTGACCACTTACCGAGTCTTGAGTATGTATTTTTGGCTATATAATTAGAAGTGACCTAATGTATGTATCTCACAAATATTGCAAGTATTAGGAGTGTGTTTACTTTCGTAAGTACTTTCTAAATCCAAAAAAAGGAATAGAAAATGAGTGTTTTGATGTCCATAAAAATTCAAGGGATAAGTTCATGTTCTTTCGTCTTGCGGATGCACTCTTCTCATGTAAGGTACATCCAAATAATATTATAAATGTGAAAGTTGGGATGGATATAAAGTTGTTAAAGTTGTATAAAGTTGGTATGTTTGTTACTCTTTCACGCCGTAACTGATGAACCGATTGAGTTGAAACATTGCACAAATGTTGTTCTAAACCTAGAATAGGACAAAAGCTACTTTATATCCGATAAATTAGTTCCCATAGGATGGCAATGGGTTGTCAAGTTCCTATAGAAAAGTGATGTACTGTTACTCCTTCACGCCATACCTACTAAACCGATTAGGCTCAACTTTGCAAAAATGTGGTTCTAGACCTGGAATAGGACATAGTAGACCACTTTTTATCCTATTAATCAGTTCAGAGGCAATTGGGTGTCAAGTTCCTATAGAAAAGTAATACACATCTTCACACCGTACCTCCCTAACTGATAGGGCTGAAACTGCTTTAAATGTAGTTCTAGACCTGAAATAAGACATACGCTACTTTATAACCAAAAAAAAAATTTCGTTTGGAAACGCGGCATGGCTTTCGGTCTCGCCAAAGACCTTTTAGCAGAGGATTAATTCAGAGAACAAAAAATGGTGTCTTTCGGAAACGCAGCCCGGCCTTCTTCTTCGCCAAAGACTTCCAATGATACTTAAGCAGATGATTAAAATTAATTAGAAAACAAAAGATAGTGTTAACTGGAAATGCGGCTCGGCTTTCAGCCTCGCCAAACATGCTATACTAGGGGATTAAATCAGTTATCAAAGACAGCTGTTACACATTAGCAGAGGATTAATTCAGAGAACAAAAAATAGTGTTGATCTGCAAAACGGCTCGGGCTTCGGCCTCGGCAAAGACGAAACAATAATGGCTAATTGTAGGCTGTTTCTCGCGGTCTTTAATAGGTGCCTGGCTGTGGGACTCTTTCCCAGACACTGGAAGCGGGCACGAGTTTGTGTTCTTCCTAAGCCTAACAAAGAGGACTACGCAAACCCAAGGGCCCACCGACCAATTGGCCTGCTTCCAGTGATGGGAAAGGTCTTCGATAAGCTGTGGAATAACAGGCTCCTATGGCACCTGGAAGCCCGAGGTCACCTAAACGCCAGACAGTATGGCTTTTTGCCACAGCGAGGAACTGAGGATGCTCTCTATGATTTAGTTGACCTGCTGAAATACGAGAGAAACGTAAGTAAAAAGATCGTTGCTCTCGTGTCACTAGACATAGAGGGAGCCTTTGATTACGCCTGGTGGCCGTTTATTAAGGCACATCTGCAGGCTAAAAACTGTCCTGCGGATGTGTATAGCGTGGTAGACAGCTACTTATCTGACAGGTCTATCACTCTTACATACGCTGGCGTCACGGATGCTCTCTATGATTTAGTTGACCTGCTGAAATACGAGAGAAACGTAAGTAAAAAGATCGTTGCTCTCGTGTCACTAAACATAGAGGGAGCCTTTGATTACGCCTGGTGGCCGTTTATTAAGGCACATCTGCAGGCTAAAAACTGTCCTGCGGATGTGTATAGCGTGGTAGACAGCTACTTATCTGACAGGTCTATCACTCTTACATACGCTGGCGTCACTGTCTCCAAACCCACAACCCGGGGCTGCGTTCAAGGAAGTATAAGTGGACCGTTGATGTGGAACGTCGTAATTGACTCGCTCCTCGAACTGCTCCAGGGCTGCGGACTTCACGTCCAAGCTTTTCCCGATGACATAGTCATAGTAGCTTCAGCCGACACGCTAGAGGAGCTAGAGTGTATCGTTAGTCCAGTATTAGACTCAATAGCCACTTGGGGTATTGAACACAAACTTAGGTTTTCTCCGCATAAAACCGCTTTGATGGTTGTTACAGGAAAGAGAGACTTTCCAACGCCCCATATCACAATGGCAAATGTCCTATTGCCACCCGTCGACAAAGTCAAAATACTTGGGCTAACGATCGACAAGAACTTGACGTTCCTGGAGGACATCAAGATGGTCTGCTATAAAGCTGCCACCGTTTGCAAGGGACTGACTCGGATCGCTAAGGCCTTTTGGGGTCTTAACTCCGAAATAGTCAGGCAGCTGTATATCGGCGCAGTAGAGCCTATTCTTCTTTACGCAGCGAACGTATGGGCTGATACCACGTCCAAAAAATATATTATAAAGCGTCTGAGGTCGGAACAACGATTAATAGCTATAAAGATTGCTAAAGCATACCGAACCGTCTCCTATGATTCAGCGATAACGATTGCAAGGCTGCTCCCGATCGAGCTGCGGGTGAGGCGGCCGAGTTATATGCCGTGAAGCGTGGCAAGCCCCTGCTGGAGGCGAGGGACCGTCTGGTGGAGTCTAGAACACCATTTTACCAACTGCCCCATCCTGCCCTTCGGCAGAGGGTTCGCTACACGGTATTGGATCGTCTCGATGACAACGCGCCGGGAGACAAACCAACGCTCCGGTCAGTATCTATACTGATGGCAGCAAGATCGAGGGCAAAGTCGGATGTGCATTCACATGCTGGCGAAACGGTATCGAGGTGCTGTCAAAGAAGTTCCGACTGGAAGCATTTTGTACCGTTTACCAGTCGGAGCTTCTCGCATTGCGGCAGGCAATCAGGCTGACGGTGAAGGACAAACACTTCAGGGAGGCAGACATCCTTAGCGACTCACGCTCCTCCCTGGATGCAATTGCGAACCCGCGTTCCACGCATCCCCTTGCGACAGACATCAGGGCAGACCTGGCAGTTGCGGCGTTGAAAAGGGCGTCCAAATAAAGCTATGGTGGGTGCGGACTCACATTGGCACTGCTGGAAACGAGCGCGCCGACGAGCTAGCTAAGCATGCCGCCCTACACAAAAAGACAGCCGCAGATTATGACAGATTCCCTCTGTCATACGCCAGGAGAGTGATCCGCCAACGGACCCTAGAAATCTGGCGGGAGGAATACTCCACGTCCGGGAAGGGCAGAATCACCAAACTTTTCTTCCCGGACATTTGCCAGTCTTTCCGAACAATAGTGAATTTTAGGGTCTCATATTGGATCACTCAAGCGTGGACTGGTCACGGCGGGAACGCACACTACCTTCACCGCTTCAAATGTCGTGACGACCCAGGCTGCTCTTGCTCCCCAGACGTCGATCAGACAATCGAACACATCCTGAACGAATGTCCAAAGTTCGGATCCAGGAGGTTGCAGCTCGAACTTGAGTTCGACATGAACATTGAAACCTCAAACTGGAGCTCCCTCCTGGCGGGTAAGAGTTCAGGACCGAAATTTGCCGAATACTGCATCGACGTCATGAAAGCAGTGGCACAAACTAACAAGACGTAAAGCAGCGGGCAGTGCCCCAGTAAAAGGAAATAAATATATATTTTTATATACGCTAAAAAATAAAATAAAAATTTCATCGATTAATTATAATAACAGTATCAATTTTATTAAAGATAAAGATATTAAAGGTGTAATATAATATTCAATAAAAAATTAAGTAACATAATAAACATTGTAAAAGTATAATGATGCAAATAAATATAATAATAAAAAAAAAAACAAGGTCCCTGAAAAATTAAAAAACAGGATTAAATAAAAAAATAAAAAAAAAGTCAGTCAGTCAGTCAGTCAGTCAGGTTCTTCTTTTATATATTTAGATAAAGATATTAAAGGTGTAATATAATATTCAATAAAAAATTAAGTAACATAATAAACAATGTAAAAGTATAATGATGCAAATAAATATAAAAAAAAAAAAAACAAGGTCCCTGAAAAATTAAAAAACAGGATTAAATAAAAAAATTAAAAAAAAGACGGAAACGTGTCTTGCTCTTCGGCCTCGCCAAAAAAACTTTACATAGGGATCAAATTAGAGATGATGAGAACCGAAAACACTTTAAATACTCTAAATCAAAGTCAGGTCAACTACTAAAACTAAAAATATTTACAGTTTCGATACGACTATACAAAAACTTAATCAACGCGGGCGAAGCCGCGGGCAAAAGCTAGTGAATACATAAGTCTCGAGCTTCTTTCACGAAAGAATTATAATTGAAATGTTTCTGAAGATTGCAGAGCTTCTCTTTTTTAATTGCAAGCGTGCTTTGAATGGAGACCTAGATATTTTTTCTGCGAGAGAGGACAAAGTTGTATAAAAAGCCATATATGAATAAATACTTGAAACAATCACTCAAGTACAAGCTCGAATTGCGAACCAATTATAAAAATAATAAATGTAATAGTGAATACATGAATTATATTATAGAAATTGGGCACTTTACTTGAATGTTCCCAAATTGGCCAAACGAAAATTTAAAAAATTAATATTTATTCTTTACGTATATAATTTATATGGTTAAAAAAACAACTCTATTTACCTATTTAATTTATCTATTTAACTCTATAATTACCTAAATGAAGTGAATGATAAGTGAAAAGTGAATTAGATCATTATTTTATACAAATGACATTTTCATGCAATCTTATTATGAATTTTAGAAATAATATTAAATATTTTTATTGTGTGGTGATAATTATAATTTATTTTTAAGTTAAATTTACACTCTGACATGTTATTCTTAATTTTATTGCTGTAATTGTTTTTTGTTTGTACACGTGTCTGTCTTTATCAAATCTATAGTTTGGCTTAATATAATATGTTAAGTTAAGTTGGACCTCCTATTGCGGTTATCTGCAAGTGGAATAAATACGTATAATAAAAGAGTAAAACGCCATGTGTCTGTCTGTACATCGAAGAAAAGTAATAAAAATAGAAAGAGGGTGACTAAAGAAGAATAATAAAACACAAATCAGAGATTTTTAGTTATAAGGGGTATTAATAAGAAAACGCCAAAGCCGATAACGGCGCAGAGTTGAATAAACGCGGATGGAGCCGCGGGCTAAAACCGGATTTGGATGTGGTTGTCTTTATTATAATCGTAGTGACCCTGGTCAACATATAGGTTATAAGGGGTGTTAATAAAATAACGCCCAAGCTGAAAACGGGACAGAGTTGAACAAACGCGTCCGGAGCAAAAGGCTAGTTATAAATAATGTTTTTAGGATTCCGTACCCGTATTTATGCGCGAGCCCGACTCGACCATTTTTTTTTGTGTACATGTTTAGCCAATTAAAAATATTCTATTTTCTTATTTAAAATTATAATCCTTAAATTATGTAGGTATGTTATGTTATACAAGAATAAAAAAATAAAGGAAGCTACAATTAAACATGCAGATTTATGAAATTTGAATTTACAAGTCTAATTTAAAATAAAATATCCGCTTTGCGTAAAATGACGGGCAGTTATTATGTTGGATGTAATCTGGTAAAAACCTTAATCCCATCAAAAACATAAAATGTACAAAAATGGCAAGTCTCGCAACGCAATCCTTTCACCGTAAAAAGTTGTGAGATCTTATGTAAACCCAAGTCTGCTATTTTAGTTTTTATGGAAGCACCTTTTCATTTAAGTTAGTATGGGAGCACCGATTTAACAAATTTATCATTAATTGTTTCCTATTTAGTTACCTACCAACATTAAGTGACTGTATTAATATTAGTCATCTTTATTCCCTAATAAAATATAGTGACTTCGCAATCGCACAGCAACATATACAACATATCAGCTACCTAATACCAATTTATTAGCGATTTGAGAAGATATTTCTACGCATCAGTGCTTTATTTGTGCTCTGCGATTGCAAAGTCACCATATTTTATTAGGAAATAAAGATGACTAATATTAATACAGTCACTTAATGTTGGTAGGTAACTAAATAGGAAACAATTAATGATAAATTTGTTAAATCGGTGCTCCCATACTAACTTAAATGAAAAGGTGCTTCCATAAAAACTAAAATAGCAGACTTGGGTTTACATAAGATCTCACAACTTTTTACGGTGAAAGGATTGCGTTGCGAGACTTGCCATTTTTGTACATTTTATGTTTTTGATGGGATCTCATTTCTTTTTGTAGGTAGTCCTCCTTTTTTTCTTCTCGGGTAATATTTCTTGCACGTCAGCTGCGGATTTTCTTAAAACCCACTTCCTTTAACTGATCATTAGGACATACTCCTGAGAAACTAGTATCGGGAAGGAGCATTTCATAATGACCACCTAAGAAACTACCAGAGAATCGTAAACGTTTCACTGGCATCCCAGGATTACCACCGAAGGATCCTCTCAAACGGCCATTTTCGTAAACCTCGAACGTAAATGGATACAAAGCGATGGCTGCCATAAGTTCGGATACGGAACCGTAGGTGGTAGTTTTCACCATTGCTGTCGAGTACATGTGTCTCCACGCTCGTCACACGTATAAAGTTGCATTTCATCCCAATGCGCTACCACATACTCGACTACCGCACACCTAATGTCATATGACGACTCAATGTTCCCATACATAGAGAATGACAAAGAATGGAACAAACATGAACCATCTCCAGGTATAGGGACAAGTAGGTGTGGACAAGGATTTTCATTTATGTACAATATTTCAGGTTCCATTGCAATATAAATTTTGACTGTAAGTTATTATTACTATTATCCACAATTAGATGCAACAGGCAGGTTAAAATTTTTTTTGACCATGAACTGAAAGGCAGGCTTGTGAGTCTAAACCACAGAGTACATTATTATGTCTAAACCTCTCAGAATAATGAGCTAAACCTGGTCTTTTTTGAATGACACACGAGTACATAGACATTTCAATATACCTACATCATAGAGGATGCATATACAAATAAAACAACATTAGTCGCTTTATTTTTCCTTTAATATAATTTAAAGCTTTACTTGATAAATAACCTTTTACCTTGATTTTTAGGGTTCCGTATCATTAGGTTCCGTGACTCTATTACTAATCCTTCCGCTGTCTATCCATCTATCACATGGGTCTACAGCTTCAGCCGTTATAGGTAGCGCGTAAATATTTTCATATAATATATGTTACATTGTCCTCTATCACGGCAAATAATAATATGGCCCCTATCACAGCATAAAAAGTTCAATAAATGGAAATCCAAGGGGGTTCCAATTATTCGATGTTATTTGTTTCAGCTCTATCTTTATAAAACAACAATTTTGGGCATATAAATAGTAGAGTTCCGTATTCAAAAGGTGCTGATTTGTTTGTCAGGCGCTACCATTTTAGCGCCTTGTTTTTTGTCGCCTTGATGTTGCTATGTCATCTTTATTGTTGGTATTTACCATAATGATTTGGGGTTTCGTACCCATATTGTGTGATGGTAGTACGGAATCCTTCGTGAGCGAGTCTGAATTGCACTTAGCCGGTTTAATAGCGACTTAATTACGAAATGTTGATATTTATCTTCTTATATAGACTAAATGTGTTTTAGGGTTCCTTAGCCAAAGCACAAATTATTATAACAAAGGCTCTATCGTTAGAACGGTTATACATACAAGTTGAAAATTTAGGCAGACTACTTTAAAGTAAAATAAGAAATAATAAAAATTAGGGTTCGTTCCTAAAAAGGTACCGAATTGTTTGTCAGGCGCTACCGTTTTATCGCTTTGTTTTTTGTCGCCTTGATGGTGCTATGGCATCTATGTTGTTGCAATTTACTTTTAGGGTTCCATACCCGTATTGTGTAGGGGTACGGAACCCTTTATGCGCGAGTCGGATTCGCAAACTACCGTTTTTTTAGTGTCTTAATTACGAAATGTTGATATTTTCTTCTTAAATAGACTAATATTGTGAATGTGTGGAACATTATAAACCACCCTTTTTAGGGTGCCTTACCCAAGGAACAGATTATTATAACAAAGGCTCTATCTTTAGAACGGTAATACAACATACAAGTAAAAGTTTAAATTTTGGGCAGTCTGTAGTAAATACTTTAAAGTAAAATAATGAAAATTTGGGTTGCGTACTAAAAAGGTACCGAATTGTTTGTCAGGCGCTACCGTTTTATCGCTTTGTTTTTTGTCGCCTTAATGTTGCTATGGCATCTTTATTGTTGTTATTTACTTTTAGGGTTCCGTACCCGTATTGTGTAGGGGTACGGAACTCTTTATGCACGAGTCAGATTCACACTTTACCGGTTTTATTTTTTAGTTTTCGCAATTTAACTTTAACGTAGAATTTTTCGTTTTAGGCTTCTTTAATGCAAAGCAGCATACCACCAACGTCATCTAGTGTCATACAAATTTATAGATGCAGCTGGAAACATACATTTTGTATAGACTTTGTATGGAAATATTAAATTACCAACCGCAAATAACATTTTTATATTTTTTTGTTGCAATGTACACTTAACACTAACCGCATGCAAAATTTCAAGTTTGTAGGCCTGCTAGAACACCTTTAGACTTTTGATGATGTGTCAGTCAGTCAGTGACAAAATAAGGGAACTTTGACTTGAGATATTTCGTAATCGAATATAGGTACAAAGTTGTAATTTGGGGTCAGAAGTAGGATCAGTAAGTTCTCTTGGTTCCTGAAATTTCAGACTTCTAGCTTCACCCACAACGAAGATACAGGGGGGTTGAAAGTGCCGTGAGTTGCTTCGAGAAAAGGATGGTACGGCCGTTCCGCGTTTTTTCTGCGAGACTTTGCGGGGGCACTGCCGTGCCCCCAGATTATAAACGAAGCATGAATTTTAAAAATTTCATATCTCATCTTTTTTGCTGTCTTACTGCAAGCTAGTATGTGTCTATTTAACTCTGATGACTCTGATGACTAACTTTTTGACTGATCTATCGGCACCTAAACAATATGGCCGAATGAAATTTAAATTTTTCTTAAATTGGCCCTGAGTCTTGGTTGCCATGTTTGCGAGGAACATACTTGCATCTGCAACTCTACGGTCGACACAAAAGGTCACCACGGCTTGAGCTGCTTAAGATGTGCAGGTAGATTTCCACGGCACCATGCCTTAAATGAAATCATCCGCCTAGCACTCGTCTCAGCCAACATCCCTTGCCCCCTGGAGCCCCCTGGCCTTAGCCGGACAGACGGTAAGCGCCCAGACGGTCTCACCCTCGTTCCCTGGGAGAAGAAGTAGATGCCTGCTGGGGGATGCAACCTGCGTCAGCACTTATGCTAGTTGTCATGTAACCTCCAGAGTCAAAACCGCCGGATCTGCTGCTGAGAGCGCCGCTAGGCAAAAACATACCATAAAGATCTGAAACAAAATTACATTTTTATTGCCGCCGCATTTGAAACGACCGGCGTATGGGGCTCTGAGGCCAAGACATTTCTGAGGGCACTCGGAAGAAAAATAAAAGATAGATGGCAAGACCACCGCTCCAAATTCCATTGCCATCCAATGCGGGAACGCAACCAGAGTCATGGGAACCTTTGTGCCGAGTACGATGAGGGGCGGTCTTTTTGATAGTTAGGGCTTAATTTGTAAGTTAATTTTGTTTTTATAGAGGTTTATTTGAAGATTTAGGGTTCTGTTTTATTTTTAGTTTAGTTTGTAACACGTATTGATTTTTAGCAGTTTAGTTTGTTTAAGTATTCCCAAATATGTATGAATGTTCATGTGAAATAAAAATTAAAAACACTTGTACTTATGGTTTCACTTTATTTATGTTAATTCCCAACCGGTTTCGGATTTTACTCCATTTTTATATATTCCATGTAAAAAAAAAAAAAAAACTTTTTGGGATTAAGCTATGGGTTGTTGCTATATACGCTAGGGATTGTTGGTTTCTTGTATAACAAATACTTTCGCTAAGAAGGGGTTTTAGGAAATTCCCATGAGATCTAGGGAAACACCTTGGGGCACTCGAAGTACGTTCTAAAAAGGTCAGATGATTTGTAGATTATCTCCAGTAGCGGATCCAGAGGGGGAGGTAGGGGGAGCTAGGGGGCTGAATGAAGCCCCTCGAAAAATATTATTTCAAATTTCTATATATTATGACAATTTCCTACATATATTTTACTAGTCTTATCAATTTACTTACCTATTCGTATTAGTATAGTACAGGGTATAGTATTTATAGGTACTATGATTCCCTAAAAACGCTCTATGAAACCTACCGGTAGCCCCCCTCAGCAAATTTGTTACTGGATCCACCACTGATTATCTCTGAAACATGGAAGGGGTTAGTCCAGGGATGGGCAAACTACGGCCCGAGGGCCATCTCCGGCCCACGAACGGTTGCAATTCAGCCTGCAACCATCGACCACTTAAATAGTGCACTCGCTTACATGAATAAATCTTTGTTTCTATTTTATAGATTACCTAAAATTTTCCTATTTCTGTTCTGTACTGTTCATAGACAACGTCTAACAGAAAGGTGTTACCATATTTGAAGAGCTTATTCAGTCAATGATACAGAAAAACTTTTACTATGGAGCCAACCTTGAAATCTCAAAAAAAAATCTGCCCTTTCATAAATTTTGGCCGAGCGGCATTGAATTTTTCTATGAAATTTTTTTCCATAGTAAAATTTGTTCTATACCATTGACTGAATAAGGTCTTCAAATATGGTTACACCTTTCTGTTACACGTTGTATATTGGACCGCGTAGGAAAAAGTTTACCCATCCCTGGGTTAGTCGAAAAAAAGAACAAACGTTTTTCTAGTAGAATTCTCGTGAATAAATACATAAAATTTTACTTGTAATGTTTGTGTTAGATTTCAGTGCCTTCATCTAAAAACAACATACTTACCAGCGATATATGAGATGCCTTGTCTATTGGTTGATGTCGTTGATACTCGTCCTTATCATTTTTTTCAAACTTGTAAGCTTTTATGACATTACTCCTCAATTGATGTCGCAGCAATCCCATAATGTGTATGAAAATGAAAACATATACATATATTACATATATGATTTTTTCTTTTATTAGAAGACTTTTTTACTGTGTCCAACAGAATAACATGGCTTATAATATATATATATATGTAAGGTTTTTCAATTTAAATGGAAAGTAATTTAGGAGGTGACTCAGTATCGTTAATACATCACATTCGAGTGCAAAGTACTTTTTTTGCGCGAACTTTTTCTTCACTTGTCACAAACAGAGTCAGCTGATCGGACCACATTGTACTGAAAAGTCAACGACATGCTATACCATGGTATAGAATGTCGTTGTGAGAAGTTAAAAAAAAATTCGCTCAAAAAAAGTGCTTTGCAGTGGAATGTGATGTATTAACGATACTGAATCACCTCCTAAATTACTTTCTATTTAAATTGAAAGACCTTATGTATATACAATATATATATGAGACTAATACTAACTAAAATAACAAATTAAACTAAAAACCTAATAGTCCTAAAAGAAAAACTAAACTATAAAATTACCTAACCAAAAAAAAAAAGTAAAAATAAAGAAATAAAAGATAAAAAACCCCACATAAATTAAATACTTCTAGTTGTAAAAAGTATAGGTAAAGCACAGAGTACAGTTGGTTTAAGAGCAACAGTGAGCTCTTCAAATTGTTTTTCGTTTCCCATCAACGGTTTTATCCGAACGTGCACTGGAAATGCGATAAACTTGAGCAAGCTAATTAAATATAAACAGAATCTGACTTGGCACTCTATAGCATGGAATAAAATATAAATAATTAACCTTCCGTCAGGAGCCAGATCAAAACAATTTTCTTTGTAAATAATGTCCAAGATTGTTTTAAGAATGCGGCAACGTATTTTTAGATACACATTTTAGGTTTTCTTCATAAAGAGAAAACTCGATTTCCGTTACTTTGTTCAAGAGCGGTTATGCAGCCGGATTGTGAAAAACCCGCCTTTTTCTAATTAATCGAAACAGAACAGTTCAATTCAAAATTCACTCATTAGTTATTCAACAAAACCTTAATACCTATGTGTATGTTGCCATTGCAAAGTTTCCATTGATTTCTGTAAATTACAAATTCAAAACCTTTTAAATCCAAAATTTTTGAAATTATAATTTACAGAAACCAATGGATACTTCTTCTGGATACCGAATGGATTTAAAAAATTTAAATTCAACATTTTCAAGTTCTTATTTACAGGAACCAATAAATACTTTGCGATAGCAACATACACAATACATAACATAGGCAATAAGGTTTTGTTGAATAACTATTAAGTGAATTTTGGATTTAAGTGTTCGGTTTCAATTAATTAGAAAAAGGCGGGTTTTTCACAATCCTGCTGCGCCGTCTTTTTGTTCATCTGTAGGAAGGAGCTTGTCAAATTACCGGATTTTAAGATCATTCCTGTGACATACATACAGATGGAAACAGAGTCTCACTATAATTGCCCCTTTTTTATTTACCTTTAATTGGGTACGGAAGCTTGAATATCTAATTATTTCCTTAATTGCATAAGAACACCAAAACATCCCTGTATCCCTTTCCTTCCTTCGCCCACGCCACGAAAATAAGGGTGATATAAATGTTACGGCACGAAATATTAAAATTTTAATGAAGTCGAGAGTCATTCGTATCCTGAATCCACGGTTCAAGAGACAATTCTCCGTATTTGTAAGAAAAAATGTTAAGAAATAATTGAATGGGTCACCTGGAAAAGGCTGTAAGCAACAAAATTGCATTTTTAGGAAAATGACATTTTTAATGTTATTTCAGTTATTTATTATTAAATATATTAGAAAATACTTTGATGATTACGTTATACGTATTATAATGAACCTCAAATAAAAATAAATAAATATTTTTTTATTTTCTGATTAAAAATCCATATGTAGGTTAGCGTTAGGCTTAAAAGTAGGTTAGTAAAATAAAAGAAAAGGAACATGTATAAAATTACTTATTTAAATAACCCAATGGATCTTTCCATTTAGAATTTCTGGATGGGACAATCCATTTGGTCCGCAATCATCTTCAGGATGCCGTTGCCACTGCCCCGTAGTATGAGTAGCATAGAGGCAGTTTTCTTGCGTATTATGGCGTAGAGTACGCGCCTCCGCAAACATGCCAGATGCACTGCATAATCGCGGCAGCCGCAACAGCATCCTAAAGGCGTTGTTATATTGCACACGCAGGACGTTGTAGGCTCGTTGCAAATAAGAAAAACATAAGAATAAGAAATAAGAAAGCAATTACCAAATAAGCAATTCAGCACTAAAAATAAACAAAACTATTCCTAAATTTATGGAAAAACGTTGCATCTAACGTTGCAACACGTTGGTTGCAATAATGATTGACATACCTATTATTGTTGTCTGTCACACAATCTTTGTTAAAACGTTTTACCACTAACTAACCAAAACAGGGGGCAATTTCGCTGCTATAGTGTTACCTATTCAGCACCTCACTCATCACATTTCACCAGTCCTAAATGTTTATCTTCAATTTTTTCCCTTATTTACTTGCTTTCGAGCACACGGACTCACGAAAAGATCACCTCGCTCCACCATCTTACAACGTTTTTCGCCTAACTGGCAAACTTTCGGTCGTAATATTGTCATTATAAAAAATCCGAGAATAGTGTTTATTAAACCAAACTGTCCATGGGCTCAAGTAGAACGTTTTTCCATCAATAATATGACATGGCACAATGTGTTGGTGCAACATTTTCCAGGTGACCCATTCAATTATAACGGCCACAATACAACATTTAGATAAGAGAAATTAAGTATACCAATACTTTAGTATATGCATAAACGTATTTTTAATGATATTAAGGTAGCTTTAAAATAATTGGATTTACCATAAGAGTGAAATTAGAAAAAAAATATTAAAAAAGGCTCTTTTGAAACTGTCAATAGACCTTGAATCCTTACCTTGAATCTGAGAATTGTCTATAATGTGAAGTGATATCTTTTCCTCATACTCTTAGAGACGTGGTGGACATGCCATATATCTATTATCTATATAAACGAGCATCTAAAAAGTGACATCAACAAAGTCTAATTCATCTGGAGACTCGGTAAGTAATCAAAAACAAGGCCCAATAACCGTTGTTGTTCACAACACAAATTATAATTTTCGGTTAACATATTGGATGACTCGGAGTTAGACTAGACTAAAATAATATATTATAGGTATATTTTTACATTGATCTAACATTGTCATTGGGCTTTATTTTTAGATGACTCGCAAAGTTTTTATATCGGATAATAGTACAGTAAAAATGAGAGTGAATAATCGATTTCTACTGTTATCCACATAATTAGTAACATTGCAGTAGCAGCCGTTCGACAAACAATTTCTCTCGTCATCTATTGTATAATTATAATATGTATGCAGGTAGCTATCAGTATCAGTATTTATTTGTTTCTTACTTTTGTGGGCATAATCTCATGCACGAATATGAGTATTATTCACGAATTGTAGTATCAGGACAAACTCATGTGAGTTTATTGATTCTATTCACCATGTAATAAAATAGTGTAAAATTATGAATAAATAAATAAAAAAATATAAAAGAAAATTCTACCACTATCCACTAATTATTTCTACCACTATCCATAAATGCAAATAATAATCTGTAAAGCTAGCTCTAGACGCGAACGCCAATCGAATATAATGTAAGCGCTAAGTGTAAATAGGAAATCTTCTCGTTTTATATATGTGTCTTAGAATTCTAAAACCAAAGAAAGCAAACGTTTTACTGTGGGCTTTTTAATGAAATTACTACGTGTAGCTCACAGCACTTATTCAAGGATCACTACGCTTTTACTAGTATCACCCGCTGCCAGATAACAAAGAAAATTGCCTAAATTCCTATTGATTTTTTATACGAAGCAGATTTTTTTAAATATTCGTTTTTGTTCGATAATGTAGTTCTTATCGCTTTAAAAATAGAGGTCATTGTTGCGTGACGTAATCTCTTGGGGTGGGTCAGTGGGTAACCTTTCGTCATCACTTCGCTCTGGTCAATGTATTGGAAACACTGATTGATTTTCGCTGAGGCCCTTTTGATAGCCCTGCGAATATACCTTTGAACTTTTAGAGAAAAAACGGAAACGCTCTGCTGTCTGTTTTTAGTGTTAAAAGGCTATGCGAATTTTATTTTTGTCACTGTCTCTCCAAGCGAAAACACGCTCAGTGCGAGAGGGGCGGATTCAGGGCGAAAGCGAAAAATGATAGTTTTATATTTTTTATAAAAAAACTAAAATATTTATTTATTTTAAAGAAACGTAAATTTAAACGTAAATAAAGGTGTATCGGAAACCTTTTGAGGTTTTTATGTACACCCAGTTCCAAGACTCACTTGTATTACATATCTATTTTATATATCTATTATATATAAATTTCATTCATTCGTTCACCTCAGCACGCGGGAGGAAAGAGCAGCTGGCTGGCACGTGACACTGCTTCAAAATGCGACGTTATCATATCATAAATGATATTCGTGAGATTGATCTTGGATTATTCAGATGTTTATCGCGTTCCCGGAGAAATAATGTGGTTGACATGACATTGAATGAATGAGTGAAACATATCGACATACGTGATAGGTGCGGTCTGAAACATGATGTAGAAAGAAGAAAGAAGACTAGAATAGAAAAAGGAATTCTTTTTTACTCTTTATTCTTTAAGGCTTCTTCCAACGCCAACGACCTTGAACTAAGTAACTTTTTAACCATTTTATACGGTAACTATAGCATTTTTCAACAGAAGAAAAATACATAGTAATCTGCATGATACAAATAGTGATGTGGTTTTTCCTGAATTTCATTATAATATACAGAAGTAACGCAAGAAAATTCTAAGTTTACCCTTATTTCGTGATTTTTTGTTCACTTGTAACAACATAACTGCTGCAGTTTTTATCGAAACAGTATGAAAATTTATATACTTCTCGACAAAATAATATTAAATGATTTGGTTTTCTCAGTTCTTGGAAATTAATTTTATTTTAGATAAAATAAATTAAAAACACACTATTTTCGCACTTGTCAGCCGCAGCGACTGCCGTAACAGCCATGTTGCAGTGCGAGCTTTATAAGTACTTTATTTTAATATGGTTTTGTTTGAAATTTTAACCACCACGAATTGAGTTGCTAACTATTCCGACGGAGCCACCTTAATGTACAGAAAAACAGTTTAGACTTTAGACATATAATAAATTAGAAGGTATGTTCACAGGCAAGCTTATCTCTAACAAGAGATTTCTTATAGCACACCTAAGCGGGAAAGGGAAATTTTATTAAAATAAGTAATCATACACTACGAAATTATATCTTAAATAAAAAAATATATATATTTATAAGGTCTTTCGCTTTGACCCGAATATTTTTTTAAGGCATTGTCAAGTGTCCTTTTAAATTTCATTTGCGATATGTTATTTGTCTTTTGGTAAAAAAATACTTTGGGTTTATTGTCAATGATGGTGGACCGAAAAATATGAAAAAAATCATGGTGAACATGGTGAACACGCATTGTTGAGAAATTCATGAACAAAATTCCCAAAACTGTTGAATTACGGAACCTCAGGTACAGTATGTAACAATAAAAACAAACACTGTACAGTATTTGTATCTTCTTTTTAGGGTTCCGTAGTAAACAACAAGGAATCCTTATAGTTTCGCCATGTCCGTATGTTTGTCTGTCTGTCTGTCCGCGGCTTAGCTTAGAGACTATTAGTACTAGAAAGCTGTAATTTGGTATAGCTTAGGTATACATATTTATCACGCCGTTAAAGTGGTACAGTAACATTTTGAAAAAGATTTTTTTTTATGGGTAAAGTGGGGATGATTTTTTTTCTCGTCTATCCCCTAGTGTGGGGTATCGTTGGATAAGTAATTTAAAAATATTGGGGGTGTGAGAAGACCTTTTTTCGATCCAGGGTTCCGTTTGCGAAATATTAAGCTTAAAAGTGTTAATTTTTGTTAGGGTCAAGTGTCCCCCCCCCTCCTCCTGCCAGCGAAACAGTTCTATTTGGAGACGTGAAAAAAATCACGGCAGTAGTATACATAACGAAATTAAAAGGAAAACTATCACAGCTAAGTAGGCTTTACAAGTTAACGAGTACAGATCGCGCCAAACTTTTATTCCCCTCTAAACATGGGGCGATTCGCATCAGCAGGAACAAAATGTATGGGCCGTCTTGGGAAGAGCAACTTCCGAGCGTACTAGAAGTTTGGCGCGATATGTATTAGTCGACAAACTCATAAAATGTACTTGGGGAAGAAGTCCGCATATTGTGCAGGGCAACTACGGAACCCTACACTGCGTGTGGCTCGACACGCACTTCGCCGGTTTTTTGAGAAGACATTTTGCTAAAATTTGAAAATTTACAACGCTCAAGCACAAAATAACCACTATTTTGTGGTTCAAGATACTTTTGCATAGAAAGTGAAAAAGCGAATGAGCGGCAGGAGCACCAGCCAGCCAGCCAGTATTCTGCGACCGGGCGAAATCTGAAGGGGGCGAGCGTTTTTCTCGTTGTTTTTTTTTATTAGTTCCTAGGTTTCCTCCAGATGGCGCTGTTCATGTCACCATAGATAAATGTGTTTCGTAGCAATCAATGTGAAAGTTTGTTTGGAATCGGTGCAAATTTTGTCTTTGATTCTGTTGCTAAAGAATACGACAGTGCCATCTAGGAATCTTATTTAACATTAAATTTGACATAAGGAAAAACGCTCAATATTTATTTGAAATGCAAGGAAAATCCGACACCGGTTGGGAGAATACATAAATAAAGTGAAACTACTGTATAAGTGCTTTTAACTAAAGATGTAGTGTAGTATAAACAGTAGAGCGAGTGGGTCAATTTTATGAGCACGTCATAACTTCACGAGTATCCTAAAACCTTTCTCTAGAAGTGGCAAAGGGAACTATGTAACTATTCCAGACTTCAAGTGGTTCAAAGCGGTTCTCGGACAAAGTGGCTGTGACAGAGGACATACGAGTCCTACTGTAAGGATTCCTTTTCATCATTTTTGAGTACGGAATCCTAAAAACCAGGCTTCAGACGTGAGGTAGTGATATAACCGACTTTTGCGTTGAAAATCATTTGCATTCTTCAGATCCCTGAGAGCACCTGGTGCTCTAACAAGCTCGCAGCGGAAAATCCCGTGATACACTGGCCTGCAAAACTAAGTACTACACATTTTAAATTTGAATTTTTTCTAAACTATAGGAGTTAGAGATTTAAAATAAAAAACGTTTTATAGCCAATTTTATCAGCTTTCTTTGAAACTATAGGGAACTATAAGGACAACTTCACTATGTGATTATTTTAAATCTCCAACTTCTATAGTTTAGAAAAAAATCAAATTTAAAAAGTGTAGTCCTTAGTTTTGCAGGCCAGTGTATATCCTCCCTCACATAAGTATTAAAAACCCGGATTTTATGTAGTAAATTGTTAAGAGGCTATGCGAATTTTATTTTTGTCACTGTCACTCTAAGCGAAAAATCGCGCAGTGCGAGAGGGGCGGATTCAGGGCAAAAGGGAAAAAAGTTGGTTTTATATTTCTATTAAAAAAACTAAAATAGCTAGCAAAATTTCAAATATTAAATCTCTAGATATTGTTGAAACACACCTAATAAAATATGTTTGAGTTCTGTATATGGTTCCTATTCGTCAAACGAGGAGAAAAAGTGTGTTTGAAGACCTCATTTCAACAATTATTTCTATCGAGGAAAATTTATCGAAACATGTTTTCCAATTTCAAAATTCTAGATTATATAGTCAAAATGCATATACCAGAAATTAATTAAAATTCTCCGTGCATTTTATGAAATACACAGAAAAGAAACACCCGTATTTTTTTCGCATATCGCCTTAACCAAGGGATGAAAGTCGATAGAAAAAATTGCAAAGTCACCTCCAAACTATAAAATTAACCGCTATTATTCAATTATTATTTGAAATTACATAATAAAACTTTGTATTCTTCGTCATTTACAGAGGCTATTAATTATTGAGCAGTAATAAAAGCTCCGAAAACTAAATTAAAAATGAGGATGTTCAATTTATGAATATTACTGCTTTAAATAATAATCTACCGAAAACTTCTGTGCTAATAAATATACGAAAACTACCGAGTGAAATACTGAAAATTCGGAAAACTACTCTGCCGTCCAGCGCCTAAAGTGCAGTAAGACCAATTTTACCATTTTTGAGCTGAATATTGATCCTTAATCAGCAGATCATAGCGCATATTTATGTTTAATCGCTGTTTCAGTATGTAACAAAATAAAAAAAATATAAACATTTGAGTCTGCAGTAAGTGAGAATTTGTGTCACATTTTTCATATGAATACTAAGTAAAACGCAGTAATTCAGTTACGTCGTCGTTTATTTGTCACTTTCCCGACTAAATTGCAGTATTAATCTCTATTACCGCTAAATTTCAATACGCTTAGTTTGTAATTTTGTTATGATAACTAAATTAAACTACAGTAAGAGGTAAATGTACCGAAAATCTTAATACTGCGTTGACTATCATTTATTTTAATGACAGCTGATTACAAATTAAAACGCAGTAACACGTCAGAATAAGTTGTTTTAGTGAGTAATTTGAATTTATTTTTACACAAAAAAAACATACTAAAGCGCAGTAAAAAATTGCATTCGATTTATTACTTCATTTTACTTGTTACGTTAACATTTTAGTAACTTAAATATTCCCGTCTATATTGCAGTACTTAGATGAGTTGCTGCAGTTTAGTTGGCAATGTTTTAACATTCGGTAATGTTAACTATTACGTATTGCTACTTAAAGTGCAGTAATAAGAATAAATACTGCATTTTAATCGGTAACAAGCAAGATTTTATACAATTTGGCTTCGTTTGTGATATAATTTACTGCACTCTAGACGGGATTTGTTGCTTAATCAATTGCGTCTTGGCAGTGCACCTCAGGGTATTTTCCCCTAAATTTAGGGTATTTTTTCATGTTTAGGGGATTTTTGGGGTATAAAATTATTTAGGGTATTTTTAGAGGAAATTTATTTGGACCAAATTTTGGGTTTAGTATGCATACATTGGAACGTGGTGAGCAGTTCTCTATCGCTAGCACCAATAATAGATATTTTTTGTAAGACATTTTTCTGTTTTGACATTGATTATTTAAAACTGGACGCTACTCATGACTGTTTTAAAGTTACTGAAATACTTATCGTTAAATAAACTGATAAATTTTATAGTTATATCAATAATAGTTAACCTTAAATTGTGTTTTACTTTTAATTTTAATGCTTAGGGGAAAAATGTCTGAAAAGTGTCAAATTTAGAGGATTTTTACAAGGAGTTAGGGGAAAAGCAAAATTCGAGGGTGGCAACAATGCATCTCGGACATTGTAAGTAGAGGGTGTGTCCATGAAGTGCTTCGAGACTCTCTCAACCAAGGTACGTAAATAATATCGCCGCACGAACAAAAGTTCAGGTGCCCCGCTCAAAAATGTATTTATTGAATGCTTTGTAACATTGTGATGATGGGAAATGCATCTATGATATAAAAATTAGTACCAACTTACTTATTACGAAATATTAAGAATGGATATTTACTGAAATAAAATAGTTTTTAATAATGTATTAGACACAATAACATTATAAAAAGCTTAACACTTTGACAGCCGACAGTTTTATAGCGCGCCTTTTCTGGTACGCCGGCGATTTTTGTATATGTATAATATAATATTGTACATATCTACCTCTCACTATCTGAATAGTATATATAGATATATAGTTTAGATTTGTAACTACATACATATATTCATACATATACTCACACCTGTCTCCCAGATGAATAAACTGAGACTACAGATTTTCATCTACTGTGATCCTGAAACACCTCTTTCACCTCTTCCACATCCACCAATATAGTCATATACAAGCTCTGCTATTCCAGGTACTTTTGATATTGCTCTTCTTCATTATGTCACCAATTTGGTCAGCATACGTCCTTCTAGGGTTGCCTGGTTGAATTGTACCTTCCATATAAAATTCTTCACTCTACTTTCATTCATCCTCTCGACATGTACAAATTTTAACTACTGTTAGGTGAATTCATAATTAAGGATTTAAAAGGATTGACTTCCATTAAACATTTTAGTGAATATATTTATGTTTTTCTAGTTATTAGTGTATTATACACTATATACCTATATTTATAATAATTTAAATTGTATTCGTAGTAAATCGGTATTCATATTTTTACTTTGTTATCAGGTTTATACTTGTTTACTTGTATATGTTTTCCTTTTTTGCGTACACGTGTATGACAAGTTCGTCTATGTTACTATCTCTTATTTTGTGATAATGTTGCTGTAAAAAATCTCTGATGAAAATTAAGCTCCCCAATGTACTACATCTCTTGTCACTATAATATTGTTTATGTTTATATATCCGTGTGTGTACTAAAGAATATACAGAATTATACATTAAAGACACTGTCTAAAATATATTGTTAGGGTTCCGCACACAAAGGAAAATATGAAACCCTATTAATTAATATCTGTCTGTCCGTCCGTATGTCACGAGTTTGTAGACGGAATAAGTTTCAGACCGGAAATTTTGATATTTTGTAAAGACTGTTGAGCCGAAACTGAATATTTAATTAGAAATTCAATTGAATTACTGTTTTAGAAAATCTTGGTCACATATCTAAAAAAGAGCCGGAAAAATCAATTTTTCGTACCCTGACATATAGGGTGTCATTGTCTAGAGCTCATTAAGTAGAATACAAAATGAAAATTACATTCTTATTAATTTTAATCTTTAAAAATAAAGAAACGGGGGGCCGTCAAAGTTGTCAGTTTTGGACCATTTTTATAACGGAATTTTATTTACAAGTTAAAAACAAACATATTTCTAAGCAAAACATAATAATGAGAGAACTTTATCAGTGAAATTTCTTAAATTCATAATAACTTATAATAACTAACAATAGTTAACATTATAATATATTATTTTTCTCAGGCTTGTTTGTTTTATATTACTTACAGAGCTGGTTTAAAGAAGATTAATAAAAGAAAATGAGTGCCAGATCAAGTAGGACTAAAGCTATTTTGGCAAAAAGTTTGAAAAATTAAGATGTAGAACCGACACATCAACGATTTTTTTCTAACAACGGCCGTCATAAAAAGACAATTTCAAACAATCTATCCCAAAAAAGAAAACCAATCATATCTATCTATTTGGTCATTGCCTGTAACGTTAAATGACATGAAGAAGATTGAAAACAGGAAATGTTAACACAAAAATTCGTATGATCACGTCAATCAATACTTTCTCCAAGTAAGACAAGCCTTGTCAGCCACTCCGTTTACCCATTCAACACAAAAAGCACCAAAAAAAAAAATAGATCCAAGAACAGTTCTATCAGAACTGACTGCCGCACCAGTAACACAGTCTTATGTCTACCACTTCAATGACCCACTCAATACGAGCAGCACTATTAAAACTAGTTCCAGTATTAGCTCTGTCAGAACTAGCTACTGCATCAGAACAACCAGCTCCCTCCTGAAACAAATTTGAAACAATCATCTCCGGCACCAGTAACACAGGCTTTATCTATTACCCCGCTTACCTACTCAATACAAGCAGCACTACCAGATGTGGTACCAGCGATTTTAGAACCATCTGCCGCACCAGAACAACTAGCTTCCTCATCTTCAGCACCAGTATCACAGGTCTTCCCTATCATCCACTCAACACTTCTTGCACGACAAAAACCAGATCCAATAGAAGTTCTGTCTGCTACCCCGCTCACCCACACAACAGAAGCAGCACTACCAAAACCAGTTCCGGTACCAGCTATGTCGCAACTAGCTATCGCACCTGATCAACCAGCTCCCTTATCTTCGTTAGATTCCTGTCCGGCACAAATGACAAATTATTTTGTTTTATTTTTTTTATATAAGGGTATAAATTTGCAGCGATAACGCATACAAATTTCAATAAATTTTATTCATAATACCATTTAATATGCAGTAAAGTGGCTATTGTACTGCATTTTACTCTGCAATGTTTACCAAAGAAAACCAATTTTTGCAGTATGTTTATAAAATACTGCAATTTAGTCTGGAAATTGCAAATATTTACCAATAAATCTAGTGACGTAACAGCTATTACTTTTAAAAAACACATTTTATTTAATAAATTTGCGATGTAAATCGGTTTTCTCTTTTGTAAAATTGTTCTTCATATTCCAAAGTTGTAAATAAAAGTCAAAAATTTTACTGAAACTATTCAAAAAGTAAAAAAAAAACAGTTTAAAGAGGTTTTTCGCGTTTTTCTCGAAACCGCGATTTTGCTGTTACTGCACTTTAGGCTCTGCACGGCAGTACTGTCAGCTATCTTTATCGTAGATCTCCGAATAAAAATTATTTTTTGTATGTCATCAATTCTGTTAAAACTAGAGACGTCACCCCGCTCCGCTCCGCTTCGCTCGGCTCCTTATTTTATCTTACATACATACAAACCTAACCTAACCAAACCTAACACGCTCCTCCTCGCTTCGCTTTTCGTCGCACCTATTTTTGACTTTTGGTTCATAGTTTTGTTATTGACTATGTTTTTCAAGTAATGTGTAAGCATAGAGGAAAAATGTGTGTAAGTTAGTATTTCTTTCGGAAGTTCAGTAATTTATTTGGAGGCTCGTTATTTAAACCAGGTGGTCGTGAGAAATTTCATTTGCTATAATATTTTGTCGGTAGATGTTACACAGTTAAATTAGTATATTTTTCCATAGCAAATTTTGCTGCTGCTCAGATAGTATAACAGTGTGCAGCAGTTCTCTGGAATTCGATTTGTTTTTCGGAGGCTTTATTAATATCCTTAATTATTGTTAAAAATTAAGATAAAATTATAGCCTTCTTTATTACAAAGCCCTTTCTCTATGTCGTATGGGTATTATTTACTCATACTCCATATTTTGTGTAAAGAATACGTTTGATGGTCGTCAAATTAAAGGAACTTTGCACAAATGGTGACATCTTTTTATGAAAAGAAATAGCACGGACGTACTTGAATTCAAAGTTTGTAGACAAATATGATCGTGAATAATTTTTATATTTTTTCATAGGTTTTGCGTACTGAGTGTTCAAACATAACATTCATCGTATTAATAGAAAACAGAGACATGTTTGGTGCCTGTTTTGGTTAAGTAAACTACCAAACTAAGTCATGGAAATAATCCTTTCTTTTGATACCAAATTTTTATTAACGTTGCAAGTGAATGTTAACAAAAACAACCGGACAACTGCGAGTCAGACTCGCGTTCCTAGGGTTCCTTATTGTGGTTGATAAATTTAATTTTGTCATTTTTTTTCGTGAATTTCTCAACCGCTATATATTTCCTGTACTCTTTACGTAAACACATATTACCATGATATTTTTATAATTTCAAGGATTTATGGAAATAAATGCAATAAAATAAAGTCAAAATATATATTTTTTACAATCAACTTTTTAATATCTACAATTTGATACCCATATTGTATTTCTATATAAAAAAATATACATTTAACTTCTTTTTTTATATTTCGCATTTGTTTTAATTATTTTTGAATCGCTATAGTTTTCCTGTTGGCCAGTTATGATCTATAATGGACACTTTTTTTAAAATTTTCAGTCTACCTGTTTTGGAGATAGGGGGGGGGGAACATACATTTTTTGTGGTTTTTTAAAGATTTCTCGAAACCAGTGCCATTCAATTTAGTAAAAGGATTATTGGATATTGTATTTTTAAGATAAAGTTTTTTATTTTTCTCACTTTTGTTTTGGAAATATTTTGAACAACTTCAAATTTTTCATATTTTTTTTTACACAAATATATATGGGCAAAATAATGCTATTTTTGTGCAACATTTTATGTCTTTATCTTTAACGGTGCTAAAGTTATGAAGCTGTGACATACGGACGGACGGACGGACGGACGGACAACGGAGTCTCACCATAAGGGTTCATTTTGTACATTACAGGTACCCTAACAACCCTAAAACTGGATCTACCAAAAAATCGATTATCTTAAGACTGTAAAGCCTTAAGTTTCAGTGTGATTATTACGTAACTTTACAAAGCTACTGACGGAACTGATTGACATTTCTCTCACGTCCCGCCATTGGAGTGTCGGCTATCACATCCTGCTGGCTTTAGAATACTTGGAATGAAAATCAAAACCATCTGAGAGGTTAGGACGCCAGTAAAGACATACTGCAGTTTGCAGGCACGGTTGCAGGATTTGGATTTATTCCAAAAAATAAATTTTGTTTGGTGATTACCCACGCCAACGGCCTTGAGCAATCGGCCTCACCTCCGGGGAGTTACAGGCGCTGCTCCCCGCATGCCTCTGCGCAGACGCCCCGCGCCCCTCTACAAAGATCGCTAGCATCAAAATGAATCACACCTCGTAGCGAGGTAGAAATAAATTTATGTAGCATTGTTTTATGCGTAAACCTATAACTACGAGTATAACTTTTGAAGCTCAATAGGCTGTGGTGCTGTAACAGAGAGATGTGACCATTCTGTACCTACTACTACACGGTGATATTTTGGTAGTTTTGAAAACAAACTAGTGATTATAGTAATCGCGAACTAGTGGTGATAGTACTGAAATCGCGAAAATATATAAAACATATACAACAAAATCGGTTATGTGAGGATACCCGAAAGTGACCAAGTTGATATTGGGGTCAGACCTTTATAAATCTTGGGCTTGAGCGATAACAGACGAGCGTCACTTTGCAGTTGGTAACCGTCAACAGTAGGCCCACCATGAGTTTGGCACTCGATATACGTTAGCGACTGCGTAAAATATAATGTATTGGAAATTCTGGTTCCTCTCGTATACCGCTAGAACCGCTAAACTCATACAAATGTTTTACGCTGTCGCTAACGTGTATCGAGTGCCAGACTCATGGTAGGCCAGAGGATTGAGGTAACATTAGACGTCGAACCTTGTCGGAGGTAACCGTCTAATGATGGTAGCGTCAGCCGTCGTCGGTTGCAGTCAAACAATTTTTCATAAAAAGTTTCTGTTTTTATATTTGAATGATTTTTGAACGATAATGACGAAAAAAAATATATATTGAATAAATATAATTTTGTTACAATTTTTGTTAATTTCGGTGCTTTTAGAGACTTGAGTGGTATGTATCGGTTATTTGCGGGTCTCATAATAAAACCGATAGTATGTAATATATTTGGGTACTCAAAAACGGTTTCAATGATGTTGATGCAACTTTTAGATTTTATTTTTATGAAGATTGTATTCGCACGTAAAATAAACAAAACATATATTTTTTTAATCTGTAAATTTTAATTATGTTACGTAATCTGTACCACAGTTTCACCTCGCTAACACTTGTAAGCTCTAATCTGCAGGTAAATCCTCAATTTGGTAAATATATGTATATATTTTCTTGATCATGAGTCTTCTGCTTTTTATTTGTTCTTCACTTGAGATAAGTTAAATTTTTTGTTGTGCTCTTTGTTCTTCATTTTCTTGTTCTGTACTTGTTTATTTCATTGTTCTGTACTGCGGTCTTCATTTTCTTGTTCTATTATATTGTTATATATTTTCTGTGTGTTTTCGTTTTTGTAATTTTCTTTTTTCCTTTTGTTAATTTTTTTTTTGTGCACTTTGTTTTTCATTTTATTGTTCTGTACTGTGGTTTTCATTTTCTTGTTTTATATTTTGTAATACATTTGATGTAAATTAAAACGAATCTACCAGAATCGAGTCTTTAATCGTCTTTTGTTCAGAGGCTGTCGGATCATTGTCTTTGCCGTTCATTTCTAATGCAATGAATGAGCCTGGAGATGGTGGTGGTCCAAAAGATATTTTTCTCTGAAAAACATAATAAATAAGTTTGAATTTACCTAAGTACATAGTATAATTTTTAACCTACTATAAATTATAAAATAATGCAAACCCATTAAAGAAAAATACTCAAGTTTCACAAACAAATATAAAACATAATATTAATTCCTAAATATTTACCTAAATTCAAGGATATTACCACGTTATAAAAAAAGATTGGTAAATTCTCAAACCTACCGGAATCGACTCTTCTATAGTCTTTTGTGCAGACATTGTTGGATCATTGTCTTTGCCTTCCATTTCTGAAGCAATGAATGAGCTTAGAGATTGTGGTGATCCAGACGATGCTTTTCTCTAAGAAACATAACAAATAACGCTGAATATGTTTTAATACGGAATATAATTTTTAACGTACTAGGCTGTCGGGTGACAGTTGGTAACCCTATGTCATTAAATAACAAGATGTGACCAATTCGTCGTGGTGTAGAAAAAAAACTACATCAAAATAAACAGGGTTGGCTCGACGCAACCTGAAAAATTTTGTAAAGTCAGCAAAAGCAGCACAATTTTATTGATTGAAAAAAATCACATCATCAAGTATATATCATCGACAGAGCGTATAAAAGGTGCTAAAGAAAGCTTTTTTCATATAAAAAGATATTCGATAAAATCAGGCTGATATTAGTACCAACATAGGACATGCAAACCTTATTTTTAAGCACCTTGTGATACGCTTTACCGAACATAGTACTTGCTACTTATTGACGTAATTTTTGTCAGAAAATTTGCGTTGTTTTTGCTGACTGTATAAAACGCTCTAGGTTGCGCCTAGCCAACCCGGTTTATTTTGATGTAGTTTTTTTTCTACATCACTACGAGTTGGTCACATCTTGTTACTCGTTGAGATAGTGTTCCCGACTGTATTCTGACAGTCTACTATTCTTTACCATAAATTGCCACCGAATGACGTTAGCGTCAGCCGTCGGTTGCAGTCGACCATACAACGCTGACAATACCATCAATCGAGTACAGTCGGCGCTGTTTGGCAGCGTCAGCGCGTCGAATGCAACCAATAGCTGACGCTCACTTCCATTGTTCGATGGTAGTCGATGGCTATCGCCAACATGGTTCGACATGTGCAGTTACCTACCGTTGTCTACGGCTACCGTTTTGAAAGTGATGTTCGTTTGTTGGCACCCTAAATATTTACAAAATTTCAATGACATTACATAATTTCAATGACAGTGATATTTGATAGGTGGTAGAGCTGATGCCGGGCTCGACTGTGGAGGTACCACCATCTTATTTGGAGACCCCCTCGAAGTAATTCTGAGGAGAGTAAGAGGACAGCTCACAGGCAAAAAACCAGGAGACCCACCATGCCTAGGACCGATGGATGGCGGTATATCCATCCCTTATAGCCGGGCCTTATATGGAACAGACTGGTAACGGGCAGCGGCGTCACTGGTGCGAGGGTTCCGGCACCGCGCTCATCAACCCGCCTGCCCAGCGTGTGTGAGTATGGACAATTCTTTCAGGATGACCACCGGGAATGACAAAGTCCTGAAACGGCTTATGTCCAGCAGTGGACGAACGAGGCTGATGGATGGATGGAATGACATTACAGGTTACATGCACAGATTATTTTGAATTAATATATTGTCAGGTCTTGGTCTTTTTTGCAGATTTTGTCGGATTATTTTCTTTGCCTTCTGTTTCTGGTGGTCTCTTTTTAGATGCCCCTGAAATAATATATCAACTATATGTATTATACCTACAATTCTAGTTATTCAACTATCTCTACATAATTTTACAGGTATAAATACCACGGCTTTGATATGCCTGCCTGGGACATATTTTTCTGAAATGAACTAAAACAAGTATTTCAAATAGTGCTCCGGTCCAAAAAAACAGGTCGGAAGCGGAGCTAAACCATATACATAGTCCGAGCCTTGATACTTGGGTAGTTTATTTAGCTGGATAGAAGTAAAAACAAAATTTTGAGCAACTTGTTTTGCGTGAATTGTTGCTTTAGCTGTTTATAATAATAATTATACCTATATATTGTCACGATAGGAATCAAAGGGGGTTTTGGAGGTGTTTCGAGTGTCTCCGCATTCGGTACACCCGCGTTTCACCGACGATAAGTATGTCCCAACGTGGTTGGTGGTGACTTCGGGCACAAAACATTCAGCAAGTAGTAAGTATTAGTTCCTTGCTAACTCGTCAAACTTCTAGTATATTATAGCGTCCACGCGCGAACTTCACAGCACAATTTATCCTCTAAATAACTAAGTCCATTGCCGAAAGTACTATCTGAACGCACACAAATAAAAATTCTTATAAATATTTTCGCAAACATGTCATCAGACGCCAGGGTGCGGTACGTGGCAACGAGTGACACAGCCTCCCCGTCTGAACGCCACTGCATGACTGATGCCTGCGCCCGCGCAGAGCACCTCTTAGCCTTTGACCTTGAAATCTTACATATTTCGATATTTTTAATAGGAAAAGTTACTGGATATACTTGAGATATGTTGCATTTAAAGTTCAACAGATTCTTAATTTTTTGGCGTGTAAATATTTCCAAACGTCATAGCAGATTAGGAGGAGTAGGGAATTTAAGCCAAAAAAACATCATACACTTGTTATTTTTTTTAATATAGAAGTTTTGATTGTACGAAACCAAAATTTGTTGCAAATATTTTTAAAGAGTTATTTATTCATATATATTTTTTTCAAGCCATTTGGTCCAGCCGTAAACGAGGAGTAGGCTTTAGAAAGTACCCATCTGGCTGTATTTCAAGGATCAAGCGCCTTAAGGCGATATGTAAAAGTTTTAGCGTCTCTGTTACTCCATATGCGAAAAAACCCTCAGTGTGAGAGAGACGGATTTGACGGTTTCTCATTAATATAAAATGTACTAAAGTTTGTATCAAAATTTCGTTTAACCACGTCCTAGATACCGTTAAAATCTATCTTATAAAATATAGTTGCAGTCCATATGTCATTCTAAATTGTTAAACCCGGAGAAAAGGTGTCGAAAAAGACCTCATTTCAATAAATATTTGTATCGAGCCGAATTTCTCCAATCGCGTTTCTGTTTAACAGATCCCTAGAAAAAGTTTCCAAAAATAATATACTATTTTATCAAAATAATACCTTCTTTACTGAAGTAGATATGCAAGTTCTAAAAGTGTCGACTTTTTTTCCGTAGCGCTTAACAATAATTTAAAATTAAATGGAAAGTAATTTAGGAGGTGATTCAGTGTCGTTAATACGTCACATTCTACTGAAAAGCACTTTTTTTTGCGCGAACTTTTTTTTCACTTCTCAGTACAAAGTGGTCCGATCAGCTGACTCAGTTTGTATGGACAAGTGAAGAAAAAGTTCGCGCAAAAAAAGTACTTTGCAGTGGAATGTGATGTATTAACAATACTGAATCACCTCCTAAATTACTTTCCATTTAAATTGAAAGACCTTGCATACGTACTTTATATTGTATTTTTCAATGCATGTGCTCGTAAAGGCCCACTTTTTATGCATCAAAACCGAACAGAAAGTCGATTATTTTGCCCTAGGGCTTTATTATTATTATTTTTTTAATTTTTTGCATTGGTTCGCTAACCTGCAGCCTTTCTTGTGTACCATAGATGTTATACTTTTTTTTCCACTGTTTAACGGCTCTGGATACAATCCTTTTGAGCCAATCATAATTTAAAGTTCACAAGATTATATTTGTTTTCATTTCCTCACACTATGCATTGAAAAACGTAGTATGATACACGGGCGTAAAAGCAATAAATTACTCGGTTACGTTTAAAACACTCGCTACGCTCGTGTTTTAAATCGTCCTCGAAATTTATTCCTTTTCGCCCTAGTAGCATAAACTACTATAAGAATACAAGTTCCTATAAAATTTTATGTACCTATATTAAATTATATACCTAGCTATACCGGATGTAGATTGAAACCACATAAACTAATGATCATACTTATCAACTTTACCAGGGAAACGTAAGGATATGGAGGAAATGAAGAAACATTTTTTTTTTACGTTACCTTACTAAATTTTAAACCATTGACAATATTATGTATTCGTCTGTGTTTTAAACCTACGCCTACTTGGAGGCCGGTTTAACACGTATCAAAATTTCATTTTAATAACGCATTATATGAAAGCCAAAAATTCAAAAACCTGTCCCCCCATTGATATTGTTTATAAATATTGGCCCGCGTAGGAAAAAGTTTACCCATCCCTGGGTTACCGGTCGGCCACAGCTTCAGGCTTCGAGAGGCGTGCCAAGCGGTTCTTCTTGCGACGGTGCCGGCGGAGAGAACAAATGTATGAAGTTGTATAGAGCCGGCCATGGGTCGCTGCTCGCGCGTCTTGCCCGGCTTCGAGTGACTAGCGCTCTCGCAACGGCGGTGTGCGCGGAGGCAGGGAGCCACGCCAGTGATCGAGCGCACGAACCTAGTGTCGAGGGCTTTGAGCGAACGAGCGCGCTATATATGAAGGCGCCGACGGGTGTCGTGGCAGGGCAAAGACCGTCGCAAAAACCGCCTGGAAGCGCAGCATGAAGCGCCGCCAGAAGCCTGAAGCTGTGGCCCTGGCGTTAGGCGCTACCATTTTAGCGGCTTGCTTGTGACTTCGTGAGATATAACACCTGGAACATAATATTATTATGGATTTGTATACAAAAGTTTTAAGAACGGTGGGAAAAACTTTTGTTATTTATAGGTCATATAAACCAAATATAAAAAAAAACAATGTATCGAGTATCTAATTATGAATATTATTGACATACAGGGCGGCTATTCTGGCATTATTTTTCACAAGTAATATCAATCATTCGACTTTTATTTATTGTGTGATAAATGCCATGCGATATAAAGTGAAATGACTAAAACCTTGTCCAATAAAGACTACAAAATGTAAGGAATACAAACTTTAGGTTTTTAATAGAGAAAATCGATACACATTCTTAGAACTCCTGTTTTAATATCACATGAAATCTGCTTTCGCAATTTTTCCGCACGTGCCAGAATCGCCGTCCAGGTAGGCGATTCGCAATCGAGAACAGAAAAACCAATCATTTCCGTAGAAAATTGTAAAATCACTCGAAATCTGCTGTAGCAAGTTTTTAGCACTTGCCAAAATCACCTCCATCAATCGAACTTCTGTTAAGACTGTACATGAGCCTAGAGCATGAACAACGCCAGAGTTTCGAGGATTCGTTTGCAGAAATTCAGACACTCCCTGTATTAAAAAATATAAATTTGATTTATCTAGGGATTCTATTTATTAACAATGTATTAAGATTTATACATTTGTCAAAAAAAAAAATGTTTCTCACCCTCTTCTTTTTGGTTTTCAATAGTTGTATGAACGGATTCGACATTTCAGTATTAGTTAAAAATTTATCATTAGTATTACGCGTCCACGAAAAAGAGGCCAATGAGCTAACATATAATCGCCTCTATCAAAAGCATATAACGTCTTTGCCATTGTGCGTTGGCCTTATTGTGCTGGACGGGTAATAAAAGTTGCTAGGGTAGGCCATCCTCTTAAAGAGCGAAATTCATCCCGGTAATGTTGGATATTATTTTACAAATTTCAGTCTCTTACAAACTGTCGAGACACTCAATTAAATTTCAGTCATTAAGAAATAGTTCGGATTACAATCACAAGTAAATGTAACAAAGAATTTAAATTCAACAGCAATTGGCATCAGAAACATTTCTCATTTCGGCATATTTCATAATTTGAGAAACATTTTAGAAACGGCATTTTCAGTTTCTAAACGCTCGCTATTTTGCTATTTGACGAATCTTCGGCATTTTATAGTTTGCCTCGGCATATACCAGTGGCGTGCATTGAACTTTTTTACGGAAAAGCAACCAGAAGGTCAAGTTTGACAATAAAAAAAAACATGAAAAAAATAAATTTAAATAACACTTTGAAAAAAGAAAGTTTGTATGAAAATATTCACTCTAGGGTAGGCAGTGCCTACCCTGGCGTCATACAAACATTTTTTTTTCAAAGTATTATTTAATTTTTTTTTTATTTTTTTATTGTCAAACTTGACCTTCTGATTGCTTTTCCGGAAAAAAGTTCAATGCACGCCACTGGCATATAGTAATTCTGTTACTATAATTATTGAGGGTCGCCTCGCTCCGCCTGCTTCACTATGCTCCCAATATGTACTTACATGTAAATTGTAAACCTAACACGCTCCGTCTCCCTCCGCTTCGTTCCGCTCGTCGTCGCCCCTATTTTCACTTTTCGGTGAAAGACTTTCGGTTCGGCTTTTCAGAAAATAACTAAGGCATTTTACAAACAGCGGGCGTTTTACAATGCACCAAACGGCAAATTGCAAAACAGCGAGCGTTTAGAAACTGATGACCCTGTTTGTAAAATGCTGAATTTTACTATTTGCCTGCAACAGATACAAACTTAATATTTGGTACTTCCTTCTTATAGGTTTTCAGTTTTACGACTAACATATTTTTCTTTATAAATCTCATTCGTTGTATGTAATTGTGCATAAATTTTTTTAACAACACTTTTGGCCTTAAAGAAAATTGGCGAAGTTATAAGATAAAGAATAATTAAGATAAAGAAGAAAAACAGATTACATAAAAAAAATACAAGATCATTAAGGATCGATTCGTCAGATTTGGAATGAAATCATAATAATAACTATAGTGCTCAAAAATAGATCCTAGCTTAAAATAATGTACAAACTATATGCAAAAATAAACATTTAACAAAAAATAGTAACGGACTTAGATGTAACTGCAGTCATTCACTAAAAAGTTCAAAATAATTACTGACCGATGGTACCGAAATAACGATTTTGCCGACTTCTTTCTTCCTGAAACATGATGTTCTCTAAAAGTCGGCGCCCTCATATTCGTTTCCATGTCGTAGGAATACGCCGACTTATAGATAATAATAAATGCTTTAGGAAGAAATAAGTCGGAAAAAGTATTATTGCGGTACCATCGGTCAGTTTCTTTGTTAAAAATTCATTTTATTTCACATTTCTTAGTGTTGACGGGTTAAATTGTGAAATATGGGTATTTCTTGTGAACGCGCTGTCGATATAATACAGGCTGTAAATGAAAATCCAAGAACCCCTTTAGAGTATGAAAGTATAAACGATGCTGAAACAATTATGATTTGAAAAAATACTCCTTAAATTTTTACCAAATATTGTATTATTTTTCCAAGCTATGGCTACTCACTCTTATCAACGCAGTTCGTTCACCCCGTAGCGTGGTCTGGACCGATTACAATGAGTAATTGCGTTCTGTGCTACTGACGCTATCAGGGGTCAACGATCAGCGGGGGTGTCCACGAGGTTAGCAAAGTTTAAGTTTAACAAATCGGTATTGGTACATTATTTAAAATTGCCCAAATTTTTTTTGAGTCATACTACCATACCCCAAACGGGATTCACTTACCTGAATGCGAGGATGGATAAGCGGATGGATGTCCCGGTTGACGTATCGGCTTGATTCTTCGGTATCTCCTGGGCTTCCTGGCACAAGAGGTACTTTAGTCTAAAAAACAATGTCCTTAAATAATCACTTCAAGCACTACGTATTCAATTAGTCCGAAAAATAACAGAAACCGCACAATTTTTATGTATAAATTTATGTGTCTGTGATTCTCATACGCCGAGAAGTGACACCTCCGGGCGGCAAATTCAAATTTGGAATGCACAGAGAATACTGTACACTGTCTCTTTCTATTTTTATTTTATTGATTGGGAAACAAACAGTTTTCTTAACACATAATACAAATAATAATAAATTAATCTTAAAACCAAACAAGTTTCCACATAAATCTTGCAAGTAAATAAATTTATGTGCACGGCATTATAACAAGAAATTATAAATAAGACAAATTTTATTCTGAACAATAATCCTACCGATTCGTATAATAAAATAGCGAGGGTTTATGTTTTTAATTTTTAGTTGGTTCGATTCCCGGGTGAGACAAGCGAATTTCAGAATATCTTTGAATGCAGTTTTGTTTCTTTTAAAAAATAAAGGAATGTTTCCTTTCAGTAAAATGAGCTAACTAAATGATTTCAGGTAGTTCCCCTCCAGGGCCCTTAATTTTTTTCCAACCTGTATATAAATTACCAAATTAACAAAGCAAATGGAAGAGAGAAAAATGTATATAAATTAAAATCAACACTAACACAAAAATACGTATCACTAAGAAAACATTTAGTACTTTTTTAAAAACGTTTTAAACAATGAAGATTTAAATAGACCCAGCGAAAGATGCAATATATCAAGATCAAGAAAATCTTTATTATAACAATCACAAGCACGAACCAAAAATCTATTTTTTGCATAATTTTTACCCGCATGTGGTATACTAAATAAAGACTTATTCCTAGTAGTAAAAGTTCGACATTTGAATCCAATGTTATTCAAGAGGTAAGGGGAATCCAAAATATTATTAACTATCTTAAAAAAAAAACCGCTGACATCTATTGATATAAAAATATCAAAAAGTATACTATAAATCATGAACCAGACTTTTTGAGGGAGAATTTAGTCAGCCGGCGCTAGGTGGCGTTATCATACAGAGTGCTCCGATTCTGAATATTTTGTTATATAAAAAAAAAATAATAATAATAAAATCGGAGCACTCTGTATGATAACGCCACCTAACGCCGGCTGACTAAATTCTCCCTCAAAAAGTCTGGTTCATGATTTATAGTATACTTTTTTATATTTTTATATCAATAGATGTCAGCGGTTTTCTTACTTCAAATACCTATACATATATGTCATATAATATTTTTTCCTATTCGCCTGATGACGGCCCCACTGAGGAGTCGAAATATAGCGACTAAAACCATTTAATTGTTTGTATTTATGTGGACTAAAACATATATATAAAAAATAAAAAAAGGCCCTTGAACGGTGTTTTATAAATATATTTTATTAACATAATTATTAAAAAAAAAAAAAAAAATCACGGCAGATACGCCTATCCTCCAAAGCAGCTATCGTATCTGGTTGAAATCGGAAATCCGAGCTACGACTTTCACGATAATTTAGATATCTCAAAAATTTATTCTGGATTCTTTCTATGATGTTCACATGTGTTGTGTAAATTGGGTTCCAGACAGTAGAAGCATACTTTAGGTGGCATACTCTATATTTGCACATGGAAATAAAGATAGCAATAACAAAGGAGTAGCCAAAATGTATACTGTCGATCGTGACGATCTAGGGAGCTAGGATCTTTTATCTAGGGATTTATACTTTTGTCAAAAAAAAAAAATATATGTTTTCCACCCTCTTTTTTTTGGTTTTCAAACGTTCGTTACAAGAACACGGTTAAGAGGTCAACTTATTTTTTTTTTTCATAAAATAGATACTAAAAATATGAAGGGATTCTATTTAAATCCAAAATTTTTTCCCTGCAAAATATTTCAGTATTAACTAAAAAGACACCAATTTGTTTTTTTGCTGCATTATTATGTACATATACATATTACACGTCCAAGAAAAAGAGGCCAATGAGCCAACATATAAACGTCTCTACCAAAAGCAAATAAGGTCTTTAGCTTTGGACTTATTGTGCTGGACGGGTAATGAAAATCCTTTCAGCTATTTGACAGGACTAACCTTTCGATGTCTTTTTGTTACAGAAGGAAAAAGACAGAACACTTAAATTAAGTTTAGTCCTGTCAGATAGGTTAAAACGTGTTACACCGAATCGACAATAAATTATACTTATTATTTTATCAGCGTGACAACAGCACGCACTTGATTTACTCTGGCACGTCGTCGGCGTCGTGGCACGTTGTGGCCTTAAAACGTAACATAGACGAATACAGCCTACAGACTCCTCATAACAGGCGACCGATTTCTGTCAACACATCTGACTGAACCAGCAGATACAATTCGCCACTCCAAAATTATTTGTTTCGGTAGGCCAAACCAAAATGGCTTCTATATTCACTACGTTAGAGTCTTCGTCTTCGGGAAAGATAAGTTTGTGGCGCTATACGTAAGATTGGAAGAGCCAATAGGATTGCAGATTGCAGTATTCCGTTTCGATTTTTTGCAGAATTATTTGTACGCAAGATGTTGAACAATAGACGTCTTTCTGGGCTGTATTGTCTATGGAAAGTATGTATGTATTTATCAAGGCGGACGTGCCTCGCTGCCAGCCCTAATAAACTACTGAAGACGTCTTCCTAAAGAATTTCGAGAATTCCCATCTCCTCGTGCTACCTTTGGAAGTACTTTTCGTTTTTTAGGAAAATACCTACCCTTCAGTTTCTCAGGTAAAGTTTGAACACGTCTGTTAATTGATTTTTACAGCTACCTGAGAGTTGAAATTGTTCCGTCGGTATTAAGGAGGAGAGCAGAGGTAAAAATTAGCACTTCAATGAGCGAAGAGCATAGTTGGACTTAATTACGTTAGTATATATAGTCTGATGTATGAGTACGCTTCACTTTTAGAGCTAGGGCCAGACCATAGAGCTAGGGCCACACCATAGAGCTAGGGCCAGACCATAGAAATATAAAAGGGGGGGCTATCTCGATTTTGTTTGCTTTCAAATTCATTCTAAACTGTAAATTTGTGACAATTAAATAAAAAAATAAAAAAAATCGATGCACGATTACTTGCATTTTCTTGTATCCAATAAAATCGCAAAGAACAACATAAACTATAATCTACATGTGTTATATATTAGATTTGGAATGTACAAGTTTAACACAAAATTGACGTTGTAAAAAATATAAAACGGCCTTCATTTTAAAAACCCAACCCTCTAATTTCAAAATAATAAATAAAATACCTTAAAATCGCGAGTTTTCTGAGCGGCCAGATCTCCAAGTAGGCAAACAGAAAAGCATGAGTTGGGTGCGGTTACGACGATGAAGAAAAAAAAAATCTGAAAAAAATTAAAATGATTTCTTTTTTAATATTTGTTTACCTGTCTTTTCAATCAAGTCTGAGCGTCTAGAATCTACACATTACTTATTTCCATAATGAAATTATGAAAGTGATAATATGTATATTTACATAACCAAGGAAAATTGATATGATGACAACTTCTAACAACTTGCAAAAACTTCCAACCAAATTGTTGCAGGCATTGACTTTGAAACAATTACCGTTAATAAAAAACCGGCCAAGTGCCTGTCGGGCCATGCGCAGTGTAGGGTTCCTTAGTTGCCCTGCACAATATGCGGACTTCTTCTCCAAGTACATTTTATTAGTTTGTCGACTAATACAGATTGCGCCAAACTTCTAGTACGCTCGGAAGTTGCTCTTCCCAAGAACGGCCCATACATTTTGTTCCTGCTGATGCGAATTGCCCCGTGTTTAGAGGGGACTAAAAGTTTGGAGCGATCTGTACTCGTTAACTTATAAAGCCTACTTAGCTGTGATAGTTTTCCTTTTAATTTCGTTATGTATAGTACTGCCGTGATTTTTTTCACGTCTCCAAATACAACCGTTTCGCTGGCAGGGGGGGAGGGATACTTGACTCTAACAAAAATTAACACTTTTAAGCTTAATATCTTTTTTAAAAATTTTCTGTATCACTTTATCGGCGTGATAAATATGTATAACCCATGCTAAATTACAGCTTTCTAGTACTAATAGTCTCTAAGCTAAGCCGCGGACAGACAGACAGACAGATGGACATGGCGAAACTATAATGGTTCCGTGTTGTTGACTACGGAACCCTAAAAAGTCTGTTTCTTCACCAGACGACAAGCAAAAAGCAAAAGACTTGATTTACAAGAAAAAAAAAATAACCCAATTTTTAGCTAAATCGGATTCGTTAGAGAGCGAAGATATTTCACAGAGTTTTACAAAAATCCGATAGAATCCGAGTGCGTGAAAGATGATTCGATTACGGAGTTGGGACGTCGAAGCACGTAGTGAAAAGTGCCTGCCACCGGAATTCGACCCTGTGTCACTAAAAGCGGCGTACATATTGTGATCGTACCAATTTGAAACGAATTGAAGCTGGAATAGAGATTCTTTTCATAAAACCGCGTACTATTTATTTATATTACACTTTTAAAACTCATGGGTTGACCTTCGCCAATTAAAATCTATTATTTATTCCCATACTGCAATAAGGTAATTACATCATTAAAAGCGGTTTTATAAGTACCTACATTGCTTGATTGATGTCAAAATATTACATTATAACACCGCAATTCTGCGCTGTGATTGGCCAAATTTACTATAAGGCCCGCTAGAGAATCAATTACACGCGATAACGGTCTGTTTTAATTTCTAAAGCCACACCCTCTTTACTCTGCTCGCTTCTGATTGATCTCAGGCATACATACTAATTCCATGGGCTCAGGTATCATGACGGGTATCACTACAATATCATGACGAGTGTACTTTTTCTGGTTTTTCGTGAAATTGTTTTTGATGGTCGTAGACAAAGTAGTGTGTGCAAATTGACATAATTAGACAATGGGACACTCGTGCAAGTCTACTACAAAACTTACTTCGTTAGTTTCGTAAACAAGCACTCATGTCCCAATGTCTCACATTAAGTCACAGTTGTACAAAATACTATTAATATAATAGAGGCGTACTTAATTATTTCATAATCCCAGTAACCACGAAATATTTTGTAAATTATAAATTGTTTATATTAGAAAATGCTGGATAAATGCCGGGATGTATAACAACGATCTAATTTCCCGGGTTTTAAGTAATAAGAGGGGTCTTGGGGTAATTGTTCTCTTCGTAGTTTCACACTTATTTAATTCCTGTAATTCCCTTTAGGTATTTTAGGTCAGAGGTATTTCCTAGTAGATTGTTACTGGAACACTGGAGCACTCTTTTTGCAGGTACCATTTTTAGGTTCCTGCCTTGAGCCGTACTGTGTTCACTAAAACCAAAGATTTAATCTTTGACTAAAACACGCTTTTTAGCTTGTGTAGGTTTACCCGACATTGTTTTCTTTCATCGTTAGCAGGTATATAAAACAAATACAAAGCCGGAGCCAAGCCAAATGGTTGGAGGGTGACATTTTTTTTGTTTCTGTGCTGCCTAGCCTACCTTACCTGCATTTTGCTTTCTAGGACTTCAGGAAGTACACTAGATCAAATATGATCAAATGATTACAAAACCAGTTTTCAATGTCGTATATTATGTATTATTTACCTTGATCCATATATTGTCCCAAAACAATATGTTTGATGAAATCATTAGGAAAATTAATTATTATGTACATCCTTCTTGGACGAATCCTTGAATTAAAATTTCAGATCTTTTTTAGGTGTCGCGTATTGAGTGTTCAAATATGACAGTCACCGAAAACAAAGACATCATCTTCGGTTTTAGTTTGGTAAACCCAAACCAAGTCACGAAAATTATAACAACCGCTCTTCATAAGCTATTGATTTTGATTTTAAATTTCTATCAATAAAGAATATGCATGTAATTTTTTTAATACTAAAATCTTTAAAATGTGGTCAAAATAAAGCTATGAATAAGAATTTACAATTAAATTAGCCACATTTCATTGCTATAAAATTAAAAGAAGTCTCGTATTAATCTTCAGCACTTTTGGTGGCGCATCAAGATGACGTAACATGATATTGCGTTTGCTTGCAGACCAGGGGGTCTACCGCGTAATTCTCATTTTCATCAACATCAACTTGAGATTGAAATTTGACGTGCGTGCGACGACGCCCGCCTAACATGCCATCTCTTTTGCACGCGTTGAATTTCGCATGCATTTGCTTGATGTTGATACAAATGAGAATTACGCGGTAGAGCCCCAGTTGCAGTGTATGGCGGGCGGCCGGCTTTGTCGTTTTTTTGGATAAAAACAAAGTTTATATCGGTCAGTGAGCTACTATTTCGTGGTTTTTTCGTATCGAAATTCCCCTTGAATTTGTAAAATGGAAATAATTACAAAACTATAAATTAAAATACTTCTCAATGGTCCTTTTTAGATTCTACAAAGTAAATAGAATTAAAAAAAACACAGTATGACTTATTTAAATGACATTCTTTTTCTCTATTTTCTGGGCGCATATTAAATTAAAGAAAATCTACTGAATTTTACCAAAAAATTCATTTTTTTAGGACTGTAGCTTTAATAAAAACCAAACTTACCGTATTTCGTTAGTCTGCTGACTACATCTTATCCTGACAATTTGAGCTCTCTAGTATTATCCAGACCGAAGCTATGAGGGTTCGAAAATACGACGAAATGCTTCGAGAAAAGGTAGAGCCCTACTTTCTTTGGCTCGTCTTGGCATGGGCATTACCGTGCCCCCAGATGTTTTGTGTATATAGTTGTTATTATGTTATGGTTGATGTAGATAGTTGCGTGTCGGACCCACAGTACCACTAGCTCGTACTACTGGGGGTACAGTGGAGATTTTTCGTGTTTGACCCATCGTACCCACGTTGCTGGCCGAAAGGTTCGATAAGCTATCGATTTGGGACCACAATAACAATGTTATTAGCTGAACTTGTTGCCGGCGTTTGCGTATGACGAGTGTATTGTGTCTGCTTGTACTGCAAATAAATATAACCAGAATGATACGGGTGGGTTGCCTTCTCAGCTTCTCAAAACACTTCAATTTCTCGAAGTCAGCTTTCTCATCTTTAAATTTCTCGATAGTCTTATAGGGTTCCGTACTTTAGAAAGAAAACGACGGAACCGTTATAATATAATTTTGTTGTCCGTCTGTATCTTAAAATAATTTCTAAAGTATCAAGTTGAAATGAATATTTAAGAACAGACATCATGACGCGATCAACTCAGTTGTGGGTGTGGCGAAATGTCAAGCTGTTTCATTTCGCTATAAGGTGCACGCTCCATGAAACTTGCGAGGACAAAACAATCGTGCCAATTTCGTTGCGGGCGCAAAATTCAAAACTTGTTCCAGGAGTCACCACCTTTTGGCAAGACTGTGGACGTTTTCAGACATTATTTTTGGTTATTGATCTAGATTTCATAATTTTTTTAAATATAAACTCATTTGTGTTAGCATTTGTAGTATCCTATAATCGAGAGTTTTTTCAATATTTTCTATCCATCAGTTTCAGACATAAGGGAGGAACGTGCAATATTTTGTGGTTTTTCAAAGATTCCTTTTCCATTTATCACCGAAACCAGTAGACCGAAAATTATAAAAAAAATTAAAAAAGCGACAAAAAACATTTTGAAAGAAAGAAAGAAAGAAAGAAAGAAAGAAAAGGCGTTTATTTTGAAAGCTACATCATTACAAAAAACCAAATACTCTAAACAATACACTATTATACAGCCTGAGGTAGTTTATAAGATGCAGCCAACAAAAAGGTCTCTGATTCAGCAAAATGCCACAGCAGAACTGTGACGCTGATCTTCCGTCAGGGGTCGCGAATTGCGACACATGCGATGTAACAAAATTTAAAAAAACAAATCACAACAAAATGAGATAATTTTCCATTCGTCTCCTCCTGGACTATCATGTTGGTGCGTAATAAATAAGTTAATAGTTAATATTTAGTTAATACTAAGTTAATAACTAATAATCTTCGGTAAAACGCGGGTGCGCCGAGTATGGACTGCGACTTGCGTTTCACAGTTCACACTTGGGATACCTTTGACATCCCCCTCGGGGATTCATGTCGTGACGATATATTTGATATACATATATTTAATTTAATACAAATTACTCTGAGACAAATTATTAAGGTCTACAGTCTATTTTAAGGTCCATTTACAATATTTACATAGAAAATTGTGAAAAACGATGTCGCCGTTCAAATAACGTTTTTCGTTGAAACCAGCTCACTGAATAGTACTTACAGGGGTAAAACATGGAATGTTACAGAAATAAAGCTTTTCACATATCGCTGGAATTAAGGCGCTCTTATCCCAAAATCAGTAATTTCAAAGTCAAATAGAACTTTCAAATATCGTCTAAAACTTCCAAATAAAATAGGCAATATAGTTCGAATCTTTATCTAGGTCTTCCATGCATGTGTTACACGATCAGATAAACTTTGCTCGATAGAAATAATTTATGAACACAGCATGTAATAAGACCTTTCAAATCATGCCATTTCCATAATTCCACTCTTTTATTAACGAAACATATCTGGTAATATTGCTCTTTAAATTTTCTAGGTCGACCATGTAAGTGGGTTTTAATAAACATATCCCTTATTTTTAAACAATTTAAAAACCGATAAAAACAACGTAAAAGTACAAAAGTGTGGTTATTTTCTTTACTCCTTACACGTAAAGAAAAAGACAGATAGTCACTCTTCTGGGATAAGAGCGCCTTAACATTTTAATATATTTGACAGATGGACATTCCTTTATACAGAGGAAATTTCCCAGTTTTGAACCTGTACGGGGTATTAGAAAGTCCTCATTTGTAGAGGACTCACAGTTTTTGCACGTTTTGTATACCTAATTCAGATAAAAATACGCGGGAAAATCTAAGTGATGCCATATTTTACTTGATTTTGGATTTTCTGGGAAAACAATTGTTTTAACATTTGCACATAGAAAGGTCTTACAGCACAATAGGAAAGGAAAACAAGATTAAATCGCTTATTTATATTTCTATGTAGAGTTACATATCAATGTTTAATGCCTATTCCCAAAAAACGTAGGGTTCTTTGTCGAAATTAATTACAATTAAAAGAATGTACCTACAATCTACATGCTGCTTCTAAAGAGAAACGCAACAAAAACTGCTTTCGCTTTTTGTTTTAGTCTTTGAACATTACGAAGTGACAAGGGTATATATGTGTCAATTCGGCGTAACACGGCTTAACTTATTTGACAGAACTAACCTTATTTTATGCGTCCTGTCTTTTTCTTTATTTTTCGAAAAGACAAGGACATCACGCTTAAATTAAGTTTAGTCCTGTCAAATAAGTTAAAATGTGCTACACAGAATCAATACCATAATGTACTGCAGCAGTTCTCAACGCCTACTTGGGCTATGTCGATTCGATTATTAGGTACGGTGTAATATTCTGGGGTAACTCAACTGACAGAGAAAAAGCTTTTAGAGCACAAAAGAGATGTGTAAGAGCGATAGAGCGGCTTCGGCAAACTGATCACTGCAAAGCTCATTTCATTCAGCTTAAAATTCTAACTTTACCTTCCTTATATATTTATAAGTTGGCAGTATTTGTTAAATCTAATAAACACTTACTTTTAAAGTTCAAAAGTAAAAGGCATCAAAATATGGTAGCATCTAATCCCTCAAAAACAGATCTCTTGAAAAAAAGTGTTCTGGGTATGGGTCCTAAAGTCTATAATAAGTTACCAGCTGCTCTCCGTGACATTGATAGATAGTATTGAAATTTTTAAATCCAAAAATTCTATTACAAAATAGTACATTGTTCACCGAGGGAAGAAAGGGGAATCGCACTTTCTCCCGAGTGATACATAGTGCTTTATACTACACCTGCGAGGAAATAGTATAATTTTACTTTTAATCAAGATACAATAAAAGAAACCGACTGACTCGAGTGCGATTGTCACTTTTTATTTCCTTCATATTTTTTATTATGTGCAGGAAAAGCAAGTGGCCAGTATCATTTTTCGAGTTTTATGTACGAGTTCGCAAAATAATACTGGCCACTTGACCACCTGCTCATTCTTTATGTTATTTAAAAAAAAAAACAGCACGTTAACAATGGATTTGCATATACTTTTTCTGCCCGCTCAAGCACGTTAACAATGAATTTTCATACACTTTTTCCGTCCGCATATTTGTATGACAGTAATGACGTATTTTCTGCATCGTTTTCAACAAAGAAAGAAGGTACTTTCCGAGCAGGTGTAGTATAAAGCATATTGTACCATAAATGAGTTTTTAGAAGATACAATAGCACGCACGACCGATTTATGATATGAAGAAAATGTTGTGATATTCTGTGGCATTGCATTGTGTATTGTTTGTTGTAATTTCAATTTGTAGTTTTTGTATTTAATTCTTGTGTATATATTAATTTTAATAAACTTTAATATTTGTATGCCACTAAGGCGCAGCATGGCTTGGACATACCAATATGTAATATCTAATATTTTGCATTATATTGTATTGACAAAAGCGAGCTTGTCAGTTTTTTTTTAAATTATTGTATTAATAATAATTATTATTTCAACGTGTCTCTTATTTGCTATGATGGCACGGAACCCGCGAAGTCCGATTTTTACTTGCCTTTTTTTGTATCTTGCGAACCAAGTAGATATTCCTTCAAAGGATCTTTCTGATCCAAATTATGGACACCATCTGCTTCAGCTGAGCAATCTGAGCATAGATAAGTTAGGTACAGAAAAAGGTTCTCTGTTACTATTCATATCCTTACATAGTTGATTATGTGTCTAGGATTTGTAACGTGCTTTGAATCATAATAATATCAGAATTACTGAATGAAATTTGATTCGATTCACTCAGAAACGTCTGCGGAAAAATTATAGGTATACTTACTCGTACATGCAAATGTAAATTATATAATACTAATAATTCTAGGTATACACTTATGTATTGTAATAAGTCAATACCTATGAAATTGCCGAAATTTTCTTACAGATTTATTAGTTCACAATTTCTGTAATTCAATAGCTATTATAATATGAGTTCAATAAGTTGAATTCATAATTAAGTATAAAGGCGGATCGACTTACATGAATTTATTTCGCGATACGCGACATGTTTCGTCCGCTAACGACCGACAGACCCTCGCTCGCTTGACAACGAATTCAAATATAACTGAACAAACAACACTGACTGACTGACTGACTGACTGACTGACTGACTGACTCACTTGACTGACTGACAAATCCAAATTTACAGTTTAATTTAATATAACGAAATATTCAAAATCGGAGCACTCTGTATGATAACGCCACCTAGCGCCTTTTTGTAATAGGTCGTTAGTAGCCATTACCTATTATATTCTATACTATCAATAATTCAGGGGTCTCCAACCTTTTTTGCTTAAGGGCCACAATGATTCCTCCACTAAGTCCCGAGGGCCAAGACTATAATAGCTCATGATTCCAAAATGCTGTATTTTCGTATTGGGATTAGCCGGTCAGTGTGATATCTATTGTACAGGGTGCAGGAGTGTACTCCACTCCGTTCGCAATTTCGGTTGGTACTTCGGGCAATATTAACCATCGACGGAATTAGCCGCAGCGCATGCTGTGCGCAGACCTTGAAATACGAGTAGTATTGTAAATAACATACTTATAATAACGCTACTTTTCGACAAATACGCATGATAACGGGTTGTGAATTTTGATCCTATTATAAATAGCATTAATATTATATGTTTGTGAATTTTAAATAAACTATAGGGATACAAATTCAAATTCAAATAGTTTATTTTGCAAAGTAGGTATATAAAATACACGTTTCACAAGTCAAAATGTAATCTAATAAAAAAATATATGTAATAAAATAATAAATGTACATGAACTAGATTAAACGTTTATTTAATTTATGTAGCAATATATATACGATTAAAATTAAAGGTAAAATATATATTATACAAGGTGAAATCCAATCAACCGCCCGAACCCACACCGGAGACCCGGCTAGGGACCAGGAACAAGGTTCAATGAGCCCCCAGCACGAATCCAGGCGGCCGACCAAATCCTATCCTATAAACTACATAGGTACTAATAGGTTACATAAATAGATACATGCCTACCTCCGCCCATTCGATTAGTCTTAGCAAGATCATGTCTTTTTTTTAACATAAAACTTATACTATACAACAAATGACTTATATCTACTTTAACCAAGGGATAAGAAAATACAAGACAGCAGGAATTCAGGTTAATGAAAAAAAAGAAAAACATATACATCTTTGCCTACCTGTCTCATATAGTCTATTTCCTTTTACAGTCTGTAATTAATTAATTGTAACTCTTTAGAGGAATCACTAATTAATTAAATTATAACCTACCATCATGACAAATATCATTATCACTGTAACACCATGCTTCGGGCATGTCTCGCCAGCGACCGCGGGCCGGATTGGTGGTGCTCGCGGGCCGGTCTTGGCCCGCGGGCCGTGGTTTAGAGACCCCTGTTCTATACTACTAATAATAAAGTTGTAAAAAAATCGTGCCTGAACATTGAATATTTTGCGAAATTTTAAATGAAATGCGTTATCAGTATTTTACTGAGACCAAAACTATAATAATTATCTGTCTGTCTGTATGTTCTGTTTTAACTCGAGAATCACTCAACGGATTCGGATGCGGTTTTCTTTATTATCATAGTAGTGATCCTGGTCAACATATACGCTATAAGAGGAGCTTATAAAATAACCGCTAAGCCGAAAACTGGCGATAATTGAAAGATACTTCCACTCGAGTGAAGCCGCAGGCAAAAGCTAGTCAGTTATGTAATTTATATACAGGGTGGAAAAAATTTAAGGGCTCTGGAGGGTAGATAAAGCCAACCTAACACGTTGGGACGTAAAAGTTATCGGTGAAAAGAGATTATATAGTGTTCACTGTTCCAGTGACAGTCCACACTCCTAAACACCTTTACCACCCCTTCGAGGATATAGGTCTTGGTAATATTGTCCATCCAAAGGTTGTCTGTAAGAGAACGCTTTTGAGTGATTTGAGTGATAAGACCGCCAATTTTGTTTTGTTTGGTGTGCAATAAATCATATTTTTAACCGACTTCAAAAAGGAGGCGGTTCTCAATTCGACTGTATGTTTTTTTTTTTTGACGTTGTTACTCCATAACTCCGTCATTTCCCAACCGATTTGAACAATTCTTTTTCTGTTTGAAAGAGTATACTTCCAGGTAGGTCCCATTTTGGGTTTGGTCATGATCTGATGAAGGTCTTCAGAGATAGGCAGTGGAACTCCTCAGAAAATGACAGCATATCTCTCGAAATTGAGGAAATCGCTATGTACTTGGGTGCTGATGACAAGGTATTACTTGAAAATCGACATTCTTCCACCTGACCTTCGATCCTGGCTTCATCAACATATTCACCATAGAACTCTTCAACGGATCAGAGCACATAACTCGAGATTGCGTCAATCACTGCGTTAGGGTGCTGATTCAAGGGTATTACTTGGAGATTATCAGAATACCCACCTGACCTTCGATCCTGGCTTCATCACCATAGAACTCCTCAAAGGATGACAGCACATAACTTTAGATTGTGGCAACCAGTTTGTGTTAGGGTGCTCATTGCAGGGCATTGCTGAAAATTGCCAGTGTACCCACCTGAATTTCGATCTTGGCTTCATCACCGTAGAACTCTTCAACGGATGACAGCACATAACTCGAGATTGCGGTAATCATGTTGTGTTAGGGTGCTGATAGCAGGAAGCTACTCAAACATGGCTACTTATACTCACTTGAACTTCGTTTCATATTAACACGCCACGTTTGCAAGAACTACCTATACCTCACAATTTAACCCAGCAACACTAAAAAATGTGAAATAAAATAAACTTTTAACAAAAAAATAGCAACCGACTTCAATAGTAACAGCAGTCATTCACTAAAAAGTTAATAATAATTCTATAAAGACCGATGGTACCGAAGCAACACTTTTGCCGACTTCTTTCTTCCTGAAACATTATGTTATCTAGAAGTCGGCGTATTTCCTACGATATAGCAACATAGAAACCAATATAAGAACGCCGACTTCTAGATAACATAACGTTTCAGGAAGAAAGAAGTCGGCAAAAGTGTTGCTTCGGTACCATCGTCTTTATAGAATTATTATTAACTTTTTAGTGAATAACTGCTGTTACTATTGAAGTCGGTTGCTATTTTTAACCGACTTCAAAAAGGAGGCGGTTCTCAATTCGACTGTATGTTTTTTTTTTTTTTTTTTTTTTTTTTTTTTTGGCGTTGTTACTCCATAACTCCGTCATTTCTGAACCGATTTGAACAATTCTTTTTTTGTTTGAAAGAGTGTACTTCCAGGTAGGTCCCATTTTGGGTTTGGTCATGATCTGATGAAGGTCTTCAGAGATAGGCAGTGGAACTCCTCAGAAAATGACAGCATACCTCTCGAAATTGAGGTAATCGCTTTGTACCCGGGTGCTAATTACAAGGTATTACTTGAAAATCATCATTCTTCCACCTGACCTTCGATCCTGGCTTCATCACCATATTCACCATAGAACTCCTCAACGGATCAGAGCACATAACTCGAGATTGCGGCAATCACTGCGTTAGGGTGCTAATTCAAGGGTATTACTTGGAGATTACCAGAATACCCACCTGACCTTCGATCCTGGCTTCATCACCATAGAACTCCTCAACGGATGACAGCACATAACTTTGGATTGCGGCAATCAGTTTGTGTTATGGTGCTCATTGCAGGGCATTGCTTGAAAATTGCCTGTGTACCCACCTGACCTTCGATCTTGGCTTCATCACCGTAGAACTCTTTAACGAATGACAGCACATAACTCGAGATTGATAGCAGGAAGCTACTCAAACATAGCTACTTATACTCACTTGAACTTCGTTTCATATTAAAACCACGTTTGCAAGAACTACCGATATTTCACAATTTAACCTAGCAACACTAAAAAATGTGAAATAAAATAAACTTTTAACAAAAAAATAGCAACCGACTTCAATAGTAACAGCAGTCATTCACTAAAAAGTTAATAATAATTCTATAAAGACCGATGGTACCGAAGCAACACTTTTCCCGACTTCTTTCTTCCTGAAACATTATGTTATCTAGAAGTCGGCGTATTTCCTACGATATAGCAACATAAAAACCAATATAAGAACGCCGACTTCTAGATAACATAACGTTTCAGGAAGAAAGAAGTCGGCAAAAGTGTTGCTTCGGTACCATCGGTCTTTATAGAATTATTATTAACTTTTTAGTGAATGACTGCTGTTACTATTGAAGTCGGTTGCTATTTTTTTGTTAAAAGTTTTTTTGTTAAAAGTTTATTTTATATTGTATAGGTACATAGTTCAATTTGGTATTGTAAAAGGGCACGGAGCAAAAGCAGTACGTTGCACACAGTGTAATTCGGTTGTTTTCAGGGTTCCGTAGTGCCTTAAAGGTACAAAAGGAACCTTTATGGTGAGACTCCGTTGTCCGTCCGCTCGTTCGTCCGTATGTCATAGCCTCATAACTTTAGCACCGTTAAAGATAAAGACATGAAATTTGGCACAAAAATAGCATTACGTAGGGCGGCTGACATGTAATCTCCTTGGTCAGAAATATATACAAAAATAATGCTGGCTGGTATGGATTTATATTCGTTTGTTATTCTATTTTCAAAATGTATTACATTCATTTGTTTATTGCATCACGTTTATTTGTCTCCTACAATTGTTTCGAACATGTCGGTAGAAAAAGAGAAAATTGATAAAATCGAGCAGCGTGCGGTGATTAAGTTTTTGACTAAAGAAAGGAATACGCCTTCGGAGATCAGACAGCGTATGTTACGTGTGTTTGGCAGTTCGTGTTCTTCCGAATTTGTTATAAAGTTTTGGTCAAGGCAGTTTAAATTAGGTCGTGAGAGCCTCGAAGATGATCCTCGTAGCGGAAGACCAGTTTTGGCCGTCACCGATGAAAATGTAGCCAGGGTGAAAAAAAATATATTAGAGGACCGACGAGTGAAGCAGTGGGAGATAGCTAGAGATGTGGGCGTCAGTAAAGAGCGAGTCAATGAAATAATTCATGAGCATTTGAACATGTCCAAGGTTAGTGCACGTTGGGTCCCTAGAATGTTGACTGCATTTGACATGGAGAGGCGTGTCAAATGTTGCGAAGAGTTTTTGGACATGAGTCGAGGGAAAGAGGAAGAAATAATTTCTAGAATTGTAATATGTGATGAGACTTGGATTCGACAATGGGACCCGGAAAGTAAGCAAGAGTCGTTACAGTGGAAATTTAAGGATGAGAAGCCGCCTCGGAAATTCAAGGTCTGTCCATCGGCCGGTAAACTTATGGCTACAATCTTTTGGGACACAGAAGGGATTTTGCTCATAGATTATTTACCGAAGAAAACTACAATGAATGCTGATTATTACTCAAACTTATTATATCAACTAAGAGAGACAATAACAGAAAAACGGCGAGGTAAACTAAGCAAAGGAATTCTGATTTTGCACGATAACGCACCAGTGCATACCGCACGCACAACAAAGCTAGCAATTAAAGACAATGGCTTCGAAACCATTGACCACCCCCTTTATAGTCCAGATCTAGCCCCCTGTGACTATTTTCTGTTTAGACTTCTCAAGAAAGACCTCAGGGGACGAAGGTTTATGACCGATGACGAAATGAAGGCAGCGGTTTCTGACTATTTTGACGACAAACCGATTTTTTTTTTTTCTAATGGCTTAAATTCAATATTTGAAAAATTTAATAAGTGCATTTTATTAGCAGGGGACTATATAGAAAAATAAAAATAAACTATCCAGTTACGTCTTTTCTTTCATAGTTAGGTAGATTACTTTTCAGCCTCCCCTCGTAATTTGCCCACATATCACGGTATGACTGATATATGTATACAAGATGTAATCGTTAAGTGTGACCAGGCGATTATTCCGTAACTATTACAGATATCAAAATCACGAGTTTCGTATAATTTTTACAGCACAAGTTACGCACAGTGTGCTATAAAAAAATTAACAGATATCGAAATTACTTTGCGTCCAGCCACCCAGGCACAAATTATTCTCAAGGCGTTGGAAATCTCACTATATGATGCTATAGCGAAAAATCGTATGCCTGTAAAAATTAATACGTCATATAATTTCACTCACTTTCATTATATAATTATGAATCTCTACTTGCTCTAAGCTTTAAGAAAAAAGACAATCTATATCGCGATGTACATGCGTGCAGCGCCATCTAGTTTCTGAATGCCGCACTAGTGACGTCACACGACGGCAAATAGAAGTTGCAGCTTTTTCGTAAAAATATTCATCATCATGAGGTTTTTTAGACCACAATCGAAAATACTCGAAATGTTTAACATAATTTAATCTAAGCGGATTAGGAAAAAACTGAACCTTGTAGCGAATTCCTTTGCATTAAAAGAACTTCTTTTTTTAAAATTGGTCTGCTGAAGACAGTGATAAATTAAAAGACGCAGTTTTTAAGCATCTTGAGAAAGCGGCATGTTTTGTCTATGGTCTCTATGTATGCGACAAGTATGTTATATATACAGGGTGTAATCGTTAAGTGTGACCAGGCAAAATGTCAAAATTTTGGATACTTCTCGTTATATTTTCAAAAAGTTATCGATGTAATTTTACTGATTAGGTAACGTTCTTTCGATATCAGTTTATTTTTTTTTATATCTGTAATAGTTACGGAATAATCGCCTGGTCACACTTAATGATTACATCCTGTATAGTGGTTTTTGTGAAATTATACACATTTATTGATGATAGCAATATATATTTTATTTATCATATATATCCAAGAGGACTCGAAATATATCTTGCTATCATTAATTAATGTGTATAATTTCACAAAAACCACTATATATCAATATTTATAAAGAAAAGCCGAATGGTAACATTATATTTTATTATATTACATAAAGAAATTATAGTTGATGTCCTAATGTCGCAGCGATTTCAAAATAACTGAAGTTTTGCGTGCGTGGCATCTGATTAGAGCAGGATAGACACTTAGGGCGATACGTAAAAGTTTTAGATTCCCTGTTACTCCATATGCGAAAAAACCCACAGTGCGAGTGGGACGGATTCGTGGAAAAGTAGCAAAAAGTCGGTTTTTTATTAATATAAAATGTACTAAGCTATTTTGTCAAAAAGATTTTCAAAGAGACTTTACAAATACATAATATCGACAATTTGAATGCAATTACAGGAAAAAATGAAACAATTTAGAGGTCTTTTCGGATTTGAATTCTATCGAGAAAATTTCATCCAATCGCGTTTTCCTTCAGTGAGAATCTTAATCAAATACTCAATAAACATTTACACAAAAATGAAACACGTAGATGACGTTGTAGTGGAGTAAATGGATTCGAAAAAACCCCATTTTCTTTTTGGTATCGCCTTAAAACACAAAAGCGAATTTAAGATTGTGCAGGCCCTTAAGAAAGCTATTCTTCTAAACGGAAAAAAAGATGCCAATAACATCAATAATGTAATGTAAAATCCTGGAGCTGCTGATTTTCAGTAATGAAATTCGACGTAAAATTATCTTTTCTTGACATTTCCAAATTGCATTAAAGCGATGGCTGCTGCAAAATCAATACTGCGTTCGTTAGACTTTGTTAGATTAGGTTGATTGAACACTGGCTTTGACTCAGTTATTACTACAAATTAATTCGAAGCAGTTTTTGTAATTTTATTATTAATATAATTCCCACAGTAATTTCAAAAAGATTTATTTAAAAAAAAATTCAGGGAATGTACGCCATTTTAGGGCATAGTTTTTAATATTTTGGTATATAAATTAACCATTATTTTTTAAAGATTTTTTTATAAATTGTCGGTTATAATATGAATAAAAGTTTATTTCAGATATTTCATCCATTTTGTAAGTAAGATAAATTTTTAATTGCTATGACGTCACTTGAGAATTTTAGACACTAAACGGATTGTGATGTGACTCGCGTACCTAGGGTTCCGTATTGTGGATGATGAATTTAATTTGGACATTTTTTTTCGTGAATTTCTCAACCGCTTTTTTTTATTGCATTGCGGTGGCCTACACGTCACACGCAACAAATAAACATTAAGTTATTATAAATTGTTACTAACAAAATTGTATGTAACTCAGTAATTTCAAGTTTACTAACAACTATGAGTCATGTTGCTTGAAATAAATGTTTTAAATAAATACAATAAATTTTTCCTGCAATCTTTACGTCAACACATATTACCATGTTTTTTTTTCATGTTTTTCGGTCCACCAGTTTTGGAGATAAGGGGGGACATACATTTTTATGATTTTTCAGGGATTTCTCGTAATAGATGCAATTGAATATGGTTTAAGGGGAACGAAAATACAAACAGAAATAAAATGTCAGCTTTCGGATGATTTTGTTGCAATAATTAGGTTACGTATAGCCATAAAAAAAAATACATGTTTTTGGTTGAACTTTAAGGTATTCATTTTCCACAAACCACGTTAATCGATTCATATTTGTACTGTCAACGAATTTTTTTGTAACCCTCTATTGCACACTTCTTATCGATTTTGTTTCAGGTATCGCTTTCGCGATTTTGTTGGTTTTTTTTAAATAAAATTAGTGTGAATGATATCTATTCATTTTCCAAATACCACGTTATTCGGGTCAAAAAAAGCACCCCCTTTTTCCAAAAAAACGTAAATCCACTGATGCAGTCAGCGGCAGCAAGATATTGTCAGTCTACGCCTAGCGTTGGCGCCCGTAAGACGTGGAATCTGTGCCCTTTTTTGCAAGCTATAAATATCTCCCAAAACTACTTCAAAACACATTGAAATTAATTTTATAAAGTAATATTTCGAGGAGCATCATATTCCTGCCGTTAAAAACTCAACAAAATATGCGTATGAGTGATTTAGCTACATCGTGCCATAGTCATAACAACAAAACTGAATGAATTTGGAATGAATTCATACTTTTATGCGGGAAAATAATATATGTTACTCTAAAAGAATAATTTTGTGATCGTTATTAACACCGATTCGGCGCAACACAACTTGACTTAATTGATAGGACTAAACTTAATTTTAGTGGTCTGTCCTTTTCTTTCTGTATCGAAAAGACAAAGACGGGACGCTTAAAATAAGGTTAGTCTTGTCAGTTGTGTTGCGCCGAATCGGTACCATTGAAACCCAAATTAATTTACTTATACTTACTGAGATCTGTAACAAAGGTCAATGACCTTTTCGTGAAATTACCCTCTAGTATTGGCTCACCATTTCAGGTCCAATAAGTGAAGTTTTTTGCAAATTATATAGGTACACTTACTTGGGATAAATCGCCAAGTATTTAAAATATAGAAATTTATTTTGAAATATTTACAGTGCATGGCAAAATTATTAGATCGTAGATAATCCTGTCGGTACATGTTCAAGTTCTGTTACGCAAAATGAAAATAATGAAACTCTTTTAGGATTAATTTGTTATCCCTATGTTTGTCTGTCTGTCCGTTTGTCTAGACAATTTTTTCTGGGTAAAATTAATAAATACCAATATTAACGGCCCTCTATAGAGCTGTAAAAACATACTTTTGACGTTTTTATTTATATTACGTTTTAGGTTTTTACGTCTTTTTTTTACGTTTTTCATACAAATTTTCTCACTATGAAAATGTGGGGATGAACACTTGAGATAATATTTTGCATTTAAAAGTCAACACAGAAAGGAATTGTTGAACAAATAATGTAAAAAATATGAAAACCATGTTGTTCTATTCTAAAGGGATTAATTATCTACTGTTCAATGTGGCGATAGCTTTGTTTATTTTTTTCCTTGAATTAATTTTTACTAAGATAACAAATAGTTTAATACAAGGTTTTCCTTAAGAGGTCCCTTTACCCCTGTATTTTTCTTAAAATTCATACAATAGGTATAAACCGAATGTGAAGTCTACAGCTTATTTTCTTCATATCTTTTTTCATGAGTATATTCTAGTGACATCTAACTACGTCTCTATACAGCCCAAAAAGCAAAATTTGATAAAACACCATCATAATAGCTGTCAGGATATCGTCAATATTGCCTCGTTTTTACGCAAAGTTTAACAAGTTTGTATATTTTTATCTATACTGGAAATAAAAAAGAGAGAAATACAGGCGTCGTTCATGTTAAGATGACTAAGTTTACATACTTTGCTAAGTATAAACAGTTACCGTTTCATGGAAAACTGTTTTTACCTGAAACCATTTCACAAATTCAATTAACTTATTTTGAATATCTTGTCATCTTGCACTTCTTGATGAGAAATACAATTTCAATATGTAAAAATACAACTTTTAGTTAAGAAAACTTATAGTTAAAAGTCTGCTGTATGCATAAACATATTTTTAATTATATTACAATAGTAATAAAATAATTGGCTTATCCGTCGTCGTGATAGCAGCCGTAAATTTCTTAAATAATCTGATATCACGCTTATGGAAAACCCAATTATTTTGAAGATACCATAATATCATTAAAATATGTTTATTCATATAGCAAACTTCTAACAATAAATTGTCTTAGCTAAAAGTTGTACTTTACCGTTATAATTATTTCTTAATATTTTGTTACAAATTCGGAGAAATAGCCCTTAAGGAAAACCTTGTATGAAAATATTTGTTATCTTTGTAACAAAGAAAAAAAAATAAACAAAGCTATCGCCACATTGAACAAACAGTAAATTATTAATCCCTTTAGAATATAACGATATGGTTTTTATATTTTTTACATTATTTGTTCTACAGTTCCTTTCTGTGCTTTCTTTCAAATGCAAAATATTATGTCAAGTGTTGATCTCTATATTTTCATAAGGAGAAAATTTGTATGAAAAAGTTAAACAAAAGGCCATAAAAACGTTATAATATGTATATTTTACAGGGCTGTAAATATTAGCATTTATTGATTTTACCCAGAAAAATTGCCTAGACAAACGGACAAACAGACAAACATAGGGACAACAAATGAATCCTAAAAGAGTTTTGTTTTTTCATTTTGCGTAAAGGGACCTGAACATTTCAAACTATGATACAAATAAATTTCTATATTTTAAACACTTGGCGATTTATCCCAAGGGTAAACAGGTGTCCCAAAAGTCAACGCTTTCCCTTGGAAGGCTGGTAGGCCAGCTCATGACTGACCAGAATATCAAATTATGACCTCAGCAAAAAGTAGATAGTCTTCGAGTTGATGGTACTTTTATAAATTCGAATAGATTTTTGAGAGTCAAAGCTAACCAGTTCTAAATTCTAAGAATAAAATTTTTGTTGCGCAACTCTGAATAGTCCTGCTATTGATAAAGTCAAAAATAAACCTTGAAATGCTGTAACATCAGGAAGAAAAAATAAAAACCCAATTTATGAGCAATTTTTTATAATTAGGTTAGTTCGACACCACACCCTGAAAAAAAATGTTCTATGTTAGTTTTGCAAATTGTCTTAAATAACGGCTCATCAAATATTGTTTTTCAAATGATCTGGCAATTTCTGTGTATTACTTTTGAAAAAAAAGTTATTGCTATTTTACTACCAAAGGAGCTGCGTATTTTTTAAAATAATTAGAATTTAGAATGAAAGAGTGGCGGGCAGTAAAAATATTTGACGTTCATTAGAAATGCCATTTAACACGCGTTAGAGTGAGATAAATAGTGACGCTATTTAAAATGAGTTGGAATGAGATAGTAACGCAGTTAAACGTAGTTGAATGAGAGAGGCATAATTGTTATAGGCTACAGTTAGATAGATAGTGACGTGGTGCATTCCTTCTGAGAATATTTGTTAGTTTCCACTTTTTGTAATAACAACTTTAGTAAAAATTTTTTGTAAAGAAATTTTTGGTCCAATTTATTTTCCCGCAAGTGTAAAACCAGCTCAACGGGCGAAAAATATTTAAAGAATGGGTAATGGTGACAATTAACCGTCACGATATTATTATGTATCTCTAAAGGAGTGTCTGAAATGTTCCGAGGGTCAACTGATAAATCAAACACTCAAAAAACCACTTTTAGCCGACTATAATAAATTTACGTCCCGACGTGATAGCAAGTAGGATCAATGCCGTGTGACGATGATCGAAATACACTAATAAATTAGATAAAATAAAATACGTATTACTTTTGACCCTGCCTCGTCCACTCTATTCGTATTTTTGCTATGGTGACGCGAGCTTAGAGACCGGGACGAATTTCCCCCCGCGCGCAAATGTAACATAAATAAGCCACGCCCGGAACTGGTTTTTGTTTTGGCTATGTCATACTCTTAACTATATATTTTTACGATCAGCTTTTTAGTACCTACAATTTGACACCCATATTGTATATATTTTTTATTTATTTTACTTTTTTTTATATTTCTCATTTGTGCTCGACTTTGTTTTTATATCGCTATAGTTTTCCTTTAATTGTTTAGTTATAATCTACAAGGTGTAACAGAAAGGTGTTACCATATTTGAAGAGCTTATTCAGTCAATGGTATAGAACAACTTCTATTATGGAGTAAACCCGGAAATCTCAAAAAAAAAAATCTGCCCTTCCATACATTTCGGCCGAGCGGTATTGCATTTTCCTATGAAGCAAGTAATATAAAAGTTGTTCTATACCATTGACTGAATAAGCTCTTCAAATATGGTTACACCTTTCTGTTACACGTTGTATATGTATCGTCACGACATCAATATTTTTTCATTTTTGTTTTTCATATTTTTCGGTCTACCGTTTCGGAGATAAAGATAAGAGATAAGATACGCACATAATTTTGAGGTTTTTTAAAGATTTCTTGAGACCAGTACCAGTAAATATAGTAAAAGTATTATATTTTTACAATATTTTTTTTTATATCTACAATTTGATAACAGATATTGTATTTTTAAGATAATATTTTTTAATTTATACTGTAAGGTGTGACTCCTTGATGGAACTTCATTCTAACACTATTCAAAGTCTTCTTGTACGAGTTCCACTATTTTAGATTGCGACTAGTTTCGTCTATTTGACATCGTCGGGCTGTCGCAATAATTAAAGAAATAAAATAGTGGAACTCGTACAAGAAGACTTTGATTAGTGTTATAATATTTTTATTTTTCTCGCTTTTGTTTTGCAAATATTTTAAACAATTTAAAATTTTTTTCAATGCATGTGCTCGTAAAAGCACACTTTTTATGCATCTAAACCGAACAGAAAGTCGATTATTTTGCCCTAGGGCTTTATTATTATTATTATTTTTAATTTATTTACAATGGTTGGCTAACCTGCAGCCTTTCCTGTGTACTATAAATGTCATATTTTTTTTCCCACTGTTTAACGGCTCTGGATACAGTCCTTTTGAGCCAATTACAATTTAAAGTTCACAAAATTATATTTGTTTTATTTCCTCACACTATGCATTGAAAAACGTAGTATGATACACGGGCGTAAGAGCAATAAATTACTCGGTTACGTTTAAAACACTCGCTACGCTTGTGTTTTAAATCGTCCTCGTAATTTATTCCTTTGCGCCCTTGTAGCATAAATTACTATTTCAATGCATGTGCTCGTAAAGGCCCACTTTTTATGCATCAAAACCGAACAGAAAGTCGATTATTTTGCCCTAGGGCTTTATTATTATTATTTTTTTATTTGTTTACAATGGTTGGCTAACCTGCAGCCTTTCATAGACGTTATACTTTTTTTTCCACTGTTTAACGGCTCTGGATACAGTCCTTTTGAGCCAATTATAATTTAAAGTTCACAAGATTATATTTGTTTTCATTTCCTCACACTATGCATTGAAAAATGTAGTATGATACACGGGCGTAAAAGCAATAAATTACTCGGTTACGTTTAAAACACTCGCTACGCTCGTGTTTTAAATCGTCCTCGTAGCTTATTCCTTTGCGCCCTTGTAGCATAAACTACTATTAGACCGTGATATGTGGGCAAATTAATGCTATTTTTGTGCAAAATTTCATGTCTTTATCTTTAACGGTGCTAAAGTTATGAGGCTGTGACATACGGACGGATGGACGGACGGACAACGGAGTCTCGACATAAAGGTTCCTTTTTTACCTTTTATGTCCTAGGGAACCCTAAAAAAGTGGTCTGTCTTTATCTGTCTACTCATCTTTCTGTTAAATTAGTCAGCAGCAAATTTTTATAAATTTATTTTGATATTTTATTAACATTTTTCACACGCTCGCTTTACTTTTCATACGTGATAAATGCTGTGTGATGATAATTCTACAAAATGAGAGGGGTCACAGCCGGATTGTGAAAAACCCGCCTTTTTCTAATTAATTTAAATTTTTGTTCGTGGAATTTTTGTTTGTGTTTTTCGGTGAAAATAATACTGTAACTATGGAAGCCGAAGATCAAGCCCCAAAAAAAAAATGTAGCGCGTCGCCTTGGTGTGGCTGCGGCGACTGCCGCTTCCTCCAAGATGTTTCCAACAAAATCAACAGCAAAATCGTCCATGATTCCAATATTTCATAAAATGCGATTTGACAGGTGGTTTGTTTCATGGTATAATGGTTTGTATTTAAACAACAATGGATTGACGAGTGAAAGATACGTAGACAGTCTCTGTCTACGGAAAAAATCACGCGTTGCAAAGCGTTCGTCAATAGGTGTGGACGACTGTGTGAGAATACGTGAAAGGGGATATCATTAGACAATTATCATCATTACGTCAGGTAATTGTCTGCCTACGCCTTCAATTCTAATGTGCGAGAATCGCCTTCCAGGCGTCCAGCCACCCAGACACAAACTATTCTCTCTCAAGGCGTTGGAAATCTCACTATATGATACTATAGCGAAAAATCTTATGCCTGCAAAAATTACTAATGATTTGTTTTTGTTACAGTTACTTCGTGCATGATATGAATCTCTACTTGCTCTAAGCTTTAAGAAAAAAAGACAATCTATATCGCGATGCACATACGTGCCGCGCCATCTAGTTTTTGAATGCCGCACTAGTGACGTCACACGACGGCAAATAGAAGTTGCAGCTTTTTCGTAAAAATATTCATCATCATGAGGTTTCTTAGACCACAATCGAAAATACTCGAAATGTTTAACATAATTTAATCAAAGCGAATTAGGAAAAAACTGAACCTTGTAGCGAATTGCTTTGCATTAAAACAGCTTTTTTTAAAATTGGTCTGCTGAAGACAGTGATAAACAGTTTTTAAGCATCTTGAGATAGCGGCATGTTTTGTCTATGGTCTCTATGTATGCGACAAGTATGTTATATATACAGGATGTAATCGTTAAGTGTGACCAGGCGATTATTCCACAACTATTACAGATATCAAAAAAATTTAAACTGATATCGAAAGTACGTTACCTAATCAGAAAAATGACATCAATAACTTTTTGAAAATCAAACAAGAACTATCCATAATTTTGACATTAAACATTCCCATAACATCTGCTTTGAATACAAAATTTTGTACTTACTAAGAAATAAATATTATTCAATTAAAATATAGTTTTATTACTTTGTTAGGTTAAAAAAAAGTTCATTTTAATATCAGTACTAAGCTAAAATAACCTTTTAAAATAAGAAATTAAAACAACCATTTTATTATGATGACAAACCCATAAAAATAAATGACTTAAGGCGATTACCATCGCCATATTAGCAGCTCTATATTTGTCACTACAAATATCAACGGAAACGACATTGAAATAACGTTCATATCAGCGCGCAATGCATAGTGGCTGTTACGACGCTCGCTGCGTTCTTGAGAGGGCGAAATAGGAGAAAATTATACTTTTCACTTGGACGTGATTACTCGATTGAATAATCTTATGTTATTTTTATAGCTATAAAGTTTATCTATTTATCAAAGCATAGATGAATTCAATCGGCCAAGCCACTCAGGAGCAGTAGGGAATTTGAGGTCGAAAAACAAGATTCAGTAAAAAAAAAAAAATCATGTAGAAGTTTTGGTGGTATGAAAAAGAAAAATGTTGCATATGTTGTCTAAGAGTTAGGTTTAAAGATACTTTATTCTTATTAAAGACAATATGTCACTTACATAAGAAGAAATCTTAATTATTTACAATTAAAGTTAGAGTGTCATCCATCCGCACAGACCATAAATGAAAATATCATGAGGTAGGTACTCATAGATATCATAACAATATTATTCTAATACACAGAGATATGTAGGTTTCTTTAATAAAGTCCACAGTTCACTATTAAATCTTAATTATAACCACCTCTCTAGCATAAATTAATATATTAGTTGTTTAAAATATGTTGGGCTAATTTACGCTTGAAATTATTAAAAAGTTCGATATTTTTAATTTCTGAAGGTAAGTTGTTAAAAAGTTGCGCTCCTTCGTAAGTAAACATTCGTTTGCCATAATTTGTTCGGATCTTTGGTAGCATGATGTAGCTCGGCCGTCTCGTGGAGCGTTTAGACACTTGCCTGTGTTGGATAAATGAGATTGATGTGTGTATTGATTTTCTTAATATTTTCCTAACGAGGATGCAGGTGCAGTAAGTATATAATTGTTTTAGGTTCATGATGTTGGTTTGTCTGTATATTGTAGTTGTTGGTGTTAAGTAGGGATAGTGAAATAACATTTTTACTAGTTTATTTTGTATGATCTGCAGGCCAGATAAACTGGTTTTACATGCACTGCCCCATATTTCGATAAGATATATAAGATGTGATTTTATCAATGAATTATATATTGTCATTCGCACTTTTCGAGGGAGGGAGCGAACAATGCCGCGTAAAGAACCCATTAGTGAAGACAGTTTTTTCTTTAGATAATCAATATGCGGCTTCCACGTTAATCGGTTGTCAATTCGTAGTCCTAGATACTTTTCTTCGTATTTCTCTTGTATTGGTACGTTGTTGATCGTTAAAAGCGGGTATGTAGGAATAGGTTTGTTTTTTGCTTTAAATATAACATAAGATGTTTTAGAGACGTTGATTGTTAACAAGTTTGATTGCAACCAGAAGTTTAGAACCTTCAAGTCTTCCTGTGCTGAAGCAAAAATATCACGTATGGAGGAGCCAAAGTAGAATAGGCATGTGTCATCTGCATATAGGGTTATATGGCCATGTAATCCTAAGTCAGTGATGCTGTTTATATAAATCAAGAATAATAAAGGGCCCAAAATTGATCCCTGTGGGACACCAAAGGATATAGGTTTGGGTTCACTTTGATATTCGTTGATTTTTACTATCTGCTTCCTATTTATCAGGTACGATCTAAACATACTGAGTGCGGTACCGCTTACTCCAATTGAGTTGAGTTTACGTATTAGTAGGTCATGACTCACCGTATCGAAAGCTTTTTTCAGATCGATGAAAATTCCTACTGTAATTTTTTTGCCATCAATATTTTGTCTGATCTTAGTGATTAAATCTACGGTTGCAGCTAGGGTATTACTTTTAGGCCTAAATCCAAATTGCCGTTCTGTAATGTAATTGATGGAAATTAAGTAGGATTCTAAGCGTTTATATAAGATTTTCTCAAAAATCTTTGATAGAACCGGAAGAACTGAAATCGGCCTATAATTTCCTGGGTCAGTTTTTAAGCTAGATTTGTAGATAGGGGTAACTTTTGCGATTTTAAGTGAGTCGGGGAAGTGTCCTCTCAAAAGAGCTTTATTTATGCATTCAGTTAGTAGAGGGACTATCAAAGTTTTCAGACATTTGATAACTTTAGTGCTGATGCCATCCAAGCCAGTACTTGAGTTGGGATCTAACTCATCTATTATTTTAGTTACTTCACTATCCGTAGTAGGTGCTAGGTCTGTTAGTTGTGATGTTTTGTCTGAGGAACTTGGTGATGAGATGCTAGTGTCATTTTTTTTGAGGTATGAGGGGATTTCTTTAGCTAATAGCGGTCCAATAGATGAAAAGTAATTGTTGAAGGTATTGCAAATTACAGTTGGGTCGGTGATGGTTTTTGAATCACTTACGAGTTTTGGGAGAGCACAGCTAGTTTTTAATTTATTGTTAGAGAGGTCGTTAATTAGACTCCACATCTTCTTGGGTTTTTTGCTGCATTTCTTGAACTGATTGTAGTAATAGGAGTCTTTTGTTGCTTTGATAAGATTAGCTGTAGCATATTTCTTCATATTAAACTGGCTCTTCAAAGTGGCATTTTCAGGGTCCTCTTGTAATTTAGCCCATAACTTATTTCTTTGATTAATACTATTGACGATATCCTGTTGTATCCAATCTTTTTGTGGTAAGTTTGCAATCTTTGTTTTAACAACTGAGCTTTGGTCTATTTGTCCTTTAAGAGTTTGCTGAAATTTTTCAAAATCCTGTTTTTCATCTGTTTCAGTATTTTTGACCACCCGATACAGTTTTTCATAACTTACGGCTTTGTAATTGATGCGCTGCTTGCTAGGAGGTTTGTATTTTTTAAGTGCTAGATGAATTTGTCTGTGGTCGGATAAAGAGGATTCAATCAGAGTAACGTGAAAGTTGTCATTCTTTAGACTAGTATTAACGTGATCCAAGATTGACTTCCTTGTAGGCGTACCTCTTGTGTAGTGTTTTTTATTGATTTTGTTCAATATTTTATATCCTGCTGCATTTAAAGAGTTAGTATAATTTTGCTTCTGTTTGCTTTTTCTTAGTAAATCGATATTGAAATCTCCAAAGAGTAGTACCCGTTTCCTTTGATGGAGTTGTGATTCAAGGGTAGAAATAAATTCATCAAAATTTGTGTCGCCGGGATTGTATATAAGACCAATATTTAACGCATACTTCTCTAGCTTTAGCCAAAGGTAGTTATTTCCTCCAGAATAAGTAGACTCTAACAAACTATGCTTCAAGTCATTATGGACAAATGCCGATACTCCCCCACCTGTTTTGTCATCGCGAAGGCTGTAATAGTGGGTGTAGTTTGGTAATCTAAATGTTTGGGCATGTTCTTCGGATTTTATCCAGGACTCAGTAAGTAATATGATATGTGTGGTAGAAGAGAAAGAGCTCAATATGCATTTCAGTTCATCGAATTTGTTACATACGCTCCGTGTATTTATGTAGAGGAAGTTTAAGCAAGATTTTGTAGGTTTTAGATCTGCATAACTAGTTATAATCTGATACGTTGTGCTATCGTTGGTAGGGTTATGGCTCTTCTTTAGTTTTTTTGAGTAGTACTCACAATGCTTGGCACGCCCTTTACATATTTTATGGTGAGGTTATTTTCTCCATCATTTTGTCGAAGAGTTAATTCAGCCTTTAGATTTTGTAACAGTTTTCGTTGAGCCGGTGTTTCATCTGAATACATTTTTACATCTGTTGGTAATTTATCTTGACTGCGTAACAGCTGTTTAACAGACGCAGAGTTATTGAAACAGATTTTTATTCTACGATTCTTTGTGGGGCTGTATTTTCCGATACGGAACATGCTGATCGGCTCCGGTATGTCCTTGAAATGGTTGTTAATGATATTTAGTACGTCTGCTTTATCTTTTGATAAACGCTCCTCAGAATTGGATGATGTCTGCTCAGGAATTCCCGCCAGTATTATATTTTTCTGTCGGTTAGTGCGTTCTTGTAGTTCCTGCAGTATTTCCTCTTTACATTGTGAATTAGATTCAGTCTGGTATTTTACAGCTGATACAGTCGTTTGGAGCTTACTAAGGTCAGAAGTGACAGAATTTAACTTTTTTTCGCCCAATTGAACCTTATTTTCAAGTTGAGATAGATTGATTTTTATTTCCTTTTGATCTACCGATAGGCTCGACATTGATGATTTGATATCGTTTATTTGCAATTTAACATCATTTATATTTTGGTTCACCGTGTTCATAGCTTGATCGTATGACGATTTCATGTCGGCAACATCATTTTTCAGGTCTAGGATGCTCTTGTTCATTTGCTTTGAAGCATTTTCGTTGGATTGAATAAGCTTTTCCAACAAAGTAGTGATACCTGCTATTTCTTCACGCAGTGTATTGGACTCGCTTGTACATTTACATTCATGGTCATCGGGTTGCTTTCTTTTTCGAAAGGTGACTTGAGAGTCTTTAGTAGTTTCTTTTAGAAGTTTAGATAGGTCTGGTTGAGAACCCGTACCAGGGGGCGAGCGCTGTACATTGTACATGTTTGGGTAAATATCAGGCCAGTGAACTTGAACGGTCTAAATGCGCCAACTTACGTGACGATGAACGATTGCGCTCGGTGTCGAAGAGACAGGTATATTGCAGGCTTCTCTTTCTCGCGTAGAGGCGTGTGGCGCCCTCTCACGGTACGCTCCAGTTAACTTCACTCACACGCAGGTTAGAATTGATGTAAGTGCTATATTCACATTTAATAAGAAATAGACTCAATTTGTTCTAAGTTAATGGTGATTTTTGCGAACAGTATTTTAGATTTGTTTTAGTAAAATTGAGACACGTCTGCTCTGCACGGATGCACGGACGAAGAGTTGATTATTCATAATACATTTTTTCATTATTTTTGGTGTGGCCATAAACGAGGAGTAGGCTTTAGAAAGTACCCATTTGGCAATAGTAAGGCCCTTAAGGTGGCTCCGTCGGAAAAATTAGCCACTCGATTCGTGGTGGTTGAAATTTCGAACAAAACTACATTAAAATAAAGTTCTTATCAGCTCGCACTGCAACATGGCTGTTACGTCAGTCGCTCCGGCTGACAAGTGGTAAAAATAGTGTGTTTTTAATTTATTTTATCTAAAATAAAATGAATTTCCAAGAACTGAGAAAACCATATCATTTAATATTATTTTGTCGAAAAGTTTATAAATTTTTATACTGTTTCGATAAAAACTGTAGCAGTTACACGTGGACAAAAATTTGAGAAATAAGGGTAAACTTTAAATTTTCTTGCTTTACTTCTGTATATTAAAATAAAATTCAGGAAAAACCACATCACTATTTGTATCATGTAGATTATTATGTATTTTTCTCTTATTAAAAAATGCTATAGTTATCGTATAAAATGGTTATAAAGTTACTTAGTTCAAGGTCGTTGGCGTTGGGAGAAACCTTAAGGCGATTACCATCGCCAAATTAGCAGCTCGATATTTGTAACTACGAATATCAACGGAAACGACATTGAAATAACGTTCATATCAGCGCGCAATGCATAGTGGCTGTTACGACGCTCGCTGCGTCCTTGATAGGGCGAAATAGGAGAAAATTATACTTTTCACTTGGACGCGATTACTCGATTGAATAATCTTATGTTATGTTTATAGCTATTAAATTTATCTATTTATCAAAGCATAGATGAATTCAATCGGCCAAGCCACTCAGGAGCAGTAGGGAATTTGAGGTCAAAAAACACCATTCAGTAAAAAAAAAAACATGTAGAAGTTTTGGTGGTATGAAAAAGAAAAATGTTGCATATGTTGTCTAAGAGTTGATTATTCATAATACATTTTTTCATTATTTTTGGTGTGGCCATAAACGAGGAGTAGGCTTTAGAAAGTACCCATTTGGCAATAGTAAGGCCCTTAACGTTATAACCTCTGTGAATCATATGCAGTGTTATGTGCCCTGTATGTAAAGTGCATCACAGAAAGGATGACTCCAATTTCTGGACGAAAATACCAAAAGCCGTAGAGATAGAGAAAATTCCCATTTGTAACAAACTACAGATTGACGGATATTTTTAATTGTGTACATATAATTATCCAAATAAATAGGATAAACTATATTATATGGACTTTCGAAAATGCAACGCAATTGGCATAGATTAGATTATGTTAAGGTGTGTTAATTCGAAAACCATTTCGAGGTTTAGGTTTAATAAACCGTATTTTCCAACTTTTGGTCTTAAAAACATCACGATGATGAATATTTTTACGAAAAAGCTGCAAATTCCATTTGCCTTCGTGTGACGTCACTTGAGAAATGGCTGTTTAGAAATGTGTCCTTTGCTATCAAGATAAATTTATAATAATTTGCTTCCGACTGATTCGACAGATGGATGACAGATGAGTATACAGACGGAGACAGACCACTATTTTTTATAAGCAATCACCCATCATAAACCATATAATGCAAGGCTGGCCAAACCCAGGCACGCGGGCCACATAGTGGCCCGCCAAGGCATTTGAATTTGCCCGCCAGCACTTCGGTCGGCCGGCTAGCCGACAAATTACTATCAGGAAAACCACTTTACAGCTCACATTAAATAAAAGTAAATATGTTATTTCATTTTATTTACAAAGAAAGTAACTACAAGCATATTTTGTCTTTTTTGTGTATATATTGACTATGACTATGGAAGTAGTGGTGGCCCGGCGCCACCACAGTCTAAGAAATTTTGCTCACCTGGAAAATATATAGGCCAGCCTTGATATAATGTCTAAAATTCTCAAGTTACGTCATATCGGACAATTTTTTTTTTAAATTCTTAAAAGATAATGGTTAATTTATGTACCAAAATAATGAAAACTGTCCTAAAATAAAGAATATTATAGAAAAAAATTAAAAAAAAAATATTTTAGACATTAATCTATGGGACTTTTCTAAACATGGCCATTTTCTTTGCAAAAAATGCTTTCCACGTGAGCCGCACGCAAAAGCTAGTAAGTGTATAAAATAATAATAAATAAAATAATAAATAAGTATCTCGTACGTCTTGAAATTTTCGGGACTAGCCAGTTTTCTGAGGATGATATTATGATACTGACGTCTCAAACAGGCAAAGCTGCGCGCACAGGCTTTTATTATTTCACCAACCTAACAAAAGCATCTCACCGACATAACAATATTATAAAGGGCGCCAACATAAAAGCATTTCATTGGTTTACTTATCTCTTACAAAAGTTGGGAATTTCCAGTGAATGTTTCGAGCGAATTGAAAATTTCAAAATGGTTATTTTCTGAAAGGAATATTGGCTCGAGCGAGCATGAGGGCGTCGCCACAATGATATTGCGAGGCTCTTTTAAACTTGCTTCGTGATATTTTATAACTAGTACGTATATACTGTGTATAGGTGTAGGACTATAGATACTGACATGGCTTTGTATAGGTGTAGGACTATAGATACTGACATGGCTTTGTATAGGTGTCGGGCTATAGATGCTGACAAGGCTTTGTGTAGGTGTAGGACTATAGAGACTGACATGGCTTTGTATATATAGGTGTAGGACTCTTGAGACTGACATGGCTTTGTATATATAGGTGTAGGACTATAGATACTGACATGGCTTTGTATATATAGGTGTAGGACTCTTGAGACTGACATAGCTTTGTATAGGTGTAGGACTATAGAGACTGACATATGGCTTTGTATAGGTGTAGGACTGTAGAGACTGACATATGGCTTTGTATAGGTGTAGGACTATAGAGACTGACATATGGCTTTGTATAGGTGTAGGACTATAGAGACTGACATATGGCTTTGTATAGGTGTAGGACTATAGATACTGATATATGGCTTTGTATAGGTGTAGGACTACAGAGACTGACATATGGCTTTGTATAGGTGTAGGACTATAGATACTGACATATAAAATAAAAAATAAAATTAAATAAAAAATAATTTATTTGTCTTACAAATATGCTACAAAATACAATTAATACATAAGTGAAAAGACAAAAAGGTCTAAGCTCGGCATACAGCTAGCTGACACACATGCAGACAGATTTTCAGCTCAGCCTTGTAATACCACATGATGAAACGCATATTAGATTAAATTAAAGTAAATACAATAAATATTAACAACAAAATAAATTGAAAAAATGAAAAAAAAAAAATAAACCTACAAAGTTTTATGAAACCAAAAAACAAAAAAAAAATTATAATCTAGAAAACAATGACATAACATCTTTGCTAGAAAATGATAATGTTTAATTTTAGGAGGGAGCACGTAGAGCTTGAGACTGCCATCTATATCATCATATTATTATGATATGATGAAATTACTCGTATACATAGTTGTTAAGAAACATTTTGTATACGTATATATTTTTAATATTCTATTATCACAAAACTGGAGATTAAATAAATATATAATTAACCCTATTAATTGTCATTACCGCTAAAACAATAAATCGCAATCCAGATCGTGGATCGAATTCATCCGACAGATTGAGATTAAAATTAGTAATTACGTAAATCAGGTCCGTAGCCAGACTGTGTGATCAGGACAGGCTCAGAAAAAATCAGGGTAGGCTGAAAGCTGAAATTATCCACTTCTTTCTTTTAAACGCGGCTTCGCCCGCGTTGATTTAGTTTTTGTGTAGTACTTTAGAATCTGTCAATATTTTTGGATCCTTAATTTTATAGAACATAATTAACTCTGGTTTGGATTGTTTTTGGTGCACTTGTTTGATCCCCGGGTATTTTCTTTAGCGGGTCCGAACGCCGAGCCGCAATTTTCGAACGAAACTATTTCTTGTTTTATGAATTGATCCTGTAGTAAATTGTTTTTGGCGAAGCCGAAGACTGAGCCACGTTTCCAAATGAAGGATTTTTTTGTAACTGATTCGATCCTCTTATACGGTATGTTCGGCGAGGCTGAAGGCCAAGCCGCATTTCCGTATGAATATATTTCTTGTTCTGTTCCTTTGGTAAAGTGTCTTTGGCGAGGTCGAAGGCCGAGCCACCTTTCCGAACGAAATTATTACTTAATCTTTTAGTTGATTCCCAAGTAAAGTATCTTTGATGAGGCCGAAGGCCGAATTCCGAACGAAATGATTTCTTGATCTCTTATTTAATCCCCAGGTAAAGCGTCTATGGCAAGGTTAAAGGCCAAGCCACCTTTCCAAGCGAAGTAATTTTTTGATAACTGATTTGATCCTTTATTCCTTGTTCTCTGAATCGATCTTCTGCTTAAGAACAGACATCATGACGTGACTAACTCAATTGTGGGCGTGGCCAAATGTCATGCTGTTTCATTTAGCAATAAGGTGCACGCTCCATGAATCTTGCGAGAACAATACAATCGTGCCAATTTCGTTGCGGGCGCAAAATTGAAAACTTGTTTCAGCAGTAACCACCTTTTGGCAAGACGTTTTCAAAAATTATTTTTGGTTATTATTAATCTAGATTACATAATCTAGATTACATAATCTAGATTTTGTCTAAATCAATAAAAGCACATTCGGCTACACTTTTGGTAAAATAACGTTTAATTTACGTATTTAGGAGTTTGTTGTTAAGATATTACTGAAATTTCACAATTTTTAGTTCGACTTAAACATAGATCTAGATAATGTTAATGAACTCCGCCTAAAATATAATAATAACATTCCATTGACACCCCAAAATGTGTTGACAGCGTTTGTCTGAAGGTTTACGCGTAAAGACGCCTCTTAAGTGTCTTTGCCGAGGCCGAAGACAGAGCCACGTTCCAAATGAAGGAATTTTTATAACTGATTTATTCCTCCTACAGAGTATTTTCGGCGATCCCGAAGGCCGAACTGCGATTCCCTGGTGTCTTAATCGATCTTCAGTATTTAAATAATACTTAGTTTTATTATTATTACCATGGACGAATCGTAACTCGAAATTTCGAAAAGCCGGCCCTGGCTTACCGGCTACGGGCCTGACGTAAATAAACGCTATTGAAGCGCGTACTGAAATTTTTTGTATAAAATATTTATAAGAGCCGAGGGGCTCGCTGAAAAACAGCGCCGTACTGTATTTTTTTTTGTAATGAACTATTTATTCAGAACTTGTTATATTTGAACATTGTTATATTTGATGTTATTTACTTAAGTATTTATATGTTTTTGAAATTCTGTATTCTGAGGAAGAGTTTTATTTCACATAACTAGAATGTATTTCCGCTTGGCCATTACCGAGAAGAAAATTTCTTGTAAAATGTTTCAAAATGCAATGAGCGTTTTTCTCGTTGTTTTTTTTTCTTAGTTCTTAGCTTTCCTCCATAGCGCTGTCCATGCCACCATAGATAAAATGTGTTTCGTAGCAATCAATGTCAAAGTGGTTTTTCGTTTGTTTGGATACGGTGCAAATTTCGTCTTTGATTCTGTTGCTAAAAAATACGACGGTGCCATCTATAAATCTCATTTAACACTAAATTTGACATAAGGAAAAACGCTCATAGTTAGTAACAAGATGTCAATAAATATTTCAGTCGATTTTAAGCATAAAATTACAAAAACGATAAAATAAAATCCAATCTCCTCAAATAAATGATTCGTGAAACGAAACGTTTAGCCATAGAGATTAACATCTCAAGCGACAACAATACAACAATAATAAATCCATGAATGAATCGGTGCGGCCATATTGCGATTTCTGCTACTTGACTGTTTTTTTAAATGTGTTTTAATTGCGTGTTTTAAATTCACATAAGGTATATTACTATAACCGAAGAATTAGATTTTCCATCAATAAAAGTACGATAAATACGACAAAACAATGATTGAAATTTAAAAATCGATTTCGAAGTACCTTCTTCGAACACTTAAGGCGATACAAAAAAAAAATGGGTTTTTTCGAATGCATTTACTCGACTATAACGTCATCTACGTATTTCTTATTTGGGTAAATGTTTTTTGAGTATTTGATTAAGATTCTCACTGAAGGAAAACGTGATTGGATGACATTTTCTCGAATGAATTTAATTCCGAAAAAACCTCTAAATTGTTTTTTTTTACTGTAATTCTGAAATCCTAACTAATTTTATTGTGAAATTGCATTCAAAATGTGGATATAGTGTATTTGTAAAGTCTCCTTGAAAATCTTTTTGACAAAATAGCTTAGTACATTTTATATTAATAAAAAACCGACTTTTTGCTACTCCCACTCGCACTGAGGGTTTTTTCGCATATGGAGTAACAGGGTCGCTTAAACTTTTACGTATCGCCTTAATTGATAGGTACTTTAAAAAAAGCGATTTGGTTTTAATATATAACTTCACCGCCATTGTGTACACTGAACTGTCAGGAAAATCATCCTACATGAAAAACATTATACTCGTAGATCCCATTAACGTTTAAATGATTAGATCCTATAATATTTTGTTTGCAATATTACCAGACTCATTGTAGAACACGACTAAGTATGTCAAATATTTTACGGTTAGGGAATGATATCCCGCAATAAAATTTGAATCCCGGTTTTTGCGGGACTGATGATTCTTAGTTCCGCGGGATCCCGATATATGCGGAATCCCGCAAAACGTAGGTAGTATATAGCGAGCTTTTGCATATCCGGTGAAGTACAGAAAACACTGAATGGTAGGCCGTCCTTTGACACCATGCGTGACCCCCTCTTTTGTACACTATTTTCTCTATGAAAGTGATCAGTAATTTTGATTTTCTTTGACAAAGTTGAAGGAGGATGTTAGCGGAGAGAAGGTGGCAGTACCGAAGAATGGAGTTGGTGGGGCAAAAAGCTGCTGACATTGATGAGCCGTCTAAATAATTCAATTTTGTTTAAATCATATGTTTGGATTAAATTTACATGCAAGCCCTTACTAGAAAGACCTGTCGTTTTAATTATTGACCTATACAACTTGCATTTTTCTGTCTGTGAATTTTTCGCCATCAAAACTTCCACAGAATAACAGGAATCTTAAGGGTGCCCCAACAAAAATCAGTGAAATCCACGAAATATTATCGAAAACTGTTTATCCTGTGCAGCCGCATAAAAATTCTTTTTCATTCAATAAAAACTATTACGAAATACTTGACCTACATTTTTTAAAATTATTATTCTGAATAGTAGAAATTCTGCTATTTCTTTAATAGCTTGGAATTCTAAGAAATTATATCAAAAATAATGTATCATCATGTAGGTCAAGTCCTTCGTAACAGTTCTTATTGAATGAAAAAAACTTTTTATACAGTGGCTGCCCAGGAGGAACAGGTTTCCATGATATTTCGTGGATTTCACAGATTTTTGTTTGAGCACCTTTAAAGTCTTTGTACACATTGATCGGCATAATTAAACACTGAACAAATATATTGAATTCAAAACCAGTAAAATAATTCAGTTTAATTTACTAAAACAAATAAATTTGAGCGCGTCATTAGGTTACTCCACGGTGACAAATTATAAGTTATAATTTGTAATTTATAACTGACAAAAAGTAGTACGGTGCGCTACTGCCACCTCCACGCATCCCACCCTGTTCCCGTACGCTTAGCTGTCGATCCGTCACGACTAAACTCCGGCCGTTCATTCGAGAGAATGGTGACGTTTGCAAATGTCAGGGGATAAAACCTTTTTTTTACTGTTTTGCATTTCAATATTTTATATTTATCATGATGATTTTAGGGTAGATTGTATATAGTTAAAAGGTCCCATTTGTTAATAAAAAGTATTTTTGTCGTATACATTTTCCACTTCCTAGTACAAAACTTAATGAAACAGCTGACTCAATTTCTACGTAAAAGTAAAAAAAAAGCGCAAAAAATATAATTTTTGGCGAAAAGTTGTCTATTAGCGATACTGTGTTCACTTCAATTTAAGAACCTTATATAGAGGTTGTCATTTTATTTTTGTATCGGAAATCATATTGACTTAAGACTATGTATCTAAGTGATCAATGTTCTATTACCCTTTTTGTGAAGCTCGTTAATTTGTTTTTATCGTTTTTTTGAGTCCAGCTCCGAGTCAGTTACTATAGTAAGTCAACATTTTATTTGGCAAAATTAGCAAAAAGTATAACGATCCATGTTGCTGATTTATTATTATTACTTGCCAATATGGCAGTTTGGCTGTATAAATAAATGTCACCTTTCAAAGAGCTCGTGCTATAACTAAAATTTCCTTCTGCTCATTATTTCTGTCAAATCAGCAATCATAATGCCTGCAATATGAATCCTCGACTTTTTGAATCGACATTTCAGAAAAAGGTTTATAATATCTGCGGTGTAAGGCAGTGTTGTCGTATTATAAAACTGATATACCTTACCAAACAATAAGATCGTATATGTATTCTATTCCAGGGTTGTAATTTATAAAAAAAGTTTAAATAATCATGATTTGGATTTATTTCGTCCCATTTGTTGTACCGTTGATATTTTTTAACGTGCCTTTATTTATTTTTGTCATGAAGAAGCTCTTGTTGACTTGTAGTATTTTTTCGAGATATCGCCACACTCCATCTGTCATCATTCTCTCGAATTAACGGCAGCAGTTTAGTCACGAGCGAATCAGTTTGCGCGGCGAATAACACATGGAATTTTTTGATGCGCAGTCCCGCTAATCCCGTGGGATCCCTCATGATTTACGTGCGGGACTAATCCCGCAAAATTTGTGCGGGATCCCAGTAAATCTAGATCCCGGTATCACGATGCTTCGAGGTTCAACTGTTCTCAATAAAACTACAATTACAAGACTGAGTGATTTATTTGGTGTCTTATTTAACAAATCTAACAAGTAAGGAGTACGTAAATAAGTTTAAATTTGTATATTTCTTCTTCAGTAAAGTTATCAATCAAACTGAAGTGTTTTCCCACAAAAGTTATATTTTCCATTAATTAAAATAAGTAATTACCAGTGAAACAGCACTTTTGCCGACATCAGTAAAATTAATTGTTTTACAAGCTAGAACTAAAATAGCGGCACAACCCTCGTAATATTGCAACCATCATCGCAACCAAAAAACATCCATATTACAAACAGTAAAACCACAAAATAACCAATTACTCCGCATAACTAGCGAAAAAAGGCGCACGCACACATAAACGCGTACGTACGACGATCTCGGATGAAGTCGGTCGAATGCCAATTCTGCCAAGATCATCATACGTACGCGTCTATGCATGTGTGCGTCTGTTTTCGCTCCGTCGTCGTCGTCGTCGAGTCGGTCTTCTGGTAGTATCTATTTTGTGGTAAAACTGTGACAAAAGTTAGGGTGTCTTGTACAACTGTCGCGACTTTCTGTAGTATGGGCGTACGTAACGCATTGGGTTCTACCACAAAATAACCACTAACAGAAGGTTCACTCTATAACTAGCGAAAACAGGTACACGCACACATAGACGCGTACTTACGACGATCTCGGACATAGTCGGGTGAATGTCAGTCACGAGTGCACGCACTTTGGCGATACCTGTGATTATTGTTTAGAGTGACGTATTTTATGGTATAAAAATAAGTAAAGCATATGGAAATTGTTGCGTATATGGTTGTTTGAATACAAAATTAAACAGACTTTTTTTGAATTATCAATCATTACAAAAAAGTAAGAATGAAAATGATTTCCTATCTACTGTTGGTAATTCTAATTTAATTAGTTTTTGCTTTGCTGTTGTATCGGTTATTGTTAATAGTAGAAAAGTAAACAAAGTGCGAAAGTAGTTATCGTGCTACGAATTCTTAAGAATGCAATCTACAACTGAATTTGGTCGTCATATTTTTGACGTAAATAATATAATTAGTAATTAATTATAATAATTAAATAATACATAGTTATACATATACTTCGTTATTGAAATAACTCCCAACTCGCAATTTTCACCGATTTATCGTAAACTGACCTTTCGCCCGCGGCTCCACCCGCGTTCATCTAGTCTCTGCACCGTTTTCGTTATGACCGTTATGACCTATATGTTGACCAAGGTCACTAATTATAGTGACCTTGGTCAACATATAGGTCATAACGGTCTCAAGTTAAAATGGAACATACAGACAGACAAACATTCTACAAATTGTTGTTTTTGCTTCAGTAAAACACTAAAACCCCATTTCAGTAAAAATTTTGGAAAAATATTAGTGTACAGGGTACGAAATTTTCACTACTTTATTATTAGTACATATATGACAGCCCTAGCGTTACGGTCGAAGAGTACTTTCTGGTTAATCAAGGTCACCCGGAGTAGGCCTTCTGTTAGTGGTTATTTTTATTTTGTGATTTTACTCAAAGATTTCAAAAGTTTAGATGAGCCCTGGCACCTAAAATCTATTGCATCGTTTTTGAATGTGTGCGTTAACATAATGCCGACAAATTACTTTTGAACTCTTTGGTTCTACTGTGGTTCTACTACATAATAAACACGGGCAACAAAGTATAAATATAATAAGATAGAAAGGATGAGTCGACCGTAAGTGACTAAATGTCTATTTCGTCTTTATCTTGTACATAGCATGGGTCTGTACGACATGTACCCTAACGGTCGACTATTGCTGCGGTTTGTAGGCTGGCTAGTGGACTGTCATAACCCTACACTGTGCAGGAGTTGTTTGAAGGTCTCAGCATCGCGCTACTTCCCCTTATCGTGCACAGAAGCTAAGCAGCTGGGCCATCATCTCACTATGGCTACCTGGGGACGGACGTCTATAGGCTGGCTGGCTAGTGGACTGTCATAACCAGAGATAGGATAATCGGATCGATATACACCGTGTAATGATGACCTGCTCAGAAAATGAAACCACTTATAGGGGATGTTATGAGGGTTCTTTGTACTAAATTTCATTTCGACATTCCTATTAATACATCTACAAATTAATAATTAATTTAGTTTCGCTCACAAGTGCAACGTACTAACCACGTTTTTTAACAGGCTTAAAAAATGCGATGTTGCCGCTTCGTGCAGGTTACTGACATGTAGTAATACTGGAAGGGAAGGTGCACACTTGGAACACGATTTATTTTGTTCGAGAAAACAAATTTCTGTAAACAGAAATATTTTCTCGAAATTGTTTTTTATATGGCTTTGTAGAGGTATTCCCTACATGTGGTTTCATTTCCTGAGCAGGTCATCATTACACCCAGTATACCTAAAGTTGGAAAAATTCTTGAGAAAGTTTGTAGGTGTGGAGTCGGATTCTTTATTTTGGAAATTACGGAAATCACGGCATTGCTTAGAACGTTACGATGATGTACCTGATACTTAATATATACAAGGTGACTTTTTAATCATCGTCCAAATTCATACTGGTGGCTTGGTAAGTGATCAGTATCATGGATCAATAACAATTTTTGTAAAATACGTAAAATAAAATTTCGACTCCCCATAGTGATTCACTCGGAACTGGAAGTAAATTTCTATGGGAAGCCGAAATTTCATTTTACGAATTTCACCAAAATTGTTATTGATCCATGATACTGATGACTTACCAAGCCACCAGTATGAATTTGGACGATGATCAAAAAGTCACCTTGTATATTACCGTAAACTTATATTATTTAGAAATTGAATACAATTCCCAGGAAATTTATAAAACGCCAAGCTGATTTATCTACTTGTTTATTTTATTTTATTTTTGATCGGCCTTCTCTTTTGCCTTTTGCTCTGTTCGGCCTAAATAAGTTTGGCATTTTATAAATTTTCCAGGAATTGTATAATTTTTTTTTTTAATTTCATTTATTTATTTATTTAGACTGCCGGTAAAGTTTTAAGTGATTCCGTAATTCCGGAATTTTTACTATCAAAACAATATTATAAGAAGCTGACTCCACACTTATAAACCTTCTCAGTTTTTCCAACTTTTATTCCATCCTATCCCTGGTCATAACCCTACACTGTGCAAAGGGCTACTCGTTAAGGTTAAACGATAGTGCCAATTTCCATACAAAATTAATTAACCAAGATCAGCTGAAGTACAAATTTTAGCTTGTATTTATCACTGTATTTTATTACATTTTAATACAAGAATGTCGCGTATTTAAATAAAAGTTATATTTTACAACAATAATTGGGTTATTTTAGCTTTTAAAGTTCAGTTAAATGTCCATCATTTTACGTGTGTAGTTGTGGATGTCATACTATAAAACTGTTAGATGTGTGTGAATATGCTTTACGTGTGTGCGGTTTAACTACATGACGATTTCGCATGATTAGATTGCGTACTAAATTGTACTTAAATTTCACGCCAATAAGAAATACTTCAATAGCATAAGTGATATACTGTTTGACTACCAATCATAAGGTACAGAGTTCGATTCCTGTCACATGTATTTATTTTGTTTTTGTTTTGTCTATTATTATTGATTCCAGAATTGTAAATAAAAATAAAAAGTATTTATTGGATTTATTCCTTCACTTGTGCCAAAATAAATTCCTTCGTGCCCAGCCGCTGTTCGTGCCTAATTAAAAACCGACAGATGAACAACAAAGTGATTTTACATAATAAGGGTTAATTTTTTCGCGATGAAATAATGAACCGGTCATGTGCAAGTCAGATAGGGTTCCGTATTGAAAATAGTAGGTAGGTAAAGTTTTGCCAGTAACTGATTATGAAGACAAAAAAAAGAATTGATTGCAAGTACATACTTACCTACCAATTATATTTACAAAAGAAAAAAAACCGCGGCTAAGTTTTTAATTAATAAAAAAAATATAATAAAAGAAAAAATGTTGTTTGTGAATTTCTTAACCGCTACATTTTTCCTGCAATCTTTGCAAAATAATCTATTATTGTGTATTACTTATATTTTATTTTATCACTAGCCTTTTGCCCGTAGCTCCGCCCACGTTTATTCAACTCTTCCCCGTTTTCGGGTTTGGCGTTATTTTATGAATAAATAAAATAAAAAACACAAAAAGTGACGTCGTCCTCGGAGATTAGAACTTCCGGCTTCTTGCGTCCTAAACGAACGCTTTTCGTTCCGAGCTGAAAATAACGTTCACTAGGTAATCTCTCGTCAGGATAAATACTTAGTTATCAAGCTTTATTTCGCTTTATATCCTATATCGTAACAGGGAGAAGGGTATTCGCAGATAAACAGGGCGGCAAATCGGTATCCACACGGGTGTTCAAATAGGTAGCGGCGAGCCTGGTTACATGCAGCAGGGACAATCGTCTTTCATTCAAGCCGCAATTATCGAGCAATGTCGGCAAATATCAAAGGAACGGCACGCGCGGCCGGCGACGACTCTGTGTTGCCATAAACATAGATTTATCTGTACTTTTAGGGATTTAGGAACATTTACAGAAAACAGATTGGACCAGTTATGTACGGAGAAACGAGTTTGTACGGAGGTTTTTTTATTTAGCGCTAAAAGTTTTGGAAGAGATTCGGAAGCTTCATAGAGGTAGGGACTTTAATTATCCTTTTTGTACCTAAATGTTGAATTTTCAACATTATTTTCAGTTTGTTTGTTAAAAATAATCGCTAATCTTGATAGATTTCATAGTTATTTACTCGTATAAATATTGTTTATATGGTACAGAATTTTTAGGTCAGTCAGATTAATAAGTTTTTCGATTAATAAGTTTGTTTTTTACCAATAAATGAGTATGAGTATGGCAACACTAACTTCGTACGCTTTCGCTACGTTTGTTCGTTTTTGTTTCCGATTGCAAAGGTTTTAGGTACCACATTTTGGCTAGTAAGTAAGTAGGTACCTAGTTACTATCTTTCAGCACGGACCCAACACAGACCCAATCCCTACTAACATTTTATTTTTCGAAATTCGTCATACTGATTACTTACTTACCAAGCCTCGAGTATTAATTTATATATTATTTTATATTAATTATAAATATATACTTATAAAGTAACTATGATTTATATGACCAAATTCATATTGGAGACCAGTGATGTAAAGTATCATAAATATTTTTTTTATTCATATCGCTGTTGGAGACACGATAAGTCGTCAAGATCAAGGTTCAATGACCCGTTTTACGAAATACGAAATTGTATTTCACAGAAAGTTGGGTAAGTAATCGAACCTTGTTACTGATCTGATCACTTATAAAGTCTCCAGTATGCATTTGGTCATATAAAACAAAGTCACCTATTCACCTTATTATACAGGCAAATTCATAATGAAGACCCGGTAACTTCAGCGATTTATACAACAACAACATATCGTCACGACATGAATCCCCGAGGGGGTGTCAGAGGTGTTCCCGAGTGTGAACTATGAATTGCAAATCACAGAACACACTCGGTATACCCGCATTTCATCGAACATTATTTTATACTTTTAAGTATATAGATAGACACATAAACTCCAAAACAATTAGATGAACTGGCCAACCAATAATCACCTCTGTAACAAGGCAATAAAGTCTATTCGTCTCATTAGCTTGGGCAGTTTTAAGATATTGCCGTATTTCGGGGACAAAAACACATGTTTGAGGGCATGCCGGTTTACCTCACAGTGTTTTCCTTCACCGTTCAGCAAGTGGTAAGTAAGAACAAATACTATGCACATACATATATGTCGCCCGACCGGGGATTGAATCTACTAACGTCTAAACTAATTAGACGAATGGCGAAGACTTTATTACCTTTTGACAGAGGCGATTATTAGTTGGCCCATTTGTCTAATTGTCTTGGACGGATTATTGATCTCAAGTAAGACTGAGAGGACAGCGTTCTTTCTGCCCCTAGATACCGCCACGAACTTTTTTTTTAAATTTCGCATATGTTATTGATCCGTAATACTGATTACTTACAATCCGGTCTATGTAGGTACTTTTACGCATTGTATTATGAAAATTAGAGTGCATTATGTTATGTTTATGTTGTTCAAGAACAACCCCGAGAGTCTCCAGTATGAATTTGGCTACTCAAATATCAATCAGTCACAATGATCTTGAAGATCATTGTGACTGATTGATATTTGATGAAGGCTGGAAGATCATTGATCAGTCACCTTATTTAGCGAGATGGAGTCGTCCCAGTTACGACGAAGTTATGATAGGTTCTAACAGATGGCGCTAGTTTATTTAGTATTTTTTAAAAAATTGCAGCATTCGTTCGTAAAATTTATTAGAGCTTCATTAGAGCTTTTTTATTTTTGTATGATTTTATAATGGATAAAAATGTGATTATACTCTTGTTATGCTTATATCATTGCATATATCAACAGCATTATTTATGTAAAATAATTTGTTTATTACCTGTAAATATTATGAATTAAAAAAAAAAGTTTGGTACATCATCTCTCTCAATTCGCGGGTTTCTCCCATAATTCAATGTTTTTTCCAATCTAAAAGTAGTTTGCTTGAAAGGATGTAATTGTAAGTACACCTTACATGATTCATCAGAAAGTCACATCATCGAATAATTTTCTTGAATTTGATGGAAAATAATCATTTTGATGGATCAAATAAAAAAACAAGTAGGTAATTTTGAAATATTTCACAAAAATGGAAAAAGAAAACATTTGTAGTGATGTGGGATCGATCCTTGCTCGAGCAGATCGAAATTCCACAGGTGTAACCATTAGACCATTCAATCTCTATACGGCGCCTTGAAATTAACAATTAATTTATATATAATTTCATTGTGTATGTGTGCGTGCATAGCTACGACAAAACAGCAAATTTTAAGATTGTTTGGGCCCGATGTAGAAACATACATCAGAAAATGACACAATTCTGCCTTTATAAAATAATTAACACATTAAAACTGTCGCATCATACAACGGAGCGAAATATTTTGTTTGTTTACTATTTTTAAATACAAAAACCAAATTATAGTAATTATAGTACCGCAGCGCCATCTATTGACAGGAACCTTAGAATCAGGCACTAGTGTTTAACCTTAATGGATAAAATGGCAGTTTTATAAGTACCTGGATTATTTATCCGATGTTATAATATTACATTATTTCATTTAATTTAATTTCGACTTGTGAATAAAAAAAAAACGCATAAAGTTACTTTTACTCGGTGTCAATTTTACAATGAAATAGATACTCAGAGAATTCTATCAGAAGTCATATTGAGGCTACGCCTGGCTCTAACCGGCTATAACTAGATGACACTGGTACTTGAACCCAAAAAGTTGATATAAAGTCGGATTCAGCACCTCATTTTGTATCAAACAGAACTAAACTGTGAAGTTTCCTTTTTACGACCACCAAGAAACAAGCGCTCACTAGGGTTCTATTTAGATGAAATAATTAAAATATTCGAAGACTCACCCATGGAGTACTTTGTTCACTTACTTTTTATAAAAATTCAAGATTGCTTAACATAAAGTTAAGACATAATTTTGTATTTTTTTTTAAAACATGCCCATCAGAAGTAGTCTACTACTACTACTAGTTAAGGGGATCCGATTCCTATACAAAAGTTCCGGCCTTTTCCTGAGTTAACCATATGGTTATATGTACTGAAAATTATGTCAATAATCTTAGTAACGCCACAATAAGTCGCGAATTAATAAAATATATTTTTATAAATTACCTTTCAAGCACATTTTAGTAATGATATTTCGTCAAATTCTGACATTGTAGTGGTGCGCACTACGCAGTAACATACAAGCATGTGTGAGTACCTTTTTTACGTATGTGTATATTATGCAACGCTGCCAGATGTACGGAGCGGGGACGACTGCGGCGTTGCCGCTCCGAATTCTTATTATAATTTCTTCGAAACTGCTAATGCATGCTTTTTTGATTCTAACTAGTGTTGCCATTGTGCCAAATGTACCGTAATTTCGGTATGTAATACTAAAATTTTATCTCTTGAAGTCTAAACATTTTCAAGTTATATCTATCATGAATCATGCATGACAGTAAATACGAAATAAAGAAACAGGTCCTGATTTCAAAATATTTGTATCTCTGAAAACATCAAATACATATATACATATTATATGCTTTGCTTCGCTGATGTGATGTAGTTAAAATACGGAAAAAGGAAAATTGTGTACTATGTAATTTAAACATGGATGACAAAGAAATTGAAGAAATGAGATTTTAAAATATATATATTTTTTTATTTTCCTTCACTGGCGAGAAACAACCAGGATATCGAAACTGCAGCCAAGGAGAGAAAAAAATTCCCCATTATTCTAGCAGATGGCGCTTTCAAAATGAACAAAAAGCACAGCTATTATTACCAGGTTTGTGAAATTATTGTTATTTATCACATTTTAGTACTTTTAATATGGGGACAGTGGCGTAGCTCAGGCAGTAAAATGCTGGAGTCTCAATCTCCATACAATCGTAACAGACGTAACAATCGTCGGTGAAATGAGGGTGTACATGTGTGGACTATGACTTTCACCGCACAGTCCACACTAGGAAAATACCTCTGACACCCCCGCGGGGATTCAAGTTGTGACGATATATACAAGGTGACTTTTTGATCATCGTCCAAATTCATGCTGGAGGCTTGATAAGTGATCAGTATCTTGGATCAGTAACAATTTTTGTGAAATTCGTATAATGAAATTTCGGCTTCCCATATAAATTCAGTTCCAGTCCCGAGTGAATCACTATGGGGAGTTGAAATTTCATTTTACGAATTTTACCAAAATTGTTATTGATGCATGATACCGAGCACTTACCAAGCCACCAGTATGAATTTGGACGATGATCAAAAAGTCACCTTGTATACTGTAGGGACAATCCTGAAATCGCAAAATAAACATATTTTTATAGATAAGTTAATTTAGCTACAACTATCAAAAACCACTAAACTTACACCATGACACATTATTATTTCTTACTTCCTTACGTTATGAACTTATGATTCTCTACTTTCTTCAGTACTTTCACAATTTTATTTTATTGCAGGTCTAGGGACAGCTCAAAGTGACAAAAATGAAGTGTTATTTTGTGTGCTTCATAACACCGCTGCAACCCATCACTGTGTGTGGTGGAAGTTGACAGGGATGAAGACTTTATACAAGGAATGATACCAAAATTGGTATCGTTTTACAAGGAATGCGTATTACCAGAAATAATACTAATGAAAGTAACGAAAAATGCAAGTATTTCGATCTTGTAAATAAATAAATCTTATAATTGGTCTTTTTTATTTCATTATAAAAACTTCTCATTATATTTTCATAATAAAATTTCATTCATAGCAAAATAATACAAATTAAAACACAAAAAGAATTTATGATAGGGGATCGAACCTAGATACCATAAATTGCGAAGCAAGCATACGCTACAATGTACCACGCGGTGTCTTGTTGAGGTGAACGAAATTTGCTATATTTTCATACATAGCAAAATAATACAAATTTAAAACACAAAAAGAATTTATGACAGGGGATCGAACCTAGATACCATGAATTGCGAAGTAAGTATACGCTACAATGCGCCACGCGATGTCTTGTTGAGGTGAATGAAATTTGCTATTATTAATTACCTGTAGTGACAATTTACATGTGTGTGTAAGATTTCTTGTATACACAGAGATCGGTACAATTAAAACTTGTAGGCCAATTTATGTAAAAGTTGAATGATTTATCGATTGTGTAATGATTAGAACTTATCACATATGCTTGTATTGGATCGCGAAGTGAGGTTCTGTTTGTTTATATTACAAAGTAAGATCATTAAAAAATTCAATATCAATATTGGCAAAACAGCGCCATCTCACGAGGATGTGGTGCCTAGCTGCTCGAATCGTTCCCCCTTAAGCAATGTGAATATATGTGAAATGGTCATTTGAAGTTGTGCATTAGACATTATACCATAAACTAAGTATTACTACGTATAGACCGACAACTCCCATACATCAAGGCGAAGCAAATGTTTTCCGCGCCCTTACGACACTAGATGTCGCCAAGTGTTGCATATAAGCATAATTTGTAAACTCTCAAGTAAACTCCTTTATGGTTACCAAGTAAACATGTAGCTGTAATAGCTTCGTTTAGAAAAACTAGATGGCGCTAAGTTGGCAACACTAACAGTGAATATATCAGCGCCATATATTATCGAAATGGGAATTATTTTTATGTTACGTGACATCGCTGTGCCACTAGCGTCACCAATCGGTCTTTTTTAGCATAGTGTTCGTTAGAGGATTTAGCAACGCTAGTTAGATTTCGTTAGAATTTTACACCTTATTTTTGGCCACAAACTGATGTATGGTACTGCTAGTCTATACGTAGTAATACTTAGTCTATAACTATACGGAGCCTTCAAATTGTGAAGGCCTGCTCTTAAGAATGACGACGTTTCCCCAAACGATAATTTTACGGCTTTGTTTTCAAAATATGAAGGTACGAACCTCTGGTTACTTTGATGCTTTTATGAATTTAATGGGCATTGTTAGACAGTTGAAAGATAATAAAGGCGTAGTAACTTTGCTGATAAATTATGTTATAATCTAGTTAGTAGAACAGAAATTTTACTTTGTTGAGCAATAATACTAATTTATTTCTAATGAAAGACTTAATGGAACTTTTAACTTAACTTAAAATTTAACTTAAAAAAAGTTCAAGTAGAAACAAATTTCAAGTAAACAAATATTTGAAAAAAAAATCCTTGGGCTAAGATTCGAACCTGCGACCTCCTGCTTACATGACAGGCGCACTACCGACTGCGCCACCGAAGTTCTTATTTGAAACGACGAATTTTTTCCAGCACAACTGCACACCGAATTTTTGTTACTACTAGCCCTGCGTTCCGAAATATAATTATATCGCTAAAATCGATTACGAAAGTATGAAGTGAATGGCTTATGATCCATTGTAATTCTATTACGGACCGCAGGGTAGATATCACAGAACATTTAAATCAAATAGAAAGGCTAAGTGGGCGTGTCACGCGCGCCACAACTACTGTTGAACATCAATACTTAAACCGAAACACGCGATCGCTGCTCATAGTCGCACGCGAACCGTGACTCTGTGAACAGCTCTGCCTAATCTAAAGAGAAATGCCGTCTTGTGCAATAATTACTTGCAGAATCACGAATAAGAAAGCAAACCGGAAAAATTGAGATATTTCCTTTCACCTGTAATTATAAAAACTTTGTATAATTTGAGAATTTTAGATAAATAACTAATTTACTCATGGTGACAACAAAAATATACATTACCGGCAATGTACGCTGACAATTTTGGCTAAGATGTAGTAAACAAGTAATGTATGCTCTCCCTACTTGTCAAACTTGCTCGCTAGTGTTGTGCCGTATCGTGGTGTCACACAATCGATAGACGTTTTTTATTCCTTGAGCGATATTCTTAAATTAAGATTTAAGATAAAAGTTTTATAACATTCGAGAAACCGTTGTCAGTTACCCCAAAATCGACCGGATAACTGTACAAGCAAGGAAATTTTTTTTTATATAAAATGTATGAGAAAATATTTAAAAGTGAATAAATGTGCGTTTATTTCCTTTACGGTGTAATTCATGGCTATGCATTAATACATATTTTTCAAAATACATGAGATTTTTGTACAGTCGAGAACAAAAGTATTCGTGTGAAATGTATGAAAAAAAAATAAAAAGTGTTAAAGCGTGTTTTAATTACTCTACAATGTAATTCTAAGCTACGTATATGTATGTCTGAAAACATTTATCAAAATATATAGGGTAAAATGTACAAACGAGGTCAAAAGCTTTGGGATAAAATATTTAAAAATGTATGAGTGTGTGATTATTTAATCTATAGGGTAATTCTAAGCTATGCACATGTCCAATTGATTATTTATCAAGATATAGGGAATCTGTACAGTCGAGGAATAAAGATTTTGCTAAAATATTTAAAAGTATATAAATGTGTGTTTAATTATCCAACAGGGTAATTCTAAGCTATGCATGCATATCTTGAATATATGTTTACAGTAGTTACAGTATCAGAGTTGGTATAATATACTAAAGGTTTTTACAAAATATATAGAAAAAAAGAGCTTGGAATTACACTGAAGAGTAAATAAACTCACACTTCCAAGGAAGACAGTCAAGACTGTGCAGATGCCTCTTATATGTTGATAAATAAGTATCTAATCATATGCATAGCTTAGAATTACCATATAGAGTAAATAAACAGACACTTATACACTTTTTAGACATACATATGCATAGCTTAGAATTACGTTGTAGAGTAAATAAAATACACTTTTACACTTTCAAATGTTTTTCATACATTTCACCCGAAAACTTTTGTTCTCGACTGTACAAATATATGATAGATATTGAAAAATAAGTATTTATACTTATGCATAGCTTAGAGTCACACCGTAGAGTAAATAAACATACACTTGTACGGTTTTAAATATTTTCTCATACATTTTATATGAAAACTTTTCTCCTTGATTGTACAGTTACCCGATCGATTTTGGAGTAACTGTTAACGGTTTCTCGAATGCTATTATAACACCTATTTATGTCACCTAACACAAGTGTATTGGTGGTATGGACCAAAACGCCCATTCTCCTTTGAAATGGGATTTTCCATAAGAGTGTTTTTGAAAAATCCAATTATTTTGAAGCTACCATAATATAATTTAAAATACGTTAAATCTTAATATATTCGTCGGTCAAACGCGGTTGTACCGAGTGTGGACTGTAACTTGCATTTCACAGTTCACACTCGGAATACCTCTGATACCCCCTCGGGGATTCATGTCGTGACCATATATTATCATTATTACTGATCACTTACAAAGTTTTAAGTATGAATTTGGCTATATCAATGAAATCACCTTATATACACCTAATACACGTTAAAACAATTTTTCTAAAATGTGTAAAACAAGATAATAAAAACTACACACAAATTGTCTCAGAGCAAATTGGTTTCTCGATTGATTATAAAAAAGTTAGTCGAAGTTTTACATTAAGAAAATACATCTGTTCCCATCCCTAGCAATAAATCATCACGTCATATAATCAGACTGTGTTTAATATTAAGTTCGCAATACCGCTCCGGTCAAGTTATAAACCACCTAAAGCCGGTAGGTTTATAATGGTCATATGGTATCAAAACTAAAACGTCGTAAATGAAATCGTTTGTTTGAAAAACACACCGTTTTACACAGAGATACGGTAGTTGTTTCATTTGATACGTTTTCGATATAAGTCATTTGTTGTGCGTAGAAAGAACAACCACTTGGATTAAAGTTTTGATAGTATTTCAATTACTACAAGGTGTGTGCCTGTGGGTGTGAGGTGACAAAGGTTCTGGTACGCATACAGCTCCAAGGCCTTTCTAACTATTTAAATGTTCTGAGGTAGATATATCATCCTGCACACGTAACACAGTGTTTAATCGCGCGCGACACCAAAGCGTTCCGAGCCGAGCGGCGGATTCGATTTGTATCTACCCTCAATGGATACTAGGGTAATTTCACTAAATAAATATTCGTTAATCTAGGATATATTTGTAACTACTTTCAATGCATACTAGAGTCATTTCACTAAATAAATACTCGTTAATCAAGACTAAATTTGTAAATACCTTCAATGAATACTAGAGTAATTTCACTAAATAAATATTCGTTAATCTAGGCTAAATTAGTAACTACCTTCAATGCATACTAGAGTCATTTCACTAAATAAATACTCGTTAATCTATGCTAAATTTGTAAATACCTTCAATGGATACTAAAGTCATTTTACTAAATAAATACTCGTTAAACTATGCTAACTATGCATAACTATCACTTAAACTATGATAATAGAGTAATTTCACTAAATAAATACTCGTTAATCTAGGCTAAATATGTAAATAACTTCAATAGATACTAGAGTCATTTCACTAAATAAATACTCGTAATCTAGGCTAAATTTATAATTAATAGTATCTATTCAATATCAATAATATATCTATTCAATATCTTGAATAGATACTAGAGTCATTTTATAAATAAATACTCCTTTATGAAGACCAACCTTCTACGTCGTGGGGAAACACATACCAAGTCGTATTCTGTGATGTCAGTGCGATATGTGCGATAACAGTAGTAAATGATTCCAGTGACATTAGCGATTAAAATGCATCAAAAGATAATATAAATAATTGTACTACTTGAAAATTTCATTTTTAATATTTAGTACTTTTATTTTTCCTTCCGTTGTTTTTAAAGTTAATTGCCACTGTTTTTTACTTATTTCATCAGAAAAGTTAAGATTTAATAAATTTATTATACAACTTTAGGGACTCAGATTTTGCGTACTCAATCTTCACATAAAGGCGGAAAAAATGTAATTAAAAACTAATGTAAATTTTATGCATTTAATTTTTTTTTCTCAATTATAACATAAATTCTTTACTACAACGGTTTAGTATCTTCTCGCATTAAATTTAAAGATACATTCTATCAACATTATTTTTGATAGAGCTAGTAATAAATATTAAACGTAGCCCGATAAATACCCGCTATTTTACCAAATGTGAATTTACCCGGGTACATACCCGACGGGCATTTACCCGCGCCCATTTTTACTCCGGGCAGACTTTCAATGTGGTTTCGTCTGAGTATCTAGCTGGCGTTGTTACAGTCAGCGACTAAAGTTCATGAACCATTCTCAATTCTAAAGCCGGTAAATGAGGCATAAAAGTTTTTGCAACTTTTTTGGGCTGACTATACCAGGTTTAAAATTTAGTATTTAAGTCAGACACGACGTTGCACTTACCAGAGCTTTAAACCCTCAGGTGTTAAATACATACCCACATATATTTAACCTACCTTTTACATTTAGCAAACAGCTATGTTAATGATGGTTGAATGTGTTACACGGTTTATTACTCTATCATTTACGAGACCTTTGCCGACAGTTTCACCCGCTAGTTAAGGGGCTTAGTATTGCCCGAATGGGTTCTTTCTAAAGCCTACTCCTCGTTTATGGCCAAACCAAAAATATAAAAAAAAATGTATTATGAATTATCAACTGTAAGACAACATATGCAACATTTTTCTTTTGCATACCACCAATACTGCTATATGAAAAAAAAAATAACCGAAGTGTGTTTTTTGGCTTGAATTCCCAAAGCGGCGCGGCCGATTTAATTCATTTATGCTTTGATAAATAGATAAACTTGATAGCTATAAACATATTATTCATATTATTCAATCGAACAATCACGTCTATGTGAAAAGTATTATTTTCTCCCAATTCGTCCTATCCAGGACGCAGCGAGCGTCGTAACAGCCACTATGTATTGCGCGCTGATATGAACGTTATTTCAATGTCATAAACATCGAGCTGCAAATTTGGCGACGATAATCGTCTTAACAGGGAACAAGCTATTGCAGCCCCCTTTTGAAGGGGACCAAGCTATAAGAGTAAAGGAGATGAACTCTATTGAATTCGCTTTACTCATATAGCTTTTTCCCTTTGCTTTTAGCATTTCCATTGTGCATTTGCGCCTTAACAATACCATCTCTTCGTAATCAAATGCTTTAGCCAGGTCTAGAAATATACTGAAGCATTTTTAGTTTTTAATCTAGCTTTGAGACTATGGTCGGTCAAGTTTGTAACAGCATCTTCTGTTGATTTGCCAGCCCTAAAGCCAAACTGTGAATAAGAAATCATGTTGTTTGTTGATACATTTTTCAAGTACCTTTGGTAGGGCTGGTAAAATCGAAATAGGTCTGTAGCTAGTGATACTAGTCTAGTCTCTAGTCTCTGTTTGAGACTGGAACAATGTCTGAGAAGTCTGAGAACTATGTCAGCACATAACTTGAGATTGCCGCTATCTCAAGTTATGTGCTGTCATCCGTTGAGGTCATCTATGGTGATGAAAACAGGATCGAAAGTTAGGTGGGTATTCTGATAATTTCTAAGTAACACCTTGCAATCAGCACTCTAACACAGTGAATGCCGCAATCTCGAGATATATTATGTGATCTCATCCGTTCAGGAGTTCTATGGTAATGAGGTCAGAGGGCCTACTCCGAAATGATAAAATTCGATCGAATATCGTTCGGTCGTATATCCATCTCTATCACACTCTTAATGCGTGCGTCAGAGATGGACGTATGCTCGAACGATAAACGATCGACCGAATCTTCATGGGAGTGCCGGGCCAGGATCGAAGGTCAGGTAGAGGAATGACACATTTCCAAGTAATACCCTGCAATCAACATCAAGCAAGCAATAGCAAGTAACTAACACTATGAAAAAAAAGACATTATCTTGCTAAGTTTCTTACCCTTCTTCTTAGCAAGACTAATCGAATGGGCGGAGTCAGATTATTTATTATATGTATTGCATATATTTTTAATATTATTTATTCCTTAATTTTTTTTATTCAAATGTATATTTTCATTAAATTTAAGTAAACCTAACCTTTATTATTTCCATATGTATTTCTCCATATCATTATTTATTATATTACATTAAAACCGACCTGGAATAAGTGTATCTGATATACCTACATTACATCTATCTATCTATCTATATAAATAAAAATGAATTGCTGTTCGTTAGTCTCGCTAAAACTCGAGAACGGCTGAACCGATTTGGCTAATTTTAGTCTTGAAATATTCGTGAAAGTCCAGGGAAGGTTTAAGCGATGAGAAAATGTAGAAAAATTGCGAGGAAAATACTAAAAACGACAATTTTATTTTCCCATACAAACTGTTCTTACCTGTCAAACATTTGATGTTCGCCCCGTAGCGTCGGTTCGGTATTTTAGGAATAAAAACATGTAGATCTAGATTAAATAAGGGTTTGGAATCGACAACATATATCCATAATAGTCTGATTATCGCGTATTTAGATTTAAAACATGTAAAATAATGACACTATAATGACACTTGGTTGTTGTGTTGGGTGCGTTCAGAAATATACTAAAACGCCCCGATACTATGAAATTTGTATGAGGTTTTACATTATGACGTCACAGTTTTCTGTGATCAAACTGCTCCCTTTTTTCTTAGTTTTTAGCAATTATAAAATTGTCAAACCCTCAAAAATATCCGTAAAAATGTTTTAACGATTATTTTAGAAGATCACATTGGATTGTGTCAGTTATTTTACTTTAAGGCTCCAGTCCCCTAAAAATCAGTATTCTTGCAGAATTATCAGAAAAGAAAAATTTTATTTGTGTTAGTAAGAAAGCAATAAATAAAATACATTTTACGTTAATTTATAGTGTGGAATTTGAAGATTTCAAAACTTATTTTATCATTTACTTTAATGCTACTTTTAATAGGTTTTTTAGGCTTTAAACATACCTTTATTTATGTTCTACGCGTTAAGAGTCTCATTCATGCACATGTCACGTAAAAATTATGACAAAAACAAGAAACTTATTCAGGTAACATTTATTCCCATATCTTCAACAATAATCTTACCTGGTTACTTTTTTGTATAATATTTTAGTTTTCTTATTTCGAGTGCTTTAAGTAGTTGTAATTTTATGAATTCAACCACTGATAAAATATTTTTTTTCTACTAGAAAACTATCGTTTAGCGTAGTCAAATTTAAAACACGTATAATAGAACTATTAATAAGTGAAATAACAAAAAACGGTATTTAAAAAAATATTTTAAGAACATTTATCAAATCGAAACTTATCGAGAGTTTAAAACACAAAACGCGTCGATATTTCCCTCAGTTTCGCTGGGACATCGCAGCGTTTAGACGTGTGTTGTGTAGCTCGACGTCATTTTACCTCCCGCTCGCACGGTTGCTCCCTTTCCCTCGCGTAGATTCTTATGGAGAGGCGAACTGTATCATTAAAGTTGCTCTACTTGAATATTGCACTTATCATTTAATAAGTAAACAACTATGGATAAAATATTTTTTGAATATTTTAAGACATCCCTGTTTCGATAAAATAAAGTCTAATCTACGTCCGTCCGTATTTCACAGTATCATAACTTTAGCACCGTAAAGATAAAGACATGAAATTTGGCACAAAAATAGCATTAATTTGCCAACATATTACATTGTAAAAAAAATATGAAAAATTTGAAATTGTTTAAAATATTTTCAAAACAAAAGTGAGAAAAATAAAAAATATCCTAAAAATACAATATGGGTATCAAACTGTAAACACTAAAAAGGTGATTGTAAAAATATATACTTTTACTATATTTACTGGCACTGGTTTTGTGAAATCTTTAAAAAAACTACAATAATGTGTATGTCCGAAACTGGTAGACCGAAAAATATGAAAAAAAGGTCCATTATAGATCATAACTGACCAATAACCGGGAAAACTATAGTTATATATATATTTTTTTATATAAAAATATAAAAAAAGTAAAATAAATTAAAAAAAACATTTATAAAAATACAATATGGGTATCACATTGTAAGTATTAAAAAGCTTATTGTAATAATATATAGTTTGGCTATATTTAATTGCATCTATTTCGAGAAATCCTTGAAAATCTATAAATAATGTATGTCCCCCCTCTTATCTCCAAAACTATGAAAAAAATTAAAAAAATCATGGTAATATGCGTTTACGTAAGAATTACAGAAAAAATAAAGCGGTTGAGAAATTCACGAAAAAAAATGATAAAACTAAATTTATCATCCACAATACGGAATCTTAGGTTCTGACTAGAGTCTGACTCGCACTTGGCCGGTTTTTTTTTTCAAGACTTTTGCAGAACGCCGTTTTTTTGGGCGGTTTTAATTTAGTTTTCGGAGCTTTTATTACTACCCTTAATTTTTACCATAAGTATCCTGTTATCCGGATAATACATTATCCGTTATCCGGATAGTAAAAATCTACGAATAATTGCATGCCCTAATTCGCTTAGATTAAGTTATGTTAATGTGTGTTAATTCGAAAATCCGTAAAGCCGTATTTTAGAAGTTGTGGTCTAAAAATCCCACGGGGATGGCGTGACACAAATTTTATACCAGCACCGCTGTCGCCACTTTTTGGAATAACCAAAGCCAAAGCTACATCCTTTTTATTACTTTATTTACTGTTATTTAAAATATCTTAAAAAGCTATCGAAGTCACTAAAACCGATAGTCAAGATAACAACGTGCTAGACAATAATGCATCAAAACAAAAGAACGTACGCAGCTGCAGTTCTTATCATTAAAACATCACATTTCTAAAACTAAATTTTTTACCTTTTTTATTGCATCTCAGTCATAATCATGGACACACAAACTGACAGACACTTAATTACCGTAAGAGTTTCTATTTTTGATATTATATTACTTAAAAAACTGATTGTAATATGTGTGTGAGTATTAGGAATACATAATTTTAAATGCTTTCATTGTTACGATTTGATTATTAATTTTCCACATTTCCAAATTTTATAAAGGTATTTTTTTATGTCAGGCATTAGTTAAATGAAAATCTTGATGAATAAAGAAATTTTCGGGCACAACTACACGCTTTTTAGGGCATGCAGGTTTCCTTAGGGCGATAGGGCTCATCACGTTGAGACGTAATAATCGTCAGAGAAACGCGGGTGTACTTATAGGTACACGTATGGGTGGACTTATGACTTGCATCTCACAGTTCACACTCGGAACACCTCTTGACACCCCTTCGGTAAAAATCTGCAAATAATTGCATGACCTATAAAATGTATTGTGTCTAAATACTAATCACTCTTACTGCTACCAATAATAAGCCATCTATTCCAGGTAGATTTACTTTTGTTTATTTTGCTTTTGCAAATTCATTTTGTTTGTTCCGATAAACAAACCAAACTTTGTAAATTACCGGTACTTGAATAATTAAAAATCTTCACATGCCAAATTTTAATTAATCGTACACTCATTTAACGAAGTAGAGCAACATTCAGGTGCGGTCTCTAACATCTTAATGCAGCGGGGGGAGCGCCACTTCTAAAGCCTCAGGTAAGATGAAAGCGAAATGTTGCAAAGAGAGTCTGGGGCCTTAACAGCAGGCAAGTTTCAGAATGCACGGAATTGCATACAATTTATCTATTACCCGCACACATTATGTTTTTAACACCTGACAAAAGATTCAAAACTTGATTTGTCATTCTGATACTGCTTACAATGCCGAGGAGAAAACGACCTAACATAGGTCGTCGAAGTCGATCGAATGTGCGACGAGCTACCTCACGCGCTAATCGCACTGATGACCAGCGAGAGACTGATAATGAAAACAGTCGTATTGGTATGGCAGATTTGCATTCTAGAGTGAATTACAATGAAGTGGATAATAGGCATAGAATGGAACGAGTTCGGGCACATCGATCACAACAGCAGCGAGCACGGGAAAATGAAATTGATCGATTCCGTAGACGCAAGCAAAAAGACGCGAGGAGCATTCTCCTACGATCCGGAAATAGATTATAGTGCTGACAAATCTGTAACAATTGGGGAAATGTCAATCATTTGTCAATATTGTAAAACTTTAAAATACAGCGGTGAATTTGCAGGATTATGTTGTGCTGGTGGTAAAGTAAAATTGCCACAATTAGTCGCACCACCTGATCCATTAGACTCATTAGTTTTTGGGATGGTTGATTAATTGATTACAGGTGCTGAAACCAACAAAAAAGTCAGTGCTATGAATTTTTATTCTAACAGAATCCGTGAAGGTGAAGTAAATCACATTTTGATGTGTCAACGGCTTTTTCATCAGTTTGCAGTTGACATGTATGTCAAAATTGAGACTGAACGATTGACGTACCTATACATCCGTCTAAACCAACAGCAGCTTCGATCTGAAGAGTACATTCATCTTCGCGATGCTATTAATGCCGATGGCAATGCAAACAATGTGGGAAAAATGACAATTTTGCCGGCCACTTACATTGGAAGGCCGCACCACCACGGTGTCGTGCGTTTGGGTATATTTGTTGTTACTAATACATATATGTCTGAAATAATATCCAAATATTTTTTTATTAAAGACTATATCAATCAACCTTTACGGTAGGAACAATATTTTTAAAATTTCCGCGATTGACACCTGAATCGGCAACATATCAATTAATCTAACAGCAAATGCGAACCAGGCTTGCTAAAGATATCTTGACTTGCCTCGCCAGACTTGACGGCGTGGCGGAAGGCCTCGGTGACTCGGACAAATCTGGTAGAACCAGAATATTGCCGATGTTGTGCTCATGACTTTCTTAAATCTCATCCAAATCCTTTAGTTCATCGGCAGTTAAATTAAGCTCTGAAAATGTTATTCCTTCAGATGATGATGATGGCATTGTTGAGACGAACTTCGGTTTTAATAACAGTTGTTGTTTCACTCGATTTTTTTGTTCCTTAGCCCTATTAATTCGTATTATTCGGCTCAAATTGTGACCGCACTTTATACAAAACTTGAAGGTATAAGCGGTTATTGTGAAACATTCGTCGCATCTTAACAATTTCTTTGTGCAACTAGGACAGGTACTTCTGTGGTTCTGCCGTTCTATCCACTTTTTACAAAAGGGACAATGCAATGTTAAAAGTTAACTATAACTTCTGAAAAATAGTTTTGAAACATCAATTGTATTTTTTTGGAAAGTTCGGTGACAGTGACACTGACAGTCAGTGTTGGCAGGTTACTATTACGTTTAGTAATGTGAGTATCCCTCTATAATTTGTGGTAATGTGGCGTAATCGATACAGACAAAAAAATAGGCTGGTACCTTATTTGTTAATATAAGTGTCTATAATCTAATAAAATGTCTCATGCAAAATAATTATAAACATAAAGCTGGACATGTGTGCGTGATTTTCCCACTCTTTCCGCCCACTATGGAGCCGATACTTAGACTATCTAATGATGCCTTTATAAAGCTACCGGCTCTGAAATACATACATATGGTTTAAATTAATATGGTTTATATTAAGAGGTAAGTGATACGAAGTTCACCGGGTCAGCTAGTAAATAAATATATTTCAATTTCAATTTTCTTTACACTCTTCCAAACAAAACAAAAAAATCATTGGTTCAGAAATGACGGAGCTATCAAATAACATACCCAATTAAAAATACAGTCAAATTGAGAACATCCTCCTTTTTTGAAGTCGTTTAAAACTGAAAAGAAATTCACGAAATGAATATTATATTTAAAATAAAAATAATATGAGATTCTCAAATGTCATGTTTATCTGGAGTTAAAAAAAACAAGTTAAGTACGAATGTTCGTGCTTTGAGGGTTCCGAACCTGCCGAAACTTATTCAACGTGCAATTACGAAAGACCAACCTACATAATGTGACACGTACAATACATTGAATCCTGTGTTTACAAAGGGTCTTTGGACAGAAAATCACTTTTTCGCTACTTTGGTTTCGCCTTTATGGCATATCAAAGGAATTATTATAAGATCTGAATTACGCAATAAATAGTTTCGATCAGTCACTTATAATAATAATTATCTTATAATAATTCCTTTGATAATTAATTCCATAAAGGCGAAACCGGTCAGGAAGTTATAAATAAAATTGTGGGCTAGTACAAGTGATTTTCTGTTCATAATGTATTCCAAGTTCCACCAAGTGCCAACAATCAACAGTATAAACATTCTACATAGTTGCTTTTTAATAACTTCTTGAATAATTAAGAAAAGGTAATTTTAGTTTTTTTCCTATACTGCTTGCTATAAGACCTACTTGTGAACTGAATTTTAAGTTTCTAACTGGAAGTGCCCTAGTTACAGGGTTTCAATTTCTGTTAAACCTTGTCAGAATGCCCCACACAAAATCAAATCCTGGATCCACCCTCTGCCCCCTTGTTGATTCATGTCATGGATCTGGAGCCGTATTTTTGAACCGTTCGTTTTCAATTTAGGTGCGAAAGTATATACCCATCTCACGTAGCACATCAGAACTTGTCATTTGCAAAATGAGACAGGTATATATTTTCGGACGTGAATTGAAAAAGAACGATTCAAAAATACGGCTCCTGGGCGAAGCTCTTACCCCTCGGCCATAGCTTCAGGCTTCGAGAGGCGCGCCAAGCGGTTCTTCTTGCGACGGCGGAGAGAACAAATGTATGAAGTAGTATAGGGCCGGCCATGGGTCGCATCTCGCGCGTCTTGTCCGGCTTCGAGTGACTTGCGCTCTCTCGACGGCGGTGTGCGGGGAGGCGGGGAGCCGCGCCTGTGATCGAGCGCACAGAACGAACCCAGTGTCGAGCGCTTTGAGCGAGTGAGCGCGCTATACATCCGATGCGGTGGACAAAAACCGCCTGGAAGCGCAGCAAGAAGCGCCGCCAGAAGCTTGAAGCTATGGCCGACCGGTTACAGATCATTCCGAATGATCATTTCAGTGATACAGTCCACAGACTTTGATCTATCTGTGATTCAGTCAGCCAGCGGTAGAGAAACATTTGAATAAACCGAACGAATATCCAATTACCGTTTTATCGGTATTCATTAAAATAACGAGTTGCGTTATCGTTTCTTTTATAATTCAATCGTTCCTGAACATCGTTGCTTTCAATTTGCAACAAATTGGACAAAACATCGTCCGATTTTAGAAATAAGTAAAAAAATTAAAACTATTTTATGTTTCAAAAACTAAATTATTTTATGAAATATAGTTACACCCTGAATTGGGCCTGAATGTCATATATTTATTTGTATTTTCCAGTTTTACATTTATTTAGTTTAGACATTGAAATGAAGGCGAAGTTACACCTCCTCCAACGTTATTAAATTTTACACTTGTCTATCCTGCTCAGTGGAAGCGGGCTGCTCAAAAAACTCGCCATTTTGAGGTGTTTTTAGTTATCATTTTGGATAGGTTTTTAATACGGCCGTTTTAAATCATATTTTGTACAGTGTTTATTTTTTTACGTTTAGGAGCATAAGGTCAAAAGCGCAAAATGACAAACGATCGCAAATTGTCAAAAGAGCAGAGTGTCAAAAGCGCACATAGTCAAAAGCGCAGAATGTCAAAGGTTACTGTCGAAACGCTAATATAAAGCAAATGAAAAATTATACTGATATTATCATAGTTTAGACCTATCTTTGGATGCAGGAAAACGCAAGTAATCGTGTATCAAATGAAATATGGCATTTATTTTTCAGAATTTAGGTTGTTTTTAAAAAATAAAACACAAAAGAATACGTTGTTGGCAATTTCACAAAATCAGCCAGCGATGTATTTATGACGAATACAAGATTTTGAAATTAGTGAAACTAATGTATAAAATCCATTTGCAGTTGTACCGCAGGCCAATAAACAACACTGTTCCATTGTCTAACCTGATGCCTTATTGTCTAACTTCAACATCTATCGCTATTGCTTTCAAAAGTACGCGTGATTGGCTAGAAGTGATGAGTCACGTCATTTCTAGCCAATCACGTTACCTTTTAAAGCAATAACGATAGACGATTTCATGACTTTTTCCTTACACAATCGCACCTCTGATATTTTACAGTATAGCCTGTGGAATGAACATCATATATGCCACTTTAACAGCTTTGGAGAGATTACCGATTTTTTAGGGTTCCTTCTACGGGTAAAAAGTAATTATTATAGTGAGACTCCGTTGTCTGTCTGTTCTTCTGTATGTCACAGCCTCGTTACTTTTAAAACATTTTAAGCTAGAATACAGGTGGTGGAACTGATGCCGGGCTCGACTGTGGAGGTACCACCATCTCACTTGGAGACCCCTTCGAAGTAATTCGGGGGAGAGTAAGAGGACAGCTCACAGGCAAAAACCAGGAGGCCCACCATGCCTGGGACCGATGGATGGCGGTATATCCATCCCTAATAGCCGGGCCTTATATGGAACAGACTGGTGACGGGCACCGGCGTCATTGGTGCGAGGGTTCCGGCACCGTGGTCACCAACCCGCCTACCCAGCGTGTGTGAGTATGGGCAATTCTTCCAGGATGACCGCCGGGAGTGGCAAAGTCCTGGAAAGGCTTATGTCCAGCAGTGGACGAACTAGGCTGATGGATGGATGGATGGAAGCTAGAATAGTCTTCGACCAATGACGGCCACATACCGTGGGCTGAAATATATCGAGTCAAAACCTGTTTTTTTTGTTTAAATATTAACAAGTAAACCATAGAAATAAATAAAGCTTAAAAAAGCACAATGTAAACTTGGAAAACAAATTGTAAAATTTAATGTAAATGTATTACAGATATTACAGATGAAAATGAAATTTTGAAAATATTGAAGATTGCTTTACTATTTTTTACCGATTACTGTGGTGTCCATTCATCTGTTACAGAGGCTATTCGCGAAAACTACAGGTACTACAAAAAAAAAATGTAATATTGGTACGAAACCCTTCTTGTACGAACTCGAATCGCTCATGGCCAGTTTTTTCAAATACTTAAGGGGTATCAAATTCTATGTAGTAAAAGGATTTATGAAAATTAATAGTTATTATTATTATTTATTTAATTAAAATATATAACATTACAGCATAATACTAACACGTTATACATTTCACACAATATTTATATACATTTCACAAAAGAAAATAATTATACAGTAAATTAAAACAAACAAGTAATTAAACAAAATGACGCTCACAGAACTCCTGACATTTATTATTTACTTGTAGTAAATCTTCAAAAAGTCTTGGAAATTTTTTAAAAAAGAAAGATTCCTGGACAAAAAAAGTTAAACGAAAAACATCGTAATAGTGAAGATTACAGGCAAAATCCGATTAAGATATTTTGGGAATAATATTAAACATTTAGAGGAACCTGTTTATTAATTGATAATCCACGAATAAATTTACTTAATTCGAATTTCGTATTCTTCATTTATATTTAACTATCAAAAATTAAAATGAAGCAAAATTAAAAAAAAAATATTTTCAAGGTAAAAATATTTATTAGATATAAAAGGAAACATAAATAGGTTTAAAGTAAAATAAATAAAAAAAACATAATTCATAAGTTTTCTCTAATTATAATTGAAGCTATTATTGCTCTAAGTGGGACTGGAAGTAAACTATGGAAAATATTCTTATAAAATTTTTTACGGAACCTAAGCGCGTGAGCGAAGCTAGCACTTGATCAGTTTTTTTATTTTAGGACCAGGAATACAGCTGTATTTGATGACGTCATAAATTTGACACCCGTGTTCCTGTTACGAGTAACATTGTATTTTATTGTGGAAGTTGTAAAAGAATCATGAGTTTTGCACGGAATTGGAATTGGAATGGTAAAGATCCGTCGTCAGTAAATCTGGAAAATTAACTGACTCTTACCAGTTTACTCCAATTTAATTCACATTATTTTAATATACCTGCACCCGTAGTGCGACGCGACTTAGTTGAATCATAAGTGCGAGGGGTGTGACATCATGATCAGACATTATGTCACGCTCCTCGCACTTGTGATTCAACTAAGTCGCGTCGCGCTCTATTAAGACGAACGCCGCGAAGAATTGGCACTTTTTGGAGTCATTTTACTACGTTTAGTAAGTAGAAGCTAGTTTGATAAATTAGCATAACATTTTCGGACCCTTTTTCTAGATTTCTGTAATACAGAAACGCGATTAAAAATCTTTCACTCGATAGAAATAATTATGAAAATGAGGTCTTCAAACACACGCTTTCTCATAGTTTGACAAATAATTATCATGTACAGACTCCAAACATATTTTAATACATGTGTTTTAACAATATCTACATTTTGGTAATCGGAAATTTTTCTAGTCATTTTAGCTTTTTTTATATAAATAAAAAAGCATTTTTATTTCTTTCTCCCTGAATCGGTCCCTCTTGCACTGCGTGTTTTCTCATTTGGAGTGACACTGCCCGTTGAAAACTCGATGCCTCACCTTAAACACTGTGCTACGGGTGCAGGAATTTTACACCAATCGGTCAAAGTTAGTTAGATGTTGAAAGAAGAGAACATGATGATGTTCTATTGAAATAACCGAGCTAACTTCTAACTACATGTTACCAGTACTTATCATACTGGTAAGTACATGTAAGTTTTTAGTTATGTAGGTATAATAATTATAATTAGCTGGTGCGGTCGGCCGCGCGTCAGCGGATACCCACGCCAATTCATAGCTTAGCAATGGCACGTAAAGTGGTAGCGGAGGCGTGGCCGCTTATGTTCGGCTGATCGTACTTTTATTTAAGTAGGTACTAATTTTATTAAAATTGTATCAGAGACTCACGGATCCCACAGTCAAACTGTACATGCAGTTTTGTGGGTCATATTTAGCTATAAGATAATCTACCTTTTGATAAATAAAAGTATTCATTCATTCATTCATACCTAGGTTGCGTTCCTAAACGCCCGGATAAATGTAAAATTTAACTGTCAACCGTTCTGCAACCACTTGAGTGAAAACGCATAGTACATAAATCTTTTCAGAAATGTAAAATTCGCTTTGACAGATAAAACAGGCATGATTTGACAGGCGTTTAGGAACGCTACCCTAATTACCGTGAATGAATCTAACAAAAAAAGCAGATATCTCGTTTCTCCATACTTTCAGACATTTATGGTTTTGATACAGCTTTTATTGCGGTAGAATCCTCTACAGACGACAATCCTTGCGAAAACGTGAAATTCGACATTTTTGAAAGTAGAATATGTCGCGTCCTGTCGCTTTAGGAAATTAAAACTCTGCATCCTTAATCTAAAGTACCATCAGATGGAGGATGATTGATTTTCTCCAGCGTTTTTACATAATATATTTATCATTTTATGGCTACAGTACGCTGTACGCTTTACGCCTAACTACAAAATCATGAAACATTATATTATTTTCGCCCATTTCTTGTCAAATACGGGATAAAATGCAAAACTAATCACATAAGCAGATGTGATTTATAAAAATGAACAGTGCCATCGAAATGTTTTTTATTTATATATTGAAATATGTATTTCTTATTTTTATTTTGTTAGTAACAGAAATGCTTAAAAAACTATATTAGTACACATATTCAGAATTAAAAATTTAATTTTATACTAAATATTGCAGCTCTAGACCCCATGTAATATTTTGAAAATTATTTAGAAACTAATTTACAAATAATTGTAATACTGGCACTATTTAAGAGCTTTAAGTGTAACGAATCACGGTCACGGAAAGTAGTAGAAACAAAAGTTTTGCAAAAAATACGGTAATTTTAGTGATTTAGTTTACGATTTTCCCGCCATTTTCATAGGGCTAGTCGCTTCATGTTGCAGTACTAGACCTGCCTTTGTGGTTTTGCTTTGACGCGTGTATAGTAAATAATGGGTGGCGCAAAAGTAATGTCATAATTTGAATTGGCTGCCATTTTGTTATAAATGAAAAAAAAGAGCTCTGTTTTCATCAAAAGTTTATTTGAAAGTGACTGAAGTAAATAAAAAAAGTGAGTGAAGTAAATTGATGACATTACTTGGAAAAAATTATATCGCTCTCGAGTTGATGCATAATTGCGCTCGTTTTACGGCATTTTGAATTGTTGCTCGCATATCATCTGGGTATCTGGCACCAAATTGCCGATTTCTTCTTCAACGTTAGCTCTCAAGATTTGCAAGTTTCATGGTTTGAATGAATGCATGAATGAACGTTTACTTGCCAGAGTATGCGTATTACAAGTTCATAAATAGAAAAATAACAGTGTCAGCATAATCTACCGAAAAAACAATATGCAAAAAATATCTTTTATTAAGTTATAAAATAAGTATGTTTGTCGAGGTAAACGCGAGATTTTAAAAACCTCAAATGAAGAAGTCTGGTGCTGTTAGCGATCTGGACGGCCAGTTCAAATCTCCAAAACGAGAGATAAAAATTTGTCAAATAAACAGTAACAATAATTCCCCGTTCTTGAGGTGTGTATCGCTCCATGGCTTGTTGACAACTAATTCTCTATATATCTACATTATAATTGTTAAAGCACAGTGACATTTGGCGCCATCTGCGAAAATGGCAGCCAATTCAACTTATGACATTACTTTTGCGCCACCTTGTATAACTAGGTCTAAATTGAAGTTTACGAAATTCGGACGACATCGACATGACAACACATATCTTCTTAGTGAATTGATAACTTCTTTTTATTGCAATTTCTTTTAATTAAGGTGAAAATCTAAGTCTTAAGTCCATATTTATGTCAGAACTTTTAAGTGCTAGAAGTACGGCAACTGGGCTCACCAGTAGTACTCACCACTCATCACGCTGCTGGAACGTAATAATCGCTAAAAAGTGGTTGAACGAGTGATGACTGCGATTTGTATTTGACATTTCTTATTTGGAAACACCTCTGACATCCCTTTGAGGATCCATGCCGTGACGATGCTATACAAGATGTAACAGAAAGGTGTAACCATATTTGAAGAGCTTATTCAGTCAATGGTATAGAACAACTTTTACTATGGAGCCAACCCTGAAATCTCAAAAAAAATAAATCTGCCCTTCCATACATTGAGCGGCATTGCATTTTTCTATAAAAAAAATTTTTTTTTCGAGATACAGTGTTTGTTCCGTAGTAAAAGTTGTTCTATACCATTGACTGAATAAGCTCTTCAAATATGGTTTCCTCTCTGTTACACGTTGTATAGGTGGCAACTTGGTTTCGGCCGAGTCGCCCCCCCCCGTGCCCCTGACTCAGTTCGGATCATCTTTGTCCACGGTCCTGCATGGGGTCCGATAAATCACGGACCGAAGTAGCGACGTATGTTCTTAAATTACCCTCTGTCCACACGACATCCGGCGTCCGAGGTCCGGTAAAGGTCCGGTAAAATCATCTCCGGTAATTGTGCTTGCCGGACCATTGCCGGGCCCGTCATTTACAAGCTCCGGTATGCTCGCAATACAAAACCGCAAGGACTTGTCCACGGTTTGTCCGAATGTCCGTAATTTGTCGGATGTTTGCTGAGATCCGATATCGAACCCGAAACCGGATTGGTTAATACACTTGTTTAAAATAAAAAATATAGGAATAAAGAATAAGATAGATATAAAGAATATATAATATTATAAATATATGTAATACATATAATAAATATATGCCTAACTACGATTAGTCTTGCTAAGAAGAAGGACAAGAAACTTAGCAAGATCATGTTGTGGCTTAGGAAGAGGCAGGTACGTGTTGTACTCGTACGTATATTTATTGTATTACTAATTTATCTACCTATATACATGTATGTATATCTGTCTGAATGTATATCTGTTATAAAAGTGATAAAATCATCATAAACTAAATAAAACGCGTCCTGTTCAACGTATTTTTGGATTTATTAAACTTGCATTCACGATATGTTCGTTAAATAACCGTAACCCTGTAGATCAACTATAATATTCTTGACCACTGTTGTGTAATTTTCAACTGCTTCTGTTTTCTCTTGTTCCGTTGTTGGTATTTTCTTGCTCCTCACATGTCCTTCGATTTGCAGACCATTTGACAGCCACAAAGCTGTATTAGCTATTATAAGACAAGCTGGACTTACAGCCTTCAGATCGCCTTCAAAGTCATCCCTTGAGTACACATCACAGGCGTTCATGCTAGCTTCTCTCAGGACTAGTTCAAAGGTTTGGTAGTAAGTGTCAAGGAGAGTTTTGAAGTGCCTTCTTCTTAACTCAGCGTTTGAACTAGAGATGATGAGGTATAATGTGTCGTAAGCTGGACTACTCATCCTGACCGTTTGGAAGTCTATTATGCACGCCGTAACAGGATTTCCATCCTGTTATAACAAAATAGTAGATTATAGGACTAAAATTTGAATTGTATCAGCAAGTTAAAGTGTAAGGCGTGATAATGTTTCGACAATTCATATTTAGAAACCTTTTCTTGAAGTTATTCTCATTTATCAACCGTTTTATTATATATTACAGATTCTTATGAATATTAAAGTAGAAATTGAATAAAAAAGAAAAATTTCGAGATATATTTCGACCCACTTGGGATCGTCGTCAGAAGAAGAATCTGTATATATATATAATAAAACGGTTAAAAAAAGCTTCTCATTTATCAGTTTTACATGTACTTAAATCGAGTTTTGCTGCAAATAAACAGTCCCAGAAACGAATAAAATTAATTTTTTCTCCATACATTTATAACGTGTAACAGAAAGGTGTAACCATATTTGAAGAGCTTATTCAGTAAATGGTAAAGAACAACTTTTACTATGGAGGCAACCCTGAAATCTCAAAAAAAAAAAATCTGCCCTTGCATACATTTTGGCCGAGCGGCATTGCATTTTTCTATGAAACAGTTGATTTTTTTTCGAGATACAGGTTTTGTTCCATAGTAAAAGTTGTTCTATACCATTGACTGGCTAAGCTCTTCAAATATGGTTACACTTTTCTGTTACACGTTGTATATTAATGCAACTTTTGTCTATCTAAATGTTTGTTTATTTATAACTAGGGCTAGAAAATCACTCAACGAATTTAGTAGCAATTTTTGTGGTTACAGTATTTTTGTGATAGCCGGGGCGGATTTATAGAAAGGCTTTTTGTGCTGCAGCTCAGGGCCCCGTGGATATAAAGAGCCCCCTACCCAGCCCCCATTGAAGACAAAGGAAAATATTGTGAATTAAAAACAAAATATAACATTTTAAAAAAATTCCTATCTTGAGGTTGTCAACCCTGAGATCAATTAAACTGTGTGTCTATTGAACGGAATGGGGGATTCTTCGTAGCTTGTTTTAGTTGTTTTTTCTCGCGTCTATTACCCCGCCGCTTGTTTTAAGTGTATTTTCTTGCAAACACAGTTGAACATACTTCATGTTAAATTAATTGTTATTACATCAATTTGTCGGGGTTTGACAAATTCAGTTTTTTTTACACTTCTGTACACGTCGTCAAAATGTCAAACTGACAGCGCCATCGAGTGATGGCACTTTTGACGTTTAAATGCGTATCAAGTTTCGTATTTGAGAAAGAGTCAATAAAACAATCCTGTTGTTGAAGTGATGTTCTTCTCGTTTCGGTTAATTTTCAAATTTCCTGTTACCGTTATTTTGCAATAAAATTGTTACAGATCCAAAGACTAAATACTTAGCAAAAGATTCTCAATTTTTTAAAACTCGAGATGTCGACAGTTTAAGGCAATCTAACGGAGAGTGATAGTGGCTGTATCGTAATTAATAAATAAAGGGCTCCACTCTCCTTAATCCTACGGCTCCCTCTCTTTGCAAACTATATAAAAACCAGTTATTTCTAGATTTTATTGCTACCTTGTAAATATTTGGCACATTTGTATTTGGCCATTTGTATTTGTCGAATGTTGTATGACTGTCTAATGTTTACTCAACTTCCAGTTGATTTAAATTTTTAGCCGAAATTTGAAATGTTCCCATTAGCCATTACTAATTACTAAACGCAGCATTCATAAGTGCCATCTCTCGCTGCAGCTATCCTAAGTGTTGTTGTTAATTGTGTTATTTATACAGGCTGGAAAAAATGAAAGGGCCCTGGAGGGGAACTACCTTAAATCCTTTAGTTAGCTCATTTTACTGAAAGGAAACATTCATTTATTTTTTAAAAGAAACAAAACTGCATTCAAAGACCTTCTAAAATTTGCTTGTCCCACCCAAGAACTGAACCAACTAAAAATTTTAAAAATAAACCCTCGCTATTTTATTATACGAATCGGTAGGATTATTGTTCAGGATAAAATTTGTCTACTAAACTAAAGTCTTACACTCATCTGTTGTACGAGATACCCATGAAATTGAATATTTATTACAAGTTCTTTATTAACAATACCTAGTACTGTTCACTTGTAAAGTAATAATTATACGCCATTATTACACAATGACAGCACAGAATGAAAGCAAAACAAAACAAAATTTTAATTTCGAACGAAATTTATGGTTCGAACTTCAAATTTGTTTATTGGCAAAAAATGCGTTGCAAAAAAAATACGTTCCTTTTTTAAACTTTTCGTCAGTACGCCTAGTGCAAGAAGTAATTGTGCTCTGCATACATTTATTATTACCATTTAACGATTTTCTTATTGAAGTCTTCAACAAGGTACTTAAGATAAATAATATTAGCAAGCTTGTACTTCATAAGATGTCTTTGGATGTAAGAGAGATAAGAAAATTAGAATTTTTCCACCCTGTATATTTAACTGATAAGTTATAACTTAAAAGTTATTAAGACTGGAACTTTCTCTTATTTTACTTATAATTGACCCTCTTGTGTGTCATATGAAATAAATAAAATATTTAATAGTCTTCTTTTTTTCCTATATCGTGAACCTAGCTTTTTTTCTATATCGTGTATTATCGAAAACAATTTTTTTACAAAATGGCAGTTAGTTGAATAATTAGGCTAGCTCCCGAGTAGTATATAGGCTTTGTCGAAATTCTATTTTTTCGAATTTAATATTATAGCAACAATTACTTTATTTCCCATGCTTATACTCCGAATATTGGATTAAAACCATATAAAAATTATACATATATTGCAGGATAATAGAAGAAGAAGATTAAAGAAGAAACAATATAAATCATAATACTCGAGTACTAAAAACAAAAACATAATAATACTTAGAGCATAGCACATACCTTTTTGTACACAAAAAAAATATTACCCAAGATTTTTTTTTTCCTTACAAAATTTTGAATCAAATGATGGGACATATGATGTTGTCCAATATTTATTTAACTTTTATTTAACCTTTTTAATTTCTGTAAAGTAATTCCACTATTACAAAGGGCAAGTAATAATAGGATTATTCCTTTTGGACTTGGATTTTTAAGCTGATAATGATGTGATAAGCTCACCTGGTATTTAAAAAGGATGTTCTCTTTCCAAATATCACCATGACAAATTGCTGTTCTCTTCACCTCTGTGGCTATTGCTTCAACAAACTTAACACAATTTCGTTTTAAATTCTCCAGCAAATGAATATATTCTGTTCCTTCAAATTTACCCAATGCTTTTAAGAGCCGATCTTTTAGAATTTCCATAAATCTTTTGTTAGTATTTTCATTCAAGGGCACACATTTTTCTGCCACCTCTTTATACAAAGTGCCATATTTTTCTTTCAATATGAATGAAAGGGCATGAAACTTGGCAAGTGATTTCAACGACACCACCATATGATCCAAATCTAAGAATCCCCTGGAATATGGTTTATAGCCATCAGCACACAAGTTCTCCATAACAATAGCTTCCTGGCAATACTCGGTGCGTAAAAAATAGCATTTAGGCAAAACCAATTGCGTGGCTTTCGAAAAACACTTTTGCAAATCTCTATACTCCTTTAGAATGACAGAGTAAACAAAAACTTCTTTTTTGAAAAATAGAGTTAACGCACCACTGACCCTGTATCTTTCGTCAGTAGGTGCTAATTTTAGAACCAAGTTAAATTCCTTGTTTTTCCCGTTCGTTTTACCTTTTAGAATAACCGGAATAAGCACACCAAAATAGTTTTGTGCAATGTCTTCAAAATTTTGTTGCGAAATTGTCCAGTCTTCCAAATTGTTATTTATTGACACTTCTTCTAGAATTGTTCTCACATAATTTTCACTTATTTCAGACATATTTTATAAAGTTATAATTATTATAACAAAATAATAAACTCATCTAAGACTAAAGTCACCAGTTAGCAAGTTTCTAGGTTAGAACATATGATTTTGACATTAAAGCTGTCACTTTTCTTATAACATTCAAAACATATTTATAAGATTTATTCCTTCTTTGCTAATAGCATGGACGAAATTTATTCGTCGATGATAATAGTTTCTTTTTGTTAATGTATTCACTTAATTTATTCCATTGTTAAAAATGACTCACTTCCAAGCAAACAAAACACATTTCTATCAATAATCTTATTAGAAAATAGCTGAGAAGGTCCACAGACTATTATATCTCATCTTGTGTGACGTCATCATAAGCGTTTGGTTTTTGCTTGCGTTCGTAAACAAACTGCTGGAATATCCAGATAAGTGGGACCTTGTCCTTCAAGATAATATTTATTTTCTAAAGTATTGACCTTTACAAATACATTAAAGTAGTCTTTTGCCCGCGGATCCGCTCGTGCTTAATTGAACACCTGCCCTCAGCATCTCCTATCCGACTTGTTCAATCAAAATGGTTGCAGCCAACCTCCTTTTGTTTAAATAGTAATAATATATCCCTTTTCTGGGGAACACCCTAATCAGCGGAGAAAACCGTATCCAAATCCATTTATTTATAAGTGTCTCTCAAGCATGCATAGGATTTCCAAGTGTGTAGGCACAAATTGAAATTTGGAATTTATCTGTAAAAAATGCAGCAGGTACTTATGTTAATATTATTAACAACACAATTTTACCTTATTTTCCCGCAGTGTTTATCTAAGCTCCATAACCATTCCATTAGTCAGTTAGTCACACACTTAGCATAGCTTCATACGGTGCCGTTTGTAAGTTGATTTTGGATTATATATATAATATACAGGGTGGAAAAAATTCAAGGGCCCTGGTTGGGAACTACATTAAATCCTTTAGTTAGTTTATTTTACTGAAAGGAAACCCTTTATTTTTTAAAAGAAACAAATCTGCATTCAAAGATCTTCTAAAATTCGCTTGTCTCACCCGGGAATTGAAACAACTTAAAATAAAAAAAATACACCATCGCTATTTTATTATACGAATCGGTAGGATTATTGTTCAGGATAAAATTTGTCTCTAAAACATTTGGTCTTACACTCATCTGTTGTACGAAATACCCATGAAATAGAATATTTATTACAAGTTCTTTATTAACAATACCTATTACTTTTCAGTTGTAATAAGTAGATGACACGTTATAATTTTCTTATCTCTCTAACATCCAAAGACATCGTAAGAAGCTTGCTAATTTGAAATTCGAACGTTAACATTCAAAATTTTTAAAATCGATAAAAGTATTCGTTCCAATTTAAAATTTTGTTTTGTTTTGCTTTAACTGATCCTGATCCTGATGATTCTTTTCTCTTCTTAATATCCGTCTTTAAAAAAAATGTTTCATGTTTATGTGTTCTTCGTATTGATGATAAAATAAAATTAATATTAATTTTCACTTTTTTATTTCAAAGACCAAATGTTTATTAGACAAATTTTTATTCTGAACAATAATCCTACCGATTCGTATAATAAAATAGCGATAGTGTATTTTTTTAATTTTAAGTTGTTTCAATTCCCGGATGAGACAAGCGAATTTTAGAAGATCCTTGAATGCAGTTTTGTTTCTTTTAAAAAATAAAGGAATGTTTCCTTTCAGTAAAATAAGCTAACTAAAGGATTTATGGTAGCTCCCCTCCAGGGCCCTTAAATTTTTTCCACTCTGTATATATAATATAAATAAAAAGTTTTTATTCAAAAATAATGAAAACAATAATAAGTTGTGCGTTTGAGAATGAACACTGATGCAATCACCTTAAGGGTCGGTATAATGTCAGATGCACAATTTCAAATGAGCATAAAACATTGTGTAACTTGGTCAATCGGTTTAATAAAAATAATATAGATAATAGACTATAGGGCTGATATTCGTGCAGAAGCAAAAACGCAAAAGCTTTAAGTTCGCTCGATAGAAAAAAATTACGAAGTTACCTCTATATTTCATGTTTTTCGAGTGTTAAAGGACCTTTCTTAAAACAGTTTGCCTTGAAATTTGTATTAAAAATAAGAAAACAAATGACCCCGTATAATTGCACGGGGATTTTGAATAATTCTGTTTCGTTTTCATTTAATTAAACATCTAAGAATTGGCGCTTACGTCGATTTATTCTGAGACAAGGCGGCGACAAGATATCTCGGTCGCACGCGCTTTTTGTTCCATGCTTTGTTTCGTCACTCACCCGTCGGTCAGTTGTGATCGCTCCGTTGAGACGGGAGGGCTACGTTTTTGCGCTCTCGACGTCCCGGTTTCGTAATTTAAATAAATCTCGTAATTTGAAACATGGGAAATAAATGCAACCAATGTAAAAAATGTTTAACGAGTGAAAATAAAGCAGTGGATGAAAGTAATGCAAAGGTACGCCATTACTTAACAAAATAAGTAGATAGGTCATGTTTTATTAACGATGTGGAACTAAAGGTTGTCTCAATGGACTAATGAATATAGCTATGTTTTTCGTCTGAGGTATTTTTTTTAGCTTACAATTTAATATCACAATAAATATGGTTGATGGATGTGGAAGAGGCGAAAGAGTTGTGTCTGGATCGTAGCAGATGGAAATCTGTAGTCTCTGCCTACCCCTCTGGGAGACTAACAAAACCTTATCTCACCCTCACCATCGCCATCGCCATCGCGATCACGATCGCGATCGTGATCGTGATCGTGGACGTATCGTCGTATCGTCGTATCGACGTATCGTCGTATCGACGTATCGTCGTATCGACTTATCGTCGTATCGACGTATCGACGTATCGTCGTATCGACGTATTGCCGTATGGTCGTATCGACTTATCGTCGTATCGACGTATCGTCGTATCGACGTAACGTCGTATCCTCGTATCGACGTATCGTCGTATCGTCGTATGGTCGTTTCCTCGTATCGACGTATCGACGTATCAACGGATCGACGTATCGAAGTATCGTCGTATCCTCGTATCGATGTATCGTCGTATCGACGTATTGCCGTATCGTCGTATCGACGTATCTTCGTATCGTCATATCGACGTATCGTCGTATCCTCGTATTGACGTATCGTTGTATCGTTGTATGGTCGTTTCCTCGTATCGACGTATCGTCGTATCGACGTATCGTATCGACATATTGACGTATCAACGTATCGACGTATCGGCGTTTTGACGTATCGTCGTATCGTCGTATCGACGTATCGTCGTATCGACGTATCGTCGTATCGACGTATCGTCGTATGGTCGTTTCCTCGTATCGACGTATCCTCGTATCGACGTTTCGTCGTATCGATGTATTGCCGTATCGGTGTATCCTCGTATCGACGTATCGGCGTATCAACGTATCATCGTATCGACGTATCGGCGTATCGACGTATCGTATCGACATATTGACGTATCAACGTATCGACGTATCGGCGTTTTGACGTATCGTCATATCGTCGTATCGACGTATCGTCGTATCCTCGTATCGACGTATCGAAGTATCGGCATATCGACGTATCGACATATCGACGTATCAACGTATCGACGTATCGTCGTTTCCTTGTATCGACGTATCGTCGTATCGACGTTTCTGAGGTATCCTCGTATCGACGTATCGTCGTATCGACGTATCGGCGTATCGACGTATCATCGTATCGACGTATCGGCGTATCGACGTATCGTATCGACATATTGACGTATCAACGTATCGACGTATCGGCGTTTTGACGTATCGTCATATCGTCGTATCGACGTATCGTCGTATCCTCGTATCGACGTATCGTCGTATGGTCGTTTCCTCGTATCGACGTATCCTCGTATCGACGTATCGAAGTATCGGCATATTGACGTATCGACATATCGACGTATCAACGTATCGACGTATCGTCGTTTCCTTGTATCGACGTATCGTCGTATCGACGTTTCGGCGTATTGAGGTATCCTCGTATCGACGTATCGTCGTATCGACGTATTGCCGTACCGTATCGTCGTATCGACGTATCGTCGTATCGACGTATCTTCGTATCGTCGTATCGACGTATCGTCGTATCGTCGTATCGACGTATCGTCGTATCCTCGTATCGACGTATCGTCGTATCGACGTATCGTCGTATCGACGTATCGTCGTATCCTCGTATCGACGTATCATCGTATCGACGTATCATCGTTTCCTCGTATCGACGTATCGTCATATCGACGTATCGGCGTATCGACGTATCCTCGTATCGACGTGTCGTCGTATCGACGTATTGCCGTATCGTCGTATCGTCGTATCCCCGTATCGACGTATCGTCGTATCGACGTATTGGCGTATCGACGTATCGGCGTATCGACGTATCGTTGTATCATCATCGTCATCATTATCTTTGCAAGTATGACTTTCGAAAAATAAAATTTTGAAATATAAAAATTAGATGCAAACACAATTACGCAAAAAATTCGAACAAACCGTTTTGTCAACTGGGTTGAATTTTATACATCGTAGATGCATTATACTTATTATTGAAAACTAGCACGTGCACGGGTTAATGACCGCGGATCCACACCGCTCGTGGGAGCTAAGAAATAGCGCTCGCGGCCGGTCGCGCAAACAGTTGAGGTGCGGGGATGCGGGGGCAAAATCACTAATTTGTCCAGGTTTATACGCAGCCTTAAGCTAAGAGAGTGGAATCGAAAGAGTAGTATTACTCAACATTACCCAGCAGCAAACAATCTTAATGCCAACACATAGAGTTCTTTTTAGCTCAAGTCAAAGACATTCTTACCTTAGTAGATTACAAGAGAGATAAAAGCGGCAAAAGTGGCACAAAAGTCCTGAGGGAGCACCAACTAGTTCTTTGTCATCTTACTAGTGGAAATGTAATTACATCAACTGTAATCATATCATCTTATTAGGGCGCCGACGCAAATTGTCCCTTACAAAAACCTTGGTAATAGAATTGCTGTATTATTCGTAGTTAGATTACATTTTTTGTCGGGTAACGTGTAGGTAATTTGTAAGATAAGGTAAGATAAAAATAGATTCTCTTTGATTGATGTTGTTATCTATGTCGTGGGTAGATCGTAGAATTGGGCAGATCGTAAAGAGTTCCGGGAAATAGTATATTTCGTATTTTGTATGTATAAACTTGTAACAAAATATATTTGACTGTACTATTGGTATGTGGCTGGTTTTGATGACATTAAAAAGGTTACATTTCAAAAAAAGAAACAAGTTAGAAAAATGTTTCCAGATATTTTTCATTTGTTTTTCTTTCTGTCAAAATGAGTGAATGTAATGAAGAAATTCGATACATTTTAAAATTTTACCACAAAAAAAGAAAAAATGCAACGCAAGCCGTGTAAAAAATTTGTGACGTTTATGAACTTAATGCAGTGTTAGAGTAGTTTAAGCGTTTTCAATCCGGAAATTTTGATGTCAAAGATGACCCTCGCTCTGGTCGCCCTGTTACGGATAAAATTGAAGCCTTTATTGAAAAAGTGGAGCAAGATCGGCATATCAGTAATTATGACATAGCTGAAGAACTGGGAATTGACCACAAAACAGTTATGATCCATTTGAAAAAAGCTGGGTACACATAAAAGCTCTATATTTGGGTGCCATACAAGCTAACTGAGAGAAACATAACGAACCGTGTACTCATTCGCGATTCTTTATTGAGACGTAATGAAACTGAACCGTTTTTGAAGAGATGATAACTGGTGATGAAAAGTGGATTACGTACGACAAGCACGTGCGAAAAAGGTCGTGGTCAAAGGTTGGTCAGGCTTCACAGACAGTGGCAAAACCCGGGTTAACTCGCAATAAGGTGATGCTGTGTGTATGGTGGGATTGGAAGGGCATTGTCCATTATGAGTTTTACCGCCGGGCAGAACCAGAAAGCGGCCGGAATTGATCAATAGAAAGGGTGGTATTTCATCATGATAACGCTAGACCACACACAGCTTTAGCCACTCAGCAAAAATTAAGAGAGTTTGACTGGGAGGTGTTATGCATCCGCCATATAGCCCTGACCTTGCACCTTCAGATTTCCACCTGTTTCGGTCACTTCAGAATTCTTTAGGCAGTCTCAGGTCAACATCAAGAGAGGACTTTCTGTAATATAGGTCTAATGGACAGCCCTCTGTGCAGAGCGGAGAAACGCCGACTCGCGTGACAATAGACTGAGTAGGCGTCAACACACAACGTGCTAAGATCTTCGATGAACCTATGTCACGAGCTATGTCATCTCTTGGGATTCTGGCGCGAACTAGGCTGACAAGAATAACCGGCCCCATACTTTCCATGCACAAAGGTCCAAATAAGAGACTAGGTGCGGAAACCGAGCCCGCCAAAGAAGAAGCAACTAAATAATGTATGATAGTAAAAGTTTCAATTGTATCATCTCAAAGTAAGCTATATCCATCGAACCGTGATGATTTTAATACGACAAAACTAATTCCACTAAGAGGCGATAAACATCGATTAACATATTTCTCCATGGAGCCATGGTGCCTTGGAAAATAAATTAAACTTGTCGCGTGAGCAAACTGGGGTGATCTCAGTTCATCGACTGGTAATCTTAAACAGAATCTGACTAGCCTAATAAATCATCAAGATTCAATAGGCTGTCCTTTTTTGATGATGGCGTTTTTTGTGATCCGTAGAACCAAGAAGGCAGCCTTTATGGTGTGACTCCGTTGGCACAAAAATAGCATTAATTTGCCCACATATCACGATTTAAAAATAAAAATGAAAAATTTTAAATTGTTCAAAATATTTCCATTCAATATGGGTCTCAAATTGTAGATATTACATATTTTTATTATATTTACTGGCACTGGTTTCGAGAAATCTTTAAAAAACCCTAAAAATATGTATGTCCCCCCCTTATCTCCGAAACTGGTAGACCGAAAAATATGAAAAAAATGTCAATTATAGATCATAACTGGCCAATTACAGGAAAACTAATAGCGATTAAAAAAATTGAGAACAAATGAGAAATATAAAAAAATAAGTAAAATAATTAAAAAAAAACATTACTAAATATTACTAATATTAAATATGATTACTAGGTACGCGAGTCTGATTCGCACTTAATCGGTTTTATTTTTATTTTTATTTATTGTACAAAATGTAGAGTATTAAGCAGACAATATATACTCGTAGTTAGACATGCGCAACAAATTAAAATGTATTGAAAATAAGCTACTCGTATGAAATCGTAAAAAAATAACGGCCAAGTGCGAGTCAGACTCGTGCACTAGGGTACGCACAAAACGGTTACGTAACCCTTAAAATATGATTATTTTGGTAAATAATTCGACATGCAGCTATTATGGACCTTCTTAACTTGACACTTACGATCTATTAAAGTCTATTTATTTAAAGGTTCTAATTAAGTTGGAGGAAAATAACTTCCTAAATAATTAAATATTTGCAATTTTCTGATATTTTCCTGTTTGTTTGTGCTTTAGCACTACCTGTAAACGAAATTTCAAGTTTCTAAGTCAACTGGAAGTGCCTATAGGTTTTGATTCATTTGCGAGTGTTGAAAATTTGTAAGAATTTAGGTACCTATTTTTCTTGCCGAGTTAGAAGCCTGATTTTCTTACAACCCCATAAAGCCATAGACTTTTGTAGGAAGTATCAGTTTCAGCTTGATGTCTCATACGGGACCCGAGCAAAAGGGTATTGACAGACAGACAGACAGACATACGGACAACAAAGTGATCCTATAAGAGTTCCGTTTTTAGGGTTCCGTACCCAAGGGTAACGAGACCCTATTACTAAGACTCCGCTGTCCATCTGTCTGTCTGTCACCAGGCTGTATCTCATGAACCGTGATAGTTAGACAGTTGAAATTTTCACAGATGATGTATTTCTGTTGCCGCTATAACAGAATAAAATAAATAAATAAATATTTAAGGGGGCTCCTCTCGGTTTTTTCACTTTGAGGTACGGGACCCCAAAAAATTGTGGTTACAAACAAGTACTACAAAATATTTTCCTTTTCTTTTTATTATTTTATACAAAACAAACATGAAATATGTTATCTGTATCTCTCCGAGGGGATTCAGGACCCAAAGATTCAGGATTACCTAAACTAGGGAATTGGATTACCCACTGGGTACTAAGTTAAGTAAAATGCTAAGGCGCAAAAGTGTTTTGTGTCTTGTACCTAATCTTTTAAGACATTTAAGACCAGCATTATCTAATCTTATCAAAAAACTCAACCACGTGATTAATACTTGCGATTGTCAGCAGTTCAGCACGTTTTACTTATATTATTTCAATTACTCCAACCGGTTTCGCATTACGGCATTATCAAGGAGAAATAAGAATACAATTAAATAAAACAATGGATTAAAATTAATAAAACTTAATGTTGTTTACATTGCTGATAATAAACAATAAATAAATAATAATCACGGAGCCATTACGAAGAGAAGTTGGTATATGAATGGAGGCATGTTACGATCGATGGTGGCATAACGTCACAAAATAGGGCGATTGCGATTTGTTGCATGTGCTCTGTGTGCTCTTTGATTGGTGGAAAGGCGGAGTCAACCTTCCCCGTACCTCTGCCTTCCTCCCCGCGTAGTGTCACACAATTTTCCCTAGAGAAATGAACTATCGGCAACTTCTCTTCGTAATTGCTCCGTGATAACAATCTGTAAGAGTAATGAATGTTAGACATTTTACCATCGAATAATGTAAATTTATATTTGCATACGATAGCCAGAAGATTACTATGGTTTCGCAGCTGGATTGTGAAAAACCCGCCTTTTTCTAATAAATCGAAACAGAACACTTAAATTCAAAATACACTCAATAGTTCTTCAACAAAACCTTATTACAATTATTTATAGGTAATAAGCATTATATTTTATATTAATAATAAACAAAGTTTTTATTGGTTTCTGTAAATTAGAATTTCAAAACAATTTAATAAATTCAACATTTTTGAAATTCAAATTTACAGAAACCAATGAAAACGTTGCGATGGTAACATACACAATACATAAGTAATAAGGTTTTGTTGAATAACTATTGCGTGAATTTTGAATTTAAGTGTTCTGTTTAGATTACTTAGAAAAAAGCGGGTTTTTCACAATCCGGCTGCGAAACCGCTCTTAAGATTTTTACTAATTCATTCGTATACAAAGCAGTTCACGCAACACCAGAAAGAATGAGCGTACTGACCGTTTGATGGTCCAGTGACCAGCGTAGAAATTTCCTCAAGCAGCTTGGATGTAGAGTCGATAAAATGATATACGCCCTTAAGGCGAGGCGCCACGTCGATCCAATGGTACTACCCCCGGGATTGGTTTCTTAGCTAACTTTGATGAGATGTCATGAAAACTTGTCTGAATTCTGTATCACAACATCTACTCGTACAATTAGTTTGTCCAATAGTTCTATGAAACGCGGGGCTTATTTGTTGACTGATATGTTTGGTCTTAATTAGTTTATTTTAAACATATTGTTATGGTCTTATTTGTTCACACTACATAGAAATCATATAATAAGAACCTTATCTAAGCTCAAGCACATTATAAAGAAAAACTAAACATAATTTATGAAAATAAAAATAAAATTTGATTAAATAAAATGCTTTATTCAAGTTAAGTACCCAACATACTGGCTGCATTACCACGTTGGATTGCAACAATTACGTAAACTTCATTCACCCTCTTTAATTTATACGTGTTTTTGATAACTATCATTCATGTTATGACTCTTAAAATGGCATATTTGGTCACTCTAGTGCCTGAAAAAAGTTCATAAACTTGTTTGTGTACATGTTTCTACAACCGCGAGTCACTCACACACACCAGGCTGCAGCAGAATACCAGCGTTGTGTCAAGATGATTACCTACTTCGTAGGTATACCATGTCAACACAGCATCATGCTGAGTTGCGGCCATTTTGGTGGTATCAAATACTCGTAGGTACTAAAATATAATTAGTTAGTTATTAGAATAAGTTAAGCTAAGTAGAGAAGTCTCAAGTTTACTTATTTATCTTGTTGTTAAGATTATTTTGTACGTACCTACTATATTTTGCGTGTTACCAAATAAATGTATTTTCTTCCTTTCAACACTAATGTATTGCCTAAGATAAGCGCCAGTTCTCGGATCCACTGAGACTGTAGAGATGTAAAGCGCCAGGCCCTCCTGGCGCGAATGTGTCGACGCCCAAACGACACAAACATGTCACAGAGAGCTCATAATATCATACTACGTACGTATGACGTACGTAGTATTCTTATCGGTGAGAGAGCTGTTACAGACAAATGTTTATTCAGTTTATTCTACGAAGTCTACTTACCTATGGTTGTAATAGTGCATTCACACATACTTTCTCTGGTGTGCGTAACTTCGGGAGCGCTTACAAAACGCACACATACACAAAACACGCGTATCTGTACACGTGCCTTAGGGAGCCTTAATAAAAAATCTACATGTCGGTAACGGACGAATGATTGATAATAATATGCAACTGCCTCGAACCACTCCCCGGTACGTTATATATTACAAAACTATGTTGAAATGAAACAAACAAATAACTTGTAAATTAGAATAAAAATGTAACGTAAATATGTGGCGTTGGTACCTGTGGCACAAAATAACCACTTACAGAAGGTTTACTCCGCATAACTAGCGAAAACAGGCGCACGCACACACAGACGCGTACGTACGACTATATCGGATGAAGTCGGTCGAATGCCAATACGAAATTCTGCTGAGGTCAGTGTTGCCAGATGAGGAAACTGATATTACAGTGTTGAGGGCTCAAAATTACAGTGTTTGGAACCAAATTACAGTAGAATTCATTCATTTTCATATTTTTCGCCATTTTCAACTAACTTATGTGACTCTTGGCATTAGAAAATTACAGTGTCTCCATACAGAGTATACAGTAGATTGTGTTGAATTACAGTAGATCTACTGTAATTACAGTGTGTCTGGCAACACTGGCTGAGATCATCATTACGCGTCTATGCATGTGCGCGTCTTTTTTCACTCCGTCATCGAGTTGGCCTTCTGGTAGTATCTATTTTGTGCCTGTGGTATTATAAATTAAAATACAGTCACAACCGCCTTCCAATATGTACGACTATAACAGCTGGTAAGTATTATAATGTACAGTCAACAAAAGAGATAAGTAACCAGGCCCAGCACAAACACTTGGATACTAAGCTAACACCCGCTCTGTAGATAAGATGAGATGAAGAACTTGATTTATAGTGTATGTATGTACGTAGGTATTAACCGAGTCTTCTCGGTCAGTCCTGTGGGTCTTAGGAGCAAAGTGTTAGCGCTGGGCCTGGTTACCTGGTTACAGTGTACAGTACGCGCCAATCTTTTAGTCGCCTCTGATTGAGTTACGAATGCAAGCTTGCACAGGTACAGTCAAGGAAAGAATAATATGAACGGTTGATTATTAAATGTTTACTATAAGTGGGAAGGTGTACTTGTTGTACCTACCTATTTAATATTTATTTATTATTTCAGTGCAATTTTAACTGTTTAAATAAAACAAATTAATATAAACACCATTTTCCTACATTGTCGCCTTAAAACGCTATAACGACCGCGAGGCATAACAACAATAAACTTGAACAAACTAAATCAACAAAACAACAAATAAAGGCAGCACAAACAGATTCAACGATTAACTTAACGAATCATAGAATTTTTTCCAAGAACGTACTTTCATGCAACGCGCGCGTGTGTAGTGTACGGACGTAGCACCAACACTAACGCATAGTGTTGACATGACACCTGCTAAATGGCGAGCGGGGGGTGTGGTGGGGCACGCAGGCGGGTGTGCTCCGCGCCCTCGCTCCTGTAACGTCCCCCTGACACCGTTAAACGGCTATTGCGTCGCCTCTTGCGTCTATCTTCAGAGGCAACTAAAAGATTGGCGCGCACTGTACAGTTGACAAAATTCCCGCCTGTCCATCTTAAAAGTTAGTATTGTGTGCAGTGGTTCGTGGCATCTTCCGCTAGCCCCGCCTTGCCAGTTTTTGTCTGCCAATAGTCATTCACGCTCAACCATAAACTTTGACTAATGAAGTCTGCGGGCCCGAAAACGCCATAAAAAGTGTTTCTCATAAACCTTCGTTGGTTAACAAAATAAAGGGCGGGGCTAACTGAGATCGCCACATGCAAGCAACAAGGTTTTGAAACTGGACGGGCGGGAATATTGTCGACTGTACATCCTGTATTATGGTAATTTAGTTTAAACAATAGGCTGGTCCAATTTTTAGGGTTCCGTAGTCAACAACAAGGAACCCTTATAGTTTCGCCATGTCTATCTGTCTGTTTGTCTGTCCGCGGCTAAGCTTAGAGACTATTAGCACTAGAAAGCTGTAATTTGGCATGGGTGTACTCATATTTATTACGCCAACAAAGTGGTACAGTAAAATTTTGAAAAAGATTTTTTTTTAGGGTACCTCCCCTACACGTAAAGTGGGGATGATTTTTTTTCTCATCTGTGCCATAGTGTGGGGTGTCGTTGGATAGGTAATTTAAAAATATTGGGGTGTGAGAAGACCATTTTTTGATCGAGGGTTCCGTTTGCGAAATATTAAGCTTAAAAGTGTTAATTCCTGCCGGCGAAACGGTAGTATTTGGAGAAGTACAAAAAAATAAATACAGTAGTATACATAACGAAATTAAAAGGAAAACTATCACAGTTAAGTACGAGTACAGATCGCGCCAAACTTTTAGTCACCTCTATACTCGGGGCGATTCGCATCAGCAGTAACAAAATGTATGAGCCGTTCTTGGGAAGAGCAACTTCCGAGCGGACTAGAAGTTTGGCGCGATCTGTATTATTATAGATAATGGTGCGGAACCCTTCGTGTGCGAGTCCGACTTGGCCGGTTTTGTGACAAACAAACGATTTCACCAGGCACATATATACACAGTAAGTAAGGAAAAGAAGGAAATTCCATGTTACTCAATTGTTATTCGATTTGCCGCTTGTCTGATATCGGAGGCGTTTTTCAGATTATAATGGTCTTTTTCCTCCTTTTTTCGGGAACTTTTACGCCTCATTATTCTGTGAGATCGAAAACAGATCGTTATTAAAATTAACTCTTTTTATGTTACCAATTTGCCATTTCCGCACACCTATTTATTTTCATGACCTTTATTTTCCAATGGGGAATTACGGTCGGAAAGAATTAACCCTGAAAAGTCAGCGGGCGATGGCGGCAAACTGGCGAAATGAAAAGACAGTTCATTTTCACTTTGCATATTATTTAAATCTATAAACGGGTTAACCTTTCTAAAGCTTAGCATATTTTGATCAAAATTGCAATTTAAAGCGGCTACAAACAAACTATCTAACTTAAGAGAGGTAAAATATTTCAATTCACAAACGTATTTGCTATACATATATGAAATATTTGTACGGGATTCAAATTCAAACAGTTTATTTTGCAAAGTAGGTATATAAAATACACGTTTCACAAGTCAAAATTTAATCTTATAAAAAATAATATATGTAATAAAATAAAAAATGTACATGAACTAGATTAAAGGTTTATTTAATGTATGTAGCAATATATATATACGATTAAAATTATAGGTAAAATATATATATCATACAAGGTGAAATCCAATCAACCGCCCGAACCCACACCGGAGACCCGGCCAGGGACCAGGGACAAGGTTCAATGATCACCAACCGAGCCCCCCGATGTTTATTAGTCTTTGAACTTTCAAGGGAATCCGATCAGAGGATCTAAAAAGGCTGACATGGGTGAATTATAAAATGATTTTAAAGTAGGATAGAGTCAGAGTTTTTTCATGCGTGCAAAAGAGACGACATTAGAACAGAATCATAATGTGATTCATGCAAAACGGCCTTTTTAGAGGACCAGAGGCTCAGACGTCACCCAAATTTTCTATTTTCGTCACCTACTTACGACGTTTGATCTTGTTAAAAACCATTGAAAATAGAAGTGGGAAGATGATGGACCTTGATTCGACATGACAATTTCTTGATATCATAGAAGGAAAGGTTGAGGAGACAGTCAGAAGAGGAAGACATAGACTCACCTATACCAGAGAATATAAAGCTATACACTCAAGTGAAGGAGAAAGTTGATGTAATGTCACATCAAGAGGGCCAATCATTAGCAGAAGATAGAGAAGAATGGCGGTTACTGAACCGCCAAGCCGCGCCGCAACGTCAACTTTAAGGCGTTCGTGGTGCGTGTGCCGGACTGTTTTCTGCACCTCGTCATGGAGGAAAACCTTTGGCCGCAGGGTGTGGTGTTCCGTCGCTTCCGCGGACAAGTGCCACAGAACAGCACAAATACACAGTGTAAAAAGTGAAGCGTTACTAACATAGTATTAAACTTTATTTACTAGCACAATTTTGTAATAGCATCGTATATATGTTAGTTTGTAAGGTATTTATCTATGGGCCATAAAAGCCTGAAAATAAATTATTTGATTGATTGATTGATAAAGTCTCATTTAGCACCTCATTTAGCATCAATCAGAACTGAACTCTATGACATTTCCTTTTAGTTTAAAATAGCGCACCTAAAGCCGTGGCTGTTATGACCACCAAGAAACACGCGCGCTCACGAAAAACTGCGTTTTTATTTAATAACTCGGCTTTTACATGAAATGTGTAGATGCGGTTATTGTTCACTTATTTAAGGCTGTATAATTTAAGAAAGGTCCTTTAACACTCGAAAAACATGAAATTTAGAGGTAACTCCGTATCATTCTTGCGTTTTTCCAAAATGTTTAAAAATACTTCGTCCGCGTGGAAGAAGACAATACGGCCACAGTATGAATCTCGCAATAAAGAGAATACCAGCCTTTTAATTGGATAATAACCCCTTCCTCCTCTTTCGTTGTAACCCATGCCTCATTACTGAGGATCGAACAGTGGTAATTGCATTAAAACCTGTTCAATCGTTTTTGCGTGATGCATGAAATACCAACCAAAATTCCGTTCATTTTTTTGTATTAATGTCCTACACCGCTATTTTTTTTTGGAATATCATCAATGTTATAATAATAAAATTCTTTATATCACAAGATAAAATTTCTGTACACAGGCGAGCTTAATACTATTTAGTATTTTCTACCAGCTAACTTTTGGTTATGGGAAATTGTAGAGGGTAAAGTCATGTTGCCAAAATAGTATTTTGATATTTGAATATTTTAATAGATATATTACATAAATGACAGACAGACACAGCTGTTTACAATTTTGTTATTGTATTTAATGTACTAAGTTTTACAATTTTCAGTTATTATAGTTATTATAGCCCGTTTTATCTAAGAGAGTATCACCATCTGTTATACAATTGCTGCAACTAATTTCGCATACAATCTTTTTATTTACCAAAATAGGTAAATAAACGCCTTAAAATACCTTTGTCTACCTGCCCCATATAGTCCATCAGCTTTTACACTCATTTCATCTATTAACTAATTAACGTTAAGGTGATATGCGAAAAAAATACGGGTGTTTCTTTTCTGTGTATTTCATGAAATACACGGAAAATTTTAATAAATTTGTGATATATGCATTTTGACTATATATTATAGGGTTTTGAAATTGGAAAACATGTTTGGATAAATTTTCCTCGATAGAAATAATTGTTGAAATGAGGTCTTCAAACACACTTTTTCTCCTCGTTTGACGAATAAAGAACCATATACAGAACTCAAACATATTTTATTAGGTGTGTTTCAACAATATCTAGAGATTTGATATTTTAAATTTTGCTAGCTATTTTAGTTTTTTTAATAAAAATATAAAACCAACTTTTTTCCCTTTTGCCCTGAATCCGCCCCTCTCGCACTGCGCGATTTTTCACTTGGAGTGACAGTGACAAAAATAAAATTCGCACTGCCTTTTAATTCTAGAAGAATTATAACACAAGTAAGGAAATTATACTATTAAGACAAAGATCACTATCATAACCCCTTGCTTCATTATCGTTTAAGTAATCATTTATTTTATAATATGCCTTCTTCAATAAGCCCTGCTTAATGAAGGTAAAAGACGGGCAGCAGTAGAGGCTTAGTAATAACACGATACACTCCTACATTACTTTTACTTGAATACAAATTTCATCCCCCTTTTCACCCCTTCGGGGATAATATTATCAACAACGCTGAAACACGTATAAATATAAATTAATTTTCAATCGTCAGCCTTAACACAAAATTTCAAGATCCTAACTTCAAAATTGACCGAATTTCATAGAAATTTTCATCCCCTATTGTATCCCCTTAGGGGTAAACTTTCTAAAAATCCTTCCTTAGTGGATGCCTACACCGTATAAGGTACCTATATGCAAAATTTCAAGTCTCTAGGTCCAGCGGTTTGGGCTGTGCGTTGATATATCACCCGTTAGTCGGTTTACCGTTTTATACAACGTGTAACAGAAAGGTGTAACCATATTTGAAGAGCTTATTCAGTCAATGGTATAGAACAACTTTTACTATAGAACAAAACCTGTATCTCGAAAAAAATGTTTTACTGTTTCATAGAAAGGTAGATTTTTCTTTTTGAGATTTCAGGGTTGGCTCCATAGTAAAAGTTGTTCTATATCATTGGCTGAATAAGCTCTTTAAATATTATGGTTACACCTTTCTGTTACACGTTGTATACGCAGATAGTCACCTAACAAAGATTTTCATCGAAAATTAGGTATACTAAAATTTTGTAAAAAGCGGATTCGCAGCTGGATTGTCAAAAACTAATTAAATTATTCTATTATAGAATTAAATGAAACTTGAGGATAATTCATGATTTATATAAAAACGGCTCACCTCAATACGTGTTATGATCGGGAAAGCCGACCAGTTTCAGCAGATTTAGAAACTAGTCGGCTTTCCCGATCACAACACGTATTGAGGTGAGCCGTTTTTATATAAATCATAAATTATTCTAATTAAAAGAAATAGAACACTTTAATTCAAAATTCACTCAATAGGTGTTCAACAAAACCTTATTACCTATGTATTGTGTATGTTGCCGTTGCTAAATACCCATTGGTTTCTGCAAAATGGAATTTCAAAAATTTTGAATTAAAAATATTTGAAACCACTCTGTCGCAGCTTGATTGTGAAAAACCCGCCTTTTTCTTACTAATCGAAACAGAACACTTAAATTCAAAATTTACTCAACAGTTATTCAACAAAACCTTATTACCTATGTACTGTGTATGCTGCCATCGTAACGTTTCCATTGGTTTCTGTGAATTAGAATTTCAAAAATATTGAATTTAAATAATTGAGCAACGTGACTTTCACTATAATAAGTTTATTTTATTCTATTTAGCTCCTAATCCTATTCTACTCAACTATAATTTGTCTCGTTTTATTTTTGAGAAAAGCACTATACATATCCGTAAATTCTCTGCGTGCTCGGCCTTTTAACTTACTCATCCAGCTCCCGTAGCACAGTGTTTAACCGCGCGCGACGCAACTTAGTTCAAGTACGTAAGTGCAAGGAGTGTGACACGATGTTTTTTGCGATTAAACAGTATGTGATGCTCCTCGCACTTGTGATTCAACTAGTCCCATAGCGCGCGATTAAACACTGTGCTACGAGTGCAGGGAGAGCTCACTTACATGGTCTCAGCAGTAATGTACTATAAATTGATTTTATATGCACTTCAGAGAAAAGTTTCTAATTGTGATAGACGATGGACAGTATTATCAAAAGAGCCTTGTTTTTTTCTATTTTAATATACAGACAATAACTCCAAAATGTAACAAAAACTTCCTTCTTTATCCGTAGTCCGTACCCCTATTATAAATGCGAAAGTGTGTTTGTTGGTTTGTCCTTCTTTCACGCAGCAACGAAGCAACGGATCGACGTGATTTTTTGCATAGAGATAGTTTATGGGCTGGAAAGTGTAATACCATAACCTACTTTTTATCCCTGGAAAATGCAAACGAAATCAGCGCGGGCGAAGCTGCGGGCAATAGCTAGTTTCCAATAAAGGGCACAAACAGAGTAACTATATCTGTACATTTATCTTGTATTCAGCTTCTCGAGTTTTCATTTCAGTAAGTTGATTAAGTGTGTTTTAAACCACAAATTAAGGAATCAGTGATTCAGTTACAGTGCACTGGTTTGGATACAAGATCTGACCGCACAGTTGCCACACGCATACTTTCTGCAACATTAAATATTTACAATAGTATTTTGTTCAACTACAACATAATTTGAGACATTGGGACATTTTGCACGAGTGTCCCAATGTCTAATTCTGTTCAGTTGCACACAATATTTTATCTACGACCATCAAAAATATTGTCTTTCAATATAACAATTTCATGAAAAATGAGAAGATCATTCGTTCATGAACCTCGGGTGCGTTCGTCGCGGTAAGCGTCTCGTTTGAAGGCCAATTTCTCGTCACTGTTGTTGATTGGCTCTCTAGCGGTTTTATAGTAAATTGGGCCAATCACAGCGCAGAAGCAAGGTGTTATAATGTAATATTATAACATCGGATAAACAATCTAGGTACTTAAAAACTGCTTTTGGTGTTGAAATTGCCTTGGGAGTAGATGAAATTTATTATTATCTATGTGGCTACATAATATAATTTAACTTTTAGGTTTGGATATATTATAATTATAAATATAAATGGGACATAATTATAATATTAAAGATAAAAAAACCAAGATATATTTCGGGCCTCACTAGGCTCGGCATCAGTTGAAATCTCAGAATAATCCTTATTGACAGATAATACAGATGACAGATAATATTTACAAGATGACAATTAGAATAAAAAAAATAGCAAAACTACTTTCTTTAAAACTAAACTTTAGAAGTGAGGATGTTGGTACATATGGGAGAGATAGAAACAGAAGGTGTTTGTGTGCGAGAGTGAGAATTTGTGTGTTGGATTGAGAGAGGATGTTAGATTGTGTATGAGTTTTAAGGTGAATGTAGAAGGTTGAGTTTATTTGTGAGTAAGGGCGTTTGTTTTGTTTTTTGTATAAGTTTGGTCCTTCTGTAAGTCAGTGTTTTCTGTTTAGTCTTGGGCCGTGATGAGCACCTAGTGACCAGATATAAGACGACTCCCAGGTCTTTAGCTGAATAACAGTCAGTGATAGATAGAATGATTTTATAATGCGGACGGTGAAGCAGTCGTCGAATGGTTTGCTTTGTAGGCGGGTGTGAGTTGAAATGGGTAGTGTATTATGTTGTGAATCTGTGTTGGTTGATGCGGATATGAAGCGGAGTTCTCGTTTCACCTACATAGAATGCCGGGCAGAGCCGACATTCTAGTAAGTAAATACAATTTTTTGTTATGCATTTTGTCTGAGCTTTGTAAGGGTGTTGTGTGGTGTGTATTAATGTGTGTAGATGTGTTGATAAGTGGGCAGGTTTTGCACCGCGGCCATTGGCATGGAACTGTGTCTGGTGATGTGTTGAGTTGAATATTTGTGTCTTTTGAATTTGTTTTTGTGAGAATGGTTTTAAGATTTTTTTTTGACGATAACAGATCAGTGGGTTAGTGGAGAGTAGTCTTAGTATGAGCATGAAGTCATTTATGAGTTTTTAAGTTTAAAGCTCAAAGTTCAAAGTATGTTGTTTTGAGTCTGAGTTGTTTGGATGGTTGAGTGTGTCTGTTTTGTGTATTATGAAATATAGGTTGGTAGTCTTTGATTAATTTAGTGAAGATTCGTAACGCCCTTACTCGACTGATTCGAGAAATGTAACAGGTATTTCGTACTATGTATATGCAATTACCATCAGCGAAAGAGATAGATTGACGATACAAGACTTTTGAGCGAGCAAGACAGGATATTCGTTGGTCGGCTCGGTTCGTTAAAAAGCCGAGAGAAAGCGAGTTCAGCCGAGCGGTGAAGTCTAGTGTGATTACAGAGCCACAAACTTATCAGTTCCGGCGGCGAAGACTGTCACAGAGTGAACATAGAAGCCATTTTAGTTTGGCCCACCGGAACAGATAAGTTTGTGGTTCCGTACGTGACGCGGCATGCAAGCAAAAGACTGTCGCCGCAAGCGCAACTGAACTAGTCGCACACATTCATGTTGAATATTACCGTCCTTTTCTGCAAATGGCGAAGTGTAAACAAAACAAACAGAAAGTTATTTAAGGAAATTTTCTGGTTTTGGTGTACTTATGAGTGGAAGGTGAGGCCATGAAATTTGTTTTTTGTCCTTGAGTGATTTGTACACCCGATAAATGCACACAAATCATATCTGCAGGTTTTTTCTGGATTTTATAGTACAGGTAAAGGTGTTTTCAATTACGTGCACACAAACGCCGCCTGGAATACTACTAAACAAAGATAGGCCCGCTGGACCTGTATTTGTGGATACAACCGCGTTGTGGTTATACCGCATCTTCACTACTCAATTAATCAAAGTTGGTATAAAGATGTTTCTGAATGAATCGGTCTGGGTAGTTACGGTTTAAGCTTTTGTGAATAATTTTGTAGTAGTTGTTAAGTGTGGTTTCATTGTATGTCGTATCCACATCCACGGTACACATCCGACAGCCACGGAGTTACATTGAATATGTGGCAGCTATTGAAATGCATGTATTGTAAATTTGTTTGATTTTTTGCAATGAACAGATGTGTTGATTAAATTGTGATGTCGACGTCTAGAAAGGTGATTTTTTTCAACGAGATGTTGTGGGTGAACTGAAGTAAGGAATGATTATTCAGATGTTTAAGGAAGTCATTAAAGCAGTCGTTACTGTGTGACCCGATCATGAAAATGTCATCGATGAATCTCTGCCACACCCGGCCACACTAGGGGTTTCAGAGGCTCTGTGTTTAGAAAAGACGTTTCAATTGAACCTATAAAGATGTTAGCAAAGCTTGGGGCCATCCGAGTTTCCCTGGCAGTACCTTTTATTTGATGGTAATATGAGTTTTCAAATGAAAAAAAGTTATTTTTGAGAATGATTTCTGAAACATTAAAGATGAAGTCCGTATATGGTTTATGGGGTGATGGGCGCGTATTTAGGTAGGTACGAAGTGAATTCAGGCCAGCATCATGGGGAATGTTCGTATAAAATGATACTACGTCTATTGTAACTCATATTAAATTTGTTTATAAATATATTATATTTAACTTTTACTAGCTTTTCATTAGTAGTGTTATTAAAACATTAAAACATTCGACTGATGACGGCCCCATACCGAGGGCCGAAATATATTAAATTTGTATTAGTTGGTACTTGTACGGAATGGATGATTTCAAAAAAATGGTTTGTATCTTTTATGTTTGATGGCAGGTCTTTTCCAATTTGTTGAAGGTGAAATTCAACGAATGCTGAAATTATTTCAGTCGGTGAATCGTAAGAGTGACGTGAATATGGAATGGTTTTATTGATGTGTGTGGGGCGGCAGTTATTGACATGCAAGTATTGTAATTTGTTTGATATTTGTTTCGATTCGGTGTAGCACGACTTAACTTATTTGACAGGACTAACCTTATTTTGAGCGTTCTGTCTTTGTCTTTTCGATAAAGAAAGAAAAAGATAGAATCACCCTGTCTATTAAAAAATACCGCATCAAAATCCGTTGCGTAGTTTTAAAGATCTAAGCATACATAGGGACAGACAGCGGGAAGCGACTTTGTTTTATATTATGTAGTGATATTTACACAAAGCAAGACTAAGCTTTTTTAAATTAATTAAATGCTGTACGATATAATATCGAAGAAAAAAAATCCGGCGGCCCACTCATCTAGGTAGGAATACACATGTCGTAGCTAAATGTGGACACCAGGGTCTTAAACATTCTGCATCGGTAATTTTTCTTTTTGTATTACAAAATAAGGTATTAATAAAAAAGATTTGAATCAGAATTTTCAAACTTCTCTTTTCTCATAAAATAAAATAAATAAAAAAAATCTAAATGCTACATCAAGTATTATGTCAGAGGTTGTTTTAAACAAAATAAAATAAAATAAAACGATATTTTTATACAATGTGGAAATGGCAAGAACCAGATATACCAGTAGACTATTTCAAAGACCACAAATGCAAGTTACCTCGTCAGAAGATAGCCCAACGAATTGTTTGTGGTAGACTGAAATCGTGGTTCCTTAATCTGATCACAGGTACAAGTAGAATATATCATGAATTTGGCGAAAATAACTTTCTAGTCAGTGAACGAATTCAAATTCAAATTCAAATAGTTTATTTTGCAAAGTAGGTATATAAAATACACGTTTCACAAGTCAAAATTTAATCTTATAAAAAATATGTATGTAATTAAATAATAAATGTACATGAACTAGATTAAAGGTTTATTTAATTTATGTAGCAATGTATATACGATTAAAATTATAGGTAAAATATATATTATACAAGGTGAAATCCAATCAACCGCCCGAACCCACACCGGAGACCCGGCCAGGGACCAGGAACAAGGTTCAATGATCACCAACCAAGCCCCCAGCACGAATCCAGGCGGCCGACCAAATCCCATCCTATATACTACATACTAATAAGGTTACATATATAAATACATGCCTACCTCCGCCCATTCGATTAGTCTTGCTAAGAAGAACGGGCAAGAAACTTAGCAAGATCATGTCATTTTTTTTTAACATAAAGCTTATACTAAACAACAAAAGACTTATATCTACTTTAACCAAGGGATAAGAAAATACAAGACAAGACGAAAAAAACAGAAGTCTGATTAGAGCCCCAAAAATGACTCCACGATAAAATGTGTTGAACACAATTTTGTATGGCGACGCGACGGCTCCAATAGCATTCACTGTGTCTTTCGAGTCAGCCCTATCACGGCTGGCCGAGTGTCGCATGACAACAGTACGAACCAATCATGAGCCTTTTGCCCTTTTCAGTTTCTGGTGCCATTTTCGAATGGCACTTTGTTCAAAATTAGTCTTTTATGTTTTTTTCATTCGCCGTTTCTAAAACATATTAATAAGTACATAAGATGAAATTTAACCAACCGCCCGAATTCATACTGGAGACTTGGTTAGTGATCAGAAACAAAGTTTAATAATCTTTCAGGTGATATTCGAAACGAAATTTTTTTTAGCTCCCCTACCTGTCTATACTAGGAATTGTATCTGAACCAGTCCAGTTCATATGGAAACAATTTTTTTTTAATTTCTAAGGAATAGGATCATAGGACCTTGTTCCTGACCACTTACCGAGTGTCCAGTATGGATTTGGGCGGTTGATTAAATTTCACCATGTGTATCGTTGATAGACTAGTTTACTTTTCTCTATAATGGCCATTTTATGAATTCGAGAAACATTTTGGTTGACATTTGGCCTAATGAGCTATTTTTTACTAATTTGGACCTGTTGTACACGAATTTTGATGTTGGCACGCCCAAATCTTGACCGCAAGTTCAAAATCCAAGATGGATGACATTTTCTTAACATTACGACATTTTCTGTCCCCGAATTATTATGGTCGAAAGTTATTTTGGTCGAAAGTTGTTGCGCTCATTTTAAACCCCCCCAGGGGGGTTGAATAAAAAAAAATACATATCCTAACGGATATATTTATAAATAGAAAATAAGGCCACAGGTATGACATTACTCCCAACTCCCAACCCCTCCTACGTTGAGACAGAACAACCAATCATGACAATGGTGTCGATTCGGCTCAACACAACTTAACTTATTTGACAGGACTAACCTTATTTTGAGCATCCTGTCTTTGTCTTTTCGATACAGAATGAAAAAGACAGCACGCGTAAATTAAGTTTGGTCCTGTCAATTATGTTAAATCGTTTTACACCGAATCGACACCATTGTGAAACAAGGGTTACGTTTTATCATAGATTAAGTATTACTACGTATTGACTAGCAGTTCCCATACATCAGTTTGTAGCCACAAAAAAGGTGTCAAATTCTAATGAAACCTAGATGGCGTCGCTAAATCCTCTAATGAACACGATGCTAAAAAAGACCGATTGGTGACGCTAGTGGCACAGTGATGTCACGCACCATAAAAATAATTCCTACTTCGATAACAGATGGTGCTGAAATATTCACTGTTAGCAAAACTATTATAGCCACATGTTTACTTGGTAACCATGAGAGTTTACTTGCAGGCAATTAAACAAATTATGCTTTTTTGGAACACTTGGCGACACCCAGTGTCGTAACAGCGCGTAAAAAATTTGCTTCGCCTTGATGTATGGGAGTTGTCGGTCTATACGTAGTAATACTTAGTCTATGGTTTTATTAGGCTACCGTTGTTAATTCCGATTTTGGCCACGACCAATCCATGCGCCAAAAGAGCCTTGTCACACTGTATACAAGTGTACAAGATTGTTTGAATGAATGAATGAATGAATGAATGAATTTATTTCAGAAAGAAAGTACATAATGTAGTATTTTTGTGCGTTACATTATTATATTACTTAGGGCTATCTTAACTTACTTATATGTATATACATTTAATTTACTATCCTAAATAATATACTTAAATATATTAGACATTAATGCACATAATTATTACGGGTATCAAGGGTCGAAAACTACACACCGTGCTAGTAAAAAACTGTTTGACGGTCATGTAGTTTGCCGTTCATAACCTTCAATTGGTTTGCATTAAGTGTACATAGTATTTTAAATAAATAAATAAATAAATAATCCTAATAAATATGTAATTACCAAGTTTGTACATAATCATTTATTTATAAGGAAGAACATATAATAATATATAAGTACAGATATGCATATAAATATTGTGTGTGCTGAGGACATCTAAATACGTAAAATTGGTTGAGTGTTGTGTGAGTGTGTGTGTATTTTGTGTAGTTTGGAGAAAGTAAAGTGATTTGAGACTGTATTTGATCCTGGTATAGTAAGTACCCTTATTTAATTATTTCTAATAACTTTTCTGTATTTGCATAATCTAAGCGCCCTAGTATGTTATTCAGGGTTTGCTTTAGAGACCGTAGAGATAGCTTTCGCAATTCCGTAGATGCGCTTAGTCTGTTATATAGGAAGGGTCCCAAAAAACGACTAAAGGTTTGAGCAAAGGTGGTTTTGCAATGCGGTGTTTTAAAAACAATATCTAAACGTCTATCTTTGTCCGATAGCTTAGTTGGATTTTTGTGTAGGTTTGTTATGGCATCTCTAATGAAAAGTTGTCTTACTGTTAGGACCGAATTTTCATCATAAAGGTCTTTAGTCGGATACTTATATGGTTTGTAATTCATTACTTTTAGAACGGCCCTCTGAGCTCTTTCAAGTTTTAGTTGACACTCGGAACACCTTTGACGCGACAACGGTGGTAAATGTTGTGACAATGTTAACTTCTTTTTTTCAGTGTCGGTTGATGATGAAAGAGCAAGAGCCATGTTCAGATCTTACGCCAGTCTTAAAGCTGAGAAATATCGCCAATTTAAGTATCATCCTTTCACTATACATCCTTTATCAAAGTTTCGTCTCCGCTGTGAAATGTTCTTGATCGTTGCTATTTACTTGTGGTACGTGGTCTATGGTTCGCATGTCAGTGCACACATGAATTATATTGGTGAGGTTCGATTACTGGTGGGTATTTTGTATTTTTGTAATTATTTAATACAATGTTATTACAAAAAATACTCTTGTAACTACTTAATTATACATTTATGACATAACTAATTCATATTTATGTTGTAGGACACCTGTACAGTAATGGATATAGTAACTGATATTTTATACTCGATCCACATAATTATGAATTTCTTTACTGGCTATATAGAGGGCGATACTCAACAGCATGTGGAACTCAATCTAAAAAGAATTTTCTGGCACTACACTAGGACCTGGTTTATCTTGGATGTTATGTTAATAACCTTTCGACTATTTTCCTATTTTTCTGGAATTGCCGAAAGGACAAAAGTTATAATGGCAATTCTGAGAATCGTCAAATTAGCAAGAGTTTTCACATATGCAAACAACTTCCTAAGAGCTCATAATTTTGGGGTACGTGTAGTATTCATATGAATTACGGACTTTTTTCAATTGCAATTTTGGCGCGCTTAAAAGTTATAATTGTATATAACAATATTTTTACACGGTTGGTAAACAAATAAAACAATGATTAACTTATACTGCATTCGACTGATGACGACCCCGTAGAAAGAGTCAAAATATATCGTGTTATTATATGTTTTTTTGTTGTTTTTGTATATATGTATTATTAAAAGTCCATTAACAAAAAGCCATCTTAAGGTAATAATAAAAATATCTTCATATAAATAAAACTTTAAATATATACAATAAATAAAAGAAAATTATAACTTAAATATATTTCGGCCCTTATTGAATACTTGACTAATGACGGACCACTAAGGGCCGAAATATATTTAAAGTTATAATTTCCTTTATTTATTGTATATATTTAAAGTTATATTGTGTAATTATAAATAAAAAACATTTAAATAAAACAATCGAATGGATATAAATATTACCGTTGCACCAGTGAAAAGATTCATAGATTTACCGGCGCATGTAATGGATCCTTCGGGTGATTTGTTGTGAAATAAAATAACGAAGTACAGTACGCTACCCTTTGTTTCTGTATAGAATGCAAAGTCATATGTGGAAAATAAATAGTGTCTGTTCTAAGCAAACTATAATCTTTGGGCACAGAAGAGCAAGCCTTGAAACTGGGCTAGAGAGCTTGAAAAGACTTGTCTTGCTGAAAGTTATTAACACAATCCTTAACTTTCTTCTTACGGAAATGAAGATTAAATTATATATTTTATCCGTGCCTATATTCTAGTCGGCTACAGTATACGATATTAATAACCTGTACTCAACTTTGAAAAGTTCACCAAAAAGTAAACAGGCCTTTTTTTAGACTATCATAACTTTCCAGTATGAATGTATAAAAACCAATAACATATAATTAATTATATATATAATATACGGTTAAGCGGATACTTCTGCCATGTGATACATTTTGCCATCATGTTCAGCTTCTTGATATTGTTTGTACTATTCCTAGTATTTCGGATATATCGCTGGGTTCCAGAGTATTCCAGACGCACTGCATGTTGTGACATTTGATGTCAATCACAGAGAGAAGCATAAAAAAAGAATAAACTTCCTAATTCCTGATGGCGGCGGCGCGCGCATCAACTTCGGGTTCATTGCAATTTTTTCATTATTTTTATGAAATAAGAATTGATTTACCATGAATGATAAAAAATCAAAATATCCTTCCTTAATGCGCATATCAAGTCAATGTAATTGAGTCAAATACTTTTCATATAAGAACTTCCCTGTGAAAGTACTTTTATTGTCAAGTACTAAGTACTAAAATGCCTAAATCTGCGGAATTCATTCCTGAAATCGATTACGGAAGTGACGTACACGTTCTACATTTGGCCCCAGCCCCATACGAGGCGTGAACAAAGAAGCAACCGCTTGAAAACAAGATTTAGTAGTTAAAATAATATAACAAAGAACTGCGATATTATTAAAACTCGCGTGAGCCGACATATGACATTATTATTAATAATGGCTTTAAAACTCACGTATCTTTGGAACAGTTGGCATATAGTCAACAATAATTAAACGTGAGTGGGTGCAGGCTTTACCGTTATTTATATTAATTTAACAAAGAACTATATTATTATAAAATTAATGATTATGATAATTTATGATTTAAAGAAAACGGCTCCACTCAATAGGCATATACTATGATTGGGACTGGTCGGCAGTTTCAGCAGATTCAGACTACTTTCATCCCGATCATAATATATGTTGAGGTGAGCCTATATTATTTTTTAGAAAAGACCATAACTCATCTCCTGCTCTGTAACATTAATGTTAATAATCTCTTTATGCTCACAGATAAAAACAAAAGCAGTAATAAAGATCTGGTTGATACTAAGCACTTACATAACCTGGAGCATGAGGTTCAAGTTCATTATCGAATACGCTATACGGGACGCTTTGGGCTCAAAAGTACCCCTAAATTGTACTTGGAATGTTATTAGTGATATTTGGAACCAATCAACCGTTTTGAAGTTCGCTAAAAGCCTCGATAGGTCGAGTAAGTGTATATACCACACAAGAAACGTCAAAGATATTCCAAGATTTCAGGATTCTTTGACAATGGGACTTACAACAGAGAGGCTCTCACGGTTTTAGAGCCGTTGCGCGTCACTTGCTCCAATCCAAACTAACGCTCGAATAAATAATGAATCCCGTTCGGTTTGGTTGTAAACATTTCTTTTCACCTCACAAGCTCGAAAAGCGCGCCTTTGTTGCTTAAAAACATTGAGCAAAATCGACTTTTGCTCACTGGTTTTAAGCAGTGAAGAAAAGTGTTTCAAATTAAAAACTGCGAATTGTTCAAAAACTCCATATCCTTTGCTCAAGAGAAAGAGAGACAGCAAACATCAGCATGGCGGCTATTTCTTTCACTCTTTATGGATTCCATACACATTGGGAGAGCTGTGTATAGACACAGCCCTGCAGCTTGTCGGACACCATAGATAAGGTAAACTTTTCCTAATTTTGTGTATAGCCTCCCAATGTGTATGGAAACCTTACCATAGACGAACACACCTAAAAACAACAAAAATTAAATGGCGGGAAAGAAACCAAACAAACCCTTCTATATGCTGAACTAAACTTTCTTCCGGAAAAGTCACGTGAAAAGTATTATTGGAGATCAAAGGAGGTGCAAAGACCTGTTCGGAGACTGTGTTCTTATTATACATTATGGAGTTGTCCAAAACAAGGCAACCGACCACACTGTGGAGTATTTACTCAATGCTAAAACTACAATCATAACAAAATGTGACATATACATTGAAAATTATACTGAAGGCATTTTTGAAAAGAAATTCGTAAGGGCACAAATGCAAAGAATGTCTTAACCGCTCATAATATTGAAAGGTTTCTAAATGAAGCACCAGACTGCAATTTTCTTGCTACAAAAGTAAGTAGATAATTGTCTTATTTATGTAAGTTAGTCAATTATCCGCCATATTTCCGCTTTAAAACAAAATAATACAATTTTTTGTTTCAGATGGTCCTTATTATTGAAATTAGTGGAGCATGTCGCACTAGCGAACTTAATCTTACTGTAAATTACAAAGAAAAGCATTCAGAAAAGTTACTACTAGTTAACTTGCCAAATCCATCCATCCATCAGCCTGTCTTCGTCCACTGTTGGACATATGCCTTTCCAAGATTACCCAACTCTTGGCGGTCCTCTTGGAAGAAATGCCCATACTCACGCACGCTGGGCAGGCGTTTTTCTGTCTGTTTTCTATAAGGCCCGGCAATTGGGGATGGATATACCACCATCAATTGGTCCTAGGTAAGGTGGGCCACCTGGTTTTGTGCCTGAGAGCTGTCCTCTTACTCTCCCCTGAATAACTTCAGAGGGTTTGAGAGTAAGATGGTGGTACCTCCACAGTCGAGCCCGGCATCAGCTCTACCACGTACAACTTGCCAAATACGAAGACTAAAACTAATAGATCGTTTGTGATTCGTGAACATTGTGTGAATATAGTTGAGAAGTATAAGAAGTTGCGCCCTACTACTACAAAAACAAATAGATTTTTTTACAATATCGAAATGAAAAGTGTTCAAAACGGCCTACGGGTGTTAGTAAACTTGGCGGATTGCCCCGAGAAAAAGCCATTTTTCTTAAATTTCAAAACCCTCAGCTCTACACTGGGCATTGAATCAGGCGGACTTCTGCTACCTTGAAATGCCACGGGGGATGGAAGTCAAGTACAGTGGCGGAAGGGTATATCGAAGACTCGATTAAAAATATGGCTAAAATTAGCAAGCGTATTATATACACGATAAACCTAAAGTCAGATAATTTTTGGTCACGTCCATCTACATCATGGATGCACAGACCACGGCCCGCGGGCCGCATGCGGCCCGCCGGTCGAATACTGGTGGCCCGCCGCGCCGACAGCAAAAATAATACTCTCGTACATTCGAAAAATATTGAATTCTATTCCAGAATAAAACCAAAAAAAATATGTTCGAAAAGTAATTGGAATCTCGCGCGCGCGCTCTTATGTAAGTGCGCTTATCGGTGCGCCATGTGTATGCGTCGGTAACAGCGGTCGGTAATGTTCATGCCGATCTCGGTTAAATTCGTTTTCTTGAGGAAGCGCCGCGGCCGGCGGCGTGGCGACGATGGCAGCGCGGTGGCGGCTTATCCACGGGTTATATTGTTAGAGCAAGCGAGATAGCAATAGTCCTGAATTCCCGATTGCTCGCGTAGGTAGATACACGAAGCTTCCAGAGTCGGTTTCGAGATTTCTCCAGACAGTTTTCGACTCTATACGCGCGGTATAAAAGCCACGCTAACCGCAGCGACCGACAGTTCGGTTTTAATTTGAGTGAAGTGTCAATAGTTCTAGTGTAGATTTTAACTCGACTAGCCGGTGTCATATATTTTGATCCACATTCAACGTAGATTTCCCGTCAAGTGCCGTGTATAATTGTGTTGTGAAATCGTAAGTAAAACTCTGTTATTAATAAGTGTTTCCCTACATATTTAATCAATTATTTTTGGTAATTAAAAAAAGGATGGGTAATTTAAGTAGGTACTGTAATTGTTTTTAGGTGCTGTCTTAATCCTAGCCAGGATTAGAACGCAACATGGACAAGCCAGGGCCTAGTAGAAAACGTAAGGTTAAAGATGAAAATCGGTCAAATATAAAAAAGATTGTAAGCACTATGCAGTGCCACGCTTCCAAGTAATAAATTCTTTTTCAATATGAATACATCTTTATTGTCTTTAATTACCTATACTTCTGGCGGCCCGCCATCAGTTCATAATTTGCCCGAGTGGCCCCTAGTCTTAATAAGTCTGTGCATCCCTGATCTACATCCAAAGCTCCAAGCACCCAAATTGAAAGCCGTTCCGTATCACCCGCCTCTTCTTCTCAGAAATCCACAAGAAAAGAAATAGAAATCACAAATACACAAGTAACATACACTAAAATAATAGTTCGGAACAAAACTGTCACATTAAATCTCCAAAATTGCAATAATTTCACTTTTAATTTTTAGGTAATATTGATATTTTAAGATGTAGAATAAATGTTTAAAAAACTCATTAGATTTTCATTTTGTTCATATTATACATTTTTATATATTCTTATAAAACACGTTATTATAAGTAATCAAATGGCAAGTACTTATAATTAATTCCAGGTATATTTCGACTTTTTGTCGGCATCAGTGGAATTTAAAAATAATATAATGAATATAATATATTATGTAATTTTTATTTTAAGATTCCACTGATGCCGACAAGAGTCGAAATATAATATGGAATTAATTATAATAAAGTGTTTTCAAAAATAATTTAATAATATTATGTTTTTAAAAGGATTAAATGTATTCAATCTAGTTACAATTATTCATCTTAAATCTTGTATTTTCCCGCTAGTGAGGTGAAAAGTTGTATGTGTGACACGAGAGCAAATTTATTTTGTTTTTGTGCCTTTGGATCCCTCACAACGCTCAAAATTCTAACTTAGAATTGCGCACTCGCAACAAATAACTTTGCTCTCTTGTTGCACTAATAACTATTTTTTAATACAGTTGCTCAAAAAGTGGCGTATTGCAGGGACGTATAGCGTTCGGGATGTAGGCTATTACATACTCGAGCTTTTTCTTTACCTTTTCCGAACTCGTGCGTTCTCTTTCCCAACTGTCAAAATAATGTCTATTAAAAATAAAAAACCAACCACGAAGTTTTTACAAAAAAAAAAATCATAGAAGTTTTTATGATTCGTGCAAATATTTCTAAAAAGAAGGTACTAATTTGTTTCAATATCAGATTTAATGATTCGATTCAATGAGTTAGGTTAGGTTTCATTTCATTTAATCTCATTAAATTTCATTTTCATTTCATATCAATAAAAAAATTCTACTGAAGACTTGGCTGTATGGGCAAAGTTCCCTTTGCCTACCCAGAATGGGTGAAGAAAACAAAAGAAATCTTTTACAGTTGGCGCCATTTTCCAAAAATTTTCTTTGCGGGTTTAGTTGTTTGTTGCACAAATTTCGATGATATTTTATTTGAATTAACACCACCGGAACTCAATATAATTGCACAAAATGCTTCGGAGAACATTTTACCGGAAAAGTCAAAAAGTCGCTACATATCTACATACTTACGAAGAATTTATTGCGTGGAGTATTAGTTGAGTTTGTTGTGTTTTTATTATTTTATTAAATTGCTTCATTTTTTCGCAACTGTATTAAAAATAGTTGTTCAGTACACGTGCGGAACCGTCATTGCAACTTGTTCCGACTGTCAACCCTCACCTTCGGCTGCGCCTCGGCTCGGGTAGACATTTGTCGGAACTCTTTGCAATGACAGGCTTTCCGCACTCGTAATGAAAAATACTATTTCAGTAATTATTTAATTTTTCAGTCGATATGTTGCAAAAAAGTGAAAATCATTACATAGTACAAGAAGACACTTGTGCTCAAATATGCTTGATGATTGGGTGGATTATAGGTCAGGTTAGTATTTATTCAAGAGTGTCACTATTTTATTATATAATAAAATTATTATTAATAATAAAAAAAACCGAAACACTTGAATCATAGAGAGGAGATGGTTGTGATTGACGTTGGATGTACAAAATTCATTTTGATTTTCCTTTTGATTTTCTGTATTGGGAAACAAACAGTTATAATTTTTACATACTTACTAATAATATGATAGCTAATACTTAAACCAAAAACAGTTTCCACTTAACAGTAAAATAAATTATAATATAACAAATAAATGAATGCACGACAAAGAAAAATACAACATGCAAAACTTAAAAAACACAACAGCTCTGATATCTAACATTAACTATACTAAAAGATTACAACAATAAATTTAAAATTTATATATATTACAAGCAACGAAAAATCAAAATTTTTAGTAAATACCTACTTAAAAGTTTTTAACTACAGTTTTATATATCTCGTTCTTAAATTGACCCAACGAAAGATGCAACACGTCTAAATCGCTAAATTAATAAACTAGTATAAAATTAATTCTCTGGAAAAATAACTCGATGTTCAATTTGCGTTTAAAGTTGCGTTGCATGATCTTACTTTTTTGCAAAGCCAAAACAGTATGAACAGCGATTTAGAAATGCTATACAGATTTGACATTTCTAAAACGCTGAACATTTTGATTTCATAGTTTCATCCTCTTATCCAAATCCATATTGTTTATGCCGTTTATCATTGTCGCAATCCAAGGAATCGAATTGCATAACTTTATTCGCGATTTTGGCGTTCGTGTGAGTGATACACGCACACAAAGGTGTGTAGAGCGCCATCTCACTCTTTCTGTTTTGTCCCTTTCTAGCTTTTCGATTTTATATAATAGGCACCAAGGAAATCAAGGAATCTACTTTTATCTACTCCCATACTGCAATAAGGTAACTAATAACAACATCAAAAGCGGTTTAATAAGTACCTATATTGTTTGACCGACGTTATAATATTACATTTTAACTCCGCAATTCTACGCTGGATTGGCCAAATTTATTAAAACACCGCTAGAGAGCCAATCACAAGCAATAACGGTATGTCTTAATTTCTTAAGCCACGCCCCTTTACTCTTCTCGCTTCTGAATGGTCTCAGGCATTTACAAACTAATGAGCATTTTTCTCTTTGTTTTTTTTTTTTCTTAGTTCTTAGGTTTCTTCCAGATGGCGCTGTCCATGTCACCATAGATAAAATGTGTTTCGTAGGTTTCGTAGCAATCAATGTCAAAGTTTGTTTAGAATCGGTCTCAGACCAATTAGTCTGAGGAATCGGTGCAATTTTGTCTTTGATTCTGTTGCTAAAGAATACGACAGTGCCATCTAGGAATCCTACTTAACACTAAATTTAACATAAGGAAAAATGCTCATTCCATCATGACGAGAATCACGACAGTATCATGACGAGTGTTCTTTTTCTAATTTTTCGTGAAACTGTTTTTGGTGGTCGTAGATAAAGTATTGTGTACAACTGGACATTATTAGACATTGGGACACTTGTGCAAATCTATTAAGAAACTCATTTCGCTCGTCTCATAAACAAGCACTCGTGTCTCAATGTTTGACATTATGTCGCAGTTGCACAAAATACTATTATAATTTTATCCGCTTTTACGAATAAAACCTTTCCATCCATCCATCAGCCTAGTTCGTCCACTGCTGGACATAAGCCTTTCCAGGACTTTGCCACTCCCGGCGGTCATCCTGGAAGAATTGCCCATACTCAAACACGCTGGGCAGGCGGGTTGGTGAGCGCGGTGCTGGAACCCTAACGTCAGTGACGCCGCTGCCCGTCACCAGTCTGTTCCATATAAGGCCCGGCTATTAGGGATGTATATACCGCCATCCATCGGTCCCAGGCATGGTGGGCCTCCTGGTTTTTTGCCTGTGAGCTGTCCTCTTACTCTCCCCAAGTAAGATGGTGGTACCTCCACAGTCGAGCCCGGCATCAGCTCTACCACCTAAATCTTTATTACAATTTTATTTTAAAGTATAGATTTGTCTTTACCGTCATATTTTTTTACATCTAACAAGGGAATAACCGAAATGATAATAGACTTTTCTTGTCTTTTCGATTAAAGAAATTATGTATATATATACGAAAACACAAAAAATATAATTATAGGTAGTAAAATATATTTCGACCACTAATTGTGGTCGGCATCAGTTACACAATTATATATAAAAGTTAAAAATTAATAATTATAAATTATAGATACTTATGATACTGAATATTTTTTTTTATAATTTTTATAATAAATTATAAAAATAAAATATTCAGTATATTCAGTATAAATTATAAAAATAAAATAAATTATAAAAATAAAATATTCAGTATCATAAGTATCTATAATTTATAATTATTAATTTTTAACTTTTATATATAATTGTGTAGCTGATGCCGACCACAATTAGTGGTCGAAATATATTTTACTACCTATAATTATATTTTTTGTGTTTTCGTATATATATATATATATATATATATAATTTCTTTAAGGGAATAACCGATAATATACGTAAATTAATTTTTAATAATAATAAAAACAATATATTTTCTATGTAGGAAATGACTGCATAGACAGGTATAAACGATTATGTAATCTTTATTTCAGTTTGTTGTATTTCAATGTGCGTTTACATTCTTCGTAATATTTTTCGCTAAGGAGTCTGCTAAATTAAAATACTTTGTAATGACTAAATTCGTTAAAAAGTACATGAAACATCGGAAACTTCCTATGAAATTGCAGCAAATGATACTGAAATACTATTCAGTTCAATTCCAGTCGCATTTCTTTGTGGTGAGAAGGCTTTATTTTATTTATCTACACATGAACGTAATCTACATATACAAGGTGACTTTTTGATCATCGTCCAAATTCATACTAGAGGCTTGATAAGTGATCAGTATCTTGGATCAGTAACAATTTTTGTGAAATTTCGGCTTCCCATAGAAATTCAGTTCCAGTCCCAGGTGAATCACTATGGGGAGTCGAAATTTCATTTTACGAATTTCACCAAAATTGTTATTGATCCATGATACTGATCACTTACCAAGCTACCAGTATGAATTTGGACGATGATCAAAAAGTCACCTTGTATAGACTAGATAAGATACCATGCAAATGGTGCTTATGGCACCCAACAATTTTATAAAGTTGATTTGGACCGCATATAAGCAAATACAGATCGCGGCAGAAAATAATGCACATCGGCTATCTTCGGCTTTGTAGAGCGTCGTCTCTGTCACCGGACTGTTAGTGCTTCTTGCGACAGAGATGACACTTCGATACGATGTGCATTATTTACTGCCGCAACCTGTACAACAACTGAGTTTTGAATGCGATCTCTGATTGGTTCAAAAACTCCTGTACCTAGCGGAGTTTGCGGAAAAAATCCAATACAGGAGGTAAAAGAAGAAGGATTTTTGGGATCAAGAATTCAGTCAAAACTCGCTTACATGTAAACATAACACGCTCCTCCTCGCTCCGCTTTGCTTCACTCGTCGTCGCACCTATTTTTGACTTTTGATAAAGGATTCGTAAATTTACAAAGTCAAAAATAAAAAACAACTGGTTCGAACTGCAAAACCTAGTTCTGTACCACTGAAACAAAACGATTCTGAAGTGATGAATTAAATAAACATAAGGTGGATGGTCCAAGGCAATTGTCATACAAACTTTTGGGTACCAATAACGACGACAGCGGTATTAGAATTTCGTTCTGTTACTTTTTTCTACAAGTTCCATTAAATTTACACGCGATGATTATCAGTTTTTTTACAAACAAAATGTTTTACAATCTAGTTTCCCAATTTAAAACTTTTGTAATTCAAAGTATGAAAGTTTCAAATAGCAAAATTAAAGAGTAAAAACATTCAGATTGTAAAAATACTGATCATTTGCGAGTATAAAATTGATTGAACGTAAAAAAGTAACACAATGAAATATAATAATTCTGTCGTCGTTATTAAGTCCCACAAGTTTTTATGACAATTTGGTCGGACCATCCACCTTAATATTAAAAACTCCCGTAGTTTCAGCCAATCAGAGATCCCTAACTCAGTTGGTAGACTTGCTTTGGTTGGTTGCTTATAATGGTGGCGCAAAAGTAATGCCATAATTTGAATTGGCTGCCATTTTGTTATAAATGTAAAAATAAGAGCTCTGTTTTCATAAAAAGTTCATTTGAAATTGCAAAATTGATGACATTACTTGGAAAAAATTATAACGCTCAAATGGAGTTGATGCATAATAAAATTGCGCTCGTTTTACGGCATTTTGAATTGTTACTCGCAAAACATCTGGCTATCTGGCACCAAACTGACGATTTCTTCATCAACGTTATCTTTCAAAACTTGCAAGGTTCGTGGTTTGTTGTGGTAAACGCGAAATTTGAAACAGCCTCCAATGAAAAAGTCTGGTGCTGTTCGATTTGGCGATCTGGACGGCCAGTTCAAATCTCCAAAACGAGAGATCAAAATTTGTCAAATAATCAGTAACAACAATTCTACGTTCTTGAGATGTACATTATAATTGTCAAAGCACAGTGATATTTGGCGCCACCTGCAAAAATGGCAGCCAATTCAAATTATGACATTACTTTTGCGCCACCTTGTATTTATGAATTTGGACCATTTTTCATACATGAGAAAAAAACCCTTTCAATGCAAGTGTGTACCATAAATGTTATTCTTTTTTTCCACTGTTTAACTGGATATAGTCCTTTTGAGCCAATCATAATTTAAAGTTCACAAGATTATATTTGTTTTATTTCCTCACACTATGCATTGAAAAACGTAGTATGATACACGGGCATAAGAGCAATAAATTACTCGGTTACGATTAAAACACTCGCTACGCTCGTGTTTTAAATCTTCCTCGTAATTTATTCCTTTTCGCCCTCGTAGTATAAACTACTATTTTGTAAATTGCTGTCATCTACTCCTGACTCCTAGAGAAATTAGCTTCCAGTGTTGTTGGGACCTAGGGCGTTATTGTCTAACTTCAACATCTATCGCTATCGCTTTCAAAGGTAAACGATGTGTCACGTTATTTCTAGCCAATCACGTTACCTTTAATAGCGATAGATGTTAGACAGGCCCCTATTTTAGATTGAGAAGAATGGGCGATAAGTTTTCTAGTACGAATATAAGTGCCGCAAAATGAGGTCCTTTGGTCTAAACTTACTTCACGAGCGCCCACGCCAGCTACGGCTATTTTATAGGCTTTCAAAGCGACAGTAACATATGAATTTGTTCCTCAACGCTGTAATGGGATGAAAACGACGCTATCCTCGTCAACTGAATTGTACTTTCCTCAATTTCTCTTCCTTTGTACGGGCTTCGCAATGGCCATAGATGTTTATGATGGTTTCCTGGTTTCCTTTCCAGGAGTCTCGGCTGCTGGATACCGTGACAGGCCAGCTACGCCAGGACATCATCATGCACACCAGGATGCATTTGGTAGAAAAAGTCCAGTTTTTAAATAATATGCCACGTTCTTTGCAATTACTAATTGCTATGAAGCTAAAAGCAGAAGTCGCCATTGCGGGGGATATAATTTACAAGATTAATACAGTTGGTACGTATTGTGGATTTGTATGTGTGAACCTATGTTCAAGATTCATAATATTAGTTGTAGAAACTCAGAACATAGGTAGTTTTCGTAATTATACTAGTAATTGGCGTTAAATTCATAAGTGCAAGTGAAATGGATAATAAGGGCGGCTATTGCCAATCCTATCAATTTTGTTATCAGTTATCTATTTGAATGAAACTCGAGAATAAAACATGATTATTCCAAAAGAGTCACCTCAATAGCTGTTTTTGATCGGGATAGCCGACCAGTTTCACCAGATTAAGACTGCCTTCTTCTAGGCGAGGGAAGACGCTTCCACGACGACGTTGCGCCTCGCCTTGCGCCGGACATCATTGGTGCAGTTCACGTGGGTGGTAGGACAGGTTGGGTGTCCGTACAATTTATTACTGACGGGCTTGTGTTATCTGGACTGATTGATTGATTTTGATTTTCAGAAGTCTTTATTGAAAATAATTTACAGTAACCAATTTGCAACTAATAACTAGAAGTAAATGTAAACCTTAACTATTGACTACTTTATTAGACTGTAAGCGTCTCTCAAAGCTATTTTATTTTATATAATGGCTACATTCTAATGCTATTTACGACTGAGATTACAAAACATATAAAAATAACACGATATTAAACATTAATGAACACTTAGTGAGTGTGGTTCATTTAAGATATAAATGAAAATGTTACTTAAATCTACGAATTTATATACTTATAAATCTTATAATACATAAACTAATAAATAAATAAAAAACAGTCAAAAGACGGTATTTTGCCCGGCGAACAACGTTTGCCGATTATACCCACATATTATGAACATGCTCGAGATTCTAAAACAATAAACCACAGTTACTAGAACCATCTCCCCTCCCGCAGCGCAGATAGTATACGACGAGAGAGGGGAGCCAGGGCTAGGGCTTATCTGGACTGTCACCGAACAGCAATAGACACGTAGAACTCACGGTATCTACGTCACTTTCAGTATATTCTGTGCGTGATCTAGTTACTGTTTTGGTTAACTGGTCGGCTATCCCGATCAAAAATAGTTATTGAGGTTAGCCGTTTTGCAATAATACATTTTTATCTGTTCTAACTAACTATAATGATCTATGAAATGTAACACTTTGAAATAATTTTCAATTTATTTCTATATTTCCCTTTTAAACATGCTTTTCAGGTAGAACCATCTTTTTCATAGAGAAGGGAACAGTTGCGATATACACCGCATCTGGTAAAGAATACTGTCGAGTCGAAGATGGTGAATACTTTGGAGAAGGATGTTTATTGTTTGGAAACGCCAGTGGCTATAAACTTCGATACGCAACTACGATAGCGCTTTCTAATTGTGAACTCTATAAATTGGATAAAACAGATTTTGAAACTTCTGTAGCCTGTTACCCGATGGTTTATAATGAAATGAAGAGAAATGCAAGATTGAGGTATGAGCGAATCCGATTGGCAGAAGAACAGATTTCTGGACAGATGCCTGATTTAAATTGAAATAAATTAGTTGAGAGAGATTTGTGTACAATGTAAGTAAGTTCATCTCCGAGTGCGTGTACCTAATATGACCTGAGTTGTGTTAGAATTGTCCTCTTTATAATTTTATCCACGTATTTTATTTTTAATTAGTTCGTTAATTACCTAAATGGTACTGGTAATTGTTAGTTATTGAATAAGATATTTACTTTAAATTTCTTAAGCCTTCTTATATTGCCTATTATTAATAATAAATAATTTAACGAACATTAATAGAATTTCATTTGCACTTGCTCTAAAATTAAAATACTACGCTTTGTTAACGTACCCACTACGTTAACAAAAGATAAGGTCATGAAAATATGAATCGAAAGGTATTGATATTTTCTGCGATTTAATATAAGAAAACAAACACACCTTAGGATTTCGGGTGAAAATAGATATGAAACAGTCAATGAAAGAACATTATCTGATCATGTAAAGAAAAAGCCCAATGAAATACAAATATAAAAAATCAACTTGCTTTTACAACATCCGTAGATATAAAAAAAAATGTGCACGGATAAGGGAGGGGTGCATTCAAAAAATTCGAAGACATTCTCAGGGATAAAAAAAAATATAGGAATCACTAATTGCAAAAAGAGTACTAATCCATGCATACAAATTTTTCAGGAGAGACATAAAACCTATTTCTGTTTTCATTATGTGAATAAATGCATCAAAACAAATTCAATTTTCTTGTAACATTGAAAATTAAATCATGGACATGTGCCCTTTTTGTTATAAAGAGGGGACATGAGTACAATAGTATTATTTCTATGAAAAGTTTATTGAAATTAAAACTAGAAATATTTACAGCAATAAAACCTTAAAATAGTGATGTGATGCGAGGTTTTTGTTGCGACCATAAGCCCTTTTTAGGGTTCCGTACTATGGCAGTTTTAAAAAAAATTATATCTATAATAATATACATTATGTACGTAATACATATTATGACGTTATTTATAGTGGGAAAACAGATTTTTATAACTACTTTAACAGCCTGCTAGAATATTCAAACTTCTTATTCCTTTTATAAAATAAACAAAAAAGGAAATGTAAAATGAAGTGGTTTGACAACAGTTGTTTAGTTGGCGCTTCAAACAACGTGACCACTGAATTTAAATTTAAACACAAAATGCCAAAAAGATGGGGATCAGATATACCAGTAGACTATTTCAAAGACCACAAGTGCAAGTTACCTCGTCAGAAGATAGCCCAAAGAATTGTTTGTGGTAGACTGAGATGGTGGATCCTTAATTTGACCACAGGTTAGTGTTAGTAGTTTAACATACTCGTATTTGATTTAATCCAAATATACTGTTTGATAAAGAAAGATAGCAACACATATAAATAATGTAGTGGTAATCACATGGCAATGCAAGGCTGATTTTGGACAAACACAGCCTTTGTTTTCATCCCAGTCTGCTCGCATTGCTAAAATGGATGCCAGACTGTCAACTGGGATTCTAGGATTGATTCAGCTGCCACGCTGCGCACTTCTATCGATATATTCAATATGGATCTACATTGCAAAATTATTCCTGTAGATGGCGCATCGTGAACCCGGTCGGGAACATCTGTAACTTCAGTACATTGTTATGGTTTTTGGAATTATGTTAAAGTGGCGTGCACAGAACTTTTTGCTGGAAAAGCAAGCAATTGGTCAAGAATAACAATAAAAAAATTTAAATATCACTTTGAAAAAAAAAATTGTCAGACGCCAGGGTAGACAATGTCTACCCTAGAGTGAAAATTTCCAATACAAACTTTTTTTTTTCAAAGTGATATTTAAACTTTTTCATATTTTTTTTATTGTTATTCTTGACCAATTGCTTGCTTTTCCAGCAAAAAGTTCTGTGCACGCCACTATGTCTTTGTGTACCGTACCAGATTGCTTTAATATTTAATTTATGCCCGAAAACTGCACGTCTCTACGGCGTGTACACGCAAGCAATTTTGTATTTTTTTTAAAAATTTACCGCGATTTAGCATGAGTCGTCACGCACACGCATCTGGTCTGTATCGGCCTTTTTCGGCCTTTAAGGCCTTTAAGGCCTTTTTAGGCCGATACAGACCAGATGCGTGTGCGTGACGTGTGCGTGGCGTGTGTAGCACGTCTGCGTAGCTACGGCGTGTCAGTACTGTCACACTGAGCTGCGCACGCCACGCAGGGTGATTGCGTAGCTCTACGCAACGCATCAGCCTGATGCGGACTCGCTGTTTTGGCAGCATCCGAAAAAAGTTTGTTACGTATTTTAATGCTTAAAATATTTAATTATCCAACATATTAAAAATCGTTAATATTTTTTTTTACCTTCTATATTCAGTAATGCCCCTATCCTTTCCCATAAAAATATCTTTTAATGCATATTTTTCTAATCTTTGTTGCTCTGGTCAAATAAGCAACAATGGTTCCTCACAATTTCTATAAACTTTACATTCAAAGCGACACTCATGCTAAACCGCGGTAAAGTTTGTAAAAAAATACAAAATTGCTTGCGTGTACACGCCGTAGAGACGTGCAGCACAGTTGCGTGCCTACACGGTCTGACGTCGAACAGGGAAAGCCATTTAATACAACGTCATCGCAGCTCGCGCGCATGCGACGTTGCCGGGTGTTTCTCTGAAAATCTTGATTTCGGATAAATTGGATAAAATGTCAAATTTTTTAATAGTTGCACTCTAGGTCGATTTGTATGCTTATAACTATTACGAATATTTGGGTGTGCACCCAATTGAAGAACAATTAAAGAAGATATACAAGATCAAAAAAATGGTAATGACAACGAGAGGATGGTAATGACAAGTTATATGAAAATGGTGTGAAAAAGTATGTTTAAATTATGTTAATTCAGAACTGATGTTTGTAAATGAAACAAAACCATAATAAAAAAATATTTATGCATGAAATACAATAAAAACCAAAGACTGGTAATGACATTTCAAGGCAGGTAATGACTCTGTTTTTTAGTATACTTGACACTCTAAAGAATTTGCATAGAAAGATAATGAAAACAACTGAAATGAGTCTCAGCTATGCTTCTTTTTGCAGACTTCAGCCCTTTTGAGTTGCATTTGCCAAGAACAGCAGAAGAGATACGTGTTTGTGCCAGAAACATGTAAATTTGGAGTTGTTGTTAAAAGCATTACATACCGAAAAAATTATAACATATAATGATAATTGACTTTTCTTGTCTTTTTGATTAAATATATTATATATATACAAGGTGAATTTGTGAACATCGTCCAAATTCATACTTGAGCCTTGGTAAGTGATCAGCATCATGAACCAATAACAATTTTTGTAAAATTCATAAAATGAAATTTTGACTCCCCATAGTGATTCACTCAGGACTGGGAGTGAATTACTAGGGGAAGTCGAAATTTCAATTTACGAATTTCACAAAAAGTGTTATTGATTCATGATGCTGATCACTTACCAAGCCTCCACTATGAATTTGGACGATGATCAAAAAGTCACCTTGTATATACGAAAACACAAAAAATATAATTATTGGTAGTAAAATATATTTCGACCACTTGTGGTCGGTATCAGTTACACAATTATATAGAAAAGTTAAAAATTAATAATTATAGATTATAGGTACTTATGATATGGAATATTTTATTTTTTATTAATTGTGACTGATGCCGGACCCAGGATAGGGCCCGAAATATATCTCACAATAACTTAAATTTTATTTTATTAAGTGTATATATATACAAGGTGACTTTTTGGTCATCGTCCAAATTCATACTGGAGGCTTGGTAAGTGATCAGCATCATGAATCGATAAAATTTTTTGTGAAATTCGTATAATGAAATTTCGACTTCCCATAGTAATTCACTCCCAGTCCTGAGTGAATCACTATGGGGAGTCGAAATTTAGTTTCATGAATTTTACAAAAATCGTTATTGGTTCATGATGCCGATGAGTTACCAAGGCTCAAGTATGAATTTGGACGATGTTGATAAATTCACCTTGTATATATTAACTACATTTAAAGACAAACTAGTCAATTAATAACGTTTATTTACATTATTAATATTTAATCAAAAAGACAAGAAAAGTCAATTATCATTATATGTTATAATTTTTTCGGTATGTAATGCTTTTAACAACAACTCCAAATTTACATGTTTCTGGCACAAACACGTATCTCTTCTGCTGTTCTTGGGAAATGCAACTCAAAAGGGCTGAAGTCTGCAAAAAGAAGCATAGCTGAGACTCATTTCAGTTGTTTTCATTATCTTTCTATGCAAATTCTTTAGAGTGTCAAGTAAATATCGTTTTTATTTTATAATAATTGTTTTGTTATAAAATCTTTTTTCCTGAGTAGATTCTGCTATTTTCATCTTCTTGGTAAAAACTTTGAATTCTTTCCTTTTTTATTAGATTTCTTCTCATTTTCTTGGTTTATGGCTCTTCATTTGTTGCTTTATGGTTACTCTTTGATAGTCTACTGATTTTAGCTCGTTCCTGAGCATTTTTCTTTTCTAACTTCTTTATATATCTTTCGTATTGTTTTACTTTGAAAGTTTTAGCTCGTAAATTGTTTTGTAGTGCTGATATCTATATTTTCAATAAATTGAATTGATAGGAAATTGTTCGTTTTTCTTATTCAGCCTCCACTTTTTTTTATTCTCTTTTTTCTCGGGGAGTCATGTTATTAATACTCTTTTTTTGTTCTTTTTTCCTTTCTTGATATCTTTTTCTTTCCTTTTCTTGCAATAAACCATACTTTTCTTGATTTTCCTTCATTGCAGTATAATTTTTCCTCTTGTTTCAGTTTCGTATGGCTTTTTCTTTCTCCAATTTCCTTTTAGACATAGCTTCTGGGTCTGAAATATACAATATTTATCATAATTATTCATTTATAAAAAAGTGCTTTTTCTCAATCATAGTTATAAAGATTTAACGGGATATACAATGTATAATGTTTTAAAATGAGTGTCTCTGTATTTCGACACATTGCTTTCATGGATATACTCCGTGAACATGACGCAATTATGTGAAAGTCGATACTTTAACGGGCCGATGCCCGTTAATCATTATAATTTTTCATTTATGTTAATAAATAATAAATTAAAAGATATTAGTCATTACCAAATCTAAATTGTCATTACCATCCCCGTCAGTTGTGTCTGGTAAGGACATGACGAGGAAGGACATTTTGAACATTTTTAAATTACATCAAAATGTAAGATTAGGTTTCATTGCTACGTGGTATTAAATGTTTGTTGTTTACCAAAACCTCATGATAAACGTAATATTAAGCATACTTACCAGAATTTGAACGATACGTGAATGACGATGAATATTGTTCACACTCGGAGAACACGTGTCGAGCGACAACCGAGTATCATCTGCTTGCGGCACCTCCTTAAGAAGATGGCATACCCTAGCAACTTTTTTTATTACCCGTCCAGCACAATAAGTTCTACGGCAAAGACTTTATTTGCTTGTCATAGAGGCGATTATATGTTGGCTCTTTGGCCTCTTTTTATTGAACGCGTAATACTACTGATCACGCAGCGAACTAACAAATTGGTGTGTTTTTAGCTAATACTGAAAAATTTTGTAGGGAAAAAAATATTGAATTTAGGTGATATACCTTCATATTTCTATTACCTATTTTATGAAAAAAAATCAAGTTGATCTCTTAACCGCGTTCTTGAAGCGAACGTTTGATAACCAAAAAAAGAGAGGGTGCAAAACATTTTTTTTTGACAAAAGTATAAATCTTAGTACATTGTTTATACGTAACATCCCTAGAGAAAAGATTAATAAACCAAATGTATTTTTTTCAATACAAGGAGAGTCCGAATTTCTTCAAACGAATCCTCGATAGACTGGAGTTGGTCATGCTCTAGGCTCAGGTACAGGCTTAACAGAAACTAGTTTACTCCCCGCAACGGCAGGGAAGGGTTAAGTGAATTCTAGTAACGCGTTTTCAAACTTTTAAACGCGTATTTTCACAAATTACGGTGTGGACATATTTTAATTCAGTAAAAGTGCACGGGCTAAAATAACACTATTCTAGTTTATTTAGAAGTACGTTTCTACTGTTTTTAATAACTTTAGAGATCTAGCTATATGGTATTTGCAAGTAAATTATGATATTTGTATCCATTATAAGGATTTTTTTGTATTGAAAACCAAAATTTGGTTTTGCACGCTACTTGACATGCTGTTTTAAGGCCTATTTTATGATGTTTTATATTGAAGCGATGCTCCTACAAAACCAATAAATTGATACTAATACCATTATATGTTAAAGAAATGATGTAAATAATAATTTAATCTAAAATGAAGTGTAGAAGAGATAGATCGTCGTGCACCCAGATTTTGGGTACTTCAGAGAAACACCCTGCCGCTCCGCGTCACGCGTGCACGCAGTCGGTTTGTGTTCAGAGCGATGCGTGGCGTGTGCGTTGCGTAACGCGTGCGGCTCCTGCCACGCATTGTGCACGCAACGCATTCAGTCTGACGTCTTCCATACAGTCTCATACAATAAAACTGGTGCTGCCACGCATACGTGCTGCACACGCCACGCACACGCATCCGGTGTGTATCGGCCTTTATTAAACGTCATAGGCACCATCACTCAGTGGCCCTACTGTAGTAATCTTTTGGCGTGAGTTGCCACAGACCAATATCTTTTTCGCTTTTGATTTCTTAACAAGTAAAGCAAAGTTAAGTTGTGCAGTTTGTACCGAACGACTAACGTTTAACCTTAAAGAACATCATCAAGATCTTCATGACTTGATGATTTCATTTTTCATTTTTAAAATTATGTTTTTTTTTATGTATATTAACCATCGTTTAATGAAAGTTTCGAGCCAGCTAAACCCGCTGCAAAAAACTTATAAGTATTTAAATCGTATTTTTTCGAATATCTGATTTTTGAAGCATTTGGTTTTTTAGCGAACCGCATACATTTCTGGATTAAAAAAATCCTAACACTTATAGCGTTTTAGTTATTTACAAACACAATTTTCAAGTATCTCAAATTTTAAACAGATTTCAAGCTAAATACAGGTATCTCAACCTTAGAAAGTTGAAAACAAGCATAGGCTTGCGGTAGAATTATTGCGGGGGGTTGGGGGGTGCACCTACCTATAAATTATATGATGTAATTCTTATTTTCATCCTTATAATTAATGATTAATGAAACAAAAACAAGATAATACGTTCGGGCATTTACGTCACGTCAAGTCACGTTCTTTTCAAAAATAAATAAAAAAATTATAAAGTTTAACGCTTGGCCATACAGCGAGGCAAGGCGGGTAGCGTCTTGGGCACCCTGCCATCCAGCAGCGACAACCTTTAGATAGGTTTCATTAAATTTTTATTGTAGCTTCTTATTTGTTTATTTTGCTGATGATATATTTTTTATTGTTCTATGGATTAAAAAATTATACATCTATTTTTTATTTATGTGTACTTTTCTCCAAGGCAGGGGCGGGTGCAAGTGTCCATGCGCCCATGAAAACAAGTATTATAGCCAGTTATTGATAACAAGTATTATAACCAGTTATCGATAACAAGTATTATAACCAGTTATTGATAACAAGTATTATAACCAGTTATTGAAAACAAGTATTATAACCAGTTATTGATAACAAGTATTATAACCAGTTATTGATAACAAGTATTATAACCAGTTATTGAAAACAAGTATTATAACCAGTTATTGATAACAATTTCAGTGTCAATCAGCGATGCAAGAGCCAAAGCCATGTTTAGATCTTACGCCAGTTTTAAAGCGGAGAAGTATCGCCAATTCAAACATTACCCTTTCACTATACATCCTTTTACAAAGCTTCGTCTGTATTTCGAAATGTTCCTGGTCGTTATTATTTACATGTGGTACATAGCCTCGAGTGTGCATTTGAGTGAACACCCTTTTGATTCAAAAATGGTAGGTATGTATTTCTATTTATATTTCATGGTTGCGGCCTGAAAGAAGATGTAGTGACTAGAATAGAATAAAAACCGGCCAAGTGCGAGTCGGACTCGCGCACGAAGTTTTTCGTACCATTATCTATAAAAACGGCAAAAAAATCACGTTTGTTGTACGGGAGTCCCCTTAAATATTTATTTTATTCTGTTTTTTAGTATTTGTTCTTATAGCGACAACAGAAATATGATGTGAAAATTTCAACTGTCTAACTACCACGGTTCATTAGATACAGCCTGGGGACAGATGGACAGACGGACAGACAGACAGACAGCGGAGTCTTAGTAATAGGGTCCCGTTGGTTACCCTTTGGGTACGGAACCCTAAAAAGGAATGCTTCGGTGGTTTGGACATATAGTGGGGATGAATGAAAGTAGAGTGACGAAAGAAATTTATGGTGAGCAAGTCGAGGGTAGAGCTCGACCAGGCCGCCCTTATGCTGACCAAATTGGCGAGATATTGAAGAAGGGCAATGTCAAAAGAACCCGGAATATAAGAGCTTGTATGACTAGATTGATGGATGTGGAAGAGGTGAAAGAGGTGTGTCAGGATCGTAGCAAATAGAAATCTGTAATCTCCGCCTACCCCTTTTCTTTGGGCGACAGGCGTGAGTATATGTATGTATTTCATAGCCTTCAAGATCAAAAATGACAGCAAATATAAAAATATATGGATATACAACGTGAAACAGAAAGGTGTAACCATATTTGAAGAGCTTATTCAGATTGTAGATGTTATGGACCAAGTGATAAATTGGAAATTATACATAATGCCCGGTCATTATGAAAAATGCCCAATATAAGAGTGCAATTTGATAATAATCATTCAAATAATCAAATTGACCGGGCATTATACACATTCTCCGTCACCTTTTGGGCAAAGTAATACAAACATTTTAAATTACTATTTTTTTAATTGTATTGTCATTTAACTTAAAATAAACTAAATGTTAAACAATTTAAATAATCAGACTCATTATTTGTATTAATTAGCAAGGACTTCTACATTAAGAATCCACTAGTTTTTGCATTTAAAACTTAAGGAAAGTCATATTAAAAATATAGGTAACACAATACATATAAAATTTAAAACTAAAATTTCACAACATATTTTGTATTATAAAGTTTTGACATTTGTATTATAGAAGTCTCTGTTTGGTCAAAGCGTGTCACGCGAGCATCCCTCCCGCTAAATCAAATTGGCCAATTGTCACGTAGCAATATAATAATGACCGTGCAATGTGATAAATAATGAAGTTTAGATAGTAATCAATCACTTAGTCCGATAGAGCTAAACAATATTCATAATGCTCACACATTATAAATAATGCCCGCATTAATTACTTGGTTCATAACATAGATATTTAGATTGTAGATCATTATTGTAGATACTGAAAAATACTTGTATAGTTTATTTCACAAAAATAATATCATAATATTTGATATAAATTTTGATATAAACAAAACGACCTACTTCAGTGTATAGAGGTACTATGATCGGAATAACAGACCGCAGTTTGCCGATCAGCTTGTCTTATCCTCAAGTGTATAAAGGTACTATATGATCGGAATAACAGACCGCAGTTTGCCGATCAGCTTGTCTTATCCTCAAGTTTCATTTAATTCTAAACCTATTATTTTTGTTATCAATTGATTTAATAACTATCGATTTATATCTATTATATTAATTTCTATTACCTTTTCTTATTTCTGTTTTAGGATATATGTCATGGGTTTGGTCTAATAATTGATATCTTATTCTCAATCCACATAATCATGAATTTCTTCACTGGCTATGTAGAGGGTGATACTCAGAAGCGCGTGGAACTCAATCTAAAGAGAATTTTCTGGCACTACATCAGAACCTGGTTCTTTCCGGATATATTAGCGTCAGCTATACGCATGACTCTCTATATCCCGGGAATGTCATGGAGAGCAATGATCATATTTGAATATTTCAAAGTCACTATATTGGCGAGGACCTTCACGTATACGAACAATTTCATAAGAGCTATGGATTTGGGGGTTTGTGCAGTATTTAGTTATTACATCTGATATCATTGCACTATTATAAGTATGCAGCGATAGCTCAGTCAGCCGGACTTTCATTGGTGATATCCACGTTACTAATGAGCGTTTTGGAATTTACGTGCATAGCATTTACATGACTTTCTAAATGGCGAAGGAATACACTGTCTGGGAAACTGACAGTTAAATGAAATAATGAACTTTATTTTCAGAAGTAAGAATACCACGTGAACATTTCTCTGTCGTCAATAAATTAAACAATAATCTGAAAAGGATCCGCTCGCGCGCGCCGACCATCTTGTTATGGTCTAGGAGGCGCTGAGCAAAAACATAACTCATTTTGACACGGAAATAGTTTGCTTCTCTGTTATTTAAATCTAGTTTCAGTTACTTACTTATGTCAACGTCTCTCTAGCTGCAGCTGTTGCGTTTACCTAGAACGGGTCAAGTCTAAGTCTGATATCGTCTGACGGCATGAAAGCACGAGTAAACGATCTGTCATTTCAAATGCAGTATATTTGGTGAGTGTATGCAGTATATTGTTGAGCCTTGTCATTATCACGTGCACGAAGTTCCGCCTACTGCATGTAGCTTTGGTCCAGACAAAGTGAAAAGTGACTTAAAGTGAGTGAAGTTACAAGAGGGTAAATTCATGAAAGTGATAATGAGAAGGCTGATTTTTTTAAATGTTGCTGCACACTCACCAAATATACTGCATTTGAAATCACAGACCGGTTTACTTCTTGCTTTCATGCCGCCAGACGAGATCAAACTTAGACTTGACCCGTTGACCCGTTCTAGGCAAACGCAACAGCTGTAGCTAGCGAGACGTTGACATAAGTAACTGAAACTAAATTTAAATTACAGAGAAGCAAACTATTTCCATGCCAAAATGAGTTATTTTTTTGTTCAGCACCTCCTAGACCATATGTTGGAACGTTAAAATCGTCGATTGTTATAAGAGGATGTTACAATGTTGACAAATTCTAGTGACTGCCCATAGTCGGCAATACCTCTGACAGCCTAATCACCCCATCGGGATATGTTTCTTGGCAATATGCAATATGTATGATTGTATGTTAAATATACTTATAATTTATAAACACTAAAGACAAAGTAATCAAGAAAAACGCGTTCGCTTATATTCATCTGTAATGGAACAATAGAAACTTAGCCATAAAAACGCTCATCTTCTAACCTCACAGATAACAATGGAAGTATTGATAAAAATATGGTTAGCCCTAACCACTTACTTAAGCTGGAACATGATGTTCCAGTACGCCGTGGAGTTTTATTTTAAAGATGATTTCAATATACTTGGAACCCGCAGCTGCTCCTGGATGACTGTCTGTGTCATGTGGAACCAGACGGCTGTTTTGAAATTCACTTATAGCTTCAAGAGCGCGGGTAAGTTTATATACCCGTATGAACGTGCCAACGACGCATCTGAACTGCTTATACAGGTTGATAATGAACCCCTTGGTATATCAAAGGCAACTAAAAATATATGTTTTGTTAATTTTGTCTTGCTTCATAATAAAAAATAAAGATATCGACCGTCAAAGTCGATTGCGAGCCGTAGGGTGGATTGCGGGGGCGGGTGCCAAGGGCGTCAGGAACGTTTTACATTGATGGCTTGAGTCAGAGGCTCGTTGCGGGGAAAGCACTACGTTCTATTATCAGTCACATATCGAGTCGCGTAGGTTAGCCATTTGCAAATTTGGAAATTACTCCCAATAAAAAATATGAAAAACATAAGTTTTTTTTTTAAATTTTGTTTTCTATTAGTGATTCTGATTCATATACTTTAATATAGCTTGGTGATTCATTTTCAATCTGTATATAACGTGTAACAGAAAAATGTTACCATATTTGAAGAGCTTATTCAGTTAATGGTATAGAGCAACTTTTACTATGGAACAAAGCCTGTATCTCGAAAAAAAAAATTTACTCTTTCATAAAAAAATGCCATGCCGCTCGGCTGAAATGTATGGAAGGGCAGATTTTTTTTTTTAGATTTCAGGTTTGGCGCCATAGTAAAAGTTGTTCTATGAATAAGCCGTTCAAATGTGGTTACACCTTTCTGTTACACCTTGTATAGTCTATAGTTTACAACCAATGCAGTGGGACTAAAAACAGAAACGAAGGAGGCGTATTTGTCATGTATTTCGACACACGATTAGGAGCAAGATGCCTGTATTATATCATGCTTCTACGTATAGCGTCATTTGTCAAAGTCGTGACCAATAAGCTTCGAACGGTTTCGAAGTAGTTCTAGCCGGGGTGTCTCCAACCCGAGAATTAGAGACTTCTATATAATTTGGGTGAATAAATTAATAAAATTGTGGGACTCGTTTAGTACCACCTGGAGATCAAGTCTCAGGGCTCAAGGATAATCCGACGGATGCGAGTAACGGCCAACCTCTAGGGTTGCAGCACAGTGGTAGCAGCGCTATTGGCTGCTTTAGAGCTGCATCTAAACGTCTGCCTTTTTTGTGATTATTTATGTTTTTGACCACGTGACCTTCACAACTTTACGAAAAGAGGGAACGCCGAGAAAGTTCACCCCCAGTAAAATTTGAATAAACATGCCCTCAGCAGAGGTACCTTGACTGCAAGCTTAAAAAACTGCTTGTCGAGTTTGCGCCTTACACGGTCAAGGAGTTTATGGACAGATGTGGTACCTAATCGTATCTACATAGAATATTAATCTTTTTGACATTACTTAATCATATTACAATTTATTGTTTTTTCAATTATTATTATTATTATAATTTTTTTTGACTAAGAATATTATTATTCTATAATTTTATAATAATTATATTTTAAGTATAACTTTGTAATCTATTCTTTGACATGTGACTATATAAATCAAATCAAATCAAGCCGTTCATGATGTGTCTTCTATCGGAGAGAAAATACGTCTGCCAACACTCACTAGTCCCATAGCAAAACCCCGACAATCAGTATAGCAAAGACATAAAGACTAAAGACATTTTCATTCATAAAAGGTTAAAAATGAAGTATGTCCAAACATTTGAATACATTAAGTAGTTAAAAATAAAACAATTAATAATTTTTCAATGCATGTGCTCGTAAAGGCCCACTTTTTATGCATCAAAACCGAACAGAAAGTCGATTATTTTGCCCTAGGGCTTTTATTATTATTATTTTTTTATTTGTTTGCAATGGTTGGCTAACCTGCAGCCTTTCCTGTCTACCATAGATGTTATACTTTTTTTTCCCACTGTTTAACGGCTCTGGATACAATCCTTTTGAGCCAATCATAATTGAAAGTTCACAAGATTATATTTGTTTTAATTTCCTCACACTATGCATTGAAAAATGTAGTATGATACACGGGCGTAAAAGCAATAAATTACTCGGTTACGTTTAAAACACTCGCTACGCTCGTGTTTTAAATCGTCCTCGTAATTTATTCCTTTTCGCCCTAGTAGCATAAACTACTATTACATCATTATTGACAGTAATCAGTCCAGTAATCAGTTCAGTAATCAGTCAAGTGGACTGGACTGACGATCTAAAGGACGTTGCAGGTGGCGGCTGGATGAGGATGACGAGGACCGCCAAGAGTGGCGTAATATAGGAAAATAATATAATAAAACATGTCAAAACTGCAGTAAAATTAATATAATGTCATAAAGTAAAAACTTGCTATTCTAATCATAATATTTCTCCTAATACTAATCTTTCAGCAGTTTTAAATATAAATAAAAATTGATAAAATAAATATAAATAAAAAAATAGCTTTTTATTGAATTTTGTACTCATAAACATAAGGAAAATCACAATTGAGTTATTTTCGATGTATATTTCCGGCCCGAAACGATGCGCTTCGAAATCTCGGGAGCTGTCGGGGGCGGCAGTCGCAGTTGTGCCTCAGTCACGTCAAACGTAGCCGCGTTGACACCGTAAGCCACTCCCGCGCATTTTCGTAAATTATGACACGAAATTATAGAATATGTCGTGCATTTTATGGCTGTTTTAATTAAGTAATGCGACAATTTAATATACCATTATCAAATACGTTGGCAGCCCTAGCGCGTGTTTAGGCACCGAGTGGCCATAGGTATTGATTTCAAGGACACCGCCAAGTTAAACTACTGTCTACTTCGTAAACTGTGCCCAAAGTGAGCCGAAATCATAACAATTTTGCTCCAAATATAAAAATACTGAATAACGACACGCTTCGCCTCCTTGGCGCTCTTCCATGGCATTTCAAAATACATCTCGGAACAAATAGCAAAATTTGAAGAGCGGTCCAGTTGCCTTGCTAAAATATAACCCACATATGGCCTTTTTCATGATTCTGTTTTGTCTGTTTGTACCGAAATTTACGTACGTTGTACGCCTCTTTGGACCATAAAATCTTTTTATACTCTTGACAAGTTAATTGAAAAAACAATGATCCAAATTCTATGAACGGAGTTGGAACCAAGCCACCTTGCCTACCTACGGTTGGGTGGTTTGGGAATTAGAAAAATTTCAAGTGTAGCCCTTCTCGCGTTTCTGTCTTCAATCCACAGCACACGAGACCTCTTCGGTAGTATAAATAAACCCGTCAAATTACCCCACTACCCCATCCTCACAGAGGCTAGCCCCTCTGTAAACGGGTACAAGAAAACCTCTTAGAATCATCATCCACCCCAGCAGACAGGGCTCGTCTCCTGGCCTCCAGAGAGCGCGAGTCGGGATACTGGCTGATGGCGATCCCATCCAGTAACACCCTGAGCCTTGCCTGCGGCCTGCGGCTTGGCTCAAAACTTAACGAGCCCCACCGTTGCCGTTGTGGAGAAGGCGTCGGTCAACACGGACACCATGGTCTGTCTTGTAAATTCAGCGCTGGACGACAATCACGCCACGCCAGCCTCAATGACGTCATTCGCCGGGCCCTTGCCAGCGCTTACGTACCTGCCACACCTGAACCAAACGGCATAATTCGCACCGATGGCAAGCGGCCCGATGGGATGACGTTCTTGGCATGGAAAAATGGTAGGTCGCTTGTATGGGATGCGACATGCGCGGACACTCTCGCCTCGTCCCACCTACGAGCGCTCTTATAGCCAAGGTTGGCGCGGCTGCGGAGTCGGCTGAAAACCTGAAGCGGCACAGATATGTGGCCCTCGGAGAGGGCTACATGTTTGCGCCATTCGGTGTTGAAACCCTTGGATCATGGGGCCCGGCCGTGCGGCAACTTTTTAAAGAATTGTCGGCACGCCTGGTCGTCGCCTCTGTGACCCAAGGGCCGGAGCTTACCTCGGTCAGAGCATCAGTTTAGCGATCCAACGAGGTAACGCTGCCAGCGTCTTGGTTACCCTCCCCAACGGTGACGACTTAAAAAACATTTTTTATTTAATATAGGCCTTATATTTGTTGGTAATTTTTATTTAGATTTAGTTTAGTTTTATATCTCCAATATTGTAATTTAGATTAAGTTTAGCTTTATAATGTTATCTCAAATACGGTTATGTTTATTCAAATCGATTCAGAAATAAAAGACTACAGAAGTTCTCTGAACTTTGCGAAAAACCCAGACTGCAATATTTTAGTATTGTGAATCATTATCATCCATCACTATAATCATGAACATAATAAATTAACAAATTCCCTAATGAAATAGTCATTTAGCAAAACGTTTATTTTTAACAAAAAATATAGTATTACATTATGTACAAATATTAATTTTTGTTTTCTTTTTTTAGTGGGCATGTTGCGAAAAAGTTCCAACTATTCCTTGCTACGAGAAGGTGCTTGTGTTGAAGTGTTTATCATAATTTCATGGATAATTGGTCAAGTGAGTGTAGTCAAAATGATTTATATACCTTTTAGGGGGTTCAAGGTCAAAACGGAGCCCTTCTAATGTCACTCTTCTGTCTCTTTGTCCGTCCGCATGTCTCTATCTCCGGGGTCTCTAGCTCGTGGACAAAAAGACTTCAAATTTGGATATTTTGTGTAAAATGTTGGTAATGGTCAGTTCTTATAAATACGAGTATGTACGCTTGCTATACATGACATATACTATGTATGCTTAATTTATACATCATTTACTTGAAAATAAAATGTGTAGCAGTAGTGATATAAACAAAAACTTTTTGTTTTGCCTATTCATAGCGTTTTTAAATATCAGATGGCTCCTACTACAGTCACCTTGAACTGGGTTAGATAAGCATATTGAATATTAGGTCTGTATCGTATTTTGTTTGGTGACAATCCGGTAATTAATAACGCAAGCCCGAAAGTAACTAATGGGTGATGGATGAAATCATTAAAAGTGCCTGAATATTTTTTTGTTGATAGGAATAACCTTCCCCATACGAGGAAAAAAAACTAAATTTTTTAGGTGGCTTTAATTACATTAAAAAATATAAAAACTTTTAAATTTTGGATATACGGAGCTATACAGCTGCATACGGATACTTCCTTTGCCTGCATATAAAAAAACCGTAATTAATCTATGGTAACAAAATGACACCAAAACATAACCTCTCGTGTTGTTATTCTTTTATGGTATTTTGTTTAATTTTGCGACTGCTTACTAACAAAAGAGAACTTTCGAGCACCTAAAGCTCCATTATAACTTCATAACAGAGTTGATGAAGAATCCTATAGCACCCATCTTCAGAGCCTGAGCGTCACTAATAATGCTCACTTATGATTAAAGCTATTAATACCTGACTAAATTGTATTCATAAAGACATATGTAATAATTTTATTTTACTGAAGTTGATATCTTTAATGAAAAAAAAAATGTTTTTATTTTGAACCTTAATTAGCTTTCAATTATATATGGATTATAATGAAGAGAAACGCACAATAAGAAACAAATACGATATATGAAATTTTTAATGATTTTAGTGGTATAACGCTTCTAAAAATACATTGCAACATTTGGTGTCAAAAGAATCTTTATACGTAATACAGTGGGCCAAGAGTTAATTTTGCGTGCTTTAAGTGACAGTTGCGTTGTAATGGTTTTTGTATTCCTTTTGCGACTGTTAGATACATACAATGTATAATTGGATTTCTTTTACCACTTCTATTGGCATATGGCACTCTTATGCGCCGTTGTAAGTAATAAAACGGTGGCAAAATGAATATGCAAACCATAGTTGATTTTAAAGGTCTGAGTGCAATTTTCCACTGCTAAGTAACGTAATACTGCTTTTTTCACCTATCTAATACCATAGATAATATTTAGTCTATGGTTATACCTATGTAGACCTTTAAGGTATAAGATTAGCTAAAATTTTCACTAATGTGTTTGTTGGACAATAATATTATGATATCCTCAGAACATTATGTTCTGTGATGATGATATCTGACCTGGTCCTCTCAAAAAGCCGCTTTGGATGAATCATATTATGATTCTGTTGCAATGCCGTTTCTTTTGCACGCATGAAGAAACTCTGTCTCTATCCTACTTTCAAATCATTTCATGATTCACCCAAGTTGGTCTTTTTAGATCCCCTGCTATTTTTGAGTGCTGTTGTTTTTTTTATACTACACCTGCTCGGAAAGTACCTTCTTTCTTTGTTGAAAACGATGGAGAAAATACGTCATTACTGTCATACAAATATGCGGGCGGCAAAAGTGTATGAAAATTCATTGTTAACGTGCTTGAGCGGGCAGAAAAAGTATATGCAAATCCATTGTTAACGTGCTGTTTTTTTTTTAAATAACATAAAGAATGAGCAAGTGGCCAAGTGGCCAGTATTATTTTGCGAACTCGTACATAAAACTCGAAAAATGATACTGGCCACTTGCTTTTCCTGCACATAATAAAAAATAAGAAGGAAATAAAAAGTGACAATCGCACGCGAGTCAGTCGGTTTCTTTTATTGTATCTTGATTAAAAGTAAAATTATACTATTTCCTCGCAGGTGTAGTATAAAGCACTATGTATCACTCGGGAGAAAGTGCGATTCCCAACCCGTGTGTATTGAGGCCCTTGGCTTCGCCTCGGGCCTCAAACTACACCCTCGTTGGTAATCTTCCCTTTCTTCCCTCGGTGAACAATGTACTATTGTTGATTTCGTTCAAAGTCTGAAGAATCGATCCGTAAGACAATAATAATTTTATTTTATTTTTTAGATGTTGATGTTCCATTCTGCATTTTCATACTTCATAATACTTTTGGCTAGAGAATCTGCCAAAATGAAATACTATATCATGACAAAAGTCGTCCGAAAGTACATGAAACATAAAAAATTGCCAAAAAAATTACAGCAGATAATACTGAAATATTATTCAGTAAAATTCCAGACATATTTCTGTGTGGTAAGTATACATAATGATGTATTTTTCTCGACATAAAGCATCATGATATCGAAAATAATCTAAATATACTCAAGCTTCTTCTTGTACGAGTTCCACTGTTTTATTTATTTAATTATTGCGACTAGCTTCGTCTATCTGACATCGTCGGGCTAATTGGAAGAGGGAAACAAACAGTCAAAAAGGATACGAAGTCTTAAAGGTAGATAAATATTTTTGTTTGCTCCTCGACTAAGGAATTTCCTATTCATAAGAGGAATTTGGAAAAAAAAAAAAAAAACAATTTCCAAAACAACGATGTCAGATAGACGAAGCTAGTCGCAATAATTAAATAGATAAAACAGTGGAACTCGTACAAGAAGAATTTTATTAACATTAGAATGAAGTTTCATCAAGGAGTCACACCTTACAGTATAAATTATTGAAACTCAAAGAGAGTTTTCCGTTGAGTTAATCTCTTATTAAATACGTTCAAACTAGAAGGGTCTGCTGTTATCCGTTGAGGAGATGCCGTATTCACCTTACAGTCCCATCATCACACCTTGGTCACCATGTTTTACAAAAACACTCATGAAAATCTATTAAATAAACCCAAACTCAAGAAGTCTCTAAAAAAGTATCATTTTGATTCGGCTACCTACTACGCTAAGGCACTAAGGCGAACTCTGGCGAACCTACCACATGTTTCAGTTGGGCTCTCATCATGTTATGGCGCTGATTTCTTAGTCATAGTAGAGCGTGATGATAAACAGTAAAGCCTTCCCGAAGAAACGCTCTAACCTACAATGAAAACTCCATCAAAATCCATCGAGTAGTATGCATAACGTCATTAACGTCAGCATAGCTGTATATGGCGACGATCGCATTTTTTATAGGAGGTCAAATTATATCGCGATATATAAACGTGCAGTGACATCTAGTGACATTCCGTAAAACGTACGTGTGTAAAAATATTTGACTGTATCAGACGTAATTTACATTGTATTTACCAAGATGGCGTCATTCGACTGTGTCTTTTTTTAATTTGTTTAGTCCATATATACGTAACATTTATTTTGTTTTACTGTATATTCGATTATTCCTATGTATAACAAACATAAAAAAAAAACAAAAAGAAAAATCCGGTCCGTGATTTGAACCCGCAACACTCGGATTACTTCGCTATACCATAGTAAAAATACGCTTAGGCAAATTTACGACATGGTTCACTAAAATTCTCACTGCGCTGCTCGTTTTGGTCATAGCGTGATGATGATACATAGCTTTAAACCTTTTCCAAGAAATAATTTAAATTACAATGAAAACTGCATAAAAATCCATGTTATAACAGACAGACAGACGTTGAATTTTATATTTACATAGAGAGTATGATTTTAAGGTTTTTTTTTATGCTGTATTGTAATATTTCTGTTTTGTTTTTATGTGATAAATAAATATAATTTCAATTTCAATTCAATCTTTAATTTAAATCAATTCAGCTGATTGGTTTTTTGTTTTTTTTTTCAGGAGTCCCGGCTGCTGGAGACAGTGACAGGGCAGCTTCGTCAGGACATCATTATGCATACTAGACATCATCTGCTACAAAAAGTCCAGTACTTGAAAAATCTTCCACGTTCTTTGCAGATACAGGTTGCTATGAAGCTAAAGGCGGAGGTTTTTGTTGCTGGAGATGTTATTTACAAGATAAATACTGTTGGTATGGGTTTTAGTTTTCGTTCACGCGGAAATTTCTCTTATTTTCCAGTCTTTGTCTGCGTTTCACCAGCTTGTTCCCTTATCTCTTCTTTCTCTGTAAGCTCTTTTCGTCACCTATATGTTTTGCTTTTCCTTCTGTCTCATACGAAATCTTTTTACATTGGTTTAAATCTGCCAGACCTGTATTAAACCCCCTTCATACGTCTACTCATGCTCCAGTCCACCGCTATCCCAGCAAAAAAATCCCTCTCCCATTTTCTTCAAGATTATGGGAAAGACCATTACTTCACGCATTATCATCATCGTCATCGTCGTCCTTATCGTCATAGTCATCGTTATCGTTATCGTCATCGTCATCGTCATCGTCATCGTCATCATCACCACCATCGTCGTCGTCCACATCGGCGTCATCTACGTCATAATCCTCATCATCTGGATATATGTCTTCGTATTAAGATCTCTCAAGGCGCTTGACACGACTAGCATAGCTGGTAGGTATAGTGCTCGCCAATCTTTATGTCGCCTCTGAAGCTAGCCCCAAGAATCGACGCACTAGCCGTTTTACGGTGTCAGGGGGACGTTACATGAGCGAGGGCGCGGAGCACACCCGCCTGCGTGCCGCACCACACCCCTCGCTCGCCGCTCAGCAGGTGTGATGTGAACACTATGCCATATGCGTTAGTGTTAGTGCTACGTCCGTACACTACACATGCGCGCGTTGCTTGAAAAGTACCTACGAGGAAAACATTCCATGATTCGTTAAATTAATCGTTGAATCTGTTTGTTATAGTTTATTGTTTGTGTTGCCTTTGTTTGTTGTTTTGTTGATTTATTTTTGTTAAAGTTTTGTTGATTTAGTTTGTTAAAGTTTATTGTTGTTGTTATGCCTCGCGGACGTTATAGCGTTTTAAGGCGACAATGTAGGAAAATGGTGTATTAAAATAATTATTGAAGTGACAATGACCATGGACCCGACGACGACACTGAGGAGGACCAACATTCTACAGACGATAGTGATTCGGACGAAAATCTTCCTTTTTCAAGTAGGGAACCAGTTTTTATAGATGGTGTCTCACCTCTCTAAATAAAGTAACAACGTATTTGCTTATGTTTGTACATTATAAATTTACTTATTTTTAATATTAATGCGTTTTATTTATATACTTAAGATTGCACTAAAATAATAAATAAATATTTCAATAGCTAGGTACAACAAGTACACCTTCCCAGTTATAGTAAACATTTAATAATCAACCGTTGATATTATTGTTTCCTTGACTGTACCTGCGCAAGCTTGCACTCGTAACTCACTCAGAGGCGACATAAAGATTGGCGAGCACTGTAGTACCTATGGGAATGAATGAATGAATGAATGAATTGACACTTTATTGTACACAAAAGACATATAAAAGAGAGTATTGAAAACATAATTTTGTACAAAGGCGAACTTATCACTTAAAGCGATTTCTTCCAGCCAACCTTTAGGTGGTGAAGAAATTGTCACTAGAAAAGTAAAAATAGGGGAAGATGTGCCCTTATCTATACCTATTGCAGCGCTAGAACTTTTCTCAGATGATGCTGCTGATTGATTTTTTGTGCCTTATATCTAGCAGTGTAGCTGTTATCTTTACCGCCAATAGTCGATCGCTAGAGTCTTGGACGTTTGCATCGCGGCTTTTATTTGGGAAAGTTAAGTACCTACCATTTCCTTCCACCCATGACTAGGGGATAAAGGGCCTATAATACGTCACTTCGCTTCGCATGATACTGCTTTATACCAACAAATACTGCAACAATAATTCTGAAATAAATATATGGTAAAGTTGAGGACTAATGCTATGTCAACGCTATGGTGAAAACTTGATTCGTTTAAATTTTCTTGATAGAACAAAGTTACCTCCAAACCGTACAATAAACCGATAGGATTTATAGTTAGCCTAACCTGGACCGCCCTGCCGCCCAACCCCCGATTCAGTCCCACTGAGGCGCGGAGAAGTGGGGGCGAAACTTGAATTCGAGCTGAGGTGTTATAAACTCTTTTAACTCATAAAACTTGCCTTTCAGGTAATAGCCTCTTTTTTATATCGAGAGGAACGGTGGTGATTTACACCGCGTCTGGTAAAGAGTATCGTCGAGTTGAAGACGGGGAGTTCTTTGGAGAAGGATCTCTAATCCTTTCATCAGCTAGCTGCCACAAAATTCGGTACACCACTGCGGTAGCGCTCTCTAATTGTGAACTCTACAGATTGGATGGAGAGGACTTTAAAACTTCCTTGGCCTGTTACCCGATGCTTTATGAAGAAATGAAGAAAGCTGCAATTTGGAAGTATCAGAGGCTGCAAATGGTAGAAGAAAGATTTTAAGCAATATTAATTAAAGATTAATAGTAAGAATAACCGATTTGTTATTGTTGACTATGTTTGATTACTAATGACCAGCTAATAACGGAACACAGTTTTTTGGCGTAAGTGGTTATTTGTTTGTGTGATAATGTAAATACTCGTATGCAGTGGCGTGCACAGATTTTTTTTCCAGAAAAGCAATTAAAAGGTCAAGATTGACAATAAAAAAAATATGAAAAAATTTAAATAACACTTTGAAAAAAAAAGTTAGTATGACGCCAGGGTAGGCACTACCCTAGAGTGAACATTTTCATAAAAACTTTTTTTTTTCAGAGTGTTATTTAAATTTTTTCATATTTTTTTATTGTCAATCTTGACCTTCTGATTGCTTTTCCGGAACAAAGTTCTGTGCACGCCACTGCTCGTATGAAGTTAGTTATTTGTGCCTTTTACAGGCCGCGTCCTGAGCGCTGGAAGCGATAGGTTTGCGCATGGGTGCACTTGCGCACAAAAGTACTAGGCCTATTGTTTTAAGAGGCTTTGCGAGTTTTATTTTTGTCACTGTCACTCCAAGCAAAAAATCGCGCAGTGCGAGAGGGGCGGATTCAGGGCAAAAGGGAAAAAAGTTGGTTTTATATTTTTATTAGAAAAACTAAAATAGCTAGCAAAATTTCAAATATCAAATCTCTAAATATTATTGAAACACACCTATTAAAATATGTTTGAGTTCTGTATATGGTTCCTATTCGTCAAACGAGGAGAAAAGGTGTGTTAGAAGACCTCATTTCGACAATTATTTCTATCGAGGAAAATTTATCCAAACATGTTTTCCAATTTTTAAACCTTAGATTATATAGTCAAAATGCATATGCAGAAATTAATTATTTTTTTTTAAAAGAAACACCCGTATTTTTTTTGCATATCGCCTTAATTTTGAACTAGCCTTTTGCTCGCGGCTTCGTACATTGGTTATTGGTAGGTACATTGAAAAATATATTAGATAGAATTTCACTAAATATAATTAAAACCTATTGTATTGTCTATCTGAAAGGTAATACGTTTTTAGGGTTCCGTACCCAAAGTGCAAAATGGAGCCCTATTAATGTCACTATGCAGTCTGCCCGTCTGTCTGATTATCGGTCTGTCTGTCGAAATTTGCATAACATGTAGAATGTTTGGGGTGGGGGCGTTTGAATCGGCACAAAAAAGAATTATCATTTTGTATATGTCCAGCGTACTTGTATTAGTAAATGTCAGTGTCTTGTACCTAGCATTTTCCTTAAGGTGAAAAATTGTGTTTCGCTCGGCAGCAAAGCTATTTTGCGTCTCGTACCTTTGACACCTTCGCTACGCTTAGGATTTTATTTTTGAACCACTTGCTTCCTCAGGTTTCAATACGAGTACTCGCACCAAATAACAACTTTGCACCCTTGCATAACAAATATCTATCTTCTAAAGAAATGAGGAGCCGTCAAAGTTTTCAGTTTTGGACCATTTTTGTTACTATTTAACACTAAACTAGTTAGAAATTTGGAATTTCTGTCTATTATTAACAATACTGAAAACGCTGATTCATAAATATAGCTTTAGAGTTCCCCGAATACATGACTAAGTACTTGAATACTTGATGAACGTAATTTTGCAGTTTTGATTAATAATTTTCTAGATTTATATTTTTGTTCAAATTATTAACTTCTTCGAACGGTACGAAACCCTCGGGGCTCGAATTCAACTCGCACTGGACTGCCTTTTTCATTTGTAGTTTCCGCGGATGCCCGATTAAATTTAAATGCACAAATATTTTTGAATAAATTCCTCGCACCAGGATTTGAAACTGCGACCTCCTGCTTACATGACTGCATTACCGAGGTTCGTATGTGGAATGTTTTCCATCATACGACCTCCTGCTTACATGACAGGCGTGCTACCAACTACGCTACGGAGGTTCGTATCTGGAAAGACGAATTATTCCACTATACAGTGCGCGCCAATCTTTTAGTCGCCTCTGAAGATAGACGCAAGAGGCGACGCAATAGCCGTTTTACGGTGTCAGGAGGACGTTACAGGAGCGAGGGCGCGGAGCACACCCGCCTGCGTGCCGCACCACACCCCCCGCTCGCCATTTCAACACTATGCGTTAGTGTTAGTGCTACGTCCATACACTACATACGCGCGCGTTGCATAAAAAGTACGTTCGTGGAAAAAAATCCATGATTCGTTAAGTTAATCGTTGAATCTGTTTGTGTTGCCTTTATTTGTTATTTTGTTGATTTAGTTTGTTAAAGTTTATTGTTGTTGTTATGCCTCGCGGTCGTTGTAGCGTTTTAAGGTAACAATGTAGGAAAATGGTATTTATATTAATTTGTTTTATTTAAACAGTTAAGATTGCACTAAAATAATAAATATATATTAAATAATCAACGGTTCATATTATTGTCTCCTTGACTGTACCTGCGCAAGCTTGCACTCGTAACTCAATCAGAGGCGACTAAAAGATTGGCGCGCACTATACCTGTTCAATTAATTAGAGTATTCAAAGCAATTATTCTTCCTAGTCATACAGTTATCATTTCAGCTATGTTGAAAAAAAAAAGGATGAGGAGAAGATATTAAAAAAATTAAAAGAAATATATACTCTTGATAAAATTCATCATTATTTTGATGTTTATTTTGATCACTAAAAAAAAAAACAGTTATGACGTCACTCGGGGCATTTTAGGCTTTATAGTGATTGTGGATATTTGCCTTGCTTATAAAAAAGTGGCCAGTCTCTGTCTGTCTTCTCTGTCATCCATCTGTCAAATTAGTCGGAAACAAATTATTTTAAATTTATCTTGATAGCAAAGGACACATTTCTATACAGCCTTTTTCTCAAGTGACGTCACACGAGGTCAAATGGAAGTTGCACCTTTTTCGTAAAAATACTCATCATCATGAGGTTTTTTAGACCACAAGTTCTTAAATACGCAAAACTTCAGTTATTTAGAAATCGCGGCTCCATTAGGACATTAACCATAATTTCTTTATGTAATAAAGATGTTTTTTTCTAGTTAGTATCTGCGTGTATTAGTTTCGTTTCAATCGGTTTTCAACAACGAGCTAAAATTTTAGTTCGTTGCTTATTAAACCAAAATCTCAAAAAAATTCGAATAAGTGAATTGATAAAAATGTTCATGTTTTACCCCAAGCGAATAGACGGGCTAAATAAAGGGGCTCGACAATGCTAAACATCTGTTTTGTATTGGATTCAGTTCCGTCAATGTAGATCGTAAAAATTTAAAAAAAATATGACATGTTTTTTGACTTAAGACAATTATTAATTACACTTTATAAATAAACATACTTTCAATCCTCCATTAATTAAAAAAAAATTTAAAAAAGCATAAATTTCACGGAAAAAGCGATTCAGTTTCCATGTTTCTAAACCGATTGAAACGAAACTAATACACGCAGATACTAACTAGAAAAAAACATCTTTATTACATAAAGAAATTATGGTTAATGTCCTAATGGAGCCGCGATTTCTAAATAACTGAAGTTTTGCGTGCGCGGCATCTGATTACAGCAGGATAGAGAGTCAAAAAACAAACGCGTTAGAGCAGGACTGAATTTTAGCATTGTTCAGCCCCTTAAATAAAATTATTATCTAATATTTAAATTGATGAGAATTTTTTGAACGTCTTTAATTATTTTTTTTAATCTACGGGTAGGTACACGAGGTATATCTAAGTAGGTACAGATAGCAGCACGTTTTTTGCCGCAGTCAACGCTAGTAATTTTTAGGGTTCCGTACCCAAAGGGCAACCAACAGAACCCTATTACTAAGACTCCGCTGTCCGTCTGTCACCAGGCTGTATCTTATGAACCGTGATAGTTAGACAGTTGAAATTTTCACAAATGATGTATTTCTGTTGCCGCTATAACAACAAATACTAAAAAACAGAATAAAATAAATATTTAAGGGGGCTCCCATACAACAGACATATTTTTTTTGCCGTTTTTATAGATAATGGTACGGAACCCTTCGTGCGCGAGTCCAACTTGCACTTGGCCGGTTTTTTTTTCTTTATCGCACTTAGTAATTTTGTGCGCGAATGAACATATGTGCTAGTCTCCCACCACCACTTTCGCCGAGCGTTCAAAAATCTTGTCACGACCTATTTATCTTAAATCTTCTAGTATTAGTTATGCTATAGTGCAACATCACAAACCCTGGTGAAAATCGAAATGGTTTTGGGAACAGCTTGGCCGGCGAGGCAGGGTCTAAAACTGTTTGTAATTTAAACTTTCGAATCACGGTTTTCGGATCACTTGAATTGTTATTGTACGAAATTACGGGACAAATTTTTTACAGCATAACTTAAAATTTGAACGTGACATATTACTTAATATAATTTTTACGTAGTAATTAAAAGACTATTAAACCTGAGTGATCGTTTATAAACGATATAAATATCACGAGCCGCAGCAGAGTGATATAAAAGGCCACATGAGTGTTTTAATTGCTAATGTGATGTAGACATTTTTCCTTCGATACAGGAAAACGATATAAATATCACGAGCCGCAGCAGAGTGATATAAAAGGCCACATGGGTGTTTTAATTGCTAATACGATATGGAAATTTTTCCTTCGATGGAAATTTCCTCCCAAAACCACAAAATGCTGGAATCTACTCTTGAAGCAGTCTCAGGCTCTACGTGTTCCCTCTAAAAATTAAACATTAGTATTTCCTAGATTCTTTTTTTTTATTTTAATTTTGTTTTTTGGTTTCATAAAACTTTGTAGATTTTTTCTTTTTTCAATGTATTTTGTGGTTAATATTTATTGTAATTACTTTTCTTCTAATATGAGCTTAAAATCGGCGGCTGTCGGCATGTGTGTCAGCTAGCTGTATGACGAGCTTAGACCTTTACGGTGTTACTACAAAACGGTGTTTAACTTTAGACAGTGTTTAAATCTGTTGCTGTCACTTTTTTACGAAATGAAATAAAAGGCGACAATTAATGTCTTTTCACTAATGTATGTAAGACAAATAAATTATCTTTTATTTATTATTTATTAATTATTCAAACCGCATGTGCGATTGAGCGAGCTGCAAATTTGATTGCATTATTTAATTATCACATTCCGTGTCTGTGAGTATTACTTAATATAAGACCGTCGGTATTCACTTGTCAAACTGTCTAACAAGGGGCAATAACGGAGGATTTCGCTTCGAAACGGAAACTAAGATACTCGGGAAATTCACAATTGCAAACTGTTGCAGCCGCGTCGCGTCGTTGGTGATACCAACTTGGAAACAATATTAAATTAAAGGGTAGGCCAGTGGTGTTCAACCGCTAGTAGCCCGCGCCACAAAGTGAGGCACCCAAGAACAAAAAGTTCACTGACGCGTGACGCTAACATCTAGTTATGTGTCAATCTAGCTATCATCAAGACTCTTGCCTTGAAACGATTGGAACATGGACTTTTTAACAACGATATAATACGTGAAGGTAATATCCGTTTTTCGAAAGTCAGATCAATGTTTGTATAAACCAAATATCTTTAAACAAAAAAATTAAAACTGCATACCTCAAAAGCATCAATATTTTGACATGCACCACAGCGGATAAAAGAAAATGTTATCAATAAAAACATAATATACATAACTTGAAAAAATCGGGTGAGGCTGTGTCGGGTACATGGCCGTTGGTTTTAACGTGGCATGTCTTAGTCAGTACTTGCCTTGACAGCTTTGAGAAGCTCTGAAAATTCGTGGCCCATAACTCCCTCTTTCTAGCGATAGCCGTGATTTATATTTCTTGCTGCCTCTAGCACGGGCTGAGGCCGACATATTGAAAATTTATAATTTTTTATACATTTCCTTCCTGGTTATTTTTACCTAAACACGTTGTCCAAATTACACTTATTTTTATTTGAATCGATTGCTCTAATTAAATTCTATAAAAAAACGAGAGAATCACCGCGCTATCACGTGTGAGTCGTGAGATACACTGATTAGAAAGAAGGGCGTCGGTTTCGGTCATTTTGTGCAGCTCCCTGACGCAAACTCAAGGTCATAACAGTGAGCTGACTATACCAATATAAGCTGAATAATAACACTAATTCATGTTTCTAAAACGATTATTAAGGTAATAAGATATAACTCTTTTCGTTTCTGACCTAGTACCCGTATGTTTCGGTGAGATTTTAAAGACGTTTCACGTCAAAAAGGTGTCAAGGAGCAAGAATAAGGTAGTCCTTATGATAAAACCGGTTGATCACTGCTGCGGTAGAGTATTAAGCACCAGCTCCGTTGGTTTTCATTTTATTTTATATTTTAGGGAAACTAACAGTTTTAATTTTGTACATACTTACTAACAATATTATAGCTAATACTTAAACCACAAACAATTTCCACTTAACAATATTAAATTAAATAAATAAATGCACGACAAAGAAAAAAAAAACACAACATGCAAAACTTAAACTAACAGCTCTGATATCTAGTTTTAACAAAACTAAATTAAACTATTAAAAAATACAAGCAACGAAAATTTAAATTTACTGTACGTACCAAATTTTTCGTTCTTGTATTGACCCAACGAAAGATGCAACACGTCTAGATCACTAAAGTACTTATTGTAAGTTATAATCAAAAATTTGTACTGGCAAAAGGAATTTTGAACAAGATTTTAAGTGGCTGAGCTGTCGTCTACTGGCCGTATTTCAGCTTACTGATCCGAAGGTCGTGGGTCAATATATATGGAAATTATAATATATATATATATATAGTGTTTTCATTCGAATATCTAAGTCTAAAAAAAAATATTTTTAAGATGAGCTCCTATTACAGTAGAATAGCAATATACTTTTTTCTAAAGTAAAACATGGCAATTGTTTTACTATATAAAAAACTACACTAAATTATCTATTAATAAGCATTTGTAGTACATTCTTTTCACGGTATAAAGAGTCAAAGTTAGCAAATAAAAAATTTCAAAATAATTTTTTATTTATTTACAATCCCCTATCATCTATCTTTACAGGATGCATCCTAATGCGATAGAGAAGGTAACATTAATAACAACATTATACAATAATATGAGATACAAATACACAATTTTTAAACTTATAACTATTACTTAAGATTAATACTTAGTATGGCCTTTGTGAACTCGCTTACGCTACATATAGCGTATTCATAGTTCAAACAAATATTTTTTTTAAAATTAGGAATGTGTATCATATTGGTTTGATTTTGGACTAGTATCAATAGCAGCACTCTTCAGAATTGTGAAACAAAAATAAGAATCTTAGAATATGGAATCATGGAGCTGTGGTACTGGAAAGACTCATTTAAGGTGTCGAATTTCACGATATTCATAAAAGTATCGATAACTCGAAAACTATCGACTTTTTACTTAGGTCATTATTCTGGACAGTCATGATCTGGCCTATCAGCCCTCAAAAGGATAACGTTGACTTTTGGGACACCCTGTATAAAAAAAAGTCACCTCTTTGTATCCGGGTTGCACACAAAACATAATATTAATATGCAAGATAGTTGTTTATTAGGAGCTCATAACGAAGATTTTTATTGTGATTTATTTAGTTTATACAAGATGACTTTTTGATCATCGTCCAAATTCATACTGGAAGCTTGGTAAGTGATCAGCATCATGAATCGATACAATTTTTGTGAAATTCATTTTATGATCACTTACCAAGGCTCAAGTATGAAGTTGGACGATGTTCACAAATTCACCTCGTATATACAAGGTGACTTTTTGATCATCGTCCAAATTCATACTGGTGGCTTGGTAAGTGATCAGTATCATGGATCAATAACAATTTTGGTGAAATTCATAAAATGAAATTTCGACACCCCATAGTGATTCACTCGCGACTGGAACTGAATTTATATGAGAAGCCGAAATTTCATTTTACGAATTTCACAAAAATTGTTACTGATTCAAGATACTGATCACTTTTCAAGCCTCCAGTATGATTTGGACGATGATCAAAAAGTCATCTTGTATAGTTATAATATTTTTCGAGGAAAACCTTGGAGTCATAGAATCATATCTTTATTCATGCTATATATCTATATATCTTTATTATTGGGCTGACTGATCGTAAATCCACTTTTGCTTTTATTTTGTAAAAACCACCAAGCGTATTCTGTTTTTATGTCAACGTTCGATAGATATTCTAATTTATCTACGGTTTTTGTAGGACAACAATCTCCTTAAGTAGTTTTCATCTAGACAAAAGCATACTTCAAATATGACTTTATTTTACAATTCTCTTCTTATTTTAAGATAGAATTCACTTGCTATTCATGCCGTCGCTGGTGGAATATCTCCAAGACCTTCACTGATACCAGCTGAGGACGTGAGAAGATTTTGCTCACGTCGCGTCGCCTGCAGGACGCTATGTTGCAGGAAAATAGAAACATAAATCCACTTCCGGGAAATCTATACTTTACTTTGTCCAATATAGCTTAATGAAAATGGCAGGTGTCATCAGTTTATAGATTTTTACGCTTTTTAATCCAACACTAAAGCCGATTCTGAAAGCTTTAATTATGGTTTGTTTTCAAAACAAAACTAAATTTTCTTATTATTATTAGATTGAATTACAAAATTGCAATCAATCAGAAACAAATTTAAAAGCACAAATATTTTTGAAAAAATTCTTCGGGCCAGGATTTGAACCTGCGACCTCCTGCTTATATGATAGGCGCGCTACCGATTGAGTTACCGAGGTTCGTATCTGGAACGACGAATTTTTCCACCATACCCGTACATTGAATTTTTATATACAAGCTTGTAATGCACATACTGAACGCTCACGAGGGCGTTATGTTTGTTTCTAAATGATTGCAAGTTTGTAATGCATTCTCATAATAATAAGAGTATTCAAAGCGATGGATTTCGCAATAAACACATATAATCCTAAATTTTCTTCATTGCAAAATATTGAGTCAAACAGGAGCAAAATTACTTTGGAAAAATTTAAGTTTTGGCAGCACTAAAGGCCCTTAATACCGTCAAATGGGTACTTTCTACAGCCTACTCCTCTTTTATGGCCAAACCAAAAATATTGAAAAAATGTATTATTGATTATCAACTCTAGGACAACATATGCAACATTTTTCTTATTCGTACCACCAAAACTTCTATATGAAAAGTTGTTTCAACTGAATGGTATTTTTTGGCTTGAATTTCCTACTGCTCCTAAGCGACTTAGGTGATTTAATTCATTTATGCTTTGATAAATAGATAAACTTAGTAGCTATAAATATAACATAGAATTATTCAATCGAACAATGACGCCCATGTGAAAAGTATTATTTTCTCCTATTTTGCCCTTTCAAGGACGCAGCGAGCTTCGTAACAGCCACCACGCATTGTGCACTGATTTGAACGTTATTTCAATGTTGTTTCCGTCGATATTCATACAAACAAACATCGAGCTGCTAATTTGGCGACAGTAATCGCCTTAAACTAAAATTAAAGTCTCCGAGTCTCCATGCAAATCTCGGCGAGGTGGCGCGGCGTGTAGTCGAGTACGCGTCTGCATGTGTGAGTTCGAATCTGAGCGCTTGTAGTACAAGATTCATTACTCGATATATTTTACTCTGCCACAGTGATACGTATTCTGTAAAAATTTCAACCGGCTACCTATTACGGCTGGAGCTGTAGACCCCTGTAACAGACAGATGGACAGCCGGACTGCGGAAGTTTCAAAATATGGTTCCGTCTGGCACTCTTTATAAGGTCCGTGTGTCCGTTTTTCTGTCTGTCACAACCCACTTTTCTTAGAGACTGACTAATGCAAATATGAAATTGAAATTATTTGAAATTTGGACTTATCTAATTATAAATATTAACTTGTCTGCATCTAGTGAATGGCAATGAGGTTTTCTTATGTAAAATACTTACCTTCAAATATTTTTTCTCTGGTTAAGGTGGTGCAATGTAATCCAAGTGCAATAACGCTCCAAAAATATAAAATTTTACCGAAGTAGAATATATCGCGAGGGTATAGTTTGAAGGCAATCAAATTTTCGTTGATTATATTATTCAGGCTATTCGGGAAAATTTACGAAAAAACAAGATAGCCCCTCTTGTTATATCTGAAGGATGCAACAGAAAAAATCAGATAGTATTATATTGTATAATGAATATTATGTAATAAATGAATATGAGAAAAACTGCAGAGATGTTGTCAACAACACTAGAATTACGGAATATGCGGAAACTAAAAAAACCTTAAAGTTAAAGACTGTACGTTTCACATTTTTGAAAACCGAGAGATTAACTGGGTCATTTCATGTATGTGCTTGACGAAACCAATTAAGCAATAAACTAATGTATTTTCATTTCAGTTAAAACTGAGAAAACAAATGTATTAAACTTGGATTATTTCCAACTGAAGTAACTAGTGTTGTTGGAAATAGAAACACGCTTCAAACTAAGTTACGCCTAAGTTAAGATTCCGCGACCAAGAACAACTTTGGTGTTGTCTTTTAATATAATTTTACAAAGTAAAGCTCAGTTACAAAGTTTGCCTCTCAAAGCAAGTGCTCTTAGTTTTGAACGAGGTAGCCCTTTACTCGACTTTGATTATGTACAAATTAGCTTTTAGTGCGTAAGAGTGGGATAAAACATAGAACCAAGAAGCATATAACCATACCAGAGCCCTTACTGCCTATAACAAGACCACGACAAAAATATTCCTTTAAATTCTTTACCTTCCAGACAATTGACAAATCTGACCAATTGACAGACATAACACACATTAACATACTCTCAACATACTCAATAGTTACTCTTGCAACTTCTCTTTCTGATATTCTTCCACCCCTTTAAAATATAACATTAAAATAGTAAAAAAAAAAAAAATGGACTAAAATAAATTAATCTAAACTAAACTAAACTTAAAATATTTACATAAGGTAGAAAATGCTTGCCAAATCGTCGCCGTCGTTGGAGAGGGTGCCCAAAAGGCTAGCGGCGTTGCCACGCTGGATGGCCAAGCTTATTCTTTGGCCAAAATAGGCCCCAGCCCTTCACCCGAAGCGTCGACCAGGCGCTATAAATATTAAATATTTTTATATAAATCATGAATTATCCTCAAGTCTCATTTAATTCTATAACAATATTTTCTATTTAAGGTTCTTTTGACTTTACCTTTCTTTAGTTAGTACGTTACCAATACGTCCTTCTATACAACCCGGTCGATCTTCCACTTGCGCACCATAAATTCCTGTCTACTTTCACTCATCTTCTCTATAACTTATCCAAAACTACGAAACATTCCTTAATTCCTGCATTAAACTTTGCTCCTAGTTTAAAATTAAATAGTTTTAAGTATAAAATTACTTTTAAGTATTAAAAAAAAAGATTTTAATTATAATGTCAATGTGAATATCTATATTATTTATACAAGGTGACTTTTTGATCATCGTCCAAATTCATACTCGAGGCTTGGTAAGTGATCAGCATCATGAATCGATAACAATGTTTGTGAAATCCATCTAATGAAATTTCGACTTCTCATAGTAATTCACTCCCAGGCCTGAGTGAATCACTATGGGGAGTTGAAATTTCATTTTATGAATTTTACAAAAATCGTTATTGGTTCATGATGCTGATCACTTACCAAGCCTCCAGTATGAATTTAGACAATGTTCGCAAATTCACCTTGTATATCAAATATCGCCAAGTCTCGCAAAAAAAAAAAACGTTTTACAGTGGAAGGATTGTGTAGCGAGACTTGACATTTTTGTACATTTTATGTTTTTGATGGGATCTATTTTACTTATTCGACTGACGACGACCCCAAGTTGGTCGACATATATTTCGAACCTAATTAATTCTTTTTATTTATACTGTGTTATAATCTATTTAAAATAAACTAAAAGCTAGAAAATTACCTTTCAGTAATAATAGAGACAGCAATACAATATCACAATTTATGAGTAAGAGATAGATATAAGGGTAATTTATTTAAGCATGTGGCTTTCAGTAGAGCTTAGCTCTCCAGTCTGCCTGTTATAAACTTGATGAATAAATACACTTGCACTCGTTTCCCAGTTTATAATCTTATTTAATCCGACCGGTTTCGGTTTTACACTAGACTGATTGGATGTTATTCCGTGCAATAAACGATTCCGTCGTTAATCAATGACAAGTCAAATTGTAGGTGGAATAGCATTGAGATTATGGGGACATAGTGGGTAGGGTTGGTTGGCGATCATTGAACCTTGTTCCTGGTCCCTGGTCGGGTCTCCAGTATGGGTTCGGGCGGTTGATTGGATTTCACCTTGTATGATATATATTTTACCTACCATTTTAATCGTATATTAAAATGGTAGGTATTGCTACATAAATTAAATAAACCTTTAATCTAGTTCATGTACATTTATTATTTTATTAATGACTTGTGAAACGTGTATTATATATACCTACTTTGCAAAATAAACTATTGGAATTTGAATAGGGTAGAATAACATTGAAGATAAGCATATCATTGATGAAAACCTGTCGAAAAAGTGGGGAATAATTAGAATTTTAATTATAAACTGTGAAACGAATGCAATTGTATTTATTCATCATGTTGTTATCTAAGTGTCACCAAGTGCGGAAAATCGCAAGTATTAATCATAATGACATATTATGTTATAAACTTCTTGGATAGAACCAACCATGGATGGTTTCTTAAGGCGCTACGGAAAAAATATCGACACTTTTAGAACTTGCATATCTTCTTCATTAAATTATGTATTATTTTGATAAAATAGTATATTATTTTTGGAATATTTTTCTAGGGATCCACTAAAACAAAAACGCGATTGGAGAAATTCGGCTCGATACAAATATTCATTGAATTTAGGTCTTTTTCAACACCAATTCTCCTGGTTTGACAATTTGGAATGACATATGGACTGCAACTATATTTTATTAAATGGGTTATAACAGTATCTAGGACCTGGTTAAACGAAATTTTGATAGCAACTTTAGTACATTTTATATGAATAAAAAACCGACATTTTGCTACTTTTCCGCGAATCCGTTCCTCTCGCACCGAGGATTTTTTCGCATATGGAGTAAAGGGACGCTAAAACTTTTACATATCGCCTTAAAGAGTTTACTGCCGCTTTTTAGACTGGACGCAATGTGTATGAGGTAGGGATTTAGAAAATGTTATTAAAGATATCCAACCACCTCAGTGCTTTAATATCCGGAGCTCGTCTGCTTTCCGGAGCAAATGGACGCCGAGCGCAGAGAAAGTTTTTTTAGAATGAGGTCATCACCAAAAATTAAATATATAAATATTTATATATTAGGTCTACATATGAAATTTCCGTTTTCTGTAGAGAATTTGAAGGAAACTCAATTTTCAGAACTAACATTTTTGCATTTTTTTTAGGAATGAATAATCCAAATTATGTAATTTCTTTGTGTATGAATGAGACAACATTAAGCTAACAGCAACAATAATTTAATTTTTGAAAAGTGTCAGCTGTAAAAAAATTATTATGAATCTTATCATGGAAATGGATGGCATTTAGGACGAACTGTTTTTTGAAGATTTAATTTTTATTATCAAACTAAAAATAAAAACAAAATTAAATACGTAGATGTAAAACCTTGAAGTCAACTTTCAAACAAAAAATAAATAATTGAAATAGCTATTGAATTACCGAATTATGAACTCATGAATCTGTAAGAAAATTTCGGTAATTTCATTTGTAAATACCTATTAAATGTTACCGGCTAAACTGATTTTAGGATAAACCTATCGTTGATGATAAGGCCGAGTTATTTGGTATGTTTAACTTTAGCTAGGGAGCTACATGCTCACGTCCCAACATGATGGGTGGTGAGTAGGGTTCCCAACCCTCCCGTAATGCCCGGGAGACTCGGGGAATATTGTTCAACCTCCTGCTCTCCCTGGATGCAATCAATTCTCCGGATTTTCCAAAATAGAATAATTGTCACTAACGAAATAGATAAATCAGTCGAAATAAATAACTTAATGACGAAATTACTTTTGATTTTTCTTATCAAATATGAATGACGCTTCTACAAAGCAAAGCAAATTAAAAATAACAAATATTACCGACTTTCATTCAATTGCCCACCGATTTTTTTAAATCTCCCGGATTGGTTCCTCCGAGAGTTGGCAACCCTAGTGGTGAGCAAATATTAATTGCATTCATGTTTTACAATACAGGGTGTTACAATATACATAAGTGGTATCAACCATGACCCTGTAAGGGCATAGCAAATTAAATTAAATTAATTCTTAAATAATATCACAACATAATATTATCTTATCGCATAACTTATTTAATGTAGATTAACTTACAATTATTATTTTAATATTCAATATTAGTAGGTACTTATAACTAAGTTTACAATGAAAATGAAACAAATAACATTTTACAAAGAGAAAGTCTTTTAAGTTTTGTTGGAAATTATTAAAAATTTTGTTTCCTTTTGGGCACACATACCTGGATCTCAAGATTGAGAGGCCAGCGTTCTACTAGGTGAGCTACCGCTGCTTATGCTACATTAAGGCCCTGCCATTCCAAAATGAGCATTTTGTTTAATTAATATTGTCAGTTCAATATCTCATTCAAATACAAGTTAAATATATGTAACAATAGAGGATATACTCTAAACACAAGTTGATCTAAAAACGTAATTGAGTTAACTTCACTCGATAGAAAAAAATCACAATGTAATCTCCGCAAATTGCGAATAAATGTGTTTATAGCAAAGGAGTTCAACGGAGAGAACTAAAAATTTTCCTGAATTTTTTTTACAGATAACTAAAGACATTTATAGACCCATTTTTATTTATTTCTCAATAATTTTTCAGAAATTCCAGAAAAACCTCGAAAATTTACTGATTATGCGTGCTCGCAGCGCACGAAGCGAGCGTTCTAATGTAGACTTCCTGACAATATCATTGAGTTCAAAATTACTTATTACGATTATTGTGTTGGATGCGTAGGGCCTTAAAATACGTGTATAAGTAAATTTAAGACTGTAGTTCAACATGAGTAGGAAATTGTCATAATATATTAGTATAAAAGATATGTTTGAGTTCTATAACGTATATTTTAGGGGAGCTTAAGGCGTATGACCACGCTAAATATAACTCGATGTGTGTCGGTACAAATATCAACGGAAACGACATTGAAATAATGTTCATTTCAGCGTGCCTTGAAAAGTGGCTGTTACGACAACCACTCCGTCTCCGGCTAGCGCAAAATAGATGAAAATAATGCTTTTCACATGGACGCCATGAACGGAAAAAAATTTTGAACTTGAATTTTTTAGATCTAAAAATTTCCTATAATTGGTGAAATAATGATTAAAATCGCTTTAGGCGTTTGGAAGGAGTAAGAGAATTCTTGTGTTAATCATGTGAAACTTTCGATGACTTCGATTTTTTTTTGTCAAAACTTACAATAGAAAAACAGTTTATTAAAGTTAAGATTCATTTTTGACTCTATAATGCCTATCATATATTTTTATGAAAGTTTTTGGACCATCCGTGTGGGAGGAGTAGGCCTTCAAAGACAGGTCCAAATTGCAGTTGGCGTATCCATTCGCCCTAACCCTTTACTCCCCCGGGGTCACCTATTGAGTATCTTCATCCAATTATGATTTCATATTAATAAACCTGTTGTTGAAGAAGTTTCGTCACCAGCGTGAATGACGTCATCACCGGAGTAAGTGGTACTGGCATTGTCTGCTCACTGAATATTCATAACTTTGCAATTCCAGAAAATTGAATTGTTCGCAGTAAAAAAGAATATCCAGATCCACGAGGGATGCTGTTAAGGCTGTACTTCTACTGAAGCGGAGAGCAGATGAGGTGAATGAAGCGCTAGGGTCCAGCTAGGTAAAAACTCAAATTTATTTTGTTGTCAAACTGGTTTTATACTAGCACGGTGTATTTCTCTCAATTGCATGAGATTTTATTTTTGTATGAAATTGAAAACAGTGATAGAAAAATACCAAAAAAATATGAAAAATATCATAAAAAATTATCCTACAAAATAAACAAGAAAAAAAAAACAAATTTTATTTGTAATAAAAATTTCATTATTACATTTTTCTTTTTTCACATTAGATTCTTGTAAAGCTGGCCTCTTTTTGACTTTAATATTATAATTTTTGACGTGAAATTATGTAAATAATAAAAAATAAACTGTGGTGCCGTTTTCTATCCAAGATGCATTTAAGGGTTAATATCTGTAAATAATTAATGTGCATAGATTTTTGATTTTAGTATATTATTTGGGTTAATTAAGTTATTAGTGCATCAACTTTATTTTAAATAATTCGTACTCGTATTTTTTTTACATCTGTCCTTAGCAAATTAATTATGTACCTATACAACGTGTAACAGAAAGGTGTAACCATATTTGAAGAGCTTATTCAGTCAATGGTATAGAACAACTTTTACTATGGAGACAAACCCGAAATCTCAAAAAAAAATCTGCCCTTCCATACATTTCGGCCGAGCGGCATTGCATTTAATTATTGCATTGCATTAAATTAAATTATTGCATTAAATTTTGTTTTTCGATATACAGGTCTAGAAATAAACTCATTCATTCATTTAAAACCGTTCACAAATATAAAAAGTTTGCTAGTCTTTTGAAAAATGTTACGCTTATTGTCACTTTAAAGGTTTAAATACTCCGATCTCGTGGGGAATAATGTCGTGAAGATGTATATGTGTTACAGTCAATTCTCATAAACTGTCAAAACTAATTTTGACTGCAAAAATCGACTAAAATTAGTTTTGACTAAGGAAATCGGTCAAAAGTGGTTTTGATTGAAACATATTGGATATATAGGCCAAAAAAATTTGGGTTGCATAAATAAGTAACCACGAATATTATATATTCATACATTTTTATATCCATTTATTTGCTTATGATCTTGGTGAAAACTATTATAAACTAATGTGTAGTGCTAAACAAGAATAACCTAGATTTCGGTATAGCATAATATGCTATGTATATGTATCTATGTATGGCAATCGCGCGGGGCATAACTCACCATACGCAACCTTCTAAACGTCTCTCTTCTGCGCTGAGGGACTTCCGAAAAACTAATTTTGACTGCCAAAAACCCGCAAAATTAGTTTTGACTAAATAACGTCGGTCAAAATTAGTTTTAACTGATTTTCGCAGTCAAAATTAATTTTGACCAGTTATGGCTTTTGACTGTGACATAGACGAGTATTTTTTTTATCATACCAACTTGACAAGTACGTCACAATAGCATCGGTAGCATTCCCAAGGCCAATTTTCTATCAACTCAGGGCCAGATATCATAGTACCTATTTTACTTTCATGACCTTACCTTGACGTGGTATCAGACTCCTAGCTCCACGTTTGTAGAGAATTGTCCTTAGGAATGCTTCCTTCAGAATTAAAATGGACGGTACCGCTTTTGTCTTGCGATGTAGGGCAGCAGATTACATTTTCACTTGTGTATAATCTCTACCTCTTTGTATTTTCGGTAAAATGTTTAGTACATCTTCTTTGAGAACTCTATCAAGATGGTTTAATTTCTATTTTAGGGTTTTTGTACCGAGTTATTTTGAGAAAAGACGCAGAGATCGTTGCTTTTTAGATTTTAGAATTAAGGAATTAATATTGGTACAGAAAAGACCACGTCAAGCTATACACTTGCAGTACGATATTAGCCCCTACAGAGAAGAATATAGGATAGTTACAAAGTCCAATGTGTCTTACTTGATGCGGTCTCCACTTTACATACGTAATATGATCCATATTGATTGCAAGACTCGCTCTAAGACCACGTACAATTATAGATAGGACTATGTCAAGTGGACAAGCACTGTATTTCGTGTGACAGGATATTTTTGACGAAACTCGGATTTTCCAGCCACATCCGAGGTCAAGGTCATGCTTGGAAACAATAGGGGTCATCGTCGATGGATACTTCGAGAACATCATCATCATTATCATCAACTTGATCTATCTATAACACATGGAACAGATATAAACATTGTATGATGGTATGAGGCCGGATGGTATGACGCTCATCCCATGGAAGAATGGGCGGCCGTTGGTGTGGGATGCAACTTGCGTCGATACGGTGGCGCCATCCCACCTTTCAGCGACCGCTTCTAGAGCGGGCGCGGTGGCAACGTCAGCGGAGTCAGACAAACGGCGCAAATATGCAGCCCTAGGTGAGGGCTACATGTTTGTGCCCTTTGGAGTCGAGACACTCAGACCGTGGGGACCGGATGCGCGACGTCTCTACAGAGACATATCATCGCGCCTGATCGACGCTTCCAGTGACCCGAGGGCTGGAGCCTATTTCGGTCAAAGAATTAGCCTCGCTTTTCAGCGAGGCAATGCTGCCAGCCTTCTGGGTACACTACCGAACGACGATGGTGATCTGGCCAGCATTTTTTATTTATTCTAATAATTTTAAAATTATGCATGTATATAGCTTACTTTATACTTTATTGATATAAACATATATTTATTTTTTTCACTTATATCTAGTTAATTTGTTTCTCGCTGTTCCAAAGACAAAAGATAAACAATATAAATGTTTCGTGTCTTTAATAAAATAATCCAATATTTAAACAAACATAAACAAACAAACATAATATTGTCACGACATGACTCCCCAAGGGGGTGTCAGAGGTGTACCGAAGCTATTAAATGCAAGTCACAGCCCACACTTGCAACACCCTCTTTTCACCGACGATTATTCCAAACATGATGATGGGTGGTGAGCCTTATCGCCGTACTTCGGGAAGAAATGGAAAAATAGCACGCACAACGAACACTTTAATATCAAGGAAAAATCTGCAGACTCACTTTTCGCCCGTATTGCAATGGTGATAAGAGCGAAAAGTGGGTCTGCGGCAATTTCTTCGATGGTACATCACGGGGATTGAACCCACAAGCAGGTAAGCGCTTTACCACTCGGCCACAGAGGATATCAATATTAATATCAAAACTTATAATAAAATTGTAGAACCCGGTATGTCTGTACATTGAAGAAAAGTAATAAAAATAGAAAGGGGATGACTAAAACAGAGTAATAGAACACAAATCAGCAAATTATTTTCTATCTGTTTGTCTGTCTGTATGTTTGTTCGCACACATCTCCGAAACTACGGACCGAGTTTTAATGTAGCTTTCACAGACGGACAGAACACAATTTGGATTAGAATATAGGCGTTGTTTCATTAAAATGGGGTGTCGATCAAAAAAGTTATCGTCAATTTGTGGATATATTAATAATTTGCAATATTCCGCTAAAACTCTTGCCATGCTAATCAAAATGCAGACTCAAGCACCACCCGCCCTCCCGCATAAAACATGCACAAGCAAAGCAAACAGTACGGGCGCAAAATAAAGCAATCTTAAATAACAAGCAAGAAAACTTATCGACACGTGTTTCGCCTCTAAACGCGGCATCCTCGGGATGTGTAGTCAGCACGACCGCTCGACTTGCTTGTTATTTAAGATAGCTTAATTTTGTGCTCGTACTGCTTGCTTTGCTTGTGCATTTTTTATGCGGGAGGGCGGGCGGTGCTTGAGTCTGCATTTTGAATAGGATAGTGTTTAGCGGAATATTGCAAATTATTAATATATCCACAAATTTATGATGGACTTCCGCAAAGTAACGCCATTTTCAATAAATTTTAAAGTTATCGTCATTTAAAGATTTTTGGAATTTTCTTTTCTGCTGTTAGAAGTTAGAAGTTACATAGCAATTAATAATTGCTGGCGATGAAGGCCTATAGACGTCACGAATGATTGTTTTAAAGGAAAAAATAAGAAACTTTGGCTAGAATTATGAAGAGTAAAATTTTGGTACATAATTAAATAATGTAAAGCAGGCAAGATCGTGAGTCGGATCCATTTGCAGGTTAAGCTAGAAGAAATCTTCACCTTCCTAAAACAAACAGTGCACAAATGCTTCATTTGCTCTCTACATTCCCTGGAGCCAGTCAGTCGAGCTCTCAGCGGGGAGATTGAAAAGTAAACTGGATTTAACACACAAGTCCCGGTTTGCGCTGCACTACAAAAATATTTATGTACGTACGTTGCAGTGCTGCTAAGTCTAAGCTAAGTCTTTAGCGCTAATTCAGCGTTAGAAACATGGTGGATTTTGACTTTTATATATTTTTAAAAGTAGAAACACAAAAATTGTGAAAAAATTCCTTGGCCCAGGATTTGAACTAACGACTTGCCTTGATGTACGAGATCACCGGTTAAATTCCTGGTCAATAAATTTTTTCAGAAAACATTTGTAACTACTTAAAATTGTATCTGCCTGGACGTTGGCTAAACGAGAATAATAAAAGAAACTTTGAATTTCCCAAAGCTATTTACAATTTTACTCGATTTATCTAACTATAGTGAAGTAAAGGTGGCTAAAATGCACTTGTATTGATCGACAAAAGTTCGGGTAAAACGAAAAAAAAAGACGAATAGGGTGGAGAACTTGCCTTGTACTGTATAGCCCCTTTGAAACGTCAGAGGTGTTAAAATGTATACATTGTCACTGTAACGGTCAATCTCGTACACCCTCATTTTACCAATGATTTTTGGGTCAATCAACTTTTTACCCACATTACTTGTCTTATTCTTTTAAAAAAGCAAGTCTAACGCGTACCTTTTTTATATAGACTTCTAATATCTTATCTTAAATCTTTTGAACCGAATAATATTGCATACTTATTGTAATTTTCACCAGAACTAGGGGGTAACTCAGATGACAACACCGTTTTCTATAGTAACTCGGAGACAAACTCGCCCCCTGAGTTTCCATAAATTTGTTAAGAATTACAAAGAATTCATAATATTTTATTATTTCGAAATGTTACGACATTATCTAGTTGGTGAACAAAATAATTTTCGGAAAGAGCCAAATTGTAATTTTGAATACCGGCAAAGACTCAAAAAGTAGTGTGGGTAAAAAGTTGATGGACCCTTTTACGTCTTAACGTGATGAAGGTGAACGTTATCGCCGTATTTCGTGGACAAATACGTGCTTTTTAGAATATGCAGGTTTTATCACAGTATTTTCCTCATGAAAATCTCATTGGTGCAGACTTGCCTGGCAGGACTTTTACCCGGGTCTCAAAAATTCGTACCGACTGGTATATCCAACGATATCAAAAGAAAGTATAGATAGGTTACTTACACAAGAATCGATCTTCTAAAACGGCACACAACATAAATGACTTTAGTAAATTACCTAGTACTTCAACGTCATATTGACACGCGGAAGTCATAATTATCGCGAGCGAAAAAGAGACAAAACCTATATGTTGTTGGGCGTCGTCCCGTACGAAGTCCGTCGTGAGCTGACGCCGATGCGATACCAGTGTTGTCATTGTAAAATTTGGGGTTGCCGTATCTGAAGGTTCAAATTGCCGTATTTATTTATGTTTGTTATATTAATAAATTAAAATGCCGTATTTCATAATACGGTACGTGAAAAGCCTGCCGTATAATCTCAAAATAGTATATTTTTTTCATAATTTGCTTCAGACTAATCTGACAGATAGATGACAGATAAGTAGATAGACAGAAACAAACCACTTTTTTATAAGCAATCACACACCACAATCGGTATAATATCTAAAATTCTCAAGTGACAAGGTCATCGGACAATTCTTTGAAAAATCATAAAGAAATAATGGTTAAGTTATATACCAAAATAATGAAAATTATGTCCTGAAATGGCGTATATTATTTGAAAAAAAAAATATATATATATATTTTGAAAAAAATTAAGCTATGGGAATTTCCGTATGAATAACAACACTGCGCGATACCGTTCAGGTTGGCAAATTAGCCAAGTTTTAACGTGCCACTCACAGATCATCTATAACCTATCCACACTTTCTTCTCATATCATTGGGTATACCCCTGTTTTATAACCAAGTTAAATAAAAAAAAAAATTGGTCAAGCGACGTTAGATTGAAAACAGGTCTGAATTTATAAAAAAAAATATATATTTACATATAGACAAATACATTTTATTATACATTAAAGTGTGTTATAATTTTTAAATAGTGTTAGATTTTCCGTAAGAAGTCATTAGAAATTTTATGTAGTTATCTATCAAGTCTAAAAGGTTTACGTTTCTTGTCACGAGGTCAGGAAATCATAATGGGCGTGTTGGGCCGAGTTGACGACTTAGCGTCGGACTATATTCAGAATAGCTCAGTTAGGCAATACTGCTTCAATCATATGCTGCTTCATCTGCTCCCGGGAGAGTCCGTTTTCTACACAGTAAAACAAGTTATGGGGGAAAGAGCTGCTCTATATCAACCCCAACTATGATTGAAGCAGTATTGCCGAACTGAGCTATTGTGGATATACTCCGACGCTAAGTCGTCAAGTCTGAAAGGTGCTGTACAGATAATAATGTTATCGATCTCCAGCGAGCTGGTGTAACGCCAGGGCCACAGCTTCAGGCTTCTGGCGGCGCTTCTTGCTGCGCTTCCAGGTGGTTTCTGCGACGGGCTTTGCCTTGCCACGACACCCGTCGGCGTCTTCCACCGCATCGGATGTATAGCGTGCTCGCTCGCTCAAAACGCTCCCCGCCTCCCCACACACCGCCGCCGTCGAGAGAGCGCAAGTCACTCGAAGCCGGACAATACGCGCGAGCGGCGACCCATGGCCGGCTCTATACAACTTCATACATTTGTTCTCTCCGCCGGCGCCGTCGCAAGAAGAACCGCTTGGCGCGCCTCTCGAAGCCTGAAGCTGTGGCCAACCGGTAACGCAGAAGAGCGGCAAATAAAGAAAATGCACAGGAGACTTCAAGTGAAAGGTTGAGGGTTGGCAAATTTTGTTTAGAGTTGGCTAAAGTCCGTTTCTAGGACAGGTGGAAAAACCTGTGCGCGGCAAAAGACAACGATACGTCAATCTCACCATCAAATAACACAAATTACTGCGTTTCATGGTACGGGGTCCAGTACAAAATGACGCGTACACCGCACATCTATATTGCAGTCATATACCTATACATAAAACATACGCTTGTTAAGGCGATATGAAAAAAAATTATGAGAGCTTGAGGGGCGTGGTTTAGCCGTAGACGCGGGGAGCGCCCCGATTTCAACATCGCGAGAGCGTGCTGCGCGGCAACGATCTTGCTTGCGTTTCGAAGTTTTAGAAAAGAGGAGTCATGGAGTCGTTCAAAATAAAATAGTGTTGGTTACTTTTTATCTGTGTTATGTTTATACCAGCCAGTTGTAAGGCACCCATTGAAGCTTTTACGGATGTAAATGATTTTACTTATGTTAAATAAATATTTTTTGGCTTTGACTATGTATGTAGGTAAACTAGTGTACACGAATGTATGTCTACTTATGTATTAGCAGTGATTGGAATAATCATATACTTAGAACAAATTCACAAAATAATAATTTCCATACGAGTACATTTATTAAATATTTAACTATCCAGAATTTTATCCGGGATATGATTTTGGGGCACAAATACAATAAAAACTACGAAGTAGGTATATTCAGTTATTTGTATTCAATCATCCATTTATTTCTACTTAAAGTTTACAAAATACCATTTCAAGCCTTGGGAAAAATAGGAATTAAGGAAAAATATTGAAGTGATGAATTATTTTAGACCATTTAATTTTTTATACATAACTTTGTTTACATAAGGTGATACTTATTCATACATCCAAATTTATACTGAAAATTCGGTATAAAGGTCCAATGACCCTTTTTCTGGAAATTCTTAATTTATTATTTTCTTTTCCTCTATAAACGCAAGCCAAGCCCTGAGTCAATACAACGGAGGGTCAAAATTTTGTTTTTTGAAATTTGCAAAGTATAACCTTTTGCAAATTTTGCAAAATAAAATTGTGACCTCTTATAGTAATTACCTCTCGGGTGGGCTTGCGTTTGTAGGGAACACGAAAAAATATTTACTTATTTCACAAAATGGGTCATTGAATCTTGATACTGAGCACTTACCGAGTCTTCAGTATGAATTTGGCTGTATAAATAAAACTGAGTTTGCATACTATGTTCTAAAGTTGTTCTAATGTTTATGTTCTAAAGTTGATTAAAAACGAGATGATTTTATAATAATATTTTACTGCTCTTTATCCGTTTAATTTTAAAAACATCGATCGAGCGGTAAAAATCATAAGGACTAAAGTAGTCGTAAATCAAATTTACAGCAACTTAAGTTCTTATTATTTTTGTAGAAATGTTGAAAACAACGGAGTAATTGAGCAAAAACAATATTTGTTTTTAACAGCCATAAATAAGACTTTGCCAAATCTCCTTCCAATGATGGCTGCAGCACCGGATAATGCAGCATAATTGGTCCTGTAAGAACGTTTGCACCAGCAACCATCTAAAATGACATCAATTATTGGTATTCCGTCTTTACTGACTCTTCTCTTTCAAAGCCGCTTCTTTCTCACGTTCGCCTGCACGTTTTATTTCTTCTATTCAAAACTCTATTTCGTATGGAAGAGGCTCATCATCACAGCTGACCTCTAGTGAGCACTCAATATTATTTTCTTAGCGTCTTCTCTTTAAATTTTTTTTAAGCCAAAAATAAAGTAAAAGACAATATTTACGTGTCTTAACATTAGTAATTAAATGTAAGTCGATAAAGGGCAACTTCAGTCACCTGTGTTCTGTCGATCCGCCAACACATTCCGTAGTTAGTTTTACCGCAGGGGTATTATTTTCAATAGTTTTTTCAATTCTACAAAATACAAACACATAGTTTTTTTACCAAAAATTATTGTCATAGGATTTTTTTTCTTCAGGATTAGAAATAAATAAATTACTACCAACCCTTTTTGTTCAAACGAGTTGGCATATTCTTCTTCGTCCAAATTCAAAAATATTAATGGCGACTCCATTCCTTTTTCAATATTATGTGAATATTAGAAAAAATACGTAAGTATACTTACATTCTCTTTTCTCTCATTTTATGAGCATTTTCTTTGAGGCGTTGAATGTGTCGGGTTTTGTTCATTACCCTTTTTCGTTTATTGCGTTTATTAGCCATTACAATGTTACAATTTATTATGCGAGTAATCACGGCCGCAACTGACGTAGAACCGTCTCTGACAATGGTCATGAGCGGACTGAGCGGACGCGGGAAAGTGACATCGTTAATTACTTCCTAATGTGAAAATTGAGAGCGCAACAATGCGTATCGATCCAAATAAACATGGCGTAAGCGCCAAACTACATATTATTTATTTAAAAATAAAGTATGCCGTTTATGAAAAATCTGTTTAACCAGGTACTAAAACTTATATTTATCTTCACTTGGAAGGAAATTTCATATTTAAAATGGTATGCTTTGCAGAGTGACAGAAAACAGCGCGGAAATTCGGGGTTGTCTTTGGAATTAAATTCTATCGAGAAAATTTCATCAAATCACGTTTCTACTCTAAGCAGGTCCTAGATTATATAGTCAAGAAACACATATACAAATATCAAATCCACAAGTCTTGATTTGTTGAAGTTATAGGAAACAAGCAACCCCACCAAATATTTTCGTATCGCCTTAACACACAAACACACATACAGTACTCCCTAGCATATAATGAGCAAACAAATCTTCGCCACTGTTCGGCAAAGTTCGTATTTCCTTACACTTTCTATACAATCAATAAGGTCACGTGGTACGTCCGGTCGCTTAGCTTTATATGCGCATTACATCTTTGGGAGTACTGTACTATAGCAAAAGTATCGTGACGGTCGAAGTCTTACACTTTTTTGGTCTAGAGCAGCGTTTCTCAACCTTTTTTGTCTACGGACCCTTTAAAAAATCAAGCACAATTTTAAGGACCCCCTTAATAAAAAAGCAGAAATAAATTTTGGACCATTTATTTTAGTTCTACAAATTACAAAAAAAATATACTTTTTAATGAGAGGTTGGTGCTGCTTTTTTGCTACTAAATTAGTGATATTTGGGTTTATATTACTACTGAGATTATAATCTAGTAATAGTCTAATCTATTACTAGATAAGACTGCGGACTCCCATAAATGTGTCCGCGGACCACAGGTTAAAAAACGCTGGTCTAGAGCGTAACGTGCGATGAGGAACTTCGTTCCAAAATGCAAATCCCATTACTCGTACATACACCATAATATGAACCCGAACAATATCTTCGATATTGTGTAGAAATCACGAAAACACGATAACTCAGTTTCAGCGCTTACTTCAAACTTCACTGACCGGTTTTAGTGCTTTTAAACTTGAGAGACACTCATAAAGAGCCATTTAGGATCATTGATAGAACAAAGTAGGAGTTCAAACTTGTTATACGTGAGAATGAGGTTTATCAAATTTTGTCTGTGTATACGTGGTGTACGTATGAACGTAGCTACGAATAATTTAAATTCGTTCTCTACTGTGAAGGAGCGTTAGCAAAAAAATAAATTTCAATAATGTACAACGTGTAACAGAAAGGTGTAACCATATTTGAAGAGCTTATTTATTCAGTCAATGGAATATAACAACTCTTACTATGGAACCAAACCTGTATCTGAAATTTTTCATTTCTGTTTCATAGAAAAATGCAATGCCGCTCGGCTGAAATGTGTGGAAGGGCAGATTTTTTTTCGAGATTTCAGGTTCGGCTCCATAGTAAAAGTTGTGCTTTACCATTGACTGAATAAGCTCTTCTAATATGGTTACACCTTTCTGTTACACATTGTATGCACATATACTAAAATAATTGAAAAGTTTCGGAAAAACAACCATTGTCACTTTTCTGATATTTTACAGGAAGTAAATATCAGTATCAATCAGCCCACATCTATTCACTGTTGGCATAGGTAAATAAAACCTTTTAAAATCAGTTACATGGAAAAATTCATATTTATGTTTTTTTGTTAAATTTGCATATATGAAAATACTTAATTATGTAAAATTTTTGTAAAAATTATAAAATGTTTGTTAATTTATTGGCTATTCTTCATACAAATGTTACTGTTGTTGATGGTTTTTCCGTAAGCACTCTGCTTTTGTAGCTAAATTTTCAAAGGACTTTGATTGTTTTTGCTGATTCTAATATTACCAATGCAGAGGATCTATAGAGCGAAGAAAAAACAAATTCTAAAAAATTGGCCAATGGCTGTTTTTCTAAAACACTCTTCAATTCCAATAGTCAACATGTTGCTAGAAGGTTTTCAAAACAAATTCAACATTGCGCGAGAGAAGTGATTACGGTGGCCCACATTAAAGTCAGACATCACGCGTACACCTCTATACAAACGCATACCTACTTAAAATTGTAAGGTGTCTATGGAATGTTTTCATCATATTTAGGCTGAGTTCATTGACATTATCTAGATTCATGATACATTCCGCACGCCATAGACCAAAATATTGGAAAATTTGAATCAAATTCTAATAAACGTAATTTTAACCATTTTTTTACCAAACTTAACGTTTTTTTAACTTATTTAAATATTGACTATGTATATGGCTCAATGAAGACTTTTTAAATAATTAAAGAATTTATGGATATATAATTATAATAACTTGTAGATATTTATTATGTTAATTTTGTTAATATAATGTAACAACATACTTAGTTTATAAGACATATTTTTTGCATACTGTTTTTACGGTAGATTATGCTTATACTATATTATTTTTCTATTTATGAACTTATAATACGCATACACTTGCAAATAAACGTTTATTCATTCATTCATTTATGGTATAGCCCAATGAAACAGTATGACATTTGGCCGCGCCCACGACTGAGTTGGTCGCATCATGATGTCTGCTCTTAAATGAGATCAGGGGGCAATTGTGAAAATTTTTGTGGCAGAAAATCGTATTCATTTGACAGTAAAACGCACGGTTTTAATTGTCAAACTGCTATTCGCCCAAGAAAATTCTCCAGTTGGACAGTTGAAATCGTACGTTTTACGTTGTACTTTATACAATTCCAGGGCTGTTTGTTTCTACGGTTTACCACCACCCAGATAGTCGTTCATAAACTCACACCGAGTTGGGTTTCCTACCCGGGTCGCAACACTAACCCGTTCAAAAATGAACTCGCGTCTCTACACCGACCGTTCAAAAATGACAGTGTCGCTACACTGGTGTCGACTTTTTCAACATCAACTCTGAGCAGGGTTCGCAAGGTTCGTATAGGCTCAAAACGTCACCTGACATTCACGTTAAGTTTCGTAAATGAAATGACGTTAATTTTCGTACCGAGGGGGTCCTCTCAACGTTATTATACTAAATATAATGCAAAAATGACAACTGACGTTTGGAGTGTCGTCACACGACGAAACCCGTTCAAAAACTCAGCGTTACAACCCCAGTGTTCCTACCCAGACCAGGGTTATTTAATGAACGCACTTCTGTGTGGGGCTAAAACAATCCACTGGCTACGTTACTTAGTTACAATGGACTTCCGATACCGACTCTAGGCCATAAAAAGAGGTGCTCTATGTTATTTGAATTCGAATAAATTCAAACTCGAATACATATTTACTAATGGGCAGTGTAATGCACTGCTGAAGCAGTGACTTAACTACCGCTAAATAAGGGTACCTTGAAATATTGACGTCATACCGTTTTTAGGATGCCGTACCTAAAAGGCAAAACGGATCACTCTGCTGTCTGTCCGACCGTCCGTATGGCACGGATTTCTAGGTGGTAGACGGAAAGTGTTACAGATTTGAAATTGGGACATTTTGTGTAGAATGTTGACCCAAAACCGAATATTTCGTTGAAAATTCAATTTATACATTTTGGGGGGGGGGGGGGGGGTGACATGAAAAAGGAGTATTTTTTTCTAACCCTGCCGGGACATTGTCAAAATCTCCTTGAGTAGTGTACAAATATATATATTTTATCTTAAAAATATTCTTTCAGGCGTTCCAAATTTGGGCTAAATTTGAATCCAACTGGAACTTTGCATTTTGACGGAACAAAAAGCATCCTAGGGGTTATTTCAACATTATACCAATCCACAATCCAAATTTTATTCAGATCTGCTTACCAATTACAGATTATAGAGTCCCGCAGCAACTTTGGTTTTTTTCGGGATAAAAGGTATTGTATATAAAGGGTTCAGGAAAAGAAAGGGCTAATCGACATTTATGTTATTTCGAGAAAAAGCTATTTAAAGGTTTCAGACTATATTATAAGTATGACAGAAAATCTAAAATGGCGGTGCAATGGGCGCGTTCTAAGATTGTAAGTTGTCAATCTATAGTGCCACCATCTTATCTGTAGAATGAACTAGCTTTTTCCGGGTCTGTCATTGGCCTATATTCAATATTATCCAATCAGATATGCTAGTTCCATCATTGTCATTCTACAGATAAATTGGTATACCTGTACCCCTTCTTAGCCAGTATCGAATAAAATGCGCTCCTTTTATCCCGGTTTACGTCGCAATATGCTCCTTTTAGTCTTTTATAGTTTTTTTGTTATGCCCATATAACAGGAAACCAGCCCCTTTTAGTTTGTTTTGAACACGGCATACTAAAGCCCCGTTCAAAATCTATCAACTGCCATTGTTGGTTTGATTTGGACAAATATGTCGATGAGCCCCTTTTTTTCCTGTACCCTTCATATGTCATTTCATGACCTAGGTAATCTCTAAATCAAATTTTATCAAGATCCGTTGTGCCGTTTTATAAAATTACGATTTAAGAATATATAGATCTATCCCACATAAAAAGTCGTCTATGTCACTCTCCGGCCGGCACATAAAATATCTTGAGTAAAAAGCACTTGTACATTATAGTTTCACTTTATTTATGTTTTCTCCCAACCGGTTTCGGATTTTACTCCATTTTCAAGAGAAGATGTTAAATATGTAAAATCCGAAACCGGTTTGGAGAAAACATAAATAAAGTGAAACTATAATGCTATACTAGAACTTTTAACTCAAGATGTGTTTCAAGTTTCACCAAGTGCCGACAATCGCAAGTATAGATTTCCATAAAAATATCTTTATTTAAAAAATCCCTACCATCCGTTGCTCTAAATTATTATAAAATAATTAATTAATTAAATATTAATGATTAAAACTAAGGAATTAAACGGATAGGGATGACAGAGATAGAGATCGATTAATTTCTTGCGATACATAAATAAAAATTAGTCAACTTTTTTGAAATAACTAAATTCAAACACTAGTAAAGGCTTCTCGCAAATTTGTTATCTAAGTCCAGTGATAGCACATTGCCTTTTCTATCTGTACAGGAGGTGGGTAGAGGAAGAAGTAAACACGCCAATCTACTGGAGTGTCGTTAAGGGGCGCCGGCATCCGTCGAGCAAATTAGATGTCGCGAGTATTGCGACGCACGCCCCTTAATGACGCGATTTCCATCCGATCCACCGCAAGGTTGGCTGTAAGAAATATCTTAGAGATAAGCTCGAGCCATTTAAGTTTACACAATGATGTTATGTGATAGTAACATTACACCGTCTCAGCTTTACGGGGTATTTCCCAAGGGGAATGTTAATGCACGTGGGAAAGGAAGAGTTGATACGGATGTCTTAAAACCCTTGACTGAGCATTAAGTTGCGGTGAGCATTATAGAATTTCGAAAGAGATAGGAAACATAGCTGTATCGAGAAAAGTTCGAGTGTGAGAAGGGGAGCGAATGAAAAAAATACTGAATCAAATATCGATACTTTTGGTTATACTGAGTACGTATTGTTAATTCTGTTTGTTAGCGTGTAACTCGAACATAACAGTAAATAATACTTGCAAAGTAGTCTGAAATATCACTCTGTTTATTATAAAACACATTCATTAAACTATCTACAGTGATTTCGAGCATAACAGTAATATTATTCGCGAAGTAGTCTGAAATATCAGTTTTTTTATAATAAAAAACACTCATCAAACTTTTTACACTGATTTCGAGCATAACAGTAATATTATTCGCGAAGTAGTCTGAAATATCAGTTTTTTTAAAAATCAAAAATACTCATTAAACTATCTACACTGATTTCGAGAATAACAATAATATTACTTGCAAAGTAGTCTGAAATATCACTTTGTTTATTATAAAACACATTCATTAAACTATCTATACTGATTTCGAGCATAACAGTAATATTATTCGCGAAGTAGTCTGAAATATCAGTTTTTTTTTAAATAAAAAACACTCATTAAACTATCTACACTGATTTCGAGCGTAACAGTAATATTACTTGCGAAGTAGTCTGAAATATCAGTTTTTTTATAATAAAAAACACTCATCAAACTTTTTACACTGATTTCGAGCATAACAGTAATATTATTTGCGAACTAGTCTGAAATATCAGTTTTTTTTATGATCAAAAAAACTCATAAAATTATCTAAACTGATTTCGAGCATAACAGTAATATTGCTTGCGAAGTAGTCTGAAATATCAGTTTTTTAAAATCAAAAACACTCATTAGTTAAACGATGGTTTCGAGCATTACAGTAAAATTACTTGCAAAGTAGTCTGAAATATCAGTTTGTTTATTATAAAACACACTCATTAAACTATCTACACTGATTTAAAAACTGTTTGGATTCCAGAAATACAAAATATAATCTAATTTGTGCAAGGCTGTTGGCAGATAAAAGACAAACGTCAACATTATCCACGTATACAGAGTGCTTGGAAATTCGACCTATTCCTCGAAAGGAGTTATACTAAAGTCGAAACCATCATCCGTGAGACAACATTGACAGATGGAGTGTTGCCATATATAGAAAAATTTAAATAGTGATGCGGCTAAAGTCGATATTTCATTATCGATTTGTAACCGGGTCAGGGCTACATTACATACATTTTTTGTGGAATAAAGTAAAACTCTGAAAAAAGTAAAAAAAAGAAATGTGACTGACGTGAACTTATCAAAACCTGGTGCTCTATCACTGTACCAACGACTCCATATTTAATGTGACAAATCAAATGAACATAACTTAATCACATGATCTCCGGCATCTGTATAGAATGCTGGCTCCGGCACCCGTACCAAGTACAAGCTGTGCAAGTCAGTCAATTTTACGATATCGATGCAGACAGCACTAGCGGAAAATGGCAACATTTGAGCTTTTCGACCTGTCAAAGTTGTCTCACAGATTTTGGCGTAGACTTTAGAGATTATTTCCAATAAATAATGCCTAGGGGTCGAAAATAATATATATATTTTTAAGTAAAACACTTCTATATTGGGAAAATTACAAAGTAAACAAAGACTTCTTTTCACTTAAGATCTTTTATATATCTGAGATTATAGGAATTCTGGGCATGTATTTTTTTTTATAAATGATCACTCATTTATCATTAATCAGAAAAATAACAAATTAGCGCCGAGAGAGGACTAGTTATTTTTAAGTTGTTTGCTTTTGGTTACCAGTCTGAAAGTTTGAAAAATACCTTGAAAACCTCCGTAACTTGGAGACCATTTATTTTCGACCCCTAGTTGATAGGGCTCAATTTGTTGGAAATGATCTCTAGTATAACTCCTTACAAGGAATAGGTCGAATTTCCAAGCATCCTGTATACTTTGTTTATTTACATGCATTATTACACGTATATTACATTTTATTTGTTTATTTACAGTCCTGTTAAGTAAGTTATGACATATTAAGGCGCTACGGAAAAAAAATCTACACTTTTAGAACTTGCATAAATATCTATTTCAGTAAATAATGTTTTACTTTGATAAAATAGTATATTATTTTTGGAATCTTTTTCTAGGGAGCTGTTAAACAGAAACGCGATTTGAAAAATTCAGCTTTAAAGAAATATTCATTGAAATGAGGACTTTTTCGACACCAATTCTCCTGGTTTGACAATTTAGAATGACATATGGACTACAATTATATTTTATTAGATCGGTTTTAACGGTATCTAGGACCTGCTTAAACGAAGTTTTGATAGTATTTTTGGTACATTTTATATTAATAAAAAAACGACTTTTTGCCACTTTTCCACGAATCCGTCCCTCCTGCACTGAGGGTTTTTTCGCATATGGAGTAACAGGGACGCTAAAACTTTTACATATCGCCTTAACAACAAACAATGATGATGACTTAGTTAAGCCGGGCTTTCTAGTCCCAGACACATACAATAGTAATAGTTCAGCTGTAATTGAATTAAACCGATCCCGCTTATTATCTCTAAATAAAGGTCTTAACTGGGTATCGAGGGTTGACCTTTCTTAATTTAATTAAGTTTAGCTTTCAGTAATTTGAACATTGAGTTTCTATTTAAAAATAAGTTAGAATGTACCAAAAATTCGTGTCTCTACTTTTAAATATTATCTTTACCTCGAAGTTTTACATCTCGTTTATTCTTAATTAATTAACCTTTTTTGTTTTCTCGCCAATTTTGGCGCGTTTTCAGTATTTTCACTATATCTCTGCAAATAGTTATCAGAATCTAATGTGGTTTTCTTTTTCTAAAACAAGAATTAATTTTCTATATGATAAAAAAAACAGTTATTTTTTATGTATACGGGCTACAGAAAAAAAATATGTAACCAGAAGAAAAAAAAATTGTGTTGGCGTAATAGGGTCAAGAAATACTACACACAGTTTATTTTTTTATTTTTATTTATTTATTTAATATTGTAGCTTGTCTTTCTAGCTTTCCAACGACACCCATATTGTATATAATATAATTACTACTCATGCTTTGCATTTGCCACGATCTTGTCTCAGGACGTCCGATCGGACCTGTTACAATTCTAAGGGTTAAGGTGATATACCGTGCTAGCAAAGGTCCCCGTTACTCCAGGCAGAAAGACCCGCAGTGCGAATGGGACGGAATCGGGGAAAATTGTCAAAAAGTCGGTTTTAAATTAATGTAAAATTAACTAAAATAGCTACAAAAAATTCCATAACGAGTAATTTAGGTGTAGTTAAAACCCATCTAAATAAATATTTTTCAAGTCTGTATGCTATCCTAATTTGTCAGAATATCAAAAAAAGTGTAAATTTAGACCTGATTTCAATAATTATTTCTATCGAATGAAATTCCTCCTATCGCGTTTCTGATAGACCAAAATCTAGTAAAAGGTCCCAAAATTGTTATACTAATTCATTTTACTTGGAACTTCATTAAAAGAGCAGATAAATAACTTCAAAAAGTGTCGATTTTAACGGTATAGCCCCTTAACACGCATTAAAGTTGTTGCGTAGGGTTATTTACAACGTAATACATAAAAAAAATTTGCTAGAAAAGCCTAATTGACATTTAACTATTGTCGCGTAGTGTAGTATCATGACTAATTGTGCATTAAATATCAAACTCATGCTTTGTAAACCTCAAAAATACTGAACTTTTGGCGTCAACTGTCACATACCAAGATTTTTTCAATGTTTAACTTCTAAACAAGAAATACAAAGTTAAGTTATGCACTTTGCCCTAAGAGACTGACATTAAACTTTAAGCTCATAACACTTTCAATGTTAAAACGTTGAAGTATGAGTGAGTCAGTGACGCGAGAGTGGGTGACGAAATCGACGTATTTTATGTATTACTAATAAAACCCAGAGTATATAAGCTAGACAAAAAACTTAGCGTGTTTCACAAGTCTGCAAAACGACAACACAACTTAACATAATTTAATCTAAGTGAATTATAATGGCTTCCTGTTTCTTTTTTTTTTATGTTTAAAAAGATATATGTGGTGAGAACAAAATCGTTTCCTTTTTTGGGTGCCAAACGGGACCCTATTACTAAAGCCACCGCCGTCTGTCCGTCTGTCACAGGGGTCTACAGCTTCAGCCGTAATAGGGCTCAGCTGAAATTTTAACATAATACGTGCTACTATGGCCTCTTATACCATTAACCAATATGGCCTCTATCACAACAAATAATAAAAATTAACAAGTTTTTGGTGAAACAGTAAACAGTGAGACCTGTGGGTCTACCGCGTAATTCTCATTTTCATCAACATCAACTTGAGATTGAAATTTGACGTGCGTGCGACGACGCCCGCCTGACATGCCATCTCTTTTGCACGCGTTGAATTTCGCATGCATTTGCTTGAAGTTGATACAAATGAGAATTACGCGGTCGAGCCCCTGGTAAAGACTCAATATTCACATACCTATTGCAAAAACTTCACTGGTTCAGTTCGGTTGTGAAAATAAAGTTTTAATTTTTTTGTGTGGATCACAAAAACAATGTGTAAAATTTAGTTTTATTTGTGTTGAGCATAGAAGCCCGGAAAGCAAAACCAAAACTTAAAATGTATAAAATATTGTGTTGGTCTCTCCTGCATTCGCTGTAAACTAGCACAATGGTTTTGCGTATCAATAAATTTCACGACTTTATTAGGTATCGTTGTTTGCTATCTTCTAGGTTTTTGTACGTGATTTTGCTTCCTGTTACTGGAATATATTGAGCTAACTCGATATAAAATGTATTAAAAATGAGGGTCACCTTTAAGTGGTCACGTTTTTCAACGGTTTCTATCTGAATGGGTTCAAAGAAATATCTTTGTGTATTTTCGGTGTTACCCCGAAGCATAAAGTACGGTCTCAGATATCACTTCCAAATCGAAATGTACAAAATATGTTTCAAGCCATACTAATTTCTGTCTGTTAAAATATTATCAAATCCTTTTGCGGACTTCTTTAGAACACGGTTTATTTATAAGTCCATTTAGTTTTATTAAAAGATGATTATTATGTTTTATAAACAAGAAACTTAACTAAACTTAAAAACTTTAAAATCGGAATTCGGGTTAATTAACATAATAAAATCTTAATTAACCAAAAGTATTACTATTATAGTTACTATTATATTATATTATATTATGGATTTGTGCAGCTTTTACTCGATTTAGTAATCGGTTTTTTCTTTGCGAACTTCCCGCCCCAAGACCCTTAGGGAAAAGGAAGCCCAGCGTCGCCGTTGGTAAAAACAGAGTTTCCTAAAAATTTTGAAACTATTGTGGTTGTGTGAATGGCAGCTTGTTTTTGTATAATGTGTAGGTTTAGTTTAGCATTTAGCATGTCACTGTATCTATGTAGACTTTTTGCCACTATGCCTGTTGCCCCTATCACTATTGGTATGACTGTTTATTATTATATTTTTATATTATTATATTACTAGTTATTACTATTAATATATAGTTGTGTATGTTATTATTTATTAACAATTAAGTAATTTTATCTAAACTCATATTGTAAAATCCTGATTATGAAATGAAAGACAAGTGCATAATGACAATATTTTTGTACAAACAACTCTAATACAGAAAAAAAATTAAATTAACGTACAGTTCTCTTAACAAAATAATGATTTAATAGTAGTTTATGCTACTAGGGCAAAAAGGAATAAATTACGAGGACGATTTAAAACACGAGCGTAGCGAGTGTTTTAAACGTAACCGAGTAATTTATTGCTTTTACGCCCGTGTATCATACTACGTTTTTCAATGCATAGTGTGAGGAAATGAAAACAAATATAATCTTGTGGACTTTATATTATAATTGGCTCAAAAGGACTGTATCCAGAGCCGTTAAACAGTGGAAAAAAAAGTACAACATCTATGGTAAACATGAAAGGCTGCAGGTTAGCCAACCATTGTAAATAAATAAAAAAAAAAATAATAATAAAGCCCTAGGGCAAAATAATCGACTTTTTGTTCGGTTTTGATGCATAAAAAGTGGGCCTTTACGAGCACATGCATTGAAAAATATTTTTTTCTGTTATAAAAGTACAATTTCACGAAGTAGGAAGACAAAAGGAACTTAAGCCAAACAGCCATATCTGAGGTTTTAATAGGAAACGGTTTAAAGTGGACTGCGATTGATTTTGATGATGGTAGAACTTGTGACCGGATCCTTGCCTCACAAGTGTGGTGAGCTGCTGGATGGATTTTTTAATTTTAAAGTATTTACTGCTTTTTTGTTTGTGTAAAGTTTTATCCTGGGCAAAAATGCAAAAGGAACCCTTAATCTTAGGGATTGGAAAATAGGTAGATAACCTATTTTACATGAGTGTTAACAAAGTACTTACCTAAAGTGTGTGAAACTACACGTAACTAGATATTAAAACACTCGTGTATACTCGCCTACGGCTCGTTTTTTAAACTCAGACTTGTGTTTTAAAAACCTCTTCATGTGCCAGTTCATAAACTACTGTTGAGATATAGCCATTATTAGTTGCTTCCTTTCTCATTACATTTTTTTTATTGTATACTAAGTTGAAACAAATCTAATCAAATGCATTGCTTTTGCGTGTTTTGATCAGAGCCCTAGAAGTCCAATAATATGACAAAATGAAGAGTTGATTGAATCATACACCAGAGGACATAATATGAAAAAAAATTTCGTCATTCAACATACCCGAATTTTAAGACATTACGAAAATCTTTATGAGATGTATTCCTCATGTCGATGCCTCATGTTTAATAAAATCTGAATTTTTTGGCAGTTATTGTATTTCCTTGATACATTTTGTTTATCATATTGTAAATATAAATTTATAATACAAGCTAAAGTTGAAAGCCAAACGATGCCCTCGTTATTATGTAACAAATATTACCTCCTGGAATTTAATTTAGAAAGTTTGTAAAGAGCCTTGGACAAACAAACAATATTTGATAGTAAAGTTTTGTTCGTGCCTATTCCAGCAAAGCACGACGCTACGTGATCAAAATTTTCATGTGTAACTACTTGTTTTGCCGGCGGCTTTATCTGCGTATATATTGTTTTATGACTGACTTTATTTCAAAAGACACAGATGTGACATAAGTGACAGTTGTGTGTGATATACTATATGCAGACAGAAAAATCCAAAACATACGTAGATCATGGATGACGGATGTATCAAACACTTGTTAAATTACTTATTTCTATTTCTAATTATTAAGGGGGTATATCGTCAAAATGGATACTTTTTGCAGTTATTTATCTGCTATTCAAAAGAAGTCCCAAGTTAAATAAATTAGTATTACAATTTTGGGACTTTTTTCTAGATTTTGGTCTATCAGAAACGCGATTAGAGGAATTTCACTCGATAGAAATAATTATTGAAATGAGGTCTAAATTTACACTCTTTTTGATATTCTGACAAATCGGGATAGCATACAGATTTCAAAAATTTTTAATTAGATGGGTTTTAACAATACCTAAATAACTGGTTATGGAAATTTCCATATATATTTTAGTTAATTATGTATTAATTTAAAACCGACATTTTGTCAATTTTCGCCGATTCCGTCCCTCTCGCACTGCGGGTCTTTCCGCCTGGAGTAACGGGGACCTTTGCACGGACGATATGTCACCTTAATTAGGTATCTACCAACGAACTAAAATTTTATAGAAATCTATGTCAGTACATCCCTTTCTAGGATTATGGCCCCACGACGCGGAGGTAATACTTAGGTCACTACGATAATCGCAATATGATTGGCTACCGGTAATCACGCTATTCCGATTCTAGCCAACCATAGATTGAGTCGGACCGAAAAGAATGGACCTAGTCGTAGTCTTTATGTTATTGTATTAAAGACGAAAATGTAAAAAGCACTATACGTGAAAATTTGTCAATCGTTTATAAAGTTATTTCGTTTTTAGAGTTTTTGGTTTTAAATTTATGAAAATTTCGAATACTTACACATAAAAACTGATGCCATGACTCTTGCTTGCAAAACATTGCACGAGTTGCTTGTGCACCATTTCACGGTGCAACCCGGCATTTTCATTGCAATATTGAGAAATAAAATACCAAAATATATAGATAAAATAAATAGATAACTCTAAAAATTTTTCCATGTCGAAGTTTAAGTTTATTAGAGCAAAAACCCGTTCATATTATTTATGGATAAAATTTTGTATAAACTTTATTAAACTTCTACCAGGACAGATACAGATTTCATAGGACCTTTGCCTTTTTTTTAAATAATAAAATTATTGAAAAAAGTTGTAATTTTAAATTTTTCCAGAATCCGTCCCTCTCGCACTGCGGGTCTCCGCATGGAGTAACATTGTACTATGCAAGCGGAACCTATCCTCTTAAACCAGCCATGTCAAACTTATAGTGATAGGTGGGACAAATGCATGAAGACCATAGAATCAGTGGGCTGCAAATGAGTAACATCTGCCAATAAACTTTTTTAAAGTTTGGCGGAAACAAAAAAAAATGTAAAGTTGTTTTTTTTTTTGCGAATAAATTTTTCTTTTCTTCTTCTTTCAAAACCCAATCATAAAGAAAAAAAACTCGAAAGATAGAGTGGTACAGGACAGTAATCGTTAATTTAAAAATTAATAGTGAAATAAAGAAAATATATATCAATAATTTTCCAGAAATTGAGATATTTTGTTTTTTATTGTAATATTTTTGCGACATGTTCGCGGCGCGGATCGCAGCAGGAGTCTCTTCTTCAAATTGGATTGGGCCGTATTCATATGCGAAGAGGGCCGCATGCGGCCCGCGGGCCACATGTTTGACATGCTTGTCTTAAACGGTCTGTGTACGCTAGGTTTGCAGTCTTGAGCAAATCTCGTCTATTGCTTGCCGACTATCTTCACGAATTTCACGGTGTCATCTGATATTGATTGACATTAATTTAAAACTTACTCGTCTAGGAAGGCTCACTTACTGGTCTCTGCAGTAATGTACCATAATAAGTCCTTTTTATATCGATTTCTACTTATATTATTATTAATAAAGAAAATCTTGTTAGTTCCATCTAAGTAGATTATATTAGGTGCTCTTATTTATTGATACTAATGTCCTTTTCTATGATTAGTCCCAATTGAGACCTATTGGTTTCATAATAGATATTCTGGAACTTTCCCACTCATAAGAGACATAATATACTAAGAAAGTCCTTGAAAATAATTATTCTTTTCATGAGATGAAATTGGAATGTCTACTTACGCCAAGACCAGTTTCATTTATCAATCAGTTTGTAAACAAAACTGGTACTTACTGGATGGTGATAAGAGTCATTAGCTGCAATAACTCTTCAGGTATAAGGGCTCTATCCTAAGTTGGGATATTATACTGTCTCGATAGTTTTCGCTATTTACTGTCGTCACATGACATTCACAGAAGGCTTTGAGGGTCGTGGGACAGACTCTTAATACGTAGGTACTTTGCCGAAGTATCATAAAATCAATCAGAAATGATTATGATATTATCCCGATCATTATAGAAGGGTACGTTTTTGATTGTAATTGAGTTGTGATCTTAAAGGCAGTGACGATTTTGATTTAACTTTGCATAACGGCTATATGGTAATATTCTCTTTCTCAAACAATTATCATAATTTAAAGAACCTTGTTCAAGATAAATCGAACTTCATGTAGTGTTGAAAAACAAGCCATCAGCGGCCGGCCATATTAGTATGAAAATCCATATCTGTCATGTTATCACTCCGGCAATTTCACAATGAAAATCCATAACCGTCATGTTATTTGAATACGGAATGACGTTTTGTTACGTTAATTTCAATGTACAAAGAGGTTTTTTAATGTTACTGGCTGAATACAAATGCGATAACGCAAAAAAAAACATGGCTATTGATTAAATCAAGCTCCAACGAATAAATTAGAGTCCAATGAAAATATTTTGAATGAAGCAGCAGACTTACGTCAAGGTAAGTGTTACTCTAGTAGAAACCTTTATTACTAAAAGTACCTAGCATACCAACTTTTTGAATTTTAAAAAGTAAACGCGTATTTTACTAATCCACGCATTGTTTGAGAAAGGTACTGTACTAGTTGATGGACTCACGTATGTGTGCCTCGGCTACGCTTCGGCCCCCATTATCACGTTCGTCGCATCAACGCCTAACTTGCCGGGCGCGGCAGTAATCTACTATTTTTCCAAAAAGTCTAGCAGCCCTTCAAATATTAATAAATGTCTTTTATCTTGATTTTGAACACAAACACATGTACTGTTTGTTTCACAACATAATTATATTTGTTGCACACTTCCCAACCGGTTTCGGAAATCAATCCATCTTCAGGGGATAGATAATAGTTATTATTTTAATATATTATACGAGCAATTGACATACGTTTGTCATTTTATTGCTCGTATTCTTAAAATAATAACTATTCTGTATCCCCTGAAGATGGATTGATTTCCGAAACCGGTTGGAAAGTGTGCAACGGGAAGTTTATTTTAGTTTAAACCTTTATTTTAGTTCATGTACATTTATTATTTTATTACATATATTTGTATAGGATTAAATTTGACTCGTAAAAGTGTAATATATATACCTACTTTGCCAAATAAACTATTTGAATTTGAATTTTATTATTTATATAGGTATTTAGGTAATTTATTTTCCTGGTAATAAGTTATATTATATAATTGTTTTACATTTTGCGGTGCTTTATTTAACACAAATATAAAACAAAACTCATCAAGTATCGTGGAAAGCGCGGTCATCCCAGCCTTTTTATAATAGTTGTAATTAGGGTTGCCAGATGGTAAAGATAAAAAAACCGAACATTTTTTATCAAAGGGTATGATTTTTTTTGGTACAATTTGTCGAAAGGTTTTGGCCACATCAAACTGAGAAAATCACCGGACTGTGAACACAATTTTACATATTTGGCACTAGATGCTAGTGCTTTTAATAAACTTTTATTGCCTTAAATTGTTTCTTTAATTCCAGTGCAACTGAAAACACATAATTCGCTTTTTACTGTATTCACAATTTCTTTCGTCAGTCCATACATTACCCATTACGCTAAAAACTCTTTCTACGAAGGCTTGGAAACGGGAACAGTGCACACACATTGTACCATCTCGTGAGTGAGGTTGTATATCACGTATTTTCAAAAAAACCGTACATTCTGTTGTCCGGTTTTTCAAAATTTTCTAGACCGGACAGCCGTTCAAAAAACCGTACTGTCCGGTCCAAAACCGGACATCTGGCAACCCTAGTTGTAATAGTTATAATAGTTACGTATAATAGTTACGTAAATAAATACGTAGGTAAATCGGATAAACTGTGCGTTGAGCGCACTTTTCGCAACAAAATAGATACTACATGATGATCAAATTCAACTCCAAATTCAAATTTCTCGGCAGAATTTCGTATTGGCATTCGACTAGGGTTTCCAGACGCTATCCTAAAGGAGGACATGTCCTCCTTTTTCTAATTTAGAACTTACTATACAGACACCATCTTAGTTAGCCCACACGGCACGGTTCATTCTCTTGTTTCTCTCGCGTAGAGTTGCGGTATCGCTGTCACATTCATCCATTGTACTTGACTGTTACACTAGCAAGACATAAACATATTAGATTGAATAGGTAATTCTAATAAATTTCTAACAAATAAAACATGAATTTTTTAAAATTTAAGTATGTCCTCCTTTGCTTCCTGAAGTCCTCAATTTGTTGCTTAGTAGCGCTGATTTGTTCCCCTTTTTCTTATTTCCATCGGTGACCCTACATTCGACCGACTTCATCTGAGATCGTCGTCGTACGTACACGTCTATGTGTGCGTGCGCCTGTTTTCGCTAGTAACGCGGAGTAAACCTTCTGTAAGTGGTTATTTTGTAGTACAGTGCGAGAAGTCGCTTTTGGTGCGTAGATAGGTCGTGGCCAAAGTCGGAACTAACGCCGCTTGGTAACAAAACGTAACCTTGCTTTACAGCTGCGCTCCCAGTTAAGGTTTCTCCCAACGCCAACGACCTTGACCTGAGTAAATTTGTAACCATTTTATACGGTAACTATATCATTTTTTAATAGAAGAAAAATACATAGTAACCTACATGATACAAATAGTGATGTGGTTTTTCCTGAATTTTATTTTAATATACAGAAGTGAAGCAAGAAAATTTTAAGTTTACCCTTATTTCTCGATTTTTTGTCCACTTGTAACAATATAGCTGCCACAGTTTTTATGGAAACAGTATAAAAATTAATAAATTTCTAGACAAAATAATATTAAATGATATGGTTTTCTTAGTTCTTGAAAAACACACTATTTTCGCATTTGTCAGCCGCAGCGACTGACGTAACAGCCATGTTGCAGTGCGAGCTGATAAGAACTTTATTTTAATACGGTTTTGTTCGAAATTTCAACCACCACGAATCGAGTTGCTAATTTTTCCGACGGAGCCACCCTCAGAATAAGGAATACAAATAGAAACCTGACTAAAATAATACGCGGAGAAAGACACCTATCCTTGATTTTCTTACGACATTCTAGTGCGTTAGAGAGAGATGGATATGTATTAGTTATTTCTTAATTAGGTAGGTTGTCACTAGTTCGTTGCTTTGCTAGTGATGTAACAATGTCGATTTTTGACTACGATAAATAAACCAAATCGAAATGAACCGCGACCAATCTCCTTACCACACATTATATCGTATCAAAGTGTGAAAAAAAAGAGAATGCAGGAGGCACCGACCTTTCTGGTGACATCCTCTTGCTTTGGAAGGAGGCCAAAAGAATTAATAGCAAAGTGGTCTCTGTCTACCCCAGTGGGACACATGTTATATTGTGTAAATAAGGAATTAATAAAAGGATATCTTTCGTTTAGCATAATATTTTTTATTAAGTACAAATTACTATATCGTAGGCAGGTAGGTACATAAGTTAAGTCCAAACTTGTGCTTGTTTCTAGTACAAAAAATGCTGTAGCTTGTATCAGAGATACAACCGTAAACCATTTAAGTGGATACTTTTTAAGTCGCCTCTTAACTCAATCAAATAGATTTTTCGTTGATGTCGCGTCTTTGTTCAATCAAGGAGGAAGGAATTAATCGCAACAATAGAAATCATAATAATCATAGACTTATAGGATTCGTAATAATAATATTATGTCAATGATGAGCGATGACAGCGCAATTACTACAGAGGTAATTTCAATTTTTTTTTATTTCTATCTAATAAACAACAACTTATCTTGAATAAAAACTAATAACAAATAATGAACGATTAAAATACCTAATAACCTGTAATAAGAAATCAAATTATGCGCAGTTCAAGTCAATAAGCATTCCCAAAATTAATTTCACGATAGAACTACCCTGTCAAAGTACTTTTTTTGTCAACCACTAAGTACGAAAATGTCTTGATCTGCGGTATTTCTTCGTGAAGTCGATCACGGCAGTAACGTGAACGAACAGGCCTTTCAGAACGATTTGCGAACATAGAAATATGCACTTTTCTAAACCACAGACATCCATAGGTACTGGTTCTGTTGCCTAAAATTGAAAAATTATCGAGTTAATATACTATAGTAATAGTACCAGCACGTACCTACAAACAAGATTGATAATGCAATTATACATAATTATTTAAAGGTTACCAATGTGTCTGTATCTGGTAAATATAACGTTGGTAAGGCATCTGCTTTTTAAAGTCTCCATTTTAAATTTTCGTTTGGTCCAAAAGAATCCGACGTAAAGTGTTTCGAACAAATATGACTGCATTTTTTAATTGCCCAATTTGGTCAAATTATTCGTCTAAGCCATTCACTTTTTAATTCTTCCCTTTTTGGAAATCTGTAACAAAAAAATATAGCGATATTTATTCGGCATTATTTTTCTTTTAACTCGCGCTGCAATGAGGGATTTTCTTTTCTTTTTTTTTTACTCTTCCCTAGTCGCTGGATAGATGGCGCTGAATTTGGTAAGTTACTGCAAGGAACGGAACGTCACATAATTTTTTGATTATTGCACTTGGATGTAATTTTGAGATCGTTAAACGAAACGTACATAAAAAAGTAATTAATGTCATTGTCACATCACATCACAATGACAATTTGAAAATAAATAAATGATAACAACAAGGAAAAAGAAAAAAATAATTAGCAGTCTTTTTATGAGTTTTCTACGCCAGAAAGAAAATGTACCAAGAGAAAAAGAAGAGAAGTCTGTGCCTTATATATTTGTATAAAAATGGAGGCATACATCTTTTTCCTAAAGATGAAAGTCGTAAAGCGCAATGAGTACAAGCCATGGTACATTTTAAACCTGGACGGACCATAACAAAGCATTCGCACATAATATGCTCAGCACACATGTCATCAACCAACGAGCGTATGTGACGTGACGCAATGTTTTTTTTTTCAATCGTTTTGGCTTTGGCACCTAGCAACGTAGTCAGTTCAACACCATCTACAGAGTTCTTGGAAACTATGTTTTTTTGATAGATGGATTATCCTTTATGCACGGCTGCCGCGGGAACCAATGTTCGATAGTTTGCCACACGGACTTTAGTACATCACTATACCAAAAAACATAACCTCTCATAGTCGGCAGAAAATCTATATAAAACAGGTAAATATATGTGTAGAATTGAACACGAGTATGATTTACAAGAACTACTATTATTGTTACTGAGTTTTAGGTATGATCCTGCAACTTAATAACATAAAAACTATCAGAACTCACCGATGAAATGATATTGCTTCATTGTTGTTTTCTTTTCTTCCTGTATGCGATTTACAGCCTTCAATCGCACAAGACATTTTATTACAATGTTAAAAAAACAATCAACACAAACAATAATAAATCACACTTTCACGAATTTTGAGAGGAAGAGCACAAAAATATTTAATTTCTCTCGGTGAAGCTGTAAACTTTCGCAAAATGCATTAGACATTGCGATGCCACCAAATTAAGATGTGATGCACGCTACGAACGATATTACAACACAACGATACAATGATGAGACATATTTAATTTGATGGTATTATAATTTTTAAAATACATCCAAATTACATCCATCTGACATTTGTTTGGTTCAATCTAGTGACACACCAGGAAAAAATATAAAGTAAGTGAGATTCGTCGTTTCATTCACTCGTACACAGGAGTAATTTACGTTAGATGAGTACAATGGCTAATGCCCAGTTCTTATTTTAGCCAGGCTTCTATTTATATTCCTTATTCTGAGGAGCCACCTTAATATATTATTATGTCATCCACGCGCCGAAAGAGCTTTGCCGTCTTAGAGTATATTTAATACTCTAAGCTTGTCGCACTGTACGTTGAGCCGATTAAGCTGAAAGGTATCTTTCGAAATGAAGATTTAAGGCGATATGTAAAAGTTTTAGCGTCCCTGTTATATGCGAAAAAACTCTCAGTGCGAGAGGGACGGATTCGTGGAAAAGTAGCAAAAAGTCAGTTTTTTATTAATATAAAAGTACTAAAGTTGCTATCAAAATTTCGTTTTTACAGGTCTTAGATACCGTTGAAACTCATGTAGTTAAATATAATTGTGTCCATATGTCATTCTAAATTGTCAAACCAGGAGAATTGGTGTCGAAAAAGACCTCATTTCAATAAATATTTATATCGAGCCAAATTTCTCCAATCGCGTTTCTGTTTAACAGATCCCTAGAAAAATATTCCAAAAATAATATACTATTTTATCAAAATAATACATTATTCACTGAATTAGATATGCAAGTTCTAAAAGTGTCGATTTTTTTTCCGTAGCGCCTTAAGAGCTATATCGCAGCCGGATTGTGAAAAACCCGCCTTTTTCTAATTAATCGAAACAGAACACAAAATTCAAAATTCAAAATTCACTCAATAGTTATTCAACAAAACCTGATTACCTATATATTGTGTATGCTGCCATCGCAAAGTTTCCAGTGGTTTCTGTAAACTAGAATTTCAAAAATTTCGTTTTTTTTTTTAAATTTCTAGTTTACAGAAACCAATGGAAACTTTGCGAATGTATTATACACAATACATAGCTACTTAATAAGGTTTTCTTGAATAACTATTGAGTGAATTGTGAATTTAAGTGTTCTGTTTCGATTAATTAGAAAAAAGACGGGTTTTTCACAATCCGGCTGCGATATGGCAGACGCCTTCATTCATAATGTTAAAAACAAAAAAATATGATTTTTAAGGTTTAATTAAAAGACAGCATACAAAGCATTCCAGACACATAAACCGCATCCACAAAAAGCATTTTTTTTTCAAGTTTTTTTTATTAATTACTCAAAATTATAACAAAAAATAATAATACCAGCTAAAAACCACAAAGGTTTAAACTTATGCTATCATGAGTCACGTTAAACGAAGCTACCATCCATCCATCCATCAGCCCGTATTCGTCCACTGCTGGACATAGGCCTCCCCAAAATTACGCCACTCTTGGCGGTCCTCAGTCATCCTCATCCAGCCGCTACGGGAACAAGTAATAATAATTAGTGACTTTGCTTACGATAAACAGCTAAGATTATGAATAAATATATAAGGTATCGTGTCCTATAGCTTTTTATTCGCTCACTATCAAGGTCAAAGGTTGGCAGCAGTCATTTGTTAGTGCAATAAGTCTCACTTGCGTTATCTGGGGCCGCGGTAATCTCACTGGTCCCTTGAGGGTGAGTGTTATCTACGGGAACACACTCGGTGCTCGAGATAGATGTGCTACGAGAAAGGTCTGCTGGAGTGAAGGCCACGAAGGAAGTCCCGGTGTTTATGGCATTTACGTATTTATTCCTTGGCCGTTAAGTATGTATTTACAGTACTTCTTTCGTAGCGTTTACTCGAGTCTTTTACAGGCATTTGTCTACGCTGTAGCAAGAGAATCTTCGTAGTATTTCTCGCTTTATAAACCTGCTATTTGTGTGAGTGTGTGCGTGTTGTGTATCTCGCTTGTTACTGAAAAAAAAAAGCTTTTTTATTTATAAGTGTTAGTTTTTGTGGTGAGCAATAATTAACAGACATATTGCGGTAGCAATAGTGGTCATAATAGTAGTTTATGCTACAAGGGCGAAAAGGAATAAATTAGCGTAGCGTAGTAGCGAGTGTTTTAAACGTAACCGAGTAATTTATTGCTCTTACGCCCGTGTATCATACTACTTTTTTCAATGCATAGTGTGAGGAAATAAAACAAATATAATCTTGTGAACTTTAAATTATGATTGGCTCAAAAGGACTGTATCCAGAGCCGTTAAACAGTGGAAAAAAAGTATAAAATTTATGGTACACAGGAAAGGCTGCAGGTTAGCCAACCATTGTAAATAAATAAATAAAAAATAATAATAATAAAGCCCTAGGGCAAAAAAATTAACTTTCTGTTCGGTTTTAATGCATACAAATTGGGCCTTTACGAGCACTTGATAATCATCAATTGAATGATCATCATTGAAAAATAAATAAAATACTTATTTTAGTTATAAATAGAGTTAGTAGTGAACATATAATTAAACCATGGTTTTAAAAGTAACGATACAATATCAACATTATACAAGGTGAATTTGTGAACATCGTCCAAATTCATACCCCGAGTAAGGTGTGAGTAAGCAGTCGCAAAATTAAACAAAATACCATAAAAGAATAACAACACGAGAGGTTATGTTTTGGTGTCATTTTGTTACCATAGATTAATAACGGTTTGTTTATATGCAGGCAAAGGAAGTATTCGTATGCAGCTGTATAGCTCCGTATATCCAAAATTTAATAGTAGTTTATGCTACAAGGGCGCAAAGGAATAAATTACGAGGACGATTTAAAACACGAGCGTAGCGAGTGTTTTAAACGTAACCGAGTAATTTATTGCTTTTACGCCCGTGTATCATACTACATTTTTCAATGCATAGTGTGAGGAAATGAAAACTAATATAATCTTGTGAACTTTAAATTATAATTGGCTCAAAAGGACTGTATCCAGAGCCGTTAAACAGTGAAAAAAAAAGTATAACGTCTATGGTAAACAGGAAAGGCTGCAGGTTAGCCAACCATTGTAAACAAATAAAAAAAAATTATAATAAAGCCCTAGGGCAAAATAATCGACTTTCTGTTCGGTTTTGATGCATAAAAAGTGGGCCTTTACGAGCACATGCATTGAAAAAGTTTTTATATTTTTCAATGTAATTAAAGCCACCTAAAAATTTTAGTTTTTTTCTCCTCGTATGGGGAAGGTTATTCCTATCAACAAAAAAATATTCAGGCACTTTCAATGATTTCATCCATTACCCATTCTGGATTATAACATAGGTAAGAGTAGTAGAGGAGATAGCCATTATTTTCCTCTATGTATAAACTGGATTAGAAAATGCTTTTTGCATTAAACGTCGAAATATATCCGTCAATGATATTATTTAAATGATAATTGATACCAAAATGTGTCACGTCATATTTTTTGGATATTGTTTCAAGGCCAATTTTAAATCATTCGTACATAAAAATACACATGGTTGCAAAATTCATTTGAAACTGTTTTTTTAAGATAAACCTGAAAAGTCACTGAAAAGCTCTGACATTTGGCTAGTTTTTTAATAAACGGATCTAAAATGAATGTGAGAAAGATTTTTTAAAAAGTCAATGAAAATAAATACCATAGAAGTATATTTCCTTATTTTAATGTAAAAAAAATTGCATTGAATTTTGTAACTTTTCTTATTTTATTTTTACTAAAGTTGTTTCTACGCTCTGCGGCGACATTTTAGTATGTTGACCTCATCTATTTCTTGTATATGAAGGTGTTATAGCCTTAATTATCCTTTATGGTAGAATGTTGTTTATTTTTATTGCACGTAATGTCGGGGTTAATTTCTTTAATAATTTACCGTGACACCAAAGCGGCCGTAAAATGACCCTGTACATTTAAGACACGTGTGATTAAACGAAGAAAATAATGGTGAAATAGGTTTTCATTTATTTAATAAATCTTGTGAATTATAACATAAAAGTAGCTGTAATCTACAAAAATACAATGAAATTGCCTTACGTAATTATTGTATATGAATTTGCGCATTTTATCTTTCGTCTTATCTGTTAAACCTTTTCTGAGCGGTGGAAAGAAGGGTATTTCCTGTCGAGGCAGAGTAAAATTTTACTCTGGCCGAGGTGAGTCAGCAAGCCAAGGCTTTAGCCATCTATGCTTTAGCCAAGGCCTGCTATAATACGAGACAGGCGTTTCCGCCGAGGTATAATAGGTATATAGTGCTTTTATCAAACAATGTGAGGCAATAAAACTGCGTTTGCAAAAGAACAAGTAAGTTGATGGAAATAACAGAAACTCGGTTATACCTTTGTTTTTTGGTTTAGCTGAACTGAAAGCGAGTTTTCTATGACCAAATCTGCTTCTTCTTTCAAATTATCTGTCTTCACACTATCACTGACACTACTTTTTTCACTCTAATTAATTTTCGAAGTATTTATAAATTTTATATTTTATATAATTTATATTTTTTGCGCCACAATGAACTATGAACTAGAGATGCAACGAATAATCGGCAACTATTCGGTATCCGGTCTATTAGGCCATTTTTTTCAGTACTCGGTATTCGGCCGAGTACCTCCCCGGGCAATGTTGGCATTCTAATAGGTAAATGCAGTTTTTGGTTATACATGTTGTGTTTTGTATTATGTTTGTACTATAAGAGTATTGATATTTGTGAGAGTTTTATCATGCATGATACATGTTTTGCAACGTGGCCGTCGGCAAGGAGATGTGCCAGGGGATGAGTTAATGAATTGTTTTGTTTTGTGGAGTGTGCAAGTAAATATCTTAAATAAAAAACTTGTACTGTTTCACTGTTATAATTTTAGAAACTCCAACCTAAACGGCATTATCATTTATGTCGTAGAACTTATGTATGCATTTGAGGTATCGGTTCTGTCTTTAGCGTCCCTCTTCCCGATAAGTATTGTAATTAGCTTTTGATGGTATTGGAGGACAGCGTTATTTCGGTTTGGCGCTGACTACTTTTTAACGTAGTTCCACATATTTTGGCCTTACTGGTGAATTAATAATATGTATATATAAAATTCAAAGTCCTGACCGACTGACTGACTGATATATCAACGCACAGCCTAAACCGCTGGTCCTATAGACTTGAAATTTTGCTTTATATAGTGTAGGCATCCACTAAGAAAGGATTTTTCAAAATTCACCCCCTAAGGGGGTGAAACGGGTGTCCGAAGTTTGTATGGGAAACAAGATTATTAAGACTATTTTTTTCGAGACTACACAGGAGTTCTCCTATACATAAATGAGTAAACACATGTTTCAGTTTTTTTTCAGAATTCAACCCCTAAAAGAGGGAAATGGGGTGACAAAGTCTGAAAATCAACATGGGTATCATTTGTATAGTTTATCGGGTCGCTGATGACGAAAACAACAACGATTTTAAAATCTAACGTGGTGGACGTGAAAAATGCTTTTCAGAATTCAACCCCTAAAAGGGGGAAATGGGGTGACAAAGTCTGAAAACCAACATGGGTATCGTTTGTACGGTTTATCGGGTCGCTGATTACGAAAACAACAACGATTTCTAAATCCAATGTAGTAGACGTGAAATACCATCATCCCCTGTTGGGTTGCAATGGGGTTAAAATGTGTAAATATCAATATGGGTGTCGTTTTTATGGTTTTTTGGGACGTTAATTACGAAAATGGCATCGATTTTGAAATTTAATATAGTGAACATGAACATTTTTGAAAGTGTCTGTTCCAGAGCAAATCGGCTGTAACAGACGGGCAGACAGACAGCCACACAAGTGATCCTTTTATGGTTCCATTTTTTCCTTTTGAGGTATCTATCTATCTATATATCCACAATATTCACAATCTAACTATCTATCTATCTAAATCTATCTATCTTTATCCCAGCAAATTATCTTTGGAAGGGAAGGTGGTACATCCCTAGGGGTTGGACCATGGGGTGCAAAAAAAAGTTTTTTTTGATGTCAAAACTTTGACGGCTTGTATCTCCCAAACGGCTGGAGTTAGACCCATGTCGATAGGTGTCTAGGAAAAGGTCTCGACGAGAACTACCTGCCGAAAGTGTCAAAACTTTACAGGCCCGTATCTCCCAAACGGCTGATGCTAGACAAATGTCCATAGTACTCTAAGAAAAGGGCTCGACGAGATCTAGATGATGGTAAAAAAAAAGTCGAAAAAAATTGCCAACATTTTGATTGGCCTTATCTCCCGAGTTCAGGTTTCAACTATAGTAATTGGTCAAGCTGGAGCTACACGACCGAAAAAAAAAATTGAATTTGGCAGGTTTTGACAGGTCCAAAAAAGTATTCCGATTTGCATGAAACTCGGTATCAAGGGGCATTTGGGGTCACTGATTACGCTGCCGTATTAAAATTTGTCATTTTTTGACAACTGATTTTTTGACTTTGACACATTTTTGGAAATACTATGATCGGTGAGCCCCCGTATTTAGCACTCTGGCGAGGCCAAAGGCCGAGCCAAGTTCCACGAGGCCGAAAAACGTCGTAGTCCGAGCATGCGAGTTTTTCGCCCGAGCACTACACCTTGACTCCCAGAGGGAGTGAGAGCACTTATAATGTTTGTTTCTAAAAAAAATTTGTTTGTTTACTGTTGCCACGCGGGCGAAGCTTCATAATTATTATAATCCTATCAGCTTACTTTATTATTTGGTATGCCTTATGAAATCTTAAAGCATCGCTTTATTTTTTTATACTTACTCAAAACGGATACGTCACTCTTCGATAAGTTTGTTTTTCAACTCGTGTCTGTTAGGACGTAAATTTATTGGAACAAAAAATATAGTAAAAAATACTCAATTATTGCAATCGTGTTATTTATTAATGAGTAAAAAAAGGAAAATCGTGTATTTTTATGATTCAAATCTAACGAGACCTTTACTTATCTTAAAATAAACCCTTAGGTTGTTTCTATCTTCTTATTTAATATCACAAATCGTTTTAAAATGAGTATTCTTTAAGGCCCTTACTATTGCCAAATGGGTACTTTCTAAAGCCTACTATAATGAAAAAATGTATTATGAATAATCAACTCTTAGACAACATATGCAACAGATTTCTTTTTCATACCACCAAAACTTCTACATGATTTTTTTTTTTTTACTGAATGCTTTTTTTTGACCTCAAATTCCCTACTGCTCCTGAGTGGCTTGGCCGATTGAATTCATCTATGCTTTGATAAATAGATACACTTTATAGCTATAAACATAACATAAGATTATTCAATCGAGTAATCACGTCCAAGTGAAAAGTATAATTTTCCCCTATTTCGCTCTTTCAAGGACGCAGCGAGCGTCGTAACAGCCACTATGCATTGCGCGCTGATATGAACGTTATTTCAATGTCGTTTCCGTTGATATTTGTAGTGACAAATATCGAGCTGCTAATTTGGCGATGGTAATCGCCTTAATAATAATAATCATATTCAGCCTTATTGGTTGCACATAGAAACGTAAAAATCAGCATTAAAGAGGCAAAAATATCTTACTACGAATTACTACGAAGAACTTCACTCCAGAGTAAAAAATCTTAACTATTACAATTAGTATCAAAAGTCCCACTTAATGGAAGAGTGATTGATAAAACGCTACATTCTCCGGCAGCCTAATGATTGTGAAGTATCTCCTTTTGTTAAACACCACATATCATTGTGTTTTTCTACTGCAATATTGATTTTCTACTATGATTGAAGCATCCTATATTTTTCATCAAGTAAAACCTGCCTCTTAAGGGAGACAGAGCATGAAATCGTCGCTGCATGGCTTGTCTTAAGGCGCTTGATCCCTTCAAATACTGCCAGGTGGGTACTTTCTAAAGCCTACTCCTCGTTTACGGCTGGACCAAATGGCTTGAAAAAAATGTCTATGAATTATTACTTCTTAAAATATATTTGCAACATATTTTGATTTCGTACAACCAAAACTTCTATATAAAAAAAAAAAACTGTATGATGTTTTTTTGGCTTGAATTCCCTACTCCTCCTAATCTGCTATGACGTTGCTGCATCTTCAGTATTTTTGAAAGAACACTCCATCATTATACATTGTATAGTTGAAGGGTCCTATTTTGATTCTGATTTACATTTCTTCCTTTCTGTACAAAACATAGTCTTCTCCTCTTGATGCTTGTAAGACTTTTCTCTAAATCTTGACAACCAGCTTACACTGATATTTTTTAGGGCCGGGCGGTGGAATGACAAGTTCTAGGATTTAAATACCCTTTTGTATAAGACAACAATCCCTCCCTCCCTTCCTCAAATCCATCCATCTATCCATAATATCAGCCTGTGTTTGGCCACTGCTGGACATAGGCCTCTCCAATATTTCGCCACTCTTGACGGTCCTTCGTCATTCTCATCCAGCTGCTGTCCGCAAAGTCCTTCAGGTTGTCGGTCCAGCAGGCACAAGATCGGCCTTCGCTTAACTATGCTGTACGTGGTCTCCATTCCAACGCCTTTCGGCCCCAACGGCTATCATGTCGGCGACAAATATGGCCAGCCCACTGCAACTTCAACATAGGCCCACTTGCGCCAAGCTACTAAACCCAGGTTAACTAACTTTTAATGCTTTGTCCTTGTCACATCAAGCGATAGAAATAAGGACATAGCATAAAAAGTTAGTTAACTTTGGTTATGTTGCTTGGCGCAAGTGGGGCTTACTGATTTGGCAGGCATTGATTTGGATTTGGCATTTGGAGAATAGTCTTTATAGAAATAAATTTATCTTTATTTATAAAAATAGGATCTGCTCCTTTCCATTTTTGATAACCTAATATTATAGAAGGATAATCTTGAATAAATTGCTTATTTAAATAAGCTGTCCACGCAGTTTCGTCGGTTTGTTAGATAGAGATCTTTGCGGGGAGAGGGACGATTTGAGGGGTATAGATCTTATCAAATGGAGATAGGTCTTATCAAATTATATTATTACTTTTGGACAACTCCAAGCAAAAAAAAAAATCATAGTAAGTGTACCAGAACATATTAAAAAAAAATATAAGCAAAACACACAACATGTTTTCAAGAAAGCTAATTATCCAAAGTTTCATCAAAAGTGGCTCCAAGACATCGTTTCCTCTAGATCACCAATTTTATCTATCTCTTAGCGTACCCTAAAACCAATATCGTCGTCCTAACTTTACTCATACTCCCTCGTAATCCCAATACAAATTATAGTAACAAAACTTTTGTTATTACGTAACATAACAACTAAGATTGTGGCTCTAGACTTGATAATCTGAAAAGGGCGACCAACTCATCCTAATACTTCGCCCACATTAAAACGATCCTTAGCTACTTATTAATAAGAGTGAAAGGGGATGTACACTAGAGATTTAGGCTGTATGTTGGAACGTATGTCACAGAGGGTTAACTTGGACAAAATTAATCCACATTTAGCTCGGGAGGAAATCCTACAAATCGTACGTGGTCATATGGAAGCCTGCTTCCAAAATTCGAAAGATTTTCAAAAGTATTATTACATCGTAAATAATTTAGACAGTATTTTGGAATACATACACAGAGCTAATGACATAGATATGACATACAAATTAGAAGTATCAGAAGTGTTTCCGAGTCCACACTGCATCGGGGATGTTTAGGGGGTCCAATCAAACCCCTTAGGTCTGATTTTACTAGAACAGTGAATACATTTTATCATAAAATACAATAAATGTAAAATAAAACCCTCACATATTTTGTCTCCCTTTGCTGGCGAAATAGTTTGTTCAGTGAACCCCTCGGGTACAAATATAGAGAGATAGATAGATAGATATAATCTTTATTTACTCAGCACTATCAACAAATTAATTCAAACACATTTTAGATACAAAACAAAATGAGGTTTCAAACACATTTTAGATACAAAACAAAATGAAGTGCTGGGTAAAAAGGCCCTGACTCAGCATGTGTTGCAGCCAGTAAGTAGACTACAACGCTGTTATTATGCCAGAACCATTGTTTTGTCACGAATACTTCCGACATTTTAAAGTACATACTTACATAGATACAAATAGTTACAGTATAATACATACTACTATTTTAATTATATAACATTAGTAATCAACAATAATGGTGTACAATAAACATACATAGATAATAAGCGAGTAAGTGAGTAATCAATATGTGGCCATACATAAAAGTTATAAAATAGGCAGATGAAAAACTATCTACATAGATAAATAAATAAGGTTTATGAGTTCGTGTTGGTTTGGTTATATATGGATTGTGTCTGCGTGTTTCGGACGCATAATTACCTATGTTGACATATTTATTAAATTCAAGTTTAATGTACACGCTAGTACATGAAATGCAGAGCTGATGAGAAAGGGAAAATGGATGAGTTGACACGGGAGAATTGTGGAAGAAACGTGAGTGAACTAACCTTTGTTCTGGATGGTTCTGGATGGGCCGGCGAATGCGCCGCGTGGCGTCCCTCCTTGTTGGGCTGATTGAGCTGACCTTGGGCAGGGATGAGCAGGATGTATTGGTTGGAGTAATGTGAACACGACACTGGTATGAGCACAAGGTACGCGAGATTTATCGGCGTGTCGGCGGCGCGAGTGTGCACACGTGTGTTTCGGGAGACGTCCGCCGCGCAAGAGAACGAACGAGCGCCGGCGCGCGAGTCGAGTTGGCGCCAGGCGCTGTGTTGCGAAATTACCCATCCGCATGCGTCACGCTTGTGGCGTGAACATCCTGGGGGGGCCGGGGCTGCGACTCCTCTTGAGCTGAATCCAACGGCAGCCTGGCTAGCTTGAACACAGGTCGTCGCAGATTTCCATGGGCTGTGTCCAGATCCACAACTCGGATCACTCCATCCTTGCCAGGTATCGTGCGGAGAATTCTCCCCAACTTCCATTGGAGCGGAGGCAGGTCATCCTCTTTGATGAGGACCAGTTCACCCACTTGAGGAGGGGAAGAAGGGGAGAGCCATTCGGAGCGGGTTTGCAGGGTATGGAGGTAGGATCTGGACCAAAGAGTCCAAAAGCGCTGAGAGAGCGCTTGAATGAGTTGAAAGCGTTTAAGAGCAGATATGGGTCTGTCGTCAAAAGACTGCTCAGGTAGAGCGGTGAGCGGACGACCAATAATGAAATGTCCGGCCGTGAGAGGTTCAAAGTCCGTAGGGTTGGATGAAATTGGGCAGAGGGGTCTTGAGTTGAGTACAGCCTCAATTCGAGCCAAAAGGGTAGAGAATTCCTCAAAAGTGAGGTGCTGTTCACCTATCACGCGATAAAGTAGTTGCTTGGTGGATTTTACGTTTATTTCGTGCAGAGTGCCGAACCAAGGCCCTTTAGGCGGGTTCAGTAACCAAGTAATGTGCTGATTCGCGAGCTTGTGAGTGATTGCATCATTGTTTGACCTGAGGAAGTTCTGAACTTCAATGAGCTGATTTCTAGCACCTACATAGTTTGTGCCGCAGTCTGAGCGAATGAGAACTGGAGTACCGCGACGTGAGATAAAACGTTGCAATGCCGCAAAGAACGCTTCCGTTGTGAGTGCAGAGACTGGTTCCAAATGAACCGCCTTTGTTGCGAGGCAAACGAAAATACAAAAATACGCCTTTATGAGTTTCGCGTTCCGCAACGTGCTGGATTTAACGAAGAAGTGGCCAGCAAAGTCCGTCGTGACGTGACTAAAAACTGGCTGAGGAGTAACTCTGTCTACTGGGAGATCAGCCATGAGCGGAGCCTTAGGCTGAGCGCGGCACCGGAAACATCTAATACATTTAAACACGCGGTGTCTAATAATACGACGAGCGGACAGAATCCAGTACTGCTGGCGTAATATGGCGTGTAATGTGTCAGCTCCAGGGTGGCAGTGTATTTTGTGATAGTGTTCTATGATGAGATCTACGAGCGGACTTGAGCTGGGTAGAATGAGTGGGTGTTGAGCGTCATACCTAATTGACGCGTGAGAGAGACGACCACCGACTCTCAAGAGGCCGTCCTTTATGAAGGGCGAGAGGCGCTGGAGCCGAACGGTACAAACTTCATCAGTCTGGATACGATTAATGTCTTCAACAAACTCAGTGTGCTGAACAGAGCGGACCCAGTGCAACAGAGCGTCCCTGCGTTCATTAGCTGTCAACGGACCAGAGCGCCGTGCATCTGGGCTGTGCCGACAATTGAATATGAACCTTTGAATACAAGCCGTCACTCCGACAAGCTTGTCAAGTGAGCTGTAGCGAGTGAGCAAGTCCAGATCGATATCTGGGACTGCTATGTGTGCTGGTACCTTTTTGGGCTTAAGGCCTGGGAGAGCATGATGGCCTAGAGCGGGTGGCATCTTGGGCCAAGTGCAGGTAGGTTCTTTGAGCCAACTGGGTGACCACCAAAGGTCATGAAGTGAGAGAGACTGGGCAGACATGCCTCTGCTTGCACAGTCAGCAGGGTTGAGGTTCGTGGGCACATGCCTCCACGTATTGCTAGTTGAAGTAGCTGTGATCTTAGCCACTCGATTGGCCTCGAAAGTCTGTAATCGGTGAGGTGGTGTATTGAGCCATGCCAACACTATTGTGCTATCTGACCAGCATGTGTGTGTTTGAATGGGTATATGAGCTGACAGTTGGGCTGACACTCGAGTCATGAGCTGAGATAAAAGAGTCGCGGCTGACAACTCCAATTTCGGGATTGAGAGGCGAGTCTTGATTGGTGCGACCTTGGACTTGCCAATGATTAGGTGTACATTGACATGTCCAGTGGTATTGCGCTCATGAAGGTAGATAACGGCACCAAAGCCAGCCTCTGATGCGTCCGCGAACGGCGGGGGTTTAATAAAGAAATATAGTGGACTGTAATAAACAATTGGGCTGAATGGATAACCAATTCCAGAACACAAGATAAGGTGTCAAATTAATACCCGGCACCGGGTCTATAAAATTTTGTTATTTGTTTAAACAGAATGGGTGATCCAAAAGGATATAATTATATTATCTGAGCTGAATAATAATAATAAACGGGATGAAAGTGAGTTTATTCTGTGCCGGGGGCTAGGGGGGCCGGTTCTATACAGATAAATGGAATGTTCTAGGCGGCGCGGACGCAGTAATTACCTACCCGAAATAGGTATTCGAGACCACAAAATATTTTTTGCCGGCAAAAGGGCCGGGGAGGGGGCCAAAATATGTAACCGGGTGAAAATGGACTGTAGTAAATCGAGGGGGGCTGGTTCACTAACGGTTCGAAGGATCAAAAATGTACACGCTAGTACATGAAATGCAGAGCTGATGAGAAAGGGAAAATGGATGAGTTGACACGGGAGAATTGTGGAAGAAACGTGAGTGAACTAACCTTTGTTCTGGATGGTTCTGGATGGGCCGGCGAATGCGCCGCGTGGCGTCCCTCCTTGTTGGGCTGATTGAGCTGGCCTTGGGCAGGGATGAGCAGGATGTATTGGTTGGAGTAATGTGAACACGACACTGGTATGAGCACAAGGTACGCGAGATTTATCGGCGTGTCGGCGGCGTGAGTGTGCACACGTGTGTTTCGGGAGACGTCCGCCGCGCAAGAGAACGAACGAGCGCCGGCGCGCGAGTCGAGTTGGCGCCAGGCGCTGTGTTGCGAAATTACCCATCCGCATGCGTCACGCTTGTGGCGTGAACATTTAATTTCTATTGGATGCTATATAATATAATACATGAATGATTGTTTGACTATTATGTTCTTGTTTTGTGAATGTTTCTTTTACTGATGTCCAATATTTCTTTTGTACCAAAATTTGCATGCTACATTAAAACTAGCTAATAAGGAGCTCTTTTGCATGTACCTACTATACACCTAGTACTATCTACCCTTGTTAAAGCAAATAAAGATATTCTTATTCTTATTGTTATGTAATTAGACTGACGTAACAGCCATGTTGCAGTGCGAGCTGATAAGAACTTTATTTTAATATGGTTTTGTTCGAAATTTCAACCACCATAAATCGAGTTGCTAATTTTTCCGACGGAGCCACCTTAAATGGCACGATGTATATCTTGTTGCATCCTGGTAATTCTGGGTAGCAATTAAAAATATTCATTCCGTTCGTGGATTAAATTGTACATATATGCACTATCTCTCTTACGATATAACACATCTATTGAAGGGGATATTTTATTCTTAACTAATGGAAGTGGTATTTTGCTGCTGGCTGTATATTCTGTGCTGTGTCGAATCGGGAATAGATAAAAATAATAATTTTAAAATAAATGAAATTGTGTCGAATTGGGAATAGGTTTTTAGTGTGGTGATTTGTGACTGTGGTGAGTCGGGAAAAAGCCAACTAAACATGAATTTGATTACGAACCATTGCAAATACACATTTTATTTGTTCGCTTTCGATTAATTCAATAAAATTTTACTGTCTTAACAAGTGCTGACAACTTTTTATTGCTACATTATAATATAAAATAATACTATGATAAACATATAAAAGAGGTTTGTTGTTCCCATTTGTAAATAAATATCATTCATTGCCCGTTTTCCCAATTTCAGAAGCTATCCTGGAAATACCTAATCCTAAGTTAAGCTTTTATTTTAAAAATCGAATAGTTTCGGGCAGATGTCCCAACCGTAGTCAAAATGTTTAGTGGGTAGTATTCTAAAGTATTCTAAAGCCTACTCCTCGCTTATGGCCAAACCAAAAATATTGAAAAATTGTATTATGAATTATCGACTCTAAAACAATGTATGCAACATTTTTTTTTCGTACCACCAAAACATCCATAGGAAAAAAAATTCAACCGAATAGTATTTTTTGGCTTGAATTCCCTACTGCTACTAAGCGGCTTAGTCGATTTAATTTATTTATGATTTGATAAATATATTAACCGGATAGATATAAACATAACATAGGATTATTCAATCGAACAATCACGTCCATGTGAAAAGCATTATTTTCTCATATTTCGTCCGGTCAAGGACGCAGCGAGCTTCGTAACAGCCACTATGCATTACGCGCCGATATGAACGTTATTTCAATGTCGTTTCCGTTGATATTCGTACCGATAAACAACGAGCTGCTAATTTAGCGAAGGTAATCGCCTTAAGGGGCAGCTAGCCACCAAAGACCTTGAGTCGACTTGCGTCAAATATCGACAGAAACTATATTGAAATATCAGCGCGCACTGCATTACGACGTCGCTGGGTCTCCGGATAGAGCAAAAAAGGAAAAAATAATACTTTTTACATGGACACGATGGACAGAAAAAAATTCTAGAATTGTATTTTAGTGCAAGAACCATACGAATAACATTAGTGGTTTCAAAGAAGTAAGTTTTCATGCTGTTTGCGCTTATACGCGAGAATTATTTCTTTAAACGAAGTTGTTCTTTATTGTTTAACTAACAATATATATAATTTTTCATAGTTTTTAGGGTTCCATACCCAAAGGGTAAGCAACGGGACCCTATAGTAATATATACTCTGCTGTCCGTCTGTCTGTCCGTCAATCTGTCCGTCTGTCCGTCTGTCACCAGGCTGTATCTCATGAACCGTGATAGTCAGATAGTTGAAATTTTCACAGATGATATTATTTCTATTGCCACTATAACAACAAATACTAAAAAGCAGAATAAAATAAATATTTAAGGGGGCTCCCATACAACAGACATGTTTTTTTGCCGTTTTTATAGATAATGGTACGGAACCCTCCATGCGCGAGTCCGATTCGCACTTGGCCAGTTTTTAAACATACCGTTTAAGAGAAATAACTTTATCAATGGAGTCATTTTCGGAAGAGACGCCTTAAGTTGTGGAAACAAAATATGTTTCAGCTCCTCACTTAGCCTTGAAATGTGAGAGGATATAAATAAAGGCTGCGTTGGAGGTCAGTTCGTTTACGTAAGGGCTAAGCATGACGTGGCAGCTGGGCTCCAAGAATAACACGGTGACGTCATTTGAAGGCGCACGTTTCAAAAGAATTAATTTATATTGTGAAAGATTGGAAAGACAATACAAGACAAATACTCTTTATTGTACACCAAAATAAACAATGATGATGATGATGATGATGATGATGATGATGATGATGATGATGATGATGATGGCCTCCCCGTCGGGTCCGACGACAGCAAACGTTACTGGTTTCTGACATGCGCTCTGAGGTGGCTGGAGAAGCCGAACTTCGTTGTGAATAATAATAATAATAATAAAATTCTTTATTGCACATTAAAATAAATCAGTACAAAAGGCGAACTTAATGCTAATTAGCATTATCTTCCAGTTGACCTTAGGTGTTGAGGATAATTTAGGGTAGTGCCAAGAATATATATTTAGGAGAAAGCACTCAAATCGTTGGGAATTAAATAGGGGAAATGGGAGATTTATACTAAATAAACATAGTAAAATAAAAATAGAATACAATACGTAAATAAGATATTAAAAATACTTATATATTACATAATAAAATAAATATTGGACGTAATTTTAAAAATGACTCGGGAACGACAAAAATAGAGCTGATAACAATTTTAACAATTTTGCATCTTTAAATAGTGAAGGAAGACTTTATTTTTAAAAACATTAGTTGAGGGTGATTCTCGGACACACAAGGGCAGATTGTTCCAAAGACGGATTGCTGATACAGTGAACGAATAAGAGTACATATCTGACTTGTGTTCGGGAGTTCGAAGGAGAAGAGCTTTACTAGGCCGCTGAAGGCGATCAAGCGAGAGAAGGTAAGTAAATCTGTCTTTGAGATAAGGGGGAGAAAGGGGGTCATTAAGGATATTGTATAGAAGTGTTAAAACATGTGCATTGCGTCGATTTCGGATACTGAGCCAGTTTAATTCAGATCGGTACTGAACACCTGCGAGTCTGCCGCGTAATTCTGATTTGTATCAACTTCAAGCAAATGCATACGAAATTCAACGCGTGCAAAAGAGATGGAATGTTAGGCGGGCGTCGTCGCACACACGTCAAATTTCAATCTCAAATTGATGTTGATGAAAATCAGAATTACGCGGTAGACCCGCCGGTCACACCCATCGCAATAGAGTTGTCCTTCTTCATTATACGTGTAGGTGTAAGAAGGCTTTGGTCTACTTTTTCTTATGCGACGTTTACCCTCAAATATATGAACAAGGTAAAAGAACAAACTTATCAAAGTAGGTAACAATTTATAGCGATTTCTTCCAGACTACCTTTAACGCGGTTAAAACTTATTTTCGCCAGAGAAAACGCTTGGAAAAGTACTACTTTCGTTCCTTAGGCCACGCAGCCAACATGGTGTGCTCTTTAGGGACAAGGATTTTCTGTAGGCATGAAACTAACACCCATTTCGTGCGGACAAAATGCTTTCCACAACACTGAAATGACACTTCCCTGGGGATGTAACATATACCTTGAGGTATTTCTGAGTGGAGATTATCATAAGAAAATTCAACACATGTAACACCCTCTTTTCACTGATGGTTTTAACGTACCAACATAATATGGGGTGAGTCTAAATTGCTATACATTAGATAATCATTCACCTCGGATTGTTTCCTTTCACTATCAGCAACTGGTAATAAGTATAAAATACTAAGAACATAAATTTCGAAGTACACAAATCATAAATAACATAAATTCTGAAATCGGTGCATCCTCGACTAACAGGATTCGAACCCGCGGCTCGAGATTGAGAGTCCGGCGTCCTACCGACCGAACAACCGCTACTGGTGTAAAATACACGAGTACATCAAAAAGATTCGCTCCGAATACTTGCCGTGAGGAGATGGCGTTAGTAATTTGCACTTGCGAAATATAGATGGCATTGCCTTCTACGTATCCTAATCCCGACAAAATTGTGATACGACATTGGTGACAACGTTCGTACGTGTTCAGTCAGGTGGTTTTAAAAATAAATCTAGATGTCACTGGTATCGATTCGGCGCAACACAACTTAACTTATTTGACAGGACTAACCTAATTTGAGCGTCCTGTCTTTGTCTGTTCGATACAGAAAGAAAAAGACAGAACGGTTAAATTAAGTTTAGTCCTGTCAAGTAAGTTAAAACGTGTTTACCCGAATCGGTGTTAATGTCGATGTCTAAATGAACATAACGTATCTATTGCCATTACTAAGATTCCAAGATTGATTGTTCGTACTCTCGATCGTAGCTTGGCTCGGCGCGGCGTCAACTCAAGGACACACGAAGCAAGATATAGCTACGTATACTTGTATTTGAATTTTGGTTTTTGGCTATAGTTAATCTTTTAATAAAGCGTGATGGAACGGAAAAGATTCAATATCATAAATTACTTGAGTTCTACTACGACGTCATTATATTTTTGTTCTGATATTTATTTATTACATACATAAGTATATTATCTGAAAAAAAAAACTTTTAGTAATTAAGCCATGGGAATTATCATTATATACATTATCTTTAATTTAGGACATATACATTTATTATTTTATTAAATAGATTTTTGTAACATTAAATTTGACTTGTAAAAAGTGTATTATGTATACCTACTTACCTACTTAGGACTAATGCTATGCTCAGAATGTGGCGAAAACTTGATTCCATTAAATTTTCTCGATAGAGAAATATCGCAAAGTTACCTCCAAACCGTATAATCAACCGCTATTATCCAATGAATACCTTGAATTTGATCATAACTCTTTGCATAATAACTGATCTCAGTATAAAGCACACCTAGAATATTTAACATTTTAAAAAATCCATTATCGCCGTTAAAATGTTTTCCGAGTAAAAAACACGCTTTTGAGAGCACAAGAGGTTTAGGTTGTCGTAACAGCCGTGGCTTAGAGTGCGCTATTTTAAACAATAATGAAACGTCATAGAGTTCAGTTCTACTTGATGCAAAATATTTGATAGGTGATAGAGCTGATGTCGGGCTCAACTGTGGAGGTACCATCATCTTATTCGCAAACCCTCCCAAAGTTATTCGGGGGAGAGTAAGAGGGTAGCCCTCAAACAGGCACAAATTCAGATGGTTCAACATGCCTGTGACCGATTGATGGCCGTATATCCATCCCCATAGCCCTTACACAACAACGTGTAACAGAAAGGTGTAACCATATTTGAAGAGCTTATTCAGTAAATGCTATAGAACAACTTTTACTACGGAGTCAACCCTGAAATCTCAAAAAAAAAAAATCTACCCTTCCATACATTTCGGCCGAGCAGCATTGCATTTTGCTATGAAACAGCAAATTTTTTTTTTCGGGGTACAGGGTTTGTTCTATAGTAAAAGTTGTTCTATATCATTGACTGAACAAGCTCTTCAAATATGGCTACACCTTTCTGTTACACGTTGTATATGTCATCGGTACATCGTAGAATTGGGCATCTCATGATCTGCCTGGGCAGATCATATTTCTGTAAAAAACTAGGAGAGTCACCTCGCTTCGCTCGGCTCCCCGAATTTATTTACATGTGAACCTAACACGCTCCTCCTTGATCCGCTCCTATTTTTGAGTTTTGGTGAAAGATTTTCGATTTCATACTTTACGATCTGCCCAGGACATGTAAAACAGACTGGTGACGGGCAATGGCGCGGCGTCACTGGCTGGTGTGAAGGTTTCGGCACCGCGCTTACCAACCCGCCTGCCCAGCGTGTGTGTGTATGGGCATTTCTTACAGGGAGACCGCCAACAGTGGCGAAATCTTGGGAAGGTCTATGTCCAGGAGTGGACGAACTAGACTGATGGATGGATGGATGGGTGATGCAAAATGACGTGATCAATGTCAGGTACTACAGACTCTTAAGCGGGTTAGGGTTAAACGTCAGTAGCTTAGACCAAAGTGCATAACTTATCTTTGTTTTTCTTGTTTAGAAAATGAAAATTGAAAAGCATTTTGGTCTGTAGCATTTGACGCCAATAGTTCAGTATTAGGTAGGTTTATAAAGCAAGAGTGTGACATTGTATACACAATTAGTCATGATCTTTTCAAACCTAACTTAAATTGATGTTTTAACTTTGTTTAGACAAGATCATGACTAATTGTGCATTAAATTTCAAACTCATGCCTTACAATTTTCACTTTTACTGAATTATTGGCGTCAACTGCCACATATCAAAATGTTTTTCAATTTTTAACTTCTAAACAAGAAAAACAAAGTTAAGTTATTCACTTTGCGCTAAGTGACTGACGTTTAACCCTCAACAACCTACCAGCGGTCTCAGAGACCCCTACGGGTTTTGTTTTTAATTTATTCGGTCAACGTAAGCCGCAGATATCTGTGCGTCTATCTATGTACCTGTTTGTCGAATGTCGATCCCTCGCAACAATTTATGAGCACTCGTGCGCGAATCCTCTGCAGGTGATTTGAAATTGGCATTTCCATTATGTAAATAAAATCTCATTTAAAATTGATTATTAAATCTCATTAAAAAAATTAAATTTAATGAGTCTTTAACTTACATTAAACTTGCAATTTAGGAGTGATTTTGATTTTGTGTTTTATGTTACTCAATTATTTTAGTAACATTGTTTATAATTGCTTCAAATTACGCGATATGGATCTTGAAATACGAACATGTATGAAAATTATATTTTTTTAAAGTAAATACTAAGGTTTTTGACATTTGATAAGCGGTCTCTATGAACGCGGGTAGGTGGTTCCATCCATCCATCAGCCCGTATTCGTCCACTGCTGGACATAGGCCTCCCCCACATTACGCCACTCTTGGCGGTCCTCAGTTATCCTCATCCAGCCGCCACCCGCAACGTCCTTCAGATCGTCAGTCCAGCGGGCACGAGGGCGGCCTACGCTACGCAATGCCTAACGGCCCCAACGGTTATCACGTCGGCGACAAATATGGCCAGTCCACTGCCACTTCAACTTACTGATATGGCAGGCTATGTCAGTCACCTTCGATCTCGGTATTTCGGTAGGTGGTTATGTGACAAAAATAGGGGGTAGGTGCTTAAGGGTTAACTTTAATTCTTAATGTTTTTATTTATACAATCGAGTGAACACACTGTAGTAGCCCGGAGCGTCCATGCGGCGCCACGCAAGGAACTATTGTTTCACATAAGAGTACTTGTAATGCTACGGACCCACGATCTTATACAAGCATGACATGAATTTTTCAGACGCTAATAAAATTATTTTTATGTCGCAAAAGATCCCTAGTGTCTGGAATAATAAATATTAGAGGGGAAAATGACTTTCGAAACAAATAAAGATTTTCAGGAGTATTTTGTGAAAATGTGACATTATATAGGCCATTGGGACACGAATGCTTGTTTATGACCCTCCGGAACCATCGGTCTACTTTCCCCATCGGTCTATTTTCGCTATTGGTCTATTTTACCAAATCGTAGACTTGTTTTTCCTAATCCGTCTATTTCTCATTGCGTCTAATATTCACATCGGTCTATTTTCCTATTTATACAGATTTTTTTACAGATGTCAAAGTGACAGATGATTTATTTTTTATAGATATTTTTTTGACAGATGTCAAAGTGACAGATGATTTATTTTTTATAGATATTTTTTTGACAGATGTCAAAGTGACAGATGATTTATTTTTTATAGATATTTTTTGACAGATGTCAAAGTGACAGATGATTTATTTTTTGTAGATATTTTTTGACAGATGTCAAAGTGACAGACGATTTATTTTTTATAGATTTTTTTTGACAGATGTCAAAGTGACAGACGATTTATTTTTTATAGAATCTTTTTTGACAGATGATTTATTTTTTATAAAGATTTTTTTGACAGATGTCGTAGTCAACAAGGAACCCTTATAGTTTCGCCATGTCCGTCCGTCTGTCTGTCTGCGGCTTAGCTCAGAGACGCTTAGTGCTAGAAAGCTGTTATTTGACATGGGTATACATATTAATCCCTCCGGAACCATCGGTCTACTTTCCCCATCGGTCCACTTTTTAAAGAAAATAAATTTTTTCCCCCTAGACGTAAAGTGTGGATGAATTTTGTTTTCTTCGTTTATCCCATAGTGTGGGGTGTCGTTGAATAGTTCGTTCAAAAACATTGTGGTTGTGGAAAGTGGCTCGACACGCACTTGGCCGGTTTTTTAGTAACCTATCTATATATATATATCCATGAAATAAAAACGAAAAGCTTTATCAGCAACTAAATATAATATTTATTAAAATACACACAATACATCTTCGTAAATCTTCGTTCAGTGACATTTTCTACGTTTTAAATTAATTAGTTATAGTGTCGTTTACAACAAAACAAGTACGGTGAAAGTAAAAAATAAACAAACAATTCGTATCAACTTTTTAAATTAATGACCACCAGTAATATTCATAAATTGAACATCCTCATTTTAATTTAGTTTTCGGAGCTTTCATTGCTGTTGTTGTTGTTTTTATGGACGAGTACTATCTTATTTTATTATATTTATTCTTATTTTTAATACGTAACTTAAAATTAACTTTAAATTAATTATTTTGATCCAGATAATTTTCTTAAGAAAACTCAAGCCATATATCTGCCTGGTCTCAAGTTTTTTCAGCAGTTTTGAAAATTGCCGATCAAAAGATATGTCACTTTTTCGCCTATTTCTGGGCATTTTATTAAATAGGCTATATTTGATTTTGCTCGACACATATCTCCCTTCTTGCATCAGCTTGTATAGGAAATGAAAGAAGTTTGCCCTTTTGGGTATGTTGGCATTTATCCTCCTATGCCAGCCTTCTATTGGGTTGGTAGTACGATGCTTTTCGTAAGAACAGCTCAACATTTCGGCAAATTTCTCAGGATTCCACTGACGTTGAAAATACCTTAAAAACTTTTGAATTTCCAATGTTCTTGGAGCAGAGTCAATAATACTATGCCAGGCTTCTTTCATTTCCTGAGGCGGAAGAAGTGGCAGGATGGCACACATTTTAGTAATATTTCTGCCTTCTCTTGTCACTTTTGTTTTTAACTCCTTTGCTTTTCGCCATACTGCCGCGTTAAAATGATAGAAACAGCCGCTAACCTGAGCTTCTGGAAAGACACTTGTGACGGCATTCATTTGTGCTTGCTCGAAATCACATTTATATGTTGCGATATTTACGCCTAGTAAATCTCGAATAAGCTGGAAAAATCTGTTGTAAGTGTTTTCAGTTTTATTCGGCAATAGACCGTATATAATCGGAACGACATTGGTACTTTTTTCGGTTGAATTTAGGTCTATGTGTAGGGTAAAAAGTTGGAAGAATGGTTTAGGCACACACATAAATGTACCATCGCCAAAATATGTTGCGGATATAGTCGTTCGTGCCTTTATCAGTTTTTTAGCCACAGTATTGGCAAATATCAATATTTTTTCTTCAACACCATCCGCACAAACAAGAAAAGTTTTTGCTATTTGTTGAGGAACCACGACATCTTCCAATCTTTCGAAGACCAATTTGTTGGCGGAGATATATTTCTTTCGCGTTCTATAAAGAACATTTTTAATCTAAGAAAATGTGGGAATCTCACTTGAATATCGTCCGCCTTTTTCCTTCAAATCTGCGAATATTTTCTCGTATATGGGTTGGATCGGGCCAAAATCCTTACACACTTCGTCTTTGCACTTGGCTAATGTTATCAATACTTCAGTTTTTACAATATCCCTCAAACACGTGTGAACTCTCTTTTTCAAAATTTTCGTTCTTGTTAAGTCAATAGATACAGTAGCCGAGCATTCTCTTCGGTTGCTGCAACGCCATAAAGTGGATCCATTTTTGTTGTACTTACTGCAATTATAGGTATGTCCATCTTTTAATAAAATTTCATGCCCATTTGGCTGTTTTAAAAAAAGCATATTTTATTAAACCTTCTTCTTTTTCTTTTGTGCTTCTGCTTCTGATATTATTTTAATAATCCCCATAGGATCACAAACAAAAATTAATATAATAATGTAGAAATTGACACTGTCATTCAAGTGAAAAACATTAGAACCTTTTTCTAAGTGGCCAATACTGACATCCGTTCACATGCACAAAAGAGTTTTATAACATGACATTAATCCTATGAAGAAGATTTTATACGAACGATATTATAGTAATAAAAACGGTCAAGTGCGTGTCGGGCCACGCGAAGTGTAGGGTTTCGTAATAAGTCGCACTTCTACAAGCACATTTTATAAGTTGTATTATAACTCGTTTATCAGTAAAAACTATGGCCCTGATGGTTTTCCTTTTAAATTTATTATACTTTTATTGAATTTTGGCAGCTTGGACTTGACTCTAACAAAAATTAGCACTTTAAAGCTTAATATTTCGCTAACGAAACCCTGAATCGAACAATGTTTTTGAACGTCCTATCCAACGACACCCGTGTCTCTAAGCTAAGCCGCAGACAGATAGACAGACGGACGGACATGGCGAAACTATAAGGGTTCCTTGTTAACTACGGAACCCTAAAAACTTAAAACGTTTGACCACCTACGTAGCGATCTAGTCTAACGTTTAGTCTAGTCGATTCCGATCTCGAGGTCGCAGGTTCGAAGGGAAGCTAAATAGTTTGAAGTTGAACAAATAGACCTAACGGGAAAGTAGACCGTTTGAAAAAGTGGACCGATGGGGAAAATAGACCGTTTGAAAAAGTGGACCGATGGGGAAAATAGACCGTTTGAAAAAGTGGACCGATGGGGAAAGTAGACCGTTTGAAAAAGTGGACCGATGGGGAAAGTAGACCGATGGTTCCGGAGGGGTTTATGAAATGAAGCGAAATAAGAAAATGGAACGAATTCGTAGGTATTTTTGAGAAAAAATAATGTTATATGAAAGGTAAACTTAAAACTAATCTGTCATATTACATATCTATTAGTAAAATGTCTGCCTCCATATTTCCTGGGCTTTACAGTGTCTGAATTTTTGTCACTGAAAATTGTACCTAGTAATTATGTAAACATTTTTTTTTCTAGGGAGTCAACCCTAAATTTGAAAAAAAAAATAGAAATATAGTAAGGTTTGCTGCAATGGAAAACTTGCCTGTTTTAGCTATTTCAATTATGGCTCCTTACAGGTCCATACATATACAGGGGGAATAATTTGGGTAGTGTCGTACAACCCCCGAAATCTTTGGTTTCAAAAATCAAGAATCATTTCAGTGAATATTATGGTGAAACGCCAACCACTTTGTTCATAACTTATACGGTAACTGCATATGTCGTTTTTCTGACCTCTTGCGAGATGACGCCAGTAAATTTTTAATCATTTCTCAATGTCAGTACGGTTAACTCCTTGAAATTTCTTTGGAAGCCTCATACAAAACACTTCCACTGGAATTCCACAGGAACATATTACAAACAAAGTCAATATACCTACCTCCCGATGCGCCATGTTTTATATTTACTAGTACGCACAAACTGACAGTACGTTAGTAGCCAGTTCGATTGTATATATTTCTGTTTGGCGTATGTGTCAGAGTCATTTCGGGTGTCAGGTGTTGCGCGGGGGTTTTTTCGAGATTGTCTTGTAATGTATCAGTACGGTTATGACAGTGGTTTGTATCACAAACACTTCTAAAGTTTTAATCCCCCCTCCAGAAAACGAATCCTGGTTAAGGGCTAGCTCCATAGTAAAAGTTGGTTGTATAGAGACGAGTAATATCTTGAAATTTTCGCCTTACAGTGGCTAACAAACCAGCCAGTATAATAGGCGCATCTAGTCATCGATCGCAATACGGACTATATGTATGTCCATTTCGGTCACTACTGTTCTAAGTTATGACTTCAGGTTACAGAGAAACTAGTTAACAGGTTATCCAAATACTTATGAGGTTTAGCGCAGACCTTTGTAGGTATATCAGTGTAATAAATAAGTATATTGGAGCAAACATTTTACTAAGGACTCCACGACTTCTTCCTTGTAGATTTGGGATGTGATCACTGCTCATTAAGCAGCCAGTTGGGAACGCCTTTTCGATACAAAAGTTTACAACCGTTTCATACCTTGTAAGTAAGACATTTCTTTTTTTTTATAAAGTGGTAGCTCTTTTGCGGCATACCTAAAGCGCTATATCTCTTCACGTACTAGTGCGAAAACGAGCGAAACCCTACAAGCGCTAGTGGCTTTTAGTAAGAAATAAGCGCTTTTCGCCGCGTCATGTGGTTTAGTCTAGTTTTCGCGAATTTTGTATGAAAACCCCATTAAAAGTATATATTTTCTGAATCTGGATAAAATTTCCCATATTATGATTATAACAAATTACAGTACGAGGCGGAAAATAATGCACATCGTGTCGTAGTGTCATCTCTGTCGCACGAAGCACTGAACAGACTGGTGATAGAGACGATGCTCTACGAAGCCGAAGATAGCCGAAGTGCATTATTTTTTGCCCCGTACTGTACGGGATTTTTACCCGTAACCCTCATTTAAATCTAGAAATTAGGAAAAACAAAAAACCTCTTCAATCACACTGAGCGGTATTGATTCTTAATTTCGAAGAATAGTAATAAATGTCGTGAGTTCCCTAAGCAGCTATCGCTTTCGTTTGGGGATCTCGGAAACGAAGATTCGCGAACAAACAAGGAAAAATCTATCGGCAAGGGACGAACTCGATTCGATTCGTGAGTTCCTATATTGTCGTATACCCTTGGCTGTGATATAAAAATATCTACGTTTTTATTTAATTTCATCGGTGCTTTAACTTTTGCACTAAAATTCATTGGTAAGTAATAAGAATCAAGGTCCAATGTTACTTTTTGTGAGGTCCACAATAGTAGATTATGCACTAAGGGAATAAAGCAGTTTCTTACGTCACGGGCGGCATATTGAACCCTGAGCGTAACGAGGGACTCTAGAGTTATATAGAGTCCTGAGTTAAGCGAGGGGTTCAAGCTGCCCAAGACAAAGACAGGCTTTATTCCAGAGGAGCATACTCTACTTTTCACACCTTCTGCGAGACAATAAAAATCTAGCCATTTTTTATGAACATTAATAATTCAATAAAATTCACTGACATTCACAGCACCAAACACCGTCTTTTGTTTCACATTCTTTGTAAACGCTTTTTTTCTTTTTGTTGAATTCTGCTTATGGTGGCCAGTTTGATTTTCGAACAAACCTCTTTACAATCCCATATGGGCGTTTGTTTTCCACGAGTTTCCACACGAATTTGACGTTCCAAATTTAAATCACTTTAATTCCTAGGGATTTTCATATAACTTTATATCCCTTGAGATATAATGCGTTACTTTACGTTGAGGTTGCATGATATGTAATTGGACATTGTCGAGCAGGTGGTGTGAAAAAATATCTACGTTGTTATTTAATTTCATTGTGTACTTGGTGCTTTAACTTTTGCACAAAAATTCATAGACACTTGGTAAGTAAGAAGAATCAAGGTCCAATGTTACTTTTTGTGAAGTCCACTAAACAAATTTTTGGCTCCCTACACAAACAATTTGAGATTTTGTTTGAATGTACAGGGTACAGAAATTGTAATTTATGTAACTGCCACATACATACGTACATATAGTTTTAGAACAAAGCATGCCAAGTGACATAACAAGAATGCAGCGATGCTCACTAAACGTATTGAGCAATTTAATTAAGTTAGTAGGATATTCGATATCCTTAAATAATATGTGAGTATATATATATTAGGTCTTTCAATTTAAATGGAAAGTAATTTAGGAGGTTATTCAGTATCGTTAATACATCACATTCCATTGCAAAGTACTTTTTTTTGTACTTTTACAAACTTTTTGTACTTTTGTACTTTTTTTTAAAGTACTTTTTCTTCACTTGTCCATACAAACGTAGTCAGCTGATCGGACCACTTTGTACTGAGAAGTAAAAAAAAGGTCGCGCAAAAAAAAGTGCTTTGCACTGGAATGTGATATTAACGATACTGAATTACCTCCTAAATTACTTTCCATTTAAATTGAAAGGCCTTATATACAAGGTGAATTTGTGAACATCGTCCAAATTCTTACTTGGGCCTTGGTAACTAATCAGTATAATGAACCAATAACGATTTTTGTAAAATTCATAAAACTAAATTTCGACTCCCCATAGTGATTCACTCAGGACTGGGAGTGAATTACTATGGGAAGTCGAAATTTCATTATACGAATTTCACTAAAATTGTTTTTGATTCATGATGCTGATCACTTACTAAGCCTCCAGTATGAATTTGGACGATGATCAAAAAGTCACCTTGTATATACATAATATAATATATAATCACGACATGAATCCCCGAGGGGTTATCAGAGGTGTTCCGAGAGTGAATTGTGAAATATATGCAAGTCACAGTCCACACTCAGTACACCCGTGTTTCGCTGTCGATTATTACATCCCAACGTGATGAGTGGTTAACGCTATCGTCGTTCTTCCGGCACAAATACACGCTTTTTACGATGTTTTCCTTCACCTTTCAACAAGTTGTATAAGAAAGAAAGAAAGAAAGAAACACATTTATTTCGGCAACAGCCACATTACAATATACATACAATATTTCTGCTTACATCTATTTTAATTAAAATTACATTAAAACTATACGATAGGTAGGCTGTTGCTGAAAAAGGCAACTGACTCAGCGATGTGCTGAAGGTGTAGTCCCTCAGCGCTGATTTTCAGTCAGTGCCTGCTGGTGACTCATGAGCGTACCAGGTGCAGAGTCACGCTGTGCAGTAGGCAATAAATAAATAAATAATAACAGTAATAGCTACATATTTATATATATATATATACCATGAAACTATAAAACTACATTTCTAAAATATTAATAAAATATGTAATAAGTATTACTTAAACTAATATGATGCGATATAAATGAAATATATAGGTATACATAAATAATATAACTTAATTTACTTTAAAGTATTAAATAAATAAAAAGTTTGCAGAACAACTCTAGGTCTTTGATGCGATTTAAGTCAGTCAGACTAGCGGCGAGAAGTTTGGACAGGAAAAGGTAGTCTCTGCTGTTCAAGCAAATATGCCCTGAGCTTGCGCCCAAAAGCACACCTACTAGTCACTTCACGGACTGGGGGAGGAATATTGTTCCAGCACTTGGACGCCGCATATTTAAAACTGCCACGGAATGCCGTCGTTCTGTGTGCGGGAACGCGAATTTTCTCTCTGTGGACACCGCGCTGGCGGGACGACCACTTGAGCTTGTTGTACAGGTAGGTTGGTGTTTTGGTGCGTACTACACCAAAAAGTAGCGTGGCAAGATGTAGCTTTCTTCGAGCCTCCATGTTAAGAAGCTTTGCGGTGTTCAAGTATGGAGTAATATGGGACCTGGGAGGGACTTTGAAACAGAACCGTGCGCATGCGTTTTGCACACGCTGTATTAGCTTTCTTGTCCTGCCAAGTATACAGCCACCATAGACAACGTCACAGTAGTTTAGTCTGGATAATATCAGCGATTCACAAAGACTAACACGCAAATCAGTTCTAAGGTAATCGCGTATATAATACAGAACTTTTAGGCGATAGAAGCAGTTGCTGACTACTTTACTAATGTGGTTTTCAAAGCGTAGTTCACCATCCATCAGCAATCCGAGGTTTTTGGCTTCTACAACCCTCTCCACTGGTTTGCCCATAATAGCTATATCATTGACGGCAAGTTCTTGCACAGTATTATGGATTTGATGTTTGGTACCAAGCACAAGATACTTGGACTTGCTAGGGTTTAGTACCAGACAGCTCCTATCTGACCACGTCGCAATACGATTCAGATCACTATTTATTTGGCGCACTGCATTAGCCGTATCTGATGGATTAGCCGATATATAAAGCTGTGTGTCGTCGGCGTATATATGGTAACTGCAGTTTTGGATCTGCGTGACAATGTCCGCGCTAAATAAAATGAACAGTAAGGGTCCAAGGATAGATCCCTGTGAGACACCTCTTGACAGTTCCTGTGTAGTAGAGTAACGCACAGTGCCATTGATCCCCTGCAACCCCACAAACTGTGCCCGGCCCGACAGGTAACTATCAAACCACCGTACCGTAGCATTATCAAATCCATAATACGACATCTTCGATAATAAGAGGGAGGTATCCAGGCAGTCAAAAGCTCTGGAGAAGTCTAACAATACCAAAATTGTACTCTTTCCGTCATCGAGCGCTGACAGCACGTTGTCCACTACATCAACCAATGCAGTCGCCGTTCCTCGCCCTCTACGGAACCCGGACTGCAATTCCGGCAAAATACTAGACTCCTCCAGATATCCCGACAGCTGATTATATACAACCCTCTCAAGTACCTTAGACATGCAAGGAAGGATGCTGATGGAACGGAGATCAGAAATGTTGACAGGATTGGGTTTTTTAGGAAGCGGAGTAACTTTCGCAATCTTCCAGTCACGTGGGAAAGTGTTAGTCGAGATGCTTCTGTTGATTATCGCAGTCAAAATCGGTAATGTTGTAGGTAATGTCAATAAGATCATATCAATACCTATTGAGTCAAGTCCAGTAGCATGTGTCTTAATTGCAGACAAGATTTTCGAAATGGTGAACGGTGTAACTGTCGTTAGGGTAAAGTTTTTTGCTTTATCGTGTCGGTGAAATTCAAAAAAAGTCAAGTCAGATATATTAACGTCAGTCTTCCCTGGTACATTCACAAAGTGATCGTTGATTGCGTCGGCGTCATCAAAGTGTGAGGGCAACTCCAGATTCCGTTTGTCTGGAAGAACCGTGCGTTTGAGGTTTTTCCACAGACGCTTAGAGTCACCAACACACTGGTTGATGTTTTCTTCAAAATAGGCACGTTTTTCGTAAAAAATTGACGTTGAAACAAGGTGTTTTAAGTCTATGTAGTACTTTTTGTGCACGTCCTGCTTGGTTTCCTTGTACCTTTTGTGGGCCTTATCACGAAGACGCATCATCAGACGCACATTAGATGTGAGCCATGGTTTTGGAGTTTCCTTTACAACTACAGTCTTAATAGGTGCGTGTCTGTCAAAAAGTTCAGTTATAAGTTTGTTATACAGTTTCACCATTTCGTCAACACTGTCCAGTAAAATAACACTTTCCCAGTCAGTCGAATCCAAGTCTTTGTCAAAAAGATCACGGTCAATGTCCTTGAAAGGTCGGTAGGATATACGTCTCGATGGCAATTTTTGCTTTTTTACCTTAAGGTCCACGGTAATAAAAGCGTGCCTACCGAGATCTGGTATAAAATGTACATCAGAGTTACAGACTTGTGCATCAGTACAGACTAGGTCGATCGTTGTTTCACTGTGGTCAGTGAAGTGAGTCGGTTTGTCAACAAGTTGTGTCAGTTTTAAAGAATTAAGAAATTGTGTCAAACGAATATAGTTCTTATCGCAACAGTCAACAAAGTTAATGTTAAAGTCACCCATTAACAAGACATTGTCGTAACCGGTCATGGAAGTTATGGAGTCCGTAATCGCATCAAAGAACGTGTCAGCGTTCAGCCATTGGGGGCGATAGGCCGTGCCGACGATTAGTTTTTTACCAGCAACGTTAACGCGGAGCCATATCTGCTCTACGGTGGGTGCGGGAGGATGCGCGCAGAGCCTGGCGGAGACGCCGCGCCGCACATAGAAACCGACGCCGCCGCCGCGGTCACGCAGCTCGCTCGGACGTGGGATGTGGCGCAAGCGATAGCCGGGCACAGCGGGCGCGCGCCCCTCTTCCCCCTCACGGAGCCATGGCTACCAAATCGGCCGAGAAATTACCCATGGCAACCGTTAGCTCATCATAAAGCTAAGACAAATACTATGCACATAAATCCTGAAAAATTCATTGGTGCATGCCTGACTGGGGATCGAACCTGGATCTCCACACTGAGAGGCCCCTGGGCTACTGCTGCTTTAATATAAAAAAAACATACATTAAAAAAAAAAGGAAAGCTAGAAATATTTTGGACCTAAATGTTTCGTCCTAAGACAGTAATAAAACTTATCAAAGAGATTTAATGATTAAATTATGTTATTTTAAATATTAAACGTTTTAATTAAAAGTTTGTGAACTAAGTAGCTACCAAGGATTCAAATAAAAGTGGAACTACTGAGATAAAATGTATCTCCAGACTTCCTTAAGGCGGGCTCTCTCGATTTTGTCTCTTTTCGAAATGATTTTAAACCGTGAAATTGTAACAATAAAATTTTTAAAAAGATATTTCTCATGTAACTTTTTAATCTTAAGGCGCTCTTTTCATATTGTGTTGAATTTGTATAGTCTTGCTTTAAAAATAATTTCAAAGGATGTTCAACTTTAACATTTAAATCTGTAAATAAATAACATATCTCTAAAGATACCACCATCGTCAGTATAAAGTAAATATCACTAAGCAATGGCAGGAGCTACAGACTCCGTCGTCGTCGTTCCAGTATTCACATTTCACGTTATCGATATCGATAACATCGGAGTATTGTGTATCACTAAAGTCAACGCTTCAACAGCCACTTCTCGTCAAGAATATAACGCAAAGTTAATAAAAAAAAATCGTTTAAAAATAGATCTAGTAAAATTGTTGTTTGTCGGTGGCAGGACACGCTACTTGTCTTAATGTTTGTTGTGATTGTCCTATTTAAGCAGGTTTTCACTGAACAGCTAAGCATTTAAAAAATATTCTTAAGCACGTTCGCACTCAGTATCTGTTTAGCGATTAAACGGAGCGCATAGCCGCCGCTCACGTATAAGGTCAGTTTGACCGCAAGTTAGCGCAATGTACCACGCCCCCAAGCCATATCCCCCGACATCCGTGCAAAGATAGGTCTAAACTATGATCTAATTACCATTTCATTTGAAATATATTAGGTTTTTGACAAGAAAACTCTACATCATGAGTCAACGTGTAACAGAAAGGTGTAACCATATTTGAAGAGCTTATTCAGTCAATGGTATAGATCAACTTTTACTATGGAGCCAAAACTGAAATCACAAACAAAAAATCTGCCTTTCCGTACATTTCGGCCAAGCGGCATTGCATTTTTCTATGAAACAGTAATTTTTTTTTCGAGATACAGGTTTTGTTCAGTAAAAGTTGTTCTATACCATTGACTGAATAAGCTCTTCTAATATGGTTACACCTTTCTGTTACACATTGTATAATGAGTAGAGATGAAACGGATAGTGATTTGGCCGGATACCGGATACCGGATATCCGGCGAGGCCCTAGGCCGGATAGCCGGATATCCGGCGGCCGGATATCCGGCTCAAGATATGCGTTTCGCACTAATTGAGCAAGTCTTAACATTACGCACCAAGGTGCGTGCGGGTGCAACTGGGCGAGATTATTTGTGTATTTTCTAAATCACAATCACAATCATACAAATGCTGGTCTGCAAACGCGAAACAATTTCCGATCCTAACAAAATTCGTAAATATGTATCTTTTGTCTCCTTGCGGTGTATACTGTATATAAATGGACAGGTATATTTAAATGAAACCGCGTAATCTACTGTTCATACTGAACAAATTTCCCAAAGTAACATATTGAAAAAATAAATTGAACCTGCCCACCCAATGCCCTTTCAAAATTCACAGTAGGTTTTAAAATGAGTAACATGAAAATGAGTAACATGAATGAGAAACATGAAAATATTTTTTCATTTCCACAAATATGTTTCTTTAGAAAAATTGTTCAGTATGATTCTTAGACCATGTGTTTTTTATTAAAAGATACCTGTTGAATTACATCCGGTATATTGTGAGAGCAAAAGAAGCTGGTGTAATGTATGAAGAAAAGCACAAACGTTAATTCCCAACAATTGCTGTACAGCTTGTCTTTATCTACCATAGCTCAACTCTATTCACTTTATGTATTAGAATTTAGATTATTGAATCATTGATACAATCAATTTATTTTGTGATTTAACCGACTTTTTGTATGCTGAGTTAAGTATCCGGTATCCGGCCGGATACTGGCTACTATCCGGCCGGATACCGGATACCAAAAATGTGGCCGGATAGGCCGGATACCGGATAGTAACCGGATATCCGTTTCATCTCTAATAATGAGTTTGTCTTAGATAAAACTTATTTTTCTGTAATACCAAAATAAACGTAGTACAAAATGATATATAAAAAGGCCGTTATATTAAAAACCCATACAAAATAATAAATAACGACATCTGAAATCGCAAGATTTCTGATCGGTCCGCTTCCACTGAGCGGGATAGACAGTGTAAATTGAAAGCGATGGGGCAGGACCGATTTTTCCGAATACACTCGCCTTAAGCACAGACTCCTCGGTTTAAAAAATAACCCGAACCCAACAAAGCTAAATACACCCGCTCCGGTAGTTTTGGCCTCCATCCAACCAGTTCGTACTTGCGTAACACAGCAAACCACTTGATACGACGCCTAAGCCCTAGATTGGGTGGATAATTAAGGGCAACCCTCGGAAGCGTTCAGTCGATGATTTAATCCTGTTTTAAGCAGTAACCCTTGTAGTAATCGGCCATGAACGTACCTTTACTGGGCACGTATTAGGTAGAGCATAAGTGTGTGGTTTTTGAAGTAATGTAATCATTCTATAGGTATTTATATTTCGTACCTCAAATTTCTCCTGAGTTTTTACAAAAGATTGAGATACTAAACGTAAAATGGTTGAAGGAAGGCAATTAATTAGCATCATACCGACATGGGGTCACGCATTTTTGAAATGTACTAAAGTATGTTTGATGAGTGTTGACAAACTAAAGGGTTTTTAAACTCAATAAAATGGATTTTTGAATTTGAATTTGCGGTCGAAGACGCCCGTCACACAGATTGCGATACTTAAGGGACAAGTAGTCACCAACGACTTTGATTATTATAATTAATAATCAATTATTAATAATAGCCAATTATTAATAATAATCAATTATTAATAATAATCAATTATTAATAGTAATCAATTATTATAATCAAATCCAAATTTACAGTTTAATATAACAAAATATTCAGGGTCGGAGCACTCTGCATGATAACGCCGCCACCTAGCGCCGGCTGACTAAATTATTAAATTAAATATTAAATTAATATAAATACTTATATATGTCATATAATATTTTTCTATTCGCCTGATGACGACCCCACTGAGGGGTCGAAATATAGCGCCTAAAGCTGTTTAATTAAGTATTTATATTTATATAAAGTGCAGCATTCAAAAATAAAAAAGCCCTTATAAGGTATTTTGTAAAAAATATTTTACTAACATTTTTATTTTTACAACCGGTTTGCATATCACACAATTTTCTAGGGATATTTAGGTGTTATGGAATAAACAAATACTAGCCATTATCGACATATAAACGAGATAAACATAAACGATTATGTCGTTAATGGTTAGTATCTAAGATGTAATAGCACATTGTTCACCGAGGGAAGAAAGGGGAAGATTACCAACGAGGGTGTGGTTTGAGGCCCGAGGCGAACCTCAATACACACGAGTTGGGAATCGCAGTTTCTCCCGAGTGATACATAGTGCTTTATACTACACCTGCGAGGAAATAGTATCATTTTACTTTTAATCAAGATACAATAAAAGAAACCGACTGACTCACGTGCGATTGTCACTTTTTATTTCCTTCTTATTTTTCATTATGTGCAGGAAAAGCAAGTGGCCAGTATCATTTTTCGAGTTTTATGTACGAGTTCGCAAAATAATACTGGCCACTTGGCCACTTGCTCATTCTTTATGTTATTTAAAAAAAAACAGCACGTTAACAATGGATTTGCATATACTTTTTCTGCCCGCTCAAGCACGTTAACAATGAATTTTCATACACTTTTGCCACCCGCATATTTGTATGATAGTAATGACGTATTTTCTGCATCGTTTTCAACAAAGAAAGAAGGTACTTTCCGAGCAGGTGTAGTATAAATGTATTTGTTTATTCCATAACACCTAAATATCCATTGAAAATGGTGTGATATCCGGAACCGGTTGGGAAAGACATCACTTCGCTATCACTACCTACATAGTATAAAACAAAGTCGCTTCCCGCTGTCTGTCCCTATGTATGCTTAAAAATGTCCCTATGTATGTATCTTAACTACTTTAAAACTACGCAACGGATTTTGATGCGGTTTTTTTTTATAGATAGAGTTATTCAAGAGAAAGGTTTATATGTATAATTAATGCCCGTGCAAAGCTGAGGCGGGTCGCTAGTATCGTATAAACTAGTAAAAGTGAATTTATTAAGGATGTGTTTCCAGTTTCACCAAATGCCGACTATCGCAAGTATTTAATTTTGACTTTAAAGTTTTTCCCTAAACTGCTACATCTAATTGCGAGGATATCCGGAGAAATCGGTCCAGCTCCAACGCTTTAATTTAACACTTGTCTATCCTGCTCAGCGGAAGCGGGCCGGTCAGAAATCTTGCGATTTCAAAGTGTTGTTATGTATTATTGAGGAATCATAAGGATGGGTTTTTGATACGACGGACGTTTTATATCTCATTTTGCACCGCGTTTATTTTGGTATAAGTTTTATAGTCCAAAACCTAATATAACTCAAAAAAATATATATTCACATCATATTTTAGGCCTATATTTGCGATTTGATTGGATGCAGAGAAATAAGAAAAATAATCTGAAGGAATTAAGATCAAAGAATGAAATATGACACGTATTCAGAAAATTTTCAAAATCACAATTACACTGTTTTAATTGAGTTGGAAAAGAGACAAAATTGGGAGAACCCCACATGTAAAGTACACTACGTGTGCTCGTCAAAGATTTCAAACGTTTAGATGAGCCCTGGCAACTTAAATCTATTGCATTGTGTTTGAATGTGTTTTTAATGTGAAATGTCACAATTTTGGCTTCATTCGTATTTCTTGAAATGTTAGTGCACTTTAAAAATGCACACGATGGCATACTGAGACCCTTTTCTTGTAAAAATTCATTAAAGCGTCCAACTATCACGTAATATCATTTATTAAATATTAAAGATAACTTATTTGTTTTTTATTCAGTTTGTATTATATATTTATATAAAAACACTTATTAAAATAATAATTTCCAGATATATTTCGACATACAGTCGGCTTCAGTGGAATTTGATACAATTTATATATTATTTTTATAATATCATTTAAAGTCACTCATTTAAAGGTGAAAACATTTTGGTGCTGTCATATTACGGTAAGGGCTTATCTTTACTTTTGAAATCTTTGGTGCTCGTTCGAGATTAAATAATACAATATAGATTATCAAGCTGGCTTGGATTCGGTTGGAATAATAATATATCATGATTTCCAATAGGTATCACAATAGCCGGCCATGCCCAGGAGTTGAAGCTTGATAGTGTAATTAATTGATTTTAGTCTGACAACGTAACTAATAGATATATTTTTTTCTCTTTTTTTTTCTCGGCTTTCACCGGTTTACTCATATGCACGGGCCAAGGCCATGTGCATATTAAGACACGAATTCGGGAGGTTCTGTGGATTAGGAGGCTGCAAGATGGGACCTGAGGCGACTTGCGTGGATGGCTCGAGCGTGGCAGCCAGGGGCACAGACATACGGTCTGGTTCATTTTGCAAAAAATTTCGAACTATGCGGCATGTGTTCAAGATGACAGCTTTCTGCAAAAGTTGGTAGGTGTTAGGTGGTAGTAAGTGTCTTAAGGCGATATGCGAAATAAATACGGGTGTTTCTTTTCTGTGTATTTAATGAAAAACACGGAAAATTTTAATACTTTTCTGGTATATGCATTTTGACTATATAATCTAGGGTTTTGAAATTGGAAAACATGTTTGGATAAATTTTCCTCGATAGAAATAATTTTTGAAATGAGGTCTTCAAACACACTTTTTCTCCTCGTTTGACGAATAGGAACCATATACAGAACTCAAACATATTTTATTAGGTGTGTTTCAACAATATCTAGAGATTTAATATTTGAAATTTTGCTAGCTATATCAGTTTTTTTATTAAAATTATAAAACTAACATTTTTCGCTTTCGCCTTGAATCCGCCCCTCTCGCACTGAGCGTGTTTTCGCTTGGAGTGACAGTGACAAAAATAAAATTCGCATAGCCTCTTAAGTGACTGGTGCAGCTGTTTTGGAATTACGGCTGTTGACAAAATCACAATCGGAACTATTAGTATTATTTTTTATATTATATTAATATTATTATGTAGTCCAGAGTAGATACATCTAGATATAGATAATAACTTTTCTCAGAACATATGATTTGTATTCAACGAACTATCATAGTTTGTATTGAATTTTTCCATAACTTCATAGTTTTATTACAAAGTCGCTACGACTAAAGCTTAACTAAAAGACACTATTAAAAGTTATACCTAAAAAACATGTCAAAACCCGTTGTGTTTTACGAGTATTTGTCAAGTCTCATTAAACACAAAGCAAGGTTCTTCAAAATTATGAAATATTTTACACCCACAAAAGTTTATAACTATATAAACAAAAGTTGTAAATGAAAGATTTGTCATGTTATTTAAGCGCATACATAAAACTTCTATGTTTGAACGTTTATGCATAAAATAGAATAAAAATAATTGTAGATTTTGATTCTAGTGCGAAATGGTCGATATTTTCAAGTATTTTTAGTCCAGGTAAAAAACAGTTGGGACGAGAAATATCGACACTCTCACGTGTATCAAACGACGTTTTTTATTACATCTGTGAAAAATTACATGAAACAATGACACAATTACAAGCTGACATTACATACACAAGAAATCTTTTTGTACCAAGTCTGAAATAGTCTGAACTAGCTATCAATGGAATCTTCATCAAATAGTAGAATTAAGCATTTTCTAATTTACCTCGGCATATAGTAATTCTGTTAGAACTATTGAGGGTCGCTTCGCTTTGCTCCACTTCGCTCGGCTCTCAATATGTAGGTACTTACAACCCGTCGCAAATATCTCTGCATTTCAGTTCACCCGCAAACGTAGGTAGAGACCTTGCGGGTGAGGGGTTTCGGGTGCAGAGATATTTCCGACGGGTTGTACATGTAAACCTAACACGCTACTCGCTCCACTCATCATTGCATCTATTTTTCACTGTTTGGTGATAGACTTTCGATTTTGGCTTTTTAGAAATTGACGAAGTCTGACGACGCCGTTTGTAAACGGCGGTATTTTACTATTTGCCTGCCACATATACACTGCTCATGTGTACGGAAGCTTAATTTTGCAAGCCCGACTCTTTCTTGGCTGTTTTTTTATTTATTTTTATTATTTTTGTTGTAAAATGCTCACGTGTTTGTAATTCTTACGATATAAATAAGGTCTTTCAATTTAAATGGAAAGTAATTTAGGAGGTGATTCAGTATCGTTAATACATCACATTCCCCTGCAAAGTACTTTTTTTTGCGCGAACTTTTTCTTCACTTGTCCATACAAACTGAGTCAGCTGATCGGACCACTTTGTACTGAGAAGTGAAAAAAAAGTTCGCGCCTAAAAAGTGCTTTGCAGTGGAATGTGATGTTTTAACGATACTGAATTACCTCCTAAATTACTTTCCATTTAAATTGAAAGATTTTTTATATTATTGTATTGTGTGGAAATAAATAAACCACACATAAATAAACAGCAGTTCGATAAAATTGCGAATCACATCTGGAATCAATACATGCCCTATTTACAACGGGAATAATAAAAGTACTCTTGACAACCAAACGACAGGTACCATTGTCACGGAGTCCAATAATGCCTGATCCCTGATTTCTCCCTCGAATCCCTCTGAAACATTTTGCTGTTATCTTGATGGAGAGGACAGGAAGACCAAAATGGATTGGCTAACTAGCGTCTGGTCCCAAAAGCAATCTAAAGCAGATCTGTCTTGAATAAAACTCAAGATTAGAAATGGCTTATCGAACTGCGGAAACTTCTAATGTTATTATTTAGTACATTAATTTCGAAGTGACGTTGTTTTTAAGGCGATATGCGAAAAAAATACGGGTGTTTCTTTGCTGTGTATTTCATGAAATACACGGAAAATAATAATCAGTTTCTGGTATGTGCATTTTGACTATATAATCTAGGGTTTTGAAATTGGAAAACATGTTAGGATAAATTTTCCTCGATAGAAATAATTGTTGAATGAATGAATGAATGAAAACTCACTTTATTGTACACGGTACACGGTAAATAAAAAATTGAGTACAGAGTTTTGAACACACAATGTTGTACAAGGGCGGACTTAAATGAGGTCTTCAAACACACTTTTTCTCCTCGTTTGGTGAATAGAAACCATATACAGAACTCAAACATATTTTATTAGATGGGTTTCAAAGAGATTTGATATTTGAAATTTTGCTAGCTATTTTAGTTTTTTTAATAAAAATATAAAACCTACTTTTTTCCCTTTTGCCCTGAATCCGCCCCTCTCGCACTGCGCGATTTTTCGCTTGGAGTGACAGTGACAAAAATAAAATTCGCATAGCCTCTTAAATCAAATAAAAATATTTAACAATTTTTTGTTTGTCGATACATAGATAAGAATGATATAAGTTTTTTTAAAATTAATGTCCCATTATGATCTTTCTAATGGCGTACAAAATTAAAGCTTATAAATTTATAAAAATAAATTATTCAATTCATTAATATATAGGTATATTAAATATTTACAGTTCTGTAACATTTTGTATACCTATTTATAATATTACATTATTTATCACATTGCAAAGAAGTTAACATGTCACAGTCCCAATATGGGTCAAAAGTAAGTAAAAAGTTAAACATCGATGTCATCTATATAAATATTCGTTAGTAGCTACTACAATAATTACAGGATGCTGATGCCGGGCTTGACTGTGAAGGTACCACGATCTTACTTGGAGACCCCCTCGAAGTAATTCGGGGGAGAGTAAGAGGACAGCTCACAGGCAAAAAACCAGGAGGCCCACCATGCCTGGGATCGATGGATGGCGGTGTATCCATTCCTAATAGCCGGGCTTTATATGGAACAGACTGGTGACGGGAAGCGGCGTCACTAGTGCGAGGTTTCCAGCACCGCGCTCACCAACCCGCCTGCCCAGCGTCAAAGTACTGGAAAGGCTTATGTCCAGCAGTGGACGAACTAGGCTGATGGATGGATGGATACTACAATAAGATTTACCAATCAAAAACTTCTTTAATTCAGTTTTAAATCAATATAAATTTACAATATTTCTGACATCGTCGGGAAGCTTATTATAAATGCTCGTTGATATCCCGAGAATGCTTTTCTTGAAAGGTTCCGTACTTCCGTGCTACGGGGAAAGGCTTTATATAATTTCCTGTTGTAATAACTTAATAAATGAAGGTTGGTCTTCACAAACAACGCAACCTCATAAATGAAGATGCATGGAAACGTTAGCAGCTTGTGTTTTTTGATGTGTGGTCTGCTGCTGTCAGTGGGTTTTAAACAAAACAAAAAACTAATACACTTTTTGTGCTTTAGGAGCACGTATTCTCTCCTTTGAATTACCCCAGAAAATTACTCCGTATCTAAAAGAGGAGAGCACATATGCATGATACGCAGTTAGTAATGCGTCTAAATTAACGATGTTACGCATATGCAAATTTGTTTAATTTATTACATACAGTCTCTATGTTTAATTTCAGCTCAAGTTATCGTCAATATGGAGTCTCAAAAATTTTGCTACCTTCGTATCATTGACATCAATGTTAAATTGTCTTTTAATTTGTTTCTGCTTGAAGTGCATAATTTTCGTTTTAGTTAAGTTAATATGAAGTCCATTTGAATATAGCCTTGTGATAATGATTGTCATTTAAATAATTATTTATTTCATCTTCGAATTTGCTTAGATCATATCCTGTATAAACGGCAGTACAATCATCGGCAAACAGTACCCGTAGCTTTTGGGAAGTCGTTTATATAGATAATAAAAAACAGTGGTCCTAATACACTCTCGAGGTACACTCACACATATTTTTGTCATTTCTGAAGCATTTATCCTAAAATGAGTACATATTTGGACAGATTCTACGAATGTGAGTAACTTGGTTTCTATCACTTAAATAAGATTGAATTAGCTTGAGAACATTACCCCTGTATTTTTCTAGTTTAGTGACAAAATTTTTGTGATTTACATAGTTGAAAGCTTTACTAAGATCTATGTAAATAGCTGTTACAGGTACTCTTTTGTTCATATTTGATGTTACATGTTGTACAAAGTCAAAAGTTGCCAAGTTTATTGTTTTATTTTTACGGAAGCCTTTTGTTCTTTTGCAAAGATATTTTGAGATTAAAAAAATATCGACTCAGTGCATTGTAAATTACTGTTTCAAAACTTTTCGAGAATATTAATGTGAGGGCAATAGGACGATAAAATCTGTTGTGTCATCTTTTTTAAAAGTGGGTTTATGATATGATATATATATTTATCGGGCCGGAAGTAAATTTCTAAAAAACTAGCTTTTGGCCGCGGCTTTGCCTGCGCTGATTTTGTTTGCGTTTTTCAGGGATAAAAAGTAGCCTTTGCCACTCTTCGGCTCATAAACTCTCTCTAACTATGCAAAAATCACGTCGGTCCGTTGCTCAGTTGCTTTGTGAAAAAAGGACCAGTAAACCAACAAACTTCGCATTTATAATCATACAGATTGTTCAGAGCAATGTTTAAAATTCACTGTAACATAAAAAAGGCAAATCTTTGTATAAAATAAAATGAATCAATGCAACTGATGCCGAGTCCAACAGGACTCTAAATATATCTTGCTTTCATTAATTCATGTATATAATTTAAAAAAAAAACGCTTCATACAATATTAATATTTATAAAGAAAAGCTGAATGGTAACATTATATTTTATTATGTATAAAATAAATAAATTTATAATAATCTTGTATTTAAGGTACGTCTTAAAGTGATTAAAGTTTTTTTCTTTGGATAGAATAAAAATAAAAGCTTTTGCCGACTCAAACAATAAACAAAACACAAATATCTGACAACTGGTGAAATAATAGAACACGGAATAATATAAACTGTGTGAAAACTAATATTGGTCCCAAAATAGCGCAATCACCAAATAGCTTATCTACAAAGCGCTGATTTTCAGTAAGATAGCTATCTACCTTTAGTATGTAAATTAGCAGCCGCAAACTGAAAGCAATAAATCACAGACCATATTAAATACCCATGTTGTAAACAATGACAGCAAGTTTGGACAAGACCGGAAACTAATTTATCTCTCCAAGTGTCACAGTATTGGAGCAGAAACCCATAAATATCAGGTGTTACCTTACGATACGATAGAAATACAAAACATGATGCATGAGTGGCGGAGACAACTTACTTCATAATAGACAAAAATATACGCTTTTAAGATGCCGTAGGTAGTAAAAAATGAGGTTTTGAAACAAACTACAATAGTCGGTTTCTAAAAAAAAATACATGTTCTAAAGAAAGCTATGTTAGAAATAAATTTCTGTAAAACATTTGGTGATTTATCCATCACAAGGAGATACGAATATAATAACGTGTCATTATGGTATGGAAACGCAGAATGAAAAGTAAATCTTACCCCTCGGCCACAGCTTCAGGCTTCGAGAGGCGCGCCAAGCGGTTTTTCTTGCGACGGCGTCGGCGGAGAGAACAAATGTATAAAGTTGTATGGAGCCAGCCATGGGTCGCCGCTCGCGCGTCTTGTCCGGCTTCGAGTGACGCTCTCGCGACGGCGGAGTGCGGGGAGGCGGGCGGTTGAAACAGTGACCGAGCGCACAGGACGAACCCAGTGTCGAGCGCTTTGAGCGAGCAAGCGCGCTATACATGAAGGCACCGACGGGTGTCGTGGCAGGGCAAAGCCCGTCGCAAAAACTGTTTGGAAGTGCAGCAAGAATCGCCGCCAGAAGCCTGAAGCTGTGGCCCTGGCGTTAATGTGACATCCAGATTTACTTTTCGTTTTGCATTTCCATACCGCAATAATAAATTATATTGCTGATTTAAAGAGAAGGCTTTTTCTAAGACCATGGCATAGCCCCGAACGCGATAGAGTAAAATTCGCTGCATCTAAAAAAATGCAAGCGCAAAACTGTTTTTTCCATTAAAAATAACAATAATGGCTATTTTAAACATAAACCCATTATCTAGAACATAGGATTGTGTTTTTTTTTTCAAAAATGCTCTTATGGTAATTATCCAAGCTCAATTCTTTAAGAGCGGTTTCGCAGCCGAATTGTGAAAAAACCCGCCTTTTTCTAATTAATCGAAACAGAACACTTAAATTTAAAATTCACTCAATAGTTATTCAACAAAATCTTATTACCTATGTATTGTGTATGCTGCCATCGCAGAGTGCCCATCTTATTATTCAACATTTTTAAATTCTTATTTACAGGACAAATTCTAACTTTAGCATACATTCGTCCAAGGCATAATACATAGTTAGAGAGATTTTGTTTAATAACTTTTGAGTGAATTTTGAACTTAAGTGTTCTGTTTCGATTAATTAGAAAAAGGCCGGTTTTTCACAATCCGGCTGCGAAATCGCTCTTAATTACTATCACCTAGGACTAGACTAGAGATGGGTTTCCACCCGGGAAAATTCCCGATTGCGGGAAAATTTCCGGAAGGTTTCCGTGAAAACACCCGTTTGGGTTCACCCGTAACTATTACAGATATCAAAATTTTTTAAACTGATATCGAAAGTACGTTAAATGTATGGGAATGTTTAATGTCAAAATTTTGGACAATTCTCGTTTGATTTTCAAAAGTTATTGATGTCATTTTACTGATTAGGTAACATACTTTCGATATCAGTTTAAATTTTTTTGATATCTGTAATAATTACGGAATAATCGCCTGGTCACACTTAACGATTACACCCTGTATATAGGTAGTATACAACAGCTCATATACCCGTTTTGCGTAGTGTAAAACCCAATCAGATTATTTAGAAAACGAAACATCTGTGGTCTCGCAAATCCGCATCTTTTGAAGCTTCACAATACGGCACGGATTATGTTCGCGGTCTATTTATTCTACAAAGCCAGCATTGGGAAATGGATTTTCGCATACTTACCTCACCGTATGAAAGGACTGTAAGGATGGACGTATGTAAGATTATGGAGGTTTATGTTTGCTTTACCTTGCGATAAGTTACGTGGTACCAGAAATCAACGCTTGGTTACGCTACATAGACTTCGAAAACGAGATACATTTAAACATAGTACAAGTATAAAAGTATTAAATGGTTATGGGAGCGGACATGGATGGAGATTAAATATAATACTTGTAACACTTGTTCCAAATCAAATCAAATCAAATCAAAATCATTTATTTGTTCAACATAGGTCATATTAGATATTACACATTGGTATGTCCAAGCCATGCTGCGCCTTAGTGGCATACAAATATTAAAGTTTATTAAAATTAATATATACACAAGAATTAAATACAAAAACTACAAATTGAAATTACAACAAACAATACACAATGCAATGCCACAGAATATCACAACATTTTCTTCATATCATAAATCGGTCGTGCGTGCTATTGTATCTTCTAAAAACTCATTTATGGTATAATATGCTTTTTGTAATAGAATTTTCATTAGAGTGGATTTAAAAATGTCCTCGATTCCTTCGATTAGTTTTTTACTTAAGGCGCTACGTAAAAGTTTTAGCGTCCCTGTTACTCCATATGCGAAAAAACCCTCAGTGCGAGTGGGACGGATTCGTGGAAAAGTAGCAAAAAGTTGGTTTTTTATTAATTTTAAATGTACTACGCTATTTTGTCAAAAAGATTTTCAAGGATACATTACAAATACATAATATCCACATTTTGAATGCAATTTCGCAATGAAATTCACAATTTCAGAATTACAGGAAAAAATTTAACAATTTAGAGGTCTTTTCGGAATTAAATTCTATCGAGAAAATTTCATCCCATCGCGTTTTCCTTCAGTGAGAATCTTAATCAAATACTCAATAAACATTTACCCAAAAATGAAATACGTAAATGACGTTATAGTTGAGTAAAGGGATTCGAAAAAGCCCCATTTTTTTTTTGTATCGCTGTATGTAGGATAAACTAGAGGTATTGGGTGATTTGTTAAGAGTTAAGTTTTTCAGGTTGGCAGCACTGGTAAAGTGAAAAGTTTTCAGTATACTCTGCCATTTTATCATGGAAAGACTTACAGACGAGCAACGATTGCAAATTCTTGAAATTTATTTTCAAAATTCGTGCTCTGTGAAAAATGTGCATCGTTTGTTACGGCCATATTATGGTCGTCATAATCGACCTGTTGAATCAACAATTCGTGCTGTTATCACCAAATTTCGCACCAAATTTACTTTGTTGGACATTATAACCTGAAATATATTTTGGCCCTAATTGGGTCGTCATCAGTCAAGTTCTAAAAAAAATTACAAAACCAATATTTTTCTTACTATGCCTATTTGCTCTTCCTACACAATCCCAATTTGGCTTGTGTTACTTTTTCTACGATAAGAAATGCAAGTTTCGTGCTACAATTATAAATCACCAGTGAAAATTTTCCAGTACTCCGGAGTTCATTAAGAACTGTCGTCAAACTAATGCGACGGAAGTAATACAGAACCTTGCTTATCAGGAAATTGCCTGTAAGAAATAAAATTGATTTATTTCCTTTAGACGTTAGAGGCTCGTTACTTCTGTAGTTTTGCCGAATAAAGTTTCTATATATCTTTTGCGGATGCTTCGCAGCGTTGCTGGTGGATCCCGTTTCTCCCGATTCCGTGGGAGTTTTCTAAAATCCTTTCTTTGTGGATGTCTACGTCATACAAGGAACCTATAGTCCAAATTTCATGTTCCTAGGTTTAGCGGTTCGGTCTGGGCGTTGATAGATCAGTCAGTCAGTCAGGGCACAAAATAACCACTTACAGAAGGTTTACTCCGTATAAACTAGCAAAAACAGGCGCACGCACACATAGACGCGTACGTATGGCGATCTCGGATGAAGTCTTCTGAATGCATTTTTATAATTTTTTTGTTTTGCCGTAATATTAATTATATATGCATATAACGCGTATAATATGCCTGACCAAGAAAATAAAAAATCTCGCCATATTGCGGAATAAATTTTTTAACTATTTTTTTCTACTGGCAACCCCAACTTTAAAACATCATTATGTCGATTGCTGTCAAAGTGTGGTGTTCTTTTTTCGTATGTGCTGTCAGAGTGTTGCAATCGTAAAATAAAAATCATTAAAGCAAATGAGCAGGTTTTTTATTTTCCTGGTCAGGCTTTAAATTTAAAGCATTTCAAACAGATCGTAAAATTACATTTGAATAATATGTGCATGACTGCGTAAGACTATTATCCGCTGGGACTCTAAAAGATGAAGACAGTCGCTTCATCAAGACGACAGGATCGATGAGGCTTTGAAATAAGCTTCTCTAGTGATGGTAATGTATCACTCTTTGTGTCTGGAGCTGCTCGGCAAATGTAGAGGCTAAATAAAGCACTACGTTTTTTGGAAAATCCTGAGTAGCCTATTTGTGATTTCTTGATCTGGACTGTAATGTGTCATGCTATAAAATTCAAATATAAAATATAAAAAATTGTTTTTTTAACATATAAATAAAAAAAGTATATATTAGTTTCAAAATATATTTGGGCCAACTTGTGGCCGTCGTCAGTCGAATAAGTATTAATATATTTCGAAAAATATTTCGAAATATGTTCCGAAACTAATAAATACTTTTTTATTTATATATTATAATCTATCTTAAACAATAAAAGGCCAAAAAAAAGGCTTAAATACATTATTTATTCAATTATTTTTTTTAAATAACACAAACTCGGATGACGCCCTGTAGATACACATATGTTAAATGTTTCTTCATTATTTAAAACCATAGAAATATAACAACAGTTGTTTACTGCGATCACTAAAAAAGTTTTGTGTTATGTTTAAAAAAAACCGGCCACGTGCGAGTCAGACTCGCGTATTGTGGATGATAAATTTAATTTTTTCATTTTGTTTTCGTGAATTTCTCAACCGCTTTATTTTTCCTGTAATCTTATCTTAAACACATATTACCATAATTTTTTCCTACTTTTCGGTCGACCAGTTTTTCAGATAAGGGGGGACATACATTTTTTCATGGTTTTTCAAGGATTTCTCGAAATAGATGCAATTAAATATAGCCAAACTATATATTTTTACAATCAGCTTTTTAATTCGATACCCATATTGTATTTTTATAAAATATAATTTTTGTTTATTTAACTTATTTTTTTATATTTCTTATTTGTGCTCAACTTTTTTTAAATCGCTATACATTTTCTGTAATTGGGCAGTTATGATCTATAATCGACATTTTTTTCGGTATACCAGTCTTGGAGATAATTTCATATACATATATGTTTATATGTTTGTGGTTTTTTAAAAGTTTCACGAAACCAGTGCCAGTAAATATAGTAAAACTTTTACAATCAACTTTTTAATATCTACAATTTGATGCCCATATTGTATTTTTAGGATAATATGTTTTGTTTTTCTCACTTTTGATTTGGAAATATTTTAAACAATTTAAATTTTTTTATATATTTTTTTTCTTCGTGATATGTGGGCAAATAAATGCTATTTTTGTGCCAAATTTCATGTCTTTATCTTAAACGGTGCTAAAGTTATGAGGCTGAGACATACGGACGGACGGACGAACGGACAACGGAGTCTCACCATAAAGGTTCCTTTTGTACCTTTTAGGTACTACGGAACCCTAAAAAGTCAATTCAATTTAATTCTTTATCTCTTACTTTATACATGACTGAGTCTTCAGTACGGATTAAATCAAATTCACAGACGAGTAAAAAGTTTTATACTTTAAGGTTTCACGAGTGTCACATTATAAACATTATTAGCAATAAAAATAACATCCATAAATATATATAAGTAAAAGTTTTCGTACATTACTTTTACTAAGTAGATATGTTCTGTATTTTACGCGATTAAGACATAAGTTTTACGTACATTTCGAAAAAGTGACGTAAGTTTTGTTACTTACATGTGCAATGAAGTAGTCCCCACCCAAGCGGCGGGTCATCGGCCACACACCCCGACACGACCCCGGCAGCCGCGTGGTGGGGACGACTCCTTATCAACGAGAGCAGAGGTCACGGCCGGCAGTTCCGTGCTTACCTCCATCCGTGACAGATCGAAAAGTGAAAGTGACCGGTCCCGCGCTTGTGACTCCCTCCCGTGGGGATCCCTGTTTGTGCCCCCGCGTTTGGATTACAGTGTGAACAGTGAAACAAGGATTGCAGTGATATTAGTGACACATGGATTGCAGTGCCGTCGGGATAAACCCCGGAAAGGAGTTAAGAGTTTTAAATTCGCGACCGCGCTCCCTTATGCCTTACTGTCCAGCCGGTTAGCCTGCATTACGGCCCGCGACTTGAAGCCACCCAGGCGCTCCATAGGGAGTTGGTTGTGAAAAGGTCGGAGGACCTGAGCACGTCCAGCCCTCTATAGGGGCGACAGGAGCTGTCGAGGCGCGAGGCCTAGCCTTTGAGCCCGCGACTTGAAGTCACCCAGGCGCTCCATAGGGAGTTGGTTGTGAAAAGGTCGGAGGACCTGAGCACGTCCAGCCCTCTATAGGGGCGACAGGAGCTGTCGAGGCGCGAGGCCTAACCTTTGGCGCGGGCGGCGGCTGGACGGGATTGTTTCCGAATAACCGCATCTAAATCGAATAAAACTCTTCTCTCCACCTCGGTTCAACCGAATGTGGAGGATCTCGAATTCATTCCAAGAAACAATAAAGTGAAACCGTGTACTGTAATAGACAGCAAGGACTCTGCCAGTGTTTAAGTTTAAGGAACCTTTTGAAGAACACAGGAATAAAGATAGTCATAGTTTGTATTACCGTGCCCTGGTGTTTTAATCATACACAACCCGTCCCAAGAGCGTGGATGACATATACCTAACCGGTATATCATCACACTGGCGCCCAAACGAACTCACGGAAAGCTCTGGACGGTTGTAAATAGACACCAAGGATAATAGAATATTAGCTACAGAAACCGCGCTTATGTCATTGACTGGATTGTCGCATTTGAGGAAAGCTCAACTCGTAGAGTTGGCCGAGGAAAAAGGGTTACCCACTAAAGAAGCAGGAACGAACAGAGAACTTACAGTAGCAGAACTAAAGAAAGTTATATTAGAAAAGGAAGTAGAAGATTATAGGAGAAACCTAACCGGAGACGATATAAAGTCAAGTGACTCTGAAAACCTCAAACAAGGAACACCGAACGAGAAATCAAACGTAAAAATGAGTGACGATGAGAATAACCAGGAAAAGGAAAAGTTGAAACAGGAAAACAGGCCAGAGAACCTACACAGCGTTATTAAAAGTTGGGATATAAGATTCGACGGACAGGGCGATGCGGTAGAATTCCTAGAAAAACTACAAAACTACGCCACATCATATGACGCAAATAACGACCAACTGATACTACTACTACCCAGACTGCTGGAAGGAAAAGCAGATCTATGGTACAGGAACAGCTGTGGTAACTAGACATCATGGGAAAATTTTACAAACGACTTCAAGTTATATTTTTACCCCAATGACTACGAAGACAACTTACTAGAAAAAATCATAGCGAGGAAACAGCAGTACCGCAAGAGATTTATAAATTACCTAACAGAAATACAAACATTAATGCGTCGTTATGGCAAACTGAAAATAACGGATAAGTTAGAACGGATCTACGAAAATTTAGAACCAAACTACAAGCTATATATAAAGAGGCGAGACTTTACAACTATCAACGAATTGATAAAAATGTGCAGAGATTATGAAAAAATAAACGAGAACAGACAAAAACATTATTCATCAAGGCAAAGGGCTGAGCAAAACGAATACAGATAAAGGCCAACAAGAAAGTACGAGCGCGGGACCGAACGGGAACACAGTCCAACGAAAATTTAGAAGAACCAGTCAAAATACACCCGGTACTTCACAAAGTACACCCGGTACTCCTCAGAGTACACCCGGTACTCCTCAGAGTACATCCGGTACTTCTTAAAGTACACCCGGTACTCCTCAGAGTACACCCGGTACTCCTCAGAGTACACCCGGTACTCCTCAGAGTACATCCGGTACTTCTTAAAGTACACCCGGTACTCCTCAGAGTACACCCGGTACTCCTCAGAGTACACCCGGTACTCCTCAGAGTACATCCGGTACTTCTCAAAGTACACCCGGTACTTCTCAGAGTACACCCGGTACTTCTCAAAGTACACCCGGTACTTCTCAGAGTACACCCAGTACTTCTCAAAGTACACCCGGTACTTCTCAAAGTACACCCGGTACTTGTCAGAGTACACCCGGTACTTTTCAAAGTACACCCGGTACTTCTCAGAAAGTCAAATCAGCAAAAATATCATAAAACGGGACCATTAATAACATCCGATTACCGGCTAAAACTTAAATCACACCATCATACCCAGACCGTAACCAACATATCATGTTAATTGCAAGCAAAACAAAAGGATTTGTCGCAATATTAGTCACCGATAGAAGATAACATTCACTCCAAACGGCCGACCGGTATCAACGTAAACCTGCTCCCCGACCGCAACAACCGAATTAGTCATATCGGAACTTCGCTAATAAGTAGACGCGTATCAGTTCAAAATTAATCACCCCGTGCAAGTATATGGGAGAAAAAGTGAAAACCGATGATGTGACAACCGAAATACATGGATAACGCAAAGAACGCGTACGTATAAGGTATAACCATATACTTAACCATATAACATATAACCACGAATATAACGAATATGAAGAGAAGCATGTCAAAAAGTCCTACGTTTACCCAGAAAATAACAAGTAAACGATTAGGTATAATAACGCGGAGGAGAAACGAAGTCTATAAATAGTTGTACGAAGAAGGTTAAAACATACAAGTCGTCGTGTTAAGGTGGTGTGAAATATTGCGGGACAGTCCCGAGTTTTTTTACAGTGATTTTTTTAACCTTACAGGAAAAAATCTCATCACCGAGGGGGAGAGTGCAATGAAGTAGTCCCCACCCAAGCGGCGGGTCATCGGCCACACACCCCGACAAGACCCCGGCAGCCGCGTGGTGGGGACGACTCCTTATCAACGAGAGCAGAGGTCACGGCCGGCAGTTCCGTGCTTACCTCCATCCGTGACAGATCGAAAAGTGAAAGTGACCGGTCCCGCGCTTGTGAATCCCTCCCGTGGGGATCCCTGTTTGTGCCCCCGCGTTTGGATTACAGTGTGAACAGTGAAACAAGGATTGCAGTGATATTAGTGACACATGGATTGCAGTGCCGTCGGGATAAACCCCGGATAGGAGTTAAGAGTTTTAAATTCGCGACCGCGCTCCCTTATGCCTTACTGTCCAGCCGGTTAGCCTGCATTACGGCCCGCGACTTGAAGCCACCCAGGCGCTCCATAGGGAGTTGGTTGTGAAAAGGTCGGAGGACCTGAGCACGTCCAGCCCTCTATAGGGGCGACAGGAGCTGTCGAGGCGCGAGGCCTAGCCTTTGAGCCCGCGACTTGAAGTCACCCAGGCGCTCCATAGGGAGTTGGTTGTGAAAAGGTCGGAGGACCTGAGCACGTCCAGCCCTCTATAGGGGCGACAGGAGCTGTCGAGGCGCGAGGCCTAACCTTTGGCGCGGGCGGCGGCTGGACGGGATTGTTTCCGAATAACCGCATCTAAATCGAATAAAACTCTTCTCTCCACCTCGGTTCAACCGAATGTGGAGGATCTCGAATTCATTCCAAGAAACAATAAAGTGAAACCGTGTACTGTAATAGACAGCAAGGACTCTGCCAGTGTTTAAGTTTAAGGAACCTTTTGAAGAACACAGGAATAAAGATAGTCATAGTTTGTATTACCGTGCCCTGGTGTTTTAATCATACACAACCCGTCCCAAGAGCGTGGATGACATATACCTAACCGGTATATCATCACACATGTATCATTAAGTTATTGTAATATTGCTGAATTTGACATAACATTTGTAAATATTAAATTGTAATTTGTTGTTTTTCTTTTTTTAGTTTAGATATTTAAAAATTGCATGTAATTGTATAAGTAATTAATATTGATGCTACACCCTGTGGGTAGAATTACATTGGAACTCATAATTATTATTGTTACCATCTATGTAATGTATAATGTAATGACATGTAATTAATTGCAGAAAAAAAAAGTTATTTGAATAGCCACAAAGCTTCAGATCTCTCTACCGAGAAGAGATCATTCAAGACCTGCAAGAGGGTTTTACGTAAGGTTCGTTTCAACTACATTAGCCGCATAGAGACATAGTTGTTAGTTGGCTTCGTACCCTTAGGGAAGCAAAGCTTTCTGGTCCCTAGCCAAATCGGTTGAAATCAACTTCTGCCGTCCAACGGTACCACTTCTGTGGGAGCCAAACGGGTCACTTGCTCATTCCGCGATAGAAAAGGCAAACTTACGCCTCTCTATTCACAATACTATAACTTGTATTTGGATGCCGGTGCTACAAATCCACCTAAAATATCTCGATGTGACACCGCCATATCACTACCAACATTCACCAAAAAGAGTTACAATATTAATGGCATCAGTGGAATAGTAAAAATTATCTTATATTTAATATAGGTAGGTTTGAGGAATACTTAAAACTTAAATAACAAAGAAGTAATTTTATTAAAAACTAAATAATCCTAAAATTAATTAAATTAAAGAAAAAGCCCTAAAACCTTATGCTAAATAAAATATTATACTAAATAATGTGAATGTGAATAAAGCCAGTGGCCCCGATGATAAACCAGCCATAGTTTCACCCGAGTTGTTTACTATTCTTATACATATGTACCGCTTCTCTCTTGCAAAGGAAATCGTCCCTAAATATTAAAAGTTTGCAAATATACAGCCCTTACCAAAAGGCCAGCCGCACTGAACCTGCCAGCTAGAGGTCAATTGCCATTGATTCCATATGCCTTAAACACAGACTCCTTTCATACCTTAAGCGTAACGATGTCCTCGGTGGCAGAGTGTGGCTTTCGCCAAAACCGATCCACTGGAGACTGGGGAGCTTTTAGAGAAAGAAAGTGACAATTCTATTGGAATTTAGAACTATTATAACAGGGTCTAACATGCTAGTCTACTAAGCAAGCTTCCTTCCTATAGTGTTTCCGTTGGCCTGTGCACTTGGATTGCTGACTTCCTGAATAAACTATCAATACGAGTGGTCATAGACAGCTGCTTATCTGAGCTTATGGATAATGGATATCAATGCCGCAGTTTTTCAAGGGTCGCAGTTCGCTCCACAACTCTTTGGTGAGACAAACAAACTTTTGTCTTTGTACAAAGTTCAAGTTCCGTCAAGAATAGAGTTATGCAGACACCTTTGGTACAATACTGCCAACAAATGGCTGCCCTGGATTCGGTTGAGCGCCACCAATTAGACTCGTTGGTGATGAATTAGTTCTGGGTCCTGACCTACTATGACCTCGGACATCGTCAAAAAGATTTGTCTCTTTTTTTTTGGAGCGTGTGCGCAGCAATTACAGAACCTAATTCCCTCACATCCCTTCTATCACCGGAATAGTCGGCCTGCAGCAAAGTTTTTCCCATAATGAATGAATTAATGAATGAATAAACACTTTATTGCGCAGAAAATCAAAATAAAATACAGAATACAGAATAACAAAAGGTAAGGGTGGACTTATTCCTTAAAGAAATTTTTTCCAGTCAACCGATGGTGTGGAGAAAGAAAAAATTTTACAAGTGAAGTTATCATGTTTGTGCAAAAAGAAAAATGATCAACAAGCCTAATAATTTATTATTTTAATACAAAGCACTACATACTAATACATACACAAATACATACATACAAATAAAGTAGCATAGTCAAACTAGTCAGAGAGATGAGAGGTAATAATGTTTCAGGTTAAATCTAAAAGAGGACACAGAAGGAAGATTTCTGAGGGTTTGCGGAAGTTCATTCCAAACCCGAACTGCATTGACCCTAAATGATTTAGAGCAACGATATATATAATATTATGTTGTAAGCATTCCAACAGCTCAAACAAAACGTTTCAACTATGTTTATCAGCTATAATCCGTACAGCTGAGATGTGGAATTATCAGCCAGCATCCGTATAGATACCCGAATCGAGCGAATTTCATTCTAGGTTCCAATGACGCTTAAGGTGATATATCATCCGTGCAAAGGTCTCCGTTACTCCAGGCGGAAAGACCCGCAGTGCGAGAGGGACGGAATGGGGGAAAACTTACAAAAAGTGGGTTTTAAATTAATAATAAATGTACTAAAATAGCTATGAAAATTTCCATAACCAGTAATTTAGGTATTATTAAAACCCATCGAAATAAATATTTTTCAAGTCTGTATGATGTCCTAATTTGTCAGAATATCAAAAAAAGTGTAAATTTAGACCTCATTGCAATAATTATTTCTATCGAGTGAAATTTGTCCAATCGCCTTTCTGATAGTCCAAAATCTAGAAGAAGGTCCCAAAATTGTTACACAAACTTATTTAACTTCAGATGTCTTTTGAACAGCAGATAAATAACTTCAAAATGTGTCTACTTTGACGATATACCCCCTTAATATCAAGTGCAGTGCCGGTCAAGCATGAGCTTAATGGGAAATTTCTTTAAAAATCAAATTTTGCATGCAGATATGCATATATACTTGAACAATTTTCTTCAAATGACAGCGGAAACAAAAAACCAATCAAATATTTGGAGCGCCTCCAAGTATAAAGCGAATAAGTAGTTGACAAGCAAATTGCTTAGAGTCAGCATACAGTACAATTTTTGTACTTATACGTATGTATGTTACTTTTCAATGCAAGTGATCGTAAAGGCCCACTTTTTACCACTTCCTTAACAATATCTGCAATACGTCTGTGGAATAGTTTACGAGTTAGCATTCGAGAATCATAATAAATTACTGTTTTTAAAAACAGCATTTTCTTTAAACGCAAAATATTTGAATGCTTATGAAATTTGCGTTTCTTGTTTTGTATGAGTTTAGAGTCTTGTCTTAATTGTGTATCGTATATAAATATGTATTAGTATATATATTATATTGTATTTATTTTAGTAAGTAGGTATTTATTATAAAAAAAATCGGCCAAGTGCGAGTCAGACTCGCGTACCTGGGGTTCCGTATTGTGGATGATAAATTTAATTTTGTAATTTTTTTTCGTGAATTCCTCAACTGCTTTTTTTCCCCTGTAATCTTTACGTAAACGCATATTACCATGATTTTTTTCATATTTTTGGTCCATCAGTTTTGGAGATAAGGGGGGGGGATGGGGACATACATATTTTTGGGGTTTTTTAAAGATTTCTCGGAACCAGTCTAAGGAAATATATTAAAAGTATATATTTTTACAATCAGCTTTTTAATATCTACAATTTGATACCCATATTGTACTTTAGGGCTAATATCTTTTATTTTTCTCACTTTTGTTTTGGAAATATTTTGAACAGTTTCAAGTTTTTCATATTTTTTTTACACCGTGATATGTGGACAAATTAATGCTATTTTTGTGCCAAGTTTCATGTCTTTATCTTTAACGGTGCTAAAGTTATAAGGCTGTGACATACGGACGGACGGACGGACAACGGAGTCCCACCATAAGGTTCCTTTTGTACCTTTTAGGTACTACGGAACCCTAAAAAGCATATATTATACTTTATAAATATATTTTTTGGAAAGTAATGGTATCTTTTATTGTGTAGATTATATTCTGTTTTAATATTAAGATAAAAGCATCTTCAGATATTTTTTGGCACTACCCACATATATCCACATCACCAAAGTTAACTGGAAGATAATTCTAACTAGCATTAAGTTCGCCTTATGTATAAGTTTTATGTGCGATACAGAATTTTATTATTATCGCAGGTAGTAATTGGTTTGTGATAAAAATAGGAGGTAGGCGGTTAAGGGTTAAACAAAACCACATAATTGATGGATCATACTGAACAACCTCTCAAAAGCAAATGGTAACTATAAAGTTAAAACCGGCCAAGTGCAAATCAGACTCGCGTACCTAGGGTTCCGTATTGTGGATGATAAATTTAATTTTATATTTTTTTTCGTGAATTTCTCAACCGATTTATTTTTCATATAATCCATGATTTTTGTCATATTTTTCGTTCGACCAGACATAAATTTTTTTATGGTTTTTCAAGGATTTCTCAAAATAGATGCAATTAAATAAAGCCAAACTATACATTTTTACAATAAACTTTTCAATACCTACAATTTGATACCAAATCCATATTATATTTTTATAAAATATTTTTCTTTTTCATATTTTTCATTTGTGCTCAACTTTTTAAAATCGCTATAGTTTTTCTGTAATTGGCCAGTTATGATCTTCATTTTTTTCATATTTTTCGGTTTACCACTGTCGGAGACATATATATTTTTGTGGTTTTTTAAAGATTTCTCAAAATCAGTGCCAGTAAATGTATATATTTTTACAATCAACTTTTTAATGTATACAATTTGATACCCATATTGTATTTTTAGGATAAGATTTTTTATTTTTCTCATTTTGTTTTGGAAATATTTTGAACAATTTCAAACTTCATTTTTTTTAAAGCTTGAAATATGGGCAAATTAGTGCTATTTTTGTGCAAATTTCATGTCTCTATCTTTAACGGTGCTAAAGTTATGAGGCTATGATATACGGACGGACGGACGGACAACCGACTCTCACAATAAAGGTTCCTTTGTACCTTTTAGGTACTACGGAACCCTAAAAGTGTCATGAACTTGTGTTATATTTATATCAGAATATGGTCGCCCTTGGTTTAGTACCTATCAGCATTTTACAGCAAGTAATAATTATATTTAAGTGCCTAATAAAGTGACTTAGTTTGTAGCTTCGTCGTTTATGACATGCCGTGCTGAATCGACCTACATACATTACTTTGTTACTAAAACCATAGTCTAAGTTTGGCTGCAAGTAAACTCTCATGGTTACCAAGTAAACATGTGGCTATAATAGTTATGCTTAGAAAAACTAGATGGCGCTAAGTTGACAACACTAACAGTGAATATTTCAGCGCCATCTATTATCGAAGTAGGAATTATTCTTATGTAACGTGACATCGCTGTGCCACTAGCGTCACCAATCGTTTTTTTTTAGTGTCTTGTTCGTTACAGGATTTAGCAATGCCATCTAGATTTCGTTAGAATTTTACACCTTTTTTGTGGCTACACACTGATGTATGGGAACTGCTGGTCTATACGTAGTCTATGCTATAACTTAACCAAATATCATATATCATTATAATAGTAGTTTATGCTAGAAGGGCGAAAAGGAATAAATTACGAGGATATAAATTACGTTTTAAACGTAACCGAGTAATTTATTGCTTTTACGCCCGTGTATCATACTACGTTTTTCAATGCATAGTGTGAGGAAATAAAATAAATATAATCTTGTGAATTTTAAATTATGATTGGATCAAAAGGACTGTATCCAGCCAGAGCCGTTAAACAGTGGAAAACAGTACAACATTTATGGTACACAGGAAAGGCTGCAGGTTAGCCGACCATTGTAGATAAATTGAAAAAAAAAAAATAATAAAGCTCTAGGGCTAAATAATCGACTTTCTGTTCGGTTTTAATGCATAAAAAGTGGGCCTTTACGAGCACTTGCATTGAAAATATATTTACGATACTCACCGGAAAGCCTAGAGATATATTTCAAGATTTCAGTGCAGCGTACAAAATAATACATGTCGTGGAGGTATCGTAACGACATGACATTTATATTTTTGTACACCCAAAAGGCAATTTGTGTACACAGTCGTTTTCACAAACTTTTAGCCGTTTTTTGTTCAAATATATGTCTAGAATAATTCTAAGTGATTTTTGTCGTCCAACTTTGTTGTTCAAAACATACATACACACACCCTCTTACACACCCTTTCACACCCTCTCCCTCACCCTCACACACTATCACATTTTCTACATACACATTAAATAATTAAAATCACTGTATTCATAACAATCCGTTAAACTGATCTATAGTCAATACGATTACAAATGTAATTCTATTAGGTCCCCGCGGTTCAGGCTCGACCTAGTTTTGGGGACCACTGTTAATGTACTGATGAACTTTAATTAAGTTAAAGATCTAATGTGATTTTATTTTTGGTAAATAAATTTATTCTATTCTATCTAACTTAAAGAAAATATTTTCAAGGGCCTGTAGTTCCCAAAGCACAGATTTCCGCAGTTAATTGTGAGGAAATAAAATATTGGCTGTAACTTCCTCTATCACCTGCAGTAAGTTTAATTTTAAATAAATATGAAGTTTTCAAATAATTTACTAAACACTATTTTCTCCATACAAAAAATAAATATTATTTTTTTTCTCAGAAAGTAATGCATATTTCAGAAAAAATACAAGAGCAAAAGGTGTTTGTAATAGCATCAGCGGTCTACCACAAAAATAATTGTTTAATTCCTTAACCTTTATAATAAATATTTTCAAGTGCCTGTAGTTCCCAAAGCGCAGATTTCCGCAGTTAATTGTGAGGAAATAAAATGTTGGCTGTAACTTTCTCCATCACCTTCAATAAGTTTAATTTTAAATAAATATGAAGTTTTCAAATAATTTACTGAAACACTATTTTCTCCATACAAAAAATAATTATTTTTTTTTCTCAGAAAGTAATGCATATTTCAGAAAAAATACAAGAGTAAAAGGTGTTTGTAAAAGCATCAGCAGTCTACCAAAAAAAAAACAGTTCGATTCCTTGACTTTCAACTTGACTTAACCCTAAGTCCACAATTTCTTGATTTGGAACCAGTGTGCGCTTGTACGCACGAGCCCGGGCACGGACACATTCACATTTCAGTAACTCAATTTTCATACTAAGTCCACTCACACACTTACATACCAGCGCCATTGCTATGCTTCTTCAGTAGTTACGTAGTTAGTAGTTACCTAGCTGCAACTCCGTCCGCCTTTTTTTACGTTAGTGGGTTCACAATTTGAAAATACGAAGGCGCTATAAAAGTAAACATCGCGTTATTACCTTTATGAAAAAATTAATTTGTGATAATAAATAAATAAACATAAACCCTAAAAATATTTTTTCATTTCCGCAGCTACATTTCTCTGGGAAAATTGTTGACATGAATCCCCGAGGGGGGTGTCAGAGGTGTTGTGAAATGCAAGTCACCGTCCACACTCGGTACACCCGTGATTCACCAACGATTATTAACGTCCCAACGTGATGAGTGGTAAACCCTATCACCGTTCTTCAGGCACAAATACACGCTTTTTAGGGCAGGTTTCCTTACGATGTTTTCTTTCACCATTCAGCAAGTGCAACAAGTTGCAACAGCAACAAATACTATGATCATAAATTCCGCAAAACTCATTGGTGCACGCTTGATCGGGGATTGAACCTGGATCTTAAGATTGAGAGGCCAGCATTCTACCCCTGAGCTACCGCTGCGCGCTGCTACTCGGTAGATTATGTGGTTTATTTAAAGATATATGTACCCGGTATATGGGTAAATACGTATTCGAACTTCAGCTACAACCATTGTGTGTCTGGGATCATTAATTACGTACAGAGGTTTGATTACATATTGTTGTATTGTGTGTTTGTCTATTTGTGGTGGAATCCACTACTGTAATTAGGAACTGTTTGGTTACACATGATCTGACAAAACTTCACATCGACATATCAGCTGAAATCTATTTAAATGAACTTGTATCCGCTGATTTCCGTAGCCGAAACTATTTATTGATTTGTTTCGCAAATAAGTACTATGTTAAAATAGCGTTTTGCGTTAAATAAGTATACTGAATTAATCTGTATATTAGACAAAAGAGGTGAGCGATACAATGTGAAATTCATAGACGGTATAAGTTCTGTTAAAAAAATGTATAATTAAACCACAAACGTAGACAAAGTCACAGTCACCATAAGTATCTTGAGTAAATTATATATTTATTCAATGTTTCAGAAATCAAAAATCATACACACCTTTTTTTTTATTGATTTTTATTTGCTTTTTGCCTTTTGGCCATTAAAACTTTGCCATGAAAGGCAGGGCAGAGAGTCTTCCGCCTTGGTCATACACACTATCTAACATTCCACCTACATGCACAATTGCACATCGTCAACTCTAACAAAAAGTTTAAATTTTAAGAAAGTTGTTAGGTTTAACTTTTCAATAGTTTTCTTTTTTTATTATCATTTTCATCCTGGAAATATTATTTATCATCCAGTCATAATATAAGTCATCATTTTAATTTCTACTGATGCCGGGCCTAGTGGGGCCCGAAATGTATCTTGATTTACTGGTTTTATTTATGTAACTTTGTCTTATTTGTGTACATTTTTAATAGTAATAATAAAAATAAAAATAGTTGATATAAAATTTATTTAAAAATCCAAATTAATTACTTTTAGCAACGAATACTCCAGGCAACGAATACAGTGACAGTGGGCAATATTCTGTCACCGACATGATGGCCGTTGGGGCCGAAAGGTGTTAGAATGAAGACCAAGCGTAGCGTGGGCCGATCTCGTGCCCACTGGACCGACGACCTGGAGGACGTTGCTGAAGCTGGGCAAGGAGGAAGGAGGACCATCAAAAGTGGCGAAATATGTCAGCAGTGGATGAACACAGGCTGACGGATGGTCGGAATTCTGCTAAACCGATTATGATTAATACTTGCGATTGTCGAAACTTGGTGGAACTTGGATAGCAACATGATGAATAAACACACTTGCACGAGTTTCACAGTTTATTAGCTTATTTTTATTATAGAAGTATACTTCACTGTTTACTATATCATTTATTGCACGGAATAACATCTAATCAGTCTAAAACCTTGTTGATGGTGTAAAACTGAAACCGGTCGGATTAAATAAGCTAATAAACTGTGAAACGAGTGTAAGTGTGTTTATTCATCATGGTATTATTTATTGTTTTAATCAAGGCTGGCCAATAGATTTTACAGGTGAGCAAAATTTCTTAGACTATGGCGGCGGCGCCGGGCCACCACTACTACCATATTCATAAGGTAATTTATACACAAAAAAGACAAAATATGCTTTAATTTACTTTATTTGTAAATGAAATGAAATAACATATTTCTTTTTATTTAAGGTGCTATACCGTGAAAATTGACACTTTTGGAAGTTATTTATCTGCTCTTTTGATGAAGTTTCAAGTAAAATAAATTAGTATAACAATTTTGGGACCTTTTACTAGATTTTGGTCTATCAGAAACGCGATAAGACGAATTTCATTCGATAGAAATAATTATTGAAATCGGGTCTAAATTTACACTTTTTTTGATATTCTGACAAATTAGGATAGCATACAGACTTGAAAAATATTTATTTAGATGGGTTTTAACTACACCTAAATTACTGGTTATGGAATTTTTTGTAACTATTTTAGTTAATTTTGCATTAATTTAAAACCGACTTTTTGTCAATTTTCCCGAATTCCGTCCCTTTCGCACTGCGGGTCTTTCTGCCTGGAGTAACGGGGACCTTTGCTAGCACGGTATATCACCTTAATGGGAGCAGTGAAGTGCTTTTTTCTGGTAGGTAGTAATTTGTCGGCTAGCCGGCCGACCGAAGTGCTGGTGGGCAAATTCAAATGCTTTGGCGTGCCTGGGTTTGTCCGGCCTTGGTTTAAATTATCAGAAAAGTGAAAATTTGTGGGTTTTTTCTTTTAGTGGGTTAAAATAAAAAAAGACATTGGAAAATAACATTTTATATAAATATGTTACGACAACCCTTTACAAATTAGTAATTAATAATTACATGTCCATTCTTTCAAACTAAAATAACTCGATATAGGTAACACTAACATCTTGAATTACTTTAATTATTTTTCAAATACATTTAGAAACTTTTATAGATTATTATAATACATGGTTTTGGGGGTAAAACAGTTTTTTGTTTAAAATGCGTATTTACAATCGTAATTTAGGTACAGATAGGCACACTGGCATTTTAAGTGATACTTTATGATCCCAATATTAAATCAAAAACATAAAATTTTTGTTTTTACTTGTCATTACATAACTCATAACCACAGTGATATGACACAATAGAGATAGGTAGATTTTATTTTATTTTTATTTTAGAGCTTTTTCTAATTTATTGTTATTTTAGTGACGCTAACTTAACTACCTAGTGGTCTTATATAAATATATTAAATACTTATTCAATGTTGCGGCAAAAATTTTAACATTCTATAAAAAAATATTTTAGACAGAACAGTACAGTTATGTTAAAGTGATTTTTCATTTCAAAGCAATAGACAATAAAAATTGCTTCAGCCTTTATCAGCAAGAAGTGCCATATTAAGAGCTTTTTTGTGTAGTGTGTAGTTTTGTCTTATTACGTGGTGAATAGAAAAAACATAGACAAGACTCATTCCTAGCTAAGTTTCGAATGACGAAAATGGCACCAGATACTAAAAAGGGCAAAAGGATTGGCCAACTCAAAGAGACAAATGAACGCTATTGGAGCCGTCGCCATACAAAATTGTGTTCAACACACTTTATCGCGGGGAAATTTTTCAGCTCTAATCAGACTTCTATGCTTTTTTCGTTCAGTGATATCTATGAATCAAGAATAGGTAATTAGTAGGTCAATATAATAAATCCAAGTTCTGTTGCACCAAGAAGCATACAAAATAAAAACATTAATAATCGAATTCACATTTTTATTAAATAGTATGTGACGTTTTGAATTTGCTATTTTTAACAACACATTATTTGTTTTTTTTTTAATTTTCAAATCTTCATATAATGCCAGTGTTTTGTTTTACGCACTAAGATTACTTAACATAAAATCACAGCTAATGAACACAGTGCTAAATTTGACTAGAATTTGTAAATTAATAAATAATTTGTTATGAATAATTTTTACTGTTCCGTCGAGAATGGAAACACTGATTGGCTGCGGAAAGGGGAGGCTGTGGGACTAAATAACAGATAACGTAAAAAAAATATTCTATGTTTGAAGAAGCCTCCCTAGTACATACTCATTCCGCCGCCCCAATGGAAACACGTAATGAAGTATAGTTTCGGTGACCGTTAGTACAATAGAAAAAAGTAACAGTGTTATTGTCTTCATATAAAACGGCGGAAAGGCGCGCTTCCAAATCTCGGCATACCTCGGTATTAGGGGTGCGCCGCAGTTTAGGCGCTACGGAAAAAAATTGAAACTCTTATAACTTGCATATCTACTTCAGTAAATAATGTATTGATAAAATAGCATATTATTTCTGTTTTTTTTTTCTAGGGGTCTGTTAAACAGAAACGTGATTGGAGCAATTCGGCTCGATACAAATATTTATTGAAATGAGGTCTTTTTCGATACCAATTCTCCTGGTTTTGACAATTTGGAATGACATATGAACTGCAATTATATTTTATTACATGGGTTTTAACAGTATCTAGAATCGGGTTAAACGAAATTTTTATAGTAACATTTTTTTAGTACATTTTATATTAATAAAAAAACAACTTTTTGCTACTTTTCCTCGAATCCGTCCCTCTAGCACTGAGGGTTTTTTCGCATATGGAGTAACAGGGACGCTATAACTTTTACAAATCGCCCTTAAGTACGGATACGGAGAGTGTGAGACGCCACGCCACCCGACTTCCGCGCATTAATGTGGGCAGCCCTAATACGTGCGTCTACCGAGCGTTATTTCAAGTACACTGCCGAGACGTAATACCGTTACTTTTCTCTATGGTTTCGGTGACAGTTAGTCATAGGAACAGTTTTAAAACTTCTCATTTGTGTATTAAGCTGCTGTGTAGTGCAGAGTTAGAAAAATATTCCGGAAGGAATTACGGAATCTGTATATTTGTTACGACTTTATAAAATTGTTATATTGATTTTTTATGATAATGACGATATTTATTTTTGATACAATTACTTGTTATAAATATTCGTACTTGTATCTCCATAGCGCAATAATACATTTTTGTCAAAGTAAAAGTAACACTTAATGTATAGCCTAAAGACATACATTATGTAAGTTTAATAGTAAATTAATAATAAAGGACCTAGTAATTATTATATAATTTTATCAATAACGTTTAAGGAAGGATTTAATTTTTTTATTCAAGATCATTTTCACATGAATCATTGTAATTTATACAAATGTACAACCATGCACATAATTTAACAACAAAAGAATAATAAATTTTTCAATGCAAGTGCTCGTAAAGGCCCACTTTTTATGCATCGAAACCGAACAGAAAGTCGATTATTTTGCCCTAGGGCTTTATTATTATTTTTTCATTTATTTACAATGGTTATTTCCTGTGTACCATAAATTATATACTTTTTTTCCCACTGTTTAACGGCTCGGGATACAGTCCTTTTGAGCCAACCATAATTTAAAGTTCACAAGATTATATTTGTTTTATTTTCTCACACTATGCATTGAAAAACGTAGTCTGATAAACGGGCGTAAGAGCAATAAATTACTCGGTTACGTTTAAAACTCGTAATTTATTCCTTTTCGCCCTTGTAGCATAAACTACTATTATATAAATGCAAATAGATATATGAGTATTTGGAATGATTTGACATTATATTACATTAATTTATTATTTACAGTACTTCACTACTGAAGCGCACACTTCCCACGGTTATTTATATTCTAAACCAGCGTTTCTTAAACCTTTTATGTCCACGGATCCCTTAGGAAATCAAGCACAATTTTAAGAACCCCCTTAATAAAAAATCAGCAATAAATTTAGGACCACTTATTTTAGTTCTACAAATTACAAAAAATATATAATTTTTGATTTAATTATATATACTTTTTCATATAAAATACGTTAATGAGAAGGTTGGTGCTGCTTTTTTGCAACTAAATTAGTGACATTTGGGTTTATATTATTACTACTAAGTTGTAGTCTCAAATCGGATTCAACTTTTAATCTATTTCTGTTTTGTTTTTGGTATACACAAGAGCAGAGAATGCCTTTTCACAGAGGTATGTCGTTGAGAAAAGCAGTAAATGTCTCAGTCCATAGATTCGGCTGCGGACCCCCATACATATGCTCGGGGACCCCCAGGGGTCCGCGGACCACAGGTTAAGAAACGCTGTTCTAAGCTAAGGTACAAAAACCAAACTTTATATAAAATTGGAAAAGCATCTAATGCGGAAAAGGTCTTGTAACTAAATATTTACATTAAAAGATTTATTTTGTACATTACAATATTTATTTTTTACACAGCTAATCAGTAAATCACAGCTCCTGATTGAATGTTTCCATATTTGATGTACTAATAATAAAATTCAAAACGTAAGCTACAAAGAGTACCTACCTAAATATGAGTTGATATTAATTATTATTATTTTATAGCCAAATTCATATTGAAGACTCGGTAAGTGCTCAATTTTTTTTTGCTTTTTAAAAGCGCAGGCCAAGCTTCGAGTGATAATTTCAGAAAAAAAAAAAGTTTTTTAGAGAATAGTTATTCGCCATTTTAGGACATTATAATAGTGTTCATTATTTTAGTATATAAATTAACCAAAATATAAATTAACCAAACACAATAAAATAATGGTTAATTTATTTCCCAAAATCATGAAAACTGTCCTAAAATATCGTATACACTCTGAAAACAAAAAAAAAATAACAACTTTTTGAAATGGGAATTGCATAATACATTAATTGACCACTGCACCACCGATTATGTCATTTATACCGAATTTAAAAATATAAACCTAAAAAAAAAAAACGTTATTTTGTTTCTTTTGCTGGTGGAAGAGAATTATTCAATAAAACGTCCAAGGATCGAAATAACTCTAACATAATTTTTAGTTTAGGCCAAAAAGTAAATTATATTTATGTAGACAGTAAAGCCAATTCTGAAGGCTTTAATTTTAGTTTTAGTGCTGTCAAAGCTTAAAATTTTCCAAAGAAATTTAGCTTCTAATCCTAACTCTTAAAGACCATTTTGTATCGAAGAAAATTTAGTTTTGACAGCACTAAAACTAAAATTTAAGCCTTCAGAATCGGCTTTAATGAAATGATTTAATAGGGCATGCAATTTAGCTTACGATTCGAATTTCACGACACCGACTAAAATACTTTATAACACACTATTAAGGGACTCTTTATGTACTCAAATACATATGTATATAGGTATAATATTAGGGCTTAGATATATACACAAGGGCACAAAAACAGAGTCTCTATTTGGCTTCATAAGTAAATGTTGCACACCTTGTCAACCATCACGACACTAAAACCTAATTTGAGATTACTTCAGCTTTGGTCTGGTAAGTCACTTTCTTTGTACTGCTACTACTGCGTCTGAAGGACTGATGTCTGCTGTCTCCTTCGAGACTAGCATCCAGGTCTGATTCGGAATCGTGACAGTAAGGGGGTACACTGTGGGTGTCTGCACAGATGTGTCTCTCGACGCAATGGATGGTCTCCTCGAAGTCGAAGTTTCTCCGGCGCTGTCGGTTGGAGCGGAAGGAGCGCCTTCCGTCCAAGGGCTGTCTGCATCAGGAACATCTGGAGCGGGGCGGGCGGCAGGTGCCCGCCCTGGCTTGACGTCACAAGCGACACATCTCGTACTGAGACACCGATGAGTACATCATCGTTGACACTGGGTACTGGAAAGAGGAAGTTATGTGAGAAATGGTGAATTGTCAGGGAAAAAAGTTTTCTCGAGACATTGGCTGGAAATATAACGAGTTACAGGCTCTAGATATAATACGATTATAAAAAACAAAAATAAAAAGTTCTATTTCTTTCAAAAAGGCTTCAAATAACAAAGGTACTGGCTGGTGACTCTTTTAAAGGGGCTCCACGATGCTAAACATCAGTTTTGCATTGGATTCAGTTCCGTCAATATAGTAGGTAAAAATAAAAAAAAATTTGGTGTATTTTTTGACTCAAGACAATTATTAATTACACTTTAAAAATAAACATACTTTCAATCTTCTATTACTTATATTACTTTTAAAAAAGCATGAATTTTACGAAAAAAGCGATTCAATTTCCATATTTCAAAACCGATTAAAACGAAACCAACACACGCCTATACTTACTAGAAGAACCCATCTTTGGTAAATAAAGAAATTATAGGTAATGTCCTAATGTAGTCTCTATTTCAAAATATCTGAAGTTTTGCGTGCGCAGCATCTATTTAGAGCAGGATAAACAGGTAAAACACAAAAGCATTAGAGCAGGCCTGAATTTTAGCATTGTGCAGCCCCTTAAGCCTGCGATTATCTATTCATTATTTCTTAAAATAGCAGCTTGCAGTGTCAACGCGACAACGTGCGTACGTAACTGAGGTGCGACCGCGACTGTCACAGAGCATGTAAAAATAGTCGTAAACTGAGTTGAACCGAGTTTTGGGAGGGGTTCGTTTCGGCCCGTTTGTATGAAGATAGAACTTCCTTATACTGTGGTTTAAGCCAGTCTCATTAAAAATTCTTATAGAGAAACACTCAGATAATTAAATTTAATAGGGGCTTATTTGAGTATGGAAAGAAAGAGTTTTTATAACTACCTTTTTAAAATTTGCACGACATGATTCAAATAAGGGAATCTTAAGTCGATATCAAAAAAATGGGGTTTTTTCGAATCCATTTACTCCACTATAACGTTGTTCACGCTACACTACGTTACCAGCATGACGTTAGAACATGACGTGTCATTCGCGTGCGCATGCGCGAACGACCACCCCCTCCCCGCCGCGCGCCGGTCGAGGCGCGCGCGGGCGCTGGCTTCATTCTGTTGCGTCCGAACTCTCGAGAGAACGACACACGTGTATAAACATTCGTGCCGCCGATACAAACAATCTCGCGTATTCACCGTGTCTTGTGAACATATAAGTGCTGTGTAATACTTCAAGACATCCAGCTCATCACTGCCCAAAGTGCCAGCATTAATCAGCTCAACGAGGGGAGACGACACGCGGCGCGTTTCGTCGGCTCACCGAAAACACCAAGAACAACATATAACACAGGTCAGTCAGTGCACCCACATTGTTTCCACAATTCTCCTGTGTCAAATCCCATCCGCCCTGCAGTTTCTGTAATCCCGCGATTACATTTTGGCCCTTCGAACCGTTAGAACCAGCCCCTTTTCAGCCCCTACAGTCCATTTTCAATACAAGAAAAATTTTGGTCCGTCGAGCGGAAAATTTTTGGTTTATATCACCCCCCGCCTCCCCCCCGCCGGCCCGTAACTTTGTTTGAACCAGCCCCCGTCGATTTACTACAGTCCATTTTCACCAGGTTACATATTTTGCCCCCTTTCCCGGCAAAAAATTTTTTGTGGTTTCGAATACCTATCGCGGGTAGATAATTTGAACCGCCGCCTGGAACATTCCATTTATCGGTTAGAACCGACCCCCCCACGCCCCTTTACAGAATAACTCATTTTCATCACGGTTGTAATTATTATTCAGCTCAGATAACATAAGTATATTCATTCAGCCCAATTGTTTATTACAGTCCACTATACTTCTTTATTAAACCCAAATTTTACGAGATTTTGCGAGATATTTTTTCGGTGCGAGTATTTGCTTTATTTCGTGCACATACGTAAAACCCACGTATACATAAGTTATTACGTAACGAACGTTTACGTTTACGAATTATTACGTTACCAAAGCTTGATCTGCATCATTTGATTGTCCGCTCATTTAGATCCGATTTCTGCCAGGTAAACACATTCTTTGTTTGTTTTCGCTCTCAAAGCAGTAGGTAGATATTTTATTCTATAAATAGAATGTTCGACGACTTATGTTGTTGTTGTAAAGGTACTTTCGTCTAAACAAGAACCAAAGCGTATTGTCGGCACGTGATTTCAAGGCAAATAACATAAAAGTGAACAGGTTCATCAGCCCTTTTCGATATTTTTGTGTTGCGGTAATCTCACGTCGCAGTAATATATTGCCGGACCGTTTATTTGTGTTATTGTCTGCTTTTTTACCCGGGTATATATATATAGCACAATATAGTAAACAATTTGTTTTTTTTTTCTCTTCTCATCTCTGATCTTGTTGTTTGTGATACACATATAGGGTGTTCCACGTTGGTTTATCAGCTCATATACAGGTTGTTAAAAAAAAAAAAAATTTTTTTTTTTTTTTTTTTTTTTTCTCTGTCGTGTTTACTTAAGAGTTCCGTGTTCCATTTGAACATAGTCATTGTTACTTCATCCGCGCAAGTATCTCAGCTCTATTCATCGATCTCATCAATTGTTTTAGTTGTACGTCCGCTCTTATAGTTTAGCTCAAACTCGTTGAGTATTTTATCTTAGTAATCAACCACCTACTTTAACAAGATTAAAATGCCTTCGAAATCACAAGCCGCGATGTTTCGTGAGGCCGTAAAGGCGATAACTCTGTTAAAGGAGATCGGTGAGGCGGTAGAGGCAGGCGACAGAAAAACTTATTCTGTGGCGGACTTCACCGCTCGTTACGCAAACATACAAAGCGTTAAAACTAAGCTGGAAAACGTATATTATGAGATCCTTGACGATGAGGATTTGTCCGACGAAACTGAGGCAAACTACACAAAAAATTTTCAGTCGGCACTTAGCAATTATGATGCTATACTAGTAGCATTCGAAAATTTAAAAGTAAAATCAGCCCTTCCGGACAAGACGCAACCCCTCAGCTCAGGTACACCCGTTGGTGTTTTACCAAAAATACCCATACCGGAGTTTCATTCGAATGTTGAAGAATGGCCCTCATTTATTGCCGTTTTTAGGAGCCTCGTCAGTGAGATGGCTACAGTCTCGGATGCTGTCAAACTGCATTACTTGTTAGGCGCCCTAAAGGGTGAGGCACATGATATGGTGAAACACCTCTACCCTACCAACGAGAATTATCCCATAGCCATGGAAATTCTAACCAAGCGTTACGACAATCGTCGTGTACTCATTGACCGGTTTGTGGACATTATAATGAACCTTCCGCACATCCACATGCGCTCGGATATCCGCACATCATTCTTAATTCCGCTTATCTCAGCGCAAAGCGCTCTCCGCAATCTCGATCTGCCCATGAAAGATTCCGACTATGTTTTCGTGTCCATGGTGGTGCGAAAACTACAAGGCGAGCTCCGCACTCTTTTTGAGCGGAAGTACGGATCTCGTGCAACTCTGCCCACGCTCAAGAACCTCATTGAGTTTCTGGAAGAGCACGCACGCTGCAAGGAGAATGAGTCATCGTTCCTTGCGTCACAGGAGGCTCCTTCTTCATCACGGCTCGGCCCGTCAGAAAGGCTCGCTCAGCTCAATAAGCTGCTTCAACCCACTCGAGGTACTCCACGTCAGCCCTACCAGGCTCATCAAGAGTTCCGCCCCATAGCTCCTCGGCAGGACAATCGCTCCCCCCGTCCTATTCGTCAACCATTTATGGCATTTGAGACAGCGCCAGTTTACTCGGCCCGATCATCCCCATCACCCACTCGCCGACAGGATTATTCGGCTCAACCTTCTTCCCCTACTGGTGGTATGCCATGCCCATACTGCAGGAATAGGGGACACAAACTCATCGCATGCCCAGGATTTAATAACCAACCGGTTCAAGGTCGGTGGGACTTTGTGAACGCACGCAACCGGTGCCGACGCTGTTTGGGTCCTCATTATGAGAACGAGTGCAGGTCTACACGTGCATGCAAGGAGTGTGGGCGGTCTGACCACCATACTTCACTGCATCGCCATGGGGCCATGTCTCCGACACGCTCATCTGCTCATTTGTTGCCTCCGTCTCTACGTGAGCAGCCCAGACAGCGCTCAGCGCATGAGCCTCAATACCATTCGGCACATGCTACACAGGCATATACGTCCCATCCCAACTCGCCCACTCAATCGCGATCGCCAAGTAGGTCTCGGGTAGGTAGTCAACAATGACTACCTACAATAACAGAGCACTATGAAGGCGAGGACGACCAGCACTCAGCACACTCAGCACACTCAGCACACTCATCACACACTCAATCAGCACATACACACTCAGTTCATTTTCACTCAATGACTTCAACTCCAACAGAAGATTCCTGTAACTCCGCACAACGTGTAGTGAACGTCACTAACACACCAATTTTGTTGCCAACCGTCTCACTTAAAATAGCAGACGTACATGGTCAATTTCACTCAGCACGAGCACTGTTAGACTGTGGAAGTATGCTAACTCTTTGTTCTCAGCGCATGGCCACAGTTTTAAATTTACCATCAAAACATACATGTCTAAAAATCGCAGGAGTTGGAAATCAGCACACACAAAACTCAAAGGCATCAATCACAATTGTATGCCGACCTACTCACCGTGACACACCTATGATCACGGCCACAGCCCATATATTGAAGAACGTAACTGGGTACCTACCGTTGGAAAAGGTTCCAGATCTCGCTCAGTTAACAGGTCACCCACCGATTCCTCTTGCTGATCGAGAATATCACACACCAGCTCCGGTTGATCTAATACTAGGATCTGACATTCTTGGTCAAGTGTTAGACGGAACCAAGGTTTCGCTCGGCCCTGGCAAGCCTATAGCCTTCGGCACGATATTTGATTTTACGTTGATTGGACCTTTCGAAAATTTACACACCTCACCCACGAATCAGGTCAATTCCGTTCACATTGTCGGCTCTCACACGGACTCAGAGCATTCCACTCATGACATTCACAAAAGTCTTGAGAGGTTTTGGGAATCTGAGGAACCCCAAACCTACAAGCATACCAGCCCATTAGAGGATCAGTGTGAGGACATTTTCCGCACCACAACTACTCGTGAACCATCAGGTCAATATGTGGTTACACTGCCCTTTCTACACAACGCGCCGACATTAGGTTCCACTCACGCTATTGCTCTGCGCAGGTTTCTCAACTTAGAGAAGAAGCTGCAAGCGAACCCGCCCTTCCGCTCGAAATACGTAGAATTCATGTCAGATTACATAAAATTGGGACATATGTCGCCGTGTCACCCCAATACCTTTGCTCATAAATCCCATTTCTATATCCCACATCATGGCATATTCAAGCCAGGATCAGAAAAGTTGCGCTGTGTGTTTGACGGAAGTTGTAAGAGCTCAAACGGCGTCAATCTAAATGATTGTCTTCATACAGGTCCAGCTCTTCAGCAAGATATTGTTGACATTATCATGTCCTTCAGGACCCACTCACAAGTTTTCAGCACAGACATCCGAATGATGTTCCGAAATATACTCATTCACCCAGAGCAAAGACGTTTTCAACTCATTCTCTGGCGGTCTTCACCCGACCAGCCCCTGCTCACGTATGCCCTTAATACCGTCACATATGGATTAAGGTCCAGCCCATACCATGCCATCCGCACTTTACTCCAATTGGCTGATGACGAAGGTCATCGCTACCCCCACGCTGCTCAGGTCCTCCGCAAATCAATATTTGTGGACGACATTCTCTCAGGTGCAGATTCTGTAGAATCTGCTCAGTCGCTCCAAAGCGAACTGATCGAGTTACTCGCCCTAGGTGGCTTTCAGCTCAGTAAATGGACCTCCAACTCGCCCCAGCTCCTTGAACGATTCCCAGATGACCAGTGCGACATGCCCAAGGACTTTGACTTCAGTCCCGACTCTAATTCCATTAAGGTTCTGGGAATACAGTGGATTCCTCAAACTGATGAGTTCACTTATCGCATTTCTTTGCCCACTCATGCTCAAGTCACAAAGCGCTCCATTCTCAGTACAGTAGCGTCTCTCTATGACCCCAATGGCTGGGTTACTCCAGTCATCTTCCGCGCAAAGATTCTTCTCCAGAAGCTTTGGCTTCTGAAAATAGGATGGGATGAGCCTATCTCTGAAGAAGTCCACACAGAGTGGCAACACATCTCAGAGGATCTTCCTCAGCTCTCAAACCTCCGTTTACCTCGGCACATTTGTAAGTACAAGCCCACGTCTACTTACTCACTTCACGGGTTCGCGGACGCATCAGAGGCTGGCTTTGGTGCCGTTATCTACCTTCATGAGCGCAATACCACTGGACATGTCAATGTACACCTAATCATTGGCAAGTCCAAGGTCGCACCCATAAAGACTCGTCTCTCAATCCCGAAATTGGAGTTGTCAGCCGCGACTCTTTTATCTCAGCTCATGACTCGAGTGTCAGCCCAACTGTCAGCTCATATAGCCATTCAAACACACACATGCTGGTCAGATAGCACAATAGTGTTGGCATGGCTCAACACTTCACCTCACCGATTACAGACTTTCGAGGCCAATCGAGTGGCTAAGATTACAGCTACTTCAACTAGCCATACGTGGAAGCATGTACCCACGAACCTCAACCCTGCTGACTGTGCAAGCAGAGGCATGTCTGCCCAGTCCCTCTCACTTCATGACCTTTGGTGGTCACCCAGTTGGCTCAAAGAACCTACCTGCACTTGGCCCAAGATGCCACCCGCTCTAGGCCATCACGCTCTCCCAGGCCTTAAGCCCAAAAAGGTACCAGCACACATAGCAGTCCCAGATATCGATCTGGACTTGCTCACTCGCTACAGCTCACTTGACAAGCTCGTCGGAGTGACGGCTTGTATTAAAAGGTTCATATTCAATTGTCGGCACAGCCCTGATGCACGGCGCTCTGGTCCGTTGACAGCTAGTGAACGCAGGGACGCTCTGTTGCACTGGGTCCGCTCTGTTCAGCACAATGAGTTTGCTGAAGACATTAATCGTATCCAGACTGATAAAGTTTGTCCCGTTCGGCTCCAGCGTCTCTCGCCCTTCATAAAGGACGGCCTCTTGAGAGTCGGTGGTCGTCTCTCTCACGCGTCAATTAGGTATGACGCTCAACACCCACTCATTCTACCCAGCTCCAGTCCGCTCGTAGATCTCATTATAGATCACTATCACACAATACACTGCCACCCTGGAGCTGACACATTACACGCCATATTACGCCAGCAGTACTGGATTCTGTCCGCTCGTCGTATTATTAGACACCGCGTGTTTAAATGTATTAGATGTTTCCGGTGCCGCGCTCAGCCTAAGGCTCCGCTCATGGCTGATCTCCCAGCAGACAGAGTTACTCCTCAGCCAGTTTTTAGTCACGTCACGACGGACTTTGCTGGCCACTTCTTCGTTAAATCCAGCACGTTGCGGAACGCGAAACTCATAAAAGCGTACTTTTGTATTTTCGTTTGCCTCGCAACAAAGGCGGTTCATTTGGAACCAGTCTCTGCACTCTCAACGGAAGCGTTCTTTGCGGCATTGCAACGTTTTATCTCACGTCGCGGTACTCCGGTTCTCATTCGTTCAGACTGCGGCACAAACTATGTAGGTGCTAGGAATCAACTCATTGAAGTTCAGAACTTCCTCAGGTCAAACAATGATGCAATCACTCACAAGCTCGCGAATCAGCACATAACTTGGTTACTGAACCCGCCTAAAGGGCCTTGGTTCGGCGCACTGCACGAAATAAACGTAAAATCCACCAAGCAACTACTTTATCGTGTGATAGGTGAACAGCACCTCACTTTTGAGGAATTCTCTACTCTTTTGGCTCGAATTGAGGCTGTACTCAATTCAAGACCCCTCTGCCCAATTTCATCCGACCCTACGGACTTTGAACCTCTCACGGCCGGACATTTCATTATTGGTCGTCCGCTCACCGCTCTACCTGAGCAGTCTTTTGACGACAGACCCATATCTGCTCTTAAACGGTTTCAACTCATTCAAGCGCTCTCTCAGCGCTTTTGGACTCTCTGGTCCAGATCCTACCTCCATACCCTGCAAACCCGCTCCAAATGGCTCTCCCCTTCTTCCCCTCCTCAAGTGGGTGAACTGGTACTCATCAAAGAGGATGACCTGCCTCCGCTCCAATGGAAGTTGGGAAGAATTCTCCGCACGATACCTGGCAAGGATGGAGTGATACGAGTTGTGGATCTGGACACAGCTCATGGAAATCTGCGACGACCTGTGTTCAAGATAGCCAGGCTGCCGTTGGATTCAGCTCAAGAGGAGCCGCAGCCCCGGCCCCCCCAGGATGTTCACGCTACACTACGTTACCAGCATGACGTTAGAACATGACGTGTCATTCGCGTGCGCATGCGCGAACGACCACCCCCTCCCCGCCGCGCGCCGGTCGAGGCGCGCGCGGGCGCTGGCTTCATTCTGTTGCGTCCGAACTCTCGAGAGAACGACACACGTGTATAAACATTCGTGCCGCCGATACAAACAATCTCGCGTATTCACCGTGTCTTGTGAACATATAAGTGCTGTGTAATACTTCAAGACATCCAGCTCATCACTGCCCAAAGTGCCAGCATTAATCAGCTCAACGAGGGGAGACGACACGCGGCGCGTTTCGTCGGCTCACCGAAAACACCAAGAACAACATATAACACAGGTCAGTCAGTGCACCCACATTGTTTCCACAATTCTCCTGTGTCAAATCCCATCCGCCCTGCAGTTTCTGTAATCCCGCGATTACAAACGTCATCTACGTATTTCATTTTTGGGTAAATGTTTATTGAGTATTTGATTAAGATTCTCACTGAAGGAAAACGCGATTGGATGAAATTTTCTCGATAGAATTTAATTCCGAAAAGACCTCTAAATTGTTTTGTTTTTTCCTTAAATTCGGAAATCCTTAATAATTTCATTGTGAAATTGCATTCAAAATGTAGATATTATGTATTTGTAAAGTCTCCTTGAAATTTTTTTTGACAAAATAGCTTAGTATATTTTATATTTAAAAAAAAAAACGACTTTTTGCTGCTTTTCCACGAATCCGTCCCACTCCCACTGAGGGTTTTTTCGCATATGGAGTAACAGGGACGCTAAAATCTTTTACATATCACCTTAAGAAGCTTGCGGAGCAAGCCTAGTTCTTACAAACGAAATACCAGAACTATTGTAAATCATAGATATTCTTAGGATAGTGTGCGTTTATTCCGATTGGATTACAGAATATCTAGGTTCCCAGATATATATTTTGAAAGGACACTGATTAAAAGACGATATATAAGCAATTTAAAATTTCTGTAGATAGCTTATTTTTCTCATATTTTATGTTAAATTATTTAATATATATTTGGGAACCTAGATATTATGTTATGCAATCGGAATAAATACACACTACCTTAAGATTTTTAAATGGTTTTGGTATTTCAAGGGTTGCTCCGCCGGCCTCTTAAGTTGCTTAAATAGAGGTCAAAAATGTTAGTGCTTATTTAAATATAAACATTTTAATTCACCCATAAACTCCCATTTAGAGTTCTTTTTACGAAAAAAAAATTATCATAGATTAAGGCATTTTCGTAAAATGCTTGGGATATCTCTGATGGATAAAATCCGAAAAGAAGATATCCATCAGAGATCAAATGTGACCGACATTGCCTGCCGAAACAGTAAGTTGAAGTGGCAGTGGACTGGCCATATTTGTCGCTGACGTGATAACCGTTGGGGCCGTAAGACATTGGAATGGAGACCACGTAAGCCGCCCTCGTGCCCGCTGGACTGACGATCTGAAGGACGTTGCGGGTGGCGGCTGGATGAGGATGACTGAGGACCGCCAAGAGTGGCATAATATGGGGGAGGTCTATGTCCAGCAGTGGACGAATACGAGCTGATGGATGAAGGCATTTTCGTATTTATTCATTGACAACGAGTACTTTGACAGGTAAGAGAAGTTCTTTCGTAAAAAGTACTTTACTGTGGCTGTGACAGATCGGTCAGTGTTCGTATTTTATTGGAGCCGTAAAAGTCTATAATTGTTGGTATAATCTTCAAAACAAAACATTTTCAAACACTTGGATCAAATTTACCTTTTTCAGAATGTAAATTAATTCGATAAATTTGAAACATTTTGTATCAAATTTACTTTTTTCAGAATGTAAATTATATCGATAAATTTGAAAATGGAAATTTCTTAACTTAGTGTATAGGTTCGTTATAATTTTTTATCATAACGGTTATATTTTTCCTCTCTGTAAAGATTGCTAAATCAAAATACAAGTTCCCATTACCTGTAATTCCATGAAGCGTGATATATTTAAGTATATAAAATTTTGCATCGATATTGAATCGAATTACCTGATAAATTTTTTTTTGCCTACAAGTGCTCGACTCGAAGAGAATCTTAACATTTTGAGGTAAGTTTCGATAGGGCTTTCTCGCACCCCTTCACGACATTTGGTCTCAATATGAGCAACGTGACTTTAGATATTACTTTATAAGTTTATTTTATTATATAAATCTCCTTATCCTATATACCTTCTATAAAATGTCTTGTTTTATTTTTGAGTAAAGCCCTATTTATGCTTCGACTGTAATTAAGCTATCCAGCACCCGTAGCACAGTGTTCAATCGCGTGCGACGCAACTTAGTTTAATCACAAGTGCGAGGCGCGTGACACAATGTTTTTGCGATTAAACAGTATGTCACGCTCCTCGCACTTGTGATTCAACTATATCGCGTCGTGCGTATTAAACACTGTGCTACGGGCGCTGGACACGTATATAAAAGTACTCACCCTGCGGGTTCGGACTTTTAACGTACTCGTCCAGGAGGGCTTACTTACTGGTCTCTGCAGTAATGTACAGTTACTTGTTGGCGAATAACCAATTTAGGGTTAATTAAATTATAGCCCCACTTCCATCAAATGCCGTGGTTACTTGTACAGTGGGCCGAACATGAGTCTATAACAATTTCAGTACCCTTACGTTCAAAGCAGTAAGGTCTACTTGCTCCAACGAGCAGTAACTCGTGCGACGACCATAGAAGGGTGTCTATTTTGACATGCAGTGAGAAATATTTAATTAAACCTGTCTGGTGATACACGCTTGCTACACAATCTGTGCTCGAGAGTAGAGAGTGATGGTTGTGGACTCTATGGTACTCATGTTCCACTTGACACGATTCTGATTGATCCACGGCACGAGCCGAGTAAATAGACTCATGAATCATGACGTGGCTTCTAATGGAAGTGATGTGTGGAGTTTATAATCCCTGCCTGTTTTATAGGGATGCCCCAATGATATTAGAAGAAAGTGTAGATACGTTACCTAAACTAGATTAGAATTTCTAAAACGGCACACAATATAAATGACTTCAGTAAATTACGTATGATTGCAATATCACATTGACACATGGAAGTCAGAGATAGGCGTGTAAATATAATAATTTAGGTGTAAGGTCTTAAATTATAATTCTTGTTTATTAACTTTTAATACTTAATTAATGCATGTTAGATATATAAGATGAAAGTTTCCTTTAGTACTTAAGTCTCCTTTTTGTAACTGCTTTCTGTCCTACGAATTATAAATGATGTTTTTACCTATAATTGGGATGCATATGAGAACAAATTTTTGTAAATGAATACCAAATGTCATGAACTAAATGTAACTCTGTTGGTGGAACTATTAATAATAAATAAGTCATAATTATCACGAGCGAAAAAGAGACAAGACCTATGTTGCTGTGCGTCGTCCCATGCGACGTCCGTCGTGCGCAGATGCTAGCACGATACTGAGAGGTTTGCAAATTAGCCAAGTTTTTACGTGCTACTCGTGGATCGCTTATAACCTATCTACACTTTCTTCTAATAATCAATGGGATGCCCTATAAAACTAAGCCGTTTGAAAACGGACATAAAACGGTCAAATCGTAGGGGAATTAACCCTCTTAAATACCAAACACTGTTAGTGAAGTGCTACAAAACTTGCATTTTAATACTTTATTCCTGAGATTACGATAAAAAAACCTTGAAAAATATAAACTTACGCATTTTTATTTCTAAAATAATATACTTCTAATAAATCACGTAATTTCAAAAGTTGCATGTGGGTGTCCTAGCAACTCGTTAGTTTTTTTTTTGGCTATGGTTTAGTATTACAAGGCAAATTCTGATTTAATAAATAATGTGGGTTTCGGCACAAAATAGATACTACCATAAGGCAAACTCAGAAAACAGACGCACACATGTATTGACGCGTACGTATGATGATCTCGGCAGAATTTCGTGTTGGCATTCAACTGACTTCATCCGAGATCGTCGTACGTACGCGTCTATGTATGCGTGCGCCTGTTTTCGCTAGTAAAGCTTCTGTAAGTGGTTATTTTGTGGTTTCGTGGTACGGGGTCCAGTACAAAATGCGCAAAGGTCATTGACAAATTTTACATCTGCCCTAGAAATAGACTTTAACTTATTGAAGTTTCAATAAGCTTTTTAAGATGTTCAGGAAAATCTAATGAAATTTTATTTCTTGTAGACTACTTTTTTTTTAAGTAAAAATCCTAACCTTGTCATGCATAAACCTTCTGTACGTGTTATAGAATTAAATGAGATTTGAGGATAATTCATGATTGACATAAACGGCTCACCTCAATACGAGTTATGATCGGGAGGCATAAGTCTGATGTGTGAGGCGTAACGTCGTCGCGTAAACGTCTTCACTCATGAAGTCTTGAAGACTGTCTTCATGAAGGCAGTCTAAATCTGCTGAAACTGGTCGGCTATCCCGATCATAACTCGTATTGAGGTGAGCCGTTTATGTAAATCACTTCTGCAAGTGGTTATTTTGTGGTTTCGGTAGATAATTACCATCATATATGCTTCACCAAGAACTTCAGTTAAACCAATAATGGGGGTAATAAAATGTTTTACGTAGGTCGTTATATAAATAAAAGTTTTAAAAATACAAAAGCAAACTCAAATTTGGATTCTCGTTAATAGTTAATGTCATGCAAAATGGATAATAAAATAAACAGTGTGTGGGCGTGAATGTGGGTGGGTAGTTTCAATGAAAAAGCTCTTGAACAACAGTGAGGGTATTATTGTAAAGCTAGAACCTATTTATAACGTTTCTGTACGAAATACTGTTAAAGGGGGTAAAAGTTACTTGGAAATATTTAAGGCACATGCATATTATATTTACTGTATATGAGTAAAATGGGCTTTATAATTATGATAGATATAGGAGTATCAGAAGAATTCAAAAATACAACAGCACATAGGAGTAAGGCCACAAGTCCAGTACACACACAGGAAATGTACCGTGGACAGACAAGGGATACAGTGGAAAAATCAGTGCAGTGATACATTCAAGTCCACAACATACCTGATTATGTACGCTTTATAAACTCCAAAGGATTTGACTCGACTCATCGTATTGGGCATCTATCATATCAAAAGTTTGAAGTCCCGTCGCGCCGTGATAGCATTCTATTTTTAAACGACAAGGCACGCTTGGAAACGCAACGGTCTTTTGGAGGACATGTTGAAGAGTGTGATATATTTTTTGAGCTGCTATATGTATGTCTGTTCACAGGAGTTTTGTCTGATTTGCTGAATACCCTGCAGTTCACTTGACGAATAATATCGGCGAGTTGAACGGAACTGTAAAGTAAAAGTACAAATCTAAGTAAGAAGCCATCGGAAATTGCAACTGAAAATAATTTTGCAGCCATTTTGCAAGCCGATATCAGAAGTGGGATATGAACTGCCATCATTAAATTTCAACATTCACAAACTTTATACAAGGTGTAACAGAAAGGTGTAACCATATTTGAAGAGCTTATTGAGTCAATGGTATAGAACAACTTTTACTATGCAGCCAACCCTGAAATCTCAAAAAAAAATCTGCCCTTCCATACATTTCAGCCGAGCGGCATTGCATTTTTTTTTCGAGATACAGGGTTTGTTTCATAGTAAAACTTGTTCTATACCATTGACTGAATAAGCTCTTCAAATATGGTTACACCTTTCTGTTACACGTTGCATACAGAGTGAGTAAAATATTTTAAGTTCATGAAAAATCACGATACTTCATACAATGTTTTTGAACTGTCGAGTAGGTAATTCCTAATCTTGTTTAACATGATACATGTACTTGTCAGGAAGTGTCGCACCCCAATTCTGATATCTAGTTTAAACTTTGTCTCACCTGAGATTGCTTTGAGCGGAGTTGAGGCTGGTATTTTTTCCTTAGCTTCCTCGGACAGCAGACGCACAATATCCGAAGGAATGCCCTGGAACAACGAAAAGCCCAATTTAAATGACAGGCTGAAGTTAAACGAATTATTTTCCGGGGATTAAATTTTGGAAGAAAGGGATTCGGACGTAAATTGTGCCTTTGAAACAGGATTGCCCTTTTAAACAAACTTTTTACCAGACCGCCTCTACCAGACGGGTCTACGTATCGACCACTAATCTGGAGGTCACGGGTTCAAATTACGCCGAGGCACATTACTTTATTCTTTACTAGCTTTTGCACGCGGCTTCGCCCGCGCTGGTTTCTTTTGCATTTTCCCGGGATAAAAAGTAGCTTAAGTCACTCTCCGGCCTATAAAGTATCTCTATGTAAAAAATCACGTCGATCCGTTGCTCCGTTGCTACGTGAAAGAAGGAGAAACCAACAACCAACAACCACACCTGTGACCACACTTTCGCATTTAAAATAGGGGTACGGAGGTACGGATTCTTTATTGCACAGTTTACAATACAGTTTTATAAAATAAAAGAAAAATTAGTAAAATGTCGAGCTTATTTCTACAAAGAAATCTCTTCCAGCCAACCTGTGATGTTAACAATATTTGTTTTTGTCTGCGTACTTGCTCCATATTTGTACTCAACACGCTGGGGCGTCGTCGTCGGTGAAACTTGGGTGTATACGAGTTTGGACTGTGACTTGCATTTCACACTTCATATAACATAACATAACATAAATAATCGTTATTGGGCACCGAAATAAGAGAAGTTATAAAATATTTTTAAAATAGAGGGCACAATGGGCGGTCTTCATGCTTGGAATCTCTGACATATAACTCCGACACTCTCTCGGGGATTTATATCGTAAACATTTATATCTTTTTTAAATTTTGATCCGTTTCAAGTTTTCATAGAACAGTTATTTTAAAAACTTGTTGGTGCAGGATTTAAGTTACTCATGTGGCTGCGAAAACTAATAAGTAACGACACCGGACGCAAACGTGTGACTAAAAAATATCACCAGCATTTTAAAGCCGATAACTATTAAAAATGTGATTTATTGCATTAGGCGCGCACAGTCTAAGGGGCTGCACAAAGCTAAAATTCAGTCCTGCTCTAACGCTTATAAGTTTTAACTGTCTATCCTGCTCTAATCAAATGCCGCGCACGCAAAACTTCAGTTATTTTGAAATCGCGGCTACAATAGGACAATTACTATAATTTCTTTATGTATTAAAGATGGTTTTTTCTAGTTAGTATCTGCGTGTGTTGGTTTCCTTTCAAGCGGGTTTGAAATATGGAAACTGAATCGCTTTTTCTGCAAAAATCATGCTTTTTTAAAAGTAATATAATTAAAAGAAGATTGAAAGTATGTTTATTTATAAAGTGTACTTAATAACTGTCTTGAGTCAAAAAACATGCCATATTTTTTTCAAATTTTTACCATCTACATAGACGGAACTGAATCTAATGCAAAACTGATGGTTAGCATAGTGGAGCCCCTTAAGGTTAAAAGTCAGTCGCTCGGTAAAAAGTGCACAACTTAACTTTGTTTTTCTTGTTAAGAAATTATAAGTGAAAAAGATATTGGTCTATGGCAATTCACGCCAATAGTTCAGTGTAAGTTAGGTTTATAAATCAACAGCTTGAATGATTTTGTCGAAACAAACTTAAAACAGCATCGATTGGACAAAATCGTGACTTGAGAATTTTACTTAAAACTGTTGATTTATAAACCTAACTTATACTGAACTTTTGGCGTGAATTGCCATATACCAATAACTTTTTCACTTTTACTTTTTTTTTACAAAAAAGACAAAGTTAAGTTGTGCACTTTTTACCGGGTGACTGACGTTTAACTTTAGTATCAATTAGGTTTTTCTTGCAGTTTTGTGTTATTTAATGCATTACTATGTAAATAATCTTGCACTACACTACAACTAATACTTTTTATTCAAACAAGGAAAAACTACAATAAGTTTAGCGTTTGGGAATGCGATCCGTCGCATCCAACTTAATTACAAACATTTTGTTTGACGCATAAGGTCACGGTATTCAGAGGAATTGGTCCTGCTCCAACGCTTTCATTTAACACTAGTCTATCCTGCTCAGTGGAAGAGGGCCGCTAAAAAAACTCGCGATTTTGAAGTGTTTTTATTTATTATTTTGGAGTGAGAGGGATGGGTTTTCTGGCTGTTTATACTTATAACGGCTGTTTTATACCATTTATTTATTTATGTAATATTTACATAAAAGTACAGCTTTTTTATCATATTTTAAACAAAGTTAATTTTTGTGTAAGTTTTATTGTCCAAAACTGATATAACGCTAGTTTAGGCTTCCATCCATCAGCCTAGCTCGTCCACTGATGGACATAAGGCTTTCCAGGACTTTGCCACTCCCGGCGGTCATCCTGGAAGAACTGCCCAATTAGCTTAAGCAACGAATAATTTGTGGATGGAAAAGTCGAAAGCAGGATCTTTGACTTAGGAACTTTGTTTGCACTAGTTAGGAGATAAACATGCTAAAAGTCCTTGCCCCTCCGAGTCGAGCCCGAGGGGGGGGGGGGGGGGGGCACAAAGGCATCCCGTTTTTTGGTTTTTTGCTTACATCTTGAAAACCGTGCATTGTACGAAATTTTGTTTTACTACATAATGAAAGCTGATAAAATTTTCTACAACTTTAGCTTTCACACTTTTTATCTTTCTCCAATATTTGCCTAGCTATGAGCTTCGAAAAATGGTCAAATTTCAAAGCCTTTTTCACGTCAACCACGTTGGATTTTAAAATCGTTGTTGTTTTCGTAATCAGCGACCCGATAAACCATTCAAACGATACCCATGTTGATTTTAAAAATTTTTACCCCTTTTCCCCCTTTTAGGGGTTGAATTCTGAAAAAACTTGAAACACATTTATAGATAAGAGTACTCCTGTGAAGTCTCGAATAAAATAGTCTAACTAATCTTGTTTCCCCTTACAAACTTTGGACACCTGTTTCACCCTCTTAAGGGGTGTGTTTTGAAAAATCCTTTCTTAGTGGACGCTTTCACTATATAAGGTATCTATATGCAAAATTTCAAGTCTATAGAACCAGCTGTTGTTGAGATGTAAGCAAAAAACCAAAAAAACGGGATCTTCTTTGTGCCCCCCCCCCCCCCTCGGGCTCGACTCGGAGGGATAAGGACTTTTGGTATGTTTATTTCCTAACTAGTCCAAACAAAGTTCTTAAGACAAAGACCCTGCTTTCGACTTTTCCATCCACATACCCTTAGAGAGCATTTCTCAGCCTAAATACTCACACACGCTGGGCAAAAATCACAAAGATAGTTTATCTATCTTTGTGATTTTATTGTATGCAGGAAAATGCAAGTAATCGTGCATCGTACGGCCGAAATATTAAGATAAAAGAGAGAAATTACATTTTTTCAAAGTTTAAATCGCTGTTGTTTACAAATAAAACACAAACGTGATGTTGACATCGACAATGTATGGTATAAATAAGACCTTATTAGTTTATAGTGCTGTCCTAATCCTAAACAAATTTAGTATTATGATCTTAGTGCAGTAACGTCTAAATTCTAAATTCGTATGATGATGAATTCGTATGATTCGGGCGATGAGTCCTGCACTAAATCTCCCCAATCGTGAATATTGCTCCGGTCAGTCAGCCCAGCTAGGACAGCTTTTTGAAGTAGAGCCGAACAGCTTCAGCATTCTGACACATAAACTGGTCCAGCGAAGGGAAGTTCAAGCTCGTCGCGATCCCTGCTTTTGGTCTCATGTCTTCGGTTGCAGAGCAGTACATAGAGTAGCACATTGCCACTGTCTAGTCCTCTAGAAGCAGTTACGTCTTTTATCCTGTGACATATATTCGACAAAAATCGAATATTTAATAGCATGCTCGGCGCTGTTTATATCCTTTAATGGCTGACGGTTAATGAGTTGTGGGAGCGTGGTGGTTTCGCTCGTTTCGTTCGGGTTCAGATAATTAAACTTGGGTGAAACATTTCAAGTCATTGCTTAGGGCGGCGATTTATTTGATTATAATATGGGCTATCTTTTTTAAATAAAGATTTAAGGAATCATTTTGAGGTAGAGGTTGAATATTACATAGTTTAAAATATCATTGCAATTTTTGTTATTAGCAGCTACTACCTCAGGGGTAGAACGCTGGCCTTTCAATCTTAAGATCCAGGTACGAAATTCTCGTATGATAACGTGTAATCTATATTTCGCGGCAAATAGGAGAATCCGGAAAAATGCTATTGAAAAAAGTCTATTACCAAAAAGTTAAAAATAGCATTAAACAAAACGTATCTCGCGAAAATATTTTAAAATGTTATTTTTTTTTCTTAATACTGGCAACTTTAATACATTTTAAATAAGATGACATGATCTAAGTGTTAAAATCTTTTGGATTTTATAATAAAGTCAATTATTTTGAAACATAAAAATTACTGAACAATTTGAGAATATCTTTTTCCCTCACTGGTAACATTTTGATGTCATGGCGTCTATCAAAATTATGGTCATGGTCATGTTTTACGTTAAGTTATAATATGAATTGCAGGTCCTTACAGGTGGAACGTTATCTTATCTAACAATGTTTATTATGTTTTTTTTTATATATTGTGACACCCATTGACCGCACAAACCGTCATTATAAATTAAAACTCCGAGAGCTGTTAGTACAAGGGCGAACTGAGCCATAATGGCTTGGTTTTACTTGCTTCACTTATTGTACGGTAAAAACAGATTACTCAAATTAAGACAATTTGCTTTGCATCAAAGTAAATTTATTAAAACCAAGAAAATGATCCTCTCCCTATAGACGTTAGAGAATATTTACTTCGTGTCAGTAAAAAAATATCTTGAAATTTTTCATTTGTTCCAAGACAAATATATTTAAATGAAAATAGCAAATTAATTGGCATAAGAAACAGTTATCTTGATAATCAAGAAAATGTTGACTTGAAATAAAAATATTTAAATTTCCATGTAGATTATCTTTACTTGCATTAACAATCACTATTCTTCTTTTAACTTATTTATTTATTGCTAAAAGTATTTACTTATTTGGATTGAGAATATGCTGTTATAAATGGAGAGATCTCATTTATAAGATGAAGATTGATTTTCTTGGTTTCAATTATTATGGTTTAGGTTTGAGAGAATTTTCATTTAGGTCTAAATCCGAATCTCTCAATTTGATGCTCTCGGTTTTCTTACACCTAAATTATTATCTCAGCTTAAGATTTTATTAACTTGGTATTAAGTAGGAAGTAATATTAAAATGAGAATTTATTGTCTTAGATTAAAACTTAAGGGTTACTTGATTTAAGTTTGTTTCGTCTTGGTTCAGGATTATACAAATCTGCATACAGGGTGTAAATTAAATTGTCTACTTTCTTTTAAGGGTATATTCTATGCAACTTAACGAATAGAAATAGCATTTTTATATTAAAATAAAATTTTTGAGTGACATAGAATAAGCCCTTAAAAGAAAGTAAACAATTAAATTTACACCGACATAATTGTAAAAAAATAATTAAGCCATTGAATTTCAAAACAGGTTTATTATGATGCTCATCACAATAACAATAAAGAAAAAAATACAAGCGTTTACAAAACGGTTGGTTACACAAAAAGCGATACATTTTCCCACAATGGAACCTCAAGCATGATTTTAGAATGTTATCGAGGTCTATATATTTATATTTTTGACATTCATCAACATTTTTTGCTTAACAGCTATACAGCAGGTGGATTAAAAAAAAATTGCTTTTATTTAAATAATCGAACCCAAAATATATACTGAAAATATGCTCAGTTATTATCAGACTTAGCTACACTACTCTAAATTTACTTTATAGACTTAAGAAACCAATGTGTACAAATTTTCGTAGACGTATATTCAAATAAAAACATTATTGGTGTTGACCTCACACATATAATTCTATTTTTAAAAAATATCAAAAATCACCTTTAACATAGGAATCTAAATTTAAGAAACTTGAGAAACCAAATTTGTGTACAAATTTCCGTTAAGAAGGCAATAGTACTTCTACGTGTAGTTTGTACCACTTTATATGCTTTAAAATGAGCACTATAATGAACAATGTCTAAAAAAAAACATTGAAATAAAATGTCATTACTACATTGTTTCAGAATAATTTTGTTGATGATATAATATTTGGGTATATCATTATTAACATCTTGTAGCACAACATTATTATGTTGTACCTAATACCATTTAATTCACACCAATCAACATAAATGGAATCGGTACTAATAAAGGTGTCGCTGTCAAATTAAAATTTACCATACAAAAGATTATCCGTTAACCCTTTTTAATTTTGATTTGAATTTTTTCTTGTAGGGTTATCCTGGTTGCCAGGTGTGGACACAATTCCTTTAAAGTGTCCGGGTTCAGTTTTGGCAAAAGTTCAATACTTATACCATTTTCTGCAAAAAAGAAAAAGGGGAACAAGCATACAACATATAGAAATGGAACATAATAATAATAATAGTATAAATAGTATAAATGTATATAATAGTATAAATATATATATATATATATATATATATATATATATATATATATATATATATATATATATATATATCACCACAACATGAATCCCCGAAGGAGTGTCAGAGGTGTTCTGAGTGTGAACTGTGAAAATGCAAGTCACAGTCCACACTTGGTACCCCCGCGTTTCACTGTTTTCACTTTCCTCACAATGTTTTCCTTCACCGTTCAGCAAGTGGTAAGTATTAAATAAAATGAACAGGATGCAGAAAAGTTAACTAGACCTTGTAGCTCTACTATTTGACTTTAGAGTCCCATAGTCCTAACCTAGATAATAAAATAAATTATGATATAAATAAATTTCTATGTTTGAATACTTGGCGATTTATCCATCGCAAGGAGATATAACTTAAATAATAAAATAAATTATTTGTTCGAAAAGAGCAGGCACTGAACACCTAGTTTAGCGATCAAGGCTCTGGTGATCGACGGTAGGTGCCTAAACCGTACAGCCAGGTATTTACTGTCAATAGACAGCAAAACTTCGTTGTGAAAAAAAGTCTGCCCAGCAGCACTGCCTCCGTTATTAGAAGATTCCCTGATTAAAAGTGGCCTATTTTCAGTGGGAAACCCCTATACTTAGATCAGGGATGAGAAAGAGGTATAAAACCCGTCGGAAATATCTGCGCATCTGCAACTCGGGGTTTGTCCGTGGTAGAACCCCTGCGAGAGGTTTCGGGTGCGCAGATATTTCCGGCGGGTTGTATAGGAAAAATAGTACATAAAGGCGGATATGAACACTTACATACCTTCAAAATTGTTTATCACTACTTCGGGGATCTCCCACGATAACAGTAATTCTCTGATCGAGTCCATTGAATTGAAACGTCTCGGCGTCCGTCACTAAGCAAATGGCCGCGCGTCGGATAAGATTTTTTTTATTAGTACGAACGACAATAAAAAATACTCTTGCGTTCAGACACTGTAAATTTCAAAGTGAAATAATTTTATCAAGGTAAAGTTATGTTGTCTTATTGTAAGACAATAATTTTTTCATTTTGTAATTAACTTTTTCTTTGTTTCCAGGAAAGTTCTTTAAATCCAAGAAAATATTTCACTGCCCATCTTGGTGTGAGAGAAATGTAGTTATTTTAATGATTTAAATTTTCAATTCGAGTAATCAATGTCACGAACTTTAGTATAGTGTTATTTTAGAACAAAGTTTTATTTTCTAAACATGGATGTTTAACGTTTTCATTTAAGTATATACTTACTAAACAACAACATTTCTACTCTTGATTATAAACCAAAAGAAATCTCTTTAAAACGACATTTTATTGATCGAAGTGGATATTTTTCTTGAAATTAAACTTAAATTTCTTAATTCAAAACAGATAAGAGTACCCACCTCTTGACCAAAGATATTTAATATTGATTCGAGAAAATGTATTGCCTTGATTTCAGCAAGTCCAGTTTATTGATTTAACTCAAAATGTATCTTAATTTAAATATATTACTCTTGAAATAAGCAAAAAAATTGAGAATAAAATTTTATCAAAATAAGATTACCAGTTTTTTTGTACCAACAATATACTCTTAATCTTATTATATATATTTTTGGAATAACCAAATATTTTAAGAAAATGCTCTGTCTTGTTGGAAGAAATCCTTTTTTTCTGTGGACTTGGTTTCTAGGCGTTTTTATTTTAAGTGTGCATAGTATTTGTTATTATTCACCGTTTGCTGAACGGTGAAGGAAAACATCGTAAGGGAACCTGCATGCCCTAAAAAGCGTGTATTTGTGCCCCAAGTACGGCGATAAGGCTTACCACCTATCACGTTAGGACGTAATAGGCGTCAGTGAAACGGTGGTGTACCGAGTATGGACTGTGACTTGCATTTCACAATTCACACTCGGAACACATCTGAAACACCCTCGGGGATTCATGTCATAATGATATATTTATATTAATTTTATAATTTTTTATTACTTAAAGATTATGATACGCTAACAAGATGATACGCTGTTTTAGAAATAGTAGAGCCCTACTTGTTATTGCGATTTTTGCCAACTGTACAAAACACTCCAGCAGCCTAAGCATGAAAACATCTCCATATCGTTGTGTTTGAAACTAAACTTAGGTTGCCATACGTAGCTGTTAGTTTCACTACTATCCGCTTGGAGCGGTTTCCCAGATTCCATACGATTTTGATGTAGTTGGAAACGCAACGATACGGAGATGTTTTCATGCTTAGGCTACTGGATTCGCCCAGCCGACCTTATGTTTATTTTTACGTAGTTTTTTTGTCTGCCTATATGTTATACGTATATTTGCCATATCTTGTTATTCGATAACGTAATGTTACCTACGTACGGTGCACAATTATGCCCAAAACAGACGGTGAAATGCAACTGCAACGAAACCCTTTTGAAATTATTGGTTACCAGTTTCAAACGTTTTCCACAAGTTTTCCAAACACGCCGCAACCTAAATTATCAAAATCATTTCAGTTTTCTTGAGAACAGACGTCTGAAAAATGACTAGTTCTAGTGATGAAGAAGTTGTGTCTTCGACTGATTTATTCGTCCAAGATCTTCGACAAAGAAAGAACTATGTGGATACATCCCTACATTGAGAAGAATATAAACTGTCGTATATTTGTTGCTGCAAAAGACTTACACCAAACTGATAGAAAATTCATGGATTGTTATAGTATATGCAAAAGTACATACCTTGAGCTTGTTGAAATAATAACACCTAATAATATGAGAGAATGTGTGAGTCCTCAAGAACGGCTGTTTTGTTTTACCGAAAAAGACGCCAAAGCCAATGAAACACAAATACGACTTTCCTGCACGCTGGTTTCAATGCAACTGATTTGCAATGCGTTTTAAACTGGTTTCAAAATGGTTGCGTCATGTGCGGTCTCTCAAAGAAGTCCTAAACTCAAATGATAACTAGAAGTTGCAGTTTCGTTGCAGTTGCGTTTCACCGTCTTTTCTGAGTCTATTAAGTGTAGTAAGCTCCAAATAAGTAAGTATTATCAAGAGCTTTACCCGACTGCGTTTCTCTCGAGATTTTCTCGCATTTATATCCCCCGCAGAAGGTTGGTCCCACTTTTCATCAATTTGCTACTTGTCCAAACTTTTTGGGCATGTTTTTGCTAGCAGTCGAATATTTAAGTGATTTAATGGCCGATCGAGGCGTTGACAGCACGACCTCGGTCTATATAACGAAATATTTTTTTGGGTGAATTGAGAATGATAAATTTAGTAAAATTAGTAGAGGCAAGCTAAGGTTTTGTACCCCGGTGAAGGTAGTATTTTACATTTAAAAGTGACACCTCATTTTCTGCTAAATCCCTTGTTCGTATTTTCCGGTTTTATTTTATTTCACTGAAGTAATAACTAACGAAGAGAGTAAATAATGTTTAAATTTCAACGTTTGATAAACGTTTGACGACGAAAGAAATGAGGCTGCAACAAAGAAAAAAATCCCTAGTTGTTAAAAAAACATTTTAAAAAGGAGATCTTTTCTTTATCAAGAAAAAAAATAACTTATATTAAACGTAGTGAAAAATACCAGCCCTTAGGAAAAAAATTGGCCGAGTAGATTGCACTTTTCTAAGAAACAGCTGATTTTATTTTTCTGTTATTTTATACCATTGACTGAATGAGCCCTTCAAACATGACCACACCTTTTTGATTCACGTTGTATACTGAAAAAGTTAACCCGTTCTATTTGCAACGGATATGTCCCGCTCTTTCCAGACAAAGCGCCGTTCAACTTTTATCGATAGTTGAGAATTGGCAAACTATTTATCGAATTGCCCAGTAATTAATTTAACCGCCCCAGTTAATTATTAAACTATAAACTATAATAAAATAATTACCGCTATAACAAGTTAAAACGGATACAACAATGGATCGCAAGCAATTTAGCCAATGTCCTCCAAACTTCATTTTGAAAATGAAAATTATGATGATGGCAGGTTAATAATCATCAATGTTTTTCTGCTCCGAGACATGTTTTACTATGATAATAATTTCGCTCCAACAAAAAAGCTAAAAAATAGCTTTTAATTTTTTTAGTACTAATGCTCTCAAAAAAAATTGTATTTAATTCGATATGCGGGAGGTAAATGCGATTTGCAACCCTAGGGAGGTAAGTAAAATTGAAAATCGAACGAGACTCCTTTCTTTGTTTTTTGGGACAAGACCTCATAATTGAGGCAAGACGCTTAAAAGTGACGCAATAAATTGGTTTTCTTTTTAAAACGACCGCACTGGCCAGCAAGGAAACCGCACGAAAAAGAAATAAAAAAAATAAAACAAATAGGCGGCACGTAAATCTTCTTGAAAACGTTGTTGGAAATATATTTTTAACGAAAAAATTATGAATTCAAGTGATAATGATGATTTTAATTTGACGCCTGAATCGATAAAACTACAGGCAAAAGCAGTCGTAGAAAACCTGTTACCTCCGATTTCAAAAGAGAGATATTTGCTATGACGATTTCATCAAGTGGCGGACTGAAAAGAAATTATAATCTTTGTCGAAAATTGTACCTGCACTTTTTTCAAGTTGTTTTTTTTTCAAATTTACCTGGAATTTAATTTATAAACTGAATATTTGGTCTAAATGATACGGGTGACATTACATTACCAGCGATTTAGACCAAATTTTCAGTTTATAAATTTTAAATTCCAGGTAAGTTGTTTTTATTCTATCGAAGATCGATTTTATTTGGAAAAATCAACTACGCATCGTTTTCAACTAGGTGTGACCAAATCGTAGTTGTGTAGAAACAAGAATTAAATCAAAATAAACAGGGTTAGCGGGGCGCAACCTGGAGCACTTTTTTAAAGTCAGTAAAAACAAAATGCTCCAGGTTGTTCTCCGGCAACCCTATTTATTTTGATGTAATAATAATTTAATAATAATAATTTAATAATTTTTATTCGGAAACCCAACAGTCAATTACAATATGCTTATTTAAAAAAAATAAAAATGTAGTTCTTTTTTCTTTACAACTACAAATTGGTCACACCTTGTTACTCGATACATAGGGTTACCCACGGTGCGTCCATAATCTATTAGTTTCCTTATCAAATATCATATTTTTAAAAGCTCACGAGACACGACATAATATGTGTTATATTAATATTCATTTGATTACTAAAATTACTTTGATATCAAATTAAGGCGCATAATATCGCCAAATGGGTACTTTCTAAAGCCTACTCCTCTTTTATGGCTAAACCAAAAATATTGAAAAAAATGTATTATGGATTATCAATTCTAGGAAAACATATGCAACATTTTTCTTTTTCGTACCACCAAAACATCTATATAAAAAATAGTTTTAACTGGATGGTGTTTTTTGGCTTGAATTCCCTACTGCTGCTAAGCAGTTTGGTCGATTTCATTCATTTATGCTTTGATAAATAGATAAACTTGATAGCTATAAATGTAACATAGGATTATTCAATCAAACAATCACGTCCAAGTGAAAAGTATTATTTTCTCATATTTCGCCCTATCAAGGACGCAGCGAGCGTCGTAACAGCCACCACGCATTTTGCGCTGATCTGAACGTTATTTCAATGTGGTTTCCATCGATATTCGTACAGAAAAACATCGAACTGCTAATTTGGCGACGGTAATCGCCTTAATCAAATTTTTCTCCAGATCCCAACAACAACAACAACAAATCTCAATTCGGACGAGCCCTTATTATTTTTAATCAACATAACCATCAAAAAGGCAATTGGATTAAAAAAGAAGAGTTTCATTAGCATTGCTGTGTCGACTTCTTACAATAGACCCTTAGATTCGATTAAAGTTTAATTAAGTGGTGAGAAGGGCCCCTTAATGAGACGGAAACAACTTTTACCCTATTTAACTTTCCACTTATCTCTTTTCACTCGACAAATATTGACATTCACTCTCTTTTCAAGACCCATGAACCTTAAAGTAAAGGAATAAGGTGGCGTTTTCCTTGTAGATAAAGAAGGAAAGTGTTTTCATAGGTTTGTTGGGACGGAATGGGAAAGCGGATTATAAAGATTGTCTTTAATTGTCTTTTCTTGTTATTTCCATGATAGAATTGACGACAAACATTTTTGTTATTTCTTGTTTATTCCTTGTGCGGTTAGTTTTTTAGGATTCAGATAAAAATGGGGATCCCTATTAGAGTGACTGTCTGCAATTTATATATTATATCAAAGAAATGGTTGGGCTAGTTCTCAGAAAATTATAATAAAAGTTATTTGTTCTGTTGCTTATTTTGTGTATTGGAATGTTTTAGGACTATCGATACAATATTAAAAACGTTTCATATTTTCACGAGTAAATTCTTATTTACAAACAATAATGTAGGATTGTATATTTTTATCCAAACTGCGTCTATAATGACGAAATTGTTTCATTATTTTCACACAATATTATATACCTATTTCAAATTCACCAATAAAATTTAAGTGTTCGCCAAACATACAAAACCGAGGTAAATTTATCACTTTTCATTTCTTGGTTTTTTTTTACCTCAATTATTAAAAAGTTATTAGTATCTGTACTATTAAGGCGATACGTAAAATAATTTAGCGTCCCTGTTACTCCATATGCGAAAAAACCCTTAGTGCGAGAGGGACGGATTCGTGAAAAAGTAGCAAAAAGTCGGTTTTTTATTAATATAAAATGTACTAAAGTTGCTATCAAAATTTCGTTTAACCAGGTTCTAGATACCGTTAAAGCCCATCTAATAAAATATGATTGCAGTCCATATGTCATTCTAAATTGTCAAACCAGGAGAATTGGTGTCGAAAAAGACCTCATTTCAATAAATATTTCTATCGAGCCGAATTTCTCCAATCGCGTTTCTGTTTTAACAGATCCCTAGAAAAAGATTCCAAAAATAATATACTATTTTATCAAAATAATAAATTATATACCGAAATAGGTATGCAAGTTCTTAAAGTGTCGATTTTTTTTTCCGTAGCGCCTTAAGTCGTATTATTAGACGCTAAAAATACATACCCCACGTATCTATATGTATCCACCAAACGAAACCAAGTTACATTCTTACTTGAAAAGGTTGATTTATTAGAATAGTTTCAAAGAACTTTGTTTGTTGTAAGCTTCTTGGGACAAAAAACAAAACGAGGTTGTTTTTCTGAACAAAGAAACGCACATTAATCACACAAATATTACAAATAAATAACGTCTTTAGTTTACTGCTAACTAATACTAAGACAAAAAAAAGGAATTTTTTTTGAAAAAGGCGTTACTTTGCGGAAGTCCATCATAAATTTGTGGACATATTAATAATTTGCAATATTCCGTAAAAAATTCTTACTATTCTTAAATTCTTAATTAAATTCTTAAATTCTTAAATTCTTCTATTAAAAATGCAAAAAAAAATTTTGCTGTCTAGCGGTCGGGCGGACTACACATCCCGAGGATGCCTAGTTTAGAGGCGAAACACGTGTCGATAAGTTTTCTTGCTAACGAGCACAAAATATTTAAAATTGCTTTATCTTGTGCTCGTACTGCTTGCTTTGCTTGTGCATGTTTTATGCGGGAGGGCGGGCGGTGCTTGAGTCTGCATTTTGAATAGCATGGTAAGAATGTTTAGCGGAATATTGCAAATTATTAATATATCCACAAATTAAAAAATAAGTAACGTTAGACAAATAATTACAAATAAATGCAACAATAACATTGTGCTAATGATAATAATTGCTACAGAAACCTCATTGTTTTGGGCACATTTTGCTTCACTGTCAAAGTTATAATTCGAATTTGCAAACACAGCAACTTCTAGGAAAAGGTAATGAGCAGAAATAAAATCTTGTAGCTTTTCAATTACGAAAACATTTGCTATCATTATAGTAAGCAATGTCAATAAAATACTTATAGTAATACAGCTCAAGCAGCCCTTTCAATAAATGTACGGCAGAACAAGCTCACTTAGGGTTGCCAGATGGGAAAACCAAAATATCTGGGCAAAATTTCAAAAAGTTGGGATTTTGGGATTATGGTCGGGACAAATTAATATTACGAATCAAAAATTTATTTTATTATTAAAATTAAAGTAATTACAACAAAATACTTTTTTGTCCGCCGACCGTTTTTATTTGGTATTTGCCGGACAATTTGTATTTTGTCGGGGCTCTGGACATCTCTTTATTCTCTTTATTCTTTATTGTACACACATGGAATTATACACATAAACAAAATTACAGTAAAAAGATGCACATTGGCGAGCTTATCTCTAAACAGAGATTTCTGACAGCAAAACCATCACAATAGGAAAAAGTAACATAAACGGAGTAATCAAACACGTGTACACAGAGAAGAAGAATATACAAAGAACTATACAAGTTTAATAACAAAATAAAAATTTATATCAATACTTACTATAAATACAATATATAAAATATTATAAATATACATAGTGTGTAATAAACTACATAAACATAAATATATATTATATCTATCTATTCAGATTGTGAGAGGTAGTGTGGTAGTGGACATCATATGAAATGTCGGGACAACTTCGACGAATCCCGACCATCTGGCAACCCAAAGCTCACTGCCTCCCGGTTCCGACCGACGGTACAAATCTATTTGTTGTGGAGAGCTGTGATGCTATAAAACTTTGTTTATCGAAAATATTCCCAGATGTCGTTTTTGAAGGAGCAAAACTCAAACTTTTTAAACGGTTAAAGTCTCACAGTGAGAATGCCTTAAAATCTTTGTTTTTACTTTGATACAGTTCCTCTGTATATTCAAAAGGGAATTGTAACTTCTAATAATTTACGTGATGGGATTTCTATTGTTGAGATTACGACCAAATATATAACGACAGCAGTAAACTTAATTTGTGAAACAATTTAAGGGGCTGCACAATGCTAAAATTCAGCCGTGCTCTAACGCTTTTATACTGGACCCCGCGCACGCAAAACATCAATTATTTTGAAATCACGACTATATTAGGACATTTATTATAATTTCTTTATGTAATAAAGATGTTTTTTTCTCGTAAGTATCTACGTGTATTGGTTTCGTTTCAATCGGTTTTAAAATATGGAAACTGAATTTCTTCTTTCGTGAAATTCATGTTTTTTTAAAGTTATATAATTTTTAAGAAGATTGAAAGTATGTTTATTTATAAAGTGTAATTAATAAAGCCAAAAAAGCTTGAGCCAAAAAACACGTCATATTTTTTTCAAATTTTTACCATCTTTATTGACTGAACTGAATCCAATGCAAATTGATGTTTAGCACTGTGGAGCGCCTTAAGGCTTCCCTTACCTAAAATTAAGGACATCTTTTTGCGTCAGACGGAACTGGCTTTAATTACGTCATTTATCTGGTTCAACTCTTGGGTTGTGTCTTATTAATGACTTGGTCTTGCTAAAAGCTTATTTGATATATTTCTATATAGGGTAAGCTACTAGACGTTGGACACTACGAATACAAAAAAAATTGAAATTCTGACTTACAGAAACTAATGCAAACGTGCAAGGTGGTAAAGTTGATGCCGGGCTCGACTGTGGATGTACCACCACCATCTTACTTGGAGACCCCCTCGAAGTAATTCGGGGGAGAGTAAGAGGACAGCTCACAGGCAAAAAATCAGGAGGCCCACCATGCCTTGGACCGATGAATGGCGGTATATCCATCCCTAATAGCCGGGCCGTATATGAAACAGACTGGTGACGGGCAGCGGCGTCACTGGTGCGATGGTTCCAGCACCGTGCTCACCAACCCACCTGCCCAGCGTGTGTGAGTATGGTCAATTCTTCCAGGGTGACCGCCGGAAGTGGCAAAGTCCTGGTAAGGCTTGTGTCCAGCACAGAAAATTGAAAAATATTTTGTAATGTGGCAATTGACGCCAATAGTTCAGTATTAGTGAGGATTAATGACCCTTTAGATAATTGACCTGGAGATATATATATTATAACATATATATATATATACAAGGTGACTTTTTGATCATCGTCCAAATTCATACTAGTGGTTTGGTTAGTGATCAGTATCATGGATCAATAAGAATTTTGGTGAAATTCGTAAAATGAAATTTCGACTCTCCATAGTGATTCACTCGGGTCTGGAACTGAATTTCTATAGGAAGCCGAAATTTCATTATACGAATTTCACAAAAATTGCTACTGATCCAAGATACTCGTCACTTATCAAGCCTCCAGTATGAATTTGGACGATGATCAAAAAGTCACCTTGTATATATATATTATAACTATACATATTATAACAGACTCGGGGTTGTCCATAAATAAGTATAGTAGGTACATAGGGGCACAAGTTTTATTTATTCTATTGTGTAAAAAAGGGTCACCAAACTTTCGTCCTGACCACTTATCGAGTCTTCAGTATCAATAAATGAAAAACAAGTTTATCGAAGCAAAATATATTTAATAAAAAAAAAAAGTAAACATAAAATCGCCGATCGTTTTCAAAGAACGCCAAAATGGTTAAAAGGTTATATAAAAGTTTGAACTAAGTTTCAAGCCACATTTTCCAAGATTTTACCCAATATGTATTTGTAAAGCCACCTTTACCCCTCGGCCATAGCTTCAGGCTTCGAGAGGCGTGCCAAGCGGTTCTTCATGCGACGGCGCCGGCGGAGAGAACAAATGTATGAAGTTGTATAGGGCCGGCCATGGGTCGCATCTCGCGCGTCTTGTCCGGCTTCGAGTGACTTGCGCTCTCTCGAGGCGGTGTGCGGGGAGGCTGGGAGCCGCGCCAGTGATCGAGCGCATAGGAAGAACCTAGTGTCGAGCGCTTTGAGCGAGCGAGCGCGCTATACATCCGATGCGGTGGAAGGCGCCGACGACGGGTGTCGTGGCAGGGCAAAGCCCGTCGCAAAAACCGCCTGGAAACGCAGCAAGAAGCACCGCCAGAAGCCTGAAGCTATGGCCGACCGGTTAAAAGACCTTTCGCCGTTGTTGGAAAACTGCCAACCGAGCGAAAGTGTGGTCATTACGAATAAAGAATTTCTCGGTGCTTTGCCGAAATAGTGCAAATAAGAAAAATATGTTGCGACCATTTATTAAACATATGAGCTTGTTTACTTAGATTGTTTAACATATACCATTGAATGAACTGAAATGGAGCAATCAACAAAATGGCGTTGCAACCACTCATTCTATATTCTATATTCATGTTCTAAGTATTGCGTAATTTTATATTTTAAATGATTTTTTGGAACGAAGTTCCTTATCGTACGTTATACTCCAGACGCTTGGCGGATAAAAAAGTGTAACATTTCGACCGTTACATTTTTATCGTATCGCTTTCATACACTTCTTTATCGCTAACGCTTATTACCGCGTTTCATAGTACAAAGTGGGGTGAGCTACGCAAGCGGTGGCTTGCGTTGCGCGTCAATTTCGAAAGGAACTTCGTACCAACCGGGTGTCCCACGTTATCATTTTCTTAATTTGGTTGATGCCGGTCCTCTGAAATTACAAACACGAAAATAATTACTCCGATAGCAATATCAAGGCCACAAACACAAGGCGCTAAAACGGTAGCACCTGACCAACAATTCGGAATCCTCATGAGTACAGAACCCAAATTTTCATTATTTGTTGTTTTACTTTAGAGTATGTACCTATATTGTTTGTTAATACAATATTGTTGTTTATACAATATTATATAATAAAATATTAAATATGTATATGTATTGTCTTTTAATACCGTCTTTATGATAGAGATATAACAAATACCGTAAAAAATCGGTTCTTTTTAGGGTTCCCTACCCAAAGGACAAAACGGAGCCCTATTAATGTCACTCCGCTATCCGTCTGTATGTCTATCTGTACGTATGTCATGGGTCTCTATCTCTGAGATAGAGACCTGAAATTTTGATATGTTGTGAAAAAATTTAACCCAAAACCAAATATTAAATTAAAAATAAAATAAAATAATTTTTTGGGTGGGTAGATGTATTTTCAATTTTTCTATTCTTCGGAAATAAACAATGGAAGGCAATCAAAGTTGAAATTTTTAGGCAATTTTTGTGATGGGGTCTATCTCAAATACCAAAGTAGTTCGGAATTTGTTATTTCTGTATATTATGTACCATATGTTTTATTTAAATAACAAATACTGAAAACGCCGATTTACGATGTAGTTTTAGGGTTACGTCCCCGAATACTAAACCAATTCAATTTTGCAGTTTTGTTTTTTATAGGTTTGTAAATTGTGTTCAAATTATACTTAAATGGCACGGAACCCTCAGGGCGTGAGCCCTACTCGCACTTGACCGGTTTTTTTGAGGTTTCTTGTTTGGGGACCCCTTTGAAAGAAAGAAAGACATTTATTCGGTGGAGAGTGAAAAACACAAGAAAAGAAAAAGACACACATGTTTTACATATGTTTCAAATTCCACCAACTAATTTAATTTAATCTTGTTTACATATACCTACAGTATACATTATCAAAACGTTGCAAAAATGTCAAAATGGCATAACGTTTCGTTTATCGCAGTGACAAATGTCCATAAAATTGTAAGCATAAGGTCTAAAAAAAACGTAAAATATTTGGGAGAAATAAAACACGTTTTACAAGGAAGCGGCCATTTTGTACTTAGAGAGTCCTTTTTGCGAATTCGGTTTCAGTGTGAGTATAGAAGTCCGACACAGTACTGTAGCGGTGTTAGGTTATTAAGGAGCCGAGCGAAGTGGAGCGGAGCGAGGCGACGTCCCTAGTTAAAAAAAAAATACAATCCAGCGTTCAATTTGACGCCGTTGCGCCCGTTTAAATGTGGGCGCCACGTTACTAAGCCGCTTTGACGAACGCGAAGTGCTCACACAATGTGGCGTACTTTATTTCAGCCGAATTGCCGCACTACAAAACAGCGATGTTTTATTAATCCGGCGCGCCTACTTGTAATACGGCGTGCTGTACGATATGGATGCGACTTCAAATATCGGAGGCGTCGAAGGAGCGCGGAGCACTGTGCGCCGTGCAGTGAGGAGTAGACAAATTGCACGATGTCAGGCGCCGCGCTCCAAGCGCCGAAGCCGTTGCGTGAAAAATTTTATTCCAAATTACCACATCTATGAAAGCACGCCTAGAAAAAAAATCTTTAGATCAGGTAATCTAATTATTATTGTTAGAAATAAAAAACAATTTTTTTCCGCAAGCGGCGGGGGGTATCGCTTGGGAGGGGACAACCTCCTTTCGCCCCCTCTTCCCGCCAACCCCCTAGATTCGATAAAAAACGATCAAATGCCCTTCGTAATTAAAATAACTTTTCATTCTAGCTCTCAAATATCTTTTAACCGGTGTTTTTATTGACTCCGAGGTATTTTAACTCATTCTCAAATAAGATTAGTTGGTTTAAAAAATCTTTGAGTCTTGTAAACAAAGCATAATCTTTCAAAAACGTCAACGAGCTATTTTCGTAATTTACCTTCGTTTTATTTCAAAGCATTAAAAAAAAAACGATATTTAAAAACAGAGAAGAATACAAAAAGATATGTCACACAATTTTCGAATTAACTTAAGGTTAAACTACAGCCGCTTGGTGCAAACCAGTTTAAGTTTGTTTGGACCACGGGGATGGCGTGACACAAATTTTATACCAGCACCTCTGTCGCCGGTTTTTGGAATAACGTTAATATTATTAGTTAGTAAACATACGCGGCGCACTCAACATAGATTCACCCGTCTTCATACAGCCAAAATAACACCGTATTTCTTTGAAGCTTAGATGTAAAATACCAAACACGTCATGGCACTGTGCCAAGCTATTATACGTATGTGTAAGAAACTATGACCAGCGGCCGTACTATGACACAGTTAGGTCCGTGTTGATAATGTTTGAAAAAATATACATTGCGGCGTTAATGTTCTAACTCGATGTGTGACACTCTTTATAACCTGCAATGGACAAAATATTGTCTAATTTCAACGCTACTTGCTACAACCATAAATATTTCATGGTAAGATTGAAATTTTATTTACCGCGAGGTTTATTCTGTGAATATCACAATAAATACATGTTTAATTACTTACGAGTGAAATGAAATTCCTTTGGATGTCTTATTTGCGTTATTTGAAGAGTTAGAACAATTTGTCCTGCTGCATTTTACAATATGTTTGTTCTAACGCGTTCGGTTGAGAAATGAGAGGCCCGCGAGTTATGTCTTGACGTATTGATCAAATCGGTGCGTCGCAGTCACGGCTTTCATGGCATTTCTATTCCTTATTAATAATTCTGTTGGTATTTGCGCTACCTTCGTAATAGGCTATTTGACTAATTTTGGACGTAATTTTAAATGATTATTTATAACATAATAAGCACACTTCTTTGATATTTCCGAGAAATTTTACTGTTTTATTAATAAAATAAATATTTAAGTTTACGTTTTAAAAATCGCTCCGAAAACGATGTTTCTGTAATGGCGCTGGTCACGTGACACGCGTGACGTCAAACGCTAGTAAACAAGTTCACATAACCTCAACAAAACAGTGCACCTAAGTGAATTCTCATTACAAAATTTATCCAAAATTGACCGAAAAGTGCTTTACAGATCGAATTTAACACTCAGAAAACATAAAATGCAAACAACAATCAGTCTAGGAATCCATGTTTACTTGCATGTGACGTCACCATGAGTTGCCACCAATCACAGAGCGTTCGCGGCACATTGCCGTCACAGATAAGATATTTTAAAATATTATATTTTATTTCGCGTAATTTGCAAAAAATATGCGTAATTTAGTTTAAATAACGTGAAATATGTCTTTTTTAGGCTATTATCTGATAGGATGACCACAATTTGTAATGTATTTTCAATGTTGTCAAATAGCCTATTTGCATACACGCTGGGGCATATTTCCATCCCAAAAACGCTTAACCGGTTATAAATCGAACTTTTTGCGTGAATTTCTAGACTGATTTTTTTAACTATGTCAGAAATAAATTTCTATGTTTGAACACTTGGCGATTTATCCATCGCAAGGAGATATAAATTAACATTATATCATTGCAGTATAGAAACGCAGAAATAAAAGTAAATCTGGATGTGAGGAGCTCTGAACCGGGAATCGAACCCGGGACCTCTCGCTTGCCGGGCGATTGCTCTAACCTCTGAGCTATCCAGGTCTCAACACAACTCGTGAATTTACCGATGTGCTTTCCCATACTGCAATGTTATTTATAGATACCCACTTTATAGTGAGCCACTTGGCGCCTAGAGGACGCTAGTGTATTCAAAGCTAGTCAAAGACCATTATGCCCTACCGTCACCTGTTACAACATCGGGTAGTGAAGAATACACATTTCTCTTATCGAAACTATGTCAGAAATAAATTTCTATGTTTGAACACTTGGCGATTTATCCATCGCAAGGAGATATAAATTAACATTATATCATTGCAGTATAGAAACGCAGAAATAAAAGTAAATCTGGATGTGAGGAGCTCTGAACCGGGAATCGAACCCGGGATTTACTTTTATTTCTGCGTTTCTATACTGCAATGATATAATGTTAATTTATATCTCCTTGCGATGGATAAATCGCCAAGTGTTCAAACATAGAAATTTATTTCTGACATAGTTTCGATAAGAAAAATGTGTATTCTTCACTACCCGATACTGTAACAGGTGACGGTAGGGCATAATGGTCTTTGACTAGCTTTGAATACACTAGCGTCCTCTAGGCGCCAAGTGGCTCACTATAAAGTGGGTATCTATAAATAACATTGCAGTATGGGAAAGCACATCGGTAAATTCACGAGTTGTGTTGAGACCTGGATAGCTCAGAGGTTAGAGCAATCGCCCGGCAAGCGAGAGGTCCCGGGTTCGATTCCCGGTTCAGAGCTCCTCACATCCAGATTTACTTTTATTTCTGCGTTTCTATACTGCAATGATATAATGTTAAGTTGATTTTTTTAACTTGTTAAGACAAGAGATACAAATTTAAATTATGCACTTTGTCCCGAGTGGCCTTGAGTTTAATCTTGAAGAACATTTATAGATAAATTCTTTATTAGTACTTACCACCATTTCTCACTATATCTCCAACAAACTACCTTTGATTTCTAGGAAGACCGTAAAAATATCCCAAGCCCATTTACCCCTATAAAATCCAAGTCCACATTTTTCCTTTTACCTTTTCTTTCAGGTAGTCCCGCAACAGATAGTTAGAGAATTGTTTTATGTTTTTTTTACGACTTGATATTTGAATCCCTGTTTTTTTACGCCCTGACCATTCATGCGCTCATAAATACGTTATTTACATCTAGATCAAGTTTTTTTTGGTTATCTCCAGTACTTTTCCTTAGATAAAAGGAACGTTTTTTAAATAACAATTTGATGGTGTTTTTGTTAGTATTTTAAGGTATCGGTTAGGTATAGTAATATCTTATTTTTAAGTTCATTGTTTCAAATTCTTTAGAGAATTATTGTCATTTTTTTATATTTTTTCTAAAGATACACAATTCCCATAGCTCAATTTTTAAAAGATTTTTTTTTTTACATTATATGGCCATTTTAGGACATAGTTTTCATTATTTTTGTGATGTGTGATTGCTTATAAAAAAAAGTGGTCTGTCTCTGTCTGTCTACTCATCTGTTATCTAGCTGTCCAATTAGTCTGAAGCAAATTATTATAAATTAATCTTGATAGCAAAGGACACATTTCTAAACAGCCATTACTCAAGTGACGTCACACGAGGGCAAATGGAAGTTGCAGCCTTTTCGTAAAAATATTTAGGTTTTTAAGACCAAAACTACGAAAATACGGCTTATTAAACCTAAATCTCGAAATGGTTTTCGAATTAACACACCTTAACATCATTTAATCTATGCCAATTACCTCATAACCTCATAATAGTAACATATTTCTCTGAACATTTCATTCCATTTTTCAATTGGCTGTCAATAACGGCTGAAGCTGTAGACCCTTGTGACAGACGGATGGACGCTTTTGGCATGGAAAATATGAAAATAACGCATCTTTTTGTAAGGGTACAAAAGCGTTATATCGTAGAAGCGTGAATGTTCTACTAACAGTTTTCAAGTTTGCAGCTGAGCTCAAACGCCTTTTTATTGATTCAGCTTAAGGAGGTCATCTTTCCATAAAGTGACAGGCAATTTTCGCTAAACCGCAAAAACATATCCTTGCCGGAAGTAAGCGTCGGAACACCCGGGAATTAGAGCAACCGGAATATCATGCAAACGGTCAATTAGTTATCCTTACCATTAATTAAATACGTCACAAATTGATGACGGCGCAGCGTGAATAAAATGAACCATGTAATTAATCTACGACTTTTCGCTGAATTTCGCTTTGATCTTTTGCATTTTATTTTCTGAACATTTTCATTAAATTCATTAATATAATACACAAACAAAATTATTATTCAAATTATCTGAAACAAGACAAAAGCTCTGAGAAAAAACTGAGACAGATTGCGCATGTGTGAGTTTCAAGACGTGTACGAACAAGAAACTGTCTCACTTTTGGCCTGCTTCACCCGTTACAAAGAGTAATTTTTTATTTGGTCTGAGGCAAAAACTAAGAACTTTTTCTAAGCAGTGGGACACTAGGTGCATTAAGACTGTACCTAAGCCTAGAGCATGACCAACCCCAGGCTATCTAAGATTCGTTTGAAGAAATTCGGACTCTCCTTGTATTGAAAAAAATATATTTGATTTATTAATATTTTATCTAGGGATCTTACATATAAACAAGGTACTAAAATTTATAATTATGTCAAAAAAAAATGTTTTGCACCCTCTATTTTTTTGGTTTTCAAACGTTCGCTTCAAGAACGCGGTTAAAAGATCAACATTATTTTTCTTTCATAAAATAGGTAATAGAAATATAAAGGTATATCACCTAAATTCAATATTTTTTTCCCCACAAAATATTTCAGTATTAGCTAAAAACACACCAATTTGTTGTTTCGCTGCGTGATCACTAGTATTACGCGTCCAAGAAAAAGAGGCCAAAGAGCCAACATATAATCGCCTCTATGAAAAGCAAATTAAGTCTTTGCCATTAGACTTGTTGTGTTGGACGGGTAATAAAAAAATTTGCTAGGGTATGCCATCCACTTAAGGTAAGGACATCAGTCACTCGGTAGAAAGTGCACGACTTAACTTTGTTTCTCTTGTTAAGAAGTTAAAAGTGAAAAGGATATTGGTATATGGCAATTCACGCCAATAGTTCAGTATAAGTTAGGTTTATAAGTCAACAGCTTGAAATTTAATGCACAATTAGCAATGATTTTGTGGAAACATATTTAAAAGCATTTTAAGCTTGTTTGGACACAATCGTGACTAATTGTACAGTATATTTTAAACTGTTGATTTAACTATATACGTGGAGCTGGCTGAAGGCTACATTTTTATGCCTTTTGCCATAGAGACCCTGGGGCCGTGGGGACCAGACGCAAAGCGCCTATATAAGGAAATATCGTCGAGATTGGTCAACGCTTCCGGAGACCCAAGGGCTGGGACCTATTTGGTGATTGGAAAAATATATACTTTTACTATATTTACTGGCACTGGTTTCAAAAAAAAATTAAAAAACCACAGAAATATATATGTCCCCTCCCTAATCTCCGAAACTAGTTCACCAATTAATACGAAAAAGATGTCGATTAAGGATCATAACTGGCCAACGGAAAACTATAGTCATTTAAAAACAGTTGAGCGCAAATGAGAAATATAAAAAAAGAAGAAAAATAAATAAAAAAAATATTTTATAAAACTACCATATAGATATCAAATTGTATGTATTAACATTTTGATTGTAAAAATATATAGTTTGGCTGTATAAACTTGCATCTATTTCGAGAAATCCTTGAAAAACCATAAAAAATGTATGTCTTATCTCCAAAACTAGTAAAAAGAAAAATTAAAAAAAAATCATTGTAATATGTGTTTACGTAAAGATAAGAAGGAAAAACAAACCGGTTGAGACATCCACGAAAAAAAAATGTATCATCTACAATACGGAACAATACGGTACGCGAGTCTGAGGCGGCCTTGGCTGGTTTTTTTTTTCTATTTACTCTGTTGCACTGTTACATTTACATAGTTTCATGTTCCAAAAGCTCAAGCTCGACTGAGATAACAACTACGAGTACTTACATACTAGGGGAAGACATTGGTGTGTTACTCAATCACGTAAGGTTTCTGACGAAGAGCTTCGTCGAAAATTTATACGAGTAAAGCAACCCAGAATATATTTGTAAAATATCTCGAAATTGCATATCTCTGTACTGAACAATTCTCTAGTAGTCCCAGAGGTAGAAACTAGAAACCGCATGAAAATAAACAGGCGTCTAGAGTGCAGCGCATACCACTCTGTGCTGAGTCGGTCTAACCGCACATTTCACATTTTATTGGGAACCAAACATACAGAATGCATGCATTTTCATGAAAAATAAAAAAAATAAAAACTGTCTGGATTAACAAACAATAATGTTCTGTGGGATTAACAAACCACTAAGTATCAGTGGCGAAGGCTCCATAGAAGCAGATTCCCACCGGCTTACCTTTCAGAAATATCTCCAACTACAAGCAACCAATCCACCATTAATTATTTTAATGTTTAATTATTTTTGTGTGCTTTTAACTAAGAATTACAAAATAAAAAACGCTGGGGTGAAACGAAAAGCAAATCTTCCGTTCACATTATTTCAACTCATTAAGGCGCGCAGCGCTATGTTTGCACAAAATTGGGAGGTTAGGCTGGTCTATTTTAACTAAGCTTGCAACGTTGCCACGTTGCTCACTATTGGGCAGGTTCCCATAGTGAGCAATTTTTGTATCGGCTTACCAACGTCATAATTCCATCCCTCGCCACTGCATACGTTTATCCGGTAATTTGACGTGCTTGCGTTCTCTTTTTGCGTACCGAGCACTACGCATCAAAAGTTTTCACGATATTTATACGATGCGCCAAGGGAAATCGTATGTGTTAAGATTTATAAGTTGGATAAAGGATTCTTAGAAAAATTTATTGAAGTTATCACAGCACCGGTGAAGTAGTGGAATAACATTTTAACTCCCAAACGTGCATGAAGAAAAGCCTAAACTTTTTAATTAATTTATTTTTAGGTGGAACAAAGTAAGTCTAAAATAGTGTTGATTCGGTGTGACACGACTTAATTTATTTTACAAGGCTAACCTTATTTTAAGCGTCCTGTCTTTGTCTTTTTGAATCAGAAAGAATT